>OU383773.1:149216698-150705606 GCA_910950805.1 Acrocephalus scirpaceus scirpaceus
TGACAATCAACACTCATGTTTTGTAATTAAAAATACTGAGATGCTTTCCAGAATGTTCTTTTGCATCGGTTTTTTAGTAGATAAAGGAAGGAAAATGCTGATTTGACAGTGAAATACAAGAAATAGCTTTTCTTTCCTTTCATATTTTTTTCTTCAGTACCTGATTCAGGACAGCTGGAGCCCAGTTTTACACCACTTGTTCTAGGCCTGTTAAGTTGATGGTTGGGTATTTCTGGAAACTGGCTGAATTTAAGCAGTTACTGAAAGTGAGCGGATTCTCCTTGCTTTGCTATGTTTGGAGAGATGCAAAAAAGTCACTTCTGGCAGAGACTTTTAGCCTGACTTCCTAAGAAATGTGACTTATCATGAACTGGGTTGGCAGCACCAGGAATTTTTAAACCTGTGTTTGGTGGACTCAGAAGTTTGTTACAGAAGTTTAGGCAAGATTGATGTGCAGATTGAGGAGGAAGGTAATATGATATGAACCAGGGCACTGGTGGGTTAACCAGAGATTCCTCTCCTGGAGGATGTTGCCAGGCATGGCCAGAGAGGTTTGGAGGTGGGAGCAGGGTGGAATTGGTTGGTTTTGCTACCAAACCAGGCTCTGCCTCCTGGCCCTGTTGGCCCATGACATTACAGACTGTGTTTTGTGTCAGGCAGTTCAGGAAACTTTTGTTGTCACTTGCTGGAAAAAAAAAAAAGGGGGTGAGGGGCACCGAAGAGATTAAAGCTTTGGTGGAAAATTCCTGGAGGGCAGCGTAAGGGGGTTTTGTTTTTGTGGGTTTGTTTTAGCTCATCCCTCCCCCTGTTCCCTTCCCTTCCACAAAAAAAAAAAAAAAAAAAGAAAAAGAAAAAAGCTTGTTTCCTTCTTTTTTTGTGTGTGTTGGGTATTTTCCTACTACAAAAACTGTGTGGAAAACTATGCTTGTCCCAAAGGTCCTTAAAAAAAAAAACCAAAACAGAACAAACCAATAACAACAAAAGAATAACACCCCAAAACCAGACTTTGGGGATGTTCTTGATGTGTTTCTTTGTTGTTGTTGGTTTATTTTTTTCCCCTGAAGTTGAACTGAAAATTATCTTTTTCTTGAGGTTTTTTCCTGCAGCATTTCAGGCTGTTCTCCCTGCCCCCTCTCTGGAAAAATATACCTGTGCTTTTAGTAAACAGGGAGATGTGGAAGGCAAAAGGGATTATATTCTAATGTACTTATTAATTTTATTATTTTATCAATTATATTTTTAATACTAATGTATAGATATATGTTTATATTTTAAATATTTGTCACACTTTGCCTACAGGAAAATGTAGGCTTTTTCCTAAGAGTTTGATGTAGGCTCATTTTTGAGCTCTGAAGTGTGAGACTGGATTTTAAATGTTTTCCCTCAATTTTTTCCCTTATTTCTTTAATACACTCTGAGAGCAGAGCATGCATGAGAAGTCTTTTTCTCACATATCTGGATTTTTTTCATAGCTTCAATGCTCACAGAACCCAGCAGGAGGAGCAGAAAAAGAGGAGATGGTATTATATCTCAGCACGAGGATCCAGGACATACACCTCTCTGGGGAAAGATCCTCAATATTTGGGTCCAGTCCTGTCTGATTTCATATGAGTTTTGTCATTTTTCTCATATTTGTGGGCTTTGAGTTGAATCTTCAGGCCGGCCTGGTGTAGGGGTGGTTCTGCCCCTGGAGACACTCATTTTTAGACAAGATTTGTAGCTGTATTGTGATTTGTAGCTGTATTTGTATTTTTTACAGTAATAGCTGCATGTGCCTAACGTTTGCCTTGGCTGTATCATGAGCATGGAGCGTGCAGTGGGTTCTCACACCCTCCTACTAATTGTGCCCTGCCTGAAGTCTTGACAGGGTTCTTAGTTCTTGTGGTTGGTACTTTGCATTTAACACTTCATAGCTGCTTTGAGGCCACAACTACAGGTGGCAAAGTGTTGAAAATGAGGAGATTGTTTTCAGATCCCATAGGTCCCTCAAAGTTCTCCTGTTACTGCAGGAATCAGAAATCCCATGAGGGCTCCCAGTGTCTTCTACCCAGTGTTGCTGAGTTTCTCTCTTTTCTCATGGATTCCTTGCCCTCTCCCCTGGTTTCTCACTTCCTCTGGTTTTGTAAGTCAGTTGTGGCTCTTGAGCACCTTAAATGAAGAGGGAGGAAAGGCAGGGACACCTTTCACTGGTTACTCCAAGGTTACTCCAAGCCACATCCAACCTGGCCTTGTACACATCCAGGGATGAGACAGCCACAGCTTCTCTGGGCAGCTGTGCCAAGGCCTCACTACCCTCACAGAGGAAAACTTCTTCCTAATAGCTAATCTAAACCTGCCCTCTTTCAATTTAATGACATTTTCTTGTGTCCTATCACTGCCCTTATCAAGAGTCCTTGCCCAGCTTTCTTGCAGGCCCTTTCAGGTAGGGACAATGAGATCTCATTATCTGTCTCACCTGTGAAGGAACTTGTGTTTTCAAGACAGACTGGGCTGAGAGAGACTGTGGTGTGGTCTTGGCATGCCTCTCTTAATAGGAAGGCTTGACATGGTGTCTTTTGATCCATTTGTGTTGAAAGTTTATATTTGCAGTGCTGCATTTTAACTCTGCACATCCGAGGGCAGGGTTGTCTCCCATGCCTCATTTGTCTCTTCTTTCTTGCAGATGAAGAAGAAGCTCTGAACTCTATTATGAAGGATTTGGCAGCATTGGGCAAGTGTGGGGGGCTGCTGGACAACAACAGGAATAAAAACAGTGTCCACTCCAACAAACAGGTATGGCATTGCTTCTGCAGTCCACCCCAAACTCCAGCTGACCACAGAAGTGGGTGTGGTGCTTGCCATGCTGGCAGAGCAGAGTTTAAATATTAGAACTGCAGTTAATAAGTGCTCAGCACATCAGAAATATCATAATTTTACCAAGTTACAATGTTTATGACCTCTTTTTGATAAGCTGAAAGGAAGTTATAGGCATCCCTATATCACAGAGGAGCAGAGAAGAGTAATGCCCCAAATTATTCACTAATATAACAACTGAGCCTGAAACTGGGTTTAAATCTCAGATTCCACCTCAAGGCACTTCTAACTGTTGTTTAGCTCTGAAAGTAGCAGAACTTGCTTCAGGCTGTGCAGCTTTAGGACTTGGATAAGTCAATTGTTTTCTATTGACAGTGTTAATGAAATACAATATTTATTATGTGCACATTTTACTTCAGATATTTGAAAGACAGACTGCCAATTCTGAGCTGTAGACACCCAGGCTCTTTGGGGAGGAATAATGTCATTCTTATATAAAGTGTTTAATTATGAATTACTGCTGTTTATCTTTATGCTCCTAAACTCAAACCCTTTGGCCCTGTTGCACATTCAGAGTTGTTTTGGTGAGCAAAAAACATTGTCCCTTGAGCAATGTCAGAAATTATTTGCTGACATCAATACAATAGCTGAAGTGGATTTAATAGCATGTTTGTGTATGGAGCAAATATGCAGACATGAAAGTTGTGAAGAAAGGATTCAGCTGAAAAAACAGCAAGGAAAAAAGGGAGAAAAAGATTAGGACAACAGGGAAGCTGCAGGACAAGCATGGCAGCAAATCTACTTGGAATTCCACCTCTAGTGCTATGATTTAGAATGAGCTTGCAGTCAACTCTGCAACTGCTGGATGCCTAGCAAGGAGGAAAACAAATTGTCATTTGCTGTCGTCATGCATTTTTTGATGTCACTTGTGCTACAAACAAAGAAGTCTGGGTGCAGAGAGGAAAAATCTCTTCCTGAATCCCTCCGGGCTTCCCAGCCACATGCAGACGAAAACACGTGCGCATGTCTTGCTTCAAAGCGTGTCCTGGCGGGAGCAGCTGTCCAAGTTGAATCACTGGGTTTGTGTTCAGCTCATGCTGAAATAAGTCCCAAGATGTTTACAGAACTGACCAGAGAAACTCGGGGCTGGCTCCCTGCAGCTGCATCAAAGCAGAAAAACCAGCTTTGGATGGCTGCAAGGGCAGCATCTTGTGCACGGTGGTGGGGTGGGAGCTGTGTGGAGCCAGATCCAGTTGCTTTCAGGGTAGCAAAGCTTTTCAGGCTTCTCTTAAAACAGATGTGCAATGGGGAAAAAAATCCCTGCTATCCTTCTTGAGACCTGGGCTGTTAATGCAGCACATGCATAGCTGACCAGATAATTCGTCAAAAATAAGGAATATTACAGTTTTCGTTGATTGAATTCTTATCTGCATAAAGTTGGCATCTTGCAATCAAATTCCCACCCACAGCCCATCCACTCTGCATCCTCATTTATAAATCATCAGTGGAGGTATGCCATGCTCTGGTACCAGAGTATCAGATATTTAGAGAACAATATTTATACAAAGTATACATACTTTAAATATAGAATATTTAGAGTATCAGAGAACTATTTAGAATAGTAGGCTGCCAATTGTGTTTAATTTTATAATAGCAGGAATCAAGCTTTCCTTCTTATTAGGGCACTGATGCTTGGAAGAACACTTCCTCCTTTATGATTTTTCTTTTTATCCACAAGTGGAGCAGCCGTAGCTGCGTGCTCAGGGTTGGTCAGAGCTCTCTGGTGGAGGAGATGTGGATGATCAGGATCCTGCTCTCCTCACACATCCGGCGCTGAGGGTTCAGACCAGCAGGCCCCAGGAGATGAAGGGCGTTGGAGGATGTTGAATGGTTGTCTCACTAAATTGGACTAGCTGGAACACGTCTGGCTCGCTGCGCTGCAGGAGGCGACTTTGGGAGGTGGGGAGTGGCCAAAGGAGGTGGAATTAGTGGGGACTTGATTTGTGTTCGTAGCTCAGTTTAATCAGCTTGTCTGGGTCCCTTTTAGGGTTTTTTTTCCCCTTGTTTTTAGGACAGAAATTGATGTGGGAGAGAGATTGCATTGGAAATGCTGTTGAAGTGCCTGTGAATTGTTGTTCCTTTGGCACTTGGTTTTCCCTTTTTATTGTTTATTTTTTCCTGTGTTTAGGTTGGCTGGTTGGGCTGAAGGATGCCCTGCACATTTTCCCTTCTTGGAGGGGGGAATGAGGCATGGAAGCATTTTGGTGATAAAATGTCCTCTTGGTCATCTCGTTGTTGGTGCCTCTCATGAGGCCCTGCAGCAACATGCTCACATTGAACTACTTGGGTTTGGGAGTTCAGTTAGTAGATTAATAAAATAATATTTCTTTTTCTGTGGAAAAATGTTTTTTCTGAGGCATGGGAATCCTTTAGTCAGTGTTCCAAATTTCCACTGAAAGACAGAGTTCACAACAAGAATGTGTTGGCTAACTAGCCAGTTCTCTGTGGCTTGCAGCAGTTTTTTGGTACACAGAGAAACACAACTGAAGTGCTATCTCATTCCTGTCTCCTGGAGGGCTTCCTTAGTGCTCTCTTGACACAAGTTGAAATTTAAATCCTGCCAGATTGTATTCCTGGTAGGCCTGGGCCACACAAGAAAACAGCCTGTGGTGGTGTGTGCTCCAAAATATTTCCTTCCCAAAATATCAATAGCTTTGCTTCAGTTTGTCTAAAGAAATGAACATCCTTTGGCAAATTTCATAAAAATCTTTCTTTTCTTAGTTTTCTTCCCTCACAAATGAGTTTAGGGTGAAGGCTGCATTTCTGGATGTGCGATGCCTCATGGCAGAACAAGCTGGAAATTAAAACAGAACAGTGTGGATGATTTTCTTGATTTTCCTCCCTTGACTTGTGCAGGCAGCCAGCAGCAGATGTGATGGCTGAGCTGGAATCTCCTGAGTCCTGGTCAGGTGTGGCAGCCACTACATTGTCCTGCCTTGTGGAATTATAGGGACAGACATGGACACCCTTTTTCTTCCTCATGTGATTTTAGGCTGAGCCATTCTTTGGGAACAGAGGGATCATTCTGACATTATTCCTAGTGCAGCTTCTGCACTGGTGTTCCTCTGTTACTCCTTTAATCACTCTGTTATTCTGTGTGCATCCTTTGGCATGGCTGGAAGGAGTCCTTTCAGGCTATCTCTTGGACTGAACAAGGGAATTTGTTCATCGAAATGTCTCTGAAGAGGAGAAGAAGGGAACAGAAGAATGAAGATCTGCGTTGAGTTCATTAAGGAAAAAGATGAGTGGAATAAGAAGGGAAACCCTGAGTAATTAGAAAATCCTGAACAAAAGGATGGAGAGAGAAAAGAGCAATTAAATTAGCATTTATTTTGTATCTATTTGTGTGCACATCCATTCACTTCTATAAATAGCACTTGGCAACTGGCAGGATGAAGCTGCTTGTCAGTGGGCCTCTGTCACGGTCAATGACAGCCAGCAGTTCCTCTGCCACCCTAATCACAATGGCAAGTTCTCCCACGGCAATTAAATATTTGTAGGAAATGTTTCTCCATGTGCATCAAATGTCAGACCGTCCTAAAAGTTGTTCTTCTAGTAAATTACCTCTGGATTCTTCTCTTTGGCAAGCCTTGCTCATAACTCCAGTAAAATACAGCTCATTTTGTAGGGCTCTCTGTGGGTCTTTGAGCAGCCTAAAAAAGGAGTTTGGCTTTATCACCTGTGTTTTACATTTAGAGGATATGATGTGGAAGGGGGAAGATGGGAGCCTCTATGAGGGGATCTGCAGGGATTTCCCCACCTGAGGAGGAGAAACAAGGGGCCAAGGAAGAGCATTGCTTACTGGGAAAGCCTTGGCTGGAGATGGCAGAGGCAGTGGAGTCCCAAGGGTTTAAGAGGCTTTCCCTTGTCTGTGTGTGGAGCTGACTTGGGTGTGAAGAGGGTGATACCAGTAGGAAATCCAGCTAGAAGAAAGCTATTCCCTGCCAGGTGGGTGGTTTTAGATAAACATTTTGAAGCCTGTGATTTCTGCTGCTGTCTGAAACAGAAATACCTGTAACAGGCAGCAGTGATCCTTCTAGATGTTGTCTTTCCACTGTCCTCTGAGCCGCTCAGGTGCTGGACATACTTTCAGAGGGAAAAAAAGCTGTAAGGATCCAAGGGGACTGGGATATATTGTGCTTCCCACCCCTGAAATGAGAAAGGGGCAATGCCAGACAAACTCCTTTCTGTCTGATTGCTGAACAACCGGGCGTGCGTGGGGGTTCTTGCAGATAATTCCCAATGACGTGGATTAGTCATCTCCTCTCGCGGTCTGGGGCCGCGCTCCAGCTGTCTGGCGTGTAAGGAACGTCCCACTGCTGAGGGCAGGGGCAAGCACAGGGCTGATGCAAACAACCTGCACCTTGGGGAAGTGTAGGAGTCCCCTCAGCCTGGCCCTGCGGTGCTGATTCCTCTCAGCCAGAGCCAGGAGTTGAGGAGGAATCCCACCGCTTTGTGGCTTTGTACAGAGGGAGTAACTCGAGCGCTAATGCCAGCGTGGCTCCATGGGCTTTTCTCATTGTTTCCTCATGCAGCGAGTAGAAAATGAGAGAAGTGAAAACAATCCCTCTGATTACCCTGTGGCATGCAAAAGTGGGGGTATTTCATTGCCCCACTATTACTCAGAGGGGAAACTGAGGCAAAAAAAGTGCCTGGGGTCTTGTGGGTAGATATGAGCAAGGCTGGAATGAGCAGCACCAAAGGGAACAGGAGGCCACTTGTGATGATTTTTCCTGCCTTTCCTGACCACAGAAGGGTTAATGCTGAAGTCACAGGCTCTGTCCCAGTTGGTTTGTGAGGCAGCTGTGGATTTGGGTGGAAGAAGTGCTGTAAAGGCCCCATCCTGATGATGTCTCAGCATGGGCAAAGCTGTCCTCTGGTTAGAATTGACAGGAGCAGATCTACAGCAAGCCACAGAGGTGGGGTCTGGACAGAACGCTGTTTCTGGTGGCAGCTGAGTTTAGGAGGAGGAGAGGGCATGATGGGGGATAGTCTTTGAATTTGTGCTGGTCTGGGATTTTCCAGAGTGGCAGTTTTAGTTGTTTCAGTGACACAGACAGGCATGGAGGTGCAGGGCTGGCTCTGCTGCCTCCCTGCTTGCCTCTGCCATTAGACAGCCTTCTCCACATGCTCAGCTTGGACCTGTACCCCAGTTTGAGCAACCACCCTGGCTGCTCAGCAGAGAGGGTGCTCAGCATCTTCTGCTCCTCCAGAGCCGCTTCCATTTTAGGACTAACTGCTTGTTTTCCTGCTCTCTGTGTGTGCTTTTATTACAAACAGCAGTCAGCTCTTCAGGGATCTCTGTATAAGATCATGATTCACCTCGTTTGGAAACACTTTTTCCATTTTTTTCCAACGTTTTCCTTAATCTAAACCAGCACACAGGGCTGTTGCTCCAGCTCTGAGGGCCGAGCTCGGCCAAGCCCACTGGGGTACGTGGTCCCCAGCCAGGAGGCAAAAGCAGTTGTTGCCCCTTTTCTCCCCCAAATTCCCATCTGAATTCCCTCTCTAAAGCTTGGCAGTTGAGGTCTTTTCTCTGTGAAATCAATAGTTTTGAGGAAAGAGCCAAAAAATACCTCAAGGAAAGCCTGGAAAGATGGCGATGGGTTTGCGGCCACAGCAGTGGCTTTGCTTTTTCCTTTTGGAGGAATATGGCAAGAGCGAGTAAAATACCATTTGTTTGCAGGGCTGGAGGAAATGCCGGTGCAAGTATTTTGGAGAAGAAATTATTGTAGAAACGAAGGGAATGGCCGTGGTATTTCCTGTCAGGGCTGTCGCTGGGTTTGTTTGTGTCGCAGCAGGGTCTGCAGGCGCCAGCCGGGCCGTGGGCTCCCGTGTGCCCCGCGCCGCACGGAAACGCACACAGAGAGGGAGAGCTGCTCACTGCATACAGCCCTGGAGGCCAGACACCTTCATTCTGTGCTTCAGAGAAGGAATCACAGAATGGTTTGGGCTGGGAAGGCTTTTGAAGGCCAGACTGCCTGCTCTGTGCAGGGACGTCTGTCACTAGACCAGGTTGCTCAGTCCATCTTGGCCTTGAACACTCCCAGGGATGGGGCACCCACAGCATTTGTGGGCAACCTGTTCCAGTGTCTCATCAACACAATTGTAGAAAATGTCTTCCTTAAATCCAATCTCAATCTAACCATCTTGTTGTTGAAAACTGTTGCCCTCATCCAGTCACCACAGGACCTGGTAAAAAACCTCTCCATCTTATAAAGCCCCTTTGATATATTGAAATGTTGCAATAAGGTCTCCATGGAGCCTTCTCCTCCCCAGGCTGGGTTTTTCTCTTCATACCCTTAGTCAAAACCCCTCCCACTTTCATGCCTTGGTTTCTTTTGCTTGCTCCATTACCTGCCTGAGCTCTCATGGTGCTGATGAAAACATTGTTTAAATACACTGCCAGAGCCCAGGGTTTAAGGCTGGTACCTGTGACTGTCCTTACCCCCCTTCTGCACTGTACTTAACACAAACCTTTGGATGTCTCAGCTTGTTCTCCTACCCCACTAAGGATCTCTTGATTGAAGGAGAACGGGGCTGTCCTTGACCTCATGTGACACCTGATGACAGGGACAGTGAATAGTACCACCTGGATTGTGCAAAGGAGGAGTCACATTCCTCACAAAATTGCAAAAGCCAGTAGGATCCAGCAGCCTCCACCACCCACACCTCTTCCACCTCAACATTTGCATGCTGTGTTGAGTTCCTGATGGTGAAGGTGCTGGTCCTGCATTCCCCCTGATTGTTCATTTGAGTTGCTGGGTGCAGACTCACATGAGGTTCTGCTCCAGCACTTGGCAGTGCCCCAGGCTCCCTGTGTAATCTTAAACCAGTTGCTGCAAACCAGACTTCCATGGGTGTAAAAAATCACAGCCTGCTCCAGCATTTAGGAAGTGCTTTGCATCCCCTGAGATTTCCTAGTACTTTGGGCACTGCCCACTCTTTTTTTTTTTTTCTTTAAAAAAGAAAAAAAGTATTTGTTGCTGATAGCAGTGATGAATTCAGCTTGAGCTGTGGGTCAAAAACATGAGCAAGCCAAGGGAAGCCTGAAAAATTAAACTGTAATCAACTTCTCAGACTGATAAATATGAATTTATCCCTCTTCCAAATGCTTGCGAGCTAAAGGTCTTGGTTTCTTTGAGGGAGGCAAGAGGTTAGTGTGTTTCATATTAAAGAAAAATGTTATCTAATTAAGAAATGAAGTGGGTTTTCATTTCCCTGTTGCAGCCAATGTGTTTGTAGCTCTGCTCAGAAGCAGAGCAGTGTGGGGCAGCTGGCGTCCTTCTGCTGGCGTCAGGCCATGGCACATCAGCCTTGTTGATGTAGAAGAAAAGGATGCAGCAGGGTCGTGGCTCATTTTTTTTCATTTTCTTCTCTCTCTGGAGCTTTAGACGAGTGTTCTGACATTTTCCAGCTACAAGCTGTTTTTCAAAACTTGTTTGTCTGTGAAATCTGTGCTGCTCAGCACAACCAGGCAGCGTGTGCTACATCCCAGCTCAGTGCAATGTTCGGGGCTGTGCTGAAAGTGAAACCTGTGTTTTGAAAGGTTTCCTGCAGTGAGACCAGAGCTGCGTGAGCTCTTCCCCTTCCACGTCCTGCTCTTTTGTAAGGAGAAACCTCGAAAGTTCCTTGTCCTGATTTTTTTTTCCCCTCTCTTTCTTTAAAAAAGGCTTTTGTGGTGTTACAGTCAGTGAGCCCACACTGGCCAATTTATTGCCAGCATCCAGGAGGGATGAACTAGTCAGCCCTGCTCAGAGTGGCACATGCAAATAAAAATTGGCATAAAAGAGCCTATATTGTTTCTTTTCCAGCACAGATAATCCAAATCCCACCTGTGTGTGCCTGTCTCTCCAGGATGATTTGAACCTTCAAATAGGTTGGTTAAGGTCATCTCTTCTCCTTTTGAATTTTGGACTGGTTTAGAATTAATCTGGTAGTTTTACAAGTTGGGCCTGGTTCTGGAAATGAACCTGGAGACTGCCCAAACTTTGTGGGTCTGGAGCACTGGCTTTAGCCACCGAGGTGACGTAAGTGCCTGTTTAGCACAGGCCTGTATCACTGCTGGAGTGCCCCACTTGGTGACTGTCCCAGTGCTGGTTCTTCCCAGCCCTTCTGGAAACACAGAAAATGCCATGAGCAGAGATAACAGGGATGAGTTTCGGGTGATCCAGCGTGTTTACACTGAATCTCTTGAAGCTTTTCAACAGAATCGCCTCCAGCCTTGACTTCCTGAATTTCAGTGGGTGTTTGCAGAACTCGAGGAGCTGTCAGTTTAAAAACAAACCGGAGGGCGCCCGTCCAGCTCGTTTTCCTTGTTAGAAACAAAGCTGTTTCACTGCAGCTCTGCTTTGCCTCTGAGAGGATGGAAAGTGTGCCTTCACATGCTGGCAGCCCAGGCCCAGAGATAAGTCCTGTGCTCAGGAAGGGCTGTCACCCACCCAGTTGGGAGTTATCCCTGTGAGACGCCAGTGGCGCAGGACCGAGCCCTCCCTGGGGTTACACCTCGCAGGGAGGTGGCCAGCACTTCTCTATGCATGGGAAGAGAGGTGTTTGAAGAGGCTGGTGGGCACTGTGGGGGGGAACATGCTGGTTAAGTGGGGTGACTAGACCTGGTCTGGGAAGTAAAGAGGGTTTTGATCTGTTGGAGACCATCGGAAAGTCCTGGAATGATCTAAGGGATGCTAGAGGGATGCTTGGCTCAGGCTTGGTCTGAGAAGCTGAAGGAATGAAAAGGCTCTTTGTGGTCTTGATTGCTGCTAAATATGCACAAATAGAGGATGGGAGAAGTGGTTTTTACTGGTTCCTGCATAGCTGTGTGCCCAGTGTGCCTGTGATTCCACTGGCTCTTCTTTGGGCAAATTTTGTGGTTTCTCTTGAGGTGAGCAATGGGTCAGTTCAGGGTGAGCATTTGCTGTGTGTTGGGCCTGATACACTTTGTGTTTTGTAGGTCCTAACAAAATAGCAACCAGCCCTTCAGCCATCTGTTGGCTTTGAAATCCTGGACTGTCTCTACTGCCATTAGAGAATGCTCTCTTTTCCTTTTTAATTCTTCACCCCAAATATTCCTGTGTTCTAGCAGGCATTCTCTGAGCTTTGATTTTTGGGTTTCCAACAGAAAAGTACTGGGATGAAACCATGGGAAGTGCTGAAGGTGGACAGCATCAGACACTTAATATGCTGGCCTCTTTGGTAGTAGTGCCTTGCTCCCAAGTGAGGTCAGGACCATTTTCCACCTTATGAATGCATTATATTAAAACTAACATTTATAGAGGCGAGTGTCTCCTTTCTTACAGAAGAACTTACTTTTTGACAAGCACATTCCTCAGTAATGTGGAGTGTCCCCAAAGGCTGTGAGTCCACCAGGCAGCTTGGCCTAAATAAACCAGATGCCTTTTGGAATTAAGAGAGTCTCCCTGAGAACTCCTGTCAGCTTTGGATCTATGAGTCAATCCAGGATACAGTTTGGGATCTCACCATTCTCTGTTTTTCCTTTCAGCAGCGAAGTGTCAGGATCAAGTTTGAATATGAAGGAGAGAAAAGGTAGGTACCTAATCCAATTCCTTGTGAATTCGGGAGCAAATTACCTTTTCCACTCAACACTGTCCCGCTGACTTCAGCCAGCTGCAGCTGAGCTCTCAGCAGGATTCATTCCCCTAAAATCAGCTGCACTTTTATATGCAAGAGCCCTGCCTTGCCATTCCATTTGCCACAAGAAGCTCCTGGGATTTGCTTGCAGGCTAAATGGTTCCAGGCTGGAAGTCACTAAATGCCTCTTTTACCAGGGACATTGGGTGCACAATTAGATCCTTTTCTCTTGTTAATTCTTGAGTCCTGCTGAACCACAGTGGAGCTGGAACTCTACAGAAGTGTGTCCTTTGATTAGCAGTCCATGACACTTATTTAAGATAACCAGATTTTGGGCATGGGTCCCATAAAAATAGGGCTGGGAGTTAAAGCTTGTCCGCCCTTCCCTGCTTGACATTTTCATGGAATCACCTCTGCTTGGTGACTGTGACAGGGCAGGACACAGGCTGATGGTCCAAGGTGCATGTTAAAGACAAAGAAAATTTAAGTAGTGTTATTTTGGGGTTAGACTGTACCTGCTGTAAATACCTATAGAAGTGCTGTGTGTGATGGTACAGGAGAGTCACAGGATGCCAAACTGCATCTCCCCACTTCCAGCCCTCCTCCCTATTCTGAGCCTCTTGCTGAAAATAGAGTTGATAGATCGCTGGCCATTGCCTGGACTGGGTTTTCTCCAGTGGAGGGCTGCTGGACTTTTTTTTTTTTTTTTTCCACCTGTACCTCACATTAGAGGGAGGAGCAGAGGAGCTGCACAAAGATTTTTGGTAGATATTCTTGCAGGGTAGAGATGTCCCCTCTTGGGCACAGCAGAGGAGCAGCATTTCTGTGAGTGTAAAAGCAAGGAGCAGTCTTTATGCTTCGTGATGGAATACAAGTCCTTTCTTCTCTACTGTCAGGCAAATCCCAAATTCCAGTATGCTTCTACTAAACCGAGGCTGTTGTTGTATTTGTTTGTGTATGCAGGATTATCCAGTTTCCAAGACCAGTCAAATTCAAGGAAGTGGTGCAGAAGGTCACGGATGCTTTTGGACAGACGATGGACTTGGTCTGTGTGAACAATGAGGTACTCTTCTCCTTACTGCTCAGGGGCAGCTTTGGGGTGCCTGGTGCCAACTTCAGAATTGAGCAGTGGTTTGTTCTGAGGGCCCTGATTTCGTGTTTTACTTGAATGTGAAGAAAAAGAACCTTATTTTGTGATTCCTAGCTAGTGAGTGCACAAGAGCTGTTGTCTGGACACATCTCGGATGGATTCTCAGACTCCAAGCCAGGGTTTTTCTTTGTCAAAATTATTTCAAGTCAGGCCTGTTACACAGGAACATTGTCTTTTTCCTGGAACAAAAGATCCCCCTCACTCAATGGGGGATGTGAAGCCTTCCCAGCTCGGGGGCAGTTGCAGGAGCGTGAAGTGCAGAGCAGGAGGGACAGTGCTGCTCACACTGTGTTCTTTTATCTGGTACTGACTTTGTCTTGCCCAAACCCCCAGCACAACGTGCACATTCTTGTGGCTGGTTCTGCAGTGAAATGTGCATCACTGAACGTTCCTCCAGCAGCTCCTGTGGCCACATGAAAGCAGCCAAGAAATCCTCCCTCTGCAATCCTGGCATTTCAAGGCTTGAAGAGCTTTCTCCTCCATCATTCATCACATAGGCCTCTGTGTTTTTACCACTTTCTCTTTGAGCCCAGCACTGTGTGTGAAAGGAGGGTCCTGCTGAGGGCTGTTAGCAGAAGGGGGAAATCCTTGGCATCTGTTTTGGTGTGCTCAGTGTTTTCTTGTGAGGCATCTGGAGCCACTGGACTCTTGGGATGGGTTTGGCTTTGGGAAGGAGGAGAGGGCCAAATGGCAAAGAGGTGGGCTTTTAAACACAGATCCTTTTGGATCTGCCCTGACTTGTTCAAGCCGGCTTGTTCAAGTATTAATTGCAGATGACCTGCAGCCTTTGATTAAAGTATGAATGGAGAGAGAGGTACTGAAGAGACATTTCTTCTTTTTTTCCCCCCCATTTATTATTTTCTCCCTTCTGTTTCAATAAAGATTTGCTCCACAAAGAAAGTTCCTATTCTTTTACAATAGGTGCCTCATGATACCAAAGTGTCCACTGGGTTTTGACTTTGAATGCAGTCAGGTTTCTAATCTTGGGCATTCTTTGACAGCCCTCCCGGGAAAAGCCTGCCATTGAATTCTCCAGGAATGACTCATTTCATTCCAGGTTTCTTCCCACTGGAAGATGATTTCTTTCCAACAACAGCAAACAGAAGCTTAAATAATGCATTTTATCCCATGTTAGAGACTGTCTTTCTGGGCATGTGCACAGCACATAGCAGGGCCATGAGCAGGCATTTGGGTAATCCTGATTTCTTAGGGCTGGGGATGACTTCCAGTGCTTTGTTTTCCTACATATAGAAGTTCCACCTCGTGAGAACCCACAGCTTTGGGAAGATGTCTGAGAAGTAGTTACTCAGGGTTGTTGTCATGGAAACACTATAAACAGACTGGAGGGCTCTTTGGGGACAATAGCCTACGAGTACACGTGGTGACACCCCAGCATCTGACTCCTAGATCAGGGGTTTGGGTGTCATGACTGCAAATTTCAGAGGGAACATGACCACAGACTCATTGCAGTTAAATATTTCACCCTGTCTTTATGCTCTAGGGGAGCTGTGCAGTAATTCTTTGCTGCCATCACACATCTCTCTTGCAGTAGCACCTTGTAGATCAAATTTACAGTGAGGCCAGCAGGCCCCTGCAAAGTGTCACCGAGTGGCAGTCCCTGTCCTGGTGGAGGAGGTGTCCTGAGGGCAGGATAAGTGAGATGAGCATGCCAGCTGGGTGGAGCAGGGGCACACATGAATCACATCCTGGTGGGACCACAGAATCAGCAGGCTGGGGCTGCTGTAGATAAGAGCAGGGCCTGGCCATGGGTGTCCCCCATGGGGCATGTCTGTGTTAGTTTTAGGCTGGGCTCATCTTTCTGAGGACTGGGACAGCAAAGCCTGGCCTAGCCAGGGGCAGCACAGACACCAAGTTGTGATGTGACCGTGGGTAGAAATTCACTGGACCTCAGTGTGCCACCACTTCTCTTCTGACCTCCCATTGTCTCCTCCAAGGCTGCCCCTCAGCATCATTCTGGAAGCTTAGGGAGAGATAAAGCCTGGGGAAATGGTAAAGGCACCGTTATGGGGGGGGAGGGAGGAGGTAAAAGCATATTTAACAAACATTTGTCGAGAATTGTTGATGCCAGTTGGTCCTGCATTGGGCAGGAAGATGAACTAATTGACCTCCCAGATTTTTCCCCAACCCTGTTTCCTACAATTCTTTGGCTCTCTGTGGTGTCTTACAGAGTGAGGTCTGACAGTGCTGCTGTAGTTAGCGAAACCTCAGCTTTTGCCCTCACTTTCTCAGCCTGCAGTGGAGAGACCATCAAGTCCCCCACTGAAACATCAGGCTCCAGGGGAGGATACTATTTAGAAGCAAGAAAAAAAATCTAATAAGCTCTATTTGTGTAACTTCTGTGTAGGTAAACTTTGCTGTTAATCACAGCTACTCAGTCTGTAGATCAAATAAACCCAGTTTCTGGAAATCCATCCTGGCAATTACTTCCATGGTTCTGCATGAGTCTGTTTTGAGTTTCAAGCCTAGCAGATACCTGTTCCTGATATCCATATGTGCCACAGTCTGGAAGCCAAATGGAGCAGAATTTTCTTGCCAGATGTGGGCAATAGGTAAAGCCAAGCTAAATACTGGCTCCAGTCCCTTTTACAAGAGGGCAATTTCTCCCTGATGTTTTTGGCTCCTCTGAAGGAGGCAGGCAAACATGTTCATGTTGTGATGTTGGAGGGAGATGGAGTGTCCTACAGAACATTCTGTTCACAGCAGCAGCTGGGGGCTTGCTCTGAACACTTGTAAGGAGATCAGTGAAGGGATGGGTGAGCAGTGGGGCAGAGCTTAGAGTTCAAATTCTGCTTGGTGGTGAAAGAAGGGAGAGCAGCTCTCCACCATTCTCAGTTCTGTGTGGGTGAGTGTAGAGGAAGAGCCTTGTCTGCTTGAGGCACAGCCTTTGTGAACTTCAGGAGGGTTAAGCAGTGCCCCAAGGGAATCTCTCCACCTCTATTGCTTAAGGGAGCAGGCTGATCATTGCATTTAGGAGACATACTCATCTTTGTCTGATATCTGGGGGGAATATTGGTTATTCATTTAAATATGAATGAAGGATGAGAGGAAGTCACAGGATCACAGAATGGGTCAGGTTGGAAGGCACCACAGTGGGTCATCTGGTCCAACCTCCCTCCTTAAGTAGGGTCAAGAAGAGGGAGAAGCACATGGCACAGGATTGTGTCCAGGTGGTTCTGGAACATCGCCAGTCAGGGGGACTCCACACCCTCTCTGGACAATCTGTTTAGGACTTGGTCACTGCACAAGAAGAAGTTCTTCCTCATGTCCAGAGGGAATTCCTGTCCATCTGTTCCTGCTCATCCCTCTGGTGCCATTTCTGGACCCCACAGAGCAGGGCTTGGTCCCTGCTCTGAGCCCTCCCTGCAGATAGGAACACACAGGGATGAGGTCTCCTCTTGAGCCTGAACAGCTCCAGCTCCTTCGGCCTTTCCTCATAAGAGAGATGCTTCAATCCCTTAATCCTCCTTGTAGCCTCAGCTGGCTCTGCACCAGGAGCTCCCTGTCTCTCCTGAGTCCAGAGCTGGGCACAGCACTCCAGATGTGCCTGACAGGGCTGGGCAGAGGGGCAGGATCCCTTCCTGACCTGCTCTAAATGCTCTTCCCAGTGCACCCCAGGGTATCACTGGCCTTGTTGCCCATAAGGCCAAGAGCACACAGTCTGGGGTGTGTTTGCCTACAGGCCAACAGCCAAACCCTTGGCAACACCCTGGGATCAAAAAGGTTGTCCCAGTTGGCCTTGTGAGTGTCACCTTGTGTGGCAGCTGCTCTGAGGTGGGTTTGCTGTGGCCGGTGGCAGGAGCCCTGATCACCCAGAGAGCTGAGCCACATTTCAGGAGTTCTGGGAAGCTGTGGCTCCCAGTAAGACCAGTGGGAGCCTGCTGGGAGCTGTGGCTGCTCGGTGCCTTTGGTCAGTAGAGTTACAGTGTACTTTGGCACAGGCATGAGAATAACATGTGCTGTGTTGGCCAGATTCAGTGCCCGAGGCAACCTGCAGAGGCTGGGGCCTGTTTGGTATGAGATTAGGCAGAATATCCCGGAATGAGGGGCAAGAAGTTGTGCTTTTAATCTTAGCCCAGGGCAGCAGAAGGCCACAGAGCTCCTCTGAAGTGCAGCTGTGTCGGGCGTTGGAGGCTTTGCAGGCTGTCTGCAGGACATGGTACACCACACAGCAAGGTTGGGAGGGTCAAATTCCCCCTGGAGGTATGAGGGCAATAGTCTGCCATTTCCCAGGAAAACATCAGGACTTTTTGCTGCCTGACAGACACGGCACTGTGTAGTTCTCTGTTCTTATAAAGAGCAGAAGTTGAATTTGTTCTGCTGGGAGTGAAAGAAGTGGTTCTTGGAAGGAGAGCAATGCACACCTTTCACATCAAAAGGGGAAAAAAACTTTTACTTGTGGGATGTTCCCTGGTTTCACCTGATGGCCAGACACTAGGGAGCTGTGTCAGTGTGCAGGAACACAGGTTGCAGCAGTAGAGAAGGGCACAAAGCATCTGCCAGAGTAAATCCTTGGGTGCACCTCACTGGTGTCTTGGAGCACCACTGCATGACCATCAACCCAGGAGGAGCATGTGGGGTTATTTTGGGGCTGGGTAGCAGCAGGTCCTGCCTGCAGAATCAGAGCAGCCTCAGAGTGGCAGGCAGCAAGCCCAAGGTTTCATCCCAGCCCTCTCCTTTTCCCACTAGCTGGATTGCTGGTGTGACCTTTAAGCTTTCCCCTTGCAGATGTTTGTTGTGATTTTTTTGCATCTGTTCCTCAGTAAATGAGGTCTTGGAAGAAAATACTCGAGCTCGGCAAGCCGGAGGGCATGGGGGCTCCGTTTTCCATCGCCTCCTCGGGTTCCTCCCTCATCCATCCCCCGATTCCCAAGCTGCTCCCTGTAAGAATCTGGCTCCTTCTGTTTACCCAAAAGTGTGACATTGCCATCCTCTGGTGTTTGTTTAATCCCTTCCAGCTCCTGATCCCACTGAAATCCCAGGAAGACTTGGACAAAGCGATGGAACAGTTGGAGCTGAGCCCTTCCCTGAAGAGCCTGCGGATCCTTGTGAGCGCTCCAAAGAAAGCGAATGTGAGCCCTTCACCTTCCCTGCTCTTTTGTGTCCGGAGTGAGATGCCTTGTTATTGTGTTGGGGAGTGGAAAAGAGTCTCCTGACGGTGCAGGGCAGAGGGCAGGCTGGTTGTGAGAGGGGTCAGCCCTGCTCTGGCTCAGCTGCTCAGAAATCTTCCTGTGGTAGTAGTCCAGAGGCTGAGCTCAGCTCCCTCTGGCTCCTCCTGCATCCTGTGAAGGGTTAAATACCAGACTGACCCTCAAACGATTAAACCCTGAGAGAACTCCTTTTAGAGTGCTTTCTTTTAGAGATGCTGCCTCCATTCCTTTTCACCTCTCCTCTGTATTCAGGGTGATGCCCTGGGCCTTGCCAGGCTGGGTGGCAGTGTGGGGACTGTTCCCTCCACGTTCTGCAGCTGTGCTAAAGGCTGGGAAGAGCAAACTGGAGAATCCTTTGGTCTCATGCAGAACTGTCTGGGTTTTTTCCATCTTTATTAATTTATTATTTTTTCCTGAGCTCGGTGGTTTTGCAGTTAAGCCTGTTAGCTTGACCTTGCTTGCACAGAGTGTCTTGCCAAAGCACATGTCGTGCTGCCCCAAGCACAGGCTGTAAGGCAGGGGATTTGTAGATGTTGCAACTCTGTTTCTTCTTTTTATTTCCTAGAAGTACTGGAGAGACTGGGAGTCTTGAAACTCACAGTGCTTATCCCCATTCTTCTGCTGGTGCTCACAGCCCTTGGAGCTTCTCCACTTCTTTTGAGAGGCTTGGGAAGTGCAGGGAGCAGAGTCCCAGGGGAAACTGAGCCATGAGTTGGGGTCCTAAATCCTGGGTGGAAATGGGGCAATTTGTGGGAACACAGCAGTGCTGCAAGTCAGCTGCTGTGAGCAGAGGAGCCAAGTAGATTCTTCCCTGCCTTTGAGAGCAGGTCCATCTCTTCCTGAAGCGTGTGGCCATGCTGCTGTGTGTGAGAACACACGGTTCTGAGGTCATACATGAAATTATCATAAAATCACAGCTCACTGTAGCGTGTAGTCTTAGTAAAACCTGGCCACTACCAAGTTACCAGCTGGAAATGCATTTCTTTGCTCTTCCCTTACCTGTCTTCCCTGACCTTCCACTCTCTGTTCCTCTGCCCTGTTACAGAGGAACCTCTGCAGTGCCTAGGCTGTCACTGGAGTCTAGGGAGTGCAGAGGAGAAGTGCTAATTTTGGGACTGCAAGTTTTTTAAGTTCAGTGATCAGTCTCTGTGCCTATCTGGAGATAATGGAGCACAGGAACGGTCTTTTATGTCAAATCTCTGTATTTGCCATTATCTGTGGGAGCTTTATCTTATTAGACTGTTTTATTAGCAGATGTGAATTGTTTGTGAATGGTTTTTGGATCACTTTAGATTACGTGCACGTCTTCTTTCTTTCTTTTTTTTTTTTTAATAGTTCTTGGGTAATAGGGTCACGGGAAGCCAAATACGGGGTTTCACATGGTGTGTCCACAGGGCTCTGGCCAATTCTGATCATTGCCTTTGTCTGATTCCCAGCTCCTGCAGCCTAACAACAGCAAGCAGCATGAGATGAGGATCTCCAGATCCATGGGTGATATCATGGGGTCCCTGTACAAAGACTCCGAGAGGACGCGCAAGTATTCCACAGGTCAGTGAAACACAACGCTCTGTGGGGAGTCCTGTGCTGTTCCAACCTGGCCACCACCCTCCTCCTCTTTTTTTGTCACAACCCTGTGGGTGTTACAGTCTGGATGGCCACCCTGATGTCCCCCACAGTAACTCAGTGCAGTTGCTGCTCATCCTCAGCCTGAGGAAGAGAGACTCTGCAGGCTGGGAGAGGTTGTGCTGAGCAGAGGCACTTTGAGCACAAAAGTGAAGGGAAAAGGGGACCTGGGGTGTAATTTGGGGGTGGGAAATGCAGTGATAAAAATGTCCAGTTAATTTGGTTCCACTGAGCTTTATCAAAGTGAAGAGTGATGATCTATAGAAAGCCAGGGCTGTTTGGGACCTTTGGTTATTCCTTTAACTGTGTGCTGTTGTTCTGTGAGTATCTGTCCCCCTTTCTCAGGTAGCAGGATAATGCAGCTGAGTGGGCTCAGACTCCTCAGCTCCTGGGCTGGGACCACCTTCACCACATAAAGACCAAATTTGTGTCTGTGTGCCATCAGTCTGTTCTTGTGGGTGCAGTGACATCTGTGGTAGCTGTCTCTGGGGTTTCTCAGGGGCATGTGTGCAGTGTTTTGCAGTGGTGACATCCCAGAGGAAAGGGAGCATCCCGTTCCCTCAGAGGTGCTGTGAGTAGGTACCTGCAACCCCTGAAACCAGGCTGGCAAAAACCTGATCTCCTCTTGCCCTGCAAGGACTGGAGTTTGTAGCCTTGGGTGGTTTTCTCTTTGGTTTTCTGGGCTTGAGTTTATGCTTTCCTTGCTTTCTAAAATACTCTGAGCTTTTTGAAATCCTGTTGATCAGCTGTCTATAGGAGCTTTTGTGTGAAGAAGGATTTTGTAGAGAGCAGGGTGCCTTGTGCAGAACTGGTAAAGCAGTATGTAGGACTGTATAGCAGGAGTATAATTATTGATATTCCAGCCTGCAGGCAGGATGAATGATTTTTTCACACAGTGAATGTTCTCTGTGGGTGCAGGTTATAGGGCAATTTCTGCAGATCTTTATTATTTTCATGCAAGTACTTGCCAGCTGTAGAAAGAACAGCCTTGAATAAAGTGGGGCCCTCCTTCAGAAACACACATAGAGAAATACTTCATCCTCTAAAGATCCTCTGTACTTATATGGCAGTAAATACTTCCAAACTCTTCTCTGTGCAACAAAAGAGTGTTTTCCTCCAAGGACTCGCCCCTTCTCTGTTTCATAGCCCGTGCTGATAACATATCCTGTTGTGATTTGCTGTATCTCAGACAAGATGTATAGAAAATATTCTTTTAGGGTAGGTCCAACATACCCCTTGTGCAGCCATGCCCAGCTCTTACTGATGCCAGGGGTGGGTGGCACATGTGCAAGGGCTCTCTTTGAGCCTGGTGTTTGGATGTACCAGGTGTTTGGATGTCTTTTTCTGTTGTTTTTTGGGTTGGTTTTTTTTCCTAGCTCACATGGTATTTGAGAGTTTGGCAGAGTCATTAGATGACCCTGAACAAAATGTACACATAAAGCACAAAGTCTCAGCAGAAACTGTGCTTGAGCAAAACTTCTCTGCTGCCTTTTTTTTTGGTACATGTTAGGAGCAAAGAGCTGTGCCACTGGGAGCTGTCACTGACCTGTGAGCCTGAGTGTGATGGGCAGGATTGATTCCATGGGTAGCTGTGCTAGTGGGAAGATGGGTTCTTGCCAAGTTAAGATTTTCCTACCAACTTTTATGCCATGCTTTGGCCAGTCCTTCCTGTTTTGGAGCTGCTGGTTCCTTACCAGCTCTGTGCCACTGACTGTGAGGCCTTAAGAATGCCCTGAGCCAAGGCAAGGCAGACAAAGGGTGAGATATCAGCTCTGCCAGGGTGAGAGCCTGAGGTACAAATGGATTTGAGGGAATGCTTGAAGAGCAGAGTGGAGGAATGGACATAAAGAGCTGCTTTGGTCAAGGTAGTGGAGGAGGAGCACTGGGCAGCAGCAGCTGTGGGACGCAGAGTGTGCTGATGTTGGGATTTTCAGGAGCTAATGTGCCAAACTCTTGAGTCCTTGGCACTTTTACATGGTCAGGTGGCAAAAGTAACCAGCCCAAGCATCAGTCATACCTGTTTCTTTTTCCATGTATGCCATCAGTCTCACAAAGAGGTTTCAACAAGCCCTCTGCATGACAACAGAGTGTCACTCCTCTCTTTGGGTTACTGGGGTCTGTAGGAAGCTACTGCAGCTCTGCTTAGAGGGTGCTCACAATCCAGTGGATGCATTTTTGACCTCCTGAGTCAGAACTGGGCAATCCAGCAGCTGGGCAGAAACTCCAGTGAGCTGAAAGGGAGAGCAGCATTTCAAATGGAGCATAAAACCCAGCGTCAGGGGATAGACAGACAGACAGACATGATGCTGTGATTTGTTTTTCCAAAGTGGGGGTTTCATTGAACTTGGTGCACAGTCAAAAGGCATCCTAAGAGGCTGAGAATTCTGTAGGAGAAACTTTTCTTCCCTTGCAGTCACAAGCCATTTCACAGTGTTTTCCTTCTGCTGTCATCAAAGTGGTTGCTATCAAACGAGGATCTTAACTCAGTTCAGCTTTTCTCTTGAAGCCACATTTAAATGGAGATTTAAAGTGTCTTTATAATAAAAGGTACTTCAGGGTCATGTTCTCCATGTTTCTAAGATGTCTCATGTTTTTCTGCTGACTCTGCCATGTAAGCAGCAGCGGAAAATAATAAAACTGTTACTGTGTGTTATTGGCACAAGCACATTGCAAGGGAGGTAGATGTTCTGGGGAGGATTTAGCTATTTTTGCTTCTGCTGGGGAGAAAATGTCTTCATGCCATGTCCCTGAAAAACCTTATGCAAAGTCAATATTTTCTTTTTTTTTTTCCCCATAAACTTTTTCAGTGGAAATCCCCTTCCAGTTTTTTGGTGGCCAGCAAAAGCGCAAGGGAACTTGGACTGAAAAAACTTTTTGGGTTCTGGATTTTCAGATAACTGAATAAATTATTTTTATTTACTTTGAAGAAATGCATGTTTTGGAACATTATCCAAAAATTATTTAACAGCCTCATTCCAGCATCACCATTTCAGTGGAAACATTTACCAGAAGCTTTACTATACTGTTTTTTTTCATGGAAAACCAGGCTGCTGAGCCATGGCTTCATGTGTCTGCCAGCTCTCTCCAAATCAGGAGTATTGCAGGAGTTAGGATGGATGACACCTGCTCTGTTTTGAGAAGAGGAGGAAAAATTATCTATGTGCATCATGCCAGCTACCTTAGAGGTAGAAAATAGGTTCTGTCTTGCTTATTAGTTTAAAAGTACCCTAAATTTGCCTTCAATCAAAACATAGAAATCCATGCTCAGAAGGATCAGCAAGGAGAGGAAGAGACTTGTGGGGATCCCACTGGAAAAGAAGAAATTGAGGGAGATTTGCTCCATCTGCTCACAGCTTCCCTTGACAGGACCAGAGAAAGAAATTTCCAGCAGGTTTCTCTCTCTCTCCTGTGCAACCCTGTCCTGAGCCTGGTGTTTCTGCCAGGGCTCAGAGGAGCAGCACATCTTGACGTCGCGTCCCTCGTTCGGGAACGTCATCCCAGGGCTGGGCTCCCCGTGGCTGCAGCTGTGAGCGGTGGCAGCTGCCAGCAAACCCTCCCCAGCTCTGGCTGTCCAGGGGCTTCTCTTCCCTGCTTGATGCTGCTGGCTAATGGGTGAAGTTTTGGGAAGAGCAAGGGAAGGATGAAGCCAGGGAATGTGGGGGCGGAGGGAAGCCAAGCCTGGCACGGGGGAGCTGGCTGTACGTGCAGCACCACGAGCTCTGCACATACTGCATGAAAGGCACTTCTGAAATAAAACTATCAGGAGGGAACATGAAAGGCCCTAGCTGGTGCCAGCAGTGACTGAGTCTCCGTGCTGTCCCAGCTCTCTGTCCCTGGGACACGCTGTGCTCTCGTCTCAAATCTGTGGCTTTACATTGGGGTGTGTAACACGGAGCAGGAATCCCTCCCCAGAGCACCTTGCTGCAGAGGGTAACTGAGGTCAGATGCTCCATCAGTGCCAGCTCTGAGTTCAGGAATCCCAAACAGAGCTGCTGAGATCTGACCAGCACTCTGCCTGTACAGAAGTGCCTCCTCACAGCCTGCCCCGTCCCCACTGGAGCTGACATCTAATCCCATAGACCCCAGGACAGTCCCTTGGGGGCCTCCTCTCCCTGCCTGGTGCTGCTGCTGTTTCTTGAGTATTAGGTCAGTTGTGAAGAGTATCTGTGATGTGTCAAACAGGCACATCTGGGCTTTTCTGTTTGTTTCTTCCTCTGCCTTGGAGTGGATTAATCAGCATTATCCAATATATCCAATGTGCCTTGTGTTTTACCCGCTATGAATTAAGCCTGCCATGAAGTACCACTGTTGCTCTCTCTCTCTGACCCCTGTTTTCCATTTCTCCCCTCCTCTAGCAGCACTGGGGTTGCCTGAGGTTTTTTTAACAGAGCAGGATAAGGCTGGAGTGGGGAATCAACCCTGAGCTCCAGAGCTCTGCTCCCAGCACCTTCCCATGTTTCTCCCAGGTGGAAGAGCATGCATGGATGCAAAGCAGCAGCAACCAGTGCTCCTGGAGGTGTGAAGCTGCAAAAATTACTTTGAGCAGCACTTCTACCCAAACAGCCTGGCTCCACTCCAGCAGTTTCCAAGCATGCAAAAGCCTAAGCACTTTGTTTAATTTCCTTACCTGCTGGGAAATAGCTGGTGTCTTATCCCCTTTTAAAGTTTTTGGCAGGAAATGTGACTCTGGAAGGTCAAACACAGCTGATCTATGGCTGTGAGTCGTTGTTACAGGCAAAGGCTTAATGCAAGATCATGCAAAGGCTTTGTGCTTGTGAAAAATCTGGTTTAACTCCCTGGGTTCAGAGTCAAACAGGGCATGTACAGATCTTTGTAAAATTATAGTCTAAGGCTTTCTGGATAACAGGTGGGCCATAGGAGCAAGAGATCCCAATAGTGCATGAGCAGACCCACACCTCATTGCAGCAGTAACAGAAATGCTCAGCAGAGCTAAGACAGAGAAGTTACACCTCACTAAATCCTCCAGCAGCTTTTGGGGGCAACAGCTGCCCAAATGTCCTTGTGCTGCATTCCAGATTGACATCTGCTAAGCAAAGGAGGGGCTGCTGATGCAGTGATTTATTCAGGGTGCCTGAACGGCTCAATAGTTAAAAGTTTATTTGTTTCTCTTCAAAGAGAGGATTCTGTACTTCCCAACTGGTTTTGTTTGAGGGCTGGTGGAAAGCCAGTTCGTTATGAGTGCTGCAGTACTCAAGAAATTCTCTCCTCTTGATCTTGGCATTACTTCAGTTGGAGTTTTTTCACTGTGTTCTTATCCTGCAGGAAATCTGTGAAGGAGAAAATAGGAAGAAGAAGAAGAAAAAAAAGTAACTCAAAGCCATATGACTTTTATTTTTATAATCTAAGCAAGGAGTCAGAAGGAAGATGTAGCATGGGACAGACATATCTGTGTGTTTGGTGCAAATCCAGCAAAAAGGCCTGATTTAATGATCTTTAATGCTGGTGTGACACTGTTAACATTCACAGCTCCTGATGTGTATCTGCTTAAGTGAAAGGTGGGAACTCGGGTTCATAGTGTTGATCATGCAGATGGATTTATTCCAGGGATCCATCTGGCACAGTAACTGGGATGCAGAATAGCAGCAGAAGAGGCAGAAGTGTTGTGTTGATAGATCAGTGTTCCCATGATGGGGTAGGCCCCCTCCCAGTACCTTTCTCTTGTGCTCAGCCCTGGGCATGTTGTTAGCAAATGGTAGTAATGAACCCAAGAACTGGTGAGAGTGCCACAAAATGGATACAAAATGTGAGGAAACAGATCTCCATGTGCTTTCTATCTCAAGGATGTGTGCTTTTCAGAAGTCTGCATGAAAACAAGTTATTGTGTTGTGTGAAAGCTCACGTTGCATGATGCTGACCAGCTGAAGCTCCAGCACGGATCCCCGTCAGCAATTCCTTGCCATGGAGTGATGACAGCACAGGGATGGAGGGGAGGGACTGCAGGGAGTCAAGCAGAGCCAAGACTGTGCAGCTGGGCCAAGCAAGGGCAGCAAATCCCTAAAGCTGGGAAAGGCACAAGGATAGAGTGGATTTGGGGGAATAAACAGGAGGAATGGAACATCTTCTTAAAGAAGCTGTGGAGTTCTCCCCCAGGTGCAAAATGGAAATCACCTCCTGCTGAATGAGGGAGCCAGTGGAAGCTTTGCTGTCTGTGCACAGGATGCACAGGATAGAGGCTCTGGGGTTACAGACAGGGGAGACAATTCCTTTGGCCAAAAATGGGACAAACCAATCCCATAGGTCATTACTGCCCTGGAGCTTTTGGATTTGAGGGCTAGGTTTTCCTTCCTCTTTACTTTGGTGTAGGGAAAGGGGGGAAGAAGAGAGTATTTGCAAGTCGTTTAGCAACATATAACGAGTGTTTCAGTGATGTTGCACTGAGCACAGCCGGGGTGTTTCCCAGATGCCTGGACAAGGCAGTGACCTGCTCCAGGGGAGGTGGGTTTGTGGATTATGGTTTGCTTTGAGATTGACTGATTGTATCATAACAGAACTCTTTCCTTTCTGGGATTCCACTTGGATACAGTGTGACAGCTCTTAGGATCCAGGGTGTGCTGAGGGTCAAGTCTGCTACATGTTGTGTGGTCCCACAGTAACAAACTTCCTGTTGCTAAGGCTTTTTGGAGGATGCCCATAAACAGCTTCACACCTCCAGCTCCATTCCCATCTGTCTTAGTTTGGAAAGACAGGTGTCTGCCAGGGAAAAGCCGGAGCTTCCCTTGGAATGGAGAATGTAAACCCCCTCCCTCTGAATTATTATAATTATGAAATTAAGGAGCTTTCAGGCAAAGGAATAGGAATAACAGTTCTTTACTAGGAATATTAAAAATGTAGTAGTTCAGGAAAGTAAACAAAGAAAGAAAGAAAAACACTGTCAGAGTCAGAACACAACCTGACTCCCTGTTGGTCAGGGTGTTGGGAGCAGTCCAGTTAAGGCCTTCTGGAGTGACAGGTGTGGTTCTGTTGGAGCAGAGATGATCCTGTAGAGGGATCTAAAGGTGATGAGATAGGTCAGATCTTCCTCTGAGAATCCAGTGCAAACAGGCTGTGCTGGTGTTCTCTCAGGTTTTATCCAGGTAGGAATGCCTGGCTCCTCCCCCTGGGTGGAGCATCTCCCAATGGGATGATGGAATTGTATCAGCCATGCAGTGAGCCTGGATGGCCCATGAACAGCAGATATCCCCTGGAGGGAGGATGGGTGGTGACAGAGATAAAGAACACTGTCCCACTTGGTTTTAACAGCTGGCCTATTAACAGAAGATACTCGCCCCCTCCACCCTAGAGTTAGAAGAGATAAACATCTCCCAAACTGTTTTCAATAGATTGGGAATAGAATACATGCTTTTGGTTATGTCTTGCATGCAACCCAAGACACCATCCTCATGAGTTCAAACCCAGCAGCATCTCCAGGAGCTCTGTGTTCACAGGAACAGCGTTTCTGGGAGGATTTGGATGGGTATGTTCCCTCCTTGACCCGTGTCTGTCCGTGTCCCAGGCTCTCTGCACACTGGCCGGAGCTCTCCGCCGCCGGGCAGCGTTCCTGAGGAGCAGCAGCAGATCGCCCGCCAGGGATCCTACACCAGCATCAACAGCGAGGGCGAGTTCATCCCCGAGACCATGGACCAGAACGTGAGTGGGGCTGAGGCTCTGAGGGAAACTGGGCCAGCGTTGGGTGTGAGGAGGCTGCACTGGGAGAGCTGTTCCCACCATTAAATCCCAGCAGTGCTTGCGCTTGGGGCTCAGGCCAGCTTTTTCCAGGAATGGGTGCCCCCGGGCTTGACATGCCTGGGAAAGTCTGATGTCCAGGAACCCTGAGAGCCAACTGCTGTGGGGATGGGAAATGTGCCCGGGCACCTCAGGTAGCTCTGGAGCAGCACAGATCTGGGGCACACGTGTGCACCAGCTTCCAGGCCCTCGTGGCCACAGCATTCCCAGATCCCAGGACCATGAGGGAATGTGCCAAGGAGCCGATTGCCTGCGATTGCAACAGCCTGGGGATATCAGCAGCTCTGGCTGCTTCCCATGTGGTGTTTCTGCCTGAGCTCCAGTTACAGTTCTTGGCTCTGCCCACAGCCTCTGTGGTTTTGTGTCTCTGTCCCTCCCCCATTTATATTTTTTTAACTCTCTTAATAAGGAGATTGTATATTCCAGTCCCTCAGTAATAAAGAGCAACAAGTTTCTCAGTGCTGAGTAGTACCTCATCCTCCAGTCAATTTGGTACTCAAGATGAGAGAAACTGAAGTGTCAAGGGACCACAGTGGGAGCAGCTTATACCTTCCTCTCCATTTGCATTTCTGCTCAATCTTATAGCTCTGAAGAGCTTAGTATAGATCCTGTGAAGTCAGCTGGGCTGTCTGGGCACATGTCATTCTTACAAAGCTCTTGGAAACACAGGACCAAGCTCCAGAGTTTGCAGGAGGGACATGGAGGGACATCTGGAAAGCACTAACCTCAATCCATCAGGCTGCTATGCTGGCCCCCAAGGATGTCCATGGGGAGATGTGTATTTCCTACACTCAAAAGCACCCACTAGCTCCACATTTGCATGCAGGCTGTGCTGGTGTTTCCATGGCAAAGCCGTGTTTTCAACAGTTTATTACACAGCCATTAATAAAATAAGAAGTCACTCCGGGTGAGTCTTGGCAGCGTCAGAGTGCAGATGTATCGTGTGTTCCTTGCAGCCAGAAGTTGGCTCTCTATTGTTTTCACATGCCTCCAAAACATTTTGGGGAGGATTAAGACAAAGTGTGTGTGTGTGCAGGGGGAGGGTCCCTGTGACCCCCTTGGGTGTAAATCAGCCCAGCTCCACTGGCTGTTCATGGAGCTCCATTAATTCAGAGCCCTGAGCCTGCTCTGGATGAAGGTTCCCAGATGCTCTCCTTGCATTTTTCCCCAATATCACACTGTGGGTGGCCTGTAGCCCTTTGCTGGTGAATTAAAATCAGGGAAAAGGGGTTGGGGGAATGGTTTGGGGTTTTTTTGTCTTTCCTCATTGAGCAGCCATGCTTTTCCCCATATGGGCTTTGCCTTCAGAGTGTCCTTGTACTTCTGCTTCCATATGTGCCTCATGGAAAACCACTGAGAAGCTGGAGCTTGCTGCCTTTTGGGGAATGCCCCTGTGCAAGCCTGTGATGTAACTGTGGTCTTGAGACCAGCCTGGCAGATGAACAGAGGCTGAGTATGGAGCATGCTCCAGTTCCCAATTTTATGCTTTTGAGAAATGAGTCTGTTTCAGCTTTAACTGCTGGAAGAGACCTGGCACGGCTGGCAGAGGTGAGGAGTGGGTTCTATCAGAGTGCTTGTTCCTCTTTGGCCTAGTGCATTTAGAAGGAGGTTTTGGGGTAAAAACTAGGAAGCAGAGAAAAATTGCACTTTGCAGTTGGGGCTGCCTGGCCAAAACAGCACGAGCTGTTTGTGACAACCGTCTGAGGAGGGCTGATGGGAACAGCCTGTGGAAAAGGGAAGGAGGAGCGATGTGGGAAGCAGCAAAGTGTGGTTCCACATGGTGTTCTTCCCCAGGAATGAGCTGTGGAGCAGGGGTTGGTGAGTGTCCACAGCCAGGAGGGAGCATGGCACTGCTGTGGCACCGCTGGCAGCACAGCATGGCCTGGAGCAGGCTCTGCTCCGTGTGGAAGTGCACACAGCTCCAGGGTTTACCACTCCATACAAACCCTCTATTGTTACTAACTAGCTATAAATAACCCTGGCCAGTACAATGTCTCATCCAGGAAGCAACACAAATGCAGCTTTTGACTCACTGAGCTGGTGAGAGCCAAGCCAGTTCTTCCAGCCAAAAACCCTGATGATGCTGTGCTTATCAGTGGAGAGGAAGGCTGGGCTCGTGTGCCAGGGCAGCTCGGGAAGTCAGGAGTCCAGGGCTGCAGTCCTGGCTGTGGTACACAATATCTACTTGGCCTTGGGCACATCATTTGTGTCCTGATACATATTTTCCTTTAGTAGTGATATTATTATTTCTCATAAGTACTTTGAGCACTTTGAGTCTCACTGACTCCTCCGCAGGCTTTGAACAACTGGGTGCTAATTATCTTTGCTTCAGCAAATAGCAGTTGGGAAGAACAATAATGCAGAGAAGGCATCAGAAATGGATGACCCTGCAGAGATCTGCTAGTTCTGGAGCTTGGAGAGCTACAGTGCATGGTTTTATTGTTTCCCCTTTCCTTTCTCTGTCAGATGCTTGAAGCTTTCATCAGCCCCGATGACTCGCTGTCTGGGAGCTGCCAGTCGCTGGACAGGTCTGTGGACAGGTGAGTTGTGTGTGTCACCATGTTCACAAGCTGAACTGCAGCCTCTGCTCCATAGCAGGAGAGTAGCAGGGTCAGTGGCAGCCCCTGAGGTTTCTGTTGGGATGAGGATGCACCTGAGCAAAACAAATTTATCTTTATTGCTGAAAGATAAATCAGATGATCCTAGCCCAGGTGCCTGTGCAATGGTATGATTTGAATTGCAGTAATCTGAGCTGGACAAAGACAGCCTAGCTTTGTGTGACCAGGTTTTCTTTTTAGTCTTTTGAGATGAAAATTCTCACAGAATCACACAATGGTTTGGGTTGGAAGGGACCTTAAAGATCATCTAGTTCCAATCCCCTGCCATAAACAGCAACACCTTCCACTAGACCAGGTTGCTGAGTGCTCCATTTAGCCTGGCCTTGAACTCTTCCAGGGATGGGCATCCACTCTTTCTCTGGGCAACCTGTTCCAATGCTTCACCACCCTGAAAACACCTCCTTCCCCTCTGGCTCTCTGCAGTCACCAGGTCAATATTCCATCAGCCTCTCCGTGCCTCCTCCTCCCTGGGCACGCTGTCTGCTCTCCACTGACCACTGGCAAACTCAGCAGTCCCTGTGCAGTGCCAGCAGCCACAGATGTGTCTGTCAAGGTGCTGAGGACACCAGATGAGCAGTAACTAAGTTTAGCTACTCAGCAGGAAGCAACTGGGACACGTTGTACTAACCCAGGCTGCGATTCAGTGGCTGGTGCCATTGAGCTGGATCCCAGCTCACACGTGCACAGAATCCGTGTGTTTGCTGCTGTGCAGGGTGAGCTGTGGATAAGACACAGTGTCCTTTTGGGAAGCAGTGTATTTTTTTTTCCGTCTGCATCAAAGATTTTCTATTTTTTTCCGCTGTTGCTGTTGCCATACAGCACCAAGGCTGCGTTCCAGCGGGCCTGCGCTGCGCTGATTGTGTAGCGTGCTTCGGGTTTGCAGCTCCGTGTGCTTTGGATCTGTCTCAGCATCAAGGTCCATTTCCTTTTTGTGGCTTTTAATAATTTCCTGTGGTGTATTTGCTCATTGTTACGGCTGTATCGAAGCTGGATTCCTTGTGTTCCCAACCTCTCTGCCCCAGCTTTGCTTTTGCACAGATTTTGCCAAAAAGAACAGCAGAAGGAGCACGGGCTGTTTGTAACTCTCTGCTGTGCACTGAGAGAAGAGCTTTAGACTTTTAGCTCTCTGTTTGTGAGAGGGTGGCATGGGCTGATTCCATGTGCAAAGCAGGCAGGTGTGTTCAGTCATGGGTCTAGGAGCTGGAAAAGGCACAGGGAGGGCTGTATTATTCCAAGGAAGAGGAGTAAATGGGACTATTCCTGCAAAGAGGTGGTGGAGCCAGTTGTTTGGGATGGCATCAGCCCAAGAGGACAGAGCAAGTCACCAAGTCAGAGCAAGACAGGCTGAGGGTTAGGAACAGCACCACAAGCTCCTCTTTGCCACAGCAATGATCAGCTTTGACATGAGTAGGTTTCAGAGCACTTTACAAAGCTGATTTCTACTCTGTGCCCAAATTGTTAAAAGAGAGAGTGGAAAACCCACATGCCCAGATCACTCTTTAAGAGTCTGGGGTAAAATTGGGATTGCTGAAATCCCCTTGTGGTACCTTTTCATGCTCTCACTGTAGTTTAAAGACCTCAAGGCACCAATGCCACACTCCTTCCTGATCCCTTGGGAGACTGCAAGTTCCCAGTGGTGGTGCAGAGTCCCTGTGTGAGGAAGGTGGGAGGTGATGTTGGACAGAAGGGAAATCTGCATGAACTGAGCATGACTGAAGGACTCTGGTTTGTACACCTGCAGCAGCTGAGCAATGTTTATGGAAGGCAGAGGTGTGTGGTTGAACACTTGATCCTGAGAGGACAGAAGCCTGTGGCCCTCCTTCTGTGCTGCCTCATGCACAGGGGTGATGATCTTTGACTGCTTCATTTCAGCCTGGTGACTGGGTTTTGCAGCATCCCTTTTATTTGCCGCAGTGCAAAGCTGTGATGTAGCAAAAAAATTAATCTTCATTCTTGTGCAGGATGAGGATGGGAGCTCAGTGATCAGTGCAGCTTGTGATTTATCCTGTCCTTTCCCTAGTTTATTAATTCCATAGCCTTTCTGATTTAATAAATAAATCCTTTTTTTTTTTTTTTTTTCATCCCTTTGCAGCCCTCCCTTTCCCCAAACCCCTGTTCCTGGAAGGAAGAGCCATCCCAAAGATGGTCTTGATTGCATGGGTAAGCACTCTTGGCGGTTTTTGTTTGCTGAAAAGCATACAGTAGAGGATGGATGAAGACTATTAGAGAAATGGCATTGCATGAAAAGTACTTAAAAGCCATCAAGCAAACCAACTCCATGGCTTAGGTAACCCTTCAGAATTGACCCTGCAATGATCAAACGTGAATGTTCTCTAAAATAAAAGTCCCAGAGCATCAAACACAGGCAGAGCTGCTCTTGTCTTCATTCAACCTTCTTGACTTTGCAGCAATACCTTTGGGACTAGTTTGGGAATCAACTGACAGCAACAATAGTCCAAACTGGGCAGCTGGGGCCCTGAGGTGGATGGATGCAAGCAAGGAAGGCTGTTGAGAGATCTGTGTTGGAAGAAGTTGCTGAAGGGGCCATGCTCTTGTATTTGTTGACAACTGCAAGGTGCTGACAAGGTGGAACAGCCTTGTAGGATCAGCTTTTGTCATCTGGGAGTTGCCCCTTTAGGGTCTCAACTTCCTACACAGCAAACCCCAACTCTCCAGGGAGTTACACCTCTTATACTTGCATGAATAATAATCTGCAATAATGCAAATGCTGTGAAACTGTATTGGTGCTTGCACAGATCATAGGTTACTGTTTAATCACTTATAAACATCCAGCTGGTTAAATAATGGAAACTCTGTAATATTGTAATGACTTGCACTATTAAAAATGAGCAAATGGCAGCCAGCCTGTGGCAGGATAACTCATTGCTGGCCTGAGGCAGGATCTCTAGATTGAGCTGCAGAGATGAAGCTGCAGTCAGCCCTCATTGCTGAAGGTTTTATTGCTCCCCCCGTGGCACTTTGCTGTGAGACACCTCTGGGCACTGTTGCTCACACGTGGCTCACTGAGAACCTCTTGCCCTGTCCTTGTTGCTCCTCTTGCTGACCATATTTCAGCCATTATGTGCTCTTTTTGGCAATCACACCGAAGCACAGCAGAGGCCAGGAATGGCCTCTGAGGAGCGGCTGCTGGCCCCAGGCTAAGACAAACAAACAATCAGAAGGGGCTGTGTCATTAGAATTGGATGGAGGAAAAACAGCAGGTGAAAGAAGGGGGTGGAATGGCAGATATTTTAATCTCAAGTTATTTGGTGCTACCAGCAATGGCTTCCTGTGCTGTGGTTTTTATTAAAAAAATATGTCCTTATCTTGCATGTCCATCCATCTCTCTCATCATCCAGTGTCTGAACTCTGATGGTCTTTAATCCCTTCTGTATATTCTATCATTCTAGCATTTAATCAAATAAATATAGAAGTTTGGAGCTTTGGAGGTTTAAATTGGCTTTCAGAGGGGAGGAATCACATCTGGGAAGAAAGAGGGGAGATATTATCTGGTGTTAATCAAGTGCTGGACTTTTTGCATTTCCCTGGAAATAGCTGATATCAGAGCGAAGATTTTGGAGTGGATGTGTCTAGGCCTGACCCTGCCTGGAAGTTCTGTTTCCACGCTGATTTTTTTGCATTTTCCAAGTGCAAATAAGAGGTTTTAGTGCTCTGTCTTGGAAACCAAGTATGGTTTGTGTTAATCCCCTGCCTTGCACCTGAACAATGTGGGCCAGGGACCATAAATTCAGCAGTTAAACGTCTGCTTTAGGGGCACCAAGGACAGTGTGTCTAACCCTGATTTTCCACTGAAGAGTTTGTGACTGTGGGCAGATTTCACAGGGAGCCTTGGGGTATGTAGGGTTGCGTAAATGAACACCTTGTCACCTCTGTCGTGCCTCTAACTCAATGTTTCCCATGAGAAACACTCTGGGTGTTTGACACTGAGCTGATCTCAGAAATATCTGTGTTTTCTTCCCTCCTGCCAGATTTTGACATCCCATTCTGTGAGAGGTTTGGGAAAGGTGGGACCTTCCCGAGGCAGTACCATCTCTCCCAGAGCCGCAAGGACTACAGCGACGGTAAGGAAATGAGGGAGGTGACCAGTCCTTGATGCCTTGTGACAGTGCCTGGGACTGGGAAGACTTGGGAAGGAGAGGTTTCTAATGAAGGGAGAACCACCCTTTAGGAGCTTTGGGATTCCCTTGTGTGTTCAGAAGGGTGTTCCCTGTGAGACCTTGTGGCTCTGCTCTTGGGAAGTGCTGAGCACCTGCAGCCTGTCCTCTGCTTACACCTCCTGTTTTAATTTTGCCATGGGGATGATTGGCATTTCTCATCCTTGGCAGTATCAACCTTCCTATTCCCCTAAATTCCTTGCTTTTGAGGATGGTTTTGTGACCTTTACAGCAGGTTTCTCTCTGAGCTGTAGGAAATCCCCAAGCAATTTCAAGGTAGCAGTATTTGTTTGCTTCTCTGTTTTAAGCTGGTGAGCTCTGAGCTTTGGGGCCCACTCCATCATCTTTTTCCTGCTCATTCTTTCACCATATGAGACTGCAAGTAGTGGGAGGCAAAAATTCCCATGAGGAAAATGTACTGAGGATGTGCAGAAGAGAGCATATTGAGCTTTCCAGAATGAACTTCATTTCTCACTGACACCCCTGTGAAAGCAGGTCTGGCCCTGCTGTGTGGTCATTTGCATGTGGACTTAGGGAATGGCAGGGATAATTTTCAATGTAAGTCTCTGCCTGTTCAGTGTTTAATTGTGATTAACAACCAACAAATCCCCTGATGTAATTAAACTGTTGCAAACCCCTGTGGAAACATCTGCGTTAGATGTAATGCCTGCTGTTATCAACTCTTAAATTGAATTTAAAATCTTCACAGGGCTTTGCTTCAGTTTCATTACACTTGCTTTGTTCAGTTTGAAGAGGTGAGGATCTGGGCAGTGACATGAGAAGCTGGGGACAGGTGGATCCAAGCTGGTGTGTGTGTTCTGGCTGTAACTTTACCTCTTTTCCCCTACAGGAAGGAGGACTTTCCCCAGGAGTTACTTCCCACAGGAGAACCTGTTTCAGCTCGTCCCTTCCAGCAGAACCAAGAGCTTTACTGGGGACAGCAAGCTCAGCACCTTGCAGTATGATGAGTACAGGCCCAAGTGTTGGAACAATTGTGAAAAGGGTCTGCAGGCCTTCAGCACCTCCCCTACGAAAGCCAGGAACTGTGAGTGAACTGAGTGCCTGAGGTCTCAGTAGATTTGGAATTTGGCACAAAGTTGAGCTGTTGTGACCTGCTGAGTTACTGGACATCAGCTAAGCCCTGACCATGAGGCACATAGCACCAGCTTCTGTCTCATGAGAATGGTTTAGTACAACACCATGTGTCTTACCTTGGCCTTTGGCTGAGAGCTGTGTGAGGTCAGCTGGTGTTCAGCACTCACTGGGTTGCAGATGATTCCTTGTGTGTTGGTCTGTCAGTGTGGTCACACAGCAGAAGTTTCCCAGAAGGTTTGGGATGTGGGAGCAAATGCATCCAGAGTTTCTGTTCCTTGGCTTACACTGCTGTCACCCCAGCACCCAAAGATGGGCTTGCAGGCTCCTCTGCTATTGCAAGACTGCCCATGCTTTAGAAGCTGGTGCATTTTGGGCCTGTTTAGGGATGGATAATATCCTAGAAATGGCCAGTGAGATAAAACTCCTTACTGATCCCTGCCTGAGTTGCTGCTCAGCCATCGTGTATTCTGCTAAACACTCCCACAGCAGAAGGGAAATTCCAATATTGGCTAAGAAAAGAGGTTTTAGAGAAAAGACTTAATGAAATAGGACCTTTCTGGGACTTGTTTCTGCTTTATGCTAATGCAGACTGGGAGACCTTCCCCCACACCAATAGCACCAGTGTAGTTAAAATTGGTTTGTCCTGATGCCCCTGGGAGAGAGTGGCTCACTGACTGCCCTGTACCCTGTAGGTCAGGTGGACCCTGCTGCTGAAGTCTCCCTGCTGTGCTCTTCTCTCAACCTTCTCCTCTGTCCTGTAGCCCTGCAGGCACCTGTGAACTGGAGGCTGGGGAAGCTGCTGGGAAGAGGAGCTTTTGGGGAGGTTTATCTCTGCTATGATGCTGACACTGGGCGGGAGCTGTCCGTGAAGCAGGTGCCTTTCGACCCTGACAGCCAGGAGACAAGTAAAGTGAGTACAAGGGCAGGGCTGCTCTGCAGCACCTTGGGCAACTGTGGGCTGAGGGTAGAGGTGTCCATGTCCCCAGAAGGCAGTGTGTGGAGGCAGGGTGTTGTTTTCCCTCTCTGGAGTAGTCCTGAATGGCTCATGGCACCAGTCACAGGGCTCTGGGGACTTCTCTGCCTCCCATTTCCTTGGTTACATTGGCCTGCTCTGTGTCAGGTATCATCTCTTGCAGGTCTGTCTGATCTTTCTTAGTTTTGTCCTTCTTGCTCCCTTCCCCATTCTCCCCTTTTCCCCATTCTGCTCAGTGACTTTGTTGAAATCTTTCCAGAAAAACTCTTTAAACACAAGTAGTAGTAGTAGAAGTAATAATAATAATAATCATAATAATAACAAGAAGAAGAAGAAGTAAACCTGTCTCAAAGCCAAGCTCTGTCTTTCTCCTTTCCTTTCCCTTAGGACAGTGGTCCTTATTTCTGAGCCTCATGTGGCCAATGTCTTCGTGGGCAGCTTCACAGCTGCTACAAAAACTGATCAGCATGGAGCAGTGTTTATATCATGTCCCCAAAGACACCATTCCCTTTCATCAGGAAGCCTGTCTGCTTTGTTACAGGAGGTGAATGCTTTAGAATGTGAGATTCAGCTGTTGAAGACTCTCCGTCACGACAGGATTGTGCAGTACTACGGGTGCCTGCGGGATCCTGAGGAGAAGAAACTGTCTATCTTTGTGGAATACATGCCAGGGGTAAGTGTGGTTTCTGCTAGAGACTGTCCTGAGTGGCAGAAAACAGATTTAGAGTTTCCTGGACTTCGGTGAAATTTGTATCTGTCCAGATGAGCTACTTTATAGCTGATGATCCAAACCAAAGCAGTGGATGCATCCCTAAAGCTTGGGAGAACTTAGGATGTGAGCCAGATGTCATGGTGAAGCCCCTCAACAAGCTCTGGGAGAAATGAAAAGCTTTGCAGGCAGGTTTTAGGTTTGAATCCTGATGCAGGGCGTGTTCAGAGTCTGGAATCTGAGCTTGGTGAATGTGGGACATGATCCAGATCTTGCTCCAAACACTGTGGCCTGAGCCCATCCTTAAGTATTTACTGCAAATCCCTGCAGGACAAGCTAATAGTACAACTGTCCACCCACAGCTGTCACCAATTATTTGTGGCTTTCAGCACGTGTGTATTAAAAACAGTGGTATTCACTTAGAGTCCTCTGTGGAGGACAGAGCTTTTTGTGGGCAGCATTATCCTCTTGTGCAGGAGTGGCTTCAGTTTGTGGCTTTGCTGATACAGGATGAAATGGCCATGGGGAAAAAGATCAGAATGCTTTTAGGGAGTTTAAGCAGGGGCTGGAGAATGTACATGGGTGAGTTGAGCATCTCTTTGTGTTTGGGAGCTTGTGAATTACATCAGCCATTAGACTGATGGTGTAAAACAGCACAATGCTATTTACACTGCTGGAGGATGTTCTCCCAAGTCTCTTCTGTCCAGCTGGATTCATTCCCCAGAGTGTGGGAGAATAAACCCTTGTTTATACAGAGATTAGTAAGGTCAGAAGGGACAATTAAGTCATTTGGTTGCAAATAATTTTGGTAAGTAAGTGTGCTGGAGGCTCTGAATGCATCTTGAATGTGAGTGAATAGGTGGATTCCATGCGTTTGAGTCCCTTCCAAGCCCTGTCCTCCCTCTATCCCTGTGGGCATCTTGCCTTCAGGCCCTACCACAAGGCATGGACCCAGAGCAGTAATTCCTGGGAATTCCAGCAGTTCCTTTGCTGCTTATTCCACAGCGTGCTGATGTTTGTTAGCAGCCAGGAAACCAGCATTTGATGCTGGGGCAGTGTCCAGCAGGGCTGGAAGTTCAGTGTTTGTTTTTTTAAATGATAAAGCCGAGCTCTGACCAAATACAGATTGACTTTGCTGCTGCAACAACAGCTCATTTGACAAAAGCAGCTCTCAGGGCTCTGGTTTCCAAGGCCAGTGGAAGTGAGGGAGTTCCCAAACCTTGCAGGACAGCAGCTCTGCAAAGCTGGGTCTGGCCAGTTTAAGACACTCAGCTTGGCAAAATCTTCACAGGGACAAGTTTGGGTGCACCTTTAGGCTGCCATTCTTGTCATGGCCCTCAGTTAATAGCTGACTCTGTAGTTTCTGTCCTGCCCATAAACTGTTTTTTAAATTATGCTTGGAAAACAGAATGGACCATAGGCCTCAAAGAACCAGTTTCCCTTTCTTGTTTAATATCCCCTCATCAGGGTGAGGGAGGGCAGGGTAAGAAATCTATTTTGGTTGTGGTGAGGGAACGTACCCTGCATACAGGTTATATTGAGGGGTCATTTTGAGCATCTCGGGTGGCTTCAGCAGTGCTGGGAAAGGAGAAGGAGAGGCCCATCCACAGGATCACCACCAGCCTCAAAAGAAGCCAGAACAGTAGCTGGGCAGAGCAACAGCAGAGATGGGTGGATGTGGAAAAGCTAATGCAGCTTGACAGGCTGCCTTGGAGCAGAGTGTTGCTGTTCCCAGAACAGGACTGGCAATTTTGGATCAACCCCAGAGCTGCAGGACAGGCAGAAACAGGATGAGTTTGCCCTCCCACTTCCCAGCTAACCCGAATACTGGAGGTAGAGCTGTGTGTGAACCCCAAATCTGCCTCTGGTTCATCCCTGCTAAAACCCAGCTCTGGCACAGTGAGACACATCCATTTCCAAGCAGCCCAAAAACCAAGGGGATCAACCTGCTGCAGATGATAAATGTCTGCACCCCTGCCTCCTTTCCTCTTTGATAATACCATCAAACCAGTTTGAGCCTGCATGCCTGAGTCAGAAATTCAAGGACTTGCAAATTATCTACCCTGGGTGGTTTTGTTCAAACAGTCCCTTGTGGGGCTGGCTGTCCCTCATGGCTGTAGGTGTTCCTTGCTGTGCAAAGTTTTGGGAGGAAGCTTTCGAAGACTGACTCATTAACTTGACCCTAAAGACCTGTCTCTCTACAACTCTCTGAAAGGAGATTGTAGACAGGTGGGAGTTGGTCTTTTCTCGCAGGTAACAAGTGATAGGAAAAGAGGACATGGCCTCAAGTTGTACCAGCAGAGATTTAGATTGGGTATTAGGAAAAATTTCTTCACTGAAAGGGTTGTCAAGCATCAGAATAGGCTGCCCAGGGAAGTGGTGGAATCACCATTTCAAAAAACCACATAGTTTAGTGGTGGACCTGGCAGTGCTGAGTTAATGATTGGCACAGATGGTCTCAGAGGCTTTTTTCCAACCTTAAAGATTCTGTGGATCTAATTAATCGAGTTGATCTTCCCATTTGAGTTGGAATTCCTCATCAGTTTGATCCCTCTTAGTGAGCTGTCGGTGGCACCCCTCCAGCCACTAGAGGGGGAAGAAGGGCTGTGGAGTTGGCAGGAGGAAGCTCTGACAGGCACCAAACCACACCTTCATCTCCCCGGGGATCTGGGACACCAGGACACATCTTGGCTCTGTTCAGCACTTAGTGGATTTCTGCTGTTTCTACAAATAAGGTTTGGGGGTGGGGTTTTTTTGAGCTGGAAGATAGAGTGGCCAGGAAGGTTTAAGAAGTTGCTGTGACAAGATGGTTTCTCTGGTCCCTACAGTTGGTGTGTACTCTTTCTTTGTGACAGGGCTCCATAAAGGACCAGCTAAAAGCTTACGGTGCTCTGACTGAGAATGTCACACGGAAGTACACCAGGCAGATCCTGCAGGGAGTCTTCTACCTACACAGCAATATGATTGTCCACAGGGATATTAAAGGTGAGTGGGGGGTAGAGAGGCTTCTTGCTTGTTGAGTTTGTCCAACCCAGCCTCCCCCTGCCCCAGTACAAATCCTTGTGCACAGCATAGTGCTGGGATCTGCTATTTGAAGTATTTTTGCCCCTGCCCTTCAGCAGACTGAACCAGGAAAATCTTGAGCAAGCAGCTGAAACCAGAATCTTGTGCTGTTTTCTCTCTCAAGGGATTATTGTTAACTGCCCTTACACGTCTGAAAATCTGGTGTAACATAGCCAAGAACTGAGAGGCTCTGGCATTTGGAGAGGTCTGATGCTCCTTTTTGCTGTCTGTGGGTGGGCAGGAAAATCTGTTGGCCCCCATTTTTGGCACTGCTCATTTTTGGGAAACCTGCTGAGTGAGGAGATGCTGGTGGGAGTCAACCCTCTTAGAGAGCAGCTGCCTTAGGGAGAGAAGGATTTGAAATAATGCTGAGTCCAGCCCCACCACAGCCCTTTGGGCTCCCTCCTGCCTGGCTCTTTGCCTGTGCCCATCCTGCTCTCCTCACTGTAGCCATTTCAGGTTGCTGCTTCATTTGTTGGAGGTCTTGTCTTTGCTTCTCACCCCAGGTGCCAATATTCTGAGAGATTCCGCTGGAAATGTGAAACTTGGAGATTTTGGGGCCAGCAAACGCATCCAGACCATCTGCATGTCTGGGACTGGGATTAAATCTGTCACAGGAACACCATACTGGATGAGCCCAGAGGTTATCAGTGGAGAGGGCTATGGAAGGAAAGCTGATGTGTGGTAAGGAACGCAGTAAAAACCCCACCACTGCTACTTAAATCAAACAATCCTTTTGGGAAGCTGTAATAGGAGCAACAGGTCTAGCTAGTAGTTGGAAACAGTGCAAAGGATGGAAAATAGGAGATACATGTTAGGATCAACTGTGCAGATATCCAGAGGAATGATATATTGTAGCTAAGTTCCCAAAACAGGAGCACTCAGAATCACAGCTTGCTCTTGGAAGCTCTTGTCTTGTGTGAGTCTCACATCCAGCTCATCCCCATAACTGCTTTTAATTCTGGAGAGCAGGTTGATACCAAAGCTCACTAAAAGACCTGTTGAGTTTTGGTGGCCCTGATTTTGGGTTTCCTAAGCCCAGCTCAGAGGCTCAGGGGATCTTCAGTGGCCTTCCCAAATCTGCTGCTGGATGTTTGCGTGTGGCTCAGGCACAAAGACAACCAAAATCATTGGCTGCTAGTGAATGTTTTGATCTGTGGAAGATGATAGATGGAACCCAGAGGAGTTAGGATGACACTACTAATTTTCCCAGTATATGAGAAGGAAGCAGCAATGTCTTCCCAGTGTGCTTTCTGTTGGGTGCCCAAGCAAAGAGGGTCAACAAAAAATAATCCTTCCAAGAGAACCCTGATAGGGTGGGAACACCTAGAAAGTCCCTAGCAGGTGTCTGTGTACCCTGCACCACCTGCACTGGCTGATTGGAGGCAAATATTTAATTTTTAAATTTTTTGGGATAAATAGGAGAGGTTTAATTTTTTAGGATCATTTATGAATAGAGGTTGCAGACTATCTCTGCTGAGACCAGGATTCTTGAGCAAGCTGAGGGAAACCTCTCAGGCTGCTCATCCCACAAGTTCCTTCTCAGATACACCTCAGAGATGAAGTTGGATGCAGGCAAACATGTTTCACTCTAGCTCAGCTTCCCCAGGAACTACATGCTATTGCTGAAACTGTGCTGTCTGAAGCTGTGCATTGATTTCCCTTCAGGGAATGCTTCAGTGAGCTTTTATGAGACTTAGTATTGGCCAGTTAACTTAGTATCTCCTTGAGCTTTTACAAAACTTAGTACCTGCCAGTTGAAGTGGGCAGAAGAGTTTATGAAACTTTCTGCTAGTTAAAGTGGGCAGAAAAGTTTATGAAACTTTTTGCTAGTAAAGTGGGCAGAAAAGCCACCAACCAGCTTTAAGGCAAGGCTCGTGTGTTCACTCTTGCTATGGGAGTGGAAACTCGAGTGCCAAGGACCTGTGTGACCAGGGGGCTTCAGGGAACCGGACATTCCAGGGATTAGCGCCATCTCCTGCAGGTTTGCTCCCTGCACGGTCCCTTTAGGCAATCCCAGAGCTGCTTAGACTTTGAGCTGCAGGGTCCCCGCCCCAGTCCCTCACCCTGTGCTTGGCGTTGCTGCAGGAGCGTGGCCTGCACCGTGGTGGAGATGTTAACGGAGAAGCCGCCCTGGGCAGAGTTTGAGGCCATGGCGGCGATTTTTAAAATCGCCACTCAGCCGACCAACCCCCAGCTCCCCGACGGCGTCTCCAGCTGCTGCCGCAACTTCCTCAAGCAGATCTTCGTGGAGGAGAAGCGGAGGCCGACGGCCGAGGACCTGCTGAGACATCCTTTCGTCAACTGCGGGCTCTGAGCGCTGGCAGCGGGGACGGGAAGCGCCGGCAGGAGGGTCGGACCGGGCCCCGGCCCGGGGCTGTCCTGACAGTCCCTTCTCGCTCGCCGCTGCCCCGGCCCCGCCGCCTCGTTGGATTTTCAAGCTGCGCTCGGGACTGTCGGCGCCGGGAATTCAGAGCGAGGGATTTCCCGGCCCGTGCGGGTGCTGGACCACGTAACCTCCCTGCCGCCGGCGGTACCGGGGCCGTCCCCCCTCGCCGAGGAACTGCTCCCTCGGGGGAAGTGCGGCAAGCGGGAAATGTGCCCCCAGCGCGGCGGCGGCGGTGCTGGCGGCATCCCCAGGACCGCTGGGGGAATCGGATGCTCAGTGGCCATCCCCACCTTTCGCAGAGGAACAGACAGGGCCTTCAGCCAAGCCGGAGGAGATGATCCTCAGACCACAGAGTCGGGGGGACCTGGGCGTCCCCGTTCACAAGGGGACCAACCCCGCTGGAGCAGCTCCGGCGGGGCGGCGTTTCACACTGTCCTGTGCCTTACGCGGTTACAATCAAGGAGTGATGCTCGGCTCGGATCTGGTGTGAGGATGCAGCAGCCGTGTTGACTTTGCCTTGGAGCGTGTGTGCGTGCGTGTGTGAGTCTGGGAACAAGGGGGTCTTCTCGGGGTGCAGGAGGTCTCTGCCGGGTACACCCGCGGACGGATGCCCGGGACCCCTGTCACGGGCTATGGGATGGTTAAATGATGGTGGTAGTGTTGAAATGCTGTCGGTGGTGGTGGTGGGCGGGGCTGAGGAGCAGCCAGATTGTGCTGGAAGCCATCAGGGTTCAGGGGGAGCTGAAGGGAACCTCAGCAAGGACAGCTCTGCTCATAGCCACAGTTCTGCTGCGCTGTGGGGGAGGGATGCCATCGTGTTCTGGAAGTGGAGCTGCAGTGGATCTCTGTAAAACCCAAGAGATTGCCTAAAATTGGGCAGAGAGGACTGGTCCCTGTGAATATGGGTGCATCCTCCTCTGGGCACCTCCTCCTTTGTGGACCATCCCCAGGTACAGGGAAGGGGAGCATCACTTCCATGGTGGTGCCCAGGGAAGCAGCTGCAGGACAATGGAGCCTCAGACTGGGAAAGTGGAGCTGCAGCAGTCGAGGGCAGCTGGAAGCAGATTCCTTCCTGCAGGAGGTTCGAAGTTGTGTGAGAAAATGGGCCAGTCAAAAGTAGAGCTGAGCTACAGCCTCTGACCAGCATTTACCCCAATGGAAAACCTGGGCAGGAAGCACGCACAGAGTCTCTGGAAGCTAGTTAATTAATTAATCAGATCTGGGGGGTTTAGGATAAATTATTTGCACCATCCTGCCTCCCCCTTCCCTGCTGCATTAGCTGTTTCCACTGACTCAACAAAGGGTTCAAAAATCAGTTACCAGGACATTCCATCCTCAGGCCAGTGAATCAGAGAGAGGTTTATTTTAATGCTGGTTTTCAGTGAAAATGAAAAGTGTTGCTTAGACTTAAGAGAAAAGTGACAGATTGGTTGTTTGTGTGAACACATCCTTGAATTCTTCCATGTGGAGGAGATCAAGATTTTGCACCGCTGGTTGTGGTGGTGAGAGCATGTCCATGTCCTCAGCTCTGAACAGAGAAGCAAGATTTAGGAGGTTGCCCAGTGTAGCTGTGGATGTCCCATTTCTGGAAAGGGTTGGATATTGCTTGGAGCAAACTCATGAAAAAGTGTCCCTGCCCCATGGAGGGGGTTGGAATGCAATGAGCTTTAAGGTCTCTTCCAACTCAGACCATTCAAAGATTCTATGATTTTAGGAATTATTTCAATTTTTAAAAAATAAACACTGTATTAGGGCAAATTAAAAGAAATACCTAAAATAATTCCCTATAAATTTATCTGAAAGTTACTGAGGCCATTTATTGCCAGGCCAGGTTCCAGGGAAGCTGGGGGGCAGTGCTAGGGGTTGTGTCAATCAGCCATGGTGGTGATGGGCAGCTCCCCATGAGGAGAGGGAAAAGTCTCCTTTTGCTGAGGGGAATGAAGAATTTTATTCTGTGAATAGGACCAAATCCATCAGAGTCTGGTCAGTAATATCACATGGTGGGAACAAACACACAAAAAATCAGCTTTGTCTGGGAACGGGTTTGGAAGAAGAGGGTAACAAAGTGTGTGTTCACCAAAGCTTAAAAAAAAAAGTGAAAACCATTTTTAAGCTGTTTTCTCTTCTTTCATTAAATCTGTTTGATTTGGGTTTTCTCAGCCCTACAATGGTGGGTGGGTGTTTTCCTTCTTTCCAAAGATTTGAGAGCCAAAGGGGGCTCCTGGCTGCCCCAAAATGATCCCAGGGCCCTCAAACCACCTAAATCCTCCCGTGGATGGATGTGGTGAGTGTGAGTGTGTGTGTGTGTGTGTGTGTGTGAGTATGAGACACTCCTCAGGTGCCTTTGCCTTTCTGGTTTGTAAAACCCTTGCAGTGTTCTGATGTACAGAATGGAACTAGGAAAAGCAAATGGAATTATTCTGCCATGTAAAGTCATTTTCTGTTTGTTTGTTTTTATTTTATTTTGCCTGTAGCAGGCCCTGCGGCTTTCCCTGCACGCTGCCACGTGTCCATGGAGAAATTAATTCTTTTGAGGGGTAGACTGGAGTAGGGCATGGGAACAGGCTGTCCAGGAGAATGGTGGAATCCCCATCCCTGGAAGTGTTCAAAAGGCTTGGGGATCTGGTTTGGTGGTGAACATGGTTGGATTCAATGATCTTGGAGGTTGTTTCTAACCTTAATGAATCCATGAGCCTACATTTTTATTGCCTGTCCCCTGCTCACCAGTACAGCCCCTTCCCAACGGGCAGTTCCCAGCATGGGTGGGGGGCACGGGGGCCACTTGGTGTGACCATCCTGGGGGCAGGAGGGTGACAAAGATTTGATGGTTCCTGGGCTTTTCTGGAGCAAGTGGATCTGCAGCTCTCTGAGCTGATGGTTCTGTGTGTCCCTTTGTCCTGATACTCCACCTTGGACTCGGAATGCACAGGCCCTTGTACTTCTAAATTTAATTTTCATTTATTTTCATTTATTTATTTTTATTTTTAAATTTTGAGTATTTTTCATCTTCATTTTCCCACTCCTACCCCTATTTCCCCATTTTCTCTACCCTTGTCCCTCTTGTCCCTCTTGTCCCTCCTCGTCCCCTCTTTTTCTTCCTTTTTCCCTGTATTTTCCTTTTTTTCCTTTCTTCCTCTTTTTTTCCTGCTTTTCCCCCCTCTTTTTCCTCCTTTTTCCCCATGTTTTCCATTTTCCTTTCTTCCTCCTTTTATTCCTGCTTTTCCCCCTCGTTTTCTTTTTTCCTTTTTTCCTCCTGTTTTTCTTGTTTTATTTTCTCCCTTTCCCCCCCCCCTTTTTTTTTTTCTCTTTCCCCCTTCCTTTGTATTTTTTGTTCAGTTTGGTTTGTTGGTTGAGGGGACGGAGCGTCGTTCGGCGGGGGGAGGGGGGGGGGGGGGGGGCAGGGCATGCAAATGAGAGGGGCGTAGAATGCAAATGAGCCGGCGCTCTGCCCCGCGCGGTATGCAAATGAGGAGGCGGGCTCACGCAAACGAGCAAGCCTCTCCCGTGAGAAGATGGCGGCGGCGGCGCGGCGGGCGCAGCTGGTGCTGGGGCACTTGGCCGGGGCCGCGCCGGGCCCGGGGGCCGCTCCCAGGGCCGTGCCCTGCGCCGGGGGCCCCCCGCGGGCAAACAGCCCCGACGACGTGGTGGTGGTGCACGGCCGCAGGACCGCCATCGGCCGCGCCCGCCGCGGCGGCTTCAAGGTACGGGCCGGGGGATCCTGCCCGCCTGCCCCCCCCTGGGGCGGGGTCCCCACAGGTGCTTGGCATCCCCACTGGGAAAGGAGTTCCCTCTTCTTCGTCTCCCCTCCTTGCACGCCTGGGTGCTGTATCCCTGCTTGACCCCCAGACACTGCCCCGGAGCTGCTCTGCTCTGGAAGAGTCTAAACCCCGACGTTTTATGAGGGGTTTAATGCTGGGGGTGGCATCCCCTAAAGGAGTCGGGCATTGTGCCCAGGGGTCCCCAGCTCCCCTGGTACCAATCACAGTCCCCTGTCACATGCCCTGTCACTCGAGCAGCCGCGGCGTGTCCCTCACCTGCACAGCTTGGCATGGACCTGCCACCCTTCTGGAACCTGTTGCTTCTCCCTGAGTGGCATCCAGAGTCCTGGGAAAGAACACGGTGCCAGGGTGACTCCACAGGGTGCTCGTTCCTTGTCACCCTTCCAAACAGGTCTCCTCATGCTGGCGGTGCTTCCCACCAGCTGAGGGGTTTCTTTCACAAAATAAATGGAGGGACTCTTATTTGCTGGGCCTTGTCACATAAATCTCTGTAGTTGAGTGATTTTGAAGGCTCTTCAGAGCATGTTCCTATAAATCCAAGGAAGGTGAGAAAGCAGCATGTTTGTGTTACAGTGCCTGAAGGAAACCTGGGGTAAAAACATGCAGGAAATTCTGCTGTGGTAGGAAAACAACCACACTGTGAGCTGAGAAGTGGAATAAAGCTGCCTTAGCACCACTGGCCAGAGCTCTGAAGTGATCTGAGGCTGAACTGGTGCCAGGGCACTTACTGGTGTTCACTGGTGGTGCTGATCCCCTGTGCTTTTAGGACACGACACCTGATGAGCTGCTGGCTGCTGTGATGACAGCTGTCCTTCAGGATGTCAACCTCCGTCCTGAGGTCCTGGGAGACATCTGTGTGGGTGAGTGACAGCCTCTGCCTGGTGAAACTCCTGGTCTGCACAGCTGTGTGGGACAGGCTCCTCCTGTCCTTTGGGATACTCAAAAGTCTCATGGGGCTGGAAGGGGTTACTGTGTAGGATTAGGTTTTCATGCCTGCCCTGTTGGTGGTGGGGCTCTGATCTGGTGCTGGGCAGTACTGAGCTGTGGTGATGGGAACATCCCTTCAATGCCTGTGAGGGGAATGCAGCCAATTCACTGGGATTGTGTCTTTGCACCCAGGGAATGTGCTGCAGCCTGGAGCTGGTGCCTTGATTGCAAGAGTTGCACAATTTCTAAGGTAAGCTCTCAGCCAGACTGAGGTTCTTCCTCTCCTCCTTGGGCCATGGAGTAGCACAGGGCCAAAGATTGCAGTGAGGCTCATGAACTCCCAGGAATTACAGCAAATCACCTTTTGCCTAGAAACTGGACTTTGATCAAACCTCAGAGAATACTGATGGCAAAGAGACAGGGAGCAGGTGAAGCTGTTTAATCTGTTTGTGCTGCCTGTGTTGGGCTTCTGAAAGAGCTATGATGTTTATGGGCTCCCAGCTGCTCTCTCTATGAGGCTGCACCTCTCTGTGCTGTGTCTGGTCCCAAAACCACAGATGGGCTCAGATCTTTCTGTCATTGCCCAGTGCTGGTCAATGGCTTGTACTGAGCTGGATCCCAGATTCCAGACATTTTTGCTGGATCCCAGATTCCAAATATTTCAGTCAGTTTCTGTTGCCATTGTTTGCTTCTGTCAATCACTGCACAGCTACTACTTTAGAGAGGTGCAGGCACAGCCTGACATAGTTATGAATATTACAGAGCTTTTCAGGGTTTCTGGCCTGGGTCTGAGCTCAGGATCTCCAGTGGAGGGCCTAACTTACAGAGCACCTTCTGAAGACAGACCCATGGGGAAACAGCACTTGGAGCCATTTGCAAATGAAGTGAGGAAATCTTTGAACTTTGCTTTCCCCTGGTGCAGGACCAAATAGATCAAGAAATGGATAAAGGGATCTGCATGGAACTTGAGGGTTAAAGTTTAATCAAGTGTATTAATGCACTCTTTAGAGCTTTGGGTTGTTGTTGATTTTTATCACTGAGTCTTTGCCAACACTGTCTTGTTTTCCAGTGGTATTCCAGAGACAGTGCCATGCTCCAGTGTGAACCGGCAGTGCTCCTCTGGGCTACAGGCCATTATCAACATAGCTGGTAGGTGTTGTGGGCACTGGCACCAGAGTCAATGCCTGTCCCACCCCAAGGGCTCATTCCTCCTGTCCTCCAGTCTCTCTGAGCAGTAAAACATTGATAATGTCTTGTGCTGTAGGGAATTTTCAGTGTGGTGTTAGCTAAATACTTTTATATCCTTGAGTGGCTGAGTTTATCCCTAGAGAAGTAACTTGGTTTTCTGGGGATAAGTTCCACCATCACCTCTGTATAGGCAGCTTCCAGAAGGGTCCCTCCAGTTCTCTTTGGCCCCATGTTAGTCCTCAGCCCCATCAGCTCCTTGGCCTGGCTCTCACTCTAGCAGGCAGGAGGCTGAGGAAATGCCCATTTGGCTGTCCTGGGTGCTCAGGTGTTTGGAAGCTGCAGCTGGGCTGGAAATGCTTTTGCTCCTGATGACAGTAAGAATATTTATGCACTGCTGTTACAGGTGGCATCCGAAATGGATCGTATGACATTGGCTTGGCCTGTGGGTAAGGAAGTATTTTCATAGTGCTTGCTTAGGCTTCCTGAAGGTAACACTCTGTCCCTGTGCAATAGCCTGCCATAATTAGCTTTTTAGCTAATCTCCAATTAACTAGCCTCTTGAAAGAACAGCAGCTCTCTTGGATGAAGAAATTAATATCCTATGTGTGCTAATGAGTGTTCTGGAGACTTACAGGATCTGTTCTGTGCTGGACAGACGAGCTGTTCTGTGCTTCAGTGCTAGCATCACAAGCAATGTTTATTTTTTGGAAGATTATGTAAATGTTAGGTTGATTTTTGGGGAAATACTAGTGACCACATACACACTGACTTCAGAAGAAGGAGTGAAAAAAATCCCATTCAGTAATCCTGAGGCTAAAATTCTGGGTTTCTCTTTTTTTATAGCTTGATGACTCTAATCTTTCATTAATTATTCCTGCACACAGTAATGTCCACCAAGATGTTGTGCTTAAAGGGACTGATGGCCTTAGCACTCCTGGGTGTGCCAGACACTGAGTTTTGTTGTGAGAAGCTGTCTGGCCTCTGCCCTGCAGGGTCCTCCATGGACACATACAATCCATAAGTTACAAATAGCTTTTGGGAGCGGGGTTTATCCCAAGTCTCACTTTTCCACAGAGTGGAGAAACCATGGATGAAAACATAAAAGACAGTAGCTGGGATTTCTTTTACTTAAAACCCAGTCCTGTGCCTCCCTTCAGGAGCAGATGCAGCTGAAGTCATGATGGAGTGTCCCATCTTAGAGCTAGATTAAATCGCTGATAGCACTTAGTACAAACTGCCTTACTTTCTGCTTGCCTTTGATTTTCCAGGAGTAGTTTATTTATTATTTATTCTTCATGGAAGGTATTTGAGTGGTGCAGAGTAGAATTCAAACCCTCTTCCTGTTGTAGGCTTCATAATCTAGATTTATCTTACAAAAGCTCACCAGTTTTAAGTGATGGCTTTGTATTTCTGCAGTAAATCTGAGTATCTTCAATGTGTCAATTCATTTGTGGGTCAGAGATTGCACCCTGTGGGATCCATGTCTGAAATTCTTTTTGTTGCGAAACACAAATGGTGCAACTCACTGAAATCTCTTTGCCATGATTTGCTCAATACTTCTCTTTTTCTGCTGCCAACCTCTTCTTAAGATCTGAGTGGTATTTTTATGTCTGTTGACAGTCTCACTGAAAACTCCAGCCCTTAAACCTCATTATGTTTAAGGACAAATGTGCCAGAATCATAGCAATTCCTTCCTAGCTGTGGAAACACAAGAAATTAACTGCTGACATCGGTATCCTGTTCTAGTGAAGCAAGAACCAATTGAATCTCACAATCTGTTTTCATTTCATGATAATTCTTAAATTGGTGATTAAAGAGCTTCTGCCTCAGCCAGTTCCTAATTAGCAGCTGTGTTTCTGTGGGATAATAGGGAAGCATGTTGTCAGGATACTGAGTTTTGATCAGTCTTAATGGAGCAATTCAAATGTTTCTTGTGTTTAGCGTGGAAACAATGTCCCTCAGAAGTGCAAATAACCCTGGTGATATCAGTTCCAACATGATGGATAACCCCAAAGCTCGAGACTGCCTTATTCCTATGGGGTAAGTGTTTCCCCTTCCCACAGTTGAAGGGTTTTATAGATGCTTTGTCTCCTCAGTGACCATAGTTACAAATCAACCTGAATGTGGTGAGGTTGGAGTCGTGTGTGTTGGCATCCTTGGTTGTGGTGGAAGATTAATGATGTGAAATGGGGGAAAATCACCAACTCTGTCAGTCTTAAGATCAATGGCTTGTTGAGCAAGGAGAAGAGATTTGAACCTTGTTCTGGTCCTAGATTTGATTTAAGATTAGCCTCTGCCAGCAGTTCTGAGTTGAGAAGGCTTTCAAACTAAAGTCATTGCTTGTACTTTGTGTGATCTTAGTAGAAGCCAACTGCAGCTCCATCAGATGTGTCCTTGGATTAACTCTGTAATTTTTTTTTTTCCCCAGAATAACCTCAGAAAATGTGGCAGAGAAGTTTGGGGTTTCCCGGAAGAAGCAAGATGCCTTTGCCTTGGCTTCCCAACAAAAGTAAATGCTTTTTTTGTTAGCCTTTTTGGTTTTTTTAACCTTTTAGTTAACAAATAAGTGCAGCTAGAAAACACACTGCTACTTCCTGGTGAAGTGCAGCTTTTGTGTTGCCTTCCAATCTGTAATAGTGAGCAAAGAAGCTTGAAGGGGGTCTGACCAAAATTCAGTGCCTGTGCAGGGTTGTGTGTGATGAGGGAACTGGAGTCCAGAGCTGTCCTGGGATTGTGTGACTGACCTCACACAAGTATCACTGGGCACACAGACACTGAACAGTGAGTGCCCTGCTTGTTTCAGCTTCCAAAGGTCCCTGCCCATGGCAGTGGGGGTGGAACTGGATGATCTTTAAGGTGCCTTCCAAGCCAAACCATTCTGTGTTTCTATGACAGAACCTCAGGGAGTTTTCTGGAACGAGTGTGTGGTGAGGTATTTTCATAGTGGCTTTGGCTCAGGATCACTGGAACCTGAACGTGGGAGCGGCAGCAGAAGGAGCCTTTTCCCGTGAGGGAATAGTTGAGTCTGTTCATAGAGAACTGCTGAGCTTGTGAGAAGAGTGGCCTGTCCTTGCTGCAGGTGTTTGGCTCAGAGTGAGTCCAGTCCTATCTCTGATCATTTTCCTCTTGGGTTAAATCACTGCCAAAGTCAACTGACCCTGGAATCCATGGGGTTGTACTGGCAGAGCAGTGGCAGGTGATAGGGTAAAGTTTCTGCCATCAAAGAGTTAAACTTGCTTTCAGAGCTCTGTTTAAGCTTCAGTCTGGTCCAGTTATTTATCTAACACAGGAAGCCACTGCACAGGGTAGTTAACCTTTAAATTCCGGCCCTGCTGCTCAGGGAACTTGGCATGCCAGCCTTTCTCACTGCCATGGAACTGATAACCAAAAGGGTATGTGAATGTGATCCTCAGGCTCACATGAGGCAAGGGGTGACTTTCTGGCCTTGGTCTCAGGATATCTGTGGAATTACTGACCTGTCCTTCAGCACTTTGCTCCAGTTCTCACTTACCTGGGAGCACTGAATATTTTCATTTTATTGGTAAAAGTGCAAAGCGATGAAGTTTTTCTTTGTAAAAACAAGCTTTTTAGTCTCCAGTTTGTATTCTCTGTGAAGGATTTACCTCTGGAAGGTAAATCTAAATAAGCTCTGCTTTGAAGGCTCTTAAAATATCTTGTTGATAGGAAAGGTTAAATCTGTGTGGCTTGAGCTAATTTGGGTTTAGTTAATTGTATTCTACCTGGTCATGACAGCCATTGACTGCTGCTAGTTCAGGGTTTATTTACTCTCTTACAGTTGTGATGTGGCTGTACCCCTGAACAAATAAAACTTCATGTTGGGGGCTGGTGGTGGTCAGGCACAGAGGTGTTGATGGGAACAGAAAGGGGATCTTGCTCTGAAATGAGTGATCCTGTGATCCAGATTTGGGGACAGTGCCCATAATGTTGATGTAAAAGTAAAAATTCCCATGAATTTGTCTGTTGTCTTGACCACCGCTCAGCGATGAGGTACCAAATCCCACCTTAGTTCATTCTTTGTCTAACTAATTTCCTTCATTTTAGTTCTCCTGCAGTTCACCTCCAAAATATTTTAACCTTTCATACTCTTTTTTTTACCAGAGCAGCGAAAGCTCAGCAGATGGGACTGTTTAAAACCGAGATTGTTCCAGTGAAGACCACTGTTGCAGATAATGAGGGCAACAAAAAAACCATCACTGTGCACCAAGATGAAGGGATCAGGCCCTCCACAACGCTGGAAGGCTTGGCAAAGCTGAAACCTGCCTTCAAAGAGGATGGAAGCACTACAGCAGGTCAGCTCAGCTGTTACATTTGTGCTGTTCCTCTGGTTTCCCTGCCTTTACAAGAACAAAAAGCATGTTAATAGGTCTCTTCCAACAGGGAATGCCAGCCAGGTCAGCGATGGAGCAGCTGCTGTTCTCCTGGCAAAACGTTCCAAGGCAGCACAGCTGGGACTGCCAGTGCTGGGAGTGCTGAGGTCCTTTGCTGTGGTGGGGGTCCCACCCGACGTGATGGGCATAGGGCCGGCCTATGCCATCCCTGTTGCTGTGGAAAAGGCAGGTGAGAACCACCTGTCATTCAGGCAGTGCTGGCCACAAGCAAATCTGACTCCTTGGACTGAGATTTAAGGTTATATTATTCAAACATGTGCAGCTGTTGGCCCCAGGAACCGTGAAGTTAAACTGAAACCTTCAAAGAGGTCCTGCCTCAGATTGTTGCAATGCTGTTTTTTTTGTACTGGCATGTAAATTGTCATTCACTCACCTTTGAGAAGCTCAGGAGTAAATCCCTGCACAGGCTCAACAAGAGTTGACATGTGGCAAGTGATTTAGTGCTGTTTTCCCTTCTTCATTATGACCAATGTGTAGGCAGTGGTTTTGTGTTTGGTTTTTGATGTTTTTTTCTCTTTACAGTTTTGTCATCTTATGTAGGTTTTTTACCAGAGTCATTGGGTTAAACAGCTTTTGTAGCTGATGAGCTGATTTAGCCTGGCCTGGCTACAGTCACATGCCCACCTGTAGCTTTATCTTTCATTCTCCAAACACCCTTCAATCCTTAATCTCTCTGCAGAGAAATCACACTTAATCTGAGGAAACTTGGCAGATTCAGTGACACAATGCCATGAACTGTGATGTTTTGCAGTCTTTAGACACTGCTGTACATAAACTTGTTCAAGTGTAGATACCCCACATGGAGCTGAGGTTCCTCTTTTTTAAATGGAGTAGAACTGGAATTCATAGAGGGAGACTGTCAGGAAATTACTCTCTTTGATATAGTCATGAGGCAAAAATACCTCCTTTTAACTCCTGACTTTCCTGGCCCATAGGTCTGACTCTGAATGACATTGATATATATGAAATTAATGAAGCCTTTGCAAGCCAGGTGAGTGAGCATCATGTTTGTGTTGCTGCATTGCTTGGCAACTGAGTGTATTTCAGCTTGGTCTCCAGGTTAAGATTTTTAACTTGTTCCACATAGTACATCTTCAGCCAAATGTTAATAACATGTGCAGACTATTTTCCTTTTCCTTCAAATAAAAATGAGCAGGGCATTGCTTATTCAGCTTAATATTAGAAAACAAAAAGTCCACTAAGTAAGAACTGGCTATTGTGCTCTCATACCAACTTGCAACATCTGTTTCACCAGGGCTATGATTTATTATCAGGTTGTCTGTCTGAATGTGTGTGGGCTCAGTTTGAGACGAAGTGGACAATTTTAGCTCACTTCTCTGTGCCTTGGATCAGTTCCACTCCTCTCCCCTGAGAATGATGGTCTAGCTGGAGTCAGGCCTCTGACCTGGAGGAGGAGGAGAGCTGAGGACTAAGGAAGACAAGAGCATCTCCATGAAATCCTTCCCTGTATCTTTCCAGGCTGTGTACTGTGTTGAAAAGCTGGGCATTCCCATGGAGAAAGTGAACCCCCTGGGAGGAGCCATAGCACTGGGACACCCCCTGGGCTGTACTGGTGCTCGGCAGGTCGTCACTTTGCTCAATGAACTGAAGCGCAGAGGGAAGAGGTGAGTGCTGAGCATCAGTACTGGCCTCACACCTGCTGGGTGTGCAGCTCCCACAGGCTCAGGGGTAACCAGTTTGGGTTAAGCTTTCTCCATCCCTTGGATGAGGTAACTGTCCCTTTGGGTTAAGTTTTCTCCATCTCATGGATGACTTCAAACTTGAATTCCCCAGTGACACAGGAGAGCAGTAGACAGCTCATATTTGTGTTCTTTATTTTTTTTCCCTGGATGATATAAACCTGAGCTGTCTTTTTTATTTTTCTTTAATTCCACCTGTTCTTTATTTCAGAGCGTACGGAGTCGTGTCCATGTGCATTGGAACTGGCATGGGCGCTGCAGCCGTGTTCGAGTACCCAGGGAAGTGAGCTCCAGTGCTGACAGAACACCACCACAGCTCACTCTCTGCCTTCCCTAGGCATAGCAAGTGATTTCCACTGAAATCAAGTGGGTTCTGGGATTTGTTACTAGATCTACAAATTTTAGGCAGAAATTGTGAAGTAGAATTAATGGTGCAGCTCTGTGAAGAAGGTGAGGAAATGCAAAACTGGCACATGGCTTCCTGACATAAGAAATTAGCTCAGCTGAAATTCAACTATAAGCCCTGATGTGGTGATCATGAATTAATACTTTTAATTTAATTGATCTCTTCATTCTGTGAATCTACCAGAGGGAAGTAGTTCATGGGACAGTATTTTCATATGACAAATTAGCAAAAAGAGTCACTCAAAATGAAGACATCAGTCCATGTGAGAAGACTTTTCCAGCCTTTCCGTAAGAGGTTTCACCATTTTGTAAGGAGTTTCAAAGAGCTTGTTTTGATAAAAAGACATCCTTGCCTTTACAACAGTGTCTGTCCTAGCCCAGTCAGAAGTTGTCTGTGTCTTAAATTGTCCCTACACTGGAGCTCACTGCTGGTGGAGCTGCTCTGAAGCCTCCAGTGGGGGAAAGTGGAAGGACTGGAACATAATTTCCACAGGAAATGCCTGAATGGAAAGGTTCTGTGGAATTGCTATAAGCCAGGATTTGGATGTGGCCATTCCTTCTTTTACAATACATGTCTGAGTATCAGTTTGTGTGACTCCAAGGACAATCTTGTGCTTAATCATACTTACTTACCTAACATAAAGCAAATTGCAGCATTACATTTACTGCAAGCACTACATGAGCATCAGTTGAGAGCTCAGTCCTTCAGTGCTAATACAAACATGTTCCATCTTGTCTTTTGTCATCCCTTATTTATTTCTTCTCTTGTCTGAACAGGAAGATCACTGAAACTCAGCTTAAAAAAGAAATGTATTCATTGCTGCTTTTAATTTGTAACAAACTAAAGTTTTTTGTCCTGACTTTTGTTTTTTGCACTTAATAATACAATTGGGTTCTTGCAATACATTTGTTTCCTTTTTATGATGATTTTTAGTTGAAGGTCATGATGAGTTAGAGCTCTTTGATATTTTCACAATCCCATGCTGTAGCCTGTCTCACCCAGCAATCACACAGGCCGTGTGTTAGATCCAAAAATTGAATTATTTAGAGGGGATAATGAGGCATTAACAAAAGCCTTTTATTTAAAGGGAGTGGAAAATTTAACAGACTCAGAAGTGGGAATTCCAGTGACCTTTAGCTAAAATAATACTAAAATAATTTAAAGAAGTGAGAGTAAATGGGAACCATGTGGGGGGAAAGAATGAAAAGGAAGAAGGGTTCCTCCCTCTGTCACTGAAGGAGATGTTCTCAAGGCCCAAGCATGATGAAACACACAGGTTTTCCAAGGAGACCAGGGAAAGTTGGCTCTTCCCCTTTTCATGTAAGGCACTGAGAAAACAGCCTGGGGAATGCTGGCCTGTTCACCAGTTCTTGCTTTTATTATGTGTCAATGTCCATTTTAATGTCAAATAAATGAGGCAAAAAAAAAGCTACTTTAAGGTATGAATAGTCTTTAGCTGTAATTCAAGGCATGCTGGGCTCTGTAGAGGGCTTTGGCCTGATTTACACAGCTGCTTTGCAATTTAAAACCTTGTTCTGTGCCTAAAGCTTATCACAGCAATAAAAGTAACAGTACAGAGTATGATTATGACTGGTTAAGGTACCACAAGAATTTCTTTCCTAATTTCCTGAAAACTTAAATTTTCATTCTGCTAAAATTCCACTCCCCACTAAAACAACAGAAGTAGATGAAAATACAGGATCAGCTGATGGCACATCTGCATCCAGCCTGTTACCTTGACATTTGTCCCACATTGTCCTGCTTAATGCACCTTCCCACGGTGCACTCCACACCCTCTGAGGTACAGCTTGCAAGGCTTCTCTTCCAGCATTCCAGAAATGGTCACAACAGCTTCATAGTCAGTGTTGCTCCTAAAATGCACAGCAAAAAGTTCAGTTACAGCTATGTGCAGTCCTGTGTTTAGGGATGAGATGAAAAGGGGAGAATGGTGTCCTAAGAATGCTCCAAGTCACAACACACTAATGTTAGTGCCAAGTCCACAGGGCTGTGTTCCATGGGTACAATACATGGTGTTTGAAAAGAATGTTCAGGTCTGTGCCTGAAGACATGAGATACGTGTTTGAAAGAATATCATCCTATTTGTGAAATTGTTTTAGTTGAATAAATGAAATGAAGCTCTGCTGGGAGCAAACACCTGCACTGTCTTGATGTGGAAACTCCTCCCTGTGACAAAGTTCGAAGGGAAAAGTTTCTGTCACTCCCCTGAGACAAGGGGCAGTCAGTGGAGTCCAAATTGTAAACTAACATCAAAAAGGTTACAACAACTCTAGTTTTGCACCAAGTTGAAGACCATAATTTGCCCAAGGCTAATGTCACTCGGTGCTCCTGAGACTTTTCCTGTGAAGGACTCTATGTCCAAGTGCCAACTGTTTTAAGGGCCTGAGGCAAATGCCTGTTCTGCCAGACAGTCTTTGTTTTATCCTTCTCATAAAACAATTCCCCTGCAGAAACACAACTGATTTGGGGAGGTGAATTATTAAAATCACCTCACACCTTGCATATAATTATCTCCTAAGGCCACACTGATCCCACAGTCTGCAGTGTAGGGAATTCTTCCTATGGAGCCCCACAGATGAGCTGGCTGCTATACAGCAACATCTTTGCTTTCTGGTATTTCCAGGCATTTACAGCCATGCTTATTAGTGTATTTGTCAGACAAAAAGAAGTGCTTCAGGCATATTCAGCAGAATTCTAGAAAAGTTTAGGCAATCAGGAGCCTGGGGAGGCTTCTGGTCCACCATACTCCTCTAAGCAGGGACAGTTCAGTGCAGCTGCTCAAGGCTCTATCCTGCTGCAGTATCAGTAGCTCCAGTGATGGAAATCACTGGATTGTGTTCCAAGGAGATGGAAGTTATGACAATAACTCACCTACAGTTTTCTTGAAATTTCCCTGTCAGCAGTTTTCAGAGCTCACTGAAATCACTGGGATAGACTTATTTTAACTTCCTGCCACCATGTGATAACCTCCAAAAATAAGTTCTAATGGAAAATGTTTTGGCTTTTTTTTTTTAAGGAGTTGCATCTCCCTAATCAGAATAAAGAACTTAAAGTCTTTGGGTCATCATAGAATATTTTGGGTTAGAAGAGACAGCAAACCTCATCTTGTTCCAAGCCCCTGCCCTGGACAGGGAATCTCTCCACTAGAACAGGTTGCTCAAAGCCTCATCCAGCCTGGCCTTAAACAATTCCAGAGATGGCACAACTCTGGGCAGCATGTGCCAGGGCCTCACCACCCTCACAATGCAGTTCTTTCTAACCTAACCCTGCCCTCTGGCAGTGTGAAATGACCATTCCCCCTTGTCCCATCACTTCAGGCTGTTGTCCCAAGTCCCTGTCCAGCTCTCCTAGAGCCCCTTTAGGCACTGGAAGGGGCTCTGAGGCTCCCCAGAGCCTTCTCCAGGCTGAACAACCCCAGCTCTCTGTCAATAGCACAATTTCAGTGCTGGTAACTGTACCTTGGAGCAAAGGTGATCTGCAGAATCTCTCTGGTAGGTGCCTCCCCTTCACGTGCCTCCAAAATGCCTTTAGTTGGGAAGATGGAAAATACTTTCATGGCCTTAGGCCTTTTCTGTTCATCTGCAGTGGAAGGGGAAAATATCAAACAGAGCCATACAAGACCCTCTGTATGTGTACAGCAAGTACCATTCGTGGCAATACACCTCTTCACTGAGCAACTAATAAATCATGTCTCACACCATCAGAGGGTTTCTGTGCCTGTGCCCAGACTCTGCTTTCATCTTCTAATCAAGGGCAGTGATCAGTGGTCTCCACATTGAAATAATAAGGGCCTGATCTTTCCTCTGGAGTCCATCTGTTATTAACAGCATTAGGCTCATGCTCAAACTGAACCCATGAGGAGCTGCAGCTTATTGTTGCCCCTCAGGACTGATTTATAAATGAGCAGAGCATGTCCAAGAATTGTGAGGGCTGAGACTTGATCTTTTGGTTAGATGTGGAGTAACTGCTGAAATCATATTGCTGAAACAATAATGTCAAAAAGAGAGGGGAAAGAGAGGAGGGGAAAAGCCCACATAAGTGAGAACAAAAGCAGATCATGTTTGCACCCAAGATCATCACACTGCCTCCATACTGAGTGCATAGAGTCTTAATAAAAACACTGAATAGTGAGACTCTCTAACAAGGAAATCAATTGCAAAACCAGAATACCCAGCAAAGCAGTCCAGTAGCTTCTGCAGCTGCTCTGGTTATACAGGAAGACATGTTCTGTCCTGGTCTGTGCAACAAAGCAGGTCTGGAAATCAACCATATCACAGGAGAGCTCCAAGACTGGAACAGTCAGGTAGGCAGTCACTGGGACCAGCTGCAAAACATAGGAAAGAGAAAAGAGCATAAAACCCACCACATTTTTATAAAGCTTTAGTAATTCTTGCTCCAGCTGGATTATTCTTAACCCCAGCCACTGAATCAAGAATCATTGTTCTGTGTTCTTTCACAACAGAGTCAATTCCCATTCTACAGCCTCAACTGAATTAAGTTGTTGCTTGTGTATTACTTTTTTGGGACAGGTTTTCAAACCAGACACTGTGGTCTTAATGAAGTAACACGGAGTGAACATTCTCATTTGTTTTTAGGGTTTTCTGTGGAGCTGCAGACATTACAGCATCTCTTGGTCCCTAAGGACTATATGGCCCACTGTGAGTCATTCAGTTTGTGCAGATTGCCCAAGACTATGATTCAGTTGACTGTATCTTAGATATGGTGCTCAGTCTTACACAGGTCATGTCTCAGAAATACCTGTTATGAAAAGAAAATAGAAGTGCCTGCAGTGTACTGGGATGCTGAAGGCTGGGAAGGGGGTTATGGATTTCTGACTGGAAGGGATCAGTCTTTAAATGAATGTGGGCTTTGACCACACCACAGGAACTCAACGGACTCAGGAGCCTTTCCAGAAGCCCTTGGGTGCTGCAGGAGGCAGTGCCTGGTGACTCAGGCACGGTTTGTTCCCTGAGACAGCCCTGACCCGTCTCAGAGTCATCCTGTGACTGGGTGTGCGGCCCTTTGAGTGTCACCCAGGCTGCCATGCAGAGAGCCATGGTACCAGCACCAGGGTGTGACCCCAGCCTGCACTGCCCACCTGGGAGTCACCTGCAGTCTCTGCAGAGAGCAACCCCACAGCCATTTACTTTACCTGGATGACCCCATTTAGTCCAGAGGTACCTGTAATTCAAGGCTGAATAAATCCCAGTCAGAGTCAGAGATGCTGCTGAAACAGCCCTTTCCCAGGGCCCAGAGATGCTGTCCTGACCTTACCTGGGTAGTGTAGTTACTGTGCTCAATGACCAGATTTTGATCAAACTTCAGCTTTCTCTCTCCATTCTCCAGCTGGAGCACTTGGCATCCAGGAAGCAGCTGGGTCTCTGGCAAATGTTGACACCTAAGTAACTCCAGAGTTGTGTGGAATGACACTTTCACCTGTGGGAAGAGGAATTCCGATGACCATCACATAAGATGACACTGTGTGCAGGAAATCCAAAGTACACATTGCACAAAGGCACACATTTTCCCACTGGAACCCAAAGCTGTCATGCCAGCAGCCAAATTCCCACTGGAACAAAGCAATACAATTAAAGAAAAAAACACAGCTATTTCCTATGAATCCAATACATGGAGATGGAGTGTAAAGGTGAACAGCTGATCTCTGAACCACAGAGGAGAAAGTCTCTAGCAAGCTAAAGGTTCTGAGTTCCTGAGGGTACAAATACCCTCAAATGTTCCCAAGCCTGTCAGACATGTAAATCCTCTTTCTTCCCACACATGCAGAATTGAGATGTGTGTGTCTCCGTCTCAAAATGAACACAGCAAAATGAGAAGCACACTACAAAAAATGCAACAGTTACTCATTTTTTGCAGGTTACCTAATTCTCTACTCTGGGACTTTGTTTCCTTTAATGTAATTTATACACCCAAAATTAATCAAATTTTCCTCTCCTTGCACTGCCTGCATCTAATTTAAGGAAATGAGGGAAGACTGCAGTCCTTGGAAATCTTTTAATTTGTCCAACATATATATGGCTATTGATTTAAGTGAGCTCCAAACCCACAGGGTTTTCTGCAGGAATTTGCAACAGGTCAGAGTTGATGGGAAAAGCACATCAAGCACAGAAAAAGATTATTTGCAGAAAAAATAATATGCACCTGCAATATAGCAAGCAAAATGGCAGTAATTAGCATTTGCTAATACACCACCATTTCCCCTGAAACTGGGAGATTTCTATGCTGGTTGTGTTTTTCTGTGGTTCATCCGGGCCACACTAACACACCAATTACTAAACTCTCTATTCTGGCACAGGATTATTATTTTTGAGCCTACCAGCATGTTTTGCTGTGGATAAAGTACATGTTGCGGTTGCTGTTCCCTTTCCTTCTTCTTGCTGTGGGATGTTTTGATGCTCTTTTTGGGATCTGTGCTGGAGAGGCTGAAGGGTGTAGACAGAAAGAGTCTGAAGTACAGAGGAACCTTGGTACAATTCATGAGTTTCAAACTCTGAGTAATTACTGCATCTGTCAAAACCTGGGGGAGAAATGATTCAGAACTGGTCAGTTTTAACTCCCTGGAGAGGTTTGTGTTGCTCTGTCTGGTCATAGAGCACCAGCAGGGATCTGAAGGATTTTACCCCAAAGCAACCCAGTATTTTCTACCTGTGTTAGTCAACATTTCTCGAGTGAAAAACTAAAATAAAAGTAGTGTAATAAAGTCTAAGTTTTCAAATGTCAAGGGTCACAGCAACTGAAGTGACTCATTTTGCTTTTAGACCTTTATGTCCTGAAAATCAGAACTAATTTTTCTACTTATAAACTCCCCTACAATGAAAGAAAAATTTGAATAGAACAGGCATTGTCTGAGCTCAGCTTTTCTTATTCCTGGCTGATAAGTACTTGTAGTGCTTTTTTTTGTTTCCTGTCTTGTTATGTGCAATATAGAAAATGAGGCTACTGGTGATTAGGATGCATTTTCACAGCCGTGTGCACACAGCTCTGAATTCTCCCAGCAGCACAGCACTACAAAGCAGCCAAATACATCAGCGTGGGAAATACTTACTCCATAAAAAGGCCTCGCAGGTAAGAGATCACTTGCCATTGAATAAAACACCATTCCTCTGTCGTGCTCCATCTCCACTTCTAACCTGAGTGTAAAGAACCAGGGCTGGTCACAGCCTTGTCCCAGGCTGACCCATTCCATGAGGGTGCCAGCTGTGAGCACAATGGGACTTACAGGGGATGCCTCAGGACAGCCTCCATGTGCACTCGTAAGGGTGGAACTTCATAGCCATGACTGCGCTGCACCTTGTTAGGTACCAGCCTTGCAAGCTGACAACAACATGGAAATAGAAATCACGTGGGAAATGGTAGCACTAAACCTGAAATGCTGCTTTGAGCCCAAGAGGCTGTCAGCCTAAATAGGATTCTGCTTGGCAATGCAGTGCCTGTTTATAAGACATGATGGAACAGCAGAGGCCAAGCTGTAGCTGATACAGGCTGTGGGTGACACAGATGCAGGGCAGGTTTAGATCAGATGTTGGAAGAAATTCTCCCCAGAGAAGCTGTGGATGCCCCATCTCTGGAAGCATTCAAGGCCAGCTTGGATAGAGTGTGGAGCAACTTTTCCTAGTTAAAGATGTCACCACTGCCCATGGCAGGGTGGTGGAGCTAGATGGTCCTTTTTCAACCATACCATTCCAGGACTCTATTATTCTACATTTCTTTCTTTGGGAATAACGATTATTGGGATTGTTTTTTATTGAACGTTCTATTATCACTCATTCAGATTACCTTGCACCTTTGCAACAATTCATGTCAGAGAATTGCTGAGACATTCATAAAACACTGTTCAAGCCTCACATCAGCAGTTGTTGAAGAGGAAGTTTCCCAGAGGAGAGATATACTGTCCAAATTCACACAGGAAGGTGGATGCAGAGCCAGGAACAGGACTCAGCAGTCCCGAGTCTCACTTCCATTGTTAACTATTGTTATCAATAAAACCTGATGTTGTGACAGCATTTCAAACCCTGAGCTATTGTCTGGGGTCTGCTGCCCCAGACAATGCAAGAAGATGGTGACGTTCCCACCCCAGAATGCTTCCAAGCTCAAAGAGAAATGCAACAGATGAACAATCCTGGTTAAGGAAGGATGTACAGGATAGCAGGAACAGGACTGTTTACACAGACTGGCCAGGTAACAGCAGCCTGTACATAAATTACAGGAAGGGAAACGATATTCCCCAGTTACCTTTGGCCTTGCTGTGACAGTCAGTTTACCTTGTCGTCCAGGCTCATGAAGCCCAGCACCAACCCGTCACAACACAGCTCAGCCTCGGTGTCCGGGAGGACGAGCGGGGTGAAGGAGATGTAAACGTCGCTGCTGCCACCTCCTGGAACCACCTGCGGCCGGGAGAGAGTTTAGTGCTGGGATCTGCCGGGGATTGCACAAGAACCCTCGGGACTCAGCTGCCAAAACTGAGTTGCACAAGCAGCATGAAATCCCCCGGGCACAGGCTCAGGCTTGCAAGAAAATGCCAACATGTGACAGCAAAACTGACAATTACTTCAACTGCAAATATCACTGTGGCCACCTTTTAGCATCAACAGAGTTTAAGCACAGTCACAGACCAAGTCTCTAAGTACCTATGTACACATCTGTTTGATTTGAAAAATATCCAGTTCTGCCCACTCTTACTCCCCAGCTACCTCAGGTGATTATTCCACAACTTACATATATATGAAACATTTTTTGAAGAGTTACAAGTGTGAACTAAGAGTATTTTACAGTTCAGTTTAGTCTTGGCTAGTTTTTAATTTTACATGACAGCAGGGAATGTAATCACATGCACTAGCCAGCTGCAGTGGATTTTCTAGGATTTACAGGTTGACTAGATTTTCTGCTTTCTTTAGGTGAATTATGCAGGTTATGGTTAAATGCTGATATTGCTGCTGGCTACACCCCACAAAAGCTGCCTCCACAGTGAGGCACTTGTTTGTCTGACCTTTCTCAGTCTCGGCCACCTCAGAGCTGACTGCAGCTTCATTTCTGTCATCATTTCTTTTATGTAATCTTTAGCTCATTTTAACTTGTAACTGAAACCCTTTGGCAAAAAACTATTTAAAAATAAAATTGGCACACCGATGTTTTGGGCAACCCTGTCACTCACAGCTAGATCTTTCCAATGCTGCCTTTATGATATTCCTAAGGGATTGTGACACTGTGGCCTGTATTTGCACAACTTACTTGTGAAGCTCTGTGGGTTACAATGGTTTATCCAAGAGTTGTCTACAGAGCAGCCTGATTTTTCAGCTCTGCATGTTTCCAAAGCTACAGGCTGGATGGCTCCCACATCTCACCATGCTAACCCAAGTGAGAAGACCAAAGATGCCACTCTGGAGTACAACTAACACTTAAGTCCAGTCATCAGTTCACTGCTCAGATGTAGACAGGATGCTTTCTATTGACCTTGCAAACTCTTCTCATGATCATGTGCAAAGTTTCCAGCCTGATGTTTCACTGTTTAGTAGAGCCTACCTCAAACCAAACTCAAAACTACCTCTTTCTCTGTCTCCTCTGCCCTGCAGAAAATGTGCTACATCTAAGCCCAAAGAAAATGCAAAAGCTTACTATCTGCCTTGGAGCAACGGAGTAGGGGCTGTCTGCAGGCACCCCCTCATGAGGTTGGACAAGTACAGAGATAATTTTCTCTCTTGTAGACTCCTGATTGCTGATTTCTTCCTCTTTGCTGTCAGAACCTGGAGGCTGCAGAGACACAGGGGTGGGGAATGGTTAAAACTGTTACACTGCAAGGGAGGAATGTGAGTGATGTGCACAGAAAACTGCTGTCCCTGGTCAGGAAGCATGGCCAGCTCCAGTTTCTTTCTGGCACAAGGCCTGGACACGTGGATGTGTCCTGTACATTACTTTTCTCATCCACAGAGCAGCTCTCCTGAAACTGCTCCTGAATTCCTTGGAAAATGTGCATGCTTGGGTCCTGTTCTGGTGTCAACCATGACACCGCTGGCCCATTATACAAACCAGCACTCTGGGGCAGTACTGCTCCCTTTGTGCACAAGAAAGGTTAGAGCTGTGTTCAAAACAACTGTGCATGCTGAGCTGAAGCAGAGAAAATGTGATTTTAGTATCTTTTCTGTGAAGCTTTTGCCAGAGGAATATACAACATCTGGGGGAATACCTTTTCCTTGTCACTCCCAGCCCCTCAAGACAGTAAATTGCTACATTATAATCACACTTCATGTGTAATAGATGTTACCATATTCTAACAGAACCAATCTAATTTTAGCACTGGGACCTCCATATCATTAGCTGCAATTTGAAATTTGCAGGGTAGGTTTTGCTCCCTGACTACAGCACGTGTTGACACCAGAAAGCACCCAAGAGAAAATTACGGAGAGCCAAATTAAGGAGTTTTAGTTATTTTAATTCTTTCATGTAATAGCAACAATAGTTTGTCGGTGACAGTATTTTAAATAGTATTTCTTTAGCTTTTTTAACGCTTTTAAGGAAAGCTAATTGCTTATAGCTCACTCTGGAAACAGATTGCTGATCCCCATAGCCACCTACCCACATATTGCGTGTTTGACTGGGAGAGGAGCTGACATTTCTTTTAACAATCCAGCTCTTAGTTACAAGTTCTATCTCCTGTTATTGTTTTCAACACTTCATGCCAAAAAACCCATCATGTATCTCAGCAGCATAAGAAACAGCCTAAGAGCTGACCTCATCTGTGGTTTCCAAAACTGGATAAATGCTTCCACAGGGAATGGCAGTTGGATCCAGCTTTAACACGACCTCTGACTCTGAGGTGCTACCACTTGATGCAGCCTCATTTCCAGCCATGTCCACAGGAGGAAAAGGGTCTCCAAAGAACACCAACAGGTCCACCAGGTTTTCATCATCTGGCTCTAGGTTGTAAACTTGCAAGTCCAGGCGGATGTCTGAATGGGAAAGGAAAAAAGGACAATTACTTCTGGTCCGTGAGAGGACTCATGGCTTAGTTGGTACCAGAATATCAAGTAACAAATTTGTGTCTGGCAACTGGATTTGTATTAAAGTGTATCTCTGAGGTTTCCCATGTTTGCTGTAAACTAAAATGATTTAAGAGCTTGCTATAGTTTGGCCACTTTCTATGTCCTAAACTATAATCAAAATAAATTATGAGTATTTTGTTTAAGCAAATGAATTTAGTAGAATTTTTTAAAAAAGGTGATTGACTTTGCTCTGAAAAGCTTACAGTTTCACTCAACAGCTAAAAAGACTTAATAGAAGAGCCAGATGATGCCAGTAAAAAGCAGGTAGAACATCTGATTGACTAGGCTTAGTGTTGTGAGAAATTCATAAAAACAGGATGGAAAATCCTGAATTCCCACCATTTCAATGAGGGAAAACCCAGCTACATCAAGATGGGATGTGCAATTGCATAGTAGCAACACATTGAGTCACTCTCTTTTATATTATTTTTATTAAAAACATCTTCATTAGGAAAGAAGTATGCCTGTTAATGGGTCCTTCTACTTGTATTTCTATAAGGAGCACAATGAAAGCATCAATGTTTGCTGTACAAAAGACATCCTTACCAAAGGGGGTGGGATTGTTGAGCTGGACCCTCCGAAGCACAGGGGACCCTCCTGAGACTTGAGTGCCAAACCTGGATAGGGAACCTTGCTGTCAGTGCATGCAGAGAACAGAAGTGTCTGAAATCACTGAAGGGTTGTTTAGAAGTGGAAACTGATCTAGCTGCACTGGAGTGGTTTCAAGGTAAGGCATGGCCTACACTGTCAAGTACAATATTGGTTTATTTTATCTGTCTGTTTTCCTTTTTCTCCAGTTTTTTCAGACATTTCAGAGTAACCATGTGCAGCCCTTACCCCTCATCACAGGGGGTAAATCACACAAAAAGGTGCCATTTGCTGTCTGAGAGGCTTTAAACTTTCCCCTGCCACTACTGACCTCGGGGCTGCATTTCTTCTGGTCCAGGTAAAGGGCCAGGGAGAAATGAGCTGTGGATGATGAGAATTGCCACCATGTGCCAGTTGCCATCTCCACAGAGTCAGATGAGGCTGCACTGGGTGAAATTCTACAACTGCAAGCCCAGAACAGAAATTGCTGGCAAACTTCATTAGTCTTGTATGCAGATTATTTTCTAATTGTGTTGGCAGAGAAAAATGTATTGATGTTCTAGAAGCAGATACTGTACTTGGATCATCACTTTGCTGACTTTCTCATTTTATCACAAGATGGAACAGGTGTGTGTGTTGGCTGCACTCCATTGGTATTTAATTCTCTGATTTGCCTGACAGTATTTTTTCCTATACCTGATAATGGGTGGCTCTGGTTGTGGTCCTGTCACCTGCAGGAAGATTGGACAGCCTTTCACAGTCATTTGCATAGGAATTAATTTAGGTTGTAAGTCTCCCACCTATAAAAATGAATTTTTGCTATTAGAATCAAGATAACACCTTAGTCCTCTGTCTTACAATGTTTTAAAAAAAGACTGGATGTGGCATGGTTTAGTTGAGGTGTTAGGGCATGGGTTGGACTTGATTATCTTGAAGGTGTCTTCCAGCCTAGTGATTCTGTGTGAAACTGATTGGATTTTCAAATATTTTTGACTAGTTTCCTTTGACAGCCTCTAATTCATATGCTAACAACAACTCTTCTCAGCAGGAGAATGCAATACCTCATGCATTTAGCAGCTTTCCTGCTGCTTTTCTACACAACACAATCTATGGTATTGGTAGAGCAGAGCAGTGCACTGGCCAGCTCCCAAACAGATGTTATAAATCAGAACTACTCCAGTCATTTTCAAGGCACATGAAAACCTCCCAAGGTATAAACATGACCCCCTAAAACCAAACAATTATTCCTTACATTATGTTGGAAGTAGTAGTATAGCAAGATCCACCCTGAATTTTTACAGAAGTCCTAAAAAACTGAAAAAGTATTTCTAACAGAAAGGCATCTGGGAAATATAATTGGTGTAAAATCTGCCATGGTAAAACCAAAACCCCACCTACCTTACAGACAAGATTATCCTGGTACTCTCCCCACATGTTGTTGTAAGCTGCAATTTCTATGGTGAGCTGCTGGAAAGCTTCCAGAGTTCCTGTGGAAGGCTGGATATAGAAAGCTGCTCCCTTTCCCTCAGAGAGCAATGCTGCTGCAAACTCTGAAGGAGCACAGCAAAGAAGCATTTCATGAATTTTGAGGACATGGAACAAAGTTAGTCTTTCAAAGAATATACAGGACCATGGTTTTAGTTGCCTTAAATCAGCTTAACCTCACTGACTTAGAAACCCTGGAATCACTTACACAGCTCACATTTATACCACTTTACCCAAGTTCTCTCCTGCAGTAGGTCTTACTCTGTTTTTTAGAGTTAGTGCTTGCCCAGAATATTTTACAGCAGGACAACTCTTCCACCAACCTGATCCAAGACTCTTTGGGATATGCAAGGCACTAACTGGTTACATGAAAAACCACTTTCAATTTGAGAAACATAAGCTGGGATTTGTGTTGACTGTTTGTTGTTCCATTAGCAGCTGCCTGTTTCCCTCTGTGTGCTCTTCCATGCAAAGAATTAATTACAAAGAGCAAAGCCTTTCCACATTCTGAGTCACCTAGGCCTGCATGGAATCTGTCAGAACAGCATTTTTCTAATCTTAAGCACTAATTCAACAGCTGAAAAGCTGTGTCTGTGGAACAGATACCAAACTCTATGGCAAGGTACCAATATGTGCAAGTTTTATTTTGGATACAGAAGATACATCCACACTTCACAGCTTTTTGCTCCCATTTCCTCCCTCCCTCAGTCTCATCTGGCTCTAAATATTATCATTTCTTAGTAAAACACATCAGAAATGACAGATGAGCTGTGCTGTAGCTTTCCAAAATGGGGAGGGTATGGTAAAGGGTTTGAGGGAGAAAAGCCTGCTGCACTGGTACTGGAAAACTGTGTAGGAGAAAAAGAGCCAAACACTCTGCATGTCATCCATCCCGTGTGCTGGGGGTGTTCTGAGAGTGAACTGTCACCAGAATCACCAACTTTGTTTCATACTGTTGCCTGCAAGAAAAAGATGAAGAAGAGAGAGAAAGAAAGGGAGGAGAAAAGAGAAAAAAGCAAAAGAGCAAGAGACAGATTGACCTAATGCTTTCACAATGTGGGCTTTCAAACTCAGGAATTAACTGAAGAACTAAGTAATTTAACAGTTTAGACTTCACCAGATACTCCAGCTGTGAAAAGATGTGTCTGACTGGCACATTTAGTCCTAAATATGGCAGTCATCTGGCTTTCACCTTCTCTCCACTGAAGGAATTAAGTACTATTTCATACCTGACTTTGCTTTTCTGGCTGCATGTTCTGTCACAGGCCCTCTTCTTTTCAACAGGTAGCTTGAAGAGAAAAACAAATCTGATTTCAGGTTTAATCCAGACCTCAATTAGTATTTGAGTCATTAGGCAGAACAGCAAAACTCACGGGCAGGGTCCTTGTTCTGGAGGCAGCAAACAGGCACTAAAATACTCAGCTTCAAGTGTGAATGGAGCACTGATTCCAGTGGGGTTTGTAAGAATCAGCTGGCGCTTTACAACATCTCTGAATGCAACTTCAGACCCAAAGTCCAAAAGGAGCTCACATGGGCTCTGTGGCATTTGTCCTTCATCACTGCCAGAAAAAATAACAGGAGTATTTAGACATGGATCTTATTTTCTTATGCCACAGATGATTTCAAAATGTGCAACATGCAATGTCGTTGTGATGCACAGTGTAAAAGAACCATGCAGTCTATGATTTTTGTCATCAGCATTTTCTGCTTTTCGTTTTTTCATTTCTACCAATATAAGAATTTATTTGGGGTCAAATTTTTATCCTCTGTAACATGCCAGTCCACCAAATTAAAGACATATTTACTCATATGAAAAGATACAGAGATGAGCATGTTCCAAAATACAGGCATCATTCTATGTATCAGAAAAATAAAAATCAGTCAGGTATTACCTGTGAACTCCACTGTCAGAAGGTACTGAGTAGGTGACATGTAGTCCCTTCACTTCTCCAGAAATGCTCAGAAAGAGGGGTTCAGCCATGTCTTCTATGATACAGGAAAGCATGAGGTCTTTCAGCTCACCCTGAAAAGCAAAGAATCAAGTTTCCTTGTGAATGAAGCATGTATCACAAAGGAAAGGCAGACTCTTTAGGGTATTTATTTTTAAAAAGTGTGTAAACTTCCCTGGATTAAACTCAGAACAATAGAATTGTGAGAAATTTTACTGAATTGTTTCCAGTGTGTTATCTGCAGCATCAGAGCTGCTTAGAAGGCAGTACTAAGGTAAAAAATCGTTGTTGTTCCTCAGCTTTGTACCTGCAGCTGTCTGTGAGCCTAAAACTGCCTCATTACTGATTTCTGACATAATTCCTATACTCCAAGTATTGAATCATAGAATCATTTAGGTTGGAAAAGACTTCTAAGATGATTCAGTCCAAACATTATTCCAGCACTGCCAAGGCCACCACTAAACCATGTTCCCAAGTGCCACAGATACATCATTTTAAATACTAACTCTGACAGTACTGAACACCTACTTTTAAGCAAATAAACGAAACCCAAGTCTCCAGTGAGTGTAATGGGAACTAAGACACCACATCTATAAGAAGATCCTGTATTTAGCTGCATTAGCTCAGCTGTTTCAATGCCCTTGTAAAGTCTTTTTTCGGAATTCCTGGGATTTGTAAGCTCTGCTCCTGTATTTTGCAGACTCTCAGTCCTATCAGCCCCTTTTAAGTTTTCAAATATCAAATGGTTATGAGCCTAGCTGCATTCAGAAAACCAAATATACATTATATATGCCACCCTGCTCCATATCATTCCAGATAATCCAAAGAGAGGATCCGTATGCTCCAAGAGGAGTGATAAGCATTAAGAGCAATTATGCAGGACTTCAAGAAAGAAAACAGGAAGAGCTGGGCTATAAAGAGGCAGGGTAGAAACTGCACACCATGTGCACTTCTTCAATTCTTGCCTTCAACTGTGGTACCTCTAAGGCAAGCCATTTCAGAGATACTGTATGGGAAAAAGAACATGTGGGTTTGTGCACAGAATTCCTCCCTTTTGCCAGATGAAGGTGAGATGAAAAAGCCAGTGCTGCTGTTTTATAAAAGTGCATCCGTTTTTAAACTTACCACAGTGTTAGCTGACATCTCTATGTAGAATTCCTTCTCTTCATTTGGGCCTAAGGTGCCACTGGCAGGGGACACCACGATGGAGCAGGAAGCTGCCTGGCTTCCAATGAGCTGCCAAACAGAGAGGGCACTTAGCTCATGCTGATTCTCTCACACTGTCTCTTCTCAAAAGACCAAGCTATTCTCAGGCTTAGGACACTTTCAGGCAGCAACACCTACAGTTTGTCAAGACTTTACAATTCCCCATGGGTGATAAGATCTTCATGCCTACATTGACTCCAAGTAACTTCAGGTGCCCAGCTGAGGCTGCTGGACTGGAAGCAGAGTCATTGTCATCCCTCTCACACTCTCAAGCCTTTCCAGGGTGAAGCCAATGTGATATCAGAGCAGATGTGCCCCACTTCACTACAGAGGTGGGGGAGAGACAATCCTGGTGTTGGCACCTTCCCCAAGTGACCAGCATGGAATGCATCCAGGGCTTCCACTAATTTGTTCAAACATCAACATCCCATATCAGGAAAAATGCTCTACATATTCCTCCTAGGCTCCAGATGCTCCAAAGTGTTTTCCTGTAGGTCCTATACCATGCACATGCCCTGTTAGGATCCCTTGGGCACCTGAAGACATCTTGGGTGGCACTGAGTGCTGTTATGTAGGCAGTTGATCTGAACCCTGGATGTCAGAGTAGGTCTGAATGACCAGAGCACTGACAAATTTCCATTGACTGAAAAGAGAGTTCAGACCACAGCTTAAATACTAACACTAAATTTAGGGCTCCTGTAAGCTGAATCCCAGTCAGAATGTGAAATTTAAGCAGAATTCAGACACAATTCAAAAGCACTATAATTTTTTTGTTTTACTAAATTAAGTGCAAACCCTTAATTGTCAGGGCACTTTGTTTAATACTCTGATGGCTTTACATCCCACGATCCCTTGCATCAGCTCACCCATTCTCCCAGGGATCCACAGACAGTAAGAACATAATGTCATCAACTGGTAATTAATATTTTAATAAAGGTTGCTCTAAAGCTGAAGTTCTGCTCCCAAGCCAGTAAACAGCAATGACTACTCAAAAGATACATCAGAAAAGCTTTTAAGAGCAGTCATTATTTGTACTCCTACAGAAATTGCAATTTCCATCCCTGCTGTATGCTTTACCCATTAGAAGAACATTTACCTCTCCCCATAAGTATTTTGCTGGCAGCAGTGTCTGGTTAAAAAGTTTACTGGTTGCTGTGACAGGAACTCCAATATAAATTTCAGTGAATACTAGATGACTAGATATCAGGCACGCTTGGGGGGTCTGAACTTCAACAAAAACAGGAAGATGACTGGAAATAAACACACAGATGGTCTATTGTTATTGCTAATGAAACGTGCTAGACATAAAACAGCATGCTGGGAAGAATGATGCTTATGTTTATTTAGCAATATTAGAAATTTGATAGTTCATTGATAGGTTACACAACCCCACTCTGAGTTCATATTTTTGTTGCAGGAGAGAAAACTACCTGAAGTGAAAACCAGATGTGAACCTCAGGAAAAACAAAAGAAATGCTGCTTTTCCTCCTTACCTTCCTTTTCCATTTTCTACCTCCAGTTCCAGCACTGTCTGGAGACGCTGGCACTGCAATGATGTGAACTGAACGGAAACTCTGCACAGACCCAAAGGAGGTATTTCTCCAGCTGATGGCTGGATGGTGAAGTTGGATACCTGGGAGAGGAGAGAGGGAACAGAAGTTCTTTTGACAGGTGCAAAGCAAGGGTAAAACGTTGAAGCCACACAATCTAATTAGGGTTTCCAAGTGTCTAACTTTTCCTTGGCGTGTCCTTTCTCTCTGCCCCTCGAGTCCCACCTGGGTTGATGTCAGGATGCACAGTGCCAGCTTTGTGAAAGCCTGGCTACGTAAGGAGCCAGGGCTTTGCTTCTGAGAGAAGGGCAGTCAGAGACAAGGGCACAGCAGAGTCAGCTGTGCATGGACTGACAGGGAATGTGAAGGAGAAGCAATCAGCCTCAGCAGCAGCACCTGCTCCCAGGCAGCAGCAAGCTGCCACGAGTGGAAAAGGTTCTTGGACAGAAGGGTGAGGAAGGAGGGTTGGGAGAGTAGAAACAGGGAAAGCATCAGCAAGGAGTGGGGGTTCAGATTCTTGTCCAAGATGCTGATGTGGGTGTGTGGGAGAAGTGTTCAGCAGTCTCAGCTCTACTAATGCCTTAAACTCTCACTTATATCAGCACCAGCTGAACTCACTGTCATTCAGGAAATACTCCACGTCTCCTTGGATCAGGTTGGCAGGGGATTTGTAACAAAGGGAAATAGAGAAAAATTGTAAAGAAGCCTTCAATCTCAAAAGAACTCATGCACTTATGAAACTGTGCAGGACTTGTTTCATAAGAAGTCACAAAAATTAGAACTTCTAATAGTTGGAATGAATAACACAACTCCTAAGAAGAAGAAATAAAATAGCTAAAGAGGGAATACAGCCAGCTGTAGCAGTGACTTACCTCTTCATTCCTTTCAGCTAGAAAAACCTGGCTTTCTTGCATCCTCCACTGTGCTGGCATCTGACAGAGATTTTTAATCTCAAAGGTTCTTGACACAGTCTCACCCTGCTTAGTCAAACCAAACCGGAGTGATGGAACATCAATACAAAGAAGTGGACCCTAGGACAGCAGGAAACAGACATCAGAATGAACACCTCTGACAGAACTGCCTCATTAAGAGACATATATTATCTAGGATTAACGTCTGATTTCACAGAGAATATCAGAAAGCAAATGCACTGTGTAATGCAGAAAAATTCTGTGTGTCATGTGAATATCAACACTGACTCAATTGTCACTACAGCAAAAATAACTCCTGTTTGTAACTACTTAAGATTTCTTAAGCCATTGAGAGGCAAAAAAGCTTTATTTGGACAATGGCCAGGCCACACAGCTCATTCTCCTGCAAGATTGAACTGTTCCTTACCTGGAAAGCAGCCTCAACATGCAGCACAACTGGCTCTGGACACGGCTCAACGTGACACCGCAGGTTACGGCTGATGAGCCCAGGTTTGCATCCAGAAATTGCCAGTACAAATTCACAGCATTTATTCACATCTAGAAGAGAAAATATCAGGCTCCTGTCTTATATTTTTTTAAGAAACCACCTGCTTCAAGCATGTTACTGAAGCGCCTGGAATCAAATTAAGACTCCTGTTGGCTCCAGGGGGCTGGGGATCAGGTCATTTTTCATAATAGTGCTCTGTGACTGTCATAAATTGATGTAGTCAACTACCGTCATGTCTTTCATTAATTACTGCTTGCAAGTCACAGAAGCTTTACCTATGACACCGGTATGAGGTTCAACTTCCATGATCGCACAGGTCGTGATTTTCTCCCATGTGTACTTGATCAATGTTTTGCTGTTGTTCCACAGCTGAAACAATTAAAATCAATGAGACAATTAATGCACTTTAAGCTTTCGTTGCAACAAGTCAATTTGTTGAGAGCACTCATACACTGCAAACTACGTTTTGTGAGTCATCATTTAACAGTGTCTCCCTCACATGGGTGAAAGTGTTCCCTCAAACCTGAAGAAAATCCATTAACAATTCATTCCAAGAACATTATCATATTTGAGACTCAAACTTTCCCCTCATTTTTCAAAAATGTAACAGAATTTCTAAACAAAAACTGAAAACCTTTTGAGTGCAGCCTTCTTTGCCAAAGGCTCTGTTTGTGAGGGAGATGCAGGCTCTCGAAATGTTTGGCCTGCTCTTCAGACCTAGTCAAAACATTATTTCTTAATTACAGCAAATAACTTTGTTTTCTGAAGCACAATTATCTCTAAACAAAGTTCAAATTCTTATCTTTTTAAGACTAAAAAAAATTGTAAACTGCAAAGGATCTTGTTATATTGTCAGTAAGTGCCTTAATTACCTCTGTCACATGTGTAGCTATACTGGACTACTGGGAAGAATTAAATGGCTGCCTTAAATTGAAAAAATAAGTTCTAGGAAGAGAAATCATAAAACCAAATGCTGATTAGCAGTATCTCTAAGAAAAAAGGGGAAAACCATTAACTGGGAAATGTCTTCCTGCCTGGCTCTTGCTAACAGGCTTGTTTTTCCCAAGTGAGTCTAAGATCAAAGGATCCTGAGCTGTAGTGAAGGGGATGCTGTGTGAGGGGACAATTGCAGCACCATTCTGTCCCAGAAAGGCCAAAGAGAAACTACCAGAACCTGCAGGAAAGAATAACATCTAGTAAACTGCAGCATATGTGATTTTTGTAGCTCTTCTGTGCTTCCTGTAGTTTTTTGCATGAACAGTGCCTCAGTTATGAGCTAATTTAATCATCCATTGACTATTCCTCCCAGCTGGAAAACTTTTACACTACAGGAGTGACAAAGTGATAAGCAACAGGTTAGTGACCCAGAAAAACATTGAGAAGGGTCAAACTCTGTGGTATCAAATGGGGAGATGAAAAAGGAGCAAAGGCTGCTGCCTGGAGAGTAAGGCTGAGCAGGCTGGGTAGGGCATTTCAGTGCAGACCCTCCTGGAGTCATGGCCTCCTTTAAAAACATTTCAGGGAAACTAAAATAACACTGACTGTCTGATATCTTCTAATAACACCTATGACATCTAGTGACACAAACCACATGACAACAGTGAAGTCAAAAGCACACAGACCTTAAATGTTTTCTTGACATTTACACCAATGAAATTTTCTCCAGGGATAATAATGGCATATGGTTCCAGAAGTAGTTGAAATGGTTCTGTTGAGCCTTTAACTTCTATTTCCAGTCCTATTACATCCTGTACTCTGCATTCTGAAATGTTTTGAAGCATCTCCTCTTCTACCAAACTTTGGGAGGAAATATGGTAGAATCATTAAATGTGTTAAACCAGTGTTAAATTGGATCCTGTCTCTTAATTGCCAGATCAAAACTGATAACCATTGAAAGTTTCTCAAGTACAGACTGCCTGTGGGCAATTAGCTCAGCCAATTAAAAACTTCATTATACTTTAAGGTATTCTAGTTGTCCCAGTCTGTCCATGAACAAGTATGTAAGTCACATACTGCTGTGACAAAGAGTAGTAACAGGAAACTCAGGAAAATAAGCAGACAAAATGACAGTATTATCTTTTTCCAAGAGAGGAAAAACTAGGGCCAGGCATGTGTCTGGGCATGGGGGAGGATATCAGAGATGCTCTTTGTACCACAACTACTTGTGCAGATAATATTCTTTATACTTGTCAATCCATCATCACCAGAAAGAAGAAAAATCCCAGTAACTTAATGTAATAGCACAGATAAATTGTGGCTACATATCTTACTGGGAAATGTTTCTCAGCTTACCAAGGTGATTCTGGGATGTCTCTCAGTACCATCTGAATCACACTGTGATAACTCTTCAGCTGTACAGATGAAGAAGAAAAGGATTTTAGTGTCAAGTAATCATTTATATTGAAGATCAAAAAAAGATGGAAAAGTGGTTTACATGTAAAAGATAAATGATGATCATCAGAGTAAGCTCTGATAAACAATATTCAAACTCTGGAGTTACTAAAAGAAAACATGTTTGACTGCAAAACATTAAGCCAGATTCTGATCTCATGGTGTATGGTTCCAAGAAAAATACTCATTTTTGACATGCCTGTTATTATTTCCCCTGTATATTGCATACTACACACAAGCATCTGCAAAGGCTCCCCAAATTAAGCTCAGTACTGCTGTACTAATTGAGAAGTTTCTTCTAACTGCTCCAGAGTATTCAGCTTAATTGACTATCAATCTGATCTTGAGTAAGAAACATGACTTTTCCATCATGGGAAGAGAATGCCTTCTGTATTCTAATGGAAGAGGGGAAAAAGAAACAAAGAAGCAGGCCTCAAATCTTAAGGGCTATGCAAAAGCTTCATTTGTTTGTAGAAAGATACTAATTTCAATGTAGATTTTAATTCAATATATATTTTATGAACTAATTATTTTTAAAAAGCCAGGTAGTTTCTCTTCCATATATATTTGAGGTATTTCTTATGTCTGTCAATCAACATAGCATGGGACATTCCCACTCTTGGGCTTTCTTTGGATCAGGTTTCTCTAAATACAGTGAGCTCATGCCCCTTATTTACAGAGACAGGGGAGCAGAAACTGAGAGAACAGTCCTTGGAATAACTGCATTCCAACATCCTTGCACCCCTCTTTACCCACAGCTGCACACAGCATTTCTCTGCCAAAGGCTCCTACTATCCTCTTAATTCACCACTCAGCTGTTCATAGGACCCATTTCAGGCCAAAATACTACAGCTGGAAACAGTTTAAATCATCAGTGTCTGTTAACCAACTTATTTAGGCTGGAGTAGGTACAAGGCACATCTCCCAAGGAGGGGGGAAGGGTCAGGAGCTGGTGGAGGAGCTGATAGAAGGGTGAGGGTGGTAACTTCACCAGCCAGTACAGCTGCAGTATGAGGATGTGTCCACAAATTCAGTGTAAAATTAACTGTGTCCACTCAGTCCCCAAAATTACATGAGATCAGAAACTGTCTCACATTTTGCAGTCAAAACATGTTTTCTTTCAGTAACTTTCTACATTTTGAACACTGTTTATCAGAGCGTAGTACCAGCTAATTAAATTTAATTTAGAAAAGTTGCACAGCAAGGACTTTATGACTTGAATAAAAATACACAGCTGGAGTTTGTAGATAGGAAGGAATCACAAGCCATACCTCCTGTGGAGTGTAAGTGAGAATAAACTCATGATCTGCACAGGGAAGCAAAACTCCCTGCTCAGGATTTAGGGAGAAGGCTGACTCTGGGTCTTGATGGTGTTTGACCTTTGTAAAGTCTACAGTTTCTTCTGGTATTAATGGTTTCAGATTAGGCTTTGTTGTCTGCCAGAAGAAGGGAAGTTCTACATGGCTGCAAAGAAGTCAATAAACAACAGAAAAGCTACGATTAAAAAAAATCAGATATTTTTGAGTAAAATATACTAAGAAAATGTTCAGATCCTTTTTCCAGCTAGGAAATCCCTCTCTTTACAGATTACAGGGGTTTTAAAACTGGACTTAACAGTTCTTATGAGCCACAAAGCTGCTGAGGCAGCATCAAGTCAGAGTATATAAATCATACAAAGAACATACTAGTATGTGAAAGTAAATTCTATAAATGTGTAAGATATCTTAACACTTTCTTGCCTTATTTGAACTTGTCATGTAATCCAGCTTTTAGAAACTCTACAATTCTTCTTTCAAAGATCTGGGGTGAATAGGACCTTTCCTGCTGACACCAGTACATTTGCCTTGGATCACTGCTGATGATCTACATCACATTCTGAATTTAATCCAAATGCAAGATGTGGTCTTTAACATGTCAACAAACACAACAGCTCCAGATAAAATTATAGCCATGGCTCTGCCCCACTCTCTGCACTCCAGAAAAGGTTGCTTAACTAGGTTGTCTCAGCAAAAGTGTATTCCATGGAATGTCTTCATGGGTTTGAGAATCTTGCTCATGCTGACCTCAAAAATTCTGCCTTAGTAAGGTGGAGGAAAGACACTGGAATTTGGAAGTGTCACTAATAAAACTGGACATTTACAATTTCTTGTATCACTTTCTGTAGCAGAAAGAAGGTTTCTTCTTCTTGCTTCTGTGGAGTTTACTCTCAGCCTGGCCAGCTCTGTTTTATACAAATGCTGACACCAGATGTGCAGGGAGTGCTGTGGTGATTATAGCACAGAGAAAATGTGGAAATTGGCACAGTCACATCCTTTGTCAGTTTACAATATCCAGTTCACCAATCACACTTTCTTTACCCAAACATCAGCCTGTTCTGGCATTATGCATGTGTGATTTCCAAGCCACAAAATAAACTGCTTGCAAACAGCAATTTACATTAATGGTCCTAAACCCAGCACTGACCTTCTTACTGCTTTGATGGTCTGCAGCCTCCATCTGCTGCAATCATGCACAAGTGTATTTCTGTTAAAGTCTGACTGATTCTGAGCAAAATCAGGATGCCACTATGTTCAGTATGGTGTAATTGTCCATAAGGACACATTTGTTGACTTCAAATTGAATTAAAATTTAAATTTGTAAGGACTCAATAGTAGGAACCATGTGAGAGTTTAATGTGAGTTAATTACACTGGGCTCCCATTTTGATCCAGTGGAGTCCAGGATGTATTATGACTTTACTACGGGAGATGTAACAGTCAGATTTTTATCCTTGGAAGCATCTATTCCCTGCACTATGAAAGGAAAAGAATGCTTATCTCAGTTGCACAAGTATATATAGCAGACATTTAAAGTCAGATCTCACCTGGATCACCCTGTAAGTATTTCCTGCAACCATGTATATTTGTGAATTTTTTGTAGATTTACCTCTATTGAAGCAAGTATCTTGACTTTGGCTAATGGTTGCCATAATGCTTGAACAATGTACAACATTCCTTGAACCTTAATCACCAAACAATAAGGAGCAAAAAGAAGCAAAGATCGTGCAAAAAGTTTATCAAGGGCACGGAGGTTTCTCCAGGTTGAGAGCAGAGAATGACCAATGAGATCCCTATCAGTATGCCCACATTGCAGAGCATCACTCTAACAGCAGCTACATACGTGGAGTTCTTTATAACCAGTATCTTCTCCCTAGAGGTGTGTGGGTTTTGGGGCTCAAATCGTATGAGATGCTGTGCTGTTGCATCAGTGACTTCACCCAGCTGAGCTTTGCTTTCTCCACCCGTGACAAACAAAAGCTCCAGAGAAATGAACTCTCCAACTCCTGGAAGAAATAATCAGGTATTGCTGTTTACCATCTGACTATTAACATAGTTCACATCATCAATAGCAAATGTCATTAATGGCCATTATTGATTATATCTGGTGTTTCCTCAAGTTTCAGAACACCAGTGTATTAATTATCCAATATTTTCTATGTTGTGTTTATCAACATGTATTAACAGAGATCTTCTATTCCCGAATTTCATAGATAGGGATTGCAGGGCCACAGCCTCAGCTCACTTACATCAGCATGGTTTCACTGAAGTGAGCAGGGTGTTTACAGTGGTTGACAATGTGGCTCCCAGATGTTTTGAGCAGTATATTAAAATTAAAATAAACATCAAATTAAGTACTAATAAAAATACAAAGTAAATACATGTGACAGAGTGATTTAATAGATGACAAACCAAGCCTCATGTTATAACACTCACAGTTATATTACAGCACAAGCACCAACATTTACAAGAATTTGAACTGGTTTCATTAGCTAATCCAAAGACTTCCTACCTCTCTTGAACACCCTACTCTAAGATGTGCCCCAAATGTGGTTCATTTCTGCCCTGTTACACCTCATGTTTCATAGTTTGTGAAATTATCTTATTGACAGAAAAGTAAAAGAGAGGAGTTGCACCTGGCAACTTGTTTTCTTTTCTGCGACTTGGTGACATTTTACATTTGGATTTTTGCCTACTGAAGGTTAAGAGATCAATGTTTTCTGGATCCAGTGTATTCCATGCATTGGGAAGGAGCAGTAATAACAATACAAAAAAAAAAAAAAAAAAAAAAAAAAAAAAAAAAAAAAAAAAAAAGCCAGCAGGGGTCACAGTATTTGCTTAATCCAATGACATAAAATGTTACCATCACTTCACGCCAACAATCACCACTCACATTATCTGAGTATCTACGGAATGAGAAAGGTGCTAGAAACAAACCTGTGACTGTAACATAATTGATTGGATAATTATCACACAAAATGGTGAATGTTTGCTGTGAGGCTCCTGGAAAAGAAGGGAAAAACACTACCTGAAAGAGAGAAGAGAAATAGCAAGGTTTGTAACTGATTTCTCCCCCTTAAGTAATACACTTCAGTTTGCAAATATTCCCTGAAGGATAGTTTTAGTGATTAGTAATTAAAAGTAACACTTGCAAGAAACAGAGTCATTTTTTGCTCACATAACCCCAAACTTGCAAGGTCCAGCCAGGTCATCTAAAATGATCCTTCTAGTTAATTTATTTGGTGAAGTAAAAAAACCTTTCTACAGCAGTCGGCACTAACCTCAACTGTTGCATTCTGCCCTGGAGCTAGCTCCAAAACAGCAGGTTGGATCCCAAAAGGATCCTGTATCACAAAATCAGCAGTGGCAGCCACCTAAGGTATTAAAACAAAAAAAGAAAAAAAAATTAATAAACTAAATTGATGAGGTTGCTGTGTTTAAAACACAGATTTACCTGAAACAGGCAGTATACTACAACATCACTGTTTTACCTCTTACCATATATTTTTTTTCACCCATCTCAGAAGAGTGTGGCTCATAAATATAGCTTAATTAAAAAAAAAAAAAAAACCAAAACCACCAAAACCAACTCCCTGCTTTATAATGACCTTGGTGAAAGCAGGAGGGAAAGTGCAGTCCCTGAAGACAAATGACAGTGTCAGAAGCCCTAATATTCATGTTCACAGCAGAACAGCTCTGCCTGACAGAGGGGTTCTGCTTCTCCATGCTTAAAACTCACTTTGAATTGGAACTGTGAAGTCTCTGGAGGGACAACTTGGCCCATCTGCTCTTTCTCCAGCATCAAAAATGCCAATCTACCTGCCCCATTTTATCTCCTTTGTCCATCTCACTTAGGCCCTTGTTTGTGATGGGGAGCTACAGACAGAGCAGGACTGGACTGGATTGCTGTCTACAGGTACAGCAAGGTCAGTAAGGGATGTTTTTGTTGAGGAGGGAGAGGAAATTACCTCAAACAATGCTAGAACTGATGACTTTTCTATTTGCTTCAAGGGCAAGGTTAAAATTCAAGCCAATCTTCCTTTCCCTCATCTATGCCTCAGTTTACCTCTCCCCTGAGCAAGACAACCACAGGAAAACCAGAACACAAGAAGGTGGGACAGTCATCCAGGGAGATTGGTCCTCAGGACAGAGGTGAATTCCTGAAGGAATGGCACAATGCAGATGTCTCCAGCAAGGCCTTATGACTTCTGTGCTAATACACCATGACTGGCTCAAAAGACCTTCACACCAGGGCACCTTCACCATGCTGGGTCCAGTACCTCCCTTCTAATCACTCACCCTGGAATCAGGAACTGGCCAGGCTTTCTCTGGCATTATAGAGAACTTTCCAGTCCTAACTCCCTCATTCCTGCACAAAACTGCTGTTGTTTTTATTCCTCCAACAAGGCAGGAACCACAGTCCATAATGTCAGGCACTGCAAGGAGTAACACAGAAAATCAGACTCCAGAGACAGCAAAAGCTGCTGATTAAATAACTCCTTACAGACATTACTGCATGAGAACGCGCCAGGTTTTGCAATCCTAAACCCCCTCAAATTCTTTCCATTTCAAAGTTGGACAGTGTGAGATGTATATTTCTACATTCATCTTACATTTTAATGATGTAAGATGGTCTTTCCTCCTCAAAGATTATTGAATGATAAAAAGTAAGATGATTTTTTAAGAAAAGCTCAGTATAACAGGAAAGGTGAATTTACAAAAAATCAAAGCAAATTTTCGCAAAAGTAATCCTGTTTATTATAGTTGAGGTTATCTGAGAGGTGCAGGTATACCACATCCATATGTAATTAATTTCACATTCCATGAACATTAATTAATAGCATCAAATATTTATAATTAAATCATAATTCCATAATATTTAGAATTAGTAATTACAATTAGGAGTTCAGGAATCAACAAAACACAAACCTAGAAATGTGGCCCCTACTCACTTCTCTAATATAGTGAAAAAAAAAGCCTAAGATGGCAAGAACAAAACAGGATTACATTTTAATAACTAATAAATCTATGATAAGTGAAAATGAGATAGATATCAAAATGTAGAAACTGCTCTGCCAATTTTTTCCACATTTGTTTTGTGACACAAAATTGAAGACAGTCAAATAAAAAAAAAAAAGCCAAGTCTGCTTAACTTTAGAGAAATTTAGTATTTGGACACTACTGACATGTTAATACTGGAAGTGATACTTTAGCTTGGATTGGGATGACAAAAGGTTCTGATACTTGACTCTCCACTAATATATAATCTTCATACTCTCCCAGATATTCAGGAATAAACTGGACTTTATACTGGCATGCCATCCCAGGAGCAATCATTCCTCCCTTTCCTGGATATTTTCCTTCAGGGGAAAAATAAAAACAAAAAAAAGGCAGAAAATTAAAAAAAAATTAAAACCTCCCCAGATTGGCAGTAGTATTTATGATCATGTCTTCCTCTGGAAAAGTGCCTGTAAACTCCCCCCATTTATTGCCTAAGTCAAGCTGATAGAAAGGGATGAGCACAAGAGGCCTGGCAGTGCAATCTGGAAATGTGAACATGTTCCAGGGAGTTCAAAGATTGCTTTATCTGAAATATATTCCTCATAAACACAGAAAACAGTGAGGAGAAACTTAGAGACATTATCCAGTTTTGCTTTACCCCAAGACAAAATGGGTATGGAGGCATCCATGGAGGCATCTAACTTCTTCTAAATATTCCTCCAATTCCTGAGGTATCACAATCTCCTCAGGCAATCTATCTCAGTGCCTGGCTATCCTACTGCAGGAAAGAATTTTCTTAACTTTCCTCTAACCTATCCTTCTTTATTGCAGTGTGTTATTTCTTGCCCTCTCTTCCTATTTTTTTCAGTGGAAACTTCATCTGTTCCTAGAAGAATTTTGGCTAAGACTCGATCTAGGTATTCCACAGACACATTTTGATCTAACATCACTATAATTTAGTCTTCTTGAATTCCTCATTAGACCATTTCAATCTGCTAATGAGTTGCATATGAATGGCCCTAAGTCAGCTTTCAGTTTCTGAAAAACTGAACACTATGGGTAACAGAACCAAACAGAACATCTTTGGAAAATCTTTGTTAGAGCAGGTGAATTAGATTATTTATGTTTTAACATTTTAAAGGCAGAAGAAGAACCCTTACCTGGCCAAATCAAAAATACTGAAGCAGAGGGGGGGATAAGTCTTACATGTTGAGCTGTAGAAGTGATGTTCCGTAGCTCTATAGTCATCTTCATTTAAAAAGAAAATAAAATGCTCCATTGTATTTATCATCAATCATGAAAATATTTGCAATTCCCTGATACTACTGCTACTGCTAGGAGTAACTACTTCAACATCACAACCAACCCCAAAATCCCAGTTTATTCAATAAAGGCTGAATCAGACAGTATCAAAACAAAGCAGAGACTGAGAAGAGCCCATTTACTCTTCACTGGTTTGTGTGTCAAGTGGCAGGTGGGAAGGAAGTTAGAGGGTCATAAATTCAATGTACAGAAGAAACTCAGACTTTAATTAAAATTCAGGAAGGCCAAAGATTGGGTGAAATATGTAGATCATGATAGGACATAATTCTTCAGGAAGGCAGAATTAATTCTCTACAAAGAACCTTCTCACCTCATAAACCTGCCCAGCTTTATCATACAAAAACAGGACAGAAGGTGGATTGGCAAAAAATACAGGAACAAATGAGGTATCACTGAAAGATTAAAAAAAAAAAGAAAAGGAAACATTATCTTACTGCCTGGTTCTCTAAATACTGATAAAATGAGAAATTGCAAAATGTCTCCTTTGGCAAAACCAAAATATCAAACAGACATACTTTGTTAGTAAGAGACTATATAAGAAATTTAGCTCAAAATCTCTCTGGGTAAATCCACAGCAATTCTGTAGTGGAGCTCTGTGTGCTGCGGCCCAGAATCCAGAAACTGTACACACTACATACCCTTTAGTATCTTCTGCTTTTCTTCTGGCTATGATTTCTTCCACTTTTTCTTGAGAAATTACAAGAGATTTGCCTCCATGAAGACTATTTGGTGGGAAAAAGCGTGGGTTCTTCAAGTAATTCTGTCTTTTCTCAAGTCTGGAGAGGTACTCTCTTAATTCCTCTGCTTTCCAGGACTTACTCTCTTTTCTGACTCGTTTCTGTGAAGCTTTCATTTTCTTTGAAAAACAAGAGTGCACAGTGCAACATTAAACACAGTGACTTTGAGGATGAGGAAAAAGGGAGCTGCACATGTGTAATTAAAGCTACACAGCAATGAAAACTGATATAGAAAATACAGTATTTCTCCTTTTTGAACAGAGTAAATATAATAAGTACTGGAGTCAAATCAACAATGGGTCGTTATTCACCCTTTGTTGCACTAACAGCAACAGGCCTTACAGACCAGACAGACTAAAACTAACTGGTAAAATGTACCTTACTCATGGTTTTGGGCTCGAGGCTGGAGTCTGGAGTCGAGGACAGAGTTGAAGACACACTAGTCACACTGCCAGGTAAGGAGATACTCTTGTCCAGTGAAAAAGCACGTTGTTTGTGTGTCCCTTTCAGGTACCCAGGTTCTGATTCTCCTGCAATTCAAATTTTAAAAAAAAATTCTTTAAGAGGAAAACATGAACAACAAGTATTTAGTCTAAGCATAGGCATGTGAGTTTATTTTAAGGCTTGTTGCTGGCAAAAATCCTCTAGAATTTAATGTATGTTTAGACTTATTTTGGACAAACAAAGCGTAGTAGTAAGAAAACTTTAAGAAGCACTTTAATAAGAAAGGTTTTAGAAGCACTAATTAAACAGGCTGTGTACAATTATATTACTCCCAGAAAGATATGTTAACCTTGTAAGGGATGTGAGATTTTTCACTTTGTTTGGATTACAAAGAGAAAAAACCAAAACACACATATTGAAATTTGTGACTAAATTTATTACTCCGAAATGTTATTTTTGGCTTGACTGAAAAAAATTCATTTTAATGATCCTAAAACCTTTCATCTTGGCTCTCACTTAAATAAAAGAAGTAAAGAAGTCTTGACATTGTCCAAAATATTTTCCTTACTGATCTACATGTGCAAATAAAACCAATATATTTCCAGAACTGGAAAACTTTAAACCCTAAATAAAGAATAAATTTTATTTCACTGGAAATAGTTTTTACTTTTATGTAGCCACTTCTGTTCTCTACACACAAGATGTAGTTGCAGCTTTTGTGCTAATGAAATTGGATATAGAACACTCACTAGTACAGCTTTTGTGTGAGATGGAGAAAACTGTAAACAAATGTGCAACAATGATTAAATATCATATTTAAGAACATCTAAACTCAGTAGTTTTGAATTTATCAATTCTACTTTGAGAATGTGCCCTTAGTGGAATCCTATGCTTAAAATACTAGAGTCCCTTCTGCTTTGGCAGAAAACTATAAAAATGTACTCAGATCTGCAACATCTTCCAATACTTCAGTTACAGAGTGTTCTAAAAAGTCTAAATTACTTTCTGCTTTAAAAGTTACCTTTTGGTGCTTTAGCAAGAGGTAATTTCTCAGTGATGTAGTCCTCAGGACAGATTAAATTATTTTTTCTGAGAAGTTCATTATCCACAATCCACCGAAAAGAGGATGCCACTGCAGCAGTAAAGCCAACAAACAAAAAACAATCAAAAGAAGCAAAATAATAGCCCCTTAAACCACACAGTCTTGATCAATCCAAAGTAATGTTGTTTTTATACCTGATTCCTGTCAGGTAATATGTCTTCCACAAAATAATATTATACAGAATATTTTATATATTATATTTTATAGAAAATAATCTGGTATTTAATCTCAAGACCTGGACATGCATCTCCACAATTCTAAATTCAGTTCAAACCCAGCTAAGCACCCATTGGAGAAATATTTAATCTGTTTGTTGCTATATATCAAGGTATGTATGCTTGTAGTATTTAGGTGGTAACCCCTCAATCCAAATTTAATACCTTGAACATGACCTGGTTGGTTAGTTTCTCAACGTTAAACAGATGTTACTCTACTTGAACCTCTGCACAAAATTTTTCAAAGCTGCTCTATTGATGTAAAGCCAACCCCAAGTTGGTGTCCAGGTACCATGTACTGGGGAGCAACATTCCAGAATCCTCACCTGGTGGCAGTCCCAGTTTGTGGAAATCTTCCCCTGCACCAATCTTCATCTCATTTAGAACCTTTTCCTCTTCAGCTTTTGCCCGGGCCTGGGCCTGAATGATCTCCTCTTCTGCTTTGTCAGCTTCTGTCAATCGGCTCTTATACTCAGCCAGAAGCTGCCATGGGCATGGGTGAATAAAGAGAAATTTGAGCTGTTACAGGCAGATGTTTTCTATTTGTCTTTGAGAGGTAAACATAGACATATTAGTAAAACATCACTACTTTACAAGCATCAACTGGCCTGCTAAAACACTGTCATTCCACGATGACACAAAACAGAAAAAAACACCTGTGGCTTAAATCATCCAGCATCAGCCTCTACTTTTATACACTGACAACAGCTATTGGAGTGATGACAAGATAAGTAACCTGGGCCACTGATCAGCAGGTACAGGAAAAAGTTTTCAGCCAGTACAACAGGCATTTAAAGGGCTGCTGCTTTTACTGGTTGTTCTCTATGTCAGGAAAGCTAACAAAATATGAAGGATCATGTGAATATTAACTTACTTGAAAGGTTCTGTAGGAAACTGTGCTCAAGGAAATTTCGATTAAAATGTCAGTTGTAGGATCAAGACCTGCCTTTAAATTTTATTTTACAGAAGATCTAAGTAGCAACTAAAGAGCTCCAAACTCTGACTTGGTTTGGATTTGTACCTTCTCTAGCTCATCTGTATAACTGTCCTGACAAACACTGTCTCCTCCCTGGGACTTAATCAAGTTTGTTGCCATGTCCACCTCAGAAACATCTCCAGTGTACAGATCCTTAAAGGCACTAGCCAGCACATGGGAGATGTCCTGGGAAAAGAAAATGAGAATGTTTAGAGCTTAATGCAAGAGATAAGATGGGAAGAGATCACTGGGTGCACATAAACAGCTGTAATCAGCAAATGGGAAAAGGTACCTGGAAAGGGGATGTGTGTGCACATGAACACTGAAGTGTTGATGTCTCTGTGTGTGTGTGTGCTGTGAGACAGTGTGTCTGTGCTGGCTGGCTGGATATGTAAGTGATGGTGATGGACACAGTTCTCTGTGTGCAAGTGTGTGTGATGGTTTGTGCAGGGATGGGGCTGTGTGCGTGGGGAGAATGTGTGGGAGGAAGATATGAACACTGTACGGGGAATATGTGTGTGTCAGTCCGCGTGCAAGGCATGTGTTTGTGCCCCAGGGTGTGTGCAGCTTTTGTATGGGGATTTGTGTGTTCAGGGCTGTGTGTGTGTGAGGTTATTTGCAGGGGGATCTGTACGTGCAGATGTGTTTGCAGCAGAGTCTGTGTGGGGCTGTGGGTGTGTGTGAGGCTGTTCATGGCGGGGTCTGTGTGTGAAGCTGATTGCAGGGTGGTCTGTGTGTGATGCTTTTTACAGGGAGGTCTGTGTGCAGGGGGCTGTTTGTGAGGCTGTTTATGCCGCGGTCTGTGTGTGATGGCGTTTTCAGGGGAATCTGTGTGTGCAGGGTTGCTTGTGCGGCTGTTTGTAGTGGGGATCTCTGTGTTAAGCTGATTGCAGGGGGGTCTCTGTGTGCAGGAGGGTCTGTGAATGTGTGTGCGTGTCCCAAGGGTAAGTGCAGGTCTCTGTGTGAGGCTGTTTCCAGGGTCTGTGTGCAGGGCTGTGGTGCTACTGGGGGCTACGCTTCTTGTGCCCGTGCTGCCCAGCCCCGCTGCGTTACCTGGGGGTCGGGGCTGGGGTTCCCCTCAGCCATGTCCAGCCTGGCGCTGGGCTCCTCTGGTCTGGGGCTCCCCTCAGCCATGTCCAGGTCGGCGCTGGGATTCTCTGAGTTGGGGCTCCCATCAGCCATGTCCAGCCCGGCGCTGGGCTCCTCTGGGCTGGGACTCCCCTCAGCCACGTCCAGCCCGGTACCGAGATCCTTTGGGCTGGGACTCCCCTCAGCCACGTCCAGCCCGGTACCGAGATCCTTTGGGCTGAGGCTCTCCTCAGCCATGTCCAGCCCTGCCCCGGATTCCTGCGTGTCGGGGCTGGGGCTCCCTTCAGCCATGTCCCGCCCGTCGCTGTGAGCCGGTGTGCCGATATTCGGACTCTCCTCAGCCATGGCCGGCCCGGCCCCTCCTCAGGCTCCCGGCGCCGCCGTTGCCGAGTGACCGGGCAGGCGGGCGGGCACGGCACGGCCTGGCGGGGTAATGGCGGTGCCCCCTTCCCTCTCCCCGGCGCCATCGCCCTTCACAGCCCCGCCGGCGCTCTGGGGAGCCGAGTGCGGCACCTCGACTCTCTGAGGGGCTCGTACCCCGTCTCCTCCCTGCCACGGACTTGTGATCTTTTAAGGACGAGTAGCCTCGTGACTTAATAAGAAATAAAACGTTGACTTGAAACCTGCGAAGGGGGATTTGGACTTTATGGGGATTGATCGCCTCTCCGCCGCTATGCAGGTCGTGGGTTAGAGCTGAGGGAAGAGGCTAAATCCTCTCCTGATTGCCCACACGTGGGACGAGGAGGTTGGGCTCACCCTCCCTGGGCTGGGAGATGGGAATATTCATCATCAGCCCCAACCCATCCATCTCCCCGCTCTGCCTGCGGCGCCCTGGCTGTGTACATTGGTTGCTAACAACAGGCTCCGCTGAATCCGGTGATATTTTCCATAGAAACCATCCTGGTGTAGATTTTCTCCTTGTCCTGCTGCTTTTTTATTCTTTCTTTCTTTTTCCTCCCCCTCCTCCAGTCTTTTCGCTCAGATTGAAGGAACCTGACTATAGAGCCCAGGCTTCTCCATCGCTCTCAGGGTCATTTGGCTTTATAAGGTTTCGGATGAATTGGGCAATGTTACACCTTGAACAGAAAATAACTATGGCAGAAATAATTGGAATTTCTCAACAGGTGTTGTTCCACCAGCAGATAAGCCAAAGGCTGTGGGTGTAAACCCCACGGCAACCATGGGGGATGGTTGAAATTCAACTTGCTTTTTTTAGGTATATGGCACAATGGGCTTGAGACTACAGAGTGTCACAAGCTTTAGGTCCTCAGCTCACCAAAGTTTGTGTTTGGAATAAAACACCAAATTAAAGCCAGAGGCACTGCTGTGGTTTTAATTCCCTGTGAAAAAGGGAAGCTTGCCCAAGATAAAGCTTGGCAAACCTGCAATATCCTGTTCCAAAGATTAAGGCAGAGAAATCACATGTCTGACAAGGATAGGACCAGGTACTTGTGCTTTCCAATAGAAAAAGTTCACAGCTTTCATAGAATCACAGAATCACTAAGGTTGAAAAAGATCTCTAAGATCATCAAGTCCTACCATTACTCCACCACTGCTGAGATCACCACTAACCCCTGTCACCAAGTGCCACATCCACACAATTTTTGAAGGCTTCTAAGGGGTGGTGACTCCACCACTGCCTTGAGCAGCCTATTCCAATGCTTGATAAACCCTTCAGCGAAGATTTTTTCCCTAATACTCAACCTAAACCTTACCTGGTGCAACTCCAGACTATTTTCTCTGTCCCTGCCCTTATTCAATGGGAGCAGAGCCTGACCCCCAACTGGCTGCACCTTCCTGTCAGGGAGTTTTGCAGAACCACAACGTTCCCCCTGAGCCTCCTTTTCTCCAGGCTGAGCCCCCACAGCTCCATCAGCTGCTCCTGGTTCCAACTTGTGCTCTCAAACAATTTTGTTTCTGTACAGGCTTGTAGGTTCTCGCCTTTAAGATTCGCTGCGTGCACATTTTAACACGTTTCCATATTAGAAGTCCAACTTTTCTCATCATGTGCTATTACAATGAATTTTAACATCTGTTTGCGAGCTGGAACGTTAGTAAAATCCAGCATTTTAAAAGGAATTCTTTCCCAGCCTTTAAAATGGTGACAGTAAAGCAGATGTTTTTGTTTAAAACAGTATATAGAAGCACATGAAAACTGACTGTGGAAAAAACTTTCTGTACTTTCATCTTTACTGTCTTTCAGTAACTTGCCAAGCACATCATCTCATCTTAGAAGCTGGATTTTGTTTTTCAAACTACAGTCCATAAAATCTGGAAGTGAAGGTGAGATCCATCTACCCAGAAGCAGGATCAGAAGGAGGGGTCTAAACCACTGTTCCAGAGCAATGCACAATTGTTTCCCATATGACAATGGGATATTTTTGCTTAGATTTCCATTTTTATGCCATCATCATTTACTCAGATAAACTTAAAAAATAAATGCCGCAGTTCCTATTGTAAAACTGTTTAATTCACATATCTGTATGTGTCACACACACATTTTTGTATAAATATGATGAGCATTAAGAACAATTTGCATCTCTATCATCCTCTTTATCATCATTTTAAGATATTTAAGTTCCAAAGGCTGAAGATGCATGTAGGGAATGGGAAAAAAACCCCAACCAAACAGCAACTTTATCCTACATTTATAGGTATAAATACACAGGTATAAATATTTATATGTGTAAATGTATGCTCTTTTTTAACTGCCATGTATGACTTCTGCCAGGTATTTTACCTTGGATTTCCCCTCTGTACTATGTAAAGTTGAATTTTATGGTGGGTTTTTGGTTTGGATTGGGTGTGTGGATCTGAACAGACTCCCAAGAGCCCCACCTTGATGCTTGTTGCAGTGTGGAGCACAAGGGAATTTGTCTTGGAGGAAGCTAATCTGAAACTGAACTCTCCAGGATCACCTGATCTGCTCCAGCAGCTAAAGGGGTTCTCAGTCTACAGGACCAGACACAAGCTAATCTGAAATAAAATATATCCAAATGCCTGTCATAGATCTTAGAGGAACCATAAGTTCTGCTAAAATACAGATTATTCCACTTTTTAAAGTGGTCTTCCTGTCTTGTCATGATCATATTGCTTTTCTGTATTTATTTTGGTCAGACTCTCCAGGTGGTCCCCACACATTCCTTGTTATCCCATGGGGACTCGTCAAAGTTCAGGTGTTGTCCAAACCCCTTCTTTCTTCTGGTAGCAACATGTTCAGAAAAAGTCCTTCCCATTGTAATCTAACAAAATCAGAGTTCTGGAGGTGATTTGTTGAGGCATCCAGGTACCAAATAAAACTGATAGGACAAGCCCAGCTCCTTCTTCCTCCTTTCTAAGACTGACAATAACAGAACATTTTTGCATTTAAAATACCTGGATGTGATTTAAATGCAAACAGGGAGCTCAATTATTGAACAGGAGGTTATGTGTACATTAAAAAATTGCAGAGTGAAACTGTATCTTACATTTTTTACAAAAATTATCAAGCTCCGTAGCAGTTTTATTTATCTCACTCTTCTTTTATCAAAACTATAGATAGATATTAAGTCCTGGGTCTGTAAGTCAGCCAGTACATTTCTTTTTATTTCTATATTTATTAGCAATGGGCTACTGTGTCTGACTATAATCTTAAATTATTGTGAACATGTATTCCTTAAATGTGCAAACACTGGAAAACCATTCTTTTAATGCTTGTGGAAAAGTTCATACATTTATCTTCCTAGTGACCCCAAAATCTTCACTAATGCCAGTGGACTTTACTTTAGAGAGGGAGCACTCACTATAGTGATTCCACTCACTTGGTGTTTGAAAGGTTTCTTTGAAATGATGAAATTTAGGACACTCTTAAAAATAAAAATCAAAGTTTTCCCCCCTTGTGTTAATACAACAGTATGGATTAATTTAGAAATATACATAGCTGAAATGTAAATATAATTCAAATTTATATAAATATATACAAAATAGTCTTGGCACTTATTTCGATTTTTAAAAAAAACCCCATAAATCCTTGGGGTTCAGAATACATCAAGACTCCACATATTTTTTAATATTTTTAGCATTTTTCTGGCAACAAGACATGTCCTGCAGGCTTCAGGTGGCATTCTTTAGATGTGGAAAAGCAAGGGAAATGACACTGTAGTGCTGCCTTTTGCTCTGCAGGAATTGCACTGTTTTGCACACTTGTGTCTGGGCAGCAGAAAATTATTTCTAGTTATTTATAATTTTTTGCTAAGATTTTTTTGGAGGGATTTCACAAATTTCCAAAAGTGCAGTGATGGATGATTCACTTTGACATTGCTGCCCTCCAGTGGTCCTGTTAAGGTTTCCATGTTTTCAGGAAAGCTTTTAAAAACAAATATTGCATTAGATCTTTGTTTTGATCAGGCAACTGAGCAGGCATAAATATTTCCATCTATGCAATCTAGCATATTCTCTTACCATTGTATTGGGTAAAATGTTTTTCACTGGCAAAACTATTTATTATCTTGTAATTATTGCAAATGCAGCCAAACAGGTATCACTGGAATGCTGTTCTCCTTTGCATGTTACCATGGAAGTCACGCCTTCTAGAAGAAGAGCTAAAGCTAGCATCCACAAATGACTTTAAAACCCAAGTAAAATTTGAAGATATGGAAAATGGAGAAACACCCTTTCACTTTCAGGTGAAAAGTGCCAAAGAGCTTAGTTTCTAAAAGCTGGCTACTCCCATTGCACCGTTTCCCTGTCCTGCCGAAGTTTGTTTTTTCTTCAAATGTCCTAGTTTGGAGACAATCCATATCTTACAGATCTGGCCTTGCTGGATGTGCTGTGGTCATTTCCAGTTCTCCTGGAGACACTTTGAAATAACCTGCAACTGGCAGTTCCACCTGGATATTTTTCATTTTTTTGTGTGGGGTTATTTTGTGACTCTTTCCTGACATGAGTCAAACATGTCACTTGCTTCTAGTTTACATTTCCTGATTTAAAGCATTTCTGTGTTTCCTTCACTTCTTTCCTGTCCCTAGAAGTCTGTCCCTCTCTAAAACATGTCAGTGGGTATTGCCGTGCTTCTGCTGAAATACTTACACTGTAATTTCACTCAGGCCACATGGGATTTACAAACCAGACACACCCAACAAGTAGGAGAAGCATGTGGAAAATGCATACACAAAGGGGCCAGTCATCCCTTTTTGGCAGTGTCTGGGCAGATACATCACTCTAATTAAACTGGAAATGGGCTACGCCTCCACACAGAGATCCTGGGATCCTCATGAAACCACTCCATGCAGAGATCCTGGGATCCTTCCCACTCCCCTCCACACAGAGATCCAGCTGGAGGACACGGTGCAGGTGTGACACTGTCACTCTCAGGCAGAGCAGAACAAGGGGCTCCCACTCCACCGACAGGTTCCCAAATCCCTGGGTCAGAGAGGGTTACTGGATTGCAGAGTCTAACCTCCTTTTCTCAAAAGTTATTACCTCTAACCCAAACCAATTTAATGTAGTGACATCTTTTGTTAAAATTAGAGCTTTTCATTTTGTGCTCCCATGACTATAGGGGGTTCCACCAAATATTTGTAAGGAGTCTATGAAAACTAACAAGGAAATAGATTTACAAACCAGTATTTGGTTTCTTCTTACAGATACACCTTTTGTCCCTAAATTAAACAATAAGGTTAACATTTTCACACTCCAGAATATTTTCCCCTGTGATCATAAAGGTTCAGTAATTGTTTTGATAGAAATCCATTTCTTGGCACCTAGTGGTGGATCACAGCCTTCATCTCTCCAGATCTTAAAGATTTTGCTGTAGAAAAATGTTTAACTGATGCTTAATAGTATTCATCCACTCTTCAGGGCCATCACTGTACCCCAGACCTGCACTGCAGATTCCAGGTTTGCATATATATACACACGCATGGATTAGATTTGTGTGAACTTCTTCTGTCATAGAAGCAATCTGGCATGCCATGGCAGAACTCCACAACAGCTAATTTATGCTGCTGGGAATAACCCAATGATTGACACTTTTTAGTAGGAAATATGGTACTTTCCTCCCTTCTGGGTTTCAGTTCTTTTGAAAGTTCTTTCGAAAGTTCTTTCTACACAGCAGCCAGGATTTCTATAAATGCAAAAATAAACCTTGGAAGAGGAGAAGCTTTCAGTCTGTTCCTTTTGCTTTTCTTGCCACCCTTGGGAGCTCCTGTCTGAGATCACCCTACTACTTACTTTTTATCCCCTTATGATTTACCTGTCTGGGCTCATTCACCCAAGCTATGGCTGTCAGAAAACCATGGCTGGGGCTTGTCTTGTGCTGTCCCAGTGCCTCAGTACTTTACCAGGTTATCGCTCTCGTCTTGTAATCTTGTGCACAAGGAATTAAACTCCTTTTTTCTTACCTTTATCTGACAAGTGTTTTCTCAGCAAACTGTCAGACACAATTGGTTTGCAGATATTCCCCTGCTCTCCTGGTTTGGGTAGGGTATCAGGTGAATTAGTTAGAGGGAAAAATACAAATCATTCTTCCATGCCTGTCCGTGCTCCAGGTGTCTGTAATGTGAGGATGTGCTTAGCATAGCCCTGGGCTGGTAAAGGATCGGGTGAGGTCTGAATATTTGGAGTAGATGATGGAGAAGACTCAAAATCTGCCTCCTGTAAAGTGCAGAGCAATGAGGAACTGCCACCTAACTCGGAAGGAAAAGGAATCTCAACCCCTCTTAGAAGAACATCAGGAGAAAAGCTTTTTACGTTCTACCTTGAGTTGTTTTCAGCTCCCAGAAAACTGATAATTTAGGCCCGGCTCCAAACAATATCTTTCCTGGTGATGTTGTTTCAGAATAGGTTTAAATTGGTTAGGTTTAAATGGACTTTTATTTTAATGAATTTTTATCCCTTTATCCCCAGGAACTTGGGCACAGATGAATGAATGACCCAGAAGGCCAGCTGAGTTAGGGCTGCACAACTGACCAAGAACATCTTGCTCTAGTTCCAAAACATCATCTCAATGAGTCTATTTATTCACTTTGGGACAACATGAGTATGGCTTGCTAGAGCTATTTCCAAAAGCCCTTGCAAGGGTAGTTTGAGACATAAGTAAATTCCTCCCAGGAAACACAATGTCATCTGCTGCAAAGGGTTGGAGTGCAAGGAGAGGACAAGGAGAGGGCATGAAGTTGTAGCAACCTGGCATTGGTGACAGGAATGAAGAGGTTTGGATTTACTAAAGAGGCCTGGTCTCATTTTTAATTTCTCCAAACTGTGCCCTAGCTCCTGTGGATTGGGAGGAATCTCACTGGAAATAGTGTTTGTAGGAGTCAAGATAACTCGGTATGAGAGAAAGAAAATCTGTTCCACTGGGATGGGAGAGTGTGAGAGGTGGTGATGTCCTGAGGGCACACAGAGTCTGTCATCAGCAAAATGCACTGCTGTGTTATCACCTTGCTTTCCCTGTGTATGATTTCATTTTTGCTGGTAGGGAAAGATAAGGCTGGCTCAGCCAAACCATCAGGCTTGTATGTGCTTTTCCATGTGAGCCCTGCAGCACATCAAAGGCAGTGAGTTCACCAGCCAGAGGAACTGGGACCTGCCTAGAAAATCAGCATCTTCTTTCCTGCCCAGGATAGCAGGACAAAATCAGTGGTACCTTTTTACCATGCCCAGGAAATCATGAAACAAGGTATATATTGTTTCCATTTACCTTCATTTATTGCCATCCAACTGGCCTTCACTGCAGGCACTGAGACAAGGAACAGTCCCAAAATGACTGATTTTCTCCCCATTATGCCCTGCTGTAAACCACACCTAACAACCCATCTATTAGGCGGATTGTGTTTGCATCATAACATAGCTCTGGGCAGGCTACTCTAGGAGCTACTTACATTATGTTTTAACATTTTAGGGCTTATTTCTAACACAGGAGTTTCCTTAGGGTTCTGAGGAAGGAAAGGTCTCCCAATGGAATGTTTTGGTTTAGGACAGTGCTGCCTGCAGTTGCCTCCATGTCATGTAAGATGCCCAAGGATACACAATACATGTGCCAGGATCTGGCAGACCTTGGTCCAGGATCTATAGGCAGTAAAAACAGGTGGCCAGCTGGGACATCTTGCAGCACTTGAAATGACACGGAACATCTGTGTTTACGCAGCCAAGTACTGTTTTCACAGTTGTTAAGTTCAAGGAGCAGCTCTTTTCCCCCTTCCAGGAGCACCCAGAAACTGTCAGCAACCAATTAAAAGTCAAAGTATGACCCAAAGTGTTACACTTCTGCATGAAATTCATTAGAGTGTTGATTTTGACCTGGAAAGAGACAGTTACCTAATACAAGAAGAAATGCTTGCATTGGGGGGCTCCTCTGTTGTGGGTTTTTTTGGGTTTTTTTTGTTTTGGTGTTGGTTTTGGTTTTTTTGGGTTTTTTTGGTGTGGTGGTTTTGTGTGGGGTTGTTTTTTTTTTGTTTTTGGTTTTTTTTTTTTTTTTGTTTTGTTTTTTGGTTTTTTTTTTTTTTTTGTTTTTGTTTTTGTTTTTGTTTTTTTTTGTATTCAGTGGAATGGGCAAATTCTCTTTTTGATAGCACTTGGCCTTAAAAATACACACTCCTACATCTCCCCAGCAGTACAGAATTATTCCTGATGCATTAGAAAGTATAAAAAACCCCTTCAAAATCTCATTTGAACTTGAGCTGCAGCTGGCACCTTGGAAAGAAATGCATCAGGTCTTCATCCTGATTGCAGTTGAAGAATACAAGGCATGAACCAGTGAGAGCATGTCCCATCACGTCCTGGTGTGTTTGTGTGCTGAAACTCCACAGGCTTTCAACACTTCTAAGTGAAACTGTTCATTAAGCAGCCAAAGCTGGTTTGTTGGGTTGTCTTATGTTTTGGCAGAGCAGCCCTTTTTACCTTTCATCCAAAGGAGATCCAACACTGATAAAAAGCAGGAGTTTGTCCGCTATTTCTATAGAAAAATAGATGTCTGAGGGGGATTCTCCCCTTCTGCTCCACCAAGCAAGTGGCCAGAGACAGCGAGGAGGGTGAAGTTTTCATGATTCAAGTATCACATGGTGGGCACAAGGATAGGTGACAGCGTAATTCCCACAAGGTGAATGAGGGAAGCCCTGAGGAGCTTGGGGAGGTGCCTGAGGTGCCACAAAGTCAAAGGCAAAGCCCAGACAGCAGTTCCAGAGTTGTATTCTCTGGTTCTTGTACAGCCCAAAGGCTTGGAGCTGGGATCCCACCAGCAATGCTCCCAGCAGTGGGGCAGCTCTGTGTGTGACTTTCCGGGAATTGTTCCCAAGGCACATCCGTGTGCAGTTGCACAAACCAGAGCTCCTCTGACTGGAGCAGGGACGTGTCTGTGGGAAGGCTTCGATGGCTGAGGTGCCTGACAACAGGAGCAGGAAGGAAATGAGTCATTCAACCTTTCTGTTTCGGCTGCACCAGGCTTGCAAAATTGATGAGGAGGCACCAAGACCCAATAAAATACTTCCTCAGTGGGCAACTTGTGTGGTTCTTTCTACATCCTGATATTCCCTTGGTGTTTTCTTTTCCAAAACCCAAATGACACCACTGGCCAGAGGAATGAGGCTGCATTTGACTCTATCAGGTGTACAAATGTGTGGGTTTGGAAGTGGAAGTTGTACTTTAATATATAAACTTGAGTTCTACTTTGCATTTAAAGCAAAGGTTCATTATTCCCTTTGTAAGAAAGATATAGAGTGATCTCGGACTTAAATCACCAACTCTCTCTGAAGGGTATTTACTCTGTTTTTGAGATACTTCAGCATCTTAATTTGGTCCGCTTCATCCTTTTCAAAGGCTCCTCTCTCTTCAGTGACAGTTTATTGAACTGTGCTCCTAACTTTCATCTTATGAAATGAAACTAGATCCAATAAGAAGCTAAATCAGAGGTGATGAATACCCTTTTTGAATACACTTGATGAGATTTTACAGGTTCATCCTTTTATTCATTTAGGAATTAATCTGAAAATTAATCAAGTAATAAATTGCCATCTAGTCTGGGTTGGGTTTTTTTGGCCCTAAGTTTCCGTTTGTGTCGTTCATTTCATGTTTGGCTGTTCAAAGAGCATGGCTAATTATAAATTAACACCAAAAATGCTGTCTGTCCATTAGGACCAAGGGGACACAGGAATTCCTTGCATACCTTCTGCATAAGCATCTGCTCTGGAGATGTTAGGAGTTCAAGAATGTTTTCTGGTTCTGCATGACTTGTTCAGATGGAGGAGGAGGGAAGTCTGATGTCACTGTGTTTATGTGAAGCATAGTTTTAACTCTTTGGGATCAGAAATAAAAGTGCATTACTTGTAACATCCCTGATTACCCATGTTGCACACTCTGAAACCACAAGATCCTCATGTGCAGTTTAAACTTACGGGACATTCTTATATCTTATAGAATCTTCTATAATACATGTGTAATTCAGACTTTCCATCTTTTCTGTACATTTAAAAGTCACGTGAACTGGCTACAGTGAAAAAAGCTGCAATCAGGTAATGATCTGAACAATTGCATCTAATTATTGTGATTATCCCAGTTGCAGGGAATTAAGCTGACAGATGAAGTATATTAAAAGGAGCCATTATGACATTAATCATCAACCCTCCCCCGTACTTAACCTGTATACCCCAGTGCTATGGGCTGGAAAGAGGCAACGATGCAAGAAAGAAGAGACACATGTCAAGCATTCCTGACAGCAGATGATTTGGCCTAAGGACTGTGGTCTTTTAAGGTTAGAATTGAGTTTGCTGACCTGGACATCAGTGGTTGTGAAGCTTGGGGTCTGTGCTCAGCTGTAATCTGGGAGCAGAGAATCAAAGAATCACTAAGGGTGGAAAAGTCTCCAAGACCATTGAGCCCAGTTATTACCCCAGCACTGTGTCCACCACTGAACTCTGTCCCTGCCCCCCGCTGCCACATCCACATGGCTTTTCAACACTTCCAGGAATGCTGATTCCACAACTTCCCTGGGGAGTCTGTTCCAATGCCTGACTACCCTTTAAGTGAAGGATATTTTCCTAATATCTAATCTGAACCTCCTCTGGTGGAACTTGGGGCCATTTCCTCTCATCCTGTCAAATATCAGAAGGAGCCATTAATGGATAAAAGTGGCAGGACCCTGGGACCGATCTCCAGCTGTTCTTCTTTCTGAACAGAGATAATCACTCCATGTAATGTTTTCACTGCAGCAAGTCTAGTACATCATTAGTTTCCCCAATTAGGTTATTGTTTCTCATTCATGCAACAATAACTTCATGTTAATGGTCAGATTCACAAAATCATTCACAGGGTTATAAATGATAGCATTGTGTGGCTGATCCGTGGTGTTTACTAATGCACTGAACTGAGAGGCTGATGAAATGAATGCACCATGTTTTCTTTGAGCTTCTCATTCATCGTTAATAGATGAGCTTTTCAGAGCTTTAAAAGAAGTCTCTAGGGTCTCCTCCCCACAAAAAGTCTTCCTATAAATGTTTTAGACTAAATGTACTTTTCTGTACAACTCTCTGGTAAAGACATTTTCGTTCTCCCAGAATCAAAATATTTAAAGTCAGGGAATTTAACATAAGAGGGCCTACTTAAATCTACATTTGTTAAAGCATGGAAATGCATAAAAATTACTCTCAGAGACTCATAAAATTTGTCCTGTAGTGGGAAAAATGAGGTACACAAATGTGAAATAAAACTTTCAGCACAAAATTAGTCTGAAGACAAAATTGGTGAGATGTCCAAATATCAACCACTGTCGAACTGATGTAAAATTATTTAATTGCCTCCTTTATACTGAAATTCCAAGAGTTATAATGAACTCCTTGGAATAAGCAGAGGAACCTAGGACTTAATTTCTAAATCTTATGCATAATCTTGCATTTAATTCTATTTTCCTATAATTTTTCAGCCTGAAATCAATGGGAGACTTGTTGAACTGGCAAGTCTCTGAGTCTTTAATTGTGACCATACAGTAATAAATGACTCCTTTGATTGTTCTATTGCTTTATTTGGTGGTTAGAACTGCTCTTGATTACTTAGTCTAAGTGAAGGGAAAACCCTTCGAGATACTTAAGATACAGTAAGTCAGGTAGGCGTATTTCTGGCTTAGCAAGTCAAATTTATCTTCTGCTCAAGCAGAAATACCTCATTAATTTTAATGGGACTCATACAGGATTCTGCCAGCAGCAGGTTTAGCTTTACACATCCCAGCATCTGTTGCTTCCTTTTCCTGTGGCCATGTACAGTTCTCTTAAATGGGAGTAACTGCTGCAATAAATGGTTTAAATGCAGATGTATACATCAATATCATTTTCTCTGAAGGTACTTTGGCACACATGTCCATGGTGATAAACAAGGCATCTGGCTGCCCTTCCCGTTTCCTGAGCTGCATGATACTGGTGTTAATTCCATTCCAGCCTAGTTTATAAACTGCAGTGAATTAATCTGTCCAGTGACTTGTCCATAAACCCAATAATCTCACTGTTCTTATGGTCATAAATCCCATCCATGAGCTTTTTTCAGTTTATCTCCTAAGGGAACCTGATTTCCAAAGGTGCTGATCTCCACCAGCTCCTGCAGATCCACAAGGCTGCTTTTCCCCACAGTTCAGTGTGTTCCTTGCACGTGAGGGACTAGCAGCTGCTGCAAACCTGTGACATTTGGAAACTTTGCTGATAGGTAAATATTGGGTGGAGCAGACTCAGTGGCAGGATCAGTCCTAGGAATCCCAGCTCTTGCATGGTCAGGGAAGTGTTAGCAACAAGAGCTGTGTCCACCTAATGAAAGACAGCACTGATAACCAAAGAGTAATAATTGCCTTTACAGCAGGTGAGTCACTGGGGCACTAGAGCTGGCCTCCCACAGGGGTGTTCAGGCTTGTTGGTGAGAGTTCTGGCAGTTCCCAAAATGTAAAAGGCAACTGATAATTTGACATTTTGCTGTCCATCAACTATAGACTTATTTATTCAGCCTAGTGGAAGGTGTCCCTGCCCATGGCAGGGGGTTGGAATGAGATGAGCTTTAAGGTCTGTTCCAACCCAAACTATTCTGTGATTCTGTGAATCTATTTATATGAGAGTAGGATTTAGGGAGACCTGATCATCTGAGGATAGTAGCACACCCCATCTAAATCAGTAAACAGACTGGGAAAAGACATTAAAAAAACCCATTTCAGTGAACAGCCAGACCATAAGTAAAGCGTTAGAGAATTCCTGTCCCACTACTGCATTGACATGAACTCTATTTAATATGACATTTTCTTTTGTGTCAGTTTTTGTAATTCTTCTGATAACAAAAACAGCCCCACGTGGCTGCCAAAGCTCCCTGCTGGCCGTATAACCCCCAAATGCTTCCTACACAGTGTAACCGTGGCAGAAATCCTGAGTCCTTTTTGCAAAACAGACAAAGACCTTTGCTGTTATCCTTTGGAGAGGTGGTTGAGAACATTTCAGTGGGGTGAGGAGGGTGTGTGTGAGATTCTGAAGGGCAGAGGGAGCCAGGAGGCATCTTCTCCATTGGAAATACTCGGTGTTCGGGCGGTGTAGCATTCCTCTGAGATGAAAAGCTGCTCCTTCCACTGTGTGCAATTAAGTCAACACTTGAGTCATGCTCTCAGAGTGGAGACAGGTAAACTGCTTTGCTTTAGGTTTGCTGTGATTTATGTTCGCTGTGGAATTGAACCCTGCAAACATTTTTGGCTCTGAGCTCTTCGACCTCTCTTTGCTGCCTGGGCTGGGCTGTGTGTGCAAAACAAAGGAGGAGAATGCAAAGGGGTGTAGGAGTGAGAGAAATGGGAGATTTCCTTGACTTTGCAGGGCTCCAGTTCAGCTGATGATCTTGGCACCTTTGCATACAGACATCTGTGTTGGAGGGTGTGTTACAGAGGCTCCTCACCCAGCCTGCCTGACATTTAACTCCTTCCAGGCTCACCTCTGTGGCTGGAGGGCAAAGGACTTGGGCAAAATCTGCCAAAGTCAAGATGCATCCTGGCTTTAGGCCTTGTCCCTCAGTAAAATATCACAGCTCTGACCTTGTAGTTTTCAGATGGCAGCTTTGCTTTGGAAAGGCAGTGCCAACCCCCAGCCTGTCTCCAGACCTTGAAATGCTTTGACTTTGCTTCTCTATGAGCACAGAAAGGATGGTGTGGACAAGAAAAGAAAAAAAAAAGCATATTCACATATGAAATTGCTATATTGTTCTTAGAATATTTTTTATTAGTAGGAGTTTTGCAGCTCATAACCCCAGTAGCTCTTCACATACCTTTGTTTTTGTTGTTATTCTGGATGTATATTGTTTTCAGCAATGCAAAGGAAAGGGAATTTAAGCACATGCAGAAATACAACTCAAAAGACTGTAGCCTTCTAAAACAAAGCTGTGATGAGACCTGTGCTGTGGGATCTCCAGTTCTGGGTGTTTGCTGCAGCATATCAGCACCCTGATGGTGACTGCTGTACTTTCTGATGAATGCAAGAAGTACAAAACTGTCTGTTACTGCCTGGCTTGCTCTGATCCACACACACGTCAAGCCCATCAAGGATTTAAAAATGGTGATGACTTAGCTTAGGGTGGCAGAAAGGTCCCCAAGTGCTCCAAGCAGCCTAAGTGGTGATGCTGCTGGATATGCACAGAAGCAGGGAGAGTAAATGGAATTGCAAAAAGTGAAAAGTTGGGCAAGGTTTTGTGAGCCCTCCTGACAGGCACCATTTGGATGTGGCACTTGAGGATTTGGTTTAGTGGTGAACATGGTGGTACTGGGTTAATGTTGGACTTGATGATCTTGGGAGGTCTTTTCCACTCCTAGTGATTCTATGGTTCCAGCATCTACTTCAGCTATGACCTTGGAAAAGGCAGCATGGCAAGAAGGTAGCACAAGTGGGCTCCCATGAAGGGGATGATTTTCAAGTCTCAAGGGGTGATGGCAGAGAAGCTCAGTTGTGTTTTCTTGGTGAAGCCCTGTCCAGCCTGAGGTGATGATGGCTGTGTTCACAGCAGAGTGATGGTGCCATTGTACCCCATGCTGCTGTGAAGAGGTTCTAACCAGAGGATGGTCCTTGTCATTTCTGGGAGTTGTAGAGCTCTCTTACAGTGTCTCCTTTGCCACAGAGGGCACAGGGACAGTGACCAGTCCACCTCTAAGTGAGGACTTGTGCCAGTCAGTGTGAGGACACAATGGGGTGTGACACACAGAACAGGGAGCGGGTTACTACAATGCCATTTTGTGTCACCACTTTCAAACTGCTCTTTTCTCCTTTTCCTCTCTTGTGAAAACCATCATGTCCTCACCACCTCAGATTTACTGGAGTTTCCAGTCTGGCTGGCTCCTCCAGCAGCCTTCCTGTATGCTCCATCCAGTACTCTTCCCCCATCAGCAGAGAAAGGGTGACAGATTGTGAAGTGTCCTCCCCAAATCCCCCTACCTTGAGGCTTTTAGGGCTGTACCAGGAATCTTCTGGGTGCCCCACCTGCTGTGCTGCCTGCCAGCAGCTGCCAGTTTGCGCCATTGGAATCAATGTCTGTGGGTTTGAAAAAGGAATGTTCCTTCCTGGGTCCTTTGGAAAGTGTCCAGCAGGAGATGAGCCCTTTCCATGCCAAGCTGGTGACTGTGAGGTAGAAGAGTGGACTTGGGAGGAGTCATGGGATGAAATCTCTGCTCCTTTCTGCTCCGCTCGTTTGACTTTGTTAGTTTTGTTCTAGCATGAGGAGTTTTGCTATAATTAGGGCTGTTTTCTTTGGGTGGTGGCAGCAGCCTTGTATTTGTGGACTGTAAAACTCTCTGAGAGCAAGGTCTGGGCTCTCAGAGGAGCAGCCCAGTTCCTGGCAGGGAGAGACAAACTGTCCCAAAGTATTTTTTCACCATATGTTTTCTAGATCTGCCCCCATCAGAAAGAGACTTCTTGCTTCTGTCAGTGGAGCTGCTGAGGAGAGAGGGCTTTGAATCTGCCAATAACTCCATCAAGTGTTTGCATCAGGATAACCTAAATAACCAGAAACATACATAAACAATAACAAACCAATTACTAAAAAACATTCAAGTAAAGGGAAACTTCATTTCCCCACACTGGCTTCCTTTCCTTTTCCTCTCCCTGTTTGCCATCATCATCTTTCTACCCTTCAAAGGTACCTAATTCAGGGGGAGGGAACAGAGTGGAAGAAATCAGTTCCACTCACTAAAAGCCTCAGGACAGTGCAGTTTTTTCTGTCTCGCTGTCTCAAATGCAAAGCTCATAACTTTTTTTTCTGCCCTAAGCTCATGCCTTTGCGAGCGTTTGTGGTTACAGCTTCTATTTCTGCACTGGCAAGTTCTGACCGGGTTTTTTCAAAAACTTCTGAAAAGAATTATGCCTCCCCCAGCATCTAAAAGCTCATTAGCACTAAACTCTGACCCGTGGCATCTGCTTAAGACCCTTTCCTTGATTCGCGGGCCACCAAGGATGGATTCAGAGCACAAAAATGTGGCAGCCACAGGAAAAGAAGCATCGCTGGGAAGCTCCAGCAGTAGCAGCAGGGGCAGGAGGAGGCCGGGCCAGCGGCGAAGACGCCAAATCCGAGCAGGGAGGAGCCAAGGCCAGAGCGGCGCTTGGCTGCGGTCGGTGCGCCGGGCAGGCAGCGGCGTGCGGATGCGGGAGAGATAAATGAGGAGTCATAGCAAGGACTCAATTCCAGCCAAGGGCAAGGAGCAGCCCCTCCGGAGGGAGCTGCCGTCGGGGATCGCTGGATAGAGGAGCAGGGGGAGCCTGGCGGCTCTGGCCGCCGCCCCGCAGCAGCGCTAACTTCTGGGCACAGCTGCTCGCCGGAGCGCTGCTGCTGCTGCTGCTGGCGGCTCCTGCTGCAGCCATGGAACCCAATGGCACATTCCTCGCCTGCAACAGTAAGTCTGGGGAAGTGTTCTTGTGTTTCAGCTCTCTTATCTTGTCCAAGAGCTTTATTTTTCCTCCTCTCTTCTCCTCCCTTCTCCACTTCCCCATTCTCGCATTTGGATGTAATGGGGCTGTTACAGAGAGAGATGACGGATTTATCTCTGTTAATCTGTGTTGGTGGGAAGGGTGCCTTGGCTGAGGAAGCATCTGCAAGTTCAGAAAAGTGGATCCAGATCTCCTCCCCTTTATGGGGAACTGAGAGCGGGATGGGTGCTCTGCTGAGTAAACTCTCTGGGCTGTGGTGGAGACAGCAGAGCCTGGATAAACACCTGGGCTCAGGGGCTGTCTCCAGGACACTGCAAGTATTAAGTACAAAATAAGTAATGTTTCTAAAAAAAGAAGTTCTCTCTGCTCTTGCAGCAAGTGAGATTTAGGAAGATTCTATTGGTTCAAAGTCTGGGAGATTTGTCTGATAGACTGGGTAATGAAATATCCCCCCTTATTCCCTCACCTGACTTTATTGATTTGTTACCACTTCATTGTATTTTACTTACTCTGAGGAGCAGAAACAACTCAGGGCTGTGATAGCTACAGGTTGAAATGGAATACTTTGATCCCCAAGAAATCGGAAAAGCCTCCAGTACTTCTTTTATTTCTTGAGCTAAGTACTTTCTTACCACAGATAAACTATAAACAAAAATAAACTGATAGAGCAATAAGTGATTACCCATGAACATAATCATTTTAGTGCTACCAGCATGTAACACTATGTGAAAAGATTCCCCCAGGCTGATGAAATCTTCACACTGATTTTCCCAGATGGTAGAAATCCGCCAGGAGGGTGAACCAGAGGTTAATGTTATACTTTTTGTAGGTATCTCATTCATTATACAGCCACTGGGGAAAAAAGGCTAAAAAACACATCTGGAACTGTTAAAACATTTCCTATTTTGGCCTGTGGGTTTTTTTCAGTGAATATTATTTAGTCCTCTGGGTTTAGGAACCAAGAAGAATTCAGTGGCTGGTAATCTATTTTTTTTGTCTGAAGCAGAAAAATACACAAATGTTGAATGAGCCAAGAATTTTAAAAAGTATTTACTGAAATTCCTTGACACATAGCACACACAGACACAAGTGCCAAAGTCACTCCAAATGCCAGACTACTTAGACAAGAGGAGTTGCTCACATGTGGACTTCTTAATAGAATCAGATTTGAGCTATGTAGTTTGTCAGAAATTTCTGATACTGTGAGTTGTGGATATGCTTTGTCCCTGGCTTTATGTTGAAACTCAGGTTCTTTCCGTTTCTCTCTTTTTATTTTTTTTCTCAAAATAGAGACAACAACAGCTGTATTTACCATGTCAGAGTTAATGTGGGCTATTAATATTCTTTCTCTTGCCTTGTGAAGTTGGTTTGTTTCTGAACTGGGAGCCCTTGTGCTCATGGATTGTAGAATAGCTAATTTGTATTATGCCTTATTCTTATACACTGACTTTTTACCCAAGACACTATGTACATTGTGAGGGGAATGCCCTCTGCCACAGTCCAGGGGGAGAATCAGCTTGTAAAATCCTACAAGACAGGCCATTTCCTTGTTCCCTCTGCCAGCAAGCCCTCAGGATTAACATCTATATTAAAATTTCCAAATGAATCATCTCCACCTGCCCTTGTGAGCTGGGAGCACTGAGTAGACTCCTTCTGGACTTCAAGCTCCATGGGTGGAGGTAGTGCAGATCAACTTGGGATCAACTGGGATCTGCTCTGGAGCAGCTGGTGACTTTGATCTCCTTTCCTAGCAACAAAATGCTCCCAGCACACACCTTTGATGCAGGTTGTGCCTGATGCAGTACGTGGGAGTTTTGTGTGCCATAGTTCCCCATAGTCCAGGGGAATTTAGGGTACTGACACATCGCATTATATTAAACAGTCATCGTGTCCCTTTTTCACACAGGACAAGTAAAATCCACTTGGGGTCATTTTTATTTTGACACAAAAGCTGCTAAATTTTCCACCTCAGCAATGTGTTTTAGTAAAACTAAAGCCCACAGCTGATTCTGAGATTGTTACCGGTGTGTAAAGCCCTATCAGGCCCAAAAGTAGCTAAGACAGGGCCAGAGTATTCTTGGGGGAAAATAGATTTTAATGAGGAAATGAGAAAGAAAGAAGAGGGAAATGCAGTCACTTGGAAAAATGCTGCAGGTAGCAGAGATGAAAGGATTCAGCCAGCTACAGGGAAAAGCAAGAGGGAGAGGTGTGTGAGGAAGAGATAGTTTGTGTAGGAATGGAAACTCAGCTGCCTGGAGACAGGCAGACTTTGCCTCAGTGCTGGGAGACAAAGGTGTCAGTGATTTGGGAGCAAAGTAGAGTTTCTTGTACAGGAACTTCAATTGAAAAAGGTATTTTGGAAGGAGAGCTGCAGATAAGCACTTGATTTGATCAGACAGGGTGGGATTCAGCTGGGTCAGCACTGGTATCTCTAAGAAATTTTAGGCTTATAGGGATCTAGACAGGAGCATTGTTTCCTATCTCCCCCTGGCCCCTTGTTGGCACTGTAGATAATGAAATACTGCAGACTGACCCCCAGCCATCTTTCTCTGAGATCCTTCCAGTGGGTGGTGGGTCTCAGTCCTCACTCAGCCAAGCCACCAGACCAGAAGGCTGCAGACCTTGGTCAGACCAAGGTGTTTCTTTTTTTCTTTTTTGTTTCTTTTTCTTTTGTGTTTCTTTTTTCTTTATGCAGGCAGAAAAGATTTTGACACAGTTTCTTCTGAACTGAAATACTTCCACACCTTGAATGAGCCAGCCTAAACACTGTGTGTGGGGAAATTCTCACACCTCAGGCTTCCCCTCACATGGTACCTTTTAAAGCCCTGTATTGAGCTACCACACAACAAGTCTCGATGGCTGGTTTTGGTTAGAGTTACAGAAATTCCAGATAAATCCCTTAGGGGAAATAAAAAATTGGGATTTTTTTTCCCCTAGTTTTGCATAATTCAGTTGTGCAATTTAATTATTGCACAAATTTTGCCCTGCTGCAGAATGTTGAGAATGACCTGCATTTTGTCTATGAAAGAAATTTCAGCTCCTGAAGAAAATGTTGAGAATAGCTGTTAAGTGGCCTTTAAAAAATGAAGCTGGGACTCACCTACAACTAACTTTGGGTTTATGAAGAGAACATCTTCATCAGCATGTTCCCAGAAACATGACCTGGGATTTGGGCAACTGAGCTGCTCGAGTGCTCCTGGCTGCTGATCCTGGTCCTATCCATCAAGTTGATATCCTTCTTTTCAATTACTTTCTTTCCACACCAGCTACTGGAAAAGCTGTAATTTATGACAAGCCAGTATTTTTTTTACACTCTCTTTTCGACCAAATCTCAATGTGCACTGTGATGAAGGGACCAGTGGAAGCAGCAAACCAAACCTTCAGTCCGTTTTTGGGTTCCCAAGCACGATGAACTTCAGCTGGGTGTTTTGTTTTACCTGGATTTCATCAAGAGCACAGGGCAGTAGCCTTTGATGGGTCACAGCCTGTTCCCTGCACTGATCCAAGCTCCCTGTGATGAACCTGGACTGGCAGGAAGATGTATGAAGGTTTTCACAAATAAAGGTCATGATTTGTCTGTCTGTGAAATGTCTGAGCGGGCAGCCTGGCTTTGTTTACACAAAGCAGGGCCAGGGCTCTGCACTGTTTAATTGCCAGCACATTCCCCAGTCTGGTGTGATCCACAGCAAGCTGGCAGATGGCATGGATGGGCCTGCAGCCCTTCCCAGTGGGCACTCTGGATATAACCAGCCTGTTTTGAGGAAAAATGAGCTGTGTGAACTTGTCAGAGCTGGAGGAGGGACCATTCTCCACCCAGAGACCGTTCAGACAAGGTGAGACAGCCAAAGGAGACGGAGAGAAAGTGGCCTGAGAAATGCTGGGCAGGGTGGCAGTGCTGATCCCACCCCATGGCTTCTGGCCAGTGTGCAGGCAGAGGGAGGACAACACAACTCGAGACTTGGGAGCACTCCTCCTGTATGTATTTTTAAGGTTTAATGTATATGGTTTCTGCCCCAACTCAGCAGGACCTCTCAAGCACTCTGGAAAGGGAGAGGGGAAGAAAAGCCAGTGTAAGGAAGAGGAGGAGAAGGTTTGCTGCTAGAGAAGCACGTTCTCAGTGTGACCACAAGGTGGAACTTGGTACATACCACATGCTCTGAAGAGGCACCCACTGGGAACAAGGAGCAGCATCCTTGGCTAGGGAGGCACCCATGCATCTGGACTCAGCACCCATTCCCTGAGCCCCCCTTCCCCACAGGAAGCAAGAAGGAAAGTGCTGGTGTAGAGGATCTACAGGCATTTTTTTGCTGGAGGGGAGGAGCTGTGCCAACAGCAAGGCCTGGTCCTCGGAGGATGTGAGGTGTCACTGGGGAGGATGAGAGCAGTGAGTGGTGTCCTGGAGGTAGCAGAGAAGGAGGAAAGATGGTTTCTGCATGTGGAATATGGCAGGGCATGGATGAAGTGAGGAAAAGACTCCAGAGGGAAGGATAGGGCAGGTGTGAAAGGCACCTTTCTGTCACATTGTTTGGTAAGAAGAATGGCATCATGTAAAATAGACCTGTTTTTTTTCTTCTTGGTAACAAGTACAGAGCAAGGCACAACCTTTGGCCTCTTTAGGGGGAAAATCTCCCCTGAACATGATATTTATTATTTGATATGTAGTTCCCATAGGCATTACTAGTTCTAATTTGCATCATATGCATGATGTGATGGGGAAGTGGTGAGGTCATCACCAGCACAGGTATTTTAATTCCACTCCTAAATTATCACAAGTCTGGGCAAATCAACAGCAGGGTTTTGTCACGTTATTTTTGTCAGTGTGCTCTAAAGAGACTGTGATCAGAATTACGGTTGCACCACTTTTGGTGTTGCCTAAATATGATGGTGGTCGAAGAACAAGTGCAGCCCTAATAAAGAACTCAAAAGCCAACCTGCTTCTCCCAGTGTGAAGTAGTAATAGTGCTTCCTTTAGTTGCCTTGTGAAAGGATGTGATGGAGATTAATTAATTTTGGAAAACCATCTGAGGAGCAGCCTGTGGATTGTAGTGTTCTCACATTGCCCATTTCCTACCAGACACTGCAACCACTCCATCTGCAAGTGGCTGTTTCCTGGATATTCAAGCACTTTGCTAACTTTGGGACCATGTTCTGACATCCTCCTTCCCATTGATTTCCATTTGCTCTGTGAGTAATCCAGCTGGAATCGATAGGGTGATGAGCACAGCCCCAGTCCTGGGCATGGGGACGTGGATACCTTCCCTCATGTGACCAGAGCCATTTATTTAATTGGGATTGGTCATATGGGTAAAATTGCACGAGCCACTGAGGTGCAGTTACCTGTGGTGAATAAGGCTTGAAGAATTTTTGCATGAGCCATTTGCAGGAATCACTTCCTCCCATGCTGGAGTGTGACAGCAACATCGTGTAACATCAATATCCATGTCATACTTACCCATCAGGCTTCTTCTGTGAGTTGTGACATTGTCTTTAAATTACCTCAAGACCACAATAAATCCAGCTCAGTCATTTCCCAAAGCAGGGAATTTCTGTCCTGATTATCTCATCTTCATTTTAGAAACAAACTGATTTGAACTGCTTTACATCTCTGAAATTCTCACAAACAGCAAAACTTGCACATTGCTGTTCTGGAGAGGTATGTAAACTCGTTGAATGCTGACCCTGTGCTTTGTGTGTGAGCAAACTTCATGGCTAAGTACAGTGAAATGTTCTCCAAGGCATGGAAAGCTTTGAGCAGAGCTGTCACTGGCACTGCTATTAGGAATTAATGAGAAAATGAAGCACAGGGGCTCTGTGTGTTCCCAGATCAATCCCTATGGGATGCTGGTGGCTGCTGGACAGGAGAGCTGGTGTGTAGAAGCAAATTGTTTTGCTAAGGCAATTACAGGAGACTTCCCCACTCCTTTAATTAGATCAGTCCTCTCCAGCACAATGTGAAATATGGGAAGTGCTCAGAGACTGATAGCTAATAAATATCATCCAGCCATTACATCATGGTGCTCACCTCGTTGCCAGGGCAAAAACAAAGCTCCCAGCTCCCAGGGGGGTGCTATGGAGATTACAGCTCTGACATCCAGCCCCTGTCTGTGCAGGGAGCCCAGAAAGGCTGGAGGTGTTTCCCAAACACCCACTGACAACCTGGCTAACATGTTCAGCAATGTCCCATCCAGAAATCGCCTTTATTCTCCTTTGCTGTCTGTGATCTGCAATGGCTGTGTGTAAATAAAGAGTTATTAGATGTACTGCTGTTCAAGGCCATGCCACGGCTCTGTCTTCTCCCCAAAGAGTTTCTCACCTGAGGTGTATGGCAGTGATTAATGACTGTGACCCTGTCCTTGTGCTGGTCAAACAACCCAGTCCTCTGTGCTACCCCATGAGGATTCTTTAAGCTACAGAGAAAGAAGGGGAAGATGTCTGGATTGACAGACACAGAGATAATGTTTATAAAACCTGTATTGAAAATGATGAGGGGCGGGTGATGGAGAGCCTTCATTTAGGTCAAAAGCAGTGGCTAAAACAGTGACGTGTGGTTTGATGTCAAGTTTCTTGGGTATGTGCTGATTCTGCAGTTAGGGACATTCACCTCAATTTGACTCGTGTCCCTGCAGTACCTTCACCCTTACAGCAGCAGCTTGGAAAGGCTTTTAAAAAAAAAAAAAAAAAAAAAAAAAAGTCTGTGACAAGGTGTGTGTGTGTGTGTGTGTATAGCTGCTGTTTTCCCCTTCAGGAAAGGTCATGGCTAGGGAAGAGATGGATTGTAGTCCCAGCCATTGCCAGGACAATGGGGAATGGCTGTGTTTCAGCAAAGGAAATTTATACTGGTCATAACAAACAAATTCTTCTCAGAACGTCTGAGCTCTTGTACAGGTATCTAAATTGGCTTTGGAGTCTCTGTCCCTAGAGATATCCAAACTCACCTGGACAAGGCTGCAAGCAACCAGATCTACCTTTGAAGGTGACTCTTCACTTTGAATGGATGGTTGAACAAGAGAGCCCCAGAGGTTCATTCCAACCTGAATTATTCTGTGATTCTGTGTAATCAGTGACTTGTTAAATCCCTGAGGGGGCTTATTCCTGTACCAGAGTTCAGGGTAAATCTGAATTACAAGAATAAACCCAAAGCTATGCAGAAATGTGGGGTCAGTGACTCACCCAAGTCGCACAGGAAATAGGTGGCACAGAAGACACTCTGGGTGCTCTTAGGAAAATACTCTTCCGTTGGTGGAAGAGCATTAAAACTCAGTTTCCGAGCATCTTTTGGGTCACATCTGCCCTGGCTAAGAGGTGTTTTAGGCGCCGCGTTCAGTGCCTGTCAGTGCGAACAGTACGGAGCAGCTCTGCACAGAAGAGAAAGGGTGGAGCCAGGCTCGCTCGGATCCAGGCGTTCGTGGGCAGGACAAGCTGACAAGCTCAAGGCAGTGATTAGGAGCCACAAACAATATCTGCGACTTCTCCAGCCTCTGGAAATGATGCGTAAAATCCCACTGGCGTGCGACTGGTGGAAAACTTGTTCCTTCTACCTGGGCAGCTGCCGGCAAGGCTCCTCGGCTTAATTTTGCATCCAGCGTGTGAAGCAGGGGCAGAGACTTCCCACAGTCCCACCCCCAGCCGGACTCTGCCCTCCCCTGCCTTGCTGTGCTCCCGCTGTCCCGCCGCCTGCGCTCGCTCCTTGGAGCCCCGTGTGACACCGCGCCCGCCGGAGCTCCTGGATGAGCAGGGATCCCTGCAGGGGTGGCACGGCCCCCCAGCCCTCCCGACGGCCGGCGCCTCTCCCCGAGCCCCGCGCTGGATCATGCAGTGCATCCGAAGGCAGCCCAAGCGCACCGTGTCCCAGGAGAACATCTTACTGGAGCAGAGCCGTAGAGTGGCCGCGTTGAATGGCATCAGGCTGGGTAAGGGACAGCTTGGGCAGACCCTCGGCACCGGCAGCCTCTTCCTTTCTCTTTTCCCTCCGCAGAGGCAGTGCTCCACCCTAAACTCCAGCGTTAAATTCCCAAGGTTTCCTTTCCTTTGCTATGCCTGTAACCACACGCCAGATGTGTGAACCGCTTCGTTGGAGGCATCAAAGAATGTGGGCAAAGGCTCGGTTCCCAAATCTCTTGCTGGGCTTTCTGAACTGCCTCTGATTGAGGGTGTTGGGGGAGGGCAGTGCCCTACTCCTGCCCAGTTTTAGCCCTGCTCGGTGGCATGTTACTGTAAGAACCCAGGGAACCACGCAGGGGCTGCTGATGAAAGAGGAAACCCGGGGAGTTTCATAACTTGTGTGCCTGGCTATGAACTCATTGCTGGTTCCTGCTCTCTGGAGGCACAGCCCAAGTGGATGCGAGTTCCTTGATTCCTGTGGACACAAAGGGTGGATGGAAGTGGGAAATTGCCATTTACCCACCCAAGTGCCTTAGATTTTACCAGAAAGGCTTTCTACCCTTTTAAACCAGCAAACCTGAGTTAAACCTGGTCTGTAAGCAGGTGGGAGGGGAAGAGCGGGCGGGAGGAGACTTGTTTTATGGCGACTGTAATTAAGTTCAGTCAGATCAGCAGATTTGTGAGAGCAGGGCAGTGAGAGCAATACAGATTATCACTGCCATCCTAACTACCTCCTCAGTGAACTCCAAGCCTGGCTCCTACCGTTACAGCTATTGTTTTATTTAGCTTCCTGCTTGCTGTAAACCTGAGCTAGATAAGCCAAAGGTTAACATTTCTCATGGCTCAGTGTCTGAAGCTTCCTAGTGCAGTGTTTTAACACGATGGTTATTGTGGTGCTGTGTGTGCTCAAGGCGCTCCTACCTTGGCCAAACATGATTTTCACTCTGAACATCACTGCCTGCTGAATATATTCTGTTCAGAAAGTGTATGATTGATGTTTTGCAAGTAGGGGGGTCCTGACCCTTGAAAGGCACTCTGGAATTTTGCATGCTAAGTGTGTATTTGGTATTTTACAGAGGATGCTAAGCAAGACACAGTCTTGCCACATGCTTCAGGCAGGATTTGCATGTGTATTTCAGTGCAGTGATTGTGCTTCTCATGCTAAATGTTGTTATGTAGTTGGAAGTCAATATCCTTGTCCTGCTGCATAATGTTTTTGACTTTCAAATGATGTATGTGTACAATGACTCTGGTTTCTTAGATATGAGTTTTCACTGCTGTGAGATGGAGCTCTGGACCACAAACCTCCTCAGCTTCAGGCTTTGAGCAATCTGTTCTAGTGGAAGTGTTCCTGCCCATGGCTGGGAGGACCTGGAAGGTTCCTTCCAATGCAAACCATTCCATGATTCTCCATGGGATTGTTAGGAAGAAATCATCAGGTTTCTGCTGGGAAAAGGTGGGGTTTTTTTTCTGGAAAGAAGTTCAAATAACCAGCTGAGAGTCCCACTGACGCATCAGGGGTGTGTTTGTGGTTCCTGTATCAGCAGATCAGAGTGTCTTGTGCTGCATCTCTGGCCCAACAAAATGCAGGTAGAATACAGAAGTTAGGTGACTCACCCAAGAAAAGAGTCTGTGCCAGTGCTTGGTTGGGCATAGGAGGCAGAGCCTGAAGCACTGGGGAAGAAGAAGGGGAGTTTTGACCACTCTATTACACTGACTGGGCTGTGCTGGTGGACAGGATGAAGGGCTCTGAGCTCCAGCTTGTGTGTGAACTGTGTGGTTCAAGCCTGGAGGAGAGGAATCTGCCCTTGGCCACCACCTGTGCCCACCCAGATTTGTCTCTATTACATTGGTGCAGCTCTTTGGGGTGTCCTGGTAGCAGGACACATTACAGATGCTGCATGCGGGGTCTGTGGGACAGAACATGCCCTGGTTAAATGGATTTCTCATTCCACACTTAGGGACATAGGCATCCAAAGGATTTGGTGGGTTTCCTGCTTTCCTTGTCGTGTCACCCTAGGATGACACCTCCTCCTAGTCCTGTAATGATTCCTCAAGTAGTTGGGATCTGAAGAAAAAGAAGGAATCGAGCTGGGAGCCAGAATAGCAATGTGGGTGAATAGAGAGAATTTGGTTTCCTCTCCAGGAACATTTAGGGGAGCCCCAGGGATGTTAGTGAGGCTGCAGTCTGTGCACTTGGAGGACCTTTGCCTTAGAGCAGAAGCCAGCTCAGGAGAGCAAGAAGCTGTGAAGCTGTTGTGTGTGTGTCCTTCCTCCTCATGATCTGCCCTCTCATCAACCCCTGGGAATGCTGTCCCAGGTCCCATAGTTGGCCTCAGTTTGTCACCCTTCTGTGCTTTGCAGGAGACAGCTTTTTTTCTTTTCTCCATGAATTTTTCTCTGAGGTTTTCTGTGGGGGAAGCGTTCAAGTTCCCCTCTTAGGAGCCTCCAGACCACTCAAGAGCTGAGAAGTCAAGCAGTGCTGTAGTGTAGTTAAATTAGTACCTAATTTAACTTTGAGGAAAGAGAGAGGCCAAAGCCACCTTTGTGGGATCTCCAGCTTCTACTCTGATGCTTTCAACTCTGGATGTTTCAGCCCAGCTCAGCTCTGGGCATGCTCCTTGAGCTCTGCAAAACCAATAAATGCTGTGAGCTGCTCACATAGTGGACACTGGACACCCCTAGTATTTATCTCTAAAATGCTCTCTTTAGGCCAGTGTATCCCAGTTACAAACTCATAGTGCTGATTTTTGCTACTGCCACCATGACCCACACTGGTGCTTTGCAGCACCTGGCACTTCAGTTTCCTGTATGGAATGTCAGGAGACTGGGAATTTGGCCACTGGGATCTCACAGTTTTGTTTTTCAAGCAGACCTGAAGTGAAGCCTGGTGGTTTATTGTCTTCCCTTGTTTAAAAGCCAATGATTCAAAGCAGTTGTTTCTCCCAGAGAAGAAAGAAGAACCAACCCCATGTCACAGGGGATACTGCAATGAAAAAATGTTATTTGTGAGACTCCATGCTATATTTGTATAGTACTGAGGAATTTCTCTGGAGGTGAGTGTCAGGTGGCTGCAGGTGGCCAAGTGGCATTACCTGCATTGTCAAGGTAAGGTTAGAAAAGTTTCCTCTGAGTTGGGATGTGCATGGTCAGCACTGCAGAGTTAAATGCTGCTTCACCAGCTCTGAGCCAGCCTTTCATGCAGTGTCAGAGCTGCAAGGTGCCTATTACAGAAAGCTCAGGATGTGCTTCTTGTGTTTCATGCTCTCACCCTCCTCAGTCTACATGCTTCGGATCTGTAATTAATGGTTGGTTTGAGGGACAGATTCTCCAAGGTATTTAGGAATGTGGAAGTCATGCACTGCTGAGACACTCGTAGAATGCCAAATCTGTGTTTTCAGACTTTCAGTAGGTGCCTGTTTCCTCTCTACATGTCTTAAGTGCTTTCCTGGATCTAGGTTAAGTTGAGAAATCCAAAGTTCCCACAATCAGAAGGTTTGGTTGTTATTACTTGACATTGCATTGGCCTCCCAGTGTAGGAAAGACAAAGACCCTTCGGATGGTTGGGCAATGAGGAGATCATGGCTGCTCCTCACTGCTGCCTTAGTGATCTGTTGCTGCCTGTCACCAAACTTCTCTCTCCTAAGCTTCATCTGATCTGCAAAATTCCCATGTGGTTAGGAAGGCACTGCTTACCAGAGGAGGATGAGAGATATCTTTGTATATTCCTGTTTCCGCAAAGGAAATTTTGTTGCAGAATAGATTTGAAATCACTTGAAAGTTCCTGACAGCATTCCAGTTACAAGTTATGCAATTTTCCTTTCTCTTATTTTACTGTTCTGTTGTTGGTTTTGTTGTAATTTTTGCATCCCAACAGTATTTGCTGGAAAGGAGGTATTTTATCTTTGTGAAACACCTGAGAATTATAATATGAAGTCTTCAGACTCAATCTGAAAAACATACAAGGCTTCAGCCTCTTTTGTGATCGTGAAGTGGTGTGGAGGATTTCAGGGTCTCTCTGCTCTGCTCTCCTCCCCAGACCTGGCTGCCCTGTGGAAGGGAAAACTATTTGAGCATCATTTCCTGAGCTGTCTCTTAAAACATTACCACTTCTGTTTCTCCACAGGCCTCAAAGATGACAAGGACCTGAAGTTCCTCCTGAAAGGCAGCCAGCTGCTAAAGGTGAAGTCAAGCTCCTGGAGAAAGGAGCGGTTCTATAAGCTCCAAGAGGACTGCAAAACCATATGGCAGGAGTCAAAGAAGGTGCTGAGATCCCCAGAGTCACAGATCTGTGAGTAAAGTTTGCTTCATCCAGAGGTGCCTGGGGTGAACCAGGAGCATTAAGTGGTGTGGAGGGAGGGTTTGGAGCAATGAGAGCAGGTCTTTGATTCCTCCTGTGACTCCATCACAAACTGAGTGATGCTGTCAGCTCTGGGACAGCCACGAGGAATCTGCCATGTCAGGAATGGTCACATTGCCCAAGCTCATGAGCTGCTGCCTCAGATGCTTGTGGGGTGGGCTGTGCTGGTCTCAGGAGCCCTGCCTGGCTCGTTTCCTCCCCAAATTGTTCAGGTCACTCAGGTGCCCCAGCCCTAATGTTCAGTGTGAGACATGGTATGAGCATTTGTGGTGTAGCTGTTGCTCCTTCCCTGCCTGCAGCCCCAGGGAAAACTGGCATTCAAGGCTCACAGGGAAACTGCAGGGGTGTGGAAATCCAAGGGCTGACAGGAGATGTCTCTGGGGGGAAGGAAAGCCTATTCTCATCCTTATCTTGCAAACCCAGGATCTGCCCTGTTGTAAAAAGTCCAGATCCTACAATCACCATTATATGGCACAGGAAGAACCATTCTGTTCCAGCAGCGCCCAGCTTGGCACCGTAACTGGGACCCCAACTGAGCCCAATTGTGCAGTCAAAATGGAATCAGGCAGGGTGTGTGTCTGTTTATATCTTATTTTTCTTCTCATTCCATATTTTTCTGACACATTTCTCCATATTTTCTGACATTTTTTCTCTCTTATTTCACTAATCATTGGTCTTGTAAATCCAGGAGTTAAATTAGTAACATGGAATACCTTTTATGGCATGCAGAAATGTGTTAATTACACAATTTTTTTGTAATGATCACAATTAACTAAATGAAGGGTGGGTCTTTCAAATTACCTCCCTTCCTCCCACAAACAGTGATAAGATTTCCAGTAGGAGGAGTTAAGTAGCAGGGTAAAATATATTTGGTTTGTAACCCTGATGGCCAGAGTCTTCTCACATGACCTTGGGCACCTCATTTAATCTCTTTGTGCATCCTTCTCCACACATTTTCTTTCTCTTCCCTCTAACTGTAAAAGCCTTTGAATTATAGAATCACAAAGGTTTGGGCTGAAAGGGACATTAGAGATCATCCAGTTCCAACTCCCTGCCATCGGCAAGGACATCTGGACCAGGCTGCTCCAAGCCCCATCCAGCCTGGCCTTGGACACTTCCAGGAATGGGGCACCCACAGCTTCCTTGAGCAACCTGTGCCAGTGTCTTGTCACACCGAGTAAAGAAATTTCATTCTAACATCTAATCTAAATATCTCCTTTCTTAGTTTAAAACTGTTCCCCCTTCCATCATGATCTGCCCTTGTAAAAATGTCCTCTCCCTCCTTTTTTATAAAAGGGGAAGGCTGCATTGACACTATAAAAGGCTATAAAACACAATGCTACGTGAGACCTCCCCTGAGGTTTTTGGGTTGGAGGCTGTCCCCTCCTGGGTGTTTGGATGCCCTGGCGGGGTGCTGAGCTCAGCTGGGTTCTTCAGGTGTCCCAGTTCAATAACCCATCATAACAACAACAACAAACAGAAAGTCCTCAGTGAATGTTTGCTCCCAGGGTATGCCTGCTTTGCTGAGCTCTGTCCCATATAAAACCAAAGTCCTTTCCCAGATAATATATATCTTTCCTTATATGATATATCTTGCTAATATATCTCACTCTAAATCAAATAAGGGTGTGAGTTGAGAAGAAAGACTTTCTGAGCTCCCTTTCCTGTGCTCTGAGCCAGCAGTTTCCAATTTATGGGGTCTGAGAGCAGCTACAGCAACAGTCCTGACCCCACCTAGTCCTTGGATATAAATGGGAAGGATCCTTGTGCTGTGGCTCCAGGTCCCCTGATGTTTGCCAGGTACCCTGAGCTCCAGGTACCCTGATGTTTGCCTGGAGAAGCCCTGGTGGATCCATGGCTGTGGCAGTGGCATGAAGAAGGGGTGCAACTGTGACTGTTTTATAAAGAAAGGTGAGATCAAATCCTTTGAGCTGGGCTCTGAGCACAGGCTGGGGGTGTGTCTGCGTGGGTGTGGATTTGCAGCACTCCAGATACACTTTGGTAACTGGGCACAGCCAGCATTGCCACACTGCTGGAAACAGGCAGTGCCACTGTGGGCAGGAGAACCTGCTGTGCCCTGGGAGGGTCCTCAGTGACACTCATGGAGATGGAGTAATGTCACCTGATGGCTCACAGCAAGTGCCTGCTCCTTGACACTCCATGCAGGCACACCTTTCCCAGGGAAAGATTTTTTTTTTTTTTTTTTTTTTTGTCATCAGGATAACAGCAATGGAGACAAGTCAGTAGAGGCAGAGTCCTTGCAGCTCTGTGAAGTCAAGCTCTGGCCAGGCTTTGGTCAAGCTGGCTTTGCACCCTGACCCTTGTCTGGCTGTGGGATGTGGACAGGCTGTGTCCCATGTGCCCCTGGGAGGATGTGAGCTTGTGCCTGCACTTGTGGTGCCAAGCTCTTCTGAGGGTTGGAGGGACACCTCTGGGTTGTTCCAGCAGGTGCTCAGACACACCTGAGCCAGGAAGTCAACGAGAGAGATGAGTACTGACTCCTGCCAAGTCCTAAGCCATAACATCAAAGAGGTCCATTTTCATAAAATCCTAGAATGATTTGGGTTGGAAGGTGTTGCAGCCACGGAGGCTGTGAGGCCTCCCTGGCGGGCAGCGGCCTGAGATAAGAAAATGCAAGTCACAATGAGTGGCCAAAAAGAAGCCCCTTGGAGCCCCCAGCCCTCTCTTATCTATCTGTAAGACTATAGGCCAAAATTGTACCCTACTCTCCCACTGGTCCACTTTTCAAAACCCCTCTACCCTATATAAACCCCGAATATTGCCCTGTTAAGTCAGAGAAGCTGTCCCTGCAACCCTTCGAAGAGGGTGCCGAAATAAAGGAAATCATCTGAGGAACTGCAAACGGCTCTCTCCTCTCTCTCCCTGTGTTTGCCAGGGCACTTAGCAAGCTAGAGCTGAATTACACTGCTAAGAGCTGACACTGCTACACTGCTATGAGCTGAATTCACTGAAATTGCTTGCTAAGTTTGCCTGAGGCTTTGATACCCCGCCAGAGCTTCGGGTTGAGTGGTTTCGAAAGGTGTCATTCTATCCGGGACTCGCGGCCAGAATTGGACCCTCAGAAGGTATCGAAAAGCCCCTTAATAGGAAGGGACTTGAACATTTCCAGGGATGGACTTGAACTTTTCCAGCCATGGCTTCTGTGGACAACCTGTACCAGGGCCTCACCTCCCTCACTGTGAAGAATCACTGCCTTATAGCTAATCTAAACCTGCCTTCTGTGAGGCTGTTCCCCTTTGTCCCATCACTCCAGGCTCTTGTCAAAAGTCTCTCCCCAGATTTCTTGGAGCCCCTTTAGTTACTGGGAGGGGCTCTAATGTCTCCTTGGAGCTTCTCTTCAGGTTGAACACCCGCAGCTTTCCCAGCCTGTTTTCAGAGCAGAGAGCTTCAGCCCTTGGAGCATCTTTGTGGCTTCCTCTGGGCTTGCTCCAACAGATTCATATCCTTGGAGGCCCCAGAGCTGCAGTACTGCAGGTGTTGTATCATGAGAGCAGAAGAGAGGGACAAAATCACTTCCCTCAACCTTCTGGTTGTGTTTCTCCTTGCCTTTCTCTTCTGTTGATCCTCTGAGACCTTCCACTCATGAGTTTTTTGAATGATTGCTGTGTTTGAGTTTCATCCTGGAGCTTTTTAAATTCACCAGGCTGCTTTGGGTCCAGGTACAGAATGGATTGCCCCTGGCTCGTGTTGTGGCCTCTGGCAGGCTCTATCACCACATCTGCCTTCTCTCTTAGTCCAGTGTGAAGGCTGTCACGTCAGAGGAAGAGTGCAGGGTCGTGATTTGAGACCCAAAATCAGGGATTTCAGGGCGAGTCTTTGCAGAGGGTCACCCTTCCTTGTTAACAGACACTGACTCTGCTCTCCAGGACAAAGCCTTTCTAAAGCTGCAGATAAGCTCCCTTTTCAGGATGGAAAAAAGGATGAGCAGAATGGAAACTGGGAGGTTTAGCAGCAGGTCTAATCTTATCTGCAGCATTGCTGACAGCGATGGATGCACCTCAGAGGAGAGAAGTCTGGGTAGTCCAAGGCTTTTGTTTTTGTTTGGATATTTCTTGTTGTTCCTGTTGGTATTCTTACAACCATGTGGAAAAGCTATTTGTAAACCATTGTGTGGTGGAGTCCAGTAGATAAAACTGGGAACTGGCAAGGTTAGACAGGAGAATCTCATATGTTTGAAGTTCAAAAACCCCACTTATCAGGGTTGTGACGGGAACAGATGTTGCCTGGATGAGATACATGGGGTATAAGTAGTACCTTCCTCTGTTGTCTTTATTTTAAACAACTGGGAGTTTAAATTAGATGCTGTCTTCATAGCTGCATTACCCAAACAGGACTTTGGGGATAAGCTGTGATTCCAAAATGATTTCGGATGTGGTAGAATAATCCATTTTTTCCTTATTGTCAATAATTCCTTATTTTTCAGTATGTTCCATTTAGGCCCCGGGGCACTTTTTTTTTTTTTTTTTTTTTTTTTTTTTTTTTTAAAGCCTTTGCAGCAACTTAAGTCAATTTTCCAGCAAGCATGTTCTGCCCTGCGTGCACTCTCCAGCAGAAACACAGGGGTGCTGGGCACTAAGGGCTGCTCAAAAACACCTTTAAAAATCCATTTTTCACCACAGGTTACTCCTTCCTTGTGGCTGATCTACAACCAGACCCACAAACACACCACTGCTCTCATAATCCCAACTGATGTGTAGGGCCATGGGAGGGTGGATGCTTCTTTGGCCCATGAGGCTTGTACAGTGCTTTCTCCCTGGCCTCCAGAAACAGAGTTAAAGTGGCTGGATTAACAGTTTTGAGGCAAATAAAAGATCTGTGTGAGGGAGCTGGAAAACAGTTCATTCTGAGACAATTCACTGCTGAGCATCACTGTGGTGAGAGGGAGGAGAGCCAAAGGGGGCAGAGCAGCAGCCTGTCAGTAGCACTGTCTCATTTAGCTGTGGTCAAATATCAGATCTCATGTAGGTAAAAAAAAAAAAAAAAAAAAGGCAAAAAGGCATTTGCTGCTTTCAGTGAAATTGATTTTTGAAAGTATTTTCTTAAACCAGCTGTAATCCCTAGTGTGAGCTCACTTAAGCCAGACTCAATCCCTTTAAAAACTCTCTCAACTTGGGGATTTGTGGGAATGGTTGAAAACCTTCCAGTGAATCATCCTTTTGAGCAGTTGGAGAAACAGAGTATTCAAAAGCAGAAGGAAAAGGCTGAACGAGTCAATTAAGTTTAGGGGTGCTACAGTGGGGCCCCAGAGATGATGTTTTGGTACGTCCTGCCTGTGTCTCTCCTGGAGGCTCAGGGGGTGATGTTTTCCATGAGAGCTGTGAAAAGCTTCACACACTGAGCCAGGGATGACTCACTGGGGCTGTGTTGTTGAGTCACAAGCAGTGAAGTCAAGAGAGAACGTCAGGAGTTGTAGCTGAAATATTTCCATTTCTGGCCAAAAGCTTTACGTAAAAACTACTATTGTTGGGTTTTTTTCTTTTTCTGTTTTTTTAAAATGAAAATAATCAGTTTTGGAAGGTGAGCTAAACTCAGCTGCAGTACTGAGTGTTGCAAGTGATGACAGTATTATTACTTAAAGTCTTGAAATTGATCTTTTGATATGATGATTAGTTATTCTCACTATTAAAAATGCACAGAATTTATTTCTGTTCCTCTGGTTTCTGGCACCAGTTATAGAGTATTTTTTGCTTGGTTTAAACATAGTACAAAAGGTTTATGTTTATAGCCTAGTACCAGTGTTCAGCAGAAAACTTTTCCCTTTGCTTTTGGCTTGCTGTGAAATTTATGCATATCCTTAAAATACCATGCATTGAACACACCATACATACCACTTCTGTGAAAGAATAAATTATTGTCTCCATTGAATTAATGTCCTGAACTTGCTTGCAGAAGAACAGGAAGGATATAATATTGCTCTGTGTTTGCTCGAGTCAAGAAACGAAAGCTTGAAATTGTTCCTGGTAAGCATCTAAAGTCAACAGAAACTCTCAGCAACCTGTGTGCACACAGCAGGTAGCTGGCTGCTTCAACAGCTTCCTTCTGCAGTTTCTTGAGGAATCATTGCTTTCATGGTCAGACATGTATTTATCCCTGGAAAAATATTTGCTGATGCGAATGTGTTATGCAAGGCGGCTGTCAGCTGTGAAAACAAAACCGTCTGTCTGTGGGCCTCATTAGTTTTTATCAAAATCACTCAAGCCATCCAACACATCATTTCAGATGCAGAGCTGTCTGTTTCTTCGATTGAGTTTTGAATCAGGCCACCGCGGGCGTCGCTGGGACAGTTTTCATCACAGGCAGCGCGCTGACAAATATTGACCTTTTTCTCCATAGCATATGTTAAATGCAAAGGCAGAAGTGTTGAGAGCCTCGGATCCAAATATAGCGGTGCTGCGATGGCAGGGGGAGTAGGAACTGGTCGCCAAAATAGTTTGGAGGGCCCTGGTTGTGTGGAAGGAATGGAAATAGAAATCACTCTCTTTGCTTCAGTGCTCCATGATGGGTAGAGTGAAAGACTGGGTAAAGACTTTACATGAAATAGAAATCACTCTCTTTGCTTCAGTGCTCCATGATGGTAGACTGAAAGACTGGGTAAAGACCTTACATGAAAGGATATTTCCAAAAAACCTGTAAAATTGCATGTGCATTGTGTCACTGGTTGCCAGCTGGTAAACACATGCCAGCAACGAGGGCAGACTGCTGTGCAGCAGATCTCGAGTCAGAACAACCTGCTGAGCATGTCGGTGGAGGGGGAGTGGAGAATTCTGGATGAGGAATCAGCAGCTGGGACCTGCCATCATTCACACCCAGGGAGATGAAAGAGCACTGCCAGCAGGGCTGGGAAGGCACGGCACAGCGGGGCTCATGCTGATCCCACCCGTGAGTCATTATGTTCAAGTATCCCTCAAGGATGAGGGTGATGGATAGCCTCTGGTATTCCCAGCCCCGGGGGCTGACAGTGCTCCAGCTCCCGTGGGTTATTGAGGTCCTGATCCCAACTGTGCTTGGCCATTAACATCAGCCACCCCTGGTGAAACCAAAATCAGCTGAAGGGCTCTTCCCAGGGTGAAACCAAAGTGAGAAGCAGCACATGGGGCACACTCAGCGTGTTGTGAAATCCATGTAGTGTCTCTGCAGGATGGTCCTGGGGTCAGGTAGCAGCTTTCATCTGTTCCTGACAAGATGCTGAGCCGAGGTGCAGCTGGTGAGGGTCTGGCCTCTGTGCGGGCTCTGTATGGCTGAGCACGTTTCTCATCTGCATTTCTTGACAGTAAACAGAAGTGACTTACTGAGCCAATTAGAGTGGGATGGAGTAATTCAGTGTGACTGAGTGCCACATTGTACAGATCGCCTGTTACTGACAGGGGGTAGGATGAGGAAAGGATCTGAGGAGTTCTTCCCCCAGAGTGAAAAGCTGGCCCCTTCCCTAAGGAGTTGCTCAAGGAAAGCTGTTTTGGCAGTGCCCATACAGTGACCCTCCTCTCCCACTTCATCAGCAAAGGCACAAGAAAGGAGAAACACCTGCCACTCCTTGTCCTTCACATGCTCAGCAGTTTGCAGGAGGTGCAGGTTCAGTTTCTTACTTTCTCTCTTGACAAATACTCTTGACAAAATGTCTCATCTCAGAGGGCTGCCTATCAAGCAGGAGGAAAACAAAGGATTGTTCTCTGCCTTTGTTTCTCCTTTCCCTCTATTCCTTAGGATTACCAAAGAGTTTACTGCTCGTGCTCCCAGCACGGTCTGGACATTTCAATTGTGGAGCAGTGATGAGAGAAGAGATAGAGAGGCCAGGGCTCCTCTCTCAGACAAGTGATTTCATCATTAGGAATATTGTCAGGCTCATCCTTCTTGCTCTTCTACACCAGAATCATAGAGTGGCTTGGGTTGGAAGGGACCTTAAAGATCATCTAGCTGATTTCCTTTAAGAGGTGTTCCTCCTGCATGAGGAGTTGAGTTTGCAAGTGTAACACCAATCTCCTTGAAAGCCATGAAGAGAGAAACACAAATCAAGAGATATACCCAAAAGATACATGTTAGTTGCTTGAAAATACCATGGCTGTCAAAAGAATCCTGAGGGCTTGAGTCATCCCTGCCTGCTGATGCCAGGGGTGAAAGAGGAGAAGGGTGCTGAGCTAAAAATCAGCAAGGGAGAAGCACAAGAGCAGGAGCCAGTGATGAAAACTGAAAGGAGGGCTAGAGAGAAAGCTCTCAACATCTCCCTGAGAGTAGTTCAGACAGGAGGAATTTCACTGGCTCCAGGGAAGGCTTGCTGTATGTCCGTGTCAGTGGAGAGCCTTTGGCTGTTTGAGCAGCATCCACAGCAGCCAGGAAGGCTGACCAGGATGTAACCTGTGTGAGTTGGAGTCTGGAGGCCAGCAGGAACACAGGCTCCCTTGTGCTGTGCGTCATGTTTTGGGCTCTCTACAAAGCACCTCTTCAGCAGACACAAGCACTCAGGAGTAGATGCAAACTTTCCAGATTCTCTTCTGCTTGTGGTTATCTCCCCACTGTGGTGTGATGGGGAAGGAATAGGGAGGCTGCAGGGAGTTGTGATTGATGGCTGTTTGCTGTGAGTGTTCCTCTGCTGTGAAACATCTCTGTCCCCCAGTTATTTTTGATTTCTCTGTGCAGATAGCTCAGCTGAACACACAGTTTGGGACTGCTAATAGAGTACTGTCGCTGCCTGGGAGCAGCTGATAAAGTACTCATGCTGGGTTAAGATTTTCCAGAAAAGAGATAACTTTAGCAGATGGCTTGGGCTGAGTCCTTTGGCTTCAGCTTTTTTATTGATAGATGAAAACAGTACACACAACCAAGCTATGGAAAGCTATAAAAAGTGTCCTTCCTTACCCTGCTTTTTAACACTTCCTGTGGTGATAGTTTTTCTCCTCTCTTGTGTGACTACCATAGACACACACAGTCCTGTTCTTCAGCCTTCCTTGTACCCTTTCTGTATTGAGGAGCTCTTTTATCTCCATCATCCTCTTCTCAGCACACCCTGAAGAGATCAAGGCAGCCCTTCCAGACACAGGTTATCAATCTTTTTTTCCTCCCACACAGCTCTCTTTTCCAGTGGATTCATGCAGCCACGTAATGGTTTCCAAAGAATCCATTCTAAATTTCCAATATTTCACATCAGATTTTCTGGTCTTGGAAACACGAGGTCATTGCCAATCTGAAGTTTTAGGGATTAATTGCACAAGCAGACTAAGGAGCCATTCTTAGCAAGACAATAACTCTTGTGAGCCAAGCAGTGGTGAGCAGCTGGCAGGTGAAGAGGAATAACAGGATGATCCTTCCACTTCATTGCCATAAGCAGAAGAGACCTGGAGAGGAGGAGAATCCCATACAGGAGAATCCCATACTTATGTCTGCATATGAGATGCGCAGCTTGCACTTCCTTTCTGGTCAAGGGTCCACTGTAGCCATGGATTAAGGGTATAACTTACCTTACCCTGAAGTTTTTGTTTGAAAAGGACAGAACAGCTGTATCCCAAAAGCTGCTTTATTTCCCACTGGCTATAAAAGAAGCCTCAATAAACTTTAGACTTTTTGATTGAATTGAATCTGGCTTTACATTAAAGGTGAAGTTCCACCTTAGGCACAGCTGTAATTTGATTAATGCCCTGGTTAAAGGGCAAGATCACCAGGAAGGCCCAGCTGTGGGGGAATTGTAGCCTTTTTTCTTTTTTAAGCTGGTTTTAGTGCTCAAACCCATAAAAATCAGCAAGATTTTAGTACTCAAACTCATAAACTTTCACTCGAAGGTAAATTGGCCAACTAACATAATTCCACAGCAGCCCATCCCAACCCAACCTTTCCTTCCCCTCCCCTCAGCTGATCAACTGTTGGCCTTTACCAAGTGATAATCAAAGACCACACAGAGATAATAGCTCATAATTGTCAGGGAAGAACTTTGCCAGCTGCAGGGAGCTCCTCATGATGTGTTCTTGTATAGGAACCAAACTAGCAAAGTGCTGTGGTAGGTGTTTGACCACCCCAGCATTTGGTGGGAACTTGAAGCAAATGTTAAGTGTTGCTTTTGGAAAGTCACTGATTTTTGAAGACTGAAATTTTGGAATTTTTCTGCAGTTTTTTCTCCCCAGCAGCTGAGCATTATCATGACTGCTCTGGGAAAAACAGGAAAGTTTTCAAACCTCTAATGAGCATTTGATGAATTTTGGATAATCCTAAGGCAGCCATGCCAAAAATGTGCAGGTGGATACTGAGTTGGGTTTTTCTACAGTGTTGACTTTGAATGATTGTGCATTTTAATGGTGAAATGGGTGTTAAAAGGCAAGTTTCTCCTATTCAGTGAAAGTTTGGGGATCTTTTATACTCATGCACTGCTTTTTAACAAAGCTCCCAGATTGTTCCTAGCCCTGTCCAACATGGGCTTGAACACTTCCAGGGATGGGGCATCCACAACTCCTCAGGGCAACCTGTGCCAGTGTTTTGTAGATGTATGAAGTGACCCATGAATGACAAAAAGAGGCTGTGGGTGCTGCTGGGAGCTCGCCTGATTTCAGCCCAGTTTGAGGGCACCGATTGCTCTCAAGGGCATTTTAGGGTTGTCTCTGTTACTTATATTTGTTTAATAAAAGTCTCTTCATACATTGCTCCTTCTGGATTGCCTTGTGTGTGCATTTTGCAAATTTGAAGCAACTTCAGGGTTCACTTCCAGCAGCTGAAGAGGAGAGATGGAAGTGGGGAGGGATGGTCTTGAAAACAATGTTTTGATTTCTTACAGCAAGGAGGATAAATTTTACCCTTGACAGGGGTTAGAATAGAGTGTGGGTGACACCAGACTGCTCTGAAGCTTTGGTCTTTCCTTCCTTAATTTGCACTACCAGGACTGAGAGAAACAAATGGGATCTTAAATTTTACCTTCTCACTATTTTTGCAACGTAAAAAAGTTTTGTTCCTCACCTTCTTCTTATTGAAGTCACCTCTTATTTTGCCCAGAGAGACTGTGGACTTCTCATCCCTAGAATTGTTCAAGGCCAGCTGGATGGGACTTGGAGCAACCTGATCTAGTGGAAGGTGTCCCTGTCCATTTCAAGGGTTTGGAACTGGATGATCTTTAAGGTCCCTTCCAACCCAAACCATTCTGTGGTTTTAGGATTTTACTGTGGGGTGATGGTTACAGGGAGGCACAGCTCCACTCCCCTCATTCTCAGGGGGAATGAGTCAAGGGATTCTCCAAGGACTTGGAACCAAACTCTTGGCTGTGATTTGTGTCTCATGAACAGGACATCACAGTATGGCACCTATGGCATATTCTGCTTCTTTATTAAATAAAGAACATGGAGAAAAAGGTTTTCTTTTTAAAATTTCTTGCTTTTTCTGGTCCTTTTGAGTAGAGTTTTCTTTAGTACCAAAGACTGGGGAGGCGGGGGAAAGGGAAGGGAAGGGAACCCTCCAGAGGCTTCAGGAAAAGAAGAGTAATTTTTTAATATCCCTCACCAAGTAGAGATAAGGCTGACTGAACCCCTGCTGACAGCAGGCTCTGCTTTCTTTCCACAGTCTCCATTGAAGATATCCGGGATGTGAGGTCAGGCCATAAAACAGAAGGTATGGAAAAATACGCCAAGGATGTCCCAGAGTATCGCTGCTTTTCCATCATCTTCAAAGACCAGCGGAAAAACCTGGACCTCATTGCAAGTTCAGAGGATGATGCCAACCACTGGATCGCCGGCCTTGGGAAAATCATAGCCCACAGCAACTCCATGAACCAGAAACAGAAACTCCAACAGTATCCTTTGCCTTATAAAGTGATTAATCACGGACAAAGATGCACTTGTCTTTCCGTGTGGGTGGGGATAGTGGACTAACCTCCTTTTTTCCCTTTTGGCCCTGGGCACTGGGTTTTCTCTTGCACTGATTTTGCACCCAGGCAAGCTCCCTGGTTCCTAATGCTTTTCCCCCCTATTTTACAATGATACCAGCAAGACTGGAGTCAGGCTTAATGTAGCTCCTTAAGCAAAGAATTCCCTCTTTCATGGAGCTCCAGAGAAAACAATCATTATTTTTTTGTGTTCTTCAGGGGTCTGTTTCACTTGCATTGCAGTAAACTCCAGGACAGGCACTTCTTGGCAAGGCATGAAAAGCCCGCACTGTTTACCGTGTTTCTCGGTAATACAAGGAGAGGGAACTGATTCTCCTCAATGCCAAATTTACTCCAGGGTAGCTCCACTGACTTGAGTGAAATTACTCCTTATTAGCCTCAGCATGAGAGGAAGTTTTACCCTGAAAAAATCTGCAGTTGCTCTAGTGACAGTGCAGAGATCAGAAAGGAAAAGGCACAGAGCAGGAAAGGAGAGTGAACTTATTGTGAAATGGAGAGGGGTTGGTTATTGGGTGAAATCTTGGCTCTGCTGAATTCACAGGAAATTTTCCCTGGGGCTGAATTTCACTCAATAAGTTGCTTTGCAAACAGAGGTCTCATGTATAAAAAGAGAGAATATCTGTGGGTGCAGTTTTGGATGGATTTTCTTCAGTTCTTGTGTATCTGAGACTCTGACCATGACATCTGAAGCTTTTTGCTGATTTCACCCTGATTTGACTGAGCTGCAGCAGTCATAAAATATTAAGTTCCTTTAAGCTTCCCAAAGGTAGATATTCAGCTATCAGAGAGGAAAAGAGATACCACTCTTGGGTAGAGAAGGCTGGGTGGGATTCATGATTTTTTTGACACCAAACATCAGATAGGAGGGGAGATGCAAAATCTTCAGCTGGGAAAAATCACAAAGCTGGAGCTCAAGTCTGAGCAGGCACCAGGAAGTCTTGCCCTCAGTTAAATCTTCATTCCATGTGGGTTCTCTGCTGGGTAATAATGTACTGATGGAGGAGGAGATGGTGCATAAATGCTGATCTTTCATCAGGCTTTACTCTTCTGTGGGTTCTCTGAAGTCTGAGAAGCATTTTCACAGCCACAGTGCTGTTCAACTAAAGGAGTCAGACTCCATTAATTCTGATGTGCCTGGGATGTCCTGTTTATCTCCTGCATTGTGAGTGTCTTTTTTGGATGGTTTTTTTCAAACTCTGGGCTGTGAGGTCACTCCTCAGCCACCCCACAGTGTGTAGGGGAAAATCTGGGCTACAGAAAGTTGTCCCTGGAGCATATCAAGTTAAATATATTGCTGAAAAACTTGCCCGTAAGAAGAGACAAGATTGTTAAGGGGGGAAAAATAACAATGACATTTGCAAAGGAAGAAGGCTGTAAATTTCCAGCATGGAAAAGTGCCTTTCTGTCTTTGGAAAGCAGAATCGAAGCTAAATAGGGTGGGTAGGCAAACCATATTTCTGGAAGAGTAATTACTGTGCAGTGCTGGCTTCCAATCTGGGCTTGTCTCAGGCCATTTAACGTAACCTGGAATTACAGAACAGCATGATTTCTCATTTGAAATTTGATGATGTTTAATTAAAGCCTGGGATTTTAAATTTAGTCTGCCTTCACTGGGTTTGCTTGGCAGCGTGGGCTTGCTCAGATCTTCCTTAAACCTCAGGAGTGTTCTCCACATCTGTGAGCACAGAAGGGGAAGAGTCAGGAGATGAGAAGTGTTGTGTCCCCTGCCTGTCCCCCATGACTGGAGAACTGCCTAGCAGGGTATCTTTTTCAGCCTCCTAAACCCTTGCAAAACAAGTAAGGAATGTGCAGGTTTTTTGAAAACAAGGATTGAAAGGAAAAACTCTGGTAGTTTCAGATGGGGCTAGTTCAGTTTGGAATTCAGTGGAGTTGCCTGTGGTAGAAAGGGACTGGATTCAGTGTCTTATGTATTTTTTCCAGTCCTATATTCCTACACAGATAAAACTCCCACGTGCTTGATGAGCATTTCTGATGTTCTTATCCACAGAGTTCTGTTTCAATAAGCCTCAGATTCAACCTTGCAGCAGGCTGGCATAGGTCGTTTAGAAAATATTGCAGGTATGTGTGCAGGGAAGACTTTAGACCAGAAAAATACAGAGGACTTTTCATTTGAGCAGGGTGGCACTGTCTGCTTTAGTTCTGGGGTTTATGTGTGAGTTTTTCTTCTGGTTTGAAAGCACTTACCAGAAGTTCTGCAGCATTTCTGTTCTGAGCACATTCATGGGATATCTGCCAGATAGAAACCAAAGAGGGATGACTGAAACTAAGAGAAAACTGGTAGCCGTGGAGCTGGCATATCCTTTAAAAACAAGAGGCAGGAGGCAGGCTCTCCCTGGATGTATACAGAAATGGGAGCAGCTTCTTCCTTCCTAGTTCACTCAGGCCCACAGAGGGGCAGAAGGTGGAAGGAAAACCCGCAGCCAGGACTGAAAAACGGTGTCTGTACCAGATGAGAGGACTTTCAGTTGAAGTGCTTTGTTCATCCAGCTCCTCTAAGCTCTCCCAAGGCTGAGGGAATCCAGATGGATGGGGAGTTTGGGTATTTTGGGGCCAGAATGCTCCTATTTACTGAGATCTTGGTTGACTGTACTCTTCTTTTTCTCTCTTTGCTGCTTGCCCTTGCAGCAAGAGGACCCACTGTGTGTACCTGGGCTCTTCCTGGGCTCTCTGATTTCCCTCTTGCATTTCTCAGCCTCCTGGGAATGGATCTAAGAGAAAAGCATGCTCCATTCACAGGTGGGACCTGGACATACTCTTTTGCAGAGGCATTTACTGCCCACATTTTGCCTTCCAGAGAGAACTCTGGGTACGTGCATGACCTCTGGGTGCTCATTATCAGAGGAAATTATGCAGACTCTAAAAAAAAGTGTTTTTTTGCAGTGGTTAGCACAAACCCAGTAGTTTTTATGAACAAAAGAATAGTTTCTATCCACCCCTACTGCTCACCTCTGGCTGTGGCAGACTGGATTTCCTCTTGGCTCACCAGAGCTGGGCGTTCCTCCTGCCTGTTGTTTTTAGGGAAGGCTGGGAAGGGGACTCGAGGTGTAGGGTCAGGTGTGAATGGGTGCACCAGGGTGACAGTCTGAGCAGACCCTCTCTGGAGCAGAGCTGGTGGAGGGGCTGTTCTGCACCCCAGGGTGGGTGTGGTGTGCTCCCAGCACAGCATCCTCTGCTCATGGGAGCTTCATGACTCAAATTGGGTTTTGTGGGAAGAATCAGTCCAAGCCAGACCCTGGTTCAGGGCTCTGGAGTGTCCTTGGGAAATGCAGCCTCTCTTTATTTTGGTTTCCATGTCTAAAGAAGGGGAATATTAATATTACCAGGCTAAGACGGATGTGGGGTGAGGTCATTGCTTAGCACCTGCCAAGATTTTTAAAGTCAGAAAGTTCAGCTTTCCATGAGACAAACAATACTCACTAACAGTTTACACATATCTCCATCACTAGCAAATACTTCAATGCAGAGGTAGCTCTGGTAAACACTGTTTCAGGGTTATGTTTACAACCCCTAAGGCTGTTAATGACCTTTTTTGGGGGTCATGTTGAAAGGCCCAGTTTAAATGTTACAGCACTATATGCCCCAGCTGGTATTTGCTGATCCTGAGCTATATTCTGATTAACATTCAGATTGAGCTTTTTTTTAAAAAAGTTTTTCTGGAATGAGTTTGAAGCATTGTTTCCTATGTGAGACATGGAAGGTTATTCTTGGAGATCAATTTCTTACTTTGATCATTTTTTTCCCTGTTGAAAAGTAGATATTTTTCTGGATGACCTTTCTGATTTGACAGTAAAACAGATTAGACAGTCAGTTCCATGATGCAAAAAGCATGGAGTTATTTGGTATTTAAAACTGTAGTGTGTCTCAACTGCCTTAGATTATTTTAGAGACTGGATGAAAATGGGGGATCCAGTTCAAATTATCTGACCTCACATTAAGATCATTCTTATAGCAGTTAGTGCAGATCCATAGAAGTACTAAAGTGATTAAAACCCAAGCTTTTATGAAATATTATCACAGTACAGCACAGTAACAGACCCTGTGCATTTCATCGGGGGAAGAAGCCAACACCCACAAAGTTTGGTTTGATTCCACTCACAACAAAGTTCTTAGGAGATATAGGTCGAAATCCCTAAAAATATGCTGAAGGTGAGTTAAAAAATTATTATTGATGCTTCTTCTGGAGTTCAGTGTTCACTGTGACACACTGGATGTTGAGCAAATCCATGACAATGAGTTTACCAAGCTTCTCTTGGGAGCTCTTTTCATTCTTTCCTTTATCCCCTTTTAACCGTCTGGAGCAGAATGTACTTTCTGTCATAAAAGAGAAATCAAACTGTTTCTGGCTGTGGCCAGAAACTCCTACAGGGTAAAGAGAGCTGATCCAGCCTTGGCCAGATGGTGAAAAGCTTCTCCCGGGTCAGGATCAGTTGTATCACAGCACATCTCCCTTCTGCCAAGGCATCATTGTGCTTGGTGGGAGCAGAAGGTGAGGTGGTGTCAGCTGCTCAGGGGGCTCACGCTGATTTACAGCAGCTGGAGAGGTGGCTCAGAGCCTTTAGAAGAGGGTTCCCCCCCTGCTAGGTGCAGCAGAAGGTATTTAGGTGTTTAGGCTAGGCACTGACCTGGAAAGATTTCCTTACATCCTCCTGCAGCTGGATTCACACCTGCCTGCGGAAAGCTGATAAAAACAAAGACAACAAGATGAGCCTGAAAGAGCTCAAAGACTTCCTGAAAGAAGTGAACATTGAAGTCGATGACTACCATGCCAAGAAGATTTTCCAGGTAATGGGAGCAAGCAGAAAAAGGATTTGCTGAGGTCAAGGTGTCCCACAGATTTCAGCTTGGAGACCTCACCTATAGTGAACCCCTGGCTTCTTTTCTTGTACCAAGGAAGGACTCTTAGGTTTTGGTGCTCAATAATTTATTTCTCAGAATAATTGATTCCCACTAAGTTAGGCCAGCACTGTGCTTTTGATGAGGGTGTGTTAAGATCTTTCTTCATAATTTTGCCACGAAGCAGAAAATGAGATGCAAACATGGATAATTCAAGAAAAAGGGAAAAAAAGTTGAAGTCCCAGGGGTTTCAGGAGTTTTGTGTGCCACAGCTGTATGTCAATGCCTAGGTCTGGCTGAATTTTGTTTGGTTACAATTGTGAGCCCACGTCCTCACTTTCTCAGAGGAGGAGGGTGCAAAGTGACAGGTATAAACAAAAAAAAAATAAAGTGCAAATTAAGAAAAAAACCTTTCCAGATTCATGATAGATACACAACATTGCACCCAAGCCTGGACTAGTCTGATTGATTTAATACTCCCAAGGCATATTTAATCTGGTCAGGGATATACACTTCTAAATTCTCAAGGTTCAGCTTGCTGACTGAGCCTATCAGAAGATAAGAAAGGGATGAAAATTTCTCAGTTGTTAAGCTTTTGGTTTCTCTCTAGAGAATCCATCCTGCTGAGGTGAGATAAACAATCTGGATAATTTCCAAACCTCCATCCTGTCTGAAGCAGGATTTGAATTAATGGATGTGCAGTTTCAGAAATGTTTTTTCTGATCAGTGGTAAACACGTGGGTGGTTTGGGGCTGGAGTTCTCCTGCTCCTCTGTGTGAGCAGGCAGCCTTGCCCCAAAGGAGGTCCAAGTTTCCTTATCTTTGCTTTATAGACATCTCTCTGGTAACTCCTCAGGAATTAGGGGGAAGGTCATCAGCAGATCTTAAAGAATTTCAGCTCACAAAATATTCCAGCTGTACTGCTGGAATATAATATTTGTACTGTCCAGCTCTGGCTGGTGTATCCCCTCCTTTATTCCCTGCCCAGGAAGATCCTGGAAGAGTGGAAATAAGGCTGGGAATCCACTGATTGAATTGCAGTTCTCCACTGGAAGTAGTTGCCAACACTTCCTTTGCAGTCTGTGCAGGTGAAGCCAGTAGGGACCAGGGTGTGAATCTCCTCACCCTAAAGGATACATCTCACATATAGGAGATGAATCACTCCCACGTCTTCACACATCAACAACTTGGAAAAAAATCACCCTTGGGTTTTTTTTTTTTAATTTTACTCTTTTTATATTTTAGAGGCACAGTATCCTCTTATTTAATGGACCTCTTCTGCTGTCACAATAGTTATAAGGGAGCTCTAGGAGAGGAAACTTGATGGAATTAATCCTTTATGCTGAAAGACTCCGAGTAATTGCTAAACTTTGATTCAGCCCATCGAAATGCAGGGAGTTAGTTGAAGTACCATCATTAGGCAAGTAATTGTTAAGTTTCCTGCATAGCCACTGGAAAGAGAGGTTCTTTGGAGGTTAATTCAGATCTCCTGAGGGCTGATTTGCCTCCAGGAAGGGTCTGTCTTGCTCCTAAAGCAATTATATTTTCAGTTTGCATCCTGCCTCAGCTTAGGTGGACTGGGGCATTACAGCCTATTAGAGGGTGATCTTTTCTGTCTCTGAGAGTTTTTCTTCATTTAGTCACAGGAAGGAAGGGTGATCAGGGGCTCAGGTGGGGGCTGCAGGGCATGTTCTCACATTATTCTTGCCTTTCATCACATAACTCTGTGTCCACATCTGGGTTTGAGACACCTGAGTAAAACCTATTGCGATGCAACCAGAAATTATGCAAACCTGTCATTGCTCACTTCATTTCAACCTGAATATTCATTCTGATGCATCAGAAAGGTGTTTTGGCTGGCAGGCCAAGGGTCATTCTGGACTCATGGCTTGTGATGCATGCAAGGGAGGTAAAACATGGTATTTTGGGTTGAGATTCTCTTTCTTATTTGGACCTCTTGTAGCCAAAGCAGAGGAAACCCACTTTTATACCATGCAACTTATCTGTCCTGGAGTTTGACTCTGGTGCCAGTGTCTCTATTGTCCTGTTTTCATCACAGCCTTTATTGACAACTAATTTCCCCAGGTGCACCACTTAAAATGCCAGTTTTCTAGAAGAAATATCATTTTCCCTGTCATGTCTTAAAGAAAAGAACATTTGTTATTCACAACATCCCTGCCGTCTCCACCAGCTGCTTTCCCTCTTTATATTCCTTTTGCAGTTGCTAAGCATCATGCTCAGCTTAGCTTGAGGGATCTGCCAGAGCCACAGCACAGGATCATAGACATGGAAGGCAGCGAGGAAAAGGCAGTTCTGGAACTCTCAAACCTATTTTGGAGGTGTTTGTAGTACTGAGCATGTCACAGGTTGTCCCATCCCTGAGATGAGCCCATAGCTTCTACCCAGCAGGTTCTGGAGTCAGGACAAGCTGAATTCTTTTTTTCCTGCCACTTCAGTTTATGAAATGTTAGGCATCATGATAATGTTCTTTGGTTTTATATGTGCTCCATAAACAGATAGTGAAGGATTTGCTGGGGATGAAAGTTCCTCCTTATCATCCTGGGACACTGCCAAAACCACCTTGGCCATCACTGAGATCACTGGCTGAGCTAGGTTGAGATTAGTGTGATGACTGGTTAAACTAAAACAGGCATTTTCATCATAAAAGCCAGAAAAATAGCTTTGTCATGGGGGATCAAAGATGGAAAGCAATTTAATTCCTCTGGTTTGACAAGTTGAAGAATTCTGCTAGGAACAAACAACAAAATCAATATCAAGATTTGCCACAGGAAAAAAAAAAAAGAACCAACATTGTTTCTGATGAAAATTTGAACCTGGGAGTATTTTAAATAAACTGGAAAAACTTGTTATTGGAAAAGCTGTATCCTTCATGGAGAAATTAACATGTATATCTCAAGCTCCCCATCTTTCATGGTCAATCAAGTCCTTGGCTGTGGTGCTCTGTCAGAGATGTTATCTACTGGAAAAGTTCAAACCCCAGAGGAAGATGGAGAATCTGAATTACAGTTCCTTGTGAGAAGATTATATCTGATTTGAAATCTGTAGGGATTTTTGTTACATGGCAGGTTTTGGATGAGAATGGAAAATTTCCATGGAGAGGTGGATTTTTTCATACCTAAACACGGACATGTTTAACAGTGGTCAGGTTTTAAAGTTGTTTTTGATGCCATCTTTGCAAACAGCCCTACTGTGAGTCTTGACAGCCTCTTGAGGTCTGACCCACTTAGGTCAAAGAGAGGGTCATTTTCACTTAACTTACTGGATTTTTGGCTATACTCTCTATCATTACTTAAAAGAGTTAAAATTACTTAAAAGAGTTAAATATTTCCCTTTATTCCTCCTGATATTAAGAACTACATTTCTTTTGACCCTTGCTTTGTGCTTGGACTATTTTGAGCTGTCCTGACTGAAGCACACCAAGCGGTGGAACTCAAGGCTGGTGCTTTTGAGCACACTGATAATGTATAAATACTAATAACTGTAACTGTTTCATGACTATTGGCCTTGTCAATGAGAACCATTGTCGTTGACCAGGTGCTCCTCACTCACTGGCCAGTAACTCTTTGCAATTATTTTGTGTTCTGCGTTGTGTAGCCCTGGTGCAGATTACGGCTGGCCTATGCCAGAAGGAAAGAAGGTTTTCACTCCTTCTCCCCTCTACGTTTACAGCACTGTGACAAGTCCAAAACAGAGGCTCTGGAGGATGATGAGATAGAGGAATTTTACAAGATACTGACAGAGAGGAAGGAAATAGACAGCATCTTCCAAATGTACTCAGACCCAGAAGGGTTCATGTCCTGCCAGAACCTGGTGAGGTTTCTCTATGAGATGCAGCAGGAAGAAGATGCTGTTGTTGCTGCCCCTGCCTTAATTCAGAGATATGAGCCCAACGAAAGAGGTAGGTTGAAAACCCTGACTGGTTTGCTTCAAAATCTTGCTTTTTTGATGAACTATGAATTGCATTGCTGCTGCTTTTTTTTTTTTTTCCTGCAGTCGTGTGTATTATTTTCTCCCCACAGCTGCTTCTGAAACACCACACTCCTAGGGGAACATTAACAGCTCTAGGAGAGGAGGGCAGAGGAGAGGTGGGGAAATCTCTCCCTTTCAATTTTATTTTGGGTGCACTGCAGAGCAGGAGAGGGATTGATACAGGTTGGGCTAGAGGATGATGAAAATCCTGAGGGAAAGACTCAGATGGGATATTCAGATGCCAAGACCTCATGTGGCTTTTCAAGGCTGAGAATGTAGCAATATTTGTGTTCTCCAGAAGCTGGAGTGGAGGCAGATTTCCTTGATGGTGGGCACCTGTAAAGCCATCTGCAGATGAGATCTCTGAGTAGAGGCCGAGGAGGTGACAGCTGCTTAGGAGGCAGTCACTGAACTGTCTGTCTGCTCAGAATGGGGGTGAATCATCAGTGTGGAGCACCTTGCAGGATGTGTTCAAAGAGCCAGCTCAGAATCATGGGCTGGTTTTCCACTATCCTGCTATTCCTTCAGGAGAGGGACAAGGTTTTGCAACTGTCAGGCTTTAGGATTAGACTGAGATCTAGTTCAGTCCCTCAAAATGGGGAGTAACTTTGTATTTCCTCTTTGCAAATCGTGTATTTCATTGGATAATCTAGACAGGATTTATCTGGCTGTGTTTAGACATCTGACAGCCTCTCTGGGTTGGCACAAAGAAACCTGGAAATTCTGAAATGGAGATTTTCATGCTGTAAATCTCTAGAGACAGATGAGGTAAGGTCTGTCGTTGACACTTTTAAGACGTTATCAAGGACAGTAAGTGTCACAGAAAGCCATGCTTGTGAAGGGGCTTTAAAAGCATTTTCAGGCAGCTTTCAGTGTCATCCTTGTCTGGAGAACATCAATGTCTTTGCTTTTACTGAATGCCTGGGGAGCACATTTTGCCTCTGGGACCTCCTGGAGAGCAGAGGCACCGTGGTGAAGGTGGTGGCACGACCCGGTGGTGTCACATTTTCAGTGTGGGGTTCTCTGTCTGTTTACCTGGCAGCCAAGAGGGGCAACGCCATGACCAAGGATGGTTTCCTGATGTACCTGCTGTCAGATGAGGGGAACATATTCAACCCCTCCCACAGGAAAGTTTACCAGGACATGACCCAACCTCTCAGTCACTACTTGGTGTCATCCTCACACAACACCTATCTCATGGAAGACCAGATCACAGGGCCAAGCAGCACAGAGGCCTATATCAGGTAAAGAGTGTGTGTGTTTGTGTGTGTTTGGGTTTGGGAGGTTAACCTCTTTATTTCAGAAGACAGAAGTGTCTATGCTGATGGATGCAAGGGATCAAGAAGCAATCTCCTACCAGACCAGGTAATATGGGCTGGCCCACGTTTCCAAGGTGAGCTGTTTCCAAACCAGGTTGGCTTTACCTTCCTTCTCACAGCTCTTTGCCCTGGGTCTCATCTGGTGTCCACCTGAGTGTAGGATGTATAATTGCTACATTTGGAAGCAGTATAAAATACCTGCAGTCACATGGAGGCTGGACTGCAGCCCTCTGGCCTGGTGTTTCAAAGCATGATGCTGAGGGAGGGTTGCATTCCCCAAAATATGGCACGAGAGAGTGCAAGGAGCTTATAAGATGTAAAGATTCCTGGGATAGAGCTGCAGGTCTGGAAGGAGCCAAAAGATGCACAGTGTCACTGTGCTTTTGCTCTGTACTGCCTTTTGGGAGAGGCCTGTGGCAGGGACTGTCCCCACAACCATGCTGGGGTTGATTTTGGAGAGTCCTAGTTGGAGCAATCAAAAAAAAGAGGTAGGATGTGAGCTGGTGGAGCAGGGTGAGTGATCAGGAGAACTTACACCTGGCGCCTTTTTGGCATCTCAGATATTCCCACAGCACCCCTGCACAGAGCACTGTTGCCTGTGTCTGCCTTTAACAGCAGCTGATGTCTCATGGCCAGATGGGTGCAGTGACCTTTAGTAATTTGCACACCCACCTTATATTACTCCTTGTTTTTATCAGGTGAGACAGTGTTTCCTTATGAGGCTACAATTCTGCCTTTGTTTGTGACTTACCTTATTCTCAGGAGCAATGACTGACTGGAGTCATAAGGTCAAAAGTTTTGAGAGTGAAATCTGGCACAAGTTATTTCTCAGTAGCTCTCTGTATTCATCTTACAGTCTTAAAATTATAGATGTAGATTTTGGTAGTACAAAAAAAAAAATCCGATTATTCTGGAATAGGTTTCCCAGAGATGCTGTGGATGCTCCATCCCTGGAAGTGTCCAAGGCCAGGTTGGACAGGGCTCTGAGCAATCTGATCTAGTGGAAGCTGTCCCTTCCCATGGCAGGGAGTTGGAACTGGATAGTCTCTAAGGTCCCTTCCAACTCAAATCATTTCATGATTCTGTAATTCTATTGCAGTGAGTTAAAGGAGTTGAGTAATCTGAAATGTTTAGGGAATTACTGTAAAAGAGATGACATCACCTCCTAGATAGATAAGGGTGGGGAAGGAATCTGCATTTCAAAATAAATTGAAATGGAAGTATGGATATGTAGAGGTAGGAATTTCACATGGAAATTCAGTCTGTGGACTCCATTTGGGAGTCTGGCCCTCAGCAGTCTCCTCAGCTGTGGTGGAGTTCCCATTGCTCCTTCCCTCCGAGCTCGAGGATTCATCCCTCATATCATATCAAATCTATATGAAGAAATCACATCATCTAAACTTTGAGCCTTGGCTTCTAAGGCTGACTGTCATTCTCTTTGATTTTCTCTTCTCTTCACCATCTTTGGGGCACAGTCATCAGTGTCCTTTCTTATCTGGCACTCACTATGTCTTATTCTTTGGATAATTCTACCTTGGACTTTCACTACCTTATTTCTCAGATCCTTCTGTGCTTTCCTTGCTCAACCTTGAGCTCTCTTTGCTGACACTGATTTCACCTGATCCCATCCTTTCTCTGCTTTCCTGTTTTTCCAAGCTCCTTTCTTCTCCCTTGCTCCCTCAACGTCTTGCCAGTCTTCCCAGGCAGTGCCTGTGCCTGATGTACCCTCACTTGGAGATGGAGCAGAAGCTGTAGAACCCAACCAGGTCCGTTCTTTGTTTCCAGAGCCCTCACCAAAGGCTGTCGCTGTGTGGAGCTGGATTGCTGGGATGGCCCCAACTCCGAGCCCGTCATTTATCACGGCTACACTCTCACCTCCAAGATCCTCTTCAGTGATGTCATTAAGGCCATCAAGAACTATGCATTCAAAGTAAGGATGAGGGACTTTTCCTCATGTTGCACAGCCCAGGACTGACAGTAGATCTCTTCCCTCCCAGCAGAGAGCAGAAGCAATGAAAGCTTCACCTTAGCATTTCTCATGGGGACAAGATGTGTCCTTCTGTCTGAGCATCCATGCTCTGCTTCCTGCAGAGATACATTCCTGGGGGTTGCTGGACAGGGAGAGCACTGTCTGAGGATGAGTTTGAACCTGTGCCAGCACAGCTGCATCCTGGACCCCACTGCAATGAAGATGATGCCCATAATCTTGAGCACACCTGGTGGGAAATGCCAGCAAGCCCATAATTTATGTGGCTTTGCTGTCTCAGGGTCTGTTTCTTGTTTAGAGGAACCCATGTGCATATTTTAGATTTGAAGGACTGCTTTTATTCTGCTTTAAAAGGGATGAGCAGGGCTGGAGTCTTGTATGGCAGCAGGCTTCAGAAAACCTTAGATCTGTCCAGACTCATTGGACTCTGCTGTTTTCCTTTAGTGCACTTGGGAGCTGGTGTCACGTTTTGTTTGGGGCCATAAAGGAGTGACAGTGACAATAATGACAATGCCTTCAGCACACAAACTGACCTGGGGGGCACAGGGAACCAGATCAGGCCAATGCAGGAAGGATTGATATCACTTCAGGATATGAGCAAACCCTGTGATTTCAAAGCCCCCTTCTCAGTCCTTCCTCTGAAGGTGGGTAGGAAGGTGCTCTGACCCACAGTGCAAGTGGAGAATGCAGGCACAGGGAGTGCCTTCTCCATTGGATCATCATCTCTGGAAGGCATCAGCACAGAACTGAGTAAATAGTGCACAGTTAAATGTGTCCATTTTTAACAAATCCTTGCTTTAGGACAACATCAGACCCCCCTGTTGACACATTCATTCCCAGAGAAAACAGCACTGGGGTTCACACAAGTTGCTGCAGACTGGTGAAACTGCAGAGCTCACTGATGGTGTGTGTTGCTGTCTTGTTCCAGACCTCACCATACCCTGTCATCATCTCCCTGGAGAACCACTGCAGTGTGGAGCAGCAGAAAGTCATGGCCCACCACATGACCACCATCCTGCAGGACATGCTCCTGGTTGCCCCAGTCGATGGAAACAAATCCCAGTTCCCCTCCCCAGAGGTAAGCAAGGCCACTCCAGCACTTTCTGTCTTCTGAGGGTTAGACAAGAGTTTTTTTCTTGCTGAGTGAAAGGCTGAAAACTCAAGGGGAAAACCACTACAAGTAGTCTGAAGGTATTTTAAACACAAAATGTCCTGTCATTGAGAGTGTCGTGGGGTAGCCACTGGGAATAGCCTGGGTTAGTGGGGATGGAGATGTTCATGGAAGAAAAAGGGAAGCTGGAAGCTGCCTAGAGGTGCCCCTTTTACTCCCAGGAATCAGGGCAGCTGTCAGGCTGGGAGCTGAGCCCTGGCCTTGCAAGAGGAAAGAGATACACAGCCCTCAATAGTGGTCCACCACTCTAAAATCATTAGCTGACAGAAAAAAATGGAAATGGAATCTTGATATGAAAAATATGTCTCCAAAACAGGAGCCAAAAGGATACATTCATCTATTTCCATGCATGTGGTTTGTGCTTGCTTTCTGTCTTTCTTTCTGTCCTTCTTTCTGTTTTCTTTCTGTCTTTCTTAGCACTTTGCAGAAACAAACTCCTGTACAGCTAGCTGCAGTTCTCTTTAAATTGCATTTCTTTGCTCATTCACCAAAAATTGGATGAACATGCCTAGTCAGAGCTGGAAGGAGTTTGTGGGTGAGATAAAGCTGGCAGTCAGCAGGGGATAAAGGACAGGAAAACAATCCACCCAGAATATCTTCTGTATTTGTTCTCCCTCTCTATTTATCTCCTTTCCCTTTCTGACTTTCCCCTTTTGTTTGGGAGTGTCATGCCTCGTTTGATACAATGCCTGGCACAGAGGGAAGCTGCTCTGGGCTGGTCCCTAAGGACCAGGACAATAAATTAGGATGAATTGTAATTTTTACTGCTGCTGCTTCAGCAGGACCTTGGCGCTGGCACAGGCAAGGTGCCTCCACTGGGAGAAGTGACTCTCCCAGGGTGACGATACTCCCAGCACAGAGATCAGTCTTTGCAGGCTCTTACTGAGCTGGAAAAATATGTCTTCAGTGTCCCCTCCTGACTTGCTATTTGTCCTGGTGCAGGATCAGGAAAACTGCTGATGGCTTTTCAGCTGATGGCAATGATACAATGAAAGAAAGGAGAAACACCAAGCAAAGCAATGTGTGATTTGTGAGTGTAAGGGGATGACCCCAGGTTCCCAAAGATGTTTTTTCCATGCCTGTGCTCATCTAACCTCCTGATTTTGATTGCCTGAACAGACACACGGCCCCAGCTGAACACAGTGCCCAGATCTACCCCAGGGAATGGATTTGGGCTGATCTGCTCCATTGCAGAGATTGATCCATTTAGTCTAAACAGAGAAAAATTGCCAGTGTTGCAACACCTATCCTTTTCCTTCTGGTACTTTTCCTCTGCCTTCCTGCTCTGTGAAGTAGGACAGTGCAAAGGGCTGAAATGCTGATTTTTTTTCGGGCATAAAATACATTGAAACTGAAACATGAGGGAAAAACAAACAAACCAGGAACCTCTTGGCTTTTCCACTCCCTTGTGACACTGACATGAGGAAACCCAGGACAACAAGGTATTTTTTATATCAGGAAAAGGGTGGGATCTGCCACTGGGCAAAGGGCTGGAGGCTGTAAACATAAACAGTCAAAGAATTGCTGCCGATTGTGTCAGCAGGGCAACGTCAGTAATTAAAGGAAGATTGACACGGTTTGGATTTGTGCTAACGATTCATACCACAGCCCGGGGCAGGAATCTGATTTATTAGGCTCCATTCAGGAACAGTGTTGGGCTACAAAGATTATCTAAATATCTCCCCCAAGCTGCTGTCTTTAGGTTCCAATAGTGAATTAAAGGCTGTTTAATTTGATTCAATCTCTGCTGCTGGTGGGTTGTTGCCCTTCTGTCCCATCCCTGATCTGTACAGGGGTCTGCCAGGGCCCCTTGCTCCTGTCCCTACATCCCAGCTAGAAATGCTGCAAAGTCACAGCCCTGGAATGAGACTAAAACTGGGCCCAGTGTTGGAACTATTCAGTGTATCGAGTGTGTCTGAAACCCCTACAGTTCTTTGTTCCTGGAATTCCTTGTTTATGAGGACAGTGGCTTTGGGCATTACCCACACATTTTGTGTCAATGTGGCTTCAGGTCCCTCTGCACATCTCTGTTTCTCCCACTTTGGCCCAGTGTGTGTCAGTCTTGTCTGCTGTGCATCTTCTTGCCTGAAGTTTTTGAGCTGAGTTTCCTTCAATCTTCCAAAGCCTCCTTCAGTAATGTGTTTCTTCCTCTTTCCTGGAGACTCTTCATTCTCTGGTGCCGCTCATTGCAGCTTCAAACTTCAGTTTGCAGCTGAAGGATGTGCACAGATGGGGATGTGTTATCAGTTAGTGCATCTGATCTGCACACATCTTCATGAATGTAAATATGTGAATATGTTTCCTCACAGCTTCTCAGAAGTCTGGAGAGGTGGAATATCCTCACCCTGAGAGTGGGATGTCAGGTGGCAGTGCTCAGACCTTGTGTATCCGTGTACCTGAGCATTTCACTGAGGGCTCCTTTGGAGAAACAGTCAGAGGAGTTGGAGGTGTGGTCCACCTCCTCCTCGGTGTTTGTCCAAACAGAGGAGGAATCACACCCTGGGAGTGTTTGGTTTTCTCTGTTGACTCTAAAGGAGGTGCTGAAGCCACAGAAAGTTTGTTGAGGTGGATCACTTTATAAATCTTCCATTCCCACTGAGATGAAAACTGGAGTTCAGACCTTGCATGGCTCTCAGGTTGCTCTTAGGGGCAGGAAGCTTTCAGGTAGGACAAACCTGAGTATGCAGATCTTTTAAAATCCTCTGCTCATTACAGCTCTGCTGCTTCTGATAAAATCAGTGCTTTGCTTTAAGATGGTTTCCATATCCCAGTGTTGTCAGAACCATTTCACCTGCAGAGCTGAGCTTGTTCAGTGTGCAGTGGAAATGGTGGGAGAGCAGATGAGCTCCACTTCAGGGACATTAAGGAATGCCATTTGTAGGGCATGTGAAGAAGGGCAAGAGTTGCATCTGTTCCAGCAGCCACTCCACTGTGTGTTCTCAGTGGAGTCCAGTGTCCTTGTAGCCTTTTCTGAGGCTCTTCTCCACCTTGGGCTTCCCACAGACAGCTGGAATGGCTTTATGGTCTACTTGGAGAACATTTATTGGGTATTTCAGCTATTTCTTCCTCCTAAGACAAGAAATCTGCTCAGCAGACCTGAACTGATGAGCTGAGTGTCTTTTGCCTCAGGCTAGAAATACTTAATATCACATGAAGGGGAATCAAGAGAGATGGAGCAAGGGCACATGTGTGTTTGTGACTGTCTGCATCAGCTTATTTAAAACCGCGATAAAGAAGATAAACTCTCAGATTTAGGACTTTGCTTCCTCTGCAGGAGGGATTCACTGCAATGCTACTACAGGATAGCACCTTTTGCAGGAAATGGGGATGAAAATGCCTCTCTTTGGGGTGAATCTCACCCCTTCTTGTGGACAAATAAGCAAACGGATCTCCTATGAGTTAGGTGGCACATGGCCTGCTCTTCCATGTAGGCATAGGAGCAGTGTGCTGTGCCCATGGGGAGCATCTGCACCATATCCAGGGTTTCCCAGAGGAACCACAGGAAGGTCTGGCAGCCCTGGAATGGGTTGTGGTGAGGAGACACAGTGCAGGCTGTGTTGCTGTGCCTTCCCTCGTGATATTCTTCAGCCATGAAGGAATTGCACATCCCCCTTGCTGTGCAGGCTGAATGGGAGAAGCTTAAAAAGCTTAATTACCTGCTGGTAATTAAGAATCAAGCAGGCTGCCCCAAATACCTTATCCTTAGTTTTCCACTGCTGAGCAGTGAGAGAAAGCAGTAACATTTATTGTGGGGCATCAGAAAGCAGAGGCAGACAATGTATTAAACACCAGGATGGTATCTGCAGCCTGCAGGGGACAACAGGGGCTGCTCTCAGCCTCTCCTTACTGTCCCCAGTGCAATCCTTCCAGGCTTATCCATCCCAAATGCTGAGCAGAGCCTAAAGGCTCACACAGAACTGGATTTTGTGGTGGAAGAACAGTGTAGAGCTGAGTGTTGAGGCAGGAGGGTGGGAAGGGACATGAGGGCAGCAGGCTGCAGTCAGGCTCTGAAGGTGAGCTAACTCATCTCCCAGCCGTGGATGTGAAGAAGCAGAGCACAGCTCTGCCTGGAATGATGGTCTGGGGATGGGGAGGATGATTTTGTTATGCTCTGACTGCTCCTTCTGAATGACAGGGAAAGTGCCCCAGTGTAAACAGTTCATTTGTGGTAGCTGAATAAAAATGCTCTTGGCTGCTGCCTCAGCTGCCAGTGTTGGATTTCTGCTCAAACCCAGATTCACTCACAGCTTTGCCACATGGTGAGGAGTGGGGCTGGTCTCTGTGAAGATGTGATGCAATTTGCTTGAACCCATTAAGGGTGCAAAGGGGAAATGGTGTCCTTTAAAAATGCCTGTGATGTTTTATAAAAGATTCTTGGTTTTTCACAGTCCTGTCATTCGAATGTGCTGGGGTTTTGTTGCTTTTGCTATTGCAAAAAAGGTGTTGCTAAGGAGAGGGGAACGTGCTACACAGACTGAGGGGTTGTACTGGCTCATTCCAAGATGGCATTTTTCTGGAATAACTCGTACCTTCCAAAGCCAGGAGTACCAAACACATCCAGGTGGCAGCAAATCTCCTGTTCCTGGAAGCTGCCAAGTCTAGTGGTGCTCTTGATTTTAAGGCAAACCCCACACACCTAGAGATTTCCCCCAGTCACCTTTCTCAATACTCCTCCCTGTCCCCAGCATTGCTGCTGCCTTGTTTGGGCTCTAAGCCATCCCTCTCCAGGCTCCAGCCTTCCTCCCACAGCCAGGGCTTGCACAAAGGATACAGCAATGGTGAGGGGTTTTGTGTGAACATTGAAAGAGGCTGGAGAGAATGGATTCAGCACAAGGAATGTGCTCCCTGGGCTCCCTCTGCACCCAGCTGTGCTGTGGTGCACTGGTGCTTGCTGCTGGCTGTGGTCAGTGTGGTACCATCAGAGCAGTGGCAGGAGAAGCTGTTCTCTGAGGAGGTGTGCTGGTTTGAAAGCAAAACCGGTGAGAAACTCCAAGTCAGAGATACAGTTTAATAAGAGGAAAAGAAAGAAGTAAAATAAAGTAAAATAAAATAAATGCAATAGTACAAAAAACCACTGACAGAGTCAGAATACAACCTGACACCCTGTTAGTTAGGGTGGTAGCAGTCCGGATGAAATGGTCTTGTCGAAGCAGTGATCCTGTAGAAAGGTCTGGTAGCTCTTGTCATCTGGGAGTCCAGTGGGTCAGGGATCCTTGTGCTGTCCCAAACCCTGGATTATATCCAGGTGGGAATTCTTGGCTCCTCCCTCTGGGTGGAGCATCTCCCCATGGGCTGATCTCATTCTATGAGCCCTGCAGTGGCTCCTTGCTGGCCCATTAACCAGAGACAGCTCCTGCAGGGAGTTCCCCATGAGCCATGGGCACGGCATTGCTGGGCCATGGACAGGAGAGAAGGGAAACACTGCCCCAGCTGGTTTCAACAGCTCATGAAGATGGGGATAGAATACAGACTTTGGGCACAACTTACATTGTAACCTAGGACAGGAGGATGTAGCTTTGGAAAGGGTCTGGGAGCTCCTCCTGAGGCAAATGTAATAAAATTCCATGTCTGCTGTGCAGGAGGCATCTGTGCAGAACTTAATGGACCCCTCTCCCCACTAAAATGTCTGTGGAGCAGAGGCTACACTGCCTCAGGCCCTGCTTGGATCTCAGTTTCCAGAGGTTTATAACACAGGTTTATAACCACACACTGCAGAGTGAGGGGTGGATTAAATAACAGGCAACAGAGGGGCAAAAATGGTGCCACAAATTTCTTCCAGCAGCCCAGATCTTCAGCCTCAGCCTTGTTTGCTGAGCAACATTTCAGTCTTGGAGGAAAAAAAAAAAAAAGTACATTTTAACTGTCTTTAACAGCACAACTGTTTGTCTGGTTGAGGGAATGGTCAGCTCAATAGCAGAGGGGATTGGGCGCTCTGGGGTTTTCAGACTCATGGCTTGTGGTGTCAGAGGCTGGGCAGGGCCTCAGTGTAAAAGCAGACATTTTTACCTGTGTCTCTGGGTAATAACCAGTCACTGATGCAACTGTAAAAATCCTGGTTGCAGCTGAGGGGTTTTTTCAGAGTGGGCCAGAACCTTCTCTAACCACCAGGTATTTTGTCCACTTTTCCTTGTGCAGCAATTGAAAGGGAAGATCCTGGTGAAAGGCAAGAAGCTGAGCAGGCAGGAGGACCCCACCAATGGGAACAACAACCTGGAGGCTGAGGATGTCTCTGATGAAGATGAAGCAGCTGAAATTGAAGATGAATCTGTGAAGACCAAGTTAGAGCAGAAGGGAAAGGTAAGTGAAAGAAGAAATCACTGAGAAGTCATTTTTTAGGTGGGTTTTGTACCACACCTAAAGAAATAAAAAAAAGAAAAGCAGTTGAAATACAATTTTTCATGTGTTTCCAGCCAAAACAGGTCTCAGTGTGGTTTCAGTTACTCCTCTGAGGATAAATAAGAGTGAATTGTTGAAATTGCTGAGGCTGAGTATCCTGGTGCTGGCTCAACTTAATGGTCCCTGTCCCAAGCACAAACAGAGATCCTGCAGAGCCAGCCAAGCACAAAGATTGGCTTCTTTCTCTAAAATGAGACTGGAGGACCTTGCAGCAAGGACAGACCATGTAGCATTTATGGAAGCAGTGGAAGGGCACATATTCAGTCTCTGTCTTATTTCCAGAAATCTATTTGTCATGGGGCAGTCATGACTTTGGCTTTTCCAGTCACATTTTGGGATATGCCTACACCCTCACTGGCTGTTTGTTAATGACCTGGGGGAGGGAGGGAGGAAAAATCTATGGGGAAGGGGTGGCCAGTTCCTAAAGTAATCTGTATGATGATTTCTGGAAGGAAAAGGCTGGCCTTTACACAGGTGTTCTGCCCCATCATGTGAGGAAATGGATTTTTCCAGTGTGCAGGTCCTTGTGAAGCCCAGATCCCTCCCAGGGTGGGTTCACAGGTGTCACAGACACATTCAGCCCCACTGATGGCAAAGCTGATTGGTGTTACCTCTGGATCTGGTCTGATCTATTTCCCTTTGATGAGTTGCTCACTCTTTGTGGCTCTTATTTATTTCTCTGATCTCTAGTCAATAACGTGTACATTATTTTGACATCTGTCACTTTCTTTTCTTGCCCCTGATGGGAGCTGGGGACTCTCACTTGCACCAATGAATGTGGCTGTGGACTTGGAGTCATCAAAGCATTGTGACAACTTCCGAGTTCAAGGGGAAAAAAGCCCAAGCTCTATGGAGGCCAAAACACCCTTCCCTTCCCTTCCCTTCCCTTCCCTTCCCTTCCCTTCCCTTCCCTTCCCTTCCCTTCCCTTCCCTTCCCTTCCCTTCCCTTCCCTTCCCTTCCCTTCCCTTCCCTTCCCTTCCCTTCCCTTCCCTTCCCTTCCCTTCCCTTCCCTTCCCTTCCCTTCCCTTCCCTTCCCTTCCCTTCCCTTCCCTTCCCTTCCCTTCCCTTCCCTTCCCTTCCCTTCCCTTCCCTTCCCTTCCCTTCCCTTCCCTTCCCTTCCCTTCCCTTCCCTTCCCTTCCCTTCCCTTCCCTTCCCTTCCCTTCCCTTCCCTTCCCTTCCCTTCCCTTCCCTTCCCTTCCCTTCCCTTCCCTTCCCTTCCCTTCCCTTCCCTTCCCTTCCCTTTATTTCCAGGTTTGCATGCCTGGGACCAGGATAGTATGGAAAAGTCATTGCTAAGGCTCTGCTGTAAAGTTTAGCACCTGGAGAGAGACGTGGGTGCTGAAATACAAATGATCCTGCAGAGAGCAGCAAGGAAGGGAGGAATCCTTTTCCAACCTTTCCTGCACAGGGTGACACAGAGGGCACACCACCAGCCACTGAGTGTTGAGAATGTGCATCTTTTTCTGGTGGAAGTGATGGAGAAGAGAAGCCCCGGGGGTCCTACAGGGAAAACACAATTAACCACTTTTGAGCACGACAGCAAAAACTCCCCACAAACCTCTCACTCTCCTGTTTTTAGAGTGACACCTTGAAGCTGGCCAAGGAGCTGTCAGACACAGTTGTCTACTGCAAGAGTGTCCACTTTGAAGGCTTTGATGACCCTAACCATCCTCGGGCTTTCTATGAGATGTCATCGTTCTCAGAGAGCAAAGCTCTGAAACTGGCCCAGGAGTCTGGTACGTGTGTTCTTCCCTCCTCTGTCCCTGTTCCCCAAAAAAGGACAGCTGCTGGTGGAAAGGGCATCCCATGGGTTATGATCTCTTTGGCCAAGCATGTCACTGAGAAAAGTGGCAAGAACTTAATATCCTCCAGGCTGTTACTGAATAGGGCATTTTTGCAGGTGGTTCCCATTCAGCCAGAGGTGCCAGGCAGGGGGGAACACACAGCAGCAGCAAGAAGAGATAAAAGTAACCCCACCACTGAAAGGGCCGTTTTCTTCTGGTTTTTTTCCTTTCTCTGTAGGAACCAGTTTTATTCATCACAACATCAGGCACCTGAGCCGTATCTACCCTGCAGGCTGGAGGACGGATTCCTCCAACTACAGCCCCGTGGACTTGTGGAACGTCGGCTGCCAGATTGGTGGGTGTCACTGGGAGGTGGAGAGGGTCTGGGTCACCCATGACCTAGCTGTGGAGGGGCTTCAGCTGAGCAGAATCTCAAGCCCTTTGCAGCCAGAGGCTCAGCAGTCTCTGAGAGAAAGCTTTCCAAACAATGCTCAGTGACTTTCCACAGACCATTTTCTGTCTCAGCATAAATCCATTAGGAGAGGCTTTTCTGCACATTAATGTGCAAATCCCTGCAATTTCACTGTCAGGAGAGTTATTGCCATTTAACAAAGGAGGAAATCTGTGGGTCCTGCAGCCCCGCTGGGGGCACAAGAAAGCAATGCCTTGTTAGGCCTCAGGACAGTACTTGAGAGACACCATCAGTTCCCTTGGGATACAGGAAGGCCAGACCTGAATTCAGCATTTGGGGTCCCAAAATAAGATTTTTCAGAAGCCCTGAGTACTTTCAGCTCCAAGGAAAACCAGTGTACTGCAGTTATCAAAGTCTTGCTGCAGGTGGAAAAATAGGGAAGTGCCTCAAAATGCTCTCAGCCTCCAAGTATGACTGGGTATGAAGGATGTGGGACCAGGATAAATTTCTGTGTCTTAAGAGATATCTTAGATATTGCTAAAGAGTTTAAAATCATCCTTGAGGAAATCAAGGGAGCACTGAGGAGCTGCTGGGGTCTGTGTGCATTCCCTGTGTGGTTTCAGTGAGGCTGTTCACAGAGACTGTTCCAGGTTTTACATCAATGCCTTTAAAAAAGGTATCGACAAATTGGGAAGAATACAAGGAGTGTGCCTGGTGTTAGGACAGCAGTGAGGCTTGATCTATTTTGGGCAGCAGACAATAAAGGGGTGATTTGATCACGACTCCTGTGCTGCCACCTGAGGTGTTCAGACAATGAGGAGCTCTCTAGTCCAAACAGAGGCATCGATGCCCCTCGGGATGGCAAAAGAAAACAGGCAGATCTGGGCTGGAAAGGAGGTTTTATAATGAGGCTAAGTAGCCAGAGAAATTATCTGAGAGGGATGTGCTGGCTTCACTGCTGGAGAGAACTCTTTCAGCATAGAAATGAAGAGGTTTATCTAAAAGATGCAGTTGCTCTCGGTAACATAAATTCCTTGCAGGACAATTTTTGATCCTGGGGAAGGCAGGATGGCTGTAATGGCTCCTCCTGTCTCTGTCATCTCTGAATGCAAGAAATCCTCAGGGCTAGCAGGCTGTGAGGGTCAGAGTTTACCACTGCTCTTTGAAGCGTGGAAAAGCCAATGTTTATGTCCATGAAGTGCAGTTTCATGTGAACAGAATTAGCATGAAAAGATTCCTATTGATTTATCTGAGTGACTGAAGTTATTTATTTATGTTGCAGTTGCCCTAAATTTCCAGACAGCAGGCACAGAAATGGATGTATACCAGGGTCGGTTCCAGGACAATGGGTTTTCTGGGTATGTCTTAAAGCCGGAATTCCTCCGGGATGAACAAACCAAATTCAATCCAAAATCCATCACAGAAGGAACATGGGGGACAAAGAAGAAGCTCCTGCTTAAAGTAAGAATAGAAGTTGGGAAACATCTCAGTAACATCCACTTTTGGGGTGGGCATGTAGGCTGTACCTTCTCCTTCTGGTCCTACCTTCAGTGTTGTTCTAACCCTACTAATTTCCGACATCTGGGGGCTCTCTTGGACTTGGATCCCCCAGGGATCTCCTCACATGTTTAATGTTGGGCGATGGGTTAATGACAACATTCACTGTGGTTCCAGAACTGTGCAGGCAGACATGCCATCAGTCACGTCTGGTGTTCCCAAGTACCAGCTGAGCACTGTGGGGACAGTCAGAAAAGCTGCCTGTCCCAAAGCCACCTGGCTGGGCTGGAATAAGGTTCCTTAGATGCTTTAGCTCATGACATCCTTCCTCTGAAGGATGTCACACAGCGCCAGGTCCGAAAGGGCAGCACCAGCCTCTCACAGCAGATCCTGCACTCCTGAGGAAGGAGAAAGAATCTTTCAGGGAGCCCCTTCTCTTAGTGATGTCCTGACTTCTTCCTCTGTTTCCTCCACAGATAATCTCTGGTCAGCAGCTGCCAAAGGTGAACAAAAGCAAAAACTCCATTGTGGATCCCAAGGTAACGATAGAGATCCACGGTGTCCAGCAGGACAACAACAAGAAGCAGACCAAAGTCATCGAAAACAATGGTGAGGGGGTTTCCTCCAAGCTCTGCTCCCATGAGCAGGAACCTTTATGTTCGTTGGCAAGACTGCTGCCCTGTGGGCAAACCTGCCCGGGGCACCCAGTCCTGCTCACACTAAGCAGATACATGAGGTGTTACTCTTCTGTTGTTTGGAGACAGAAATTCCCTGTATAACAACATCAGCCACGTGAGTTTTTTGGGGCTGACTACCAGATTTGCAGAGCTAGAGCTTTGGAAGTACTCTTTGCCTCCATGCAGTTGGATTTGGGCTGGTGTGCAGGGGCTCTCACCAGGATCTTCCGAGAGGAGGCTTCTTGTGGGGCTGATTGTACTCCAAAAGTGTCACAAACTCACAAAAGATTGATGTTGCAAGGAACATCAGAGGTGGTTGTTCCAGCCTCTGCCTAAAGTAGGGCCATACAAAGTTTACTCAAGCTGCTCAGGGTATTGCCCAGATGAATTTTGAATATCTGAGGACTATTTCTTACCAGACATGGCTGTGACTTCCCTCTGTGCACTGAGGGCTTGAATATTATGGCCTTCTGCACAAGCACACACACTCTGCTTTTCTGTGTGGAGTAAGAGCCAAGCATTGGAAAGCTGGTGCATATTTTCCTGCCTGCTAACAATGTTTCCCTTTTCCTCTTTCCTGTTTGAGTAAATCTGGCCTGGCTCCTAAAGCTCATGGCCATTTCCGTCACCTACAATAATTTTTATGGCCTGTCAAGTGAAAGTTGGGTAGGGAACATTTCAGACCTGCCAGGCCTGTTCCTCAGGGCTGCTGAGCACTCCCAGCCCCATGGCCAGCCCTTCTCTAGCTGAAACAATACTGGAATGATGCTGGGATGGTAAGCATCATTGTGGAAACCAAATCAAACAATGAAGATACCACAGGCCCATCTCAGCACCTTCAGGGCCAGATGAAAGATCCCTGTGTCCTGCTGAATCACTCACAAACCCTGCATGACCAGCAGGCTCCAGGTGACATTTTTCTGTCCTTGGTCTCTGCTCTGCATGGGCAGTAGGGTTTCCAAGAGGCTGTGCTCTCCTGTTTGCTTCTGGGGAGTGGTTTATTGACACTGCACCTGCCATGGCCTGGAGAGAGGTCTGAGCTTGCTCTGCATTTCATGTGTGCCAGTCTCAGTTTTGTTTGCCTTGTGATTCTGGGCCACATGACCCTTATCCAGACTTGATGGTGCTTTTTGTAATCAGACACTCCTCATTAACTTTTCTTGCAGACAGGGAAATTGGGGCACACAGTGGTGCTTAGATGGATGTATCTCAAGGACTTGGAGAGGCTTAATGCCCCAGAAGGCTGTCTCAACACAAAAGCACAGCTTTCCTCTCTTCCCTCCCCAGGTTTAAGGCTATAAAAGTGCATCTGGTCCAATGGCAAACAAAGACATCCAGCAAGAGCCTGTGGAGCAGAGCCGAGTTCCTCCCCTCTCCTGCTCCTCTCTTCTTTCTAGAACCAAGGTCTGCAGTGAACAGCCCAAGCTGAAGGATTTATTAATTCCAGTAGCAAATCACAGTATCAAAGCTGGGAACAAGGCTCTTGGCACCTCCTAAGAGCCTTGGTGTAGGTCAGATTAGGGTGACAGTCAGGAAAAGTCTCCATCCATTTACAAACACCTCAGACCACCATTCTTACTGCCCCCATCTCTGACATCCATCCTTGTCTGTGTTTCCCAGGCTTTAACCCAAACTGGAATGAAGAGTTTACATTTGACATAGAGATCCCTGCACTTGCCCTGGTCCGGTTTGTGGTGGAAGACTTTGACATGTCAACCAAGAATGACTTCATTGGGCAGTACACCCTGCCCTTCACGAGTCTGAAGCAAGGTAAGGCCCTGCTCCCTGCTCCTCACAGCCACTGAGCCCTTTGAGAAGCTCCATTGTCCTGGATGAGTGGTCCAGATCCATCACAGCTCAGGTCAGAGTGGATTTTTTGGACAGCTGTTGACATTGTCTCTAGGGGGGGGTCCCCCTTGTCACCAGAGGCCTTGGGCACGTTATGTTGCCCACACCCAGAGTTGTGCCTCTGGGACCTGCCTGTTCAGGATCCTGTGGGAAACTGGGAACAAAATGCTCTGAGACAGGGAGATGTTAGTGCAGAGTCTTGGTAAACATCAGCAAATGCTTTTCCAACTGGACTAAAGGCCATTTTCCATCTGTGTCTCTGCTTCCAGGTTATCGCCACATCCATCTCCTGACCAAGAATGGAGACCCGTACTCCTCCTCCACCCTCTTTGTCTACGTCAATATCCAGGACTGTGATTAGCAGCCTGGCTCCTCCAGGCCACAGTGAGCCTCCTTACAGACCTGGAAGGAATTCAGTGTGTGAACCCTGCCAGTGCCAGGGTCAATCCCCAGCACCTTCCCTGGAGGCAGCACTGGGTGCTCTGTAAGACCCCCGATGTGGAACAGCCATCGACCTTCTCCCTGCTGCGTGCTGGAAACATCCTAATGCTGCTGTTGAGATTAATCCTTTTTGTACCTGTTCGACCAATCCAGCTGTGGTTTTAGTTCACTTTATTTTGATTTTTTTTTTTTTTTTAATATTGCTTTTAGTGAGAGGATAGGGACTCCTTTCTTAGTGAAGTACAGCTCTTGGGTTGGGCTCAGTCAGGCATCTGGGCAAAGCACCCAACATCTGTGCAAGGAAAAGTCTCCCTCAGCACTGCAATCAGTGGCCAGGTGCCAGCTGACTTCTTGCAGCTGCAGGTGTCAGCCATCTTTCACCATGTGAAGTCCTAAACGGGGACACGACTCCCCTCCTTTCTGTTACAGATTAAAAAAGAAAGCTGCACTACAAAGCCCTGTGTTATGTAACCTGAGTTTCCTTTTGTGTTGTAATAAAAAATACATGAGCACTACTCTGCCTGTGTGCCTGGCTCTCAGCCAGGCCACTTTGCATTCACAGCCTGGCTCTCATCCTGTGAAGGAGAAAGAAGCTGCCGAACAGCAGATTTCCCTCTGACCCAAAGCGAAACCCACTCAAAGGGACCTCAGAGAAGGTCTTTTGCCAAAGACAGTGGAAACATGCTCAACTGCCAGCAGGGCGCTTTTTTTTTAAATACAGTAAAACTTTGTTTGTGTTTTTACAGAAAAATGGCATTTTTTAACAGAGGGAAAGTAGATGTTGGAAGTGCTAGCAGGTCCCAGTTGCACTGTAGAGGTAACCCAGCACAAGAGTGTTTTGAAAACAGCACAGTATTTATGGCAACAAGTGATTTGTCTTCAAGTAGAACTACAGAGTTAAGGGAATATTGTTGAAATAAAATAATATATATTTTGAAGTGCCAACTGTGTTACTAACAGTATGTTAGACTATTAAAAGTTTAAAAAAAAATTCTAGAAGCATTCAATTACTTGTCACTATTTGTCTCTTTGTCCTACTTGAATGCGACATATATGAATTTGGAGACAGACCTGCTTAATTTCTTAAATTTTCAGGCTTCCTGGGTGTTCTGATCCCTGGTGGTGAAGGTGAGGGGCTGATACCAAAGATGTTAATGTCCTTTTAAACATACGCTGGTCATCTAATTTTTTTAGTCCAAAATAGCCAGGATTTAGTGATTCTTAGACCCACTGCAAAGCTGGGTTTCTTTTAGTCGTCCCTGGAGTTTGTTATGCTGCAGTAAACATTGCTGGACACATTGATTTTTCCTCTTGACTACAATACTGTGTGATGTTGTAAACCATTGCCAGATTAAATGTGAATTAAACCCACACCTCAAAGGCTGATACTGCATTAACAACCAGCCAGGTGGAAGAGCTCAAGAGTGGCCAGCGAGGCAGAGCAGGGGGCCCTGCAGTGACACGGGCTCTCCCAGGTCACCTCTGGGATGGGACACATTGTTGGGGACACATTTGAAGGCTAAGGATGGAAGAACATCCTTGACTCCCACCCAGGGACAGCCTGAGTTTGCTCCCTGCTCCCAGTGTGCTCCCAGCACTTTGTTTTAGGGAGCCATGGGATGAAAATAACAGATGAAGATGATAAGAAGTGCTTCTGCTCCCTCACTTATATCAGCACCAGCTTTTGTGGGGCAAGTTAGAAAGGAATTCTTCCCTGTGAGAGCAGTGAGGCACTGGAAGAGGTTTCCCAGAGTTGTGGATGCCCCATCACTGGGAATGTTCAAGGCCACTTTGGCTGGGGCTCTGAGCAACCTGGGATAGTGGAAGGTGTCCCTGTCCATGGCAGGGGATTGGAACTGGATGAGCTTTAAGGTCCCTCCCTATGCAAACCATTCTGTGATTCTGTTCTTCTGTGAAGTCAGATCAGCACTCTGGGTTGGCTGTGAAATTATTACTTTCATTTTTTGGGTGGCAGGATTAGATTTCAGTTGGATTGTTGAGCTAAAGTCCTCACCTGCCTGCTGTGGCTGGCACTAGAGAAGTGGGGGACCAGGTGGCCAGGGTCAGGGTGGGCTTGGATGGATTGCACAGAAAGGCAGGTTTTCCTCTGCCTGTTTTGCACTTAAAGGTAGGCAAGATCCCTGGGAAGAAAAAACATCCCTCATCAGATGGGAACAGTTGGGGAAAGCTACTATAGCCAGGTGGGAAAGGAGCTGAGATGGAGATGGGGTGGGCAGAGCATGATGCCAAAGCTGCAAGGTCTCCTCTCCCCCCAAAGGAAGGGACATGGTCCATGTTGTTACCAAGTGAGCTCATCTCTGAACAGATTAGGAAGTGCTGGAGCCCCACTGCAGGGAAGAGCTCTGGGGAAAAGAGCAGCAGAAACAGGACATGGCCACTGACATCACAGCAAAAGGCACCAAAGGGAGGAGGTGGGAGAGGATCTTTCCTTCAGAAATCAGACGTGGGGAGTAAAAGCAGCTCTTCCATCAGGCCCAGGTATCAGAAGGCTCCATGGTCTGTGAAATCCCAGGCTGGTTCCTGAGTGCTGGCAGGAGCGCTCCACTTATGTTGGTGAGCGTGGTGGCCACAGGAATTAAAGCAATTTGTAGCAAACTGGCTTAATCTCTATAATCTGACTGTATTTTGGCTGGTCTTCATTTGATTGTGTGAAGCATTTTAGGCCCACAGGTAGGTGGCATTCCTGCATCTTACTGAGGAGCACATGCAATTCATTAATTTGGGAGCTGGCAGCTGCACCCCTCAGCGAGGCAAGGCAAATATTGCTGATTCCAGGAGTGCCAACAGAGGTTGAAACATGGGGAATGTGCACTGATTGCATCTCTCTCGAACACAACAGGAGCAATCACACAGGTAATTCAGCTGATTTGTGTCTGTGCTTGACACTTAACTTACTCTGCACAGGAGGTTCCAGTGGGTTTTGGGCTGGACCCTCAAGCAGAAATGGGATGAAGTGGTGGTAGGAATAGGGCCATAACTAAAATAAACCCCAACCCCATTGTTAACTACCAATTCTTAAACACAAAGTTCTATCCAGAAGACCCCATCACCTGGAGGTCCCTGCTCCAGCCCAGCCAGGTGGTGACACTTCAGCACAACGATGTGGTTCTGGATGTTGAGTGAGGGGCAAAGAGCTCTCACTCAACATCCAGAGCTCTTTGCCCCTCAGTCAACAGCCTGGAGCTCCCCAGCTGCATGCCCACATCCCTGCAGCAGGGCTGGGCAGTCAGGCCACCTGCTGAACTGTCAGATACTGCTGCTCACTGGCAATGCTCCTCCAGGAGCAGGCTACATGGGCATGGGGGGAAAAATAGCCCAAGCTACGTGGAATTTGGAACAGAAGGAGCCTCACCTCCTCAGATTATTTTTTTTTTTAAAAAAAACAAAATTCCATTGGTGACCAGGTGTTTGAAGGATCTGTGGCCCTGCAGAGCTTTTATCTGCTGCCATCCTTCCCCTCATGCTGATCAAGGACACCTTCAGTGCTGCTGCTGGATGTTTATTTGGAATCACTGATCAGCTTAGAAATGGAGTAAAGCTGCAAACCCCCATTGTCAGAGTTTTTAAGGTGGTGTTTCTTCCTTTAGTTTACAGTTTTATCCCATAATCACTGATGTCTCACATTTCCCACTGCCCTCCCCAGTCAGACTGATCCCAAAGTGTGGAACCAGCACTCTCAGCCCCACGGATATCACAGGGATAGAGCCCTGATAAAAACTTCAGTAGGACACCCTCTGCCCCAGGTCATACCCAAAACCCTCCTGGCTTCCTCAAGCCTCTGGTCTGTGGGCAGGTGGACTCTGACATTCACCTGGCCATGGTCAGGGAGGCCAGGTGAGATTGCAGATGCTGTCTGAATGAGAAAAAAAGTAGACAGAGTCTTGTCTGGCAGTCAAAAATTTACATTTGTGTCTAGCCTTTAGTGTCATCATCCTCTTGAAACAGATCAGCTAATAAATATGCTCATAATAAATGCTTTTTTTTTCCCCCAAACCACGTTCTCATGTGTTCTACCTGCCCTGGGCTATGCACGTTAATCTGAAACTGATTCTTGCTGTTCTTTGGTGAGTAGTTTTTCTACAGGGTGAGAAGGGGCAGAACTGTCTGGTGTCACTCCACAGACTACCCCATCGGGCATCTGGCTACTCCATCACCTTTTTCCTGACCTCAAGGCTCCCCCTCCATCCTCTTAGGGCTTCTCCCTCATCTCCCCACCCAGAATTTACTCAGCAGCTGCAAATGGCCTTTGTCTTGACTGACTTTAAACTTCTACAAATGAAGGAATATCATGGCCTCGTGCACGTGGCAATTTGCAAAAGGGAGAGGAAAGATGAGGCTACAATGGAGTTGTGTGGCACACACTTGCCTTCATGGCTATCAGCAATAAAGTGTCAGGAAGAGGCAAAAACATCCTGTCAAGCTGTTCCTGAAAAAAGGTTTTGCCTCCTGGGGTTCTGGGTTTGCAGGGAGAAAGGAGCCATCCCCTGAACAGTGGCTGCTGGAATAACTGCGTTGGATTGGGGTGCTGGGTTGGGATCATTGAGGAAACGCCTGCACTTCTTTCCTGCAGCTCCTAAGGGAGCAGGGGTTGGTCTCAGAGTCCTCCGATGTCCCCTGCAGTCTCAGAAAAGTCCAACTTGTTTCTTCTCATTCTGCTGCTTCCATTTGGGCATCTGGTAGAACTCGTCCTTGGACTTCCCAAAGATATCATGGAAATCAGCATCGGAGAGATAGCACTGCAGGGAAGAAAGAGAAAGGACAGGTCAGCTTTGGCTTTTGCAGAGCCTGGGACACCCCCAGAGCTGCATCCCCTCCCCACGGTGCCAGTGCTGACCTCTGACTCCAGACCAACAGCTCCTGTTCAGCTCCCTGTCCTCATGGTGAGAAATGAACATCCCAGCTGACTATTCCTCATTCCACTTCCCAAAGCACCAGGAGAATAAAAACCCACCAGCCCAAAGAGATGTTCCAGTTTTGAAGAGTTAGCATGCTCTGCCTGGAATTCAGTCCCTGCTGATCACACTGTGGCCAGGACAATTTATGGTCCACCAGGGAAGCTCTGCTGGCCAGAGTTTTGGGTGGTTCTTTAGGCAGTGATTCACAGTGAAAGCATCTGCCCCTCACTCAGTCCCCTCCCCTAAAATATTCACTGGAAATGTTCTCTCCCATTGCTGAAAAGACAAGGTTTGCAGAAAGCAGGCTCATCAGGGATACTGACAAAGGCCCTGTGGGAATGGGAGGTTGAGTTTTTTCCTGGCATTTTGGGTGGAAGAACCCATATAGAGCTCAGCTGTGGATTGTGACTCTGGCTGTGGGTGTTGGCCTTTCCCGTATCTCTTGGGCAAGCCATTGGTCAAACAAGGATTACTGGGAGTAGAGGGAATCAGTCCCCCTCATCAGCTTGCTTGGATTCAGCTGCAGGCACTGCCAAAATCCTTGGGCTGATTGGAAATCTGGGATGTGCAATTTCTTCTGAAACTGAAAACTGCTGAAATGCAAGCTTTCTGACAATTAAAAAAACAACAAACAATCCCTTCTGGGAGGAGTTTCAAATGAAAACATTCATCTAGAGCTCAAGTAAAATGCAAACTGTGGCTTTGTTCTCAGCTGTGTCACCTTTGACCCCCTGTCCCTCTGAGGACAGTTGGGTGGCAGAGCAAAACAATTCTACCAAAAAACATTTTCTAAAAATTACTACTTTTTTCTTTTCCTGCCACAGAAACCCCATAATTACTTCAACTAGGCTAAAACCACCACAAGGTGTCCCTGTCCACAGCAGGGGGTTGGAACTGGATGATGTTTAAGGTCCCTTCCAACCCAGCCCATTCTATGGGTCTATGAAGTTCCTCACATAAAGATCCTGCTTTTGGTGACACCTGTGTGTCCTGCCAGTGTCCCCTTGAGTCTGAGCAGGACTTGATACTCTAAAGCAGACTCAGCCAGTTCCAGGTTAAGTTAGAAAGGCATCAAACCAGCAATGCTATCACCTCTTTTTTAGTGGGATCCACGCCTTCGGGAAGTTCATCCACCGTCCTGTGCATCAGCACCTCTCGGGAGTAAATCCCTTCCCCGTTGGGCACGGGGCTGCTGTGGCTGCTGCTGTTGTTGTTGCTGTTGTAGTTGTTGCTGTTGCTGTAGCTGTTGCTGTCACTGTGGCTGAAGTGAGATTTGTACTCCGAGGAGGCATTTGCTGTACCCGAACCAGCCAGGTTGGTCGTGCTGAGAGTTCCCTTGTTCAGGCTGAGGTTGTTCAGGTCCTGCCAAATGGAGGAAAACACATCATGATGAGATGTTCTGGCACAGCAAGCTGGGGATGATCCCAGGATGTTTCTGCTGGGGTTGTGGGGGACTGTTTCTGGCACAGACTATCTGTAGCTCCAAAGCAGCAAGGGGGAAGTCTCAACTAAAGCGTTAGTGCAGTGCCTCCATAAATGCTACACCTTGGTGTTAGGACTGCTAAAAGCACACACTAGTGAGAGCTCTTACAAAGAACTGAGGGTACTTACAGCAGTCTCATTCTTCTCAAGATAACATCAGGGGAAGGCACATGTGGGATGACAGAAGGTGAGGTTAGATGTCTACCATGTCTAAAACCCAAATGACCTGCACACCCCTCCCTGATGAGCCATCTCTCGTCATGCAAACCTGCCACTTCCTTCCAGCCTTCATCCTGACCCTGCCCAGGGCAGAACTGACCCAGGTGACAATGGCATTTGGAGGATTTATCCTCATTTACTTTGGAGGATCCCCCACTGGGCTATGCCCTTCTTGACCAGGGGAGCCTTGTTTGAGGTCTCAGTGGCTCCACCATTGTAAATTATTCACAAAACATTGAACTACACCCTCTTAGAGCTGCACATACCTGAATTTGTTCTGCATTAGAGCAGCTGGACAATGTCCTGCTCACAGATGCTTCTGGGCAGGACTGGAAAAGGCCCAGCAAGTCTGGGTGCATTTATGGGTGATTTATCACATCTCCCTCTGCTTCCCAGAGAGGAGCACAGCTCTGATGCTGGCAGCCTGAGGTTCCCATCCCTGCCCTGATCCTGGTGTCTCCTCCAGGGTGCAAACAGGCTGGAGGATGTGGTGGTGTGAGAACCCAGGTGTTTTCTACTTGTATGGCCAAGACACAACTCACCACTTTGATCTCGGATATGGCCGACACATCTCCCAAGCTGTTCTTCATTTCCTCGTAGGACTTGCCATCCTAAAGGGAAAGAGAGAGTTGTGAGGGCCATGGGCTGCCTTTAGCCCACACTCCTGGTCTCTAACCCACACTCCTGGGTCAGGAGATCATGAATTTGAAAGCCCAGTGATGGCCACTGCTGTGGCAGCTCCTGCAAACCGCAGCCCCTGCAATCAGAAGACTGCCAGAATCTGAGCTTTCACTTGGAAAAAAAAAAAAAAAATGGACTTCAGCCTTTGTAGTTGTACAATAACAGGTGAAACCAGGAAATCTAAAGACTTTAGAGCAGAAGGCAAATGAAGATAAATAATATTTACTGCTGGATTTCAATATTTTTCAATTTTTCATGGATCTTGCAATGCCTGAAATAATACTCCTTTTTTCCAATTTTCCTGATTCATTTAGCTAAAGCAACTGATTTTTTCAAAGACTCAGGTCTTGTCTTCTTGTAATTAGGTGCCATGTACTATGAAGTACCTCTTATTTTCCATTAAAAAAATGGAATACGCTAGATAAATTGGCAAAGCTCATGACTGTGTTTTCCTAAGCAGCCAGGAGATGTCAGTTCTTAACAGAATCACCCAACAAAGTTTCCCAACAAGAACAAGCAATGTAAACACATGGACTGCAGAGAAAACAGATTTAGACCCAAAACTGAGCAAAGAACACACACCAGATGTTTCTGGGATGTCAACAGTTTGGATGGCTTGTCTGTAGTTGCTGAAGCTGCCTACAGGGGATATTTTTAGAGGCACATATTTTATGAGCTGTATCCTTGTTTTTCAGCAGTTCCTCAGGAAAAAAAAAGTAAAACAAACCCACAAGTTTTGACCTTTTTTTCTAAGCATCAACATGTTTTTAAGAGTCATTGTGAGTGGCTATCTTATCTCTCCAGATCCAGCTGACAAGACTGGATCCACCACCACATGGATTGGGAAGAAAGACAATGCAAACCCAGATACAGGAAGTAAAATATCTCTGTAAGAGTTTTCCTGCAGTGTGAAATCCTGGGGAAAAAGTGGAGAAAGGAATTTTTCTTTCCCACTCATCCCCTGGGGCAATTTTCCATTTCTATATAGGGAGGAGCTGGTATTTGTAACTCTGCTTTTGAAGGCTGGTGTGAAGGGACCAAGGGTGACCTTGCTCAGGAGCTCCTGGGCTCTGATGGGCTTTCCACAAACCTGAACACAAGACCTGTCTGCTCACATCTTTCATTTCACCACAGTTTGCCCTTAAAGCTGGGTCATAAATTTGCCTCTGTGGCCGCATTTTCAACAATGAGCTTCTGTTGGTTTGCCTTTTTTTTTTTCTCCCTTTATGACGTGGGTGGGTCTGTTTTCCCTCTGAACTTGAGTTTGCTACTCATAGTCCCCACCTCTTTTTGGCTGAAATCAAAAACTTGATTTAGAACCTAATACTTAATGAAAATATGAATATTGTGAATTCAAGCACATTTTAAAAAGCCTCAGTTTCACCACACAGGTACTTTTTACTGGTGGAGGAGCAGAAGCTGCTCAGACAGCACCAAGAACTCATGTCCCTGTGCATGGCAGGGCGTTGCAACTGGATGATCTTTAAGGTCCTTTCCAACCCAAGCCATTCCATGATTTTGTGAAGCTCAGGACATGTCCTAGTGAGGTTTCACTCCATGAATCCCATATTCACTGACAACAACACCCTCCAGGCACTGCTGAGAACGCCCCAGGGCTTCTCCAGCAACTCACACTCCATTTGTAGGGGTCCCAAGCGTTGAACCATCCCGTGAAGTTGAGGGGCTCGTAGCCCTGCTTCACCAGGATGATGGGAGTTGCCAGGTCCCTCCCAGCTGGATGGGTCTTGAGATACTCCTTAGCTGAGGCAATTGCCTCATTCCTCTCCTGTGCGTTGGAGGCTTTGCCGACCCAAAGGAAAATCTGTGAGAGGAGAAGGTGTTGAAGGTCAGTGAGGCATTGGAACCTGTGCAGGCACAGCTGGTTGTTCTCCCCTGCCAGAAATAAGAGTGGAAAGGTGTTTTCCCAATAGTCCCCTGTGATTCTGAGCCCCGCTTTACCCCCACCCAAGGAAGATTTTGTTTTTGAGACAGGCATGGAGCATAAATATTTCAGCTCTTGTATGTTTCAAGGTAGTTGAACCCAGTCACAGGCTGAGATCCAACTCAATAAACACCAACTAAAGCCATAACCTGTAGGGGAGGAGGCTTTTCCTGACCTCTTCCCATGTGTCCAGCAGCATGACATCATCTTCATCCAGGTCCTCCTGGCAGAACCCCACCACCTCTGTCATGATGAACCGACCCGTCTGGTTGGAGCACTCAAAGAGGCGAGGCTGGTACTGTGTGCTCTGCTCCTGGAACCTGCCTCACGCATGGCAGGGGAAGGAAAAAGCAAGAAAGATGGAAATCTTTCCCTCCTGCCTTACAGCAGGGCCCTGAAGCTACTTGTTGTGGCCTTGCAGGAAGAGGTGGAACATGGCAACACTCATCTAAAGGCCTCAAAGTCAGCAGTGTCAGATATCAGGGGATTCTCAGACCATTTTAATGATTTTCAAAGGTAATTTTTTTCTCCACCCAAAAAGGCAAAAGCAGAACCCTTCTCTCATTGTGGTGATGAGCCTGATGTCAGGTGAAAGCCACACCAGATCCCCTTTTTGCAAAGGAAACCATCACCATCCCAGAGGGCTGGAGAAATCCATGTTGTCCAAAAGAAGATCTTGTGATTCTCCTGGGGCTGCTGCTGATAATGGCTGGAAATGGAGCATGTGGTTCCTGCAGCCCTCAGGATGAGACATGGGACAGGTTTACTGGGGAGAAAGGAAGGTGTAGCACACCCTTGTCTGCAGGCTTTGGACCTGTAGTTCCCACTTCAGGAGATCTCCTGGCCCAAAAGCCAGGAAAGAAACACCTTGGTGTGGTGTCTGACCAAGGTCTTGGTGATATTCGTGCTCCCTTTATTGAGGACACAGTACCAAAGTGTTCTCTTTCCTCAAAAGTTTTGATCCCTTGCCTAATGTCCCCTAGTCCCAGAGGGACAAGCAGGTCACTATTACCTCTTTTCACTGGCATAAGGTGCTTTGCCTCCCAGAGCTTCCCAGAACTCTGCTGGCTCCTGTCCTTCCAGAATGGTGTGCTTGTCCCGTCTGGAAACGATGTCAGCCACCATTTTTGCCATCTCCCTCTCATCTCCGCTGCATCCCTGTGTTCAGGATAAAAGATTGAGCTGCAGTTAGGGGCAGACTGGCAAAACTTATTTATGGGGAAAAGCTGGCTTGGTCCTCTGGAGAGCTTCAGACCTGCTTGAATGCTCTTGAGCTGATCACTCAGAAACCATTTCTAGTCCTTGAAGGGACATTTAGTGCAGCCAATGGCACCTAGATCAAAACTCTCAGAATGACAGAATGATTTGGGTTCGGATGGACTTTAAAGATCATCAGGAACACTTTCCACTTGAACAGGATGCTCCAAGCAATATCCAAGCTGGCTTTGAACACTTCCAGGGATGGGGCATCCACAAGTTCTCTGCTTTGGTTTGATCTATCATCTCATCCTGACACACGACTGAAACAAGATAAATGAATTTGCTCTCATCCTGGCTGAATTCTTACAGCTGGAAAATCTGGGATGATTTATTCACATGAAAGCTGTATAAACATCTACAATGAGTGGGGGGAACCCCAGCATGGGTTACTTTTGTAGAGAGGGCTGTTACCGCTGACCCTTCACAGACAGAGCCCTTTCCTGGCTTCACTTTCCTCACAGAATCACTGAATCATTAAGTTTGAAAAAGACCTTTAAATAATGAAGTCCAACCATCAGCCCAGCACCACTAAATCATGTCATCAAGTGCCACATCCACGCATTTTTTGAATACTTCTGACTCCACCGTTGCCCTGGGCAGCCTGTTCCAGTGCTTGACATTCCTTTCTGTGAAGAAATTTTTCCTAATATCTAATATTAACCTCCCTGGGCACAACTTGAGGCCGTTTCTCCACTGAATTAATGGGCCACCTGCCCAAGGATTCATCTCCACGACCTAGCAAAGGCAGGAGACTCCAGCCCTGCCTCGGCATTTTCAGTTTCCTTTGGTTGCCTCCCCGTGTCTCGCTGCAGACTCACCTTCCCACACCACAGGTAGCAGACCTGGCTGGTGGTGAGCAGGAAGACATCATTGGAGTTGAGGGAGGAGGCTCGGGCTGGCACCTCTGTGGCCTTTGTGTTCACCTCATCTGTGCCCCTCACCTGGAAGAGGCGGATCGCCGGCTCGGGGGTGCTCTTCTGAGCCCGGCTCGTGCCGCCCTGCAAGGAATCACAGAATCACAGAATCACTGGGTTGGAAGAGACCTCCAGGATCATCAAGACCAACCCAACCTTAAATTCAACTAAACCATGGCACTGAGTGCCACATCTAGTCTCTCCTAGACACATCCAGAGATGGTGACTCCACCACCTCCCCAGACAGGCCATTCCAATACTTTATTACCTTTTCTGTAAAAAACTTTTTCCTAATATCCAACCTATTTCTCTTGGCACAGCTTGAGACTGTGTCCTCTTGTTCTGTCAGTGATGTCTGGAGAATGAGACCAACCCCAGCTGAGCACAGCCACCTTTCAGGGAGTTGTGGAGAGTGATGAGGTCACCTCTGAGTCTCCTTTTCTCCAGGCTGAACAACCCCAGCTCCCTCAGCCATTCCTCACAGGGTTTGTGTTCCAAGCCACTCACCTTGGAGAGGGAGAGAGGGAAGGGTGGTACTGGGAGCTGAGGAGGATATAGAGATCCAGGGTGTCACTGATTTGGAGAAGGCTTTGGGCTGGCAGCCCTGCCCACTGTTGCAATGATGGGTCATGGTTCTGCACTGAGCAGGCAAGGAAATCCAAATATCTTCTGATTCCAGGTCAGAATGAAACCTACATGGTACAACTCTCACATTTCTCCCTGATTACGGAGTCTTGACCAGCTCCCATCAAGATCCTCAAAACCCATGAGACCAGATCTTGGTGTCTGTAGAGGATGTGCCATGCAAACTGGGAGGGGCATCTGCACCCTGATTTCCAGCTGTGCACATCTTAACTGAACATCTGCCATGGAAACCAAATAGTGGGACCAACACTGAGAGCTGAGGGCAATCTCTCTCTCCCAGAGCCATTTGGAATTTCTCCATTACAGATGTCAGCAGCCAATGCAGCAAGGGAAGTGGGTTGATAGATATATGATGTAATTCAGCCAAGAACAATTCAAATCATGTTTGTAGAATATTTTGAAGGACCCTCTCTGGATAGCTTCATTGGTAATTCACAGGATGACTGCCTTAGTCTAACTCTGCAAAGTATTTTTGGACAGAGTTGGAATGAACCTCACACATCCCTGCTGGAGCTCAGGGGTGGACAGCTGAGTTGGGTCAGTCCAGGACTGTGTTTATTCAGTGTTCAGACTCCTTGAGGAGTACCAGCAATGTCCTCTCTACCAGCCCATGCAGTGCTGGCAGGCTCCTGTCATGAACATCAGCCTGTTTTTATTGGACTATTTCCACTGCAGCTGCCAAGCCCTCATTGGTGCTCCCAGCTCCCAAAGTTACCTCGTAGATGACCAGCTTGCCCTTGAAGATGGCCAGGAAGTGCCTGGGCTCCTTGCCCATTGTCACTCGCACCTGCACGGCCTCGTCCCCGTATTTCTTGTCCAGCTCGATGGCATTGAGGGCACAGGCAGTGATCTCATCCACGGAGGCGTGCCGGCCCTGGGGGACACAGAGGTGACACACAGAGTGTGATGAGAGCAGGAGTACAAACCTCTTCATAATTCATCACTTGCCAATCCCAAAGTGTGTAACATCATGAGACTGGAGTTAAAACTTCCAGATATTTAAATTTCACTGGCATTCTGGTTTTGTAGACTTTAGAGCTCCATTTTTGAAGCTTCTCTCTGCATGAAAATATATTTTCAAAAGGAAAGCAGAGTTGTTCATATAACCACAAAACTTTAAGTGAGGCTTTAAGGGACAATCTGAATCCAAAGTTTGACCTCAGCACTGTAAGTCCGATCATCCTTCCACCTTTCTGTCTGATTTTGCTGGTGCTCAGCCTGATGCCAGTTTGGGATCAGTGTCCATGCTACCTACAAATGACAGCTTGGGGTATTTGAAACTGATGAGCAAATGGTAATTTGAGCTCTTTTGGATGCTTGGGTTGGGATTTTTGTGTGCAATTGCTTTTTTCAGCTTTAGACTTGTATAGCAGGCACAGCACAGTGCCCTCTGCTCTGCTTTGACCTACCTGCCACATGTAGAGGACATAGTGGGGTCTGCCTGACCTCAGGTAGGTGTACAGGACCAGGTAGCAATCACCCCCATAGAACTGCCCGTATGTCTTGGGATTCACCGGCTGCATTTCCAAGTCCTCAATCCTCCACACCTAGGGAACAAACACATCCTGGTGAGCAGCAGTGGAGTCAAGGTGAGGACAGAGCACAACTCTTTGGCTACCACACCACTGAAGGTTCAGGTGTTCCCTCAGATCCCATCACTGGTCACTAGAGGGGAGAGATCAGTACCTGCCCCACATGAGGAAGCTGTAAACTGCCATCAGGTCCATCCTCAGTCTCCCCCAAGCTGAACAAAGCAAATAATGCTTGGAAACAGGCTGATTATTGCACCCTCTGTCAGCCAGAGGAGCTCTCTCACCTCGATCTCCCCAGAGGCATCGTCGACCATCCTCTGCTCAGCTGCGAGCTCAGGTCTGGCATGGAGCTGGGTGGTGTCAAACTTCACCTGCTCCACCTTGGCTGCGTGTGCCAACAGAACAAAAACAAGAACCCAGTGAATGCACGACAACACACAAACCCTTCCCATCACCCTCACACACAATCACTGCACAGCAAGCAAAAACCTTGCAGGTTTGCAAGAAGCCACTCCTGCCCCCAGTAAACCAGCATTGATTTTGGAACATGCAAGACTTCAGACACTTCAGTCTTGACCTGTAACAGGCTGGAATTGGCCACATGGCATGTTCCAGTGATGGCAAGCTGGTAGAAATACTAGTAGTCTCCTGATTGAAAATTCTTATTTTTTCTCCAGATCTATAAATATTTCCCTCCTTGTTTTTACAAGGATGCTGATTTCAGAAATAAAATGCCTACATTTCTCCACCTCATGACAAAGAAAGAGAGTATTTAAAGACAGCACAGAGAGAAACAGAGATGGAGAAAAAAGAGAGAAGTTGCAAGGGAAAAAGATCTGTGGCTCTCAAGCTGTTATTGATGGAGATGTTCAGCATCTCTGTCACCTTCCAATCATTCATCAACAAGCTCTCTCTGTTTGGAATTGTTTACTCTTTGGGGTTAATGCATTGTAATATTCCCTTCAGCAGTGTGATAAATACACCATTTACACCTGGTGTAAACACAGCATCATTCCACTGACGTCAGGAAGGGACTGGATGGATGCCAGTGTAAATGAAAGCACAACTCCTTATCAGGCTCAGCATTAGCCCTTTATAAAGGAAATCTGGGATTTTTGCAAGTGGGAGATTTTGCATACAATTGTTCAGAGGGGAGTGACTCTCTGCCAACATCTACATTTAGAGTAAGTGGCAATTTGCTTCATATAAGAAAATTCAGCAGACCTGAATGTCATTCAGTTCATGAATCCTTTCCATCTACTGAAGATGATGGAAAGCAGAAGGCACTAGGAGAGTGTACATTTGATTTTCAAGATTCTGAAGGCAGTAGACAGCTGATGTCAATGATATTCCCTCAGCTATTGCACAGGTAGGAAAGACAAACCCAGGACCAATGTTGCTCACCAATTTTGCCTGTAGTGTAGACCTTGCCCAGCCCTTGTGTTTCATTCTTTTCTGTCCACCTCTGGAAGAGCTGTTTGAACATGGCTGACTCTGCTCCATCATTGATCACCTCAACGTTGGTGGATGAAGGATAGCCTTTGGCTTGGATAAAACCCTGGTGGGGTTCAGAAAGGTCATTAGTGATTTTTTTACTTTTTACAGACATGAGAAGAGGTGTGTGGACATGAACCAGCCTGAAGAGTGAGTGTCCCTCACTGAACACAGGGCGGGATTCAGTCCAAGATTTGCATTCAGACTGATCAGAAGTAACTGAAGACTCTTGCTGTAGTATCCATGTTTACTTCTGTCTTTAGGGGACTGAACCCTACTCCTACTCCTTTTCTCCAAACTTTTTGTCCCTCCCTAAGCCAGGAAGACTGCCCTGCCTGTAGCTTGGTAGCCTGGTAGAGAGCACGTGAGTGAAGGGATAGAGGCAGCTCAGCACCCCCAGAGCATGAAGTCTGTTCTGAAGGGACTAAACGCTCACAAATTTTTTTTTTCTTTTTTTTTTTTTTTAATTTTTTCCCTAAACCCGTATCATTTCTTTGCAATGGTGCTACCATTGAATTAAAAGACTGCTTCAACAGAGGTGCTTGATACAGTATGAGAAGGAAGAATATGTTCTGTGTTCTGCCACAATGCCAAAATCCTTGCTCAGTTTTGGGAACCGCTCCTGTGTTTATCTCAGAAGGCTCCAGGATGACCCGAGGTGCAGTGCTGGCAGCCGTGGTTCAGGGAAGGAGCCTGGTTGTGGCTTTCTGAGCATCCAGCTTCTGCTGTAAAAACTGCAGCCACACACTCTGCCCTCAGGGAAAAGCAGAGCAGATGGCCCTCCCATCCCTCCCACCTGCCACACTGAAAGAAAGACATATCTTTTGTTCTACATGTGTAGCTCAGGGCCAGAATTTGCAGAGATGATTGCCTACTAAAATGAGCCTGAGTCAAGCTCTTGAAAGGAGCACAGAGTGAGGTAAGTTTTAAAGCAAAGTTTTTTAAGCTTTTCTTCTCCGAGACAATAGGTGCAATCCTATTGAAGCTGGATGTCTCCAGGTAGGACCTTACTGAAGGTGGAACCACTGAAGTTCAGCATCTCCCAGTTAGATCTCATGGTAGATGAAGCCATTTATATTCTTCCCATAAGTAAATGTCCAATTAGAAGCCATGTTCCCTCATAGCCCTCACTTCAACCCACCAACTTGTAAAAAAAAAAAAATCAAATACCTTACTTGCTCAGGCTCCCTTGAGGCTAATTTTTTCTGAGAGGAAGAGTTGAGGAATGCTCTGACAGAAAATAACACATGGATGCCAGAGCCCCTTTATTATCTGTTTATGCACCTTTTGGCCATGAATCTAATTGTATCCTGACCCTGCTGATCCTCTCTGACTCCACCACCCCTTGAACAATAGTTTCCAGGAGTTCACTATTTGTCGTGTAGAAAAGTATTTTCTTTGATACTTTATTTTCTTTAACCATTTTTTTTTCTCAGTTTTAGTGGCAGGTCTTAGTCCTAGCACAATTTGATGACTAACAATTTTATATTTATGTCATCGTGCCTTCCCTAGACATTTAACTTCTCTCTCTGTTATTACACAGACCAGCTCCCCAAGACCTACACTTAATTGTAATTAGTGGTCAGACCTAGATCAGCACATATCAACCGCCCACAACATTGTTTGCACTCTATTACAACTCACCACAGCTCGAGTGAATGCTGCCTTTTTCTCTTCTGGGCTGGAGGCTTTTCCTCTCCAGACATAAATTTTGAAGCCACCTTGGTCTAAAATGTAGCAGTCCTGAGGTTAAACCAAAAAAACAGGAAACAGAAAAAAAAAACCAGACGTGAAAAGCTCTGTGCAGGAAAAGCTCATCATTTGTAGCCTATTCAGGTTGGACTGTTCTTGAAGATTTAGGTAAGATGTATAGATGCATATCTAGCTTATTTCTCTGCCTTGCAGAGCTTTAACCCTGGTGCAGCCATTATCAGAGGTGACAAGAGAATTAATTTTTTATTGTTTATAAATGGAGTACAACTACCACCAACCCCACACAGCAGGGGTTCACAGGTGTGGGCACACCTGCTGATTTATAATTATTATTTATAACTAGATAAAGGATGTGGTTTTTTTCTTAGGCATTGCTCAAAACTGGCTATGGCTCCTTCACAGGAGGTGTTCTCAAACCAAAAACACCACCAGCTCTAAAAGGGGGCCGTGTATGCTAAAATATCAACCACAGCCTGCTGCTGCCTGCATTTATGCCCAAATCTACTACTAAAGGAGCAGGAAAGGTCTAAGTTAGACATCTTCTGCATGAATATTTTGTCCTCATGGAGATCCCTGATCTGGAGCCCGAAATGTTGCATTGCTGTGAAGGCAGCAGGATCCCAAACCCAGAGGGGATGAGGTGTGTGCTGAGCCCATCCCCACTGCAGAGAGCTGGTGCTCCAAACACACTGTGGGACCAAAGGCTGCTCCTTTTTCAAACTGAGCTATGAAAGAAGAAAAAAGGCTTCATATGTCTGCAAAGGGAGGCTGAGATTTTAACAAGGCTGACATCAGGATGGAAAGGGGAGTGGGAGCCTTGCAGCACAGTGCTGCGTTGGAATAGGCTGGTCTGCACTGCAGACAATTAAGGATGAGCAATTCTCTGCCAAATTTTAGTCAGAGGAAAAGCCTCTGTTTTCTGAAAAACTCTGCACAGAGGGTCTGTCAGGAAATCTCCTTCCAGGGTGGGTCACTGAAACCAGCCACTTGCTACAGCAGGAAAACAAATCTCCATGAGCAGAGTCTTTATTTGCTCTGGAGTCAGCAGAGGGAAGGCTATCCCTGAACATCAGGTATTCAGAAGCCTTCATTCCGTCTGGAATTTATTCCTGGTATGCAGCTCTCCCTCACTGTGATTGCCAAGCTAATATAATCCTTGGCTGAGAGCATCAATTTGCCATCTCTTCTTGGAACTCATTCAACACACCACCTACCTCCGGCTGCTGAGATTGTAGCAGGGCTAAGCTGTCCTAACCTAACAGCAGGGCTAAGCTCTCCTAGCGATGGAAGGCCTGATAATTTTCAGGAAACAGGTGCTCAGCTGAAAACAAAGTGAGCCACAGCCTCCTTTTCTCGCTGGAAAGGCCACTCTGGCTTTGTCTCACCTCGTGCTGGAGCAGATTCTGCGTCAGGGGCCGGGTGGCGATCTCCTGCACCACCAGATCATTGTCCTTCTCATAGACACTGCAAGACAGAGCCACATCGAGCTGAGTTAGGCCCCAGGGAGCCCTCAGTGAGAAGGGATGGGGTGTGGGGCACAGCCCAGCACTCACTGGTACAGCCGGACGTTGGCTTTCTGCAGCTCGTCCGCTTTGGTGTCGGGGGTGGCGTCACGGAGCTCCCCGCGCCTCTCGCCCAGCACCATCCTCATGATCTGCATCAGGTCTGGGGAGTCCCTCTCGTTGTCAATGATGCCAATCTGGGCCCGGCCGCCCCTCTCGCTGTCCCTGATGCTCCGAGCCAGAGCGAGACCCTGCACAAGGACCCGCAGGGGTAAGTCCTGACAGGCACCACAAACCCAGAGAGCCCCAGGCCCCCAGCAGTGACTGAGAACCAGCAGCCCAAGCCAGTTACCACAGCTCTCTGAAGCTCCTAGTGCCCTCCAAATTTAGCTATTAAAGAAGCAGATATGTCTGTAATGCCTGATTATTAACTAACTCACAGGAAAATATTGCTAATTGTAGTCGCTGCTGATGCTGCTCCCGCAGGGCACAGGCATGTGGGAGCCACAACAGGCACTGCCTGTGTGTGACTGTGCAGGAAAAGCTCATCATCTATAGCCTATTCATGTTGGACTCTTCTTGAAGATTTAGGTAAGATGTATAGATGCATATCTAGCTCATTTCTCTGCCTTGCAGAGCTTTAACCCTGGTGCATTATCAGAGGTGACAAGAGAATTAATTTTTTATGGTTTATAAATGGAGTACAACTACCACCAACCCCACAGGACAGGGGTTCACAGGTGTGGGCACACCCGGCCCAGGCTGTTGATTTATAATTGTAAATTATAATTTACATCAGGTCCAGTGGTCTCCTGGGATGGTCTGGGGGAGAGATGAGCACATGCTGAGGCCAACGAGGCAGGATGCTGCAGAGCAGCAGGACCCTGGCCACCCTGCAGTGACGTTTTACATTTAAATGTTTCAAGTGCTTAAAAAACGTGGATGTCTTCTGTGAGAAAAGCAGCGTGAAATGTTAAGCAGCTAATTAGGCTGAAATCTCCATCTTCAATTGAATTTTTTTTGTTCCCATGACTCTTACTGATATAGCTTTGAAAGATTCCTCTCTTTATTAGACATAAGGAATGACCTGCTTGAGGCCTGAGATGAACCCAGCAGCCGTGGACCTGCTCCCCTTCCTGTGTTGAGGATTGCTTTATATCTTCTTAAGAGCCACAGGATCTCCAGTGTGCTCCAAAAATGTGTTCCCTGTGGATATTCCGCCTCTCCCAGTAGAGATTCCCCCTCTCCCCGTTCATCAGGGGACACCACACACAGAGCAGACCCACCTGCCTTTTAATATTATAATGACCACAAGCTTGGCCATCAGCTTTGCTGATGACCCTCTGCTGTATCTTGCTTTATGTCTCTGTATCTTGGTTCCTGTATCAGTAAAATAAGGATAATGATCCCTTTGCAGAGTGCCTGAAGAGCTACAGATCTGACCTATAAGCACCTGGGTTATGCATTCCTGCTTGTCTCATACTGACCAAGCCAGAATTCCCTGTGGATGCTGTAAACAAAAAAATGAAAATTAATCTACCCTGGGGTGGTTACTGCAGCTAAACCTACTGGAGCTGCTGACTTTCTAATACTGTGCCGTGCAAACAACAGGGCAGAGAGAGATGGGGATGAGCTCCAGAGGGAGCTGGATGACTTTCTGGGGCTGGAACTAGACATGTGCCTGTGAAACACAACCTGAGGCCAGGAGCAAAGCAATTTCAGGGGCCTCTAAAACCAGCAGATGGGCAAGCAGAAAATTTCGCACTATTTACATCATCTCCATGTTGTTGCTCTTAAGATTTTAGCTGTGAAAACACAGTGTGTTTTTTCTTTAATTTTTTTTCCCTAGGCATCAAAAAATGCCACCTTAAACCAAGTGGCTTTCACCAGTACTCACCCTGGATTTCTCAGCAATGCTGCAGCTGGGTCCATTCCACTGGATCAGCACTTTACCAAGGTCCAGCAAGAAAACATCTCCCTTATTGAAACTGTCCCAGGAGAGCGCTACCTGTCACAGGGAAATGAGAGAGTTTGGCAGAGTGGGGAGGACAAGGAGAGCTGCAGGTGACAAGTCACAGCCATGGCAAACCTGTCCCTGGGGATGTAAGAACGGGTTTGCAGTGAGTGCTCATTCTGCTGGCACTCAGCTCTCCACTGAGCACACTGGCTTCTCTTGTGCTAACACCAAACCCTCAAGTGAGGGCTTGAAGATTGTCCTGAAATGGAAGTTCTTGAGCAGAAATGAGATACCCACCAGGCAAATCTGCTCAAAAATGAGTGAGGGAGGAGAGGGAAGGAGAAATGATCCATAAGAAGAGCAAGGTCTTCTTCTTACCTCTGTGGCTGACACGTGCTTCTTGCCCTTGACGTGAAGCAGACGCTTGATGTTGTACATGTTGGTCTCCACATGTTTAAATCCTGAAGCCACTCCTCCCTTCTTGTAGCTGTTGTGTAGCAGAGAATAAAGAGTTAGAGCTGGTTAGAAAACACCTTCACATCTATCCTCTGAGAACATCCCAAGCTTTTGGTGGCAACTAAAAAATCTAGAGGCAAAATAACCTCAAAGTCCTAAAACTGCAGTGGCAAATGCTGGGTTGCCTCACTGCTGTTCATGGTCCTTATCATGGTGTCTGTCTGCCTCTTGTGGGTGGTGTATTGCTGCTATGCACACAATTACAGAATCATAAAATCATTTAGGTTGGACAAGACTTTCAAGATCATCGATTTCAAGCATTAAACATCCTGGGAGAAAATGAACAGGCAGGTAAGGGCTGGCAATGAAATTGTAACACAACCAAACTGAAAATCCCATTGAGCATGGCAGTGGCATCCCAAAATTGAAATACTCCATAAGCATTCAATTAAAATATGAAACAGACTTGGCAGAAAACAAACTTCTTGCTAAAATTTTGTTTTCTTCAAAATAGTTATTCTATTAAAAGCAGCTTAGACAGGAAACTATCGAGAGAAGCAGAACAAAACTGTAAACAGGTACAGGATATTGTCTTTCTCTCAGATTTTACCTCCCAATTTTTTTCTTCCATCCTTTAACACCCACTTTGCAGTAGCCACTCTCAGCACTGTTATCACCTCATGCCACAAAAATGCCATCCCATCTCTTGTGGCAACTTTGCACAATCTTGAGAGAGCTCAACCCCCCCCAGGAAGTCCCACAGCCCTTTTGATGGTTTTTTGGGGGTAAATCTAATCCACTCTTACATATTCTAGACCATTTTGGAAAACAGATCTATTGTTCACACTACAATAATAATTGACAGAATTTAGGGGAAAAAAGAGACAATTGTTGTAGTTTTTGCCATGTGGGTAATAGATGTATTTTACTGTAGCTGGAAAAGTACTGGCTAGTGTGGTCAGAAATGTGACTCACAGCACTTTAGACTTGTTTGGCCCAGCTTAAGACATCCACGGAAGGATGACCTGGTGATTAGTCCACCTGGCAAGATGTGGAAAGAGCTTGCTTTAATTTTTCACTCTGCCTCAGACTTCCTCACTGACCATGGGGACGTGGTTTAGACCCAGATGAATTCTAATTCATGCTGATTTCAGAGGCAGATAGGTTTCCAAACAGACTGGTTTTGAGGGTCTGATTTTCAGTCCTTCATTGTCCCTTACTCATCTTTAAGATGAGGCTAAAAGCACTTTTCTGTCTCAGAAATGTTTTGAGGAAATTCATGAGAGGTTGTTTGAGATGCACACGACAGAGATATCCAGCCAGGCTGGGATGGAGGATATTGAAAACCCAGGATGGGTTTTCATCTGAGTTTCCTTCAGCAGTTTGAAATGAAAGCACTCAGGCTGTTTATTGCCAATGAAGATCTTCCTTGGAGGACAGTGATTGGAGTCCTTCCAAAAACCCCAGAGTGAGCAAAGACCCTGGGATTGCATTCAATATATCAACATATCATATATTCAACAGTATCTTTTAGATGACAGAAGTTCAGTCACTTTTTCCTTCCTCTACAGGAATATTACACCCAGTATGAGCCAAATCAGCACTCCACTTTAAGGTGGATATTAGTCTGAAGTGCTCTGAATGGGCACTTGAAAGTCTGTAGAGGAGAGGAACGAAGACCCTGAGGTGAACAAAAGGGAGGTTGAGATTCAATTACTGCAAATATCTGGGAAAATGACCAGTGGAACAAAATGCCACGGCTCCAGACTGAATGTTACAAACAATTTCCTCAAAATGGGAATTCTCTGCTCTGAATTTTAACCAGCATCACTGCTGACCTGTACTGTAGTAATGCACCCCCAACCTAGCAGGTGTTCCCTTATTAGGAAAGGATTTGGGTTTAATTCTTTGTTTCACTTATAAAGCAAAGAACCAGAAACTTTGATGCTCTTCTCACCATAACTGGCCTGGTTCCAACACAAAGGCACTGGTTGGACAGTTTAAGCTCTACCTCAGGAACTGCAGCTATTCCAACTGGGCAGGATGCCAAAAATCCCACCTTGATCGTTACACACTTAAAGGAGAGCAGGGAGACTCTTGGGGCATTTTCAGGGTATGACAGCAGGTGTTAGGATCCTCCCTGCACCTCACACAGCTTTTACTCTTTTGTTTTGTACATTTGTTATTTTCATCTTAATTAAAACCTTTTGCTTTTCTGAACACCTCCGATCACGCCGTCTTGCTATTTTCATAAGCCATTTCTGAGAGGCTGCAGGCAACCCACAGGTGTGATGCACCTTTGTGGGGCTAAAAACTGGCCCCACGCAGAAATGCATCACCGTATTTTTCACGTTTCTAAGACATGGATGTCTCAGATGTAGAGAAGCAGAAGGAACCCCAGGGGCCACGGCCTACACCTCAGTGCAGGTGTCCTAGGGTGACTTTATGATGATTAGAAGATCCCCAATCTTCTGTTCTGTTTGTGTTGGATATTGTGTTCTGTACCTTTCAGACTGGTTCTGAGAGCAAAGGGGAGGAAGAAGAAGCACTGAGCTTGTTTTCAGAAACTGCACTCACTCCTCCACATTCTGCTCCTGGACTGTGTCGTCTGCAGCACGGACAGACAGTGGGACAGAGATCTCTTTTCTTTTAGTTACTTTTAGCTAGCTGAGGCAGAGAAGTTCTCTGGATTGTTTTTTCCTCTTTTTTTTTGGAGCTATTTAAACCTGCTCTGGACTGAAAACCCAGAAGAGCACTGGGAGCTCCCACCTGCAGCCCCCTGGCATTGTCCAAGATGGCATTGTCCAGCACCGGAGGGACTGAGACTGGTAAGAGACTGAGCGAGCTGAGCTACACCTGCAAGGACTTTCTGAGTTTGCCATCTCACCTTAGTTGTTTCATATTATTCCTTTTTTTGTGCTTGTGGGCACTTTGTTAAAATAGTTTTTTCCATTTTTCTCTGAGGAGATTTTTTCCCCGGACCGACTTGGGGAAGGGGCCATTTGGGTTTGCCTGCCAGAGGGACCCCATTCGGATGTTTCCTCCCAAATTTGCCCTAAACCAGGACAGCAGGTCCTTTGGAGGTGCTACTCACATGATTCCATGGCGGAAGTAGCTCTGGAAGGTCTCAGACTCGTGTCCCTGCACCTCACGGTGCTGCACGGGGCTGCCCCCGAGCGCCGCATCCAGCTGCGTCACGTACACGGCCGCGGCGCCCTGCTCGTCCTGCGAGGAGTCCCTGCCAATCCAGTAGTGCAGATCCACCAGCGCGGAGCCACGGGACATCCTTTTGGTCTGGAAGAGGTGGAAGGAACAAGGCACAGTGTAGGAATTATGGAAACTTGGATTTTGGGGTTTTAGGATATAGTAATACATGTGAGTTAAGATGGAGGATTTTGGGTGTTGTCTAAGTCCTTCTTCTTCACCTTCTTCTTCTTCATGAGTTTGGGTGGTTTTCCGTAATTGGGTGAAAAAGGTCAGGAATTCTGTAAACTTGGATTTGGGGATTTTAGGATATAGTAATACATGTGAGTTAAGACGGAGAATTTGGGGCATTGTCTAAGTCCTTCTTCACCTTCTTTCTTCTTTTTCATGGGTTTGGATGGTTTTCTGTAATTGGGTGTAAAAGGTCCACATTGTGGGCCTTGGGTGGTCATTATTGGGTCAGACACATAAATAATATAGGTGTCACCTCGTTATTGGGTAATTATCACTTAAATAACCTTGGAAAGAGTTAGAGACATCTCCATTTTACCTCACTTCTCTAACTTGCTAGCTAGAGCTCATGGCTCATGAGTCTCTAAATAAATAAGAAATAATAAACATCCAAGTCCAAACATAAAACCTACATTTCCCGTGTATTAATCCCAACCTTGGCAAGGAAGAAAGGAAGCAAGAACCTTCACAGCACAGTCCATTTTTGTGTTGGAAAACCAAGTGACCTTTCCCCGTTCTGTTTTTCTCCTGGGCAAGGGGGAAAAAGGACAGAGCCTCCCTGGGAGCTCAGCCTGGAGCTCTCCTCACTCAGCAGAGCAATTTATGGATTTTATAAACTGAACTGAAGGATGTTTCTGTCTGATATTCTTTTGTAACTCCTATTATCAAGGAAAACTGAGCACCAGTGCAATTAATGTGTTCAGCTTGTCCTACTATTGTATATTTTGATAATAAGACTCAAAGCAGATTCTTCTCATAGATCACCTTTTGAAATGCAATGCACACTGCTATTTATTTGCCTGGAGATGCTACCCCTTCTTTCCTGTTGTTGTTCTCATAGCACATGACAGAGCATCACAAACTGCCTCGGAATTCCTGCTGACTTGCAAAACAGACATAACTCCAAATGAAGCTGAGCCAGTGTCTACATGCTGGGATTCATCTTATTACAGAAAACCCCAGCAGCCTAGAAAAAGGAGGCAAGCAGGCTGAGAAGAAGGTGTGCTCAGTGTTATTTGAGTTGTGCCAGTTATTTTTCAGCACCCACTGTGTTAAATCCCATTGTGGACACCTGGGAAAGGTAATAAAAGCTCATTTTATAAGCTGGATTTGACACTAAGTTCTGTTTATTTGCTTTGTGCAGTAATACCACAGCGAAACACAGCAGAAGGAGTTGAATAAAATACAGCTCTGTTCCTCAGGCACAGATAATTAATTTGTGGAAAAATCACTCAATTTAATACATTGCTACTGAAGATGATCAAAGCCCCATTGTCCCACGGACAATCTCTATTTGGAGAGGCTCCAGTAAAGAAGCAGAATACAGAGATGAGTGTTTTTACCCTCCTGTCTTCCAGGAAAAAGGAGAATAGTGGGCTGATGAGGGTCTCTTCTGCCTGGGGAAGTTGTTGCAACAGAAGCTGAGCCTGTGAGAACCAAAATCCATATTTACACCATCAGCTCCCTGCAAGGACTCCAGTGTTCTGCTCTAGGCGTGTCTGGGGGCCTGTAGCTCAGACTCACAGAAGGTACCCTGAAGGCATCTGTGTGGGACATTTGAGCAGGAGACACATCCTGTGCAGCCATCCCAGACTGCTTCCCCATCCTGGCACAGGGTGGATGTGCAGTTGGTTACTGAGGGGCCCTGGGGGCGTTGCTGCCTCTCCATGACACAGATGTTTGCAGCAGGCACACTCAGACCCAGGAAATGGGAAATGCTTCTGGTTTCCACCACATGGATGGGTTTGGGTACAATGGGACCTGGGTTGCTCTATGCAGATGAAGAGATTTGGAAGGGATTTTAGGAGGTGAGTGTAACATATCATCCTCCAGCCAAAATCGGAGAACACGAGGCTGTTTGCACAGAGCAGAGCTGGTTCTCAGCAATCCTTCAGAGCCAACCCAGGTTCAGCTGGTGGCAGGTAGGCCTGGACCAAATTTGGGTGGGGCTGAAGTGTCCTTATGGGGACATGAGATGGGCTGCAGAGCCTCTGCTGCTTACGTGACACACGACTTGGAACATCTTCCTGTCCCACATCACCTGCTAAAAATGAGACCCTCCAGCTGGGCACATCCCACATCCCCCAAAGGACTTCCATAAATCATTTAAATGTGGGCCTTGATTGGAATGTGCTGGTCATTCTGCCATGCCTGGGCATGACTCAGTTGATTGGAAGATAAACACTTTAAATGAATTACTGAGTTAATGGCTTCTCTGAACTTCTGATTTACTAAACAGACAGTGTTGTCACAACAGCCACGTGAAATTCAGATCCATGATTACATGGTGAGCACACATGCACAACCACTTCAACAGTGCTTTTTCCACAGGACAGCATACCTAGGAACCAAGGCAGATCTAAATAAAAAGGGTTGAACCAGTTACCCAACAGAGACCAGTGTTTGCTGTCTTACTTACGTGCAGAATGATGTAACAGTCTCCTTCAAAAAAAGTCCCATAAGCTTTTTCAGGTACAGGAACCATCTTCATGTTCTGTAAGGAAATCAGAGCTGGGGTCATTGCTAGAAGTGAAGAGCCAGAAGCTGGTGTGTGTGAAACAGGACAGGCTGGGGTGCACAAAACACTGAGTGACAATCAGGGTTTGGAGAAGGAAGAATCAGGGCCGAGTTTGTGAGCTGGGAAAAGCCACTTCTGGAGGGAATATTCAAAATATTAAGGTGTGAGAAGAGGAAAAAGATGATTTTGCTTGGACAGACTGACAAGTATGTTTTACTATCCTTGCTTTTCTGCAATCCTGTGGATTTAGACCTAGGGCTCAAGCTGAAATGCACCAGAGCTTGTGTTTGTAGGGAATTTCCCAGGAGAGTGAGCACATATCCTAGCTTTAGGTTTGGGCAGAGTTTTTACTCAGTGCCCATGAGCTCAAGGATAACTTTCAGTACTTTGTTAGGATAAGCATTCTGCTAGGGGCTCAGGGCAACCAGAAGCACTGAGAGAAGATAGATTTGAGGACACTGATGGTCCCTCACCCCTCCAGACCCTAATTGCAAACTTCCTCTGGCACAAGTGCATAATGAACCAGCCGTGCCTGCCCAGCACAGGTGCCTGGCTGTGCCACCCACCAGTCCCCATGCAGCTCCTGGGCTGGAGCTGGCTCTGAGGTTCCCTGAAATTAGAGACACACATTCTTCTGCTGGCCTGACTTGTCTCCCAGCATACCAGCCTGACCCCTGTGAACCCACACAGCTCTAATTACAGATCCTCTAGAAAGGAGCTCAGCGCAGTGCTTTGGAGAGATATGGAAAGGTGAAGATCCTGTGATATTTGGAGCATGGTTGTGACCTGCTGAATATCACTTGGAGACCTTGGAGCCTCTTCCCACTGCTCCCCTGAGTGGATTCTGCACCTCAGTCGAAATCCACTCTCATTGTAGAGGAATGTTCTTGGTGAATTGGGCCAGAAAAAGGCAGAATTGAGCAGAGCTTGGTTCCAATCCAAAATCAGATACCACCACCAGCAAAAAGGCAACCCCACAGGCTGCAGGATCTCCCCCTGCAGTGACACAGAGTAGGAAAGGCAAGGAAGAAGTACAGATAGACTCCATGGAATGCCCTTCCTGCAAAAATAGGTGTCTTCCCCGTGGCAGCTGCTGGTGTGGACTAAGGCTACCTATGGATAACCCATCTTGGTGAAACAGGGAATTTCTGGTGTGTTAAAGCAGCCTTTCACTGATTCCAAAAAAGGGTGAGAAAAGCCTCCAGCACTGGAGGAATGATTTCAGTCCTACCACATTCCTGTTTCCTCAGTAAATATTATCATCTCCATTTTACAGAGCAGGAAACCAAAACAATAACAAGTTGAACGTTTCATGGGGAAATACTGAGTCTGTTTTCCACTGTATCTTATCTGCAGGACCCTCTTTTCCCACACAGATTACTGCAAAAGTTCATCTTCCTTGAAACATAAACACACAGATGTGCACAGGACACGTGACATGATTGTGACAGAGGACATGTGCCATCACTCTTGTCCTACCTCTATGCCCCATATCTGCAGTCCCAGCTTTCTCTCGATGGTTGGGAGATTTGTGTCACCGTCTGCCATCCTGCAGAAGGAAGAAGAAAACCCAAAATAATTATTTCATTGGAGGCAACAGTGAGTGTGCTGGTCAGCTGGGTTCCCCTGACCATCAGAGCAGGATTAATAACGAAAATCCACACTTGGAAGCATCTCTGTCTCTTTGCTATTGATAGTTAGGCAGGATAAACCCTCATCCCCAGGTTGTCCATGCTCATGAAGCGCCAAGCAAAGTGTAAGATCACAGCCCACAGCACTGGATAAGACACTTTTGTTTGGGTGGGGAATAATTTCCCCTGGATTTCAACAGGTGGAAAAGATCCATTGGGCTGCTGGGCCTGACATCAGGACTGGTTTGTTCCCACCATGGCATGAGGGGTGGAGGAGACATCAGTGGACCTCCAGGAGTCCTGTGCCCTCCTGGGCCAGGCACTGGAGGTCAGGTCAGGTCAAGTCAGGTCAGGTCTCCTGGCCTAGGGGCACTGGGAGCCCAAGGAATGAAGCCTTTCTACTTCAGGCCAATAATCAGCTCTAAACTGAGACAGGTGTCTCAGGGCAGGGCACCAGGCTCCCAGCTCCATGCAGGCACAGCAGAGAACACACACAGAGTGATCCAGTCAATAACCAGAATGTCGATTTTACACAAATCCCAGCATCTCCCTAAGCTCTGCTGCCTGCAAGGGGAAGAAGCAGGTTTCAGGTTGCCCACACAAAGGTTACTGAGAATATCTGAGATGGTTTTTGTATCTTCAGCTGCCCCTCTGATGGGTGGAGGTCTCCCATCCGTTCTCTATCATATCTACCAGTTATGGGGGAAAAAAAAGTACTATCCTTAGCTGTGCTCCCTGTTCCTACTGCCGAGGTTTTTGCTCAAGAAACAACTTCTGAACCCAGCTTGTTTACAGGGCAACTTCCTGAAGCAAGTGAAACCCCAAAGCAATGTACATAAAAACGTGGAGTTACATCCTATCTGAACCTGAGCTGGCTGTGCTGCAGCAGCCACGGGCCAGGCTGTGTCTGTGCAGGGGCACAACCCACATCAGCCTTTCCCCTGTGAGCCACTCCTGCTCACAAATCCAGGCCCAACCTCCAGAGAAAACACAGCTCACTGCTCTTGTGCAGGAGGGGAAGACCAGAGAAGTGATCCCTGCCAGAAGGTGTTTATTGCTCGTGTTACGGGTGCTGCCTGTGACACCACGAGATCATAACAAGTGTTGGTCACCCTGAAGAGTTAACACCCTAAGTAAGAGCACAAAAAATGCTGCCACAGGCAGGAATATTGATCCATCCAGACCTCCCACAGCTGCCAGACCCCGGCTCCTTGCTCAGGCAGGAGGGAGATGCAGGTGTTTCCTGGGGGTATTTTGAGCCCAGCCCCAGCACCTCTCTGTTACCTGAGCAGGCACAGGCTGGCAGTGCTCAGCAGCAGGAGTCAGAAGTGCTCATTCCTTCCTGAACACAGAAGGAAGGAGACTGGAGACTGAGTCCATGCAGCCTCAGGAACACATTCAGTGACTTTCAGTTCCCTCTCAGGTCCTCCAGAGAGCTTCCAGGCAGGAAGACAAACAGCAAGGACAAAAAAAGACATTTTTCACTTCAATTCCCAGAAAGGTGATTGACACCCACGCAGATTAAAAGCCAGATCCAGGAAGATATTTCAGTGTCCACAGAGGAGACAGACTCTGTTCTAAACGGTGTCCTGACTCACCTACAGCCCTGGAGTACAGGGCTATCGGGAACTAAATACAAAAACATGGCCTTAGTTCAGATCTTTAGCCAAAAGACCTCTCCTTTATTTTAATATCACACTCAAAAGGTCCTTCCCTCAGCCATCTTTTTAATTTATTTAGGGTTTTTTCCTTCCAGCATCAAAACAGGAAGGACCTGAGAACAAAGCCAGTAAAGACATTTATATTTGAGGGCAGTGAAGTTTTTTAGCATCACTGACACTTCTCCCTGTGGAAGGCAGCAGGAGTCTTGCTCTCCTGCTCACGGCTCAGGAAACCAGGAGCTGGCCAGCTGAGAGAGACAGCTGGATCCCTGCTTCTCCCAGCACCCAACCTCTCCTGGAAAAATTAACCCAAAGCATGCTGAGATTCCTCTGACCACAGGCAGTCGTGTTGGACAGAACCCTCTGAGAGCCAGCAGCGTTCCAGAGATTCCCAATCCAACATATTTGGCTAAAAATAAGGATCTTGGATCTCCTTCACTCCTGGGGTTCTTTTCTCCATCTGAAACCTCACAGTGCTGACCCCCCACTTTTCTGAGAAATGGTGTCCCTCCCTTCCTCCTAAGTGCTTCAGCTGGGGGAGTGTGAATCACAGACAAGGCTGTCTGCTTCTTTGGACTTTCCAGCTTCTTTTGGCCGGTGGCCGAGTTGGAAATAATAGGAATATGACCAATATAATCAGACAGCTCATTTCATTAATGATTTAATGTGGGGTTTTAATCAGATGATCCCATAATTCAACTCCTGTCCAGACATGAAATCTGGTATTTATGGAGTGAAATCTTCCCATCTGTGCTTAAAGTCATGAAGGGCAGAAACTTTTAGAATTTAAAAAGAAGAGGAAAAAAAAGAATGTTAAGAACGTTAACTGTGGGATTTCAACAGCAGTGTCTGGGGCAGCCCTTATTTCAGTCAAACCAGTTTTGCTCAGCATTAGGTGAAATGCAAATAAGGCAAGCAGTGTGAGTCACTTGCCTCTGGGGCAGGAATTCACCAGGGAGAATCACTGGTTATGGGGATGGATTTGCTTCCTTGGGCACACACAGCTTTACCTGTGAAGGGAGGAGAGAAGCAGCTGTCACTCATCTCTCTGCCCCACATTAACAACATGCCACCACTCAATTTCCACCTCCAGGGCCAGCCTATCCTATTGCCACCATTTCCAGGGAAATCTTCCTCTCTTCCATGGGAAGAGCAGAAAAGTTCACCCCATGAATGTGGGCTGAGAGGTGCCCCCTGCACAGAAAAGGCAGCTCCTGGCTTGGAGCTGCTTTGCTGGGTCATCACCACTTGTTTAAGGTGCTGTAAATTGAATTGCAAAGATCACATGCTGCTCTTGGCTGAGGGCAGAGAACCTGGAAACCAAACGTCGGTGGCTGGCCCTTGACTGGAGGGACAGTTGACAGGTTCCTTGACCTGGAACCTCCTGAGCTAAAATCAAAGCTTTTCCTGGGTTTGATTTTTGTCACAATCCAGGTGACAAAGCTGGTGGGTGAAGGCAGATGGGTCACCCTTACACCCACTGCCCTTCATGAACTGCCAAAATCACAGCAACCCTCCTGCTTGCTTAACCAACCCTCATCCCCTCTCCTACCAGCACAGTGTGGGGGAAAGCTTTGCCTTCAGGAAGGACTACACGGCTAATTAAGTGTCAAGGTCACTCCCAAGGCTGGTTAATGATTAATAGCTGGGTGGCAGTACCAGCAATCACTGCTCCCTTCGGGTCAGCTCAGTCCATGCTGGGAACCCAGACCCAGCAGGACATTTCTCCAGGCAGCCTTGGGCTGTTTGGGTGGGGAGGAAAAACCAGGCCTCAGAAAGGGGACAGGGGAACATTTCAAACTCCTGAAGCACACTCTGAATTCAGGCTGCTTTGGCTTTGCCCGGGTTTTGGCGTGTGCTTACGGGGCTGTAGTCACGGTAATAAAAAAACCCCAGTGAAATGACTAATACTCTGTACAGCTTAGGGAAAATAGGAAGCAGCTGTGGCTCCAGCCTTTCCAGGCTGAAAGGCCTAATTATTGGGAATACTTGGACTGGCATGAGATGAGGTAAACCAGGGGCTCTTGAATTGCTTGCATTGTCTCCACTCTAGTTGGGCATCTGGGCCCAAGTAGGTGCCATTTTTTGTTTGCAGAGAGGACAGTGGTTAACTCTTGTTTTGCCTAAAGGAGTGAAATTCAATGCTGGAGTTCCCTCGTGTGGCTCATCAGCTACAGCTCAGAAACAGTGACTGTCCCTACTGAGTGACTCTCCAGAAGTTCAGCACTCAGCCTGGGTAAGCTGTCTTTTGTTCCTCTGTTGCAAGAGGAGAAACAGCAGCTTTTATGCCACAGGAAAATCATGGGTAGAGAGCGTCAGCTATGAGACTTGTCCTCTCTCTCATGTTCTTTCACACTCAGAGCACTAAGACCTTCCTCCAGCCCATGCTGGATGTGCTGGAGCATGGTGATGAGGGCAGGGAACAGGATATGTATTGTGGGGATGGGAAAAGAGGAAAAAGTACAGCTCAGCTCATCCTCCTGCCCCAAGTCCTGTGAGGTCCAGGTTCAGGAGCTCAGTGTGGCCCTCAAGCCAAGGACAGGGCTCTGCCCAGACACGCCTGGGTGACCACAGAGAGCACTTCAGCCTGCTTGGAAAGAGCTGTTGCCTGGCAGCTAAAATTACGTAAAGCAGGCCTTGAAATAAGATGCTATTTCTGATCACGGTGGGCAATTAAACATTGGAACAGCTTATTAGGGAAGCTGGCAGCCTTGGTTTTGCTTAATGTCTTTGAAATGAGATGGGTGAGTGGCTGGGCTGTGCTCTCTGGGCTCAGCTCCTGGGGCTCTGTGGCCAGGAGCTGCTGGAATTCCAGCAAGCTGCTCCTTCCCATGGGTTTGGCAATAAGGCAAACATGGATTGGCCCCTGTGCTTCAGCCACCTCCACTGGTCAGAAGAGATCCCCTGTCCATGCTACAAAATCATCAGGATGGACCTTGAAATGGTCTGAAGGGCTTTTTTAGACTTAAGTATTGCTGGATCAAAACCTGAGATGGGCCATTGGATGGGATGAACTGAGATTGGGCTTCTCTCCTCAGGGTCAGTGGCTCTGAAGGTAAGAGGGAACTTCCCTGGTTTAAATGGGGCAAGTTTTCCCCTTTTTCCATGAATGGCTGCCTGGGATTACCACACCACAGGTGACTGGTGTTTTCTGTTCTTTGCTCGTGGGCTGGGATGCTGAGGATGCTGAGCTTGTTCAGGGTTAACATAAGTGAGGATATAAGAGCCTGGGATGAAGAGATGGTTTATTGTTAATGATGGCCTCTCAAACTGTAAGTGCTCTACAGCTCAGGAGAGATTTTGAATTCCCCACTCAATAAATTTAAAGGATAAAGAAACCTGGATTCACCTAGCCAAGGAATTTCTCAGGCTCTGAAAGAGCAATAACCATTTTGCCCTGTCTGGAAAAAAAGCTGACTAGTGTTTCCTGGACCCAGCTGCTGTGTCTCTTGAACCCTGGGAATTTACCCCATCTCTAACCACCATCCCAGGCCTTACAAGAAACCAACCTCTGGCTTAGTGTGACTTCTTATAACCTGTGCCTTCCCCTTCTGGCATCTCAGGCTTAGTAGCTGATACTTGGTCATTCCCAGAAAACCACTGAGGCTGTGAGCTTTGTCTTTTAGCTCCTTGTGAGGATGGATTGTGCACAAATCCTTCAGTCCTTCCATTGTTCCTAACATAAAAGCAAAAAGCACAAGGAAATGCCAGGTGGCTGGGAAATAACCACCTTCCCAGTTGCACTAGCCCTCAATCTGTATCTCATCTCCCTCCTTGAATTCCTCACAGGACATCTGATTTAGAAGGGAAGGCATCTCATGATTTATCTCCTCTGACCAGTCCCTGCAGCTGCATTTCCACCTGCCATAAATTCTAGCTCAACACCTCACTCCATCCAGGAAATATTGCTCATCTCTCCACATCATGATCCTCCTTGTCCCCCTCTGTTTATCTCACTGCTGGTGGTGTTCCAGCAGCCTGATCTTTAAGCAGATGGTCTTGGGAAACTGATTTGTAAGAGCAGATTCTTTTTTTTTTCCCTAAACTGCTGCTATTTCTGAGTCCTCCCTCTAAAATTTTACCAGCTGACTGCCTGTCCTGGGAACGATGGAGCTGCATTGTCCCAGCAAACTTCTCACAGTGCAGGAACAATGCACTGACAATTAAATCAGGACTTTGACTTCAGCCACAGCTCCCAAGTCATGCAGTCTGAGTTTCCACATCCTCCAGGCTGGATGTGGAGCCCAGAGCTCAGCAGTGCCTGGCTCTGGAAAAGCCACTTGGCCAAAGGTGGGGCTGGCAGACCTCGCCCTGGTGTCCTACAGAGAAGGTCAGAGCACCCACGCGGCTCGTGGCTGAATTCTTCCCCAGAAAGTCCTTCCCCCCCAGGATGTCTTTGAAAGCAGGAGGCTCTTCCAGGCAGGCAGGATCTCTGCAGACTGAGGGCAGCCCTAAAAGACTGAAAGCTTTCCTAAGCAGCAGCAGAGGCTGAGCTGCAGGAAGCTCTCCCTGAGATCACCCCCATGACCAATGACAAACTCTTGCAGTGCAAACCCCCCTTTCTGAAGATCCATGAGAAAAAAAAAAAACAACAGGCCCAAGAAGCTGCTAAAAACCTCCTGCACACAAGCCCCCTGCACCAGCATTGTGCCACGTGCATTTTTATCAAATAATAAATTTCTGCTTGGTGCACACCTAGGTCAGAGGTATCCATTGCACCTCCAGCCTCTCTCTGTGGGGTTTTTGTCAGGAACAGCACAGAGCCATCCCAAGGGAAAGGTGAGCAGGTAGCTTGCCAATTCATCAGGAACAAATCTCTCCTTTCTTTTAGTTCTTTCTCCTCTGCTGAAAGGCAGAGATTCCTGGCTCAGGACCCGCATTGCATCCAAAGGCAGGGCTTCATGCCACAGCGAGGGCAGGAGGTGCATGCAGAAGGAAAGCAAAGCCATTTTAATTCCTCTTCCTGGTTTCCAGGAAGTGGTTCAGGTTCTAACTCACTTCTAATTACTCACCATCTCCACGAAAAAGGTTACCATCTTCTCCCACGTCAGCATTTTAACAGAGCATGATTTAACCCCATGGCTGCAGGTTAAATAAAACCAGAGCTGAGACATCAGGGAGGAAAGAAAATGTGTTTGTTCACCTGTGCAGGAGCGTCCTGGGGAGCACCTGCTCTTCAAAAGCTTACAGGAAGGAGAAAAACTAAAAAAACACTACATTTTCTCAGCTGAAACTGAGGAAAAGGCCACAGATTCTTATGCAGAGCCTGGAGGACAGGGGGGAGAGGGGGTTAGAGCCTGGGATTTATCCACCTTCTCTTGGCTCAGTTTCAGCTGCACAGGTCTGAGGAGGGCTTCCCCTGGGTGGTTCCCTCATCCTGGTGTTTGCTCTAGGGCAGATCCAGTGAATCTTGGACAGGAGGGACTTGCTGTTCCCTTGGCCTAACAGGAAAACCCTTGGGTGGAGAACCAAGCTTGCCATATTTCCCTCCTACTCTCAGAGTGTGGGGGCTCAGTCCCACCCAGTGTGCCCCAAGGTTCTGCCAGCATGAACTGAGACAAATATCATAAATAAAACCTCCTTTACACCCAAGTGCCTGTGCCCACCTGGCCTATCCTTCTCAAAAAACAAGTCTCAAAGTTAGGATTTTTGCTGCTGCAGATAACAGTTTCATATTTATTGTAAGAATGTGTATGCATGCAAGACAAAGGGCAGCTTTTCCCTGGTGCACAGTTTAATGAGTGCAGCTGAATAAGCCCTTGCCCTCAGGACCTTTTTTTTGGTGGTGATGGAGCAGGGGGGAAGCTCTGCCTCCACTCAGACCAGCTGGAGAACTGGTTCCAGAGCATTGGCTTCCCAGTGGAAAGCAGCAAGATTAATATTAAGTACCCCCAAAAAAAGAGAATGTTTCAGTTTTGTCTCAGTTCAGACCTGCAAGCGTGACATCAAGCTTGGGAATAGAAACCCAGGACTTCCATTAAAAAAAACCCAAACAAACAACAAAACCAAAAATCCAAACAGGTTTCCAGTTTGGATTGCAAATGAAAAGCCCTGGACCTAAGCAGGTGCTCTGTGGGTGACTCTGCACTTCCATCTCTGGCCCAGTGAGCTGTACAAGGTTTATTCAGGGGGAAGTTTTGTTTCTCAAGCAGCAAAGGGAAGCTCATCCCTTGTGAGAGTTGGCTGACACAGCTCTAATGAAAGACACCTGACCTGTGTCAAAACAAAAGGGCACCAATTAACCCAGCCCAAGCTTCCACTGGCATGGGTGCTGAGCCAGGCTGTGAGCTGCCTTTTCTGAGCTTTAAGGTCTTGGAAACAGAACCAGCCCTCCCTAGGATCTCCTCTCATGGAACACCAGCACCACACACCTCTGTGGTAGCAGTCACCCATAGCAGTGTTACCCTCCAGGCCCGAGGTGTGTTTGTCACTCTGTCACCCAGCCCTTCCAACCCCAAGGGGGCTGTGAGGCTGCTCGTGGCTCTCCTGGGATTTTGGAGGGGCCACTCAGCTTCTCTGGGCAGAAATGAAAGCAGAGAGAGCAGCACGCCACCTGTACAAAGCCAGGTGAATAAAACATCCCTGAAAACTCTGCAAAACCAGCTTTACACAGAGTCACTCATACTGTACAATTTTTTTCACTTGGAGCTGCCAATGGGAGTTTTGTCTGAGCACCAGGCAGGGAACAAGGCATCTGAAAGACTGGGATGGGTGGGACAGCAACAAAGGACAGTAATTCAGGCTCTAGCACACTCCCAAAGGAAAGATGGGTACCCAGATAGTTTCTCCAAGCCAAAAAAGAACATGATTTCCAACCTTGCTTGTTTCCTACCCTGTGCAGCTGTTTTGTAAGAGCAGTTTTAAATAAAGGGCCAGGCACAAAGCTCTCTTTTCATCCCAGGGCATGGCACCAGGACATTTTTAGGCAGAAGAGGTCGACTGCTCTGAATAGCTCCTTGCACAGGAACTGCCCAGGATGGAGCCCAACCATGCAATTTAATGTCCCCCACGTGCCACATCCCTGACGTGGATATAAGGTAATAACAAGTTCCACTGTTGCTGTACCCAGCACTGCCTCAGATAAGCCTGGAGAGGCTCAGATAAAGACAGATAACAAACGAGAGGGTTTCTGTTACAAGCAGGGATCCTTGGAAATCAAGGCAACTGAATTGGCTGCACATCACCTGGTGCCTGGACTTCTCAGAGTGAGAAACCAAAGACTTAAATGACAATATTCATCCCTTTCTGCATCCCTTTCACATCCAGAATGGGTGGAAATACAGTAGAAATGTATAATCATCCAGGACAAACCATAATTAGGCCCATTTCCAGGGCTGTGTTATACGGAGAGAGAGCTCATGAGAGGAGAGGTTTTAATGAGTTGAGGGAGAGTGTTTCCCCTTGTGACTGAAGGATCTGTTCCTCTGAGGGGACAACAGAAGCTGAAGAATATACCTGAATAAACAAAGAGCTGGAGCAGAGATATTTTGGGTGTGGTGTGGCCACACTGGAGTCCTTCCCTGGGCAGATGGGCCTTTCATACATGGAAAGCCCAACCTGTGGCTTGTGTCAGTCCAGGGAGGACCTCAGAAGGCTGACAAAAAAATGTCATGAAGGAGGGACCTTGAGGAGGGTCAGTGGTGGCACAAATGTTCCCCAGGGGTGACAGAAACACAGCTGGGGCAGGTACCACCAAGGCTTTGGCTGTGCCCTGAGCTCTCTTCCCTGCCCTGAGCATTTCAGGGCTCTTTTTCAAGTGGCTCACCACGTATTTAACTCTCTGGAAACTGAGGGGAGGCTTTCAGTCCAGCAGGCTGTGCCCAGCACATTTCCAAGCGTGGGGCAGGCGTCCAAGCCAGCCTCCTCCTCAGCTGGGGATGGATCACCACGGGATGAACAGAAAAGATAACAACTTCCATCCTCAAACTCTTCAAACTCCAGAAAAACTTGCACAGCTCCATGGAAAGGACCAGGAGACACCGTGAACACCTTCAGCATCCCTGGCCATGCAAGAGCAGGGATTTATTGACTCAGCCTAAGCAGAAGCCCCAAGATCCAGGAGATCAGGGTGACACAAAACCTTTGCTCCCAGCTGGGGGACCTTGGCAACTGCTGCCTCAAAGTCCTGCCTGGGAAAAAGCATCATGAGACCGTGTCTGCCTGTGAGAAGGGAGCTGGAGGAGGATAAAGGCATCCTGTTTGTGCAGGGAGGAGGAGGAGAGGCTCACCTGCCTCTGCCAGGAGGAAGGTGAGGGAAGACAACTGTAAGGTTTTTTTTGATCTGCCCATCCTTGCATTGCCTTCCACCTGGCATCCCAGGGGAACGGTAAAACCCCGCGGAAAAGCAAAGCCAGTGCCCTGCGATTGTCTAATCTCTACTTTGCAGGCTCTAATCAGCCCATTTAGCTGCGGTGTGTAAAAAGCACCTGGATGATTCACCATCTAAGTGCTGCTCTGGCGGGGCCAGTTTGCTTCAGCTGCTGTAACACTTGTTTACATCTGCGTTAGGGCAGCCTTGAATAAGCGTGAACCTCCCACAGATGCTAATTCATATCAGCTCTCCTTTGTGTTAAATATTTATGTTCCTAATAGGCACGCCTAAGAAAAATACTGGCAAGTGAAGCCCGCAGCTCAACTCCATTACAACTCAATTTTACCTCTGTGCAACTCGCATCTCCAACGAGGGGGATAAGAGAACATTCTATTTAGGGAGCACAGCAGCCCGGCCATTAGCAATCTGCCGATCGGACGGCAATAAAACCCACCGATGAGAACTTCCAAAGACTTTCTGTGCCTGCCTGCACCCGTAACTGCGTCCCAAAGGCAGGCGAGCTTTCGGCAAATCCCCACGGCAGCAAAACGTGAAACAATCCAGGCCCCAACAAAACGCTGTTAATTGGTCTGTGCGCGAAATCAAAGCCAGGCTGTGCAGAGCTAAAGGAAAAGATGAGTCCTCGGAGCTGATACAGAGCCCGGACGGGTTCTTGGCAAGCTCAGAGCTGCTTGTTCCAGCCCCAAACGATGTAAATCAGGGTGGGCTCCTTTCAGCAGACACATCCTGGCTTGTAACAGGGAAGACTTTTTTTTTTCTTTTTTTTTTTTTTTTAGTATGAAACTTATTAGTTTTTTGTTTGTTTCTCGCTATCCCACATAACAAAAGTCATGAAACAGTTGTGGCCTTATTAAAGCTGGCAGGGGTGCAGCGGACGCTCCTTACCTTGCTGCCAAATGTCCGCGCAGGTGTCCCTTCTCCACCAAGCCCAGCGCCTTCTCTCCTCCTCGCCGAGCTCCAAGGCACTTTTGCTCACTGTTCTGCTACCTTGTCAGCTGGGGAACAGCACAGTTCGGTAATTCAATCCTCTACTTAACCGCAGAGACACTCCTACCCGGAGATCACACCCATTCCCAGGCTCACGGAGGGACAAAGAGGGAGCCGGTACGGGAGAGTTTCAACCAACTCTCTGTTTGCATCAAATATCCACCACTCTGAATGCACTGAATAATGATTAAGTGCTGCTTTCATTAAGAACCTGTTTTGTCCAGGTTTCGGAGGGCACAGAAGGGATTTTTTTTTTTTTTATTCCTGCCCTTTTCTCGGCCTCTGCGGGACAAAACAAGGTGCGGTGCTGCTCAGGGGCCAAAGAGCTCCAGTCGCTGGTTCTGACTGTCCCGAATTTTGGCAAAGCTCTTCCAAGGGGACAAATGCTCGGGGAAGATCCCTGCAAGGCGGAGCTGGGTGTCCCTGTGCTCACAAAGAACCCTGGGCGATGGGGAGCAGGGGTGAGGATTGCCGTCAGGATTAGTGGCTGGAAAGGGGATGTAACAGAGCATTGGAGTGTTTAACTGGGCTGCCCTCCCAGGAGAGGAGTAATGATAAACCAGACCGTGTTTGCCACCTTCAGCAGCAGAAAGCTGCGTGTGTGGGCACTTGTAGCTTATTGCTGAGGAAAGAATTACCTGTGAAGGATGGCTATAATATCACAGCCACTGATGTCACTGGCTGGGGATGACCTGAGGAAAAACCATCTCCTGGCATTCCCTGTTCCTGCCTGCCCTGTGCATGGTGCTGCTGATGGAGGGAACATCCCTGCCTGGAGAAGGCACCACTTGGTACTGTGTCATCAGCCATGAGCTCTGCTTTTGGGGGACCCAGGGCTGTGTCCAGCTGTGTTCTGTATATTTCTGAGGATGGAGATTTTTGGGGGATGCAGGACTGTGTCCAGCTGTGTTCTGCACATCTCTGAGGATGGAGACTTTTGGGGGACCCAGGGCTGTGTCCAGCTGTGCTCTGCACATCTCTGAGGATGGAAACTTTTGGGGGACCAGGGCTGTGTCCAGCTGTGCTCTGTATATCTCTGAGGATGGAGACTTTTGGGGGAGCCAGGGCTGTGTCCAGCTGTGCTCTGCACATCCTTGAGGATGGAGACTACACTCAACCTCTCAGGACTGGGAACTATCCAAGGCCTTCCCTTCGGATACATTTTTCTCTTGTCACTTCCTTAATTTTCTAGATTAGCCCCCACAATCTGAAAATAAGTATGAATCAGCTCACCAGCTAAACCAGGTGGCTGAATAGGTTTAAACCACAGTTCCCACAGGTGTCATCCACTGACCACTCTTAGACCTCAGGGACCTGTAATGGGAAGAGTGCCCAAAATACCAGTGACTCTGCCTACAGACCCATGTGCCACTAACCACAGAGAGCTGCAAACCAGGGCGTGGGCTGGACCTGCTTATTCAGCCTGGGTGTGCCCATTTCTGAGAGGATCACTGCAGAGATCTGAGTTTCACGGTTAAGATGCAAAACCAACTCCTAGCAAGTGATTTCTCCCTTTGTCTGCAGGCTACAGCTCATAAAGCCGTAACAGCCTTCACCTTTCATTTTCATTCTTTATTTCATTCTTTTCATTTCATCGTGCTGAGTGTTCAATCTTGGTGCAGGGGACAGAGGAACAATGTTTTTTGTGTTTCCTCCAGTTCACAGAGGATGGGACCTGCAAAAGGATCTGCTTTTATCTTTGGAGTCCCCAAGGCCACTGCTGGCCCAGCAGTGAGGGTCAAACACCAGCAGATCTGGTGGGAGGCACTGGAAGGTGAAAAGGGGTGAAAACACCAGGAATCTTGGAGGATCCAGCATCAAATCATGTTTCCCATTCCCTTTTTGCCACGTGGACTCGTTATCCCCACAACCAAGGACTTAATTAATAGTTGTGTATCTGGGTGCTTTTTGGTGCTGATGTAAATCAAGCCACTTCCATGGCTGTGGCTACACGAATTTGAGCTCTGGGATGGAGCCTGTCATTCCTGTACCCACAGCTTTGCTAATGCACTTCAGGCTCACACACAGGTGATGCCTGAGCTGCCTGCCCTCTCCTCCTCTCCATTAGTGCCACAGTGAAAAAGCAGTAAATTATCCTGTTGAGCTTTTAAGGAGACCAACTCTGCAGAAATATGTGGAAAGCAGTTTAGAACAGTCAATGCCAAGGAAAAGAAAAGAAGATCTTCATCATAAAACATGGGTTCATTTAGTGCTGAGCTGTAGGCACTTTTGCTTCCTGCTGATTCTGGTCATGCCATGGGGTTATAGAGCAGAAAACATTATTTCCGAGCAGTTTAACTCAGTAGTGGTGGAAAACAGCATAGCCTGACTTTCAGATCTGAAACATGATCTGAGATGTCCCTGTCCAGCTGTGCTTCCCATGTGCACAGCTGGATGCACTTGTGTCCTGGTCCTAAGCCTTGCCCTGGTATTCCCAGAGCTCAGAAACCTTGTGGTTTGATTTTTTTTTTGTGCATGCAGGTGGCAGATGAGGCTGTTTGCAGAGTCCCAGTGCAAGCCCAAGACACTGAAAGCATTGTCACAGGTCCACACTGGGGTAAATCAGAGGCTGCTGGGAGGAAGAGTGCAGAACTGCAAACTCAGGGTTTGGCAGCACAATGGCCCAACATCTGCCTCAGCCTGGAGCATCCCACATGCCTGTGGACAAGGTTGACATTGTGCATGGGGAAACAGGCTCTGCCAAGGATGTGTTTGCAAAATGACATGTTCCAAAGGTATTTCCAGCTGGCTTTTGGGTATGGAGCTCTGGGAGGAAGAGGGAAGGGCCAAGCCCTGCAGATGAGATAACACAGCAGGACCTCATGCCTTGGAAAAGCAAGGGAAGGGGTTAAAAAAACCCCACAGGCTGCTCAGAACACCAGTGCTTCACCCATCAGTCTAAGGTTAAAGATCCTGAGCTGTAATAGCAAAAGCACTGCATGAATTTCTGAGAAGCTTTCAGGAGAGCTTTCCTTGACCCACAAGCCAAGCAAGTGACATTTCAGTGCACATCCCTCACGCAGCCTCGCTCAGGCACTGCTCTGCCCCATAAAATCGTGATGTCCAAATGAAAATCCTCACAGTGCCTCTTACAGGTGTAACTACTGATCTGATAGAGGAGGATGGGGTTATAACCTCCTGCTCCCTCACCTCCTGTGCTCCTGGGTGTGTGGGGGAAAAGTTGAGAATGCAATACAAATGCTTGTGTGCTGACTGCAAGATCATCTTTCAGATGAGACCTTATCATTCCCTACAACTCCCTGACAGGAGCAGCAGGTTGGTCTCTTCTCCCAGGTAACAAAAAAAAAAAAAAAAAAAAAAAAAAAAAAAAAAAAAAAAAAAAAAAAAAGAGGAAATGGTTCCAAGTTGTGCCCAAGGAGGTTTAGCTTGGATATTAGGAAAAAAATTGTTCACCACAAGGATTATCAAGTATTGGAACAGGCTGACCAGGGAAGTGATGGAGTCACTATTCCTGAAGGGATTTCAAAGATAGAGATGTGGCACAGGACTTAGTGCCTTGGCAGTGCTGGATTTACAGTTGGACTTAATCTTACAGATCTTTTCCAACCTAAATTATTCTGTGATCCTGTTCTAGGGCTCTGTGGGCAGCATCTGACAGGGCAGCACAGAGCAGCCCATGGCAGGCTCCAGGGTGCTGGTTAATGGGTAACAGCAGCAGATGGGAATGTCTTGGGACAGGAGAAGGTGCCTGGGCATTCAGGTGAGGAGCGTGGCTGTGCTGCAGTGCCCAGCTGTGCTGTCACACACCTCTCGAGCCACAGGGACTGACTGCATCCTCCTCTGGTCACCTCCTGCCAGTCAGTGGCTCCCTGCACACAGGGAACCCTCAATCCTCCTAAGGAGCCCTCCCAGCACAGCTCTGGGGCCTCGCTGTGCACGGAGCCCTGGGATCTGCAGACTCTCTGGGGAGGCAGGGGCAGGATGGGCCCTTTCTGAAGAAAGGTGTGGCCTTGTCAAGACAAGGGCACCAGGTAAATGCTGATTTGGGGCAGGAGTAGCTTTGACAAGAGCTCTGGAGATGCAGTTCACCCTTCCAGAGCCAGCAGCTCGCAGCAGGTGAGGACAGGAGCAGTCTCTGACACGGTGGTTACAACACTCAGGCTGAGCAAACCTGGAGCTGTTGTAACAAATTGTTGCTCCAATTTATTACTTGGCCATGTTAGTGCAAAATCCATTTTAAGCCATCTCTGTTGGGCTGTGGACTGGAGATATGGGGCTCGTGTGTCCTCAGATTGATGGGCAGAAGTGCCCTCCTGAGAGAGACAGAGGTGGTGACTTCTTGCAGCATTGACAGCAAGGTCTAGCAGGGCTTCTGGTGGGTCTTGAACCCTCTCCTACATCCTAAAATGTCTACAACCCATCCTTGAAGGTGGGATGCACAACTCCAAGTCTCTGCTAGCCAGGAGAAATACCTCAGAATATAACTACAACAGCAGTGATGGAATGGCTGTATCCTGTCCCTTGGTGAATTCTGGCTGGAGGTTTTGCAGAGGGACGCACAGCTCCGTGTTTCCCAAAATTACATTTGGGAGAATTGCATTCTGCCAATCTTTGGGGAGGAGGTTTATTCCAGACTTGTGCTGGTGAACAACTCCTGTCTTGGAGCAAAAGAGCTGCCCTCCCCTTCCAGGAGGTTAATTTACAACTGGCTGGGTGCAGGGGAGGTGACAGAGGAGGGGCAGCTGTCCCTCCTGTGTGCACTGCGGGCGGGGCTCCCCTGCGCCTCTCCCCATTTAATCTCGCCCGCCACTGCCAGGAATCAGCAGGTGCACTGAGAAAACAGGACAGCCCAGGTGGGACCGTGACGTGGCAGCCCTGGCTGCCTTCCAGCCACAGGAGGAATGCAGCACGGGGGCCCCAGGCCAGATCTGGATGTGTTCAGACCGTTGTTTTATCTGAGGGAACTTCCAGAAGCACCCAAATCCCCAAGACCCCCTTGTTGCTGTCAAACCCTGCTCCTTATGCTGATGGGCACAAGATGTTCTTTGGGTTATCTCGCTATCTGCAAGGATGGATGAGGGTTGTGCTAGGAAAAGCTTAGGTTTGCTACTGCAGAAAACGAGCCTGCTTTTCCAGAATGCCGAGAAGCTTTAGGGAAGTGCTTGGTGGCAGTGAAGACTCAGCAGGAGCTGACCCTTTAGGGAAAGAGATGGAGCCTGACAGGGTGAGTTTCATGCCAGCTTCACAGATTAACCATGGGGGAACAATGTGCAGGAAAACAAAGCTGGACTGTCCCTGTTCCTGAGTGTTTTTCTCAGTGGTACACAAGCCACAACTGGCTGAGCCATTTGGACTGTCAGCTGCCTATTACTGATATTAAATTACAATCTTGTAAAGATCTTAAATCCTGATTCAGGACTTAATCCCAGGAAATGTATTCTGGGAGCCTTGCACTGAGATGTTTTCCTGTCCCATGTCTGCCTTAAGAAGGTAGCAGGGATTATTGCTTGTCCTGATAGGGATGATAGCAGGGAGGGAGTACAGGATACACACAGAGGTTTTCCAACCAGGGCCACTGGCAGGAACTGGATAATAAAGGCAGAAACAAACCCAGATCACCCAAACACAAGCTTGCAACTTGGTAATGGTATCCAGCCTCCTCCTGATCTTCCTGTCACCACCCTGTCCCTCAGCCACAGAATCATTAAGGTTGGAAAAACCTCTCAGATCATTGAGTCCATCCGTTCACCCAGTCATGCCATGTCCTCCACTAAACCCTGCCCCCAAGTGCCACATCTCTGTGGTTTTGAACACTTCCAGGGATGCTGATTCCACCACTTCCCTGGGGAGCCTGTTCCAGTGCCTGACCACCCTTTCAGCCATAGTATGGATCAGATGTTTCCCTTACAGCAACATGTACACCTTGAAGAGGGAGACTGCGAGAGAAAGGGAAAAAAAGCAGAGTGGATCAGTAAAATCAAACAGCCCTAGGAAGAGAACAGTTTTGCAAATTGCTGTACAGATAGTTTAGGAGGTTTTTCACAAAACCTCAGGGGCTCTCTCGCAGCCCTAATGAAAACCTTATGAAACCCAGCAAATTCCAGCACACTTTGGTCAGGGTCATCAAGCAGAGCCTCTGCCATTTCCAGCGTCAGCTGAATCCAGCAGAAAGGAGACATTTCACAGGCAGGAGAGGCTCAGCTCTGGTGCTGGTTAATGGGTGTGTGAGCCTGACAAAGGTCATCCCATGGCATCCTGTGGAGGAGGAAATCACTTGTGCTGTGGCAGTGACAACCCTTGAGGTTCAGGTTCCTTGGAGCTGTCCTTTCATGGGAATCACACCATGAGCAAGCAAGATGAGGGATTAATTCCTTCTTCTAACATGGGAGCTGAGGCAAACAGAGGTTATTTATGTCTTTTGGACAAGATTACATGGGATGTCCATGCAGGAACCAGAAAGTGGGCTCAGTTTCCCCACAGATCACCCCCCCCCCGTAGGAGAGGTAGCCTGGGTTTCTCCCCTGCAGGGTACAAGGCTGCTCTTTTAGCACTCAGTAATCCAACTGGGGTTTAATCCCAGCAGTTTTACTGTGGGTCAGGATCATTGAGTGCTGAGGTAGCTGTGGAACATATTGGCTTTGCTGGTGAATTCAGCTGGAGCTCTCACCTTCACTGTTTATTTCCTTTTTTCCCTATTTCCTTTTTTCCTCAGGCAGACCAGAGGTTTTCACAACTGTGGGAAACCTGGCTGCTCCTGTTGGTGACCGTACCCGAGTGCCCACAAAGTAACTCCACCCTCCCTTGCAAACTTAATTTTTAACCCGTCTCATTTCAGTGACCAGGCTGCACGTGTGAGTACAGAAAGTCACCGTGTGCTCGGGTATGGGATGGGGGATGAAATCCTGAATCCCTGCCTGTGCCAGGGCTCACCAGCCTTTCCATGAAATTGTTATGATTACAGCAATCTGTGGTGCCAGTCTGGAGAGCGTGGGGGATGTCCTTGTCCTTAGTCAGGTGGGGATTGTGCCCTGGGAGAGAATCTGGGTTTTTCTTAGGGACTTTTGGGTTTGTTCCCCAAAACAGAGCAAAGATTTCCCCAGGACAAGTAGTCTGGCAGCTGAGCTGAGTTCATCCCTCCTCTTGCTCAAATCTGCTAAACAGAGCTCATGAGTCCAGCTCTGAGGAGGTGCAGGAGTGTGAGGACAAACCCTGCAAGCTCCCGAGCCTGGGAACCAGCAGGCAGAGCTGAGGTTGTGCCTGCACGGCAAGGGGGACAGCGGGTGGCCAGGGTTAGGACTGCCCAGGCAGAGCTATTGTCTGCAGGAATGCAGCCCTGCCTGTGCCAACCAGGAAGGAGCAACAGGAATCCACCCACCCAGCACCTCAAAAGGCTGGGAAAGTGCCACCCCTCCCTGCTTTGTGCAGTCCCCAAAGGGCACAGTCACTGTCTGTGCCCGATGTCCTTCCTTGGCCCATTACCCCCCATGTTAGGTGTTGGTCACGTCAGGCTGGGAGGAGCTCTGCCACCACTGCTGCCAGCACCAGAGGGGTGCTGATCCCCATCACAGCCTGGATGGAGGGATGGATGGATGGATGGATGGATGGACAGACAGCAGGCACTACTCTGTGCTGTACACACCTCCCCATGTGGCCCGTGCACCTCTGCTCATCCTCCACATCTCCACCTCCTTCTTGTGGATCAGCTCAAGGATCACAAGTTGGGTGGGCTAAAGTGAGCTGGGTTAACTGGGACCCACAGAACTTCTCAAAAATGGGAGAATAGTTAAGGCTGGAAAAGACTTCTGAGATCATCAAGTCCAAGCATTAACCCAGCACTGCCACCTTTACCACCAAACCATACCCCAAGATAAAATGCAGGTCTGATTTGTATTATTACAGCTTTTCAATGAGTGAAGAATTCAAGCAGCTATTTTTTAGGCAACATCACAGTCTGTAGACCTCAGGGGCCTTATCAGAAATGATCTCCATAGAGTCCAGCCAGAGCTGAACCCCCAGCTCCTGTCTCCCCTGTCCCCTCTGGGCCACACCTCCTGCTGTGCTGCTTGCGGAGTTAAAAAGGCAGCCACAGCCTTGGGGGCCAACAAGGAATGGTGTCCCCCAGCCACCCCCAACCTGCTGCTCCCTGAAAGCCTCTAATTTTCATTGCAACAAGGCTGATACACCCAGTGCTTCCCAGGAACCTTTTGGGGTTATTCCATGAGAATAACTGGGATATTCACACAGACACTGCCCAGCACTGGCTCAGAGCTCAGATGAGGCAAGAGCCTTTTCCCAGGAAGTTCTGGTTACTGTGTTTGAACACCAAACAAGAAGCTCACGTTACTTCCCTGGAGGAGGGACAGAACTCCTTCGAATACAAGTGAGGGGTTGTGCTTGGGGCATCCCTGTGCCACTCCCCAACAGGAATTGGCTGGATTCTTGTGTCTCCTTCCTACTTTTCCAGGCTCTTCTGAACAGCAGCACTCACTCAAAGAGCTCCTCCTGCAAAGGTCAGTGTTGTCTCACCTGGTTTTGGCACCAGGGGAAAGCATGAGAAGTTGCAGAACTTGCCTCCCTTTACGCCCAGGGCTTGGCTGATTTGGATTAAACACATTACCCAGCGGGGCAGATGGACACCAGCACACAGCACAGCAGAGCACAGCACAGCAGGCAACCTCCCTGCTCACCAAAACCCCCTGGGGACACGCAGGGATGGCACCAGTGACAGCACCACGCACGTGGTGGCATTGATGTTCACTGGCACGTGGGCCCTCCCTGTGTCTTCTCTAGTTTTGCCTCACATGCAGACAGAGGCATCACTCCCTTTGCAAACAGAGAGGAGGAGGAGGAGGAGGAGGAGGAGGGTGGCACCGAGGAAGGGCGGGGCACTCACACCTGAGCAGGAGTCCTGGCCCTTGAGGCAGATCTGATGCACCCACTCTTGGGTTTAGGATGTTTCCTCTCCTCAGCAAGGATCTGGATGAGGCTGAGGATCAGAATGAGAGTTGGACTCGACTCCTCTTTGCTCAAAGATTTGCTGGGGAGGACTTTTCCAGACCACATTCCTTCCACACAGAAATCCAGCTCCAGAAGAGGACTTTGGGAGAGGCCCGCAAACGATGCCTCCAGGATTGCATTCCTGTGCTGGTGGATGAATCATTTTCCAGTCCCACAAGGAAAGAGCCCATCTCTGATGCACTGAAGGCCAGGAACCAGTTGAGGGGGGGGATTGGAACAGGCTGGACTGGTTTCCAAGCTTCAGAGAGCTGAGTGAAGCGAGGAGAGCAGTTAGCACTGAGCACTGTGTGTGTTTGCACATCCCTGCCCTTCCTCTCCTGGCAGCTGCAGCCTTTGCTCCTCATGGGAATGGCAGGGACACCGGGATGGGGAACTGCAGGGAACACAGCGACTGGGGAACTGCAGGGACACAGGGATGGGGAACTGCAGGGAACTGCAGGGGAAACAGGGATTGGAGAACTGCAGGGAACTGCTGGGATTGGAGATCTGCAGGGGACATAGGGACTGGGGAACTGCAGGGGACACAAGGATTGGAGAACTGCAGGGGACAAAGGGATTGGGGAACTGTAGGGGACACGGGTTGAGAACTACAGGGAACTGCAGGGATTGGGGAACTGTAGGGGACACAGGGATTGGGGAAGTGCAGGGAGCACAGGGACTGGGAATTGCAGGGGACACAGGGATTGCTGCTCTGATAACCTGCCTGGGGAGCAAAGGACCTGACGTTTCTAAAGGACCACACTTTACACGTGGGAAATGTGTGGTCTGAACAACTGAAAAACCAGAGGTTTCTCAGGAACGTTTTTGCACTTTACACAGAAAATTGTGATTATTCAATAAAAGCCCACGCCCCAGCTCTCAGCCATTTCAGCCAAAATCCAAACCACTGCAAATCTCCAATGACGCAGGCTTGAAATTATTTCCTTACATCCCCTTTCTTCTCTCCTAAATCAGCCTTCCCAGCTGGATTGCACTTCCCAAAGTCTCTAAGGCTCTTCACTGGGGTGCTTTGCACCTCACACTCCCTGAAAGCAGAGCAGCAGCAGGTAAGCCCTTCCTGGCTGCTGGGAGCTTCCACAGCGTTTGCTTTTGAAGATGAGTCCAGATGCATTTGTGCCAGCAAATTCCAGCTGCAGATGTTCTTGTGGTCCCAGGGATGCAGGGGTGGCCAGAAGCCTCACCTGCATTGTGGGGACAGTGACAGGGTGTGTGCTTGTCCAGATCAGGGGTGTCCCCACTTAGACAAGGGAAATGGGAGGTGTGGAGGATTCTGAAGAGGACACAGCTCCTGCCCAGCTGTGTTTGGAGTCTGCAGAGTTGTGTGCTGCTGGAGCCCAGTGGCTGGGTTTGTTGTTCAGTATCTTCACTAAAAGGAGCTCACAGATGCTGCAGGTATCTTGCTTTGGCATTCATGTTGGAGAGAGGAGAAGTGAGAAGAGGTGGGGAGAGGTGGAAGTGAAGTGAAAAGAGACGAGAGAAGAGAGAAGAGAGAAGAGAGAAGAGAGAAGAGAGAAGAGAGAAGAGAGAAGAGAGAAGAGAGAAGAGAGGAGAGAGGAGAGAAGAGAAAAAAGAAAAGAGAGAAGAGAAAAAAGAAAAGAGAGAAGAGAAAAAAGAAAAGAGAGAAAAGAGAAAGAAGAGAGAAAAGAGAGAAGAGAAAAGAGGAGAGGAGAGGAGAGGAGAGGAGAGGAGAGGAGAGGAGAGGAGAGGAGAGGAGAGGAGAGGAGAGGAGAGGAGAGGAGAGGAGAGGAGAGGAGAGGAGAGGAGAGGAGAGGAGAGGAGAGGAGAGGAGAGGAGAGGAGAGGAGAGGAGAGGAGAGGAGAGGAGAGGAGAGGAGAGGAGAGGAGAGGAGAGGAGAGGAGAAAATTTTCAGTTGGAAAGGACCTGCAGGAATCATCCACTCCAGCTGCAGCATGTGCCCTTGCAGCAAGGATGTAGCTGTATGGTTGTCCTTACACATTGCTGAAATCTCGTTTTTGTGTTGAGAATTAATCCTTCTTTTTGATGTGACACAAATCAGACATCCTGCTGGAAGCCAGGCATTTATCCTGGTAACAACTTTCTCCCTCTTCTAGAATCCTGGGGTGGTTTGAGTTGGAAGGGACCTTAAAAATTGTCTAATTCCAACCCCCTGCCATGGGCAGGGACACCAGAGAAGAGAAGAGCCTCTCTTTGTGGTGTTTTTCTCCCACTGTGCTTTCCACACTCTCCGTTCTGTGGCACTCCTAGCCCACTTTATCTCCGATTTCTGCCCTAGGGCCCACTGGCACTGACCACAGCTCCCATCCAAGCCTCTCTGGCATCCAGCAGAGCAGCAGCATTTATTTCCCAGTTTTTAGATAACTCCCCTTTTGAAAATCCCCTTCCTCGAGTGAGATGGGTTTTTTGGGGGGGCAATGGTTTGCTGTTTTGAACTTGTGGTTGTTTTTCCTTCTGAAGCACGGCACAGGTGATCCAGCCAGACCTTGTCATTCATTGCACAGGATCATTCAGTCTTTAAGTTTGGAAAAGACCTCTATGATCCATGAGTCCAATCTTTAACCCAGCACTGCCAAGCCCACCAAAAAACCCTGTCCCCAGGTGCCACATCTAAATGTTTTTTGAACACTTCAGGGATGATAACCCCACCACTGCCCTGGGCAGCCTGTTCCAATGCTTGAGCACCCTTGTGGTGAAAAAATTTTCCTTAATATCCAAACTAAGCCTCCCCTGGCACAACTTGGGGACATTTCCTCTTGTCCTATGGCTTGTTACACGGGAGAAGAGACTGACTCCCACTTCAGTACCACCTCCTTTTATCTCCCTGCTCTCTATCCATGTATTTGATCTGCTTGGATTCCTCACTCAAGGAGATCTGCCCACTCACATCTCTGATTCCAGTCATTCCCAGGGAAAAGTAGAGAGTTTTCTGGTCCTCATGGAGTTTCAACTGCAGATTGTTCCTCCATGGCTTCAGAGAGCCATCCCTGCCACCCTTCCCTGGTTTGGCTGGGGAAGCATCAGTCAGGTGTGGCTGTATCCACAGATCCACTGACAAAGGTGATTTTGCACAGAGCTTCCCTGAAAGAGCAGCAGTGTGTAACACAGTGCCCTGCTTTCATCCCCCTCCAGCCCCACAGTTCAGCTTACACGAGGCAGTAACCAAATCCTCACAGGGAAGGGATTCCCTGGGTATTACAGTCCTGCCTCCTTTATCTTGGCCGAGGTGGGGATGAAAGGCTCGGGAGATGTAAAGTCGAGTTCAGTCTTGGTTATTTGTTATACCTTTTCTATTTACAGTCTCACAAGGTGTGAGCTTCTATTTACAAGTTAAAGAAATGATGCAAAATGGCAAACTTCTCTTTTTCTACCGAGGCTATTTAAGAGACAATTACCAAGGTGACACCTCTATTATTTATACTTTTGACCCAATAATGACCACCCAAGGTCCACAATGCAGACCTTTTTCACCCAATTAGAAAAAAACACCCAAATCCATGAAAAAGAAGGAAGAAGAACTCAGACAACACCCTGAATCCTCCATCTTGGCTCACACACATTGTTATACACTAAAACCCCAAATCCAGGTTTTCACCCTGTGAGATCACACAACGCCACTCAAACTCCACACCCACAACCCCTGTGCCATCACTCAATCTCGGGAGCCTGTCCCAAGGCCTCAAGTCAAGTGTGGTGCTTTTCTGAGGGTCAGCACCTCTCAGAGCAGAAAGCCTGAAATTTTCAGCCTCCAGGGTTCCAACACCTGCGGAAACTGCTCCAAGAAATGATGTTTGGAAAGCCCCTCCAAGCCCTCTGAGCTTATGTAGCTGAGCTTGAGACAGGAGGGTTTAGTTCTTTCCAGGGGGCTTTGGGCATAACTAAAGCATTTTTTACCCCCAGTTTTTCTGTAAGGAGCACTTCTGCTCAGGCTGGGGGAGCTGAAGGATGAGCAAAGCTATGTCACAAATTCTGGTGGAGACAGACATCAGCTGGAGCAGGTAAGAGCAAGGGAAACACTGGCCTCAACCTGCCTGGTGGGAGGTGTCCCTGTCCCTGCAGGGTGTTGGAACAGGATGAGCTTTAAGGTCCCATCCAGCCTAAACCATTCCATGATTCTGTGAATGACTTTTTTGTCCATTCCCACCTCTGAGATGGGACAGGCTTCTCCCACCACCATTTTTCCCAGCAAACAGGCATCTGATGTAATTTTTCCCCACTCCTGCACGTTTTCCAGCTCAGACAGCCAGGGTTTGATGCAGTGCTTTGAAGCTGCTGCCTCGGCTGCAGATCTGAGGGCAGCTCCAGTACCTGACAGCTTGTGCTTCCCATCCTCCCTCCTGCCTCAGCCTGATACAGTCATTCTCCCCTCCCACCTTCCACTGTGCAATTTTAAATAGAGCATCAGGATAAGCTCGGAACATTTAGGAAAACAGGGCTGTGCTTTCACACAGTTTACAGACCTGGACAGGGACCATTTAGAATTCAACCTCTCTCCTCCCCTTCCCTTCCTTGAATAGTGGTTTAGGCTACCTGCAAACTAAAATTGAATTTTACCACCCAGAGCTCACTGGTACAGTAGCAGCCTTAGTTTTCCCATCTCTGTTTCTTTCATTACAGCAGTGCAGCTTTTTTGTAACAGCCTCAAGGCTGTTGGTTGATAAAAGCAGTAAAGCTGTAGCTGCTGCTCACTTAAAGAAAAAAAAAAAAAGGAAATAAAATAATAATCACAGAATTGTTATGAACTTTGAAAATGCTGTTGAAAAAATGACTTTTTTTTGCATTGTTCCAGAGCTGCCATAGAATAAGAAAGGGGAGCAGAAAGCTTGTAGGAATTGACAATGTTGAGGTTTGTTTTGATAAAATATTGGCATTTAAAAAGGGAACTCAGAGCACTTTGACCCACCTCTAATTGCTGTCATTCTCAGCAGGGCCATGGCAGGTGGGATCTCCTAGAATCCCAGAATGGTTTGGGTTGGAAGGGACATTAAAATTCATCCAGTTCCACCCCCTGCCATGGGCAGGGACATCCTCCACTATCCCAGGGTGCTCCAAGCCTTGCCCAACCTGACCTTGGACACTTCCAGGGATCCAGGGGCAGCCACAGCTTCTCTGGGTACCTGTGCCAAGGTTCCACCACCCTCACAGGGAAGAATTTATTCCTAATATCTCATCCAGACCTTCCTTCTCTCTTTCAGTTTGAAGCCATCCCCCCTTGTCCTGTCCCTCCATCCCTTGTCCCCAGTCCCTCTCCAGCTCTCCTGGAGCCCCTTCAGAACCTGGAAGGGGCTTTGAGCTCTCCCTGGAACTTTCTCCTCTCCAGGTGAGCACCCCCAGCTCTCCCAGCCTGGCTCCAGTCCCTGGAACATCTCCATGGCCTCCTCTGGAGTCACTCCAGCAGCTCCACGTTTGTGTTGTGTTGGGAGCCCCAGAGCTGGTCCCAGCACTGCAGGAGGGTCTCACAAGGGCAGAGCAGAGGGGAAATCACCTCCCCCGACCTGCTGCTGGTGCCAGTTCTTGTGATGCAGCCCAGGATGTGCTCATCGAGCTGCTGCTCTCTTTATTTGCAGAGGTTCTTAATGATCCAATTTCTGCTTCACTGATAATCACACATCAGTTCTCAGGAGGTGCCTGCTCTAAAGCTCAAAATGATATTAGGGAAAAGAACCCACCATTATGACTAATTAGTGGCTCTGCTACAACGTTTCTGACTGTCTCCAGGATGGAGCTGATACCTATTTTGGTGGTGAGATCCCTAAAAATGGGTGACAGCATACAAACCCAGTGCCTGTGTGTATATCCAGCCTGTCAGCAAGCACATCAAATTCATTATTTTAAAAAACATCACAACAAAGTGTCACAGCTGACAACCTGGTTATGAAAAAGTTAAAAGAAGAACTTGATTTTTTCTGTAAGGTTGAAATTTAGAAAATCTAAAGCAGCCAGAAAATCTGGCTCCTTTTGCTGCCTGGAGCTGACTCATTGCAGGCAGATAAAAAAACATTTCTCCCCCAGCACCCAAAGACTTTCAGGAGAACAAGAGTGATGTGGAATCAAACGAGATGAGGCCACAACCTCTACAGAATATAAAAGAAAATATATTATTTGTGGAATGGTTTTACCCCTTGGACAATGAGGTATGGATAATTTCCTTCCCTTTCATAGGAGTGAAGGTGAGAAGTGCCTGTGCCCCAACAGCATCCAAGGAACTGAGAGAATTCGAGGAGAAACTGAATCTTGGAGAGACTCAGATTTAACATCAAGCCATTAACTGGAGCCTGACCTTTTCCCTGGCACACTGTCAAGGTCAAAAGATGCTTGTCAAGGAATTTTTCTCCTTTTAATTTAAATTTTCCATATTGGCTGGGTTACATTCATCAAGTTACACCTTCATCCTGCATCTCATGGGGAACACGGATTTGCAGATAATCTGATTTTTGCAGCTGAGAATGCTTTTGTTTTGCTAACAGAGATGCAGGAACATCTCTTGCAGCATCACTTGGAGCAGCTTCCCCTCAGCTCCAACACCCCCAGGGCCCCGTGAGGCTGGAGCTACCTGTGATGGGCAAAGCTGTCTCCTAGAAAAGCCAGGAATTGGGCCCAGGCAGGGATCCCAGATGGGATTGGATTTTTTTCAGGCAATCTTGCCCTCATGAAGTAAAAGAGAAGCAAAAGAGCAGGGCCCATCCAAGCCAGAAGGAAACAGCCAAGGGTGGGTGGCTCCTCCTCAGCTGCTGGAGCTGCAGAGCACTCCTGCTTTAGCATGGTCACCCCATTCCTGGGGACAGGAGGGGGAGGATGATAGATGGGAACCACAGAATCAAAGATCAAAGAGATCTTGATCATCTGGTCCAGCCTAAGTGAGGTTTTCCATCACTGTCCAGTCACACCTTGAAATCCTGCAGCTGTGGAGACTCCACCACATCCCTGGGGAAGTTGCTTCCATGGTTCTCACTGTAAAGATTTCTTGTGTCAAGATAAAACCTTTTCTGGGCCAACTTGTAGCCATTCCTTGTTGTCTTCTCCATGGCTCTGTGTGAAGGGGGAGCCTCCCTCTAGCTCTTTGTAGCTGTGATGAGGGTACCCCTGAGCCTTCTCATCTCCAGACAGCAGGGACCTAACTGCTCCAGTCTTTCCTCACAGGGCAGGCACTTCCAGGTGGGAAGGAACCTGCCAGGAAAGCAAAAAGAGGTGGGCTGAAAGGGGTTGCTAATGGCTTGGAAAACCCATTTTTTCTCCCAGGAAACCCATGACTGTGTTGGGAATGTGAGAGCAGATGCTGCAGTCACTAACAGGGAGAGGCAGCTCTGCAGGTGTGGGGTCCATTCTCTGGAAAGGTCCAACTCTTTTGGTCCAGCCTTAAATTTCAGCTTTCCTGTATTTCAGGCTCTGTGCTGCCCAGGGCTGCAGCTCTGAGCTCACGGTCAGTGTCACTCAGCTCTCTGCACACAGCACGGACACAAAACAAATCCTTCTCCTGCTGCACACCAAGGACAACTGGCACAAGTTTTCAGGCCCCAAAGCACAAACAACGGGGGCTGCAGGGAGAGAACAAGAAGGATGGGACTGCATCAGCTGGAGCTGGGATTGGACAATGAAACCCCAATGTGCAAATGGACCCAAACTGATCAAAGTGTGAGACCTGGTGACCGTTTGTCCATTTTGTGACCATTTTGGGTCCACCTTGGGTGTAGCCCTGGCCAGGCTCTTGTACTGACAAGGTGTATCCTTAAAGGCCTTTTAATAAATATCTACTTTATTCTCTAGCTCTGTCCAGTCTCTGTTCCAGCTCAGCCTGCCCAAGGCATCACCTGTCCCCCTCTCCCCGTGCCCCTGGCTGCCCTGTCCCCTCGCCCCCGCACGCTGGACACGGGCAGGGAGCGGAACTGGCACAGGGAATGTGCCTTGTCACACACCTGCCAGCTTGGCACCACTTCTAGTCCTTCTCTTTTTTCCTTCCCCTCCTGGAGATTCAACATTTGTCCACAGTTTTTCCTCGTGTACTTCAGCCAAAGCTCAATTTAAAATGATGTTGCTTGAAAAAAAAAAAAAAAGGGTGAGCAGCAAAGCTTTTGGAGGAAAAAATGGTTTAGCACACTAGGGAGGTGTAAGGACATAATTTAGAACTCAACTATTTGAGAAATGCTGATTTCCCTCTTTTATTTTCCTGTGCTGATCACACATTTCTGCATTTTCATGGAAGAAAAAATCATCAGTGACTAGAATACTTATCCTGTATTTAGGTGTGGAGCCACCAGTTCCTGTCTCAAAGGAAACTCAGGAATTATTGGGCAAATGAAGGAATTGCTTGTGGAAGGCGTTATCCACGGACCTGTGGAGCACAATCCTGGCAGGGGACTCAGACATCCAAAGCTGTGGTGATGCTCTTCCTTGAGATAATGTCTTTAAAATTTCCCCTACGGCTCCTTTAAAGGGCAGCGCTGCACGGCTGCACCATCTCGTGGTGTGACCGGGCCCTGCATACCCAGAACCTTTAAAACCCTGGTTCTTTCCAAGACTTCCATCATAGACACATCAAAGCCAAATGCTGCCACTGCCAGACCATGCCACGGCTTGGGCCACCACAATCCAGAGCCACAAAAGCCTTCCAGACCTGCCGCCTTCATGCTCCTTTTTGGGATGCAACAAAAATCCAATTGTTTTCCAAGCGTCATCATCTCAAGCATTTGCCTGATCTCTCTGGTTGTTATTCCAAGATAGATCCAGCAGATCAGGGACCAGACCAGTGGGTGATTACTCACCTGAACCTGCTCTGAGTGACTAAGATCTGTTACAGAGGATTCCAGTGAGACCAAGGCTCCAGTCACTGTTCAGAGGAAAAACCAGAAGGAAAGTCAGGAGTCACACGGAGCTCCAGCCCCATGATGCAGAGCCAAGGGCAGGACCTGTTCGTGCTCAGCCTCAGCCCTACTCCTACACAGCACCTGCTCCCTCTCAGCTGTGACTCTTTTCCTCCCAAAATGATTCTGTAATTCTCTGATTAAATTGGTTCTTCAGGTCTTGACAAAAATCTTCCCTGCTTCTTCAAGATGCATTTGTTTGTGAAGGAAAAAGATTGCCCCTTTCAGGTGCACTAAAAACCCCAGAGATAGATTTTACACAAATCTAGTCTCAGTCTCTGAGGGTACAGCAGGTACTAACCATGGGATTAGGCAGAGATTAAAAAGAAAAAAAAAAAAACACAACAGCATTTATAAAATAATTTTCCTATTAAAAACACCCATGAAAACGCCAGACTTTCACCTTTCTGTGGTTTTGTCTTCCAGCAAATGCTTAACTTGCAACCACCTTATTCAGCCTGATCCTTCCCGGCAGACCTGAGACGTGTGCCAAAGTTGCAGGTGAGAAACTGCTTCACATGGGCACCTAGAACCAGTCCAGCTCCAGCAGAAGGCAGCTCCCCCAGCTTCTCCCTTCCCTCAGGGGAGAAATGTGTGGACTGGGCGACCCAAGACCTGTGCCAGGTCAGCTGCTCACCATCAGCAGCCACGACAGGCACTGTCACCAGTGAAAGAGAGGTGACACTGCAGCCTGGGACAAAGGCAGCGATCCTGATCCACTCACAGCCCCACTTATCCCTAAAAACCCAGGACAGGCAGGTGAGGAACCAAACTGCTGCTTCAGGGATGTTTTGAGTGTCATACAAGGGGTGCTGCCTGCAGGGACTGAAAGGGGTTTGGACAGGAACCCACCAGCCACCGTCACATCTCCTCCTGCCCTCCTATCCTCTCCCACAATCCAGGGTCTTGCTTCTTTTCCCAGCTCCACCTGACAGGCTTCAGTGGCTTTGGAAAGCAGCCAGATGAGTTTATCCAAACCTCAGCAGGTTAACCAAAAGGAACAGGAGCTGATTCCTGCCAAATCTGCTGCCAGAGGAAGGCGGCCTTGGTGCTCAGCAGTCAAGGCTTTCATCTTTATTAAAGCCCAGCAGCTCCCAAGAGTTGTGAGAAGAATGGAATGAGAACTTTCTGGCCTGATTCTCTGAAGTCTTTGCTTCCCCCTCCCAATGCTTCCCCCGTGGACAAGGGCATGTGGACAGAGAAAGGGGAATTTCTGGGAAGAGACCTAAACTATTTGCATTATCAGACATGAAGAGAATGAAAAAAATAACAGAGATAGTTTATTGTCAAACTGAATCAAAGCATAAAAAAAAAAAAAAAACTTTACACGGTTACACTGTAAAGAAATTTGGTTTTCATCACAAAAGCTCATTAAAAATCAAAGAAAACAACCCATTGTCAAGGCAGCAACTCCCCAACAACCCCCCCGAGCTTTTGAGTGCAACATTTATTGAAAGGCTGGGAATTCAGAGGCGGTGACATCACATTTGTAGGGACAAAAGGATCACCCCTCATTATCTGCAGGGACAGAGGTTCTCCGAGGGGGTGACACATTTCTGGCTGAGCGGTGACTCCTCTGATCCCCTTTGAGCAGCAGCAGCAGCAGCCTTGTCCTTGCTGGATCCACCCTGAGGTGATGAGGCTGACAGGTGCCAGCTGTGCTGTGCTTGTGTCCAGCTCCTCCTGCCATTTCCATCCCCACCAGGTGTGTCCACGTCATTAAATCAAAAGGTGGGTGGGAAACCCAGCGACGCCGATTGGAAGGCAGTGGGAGGCACCGTGGGGGGACACAGAGAGAGCCACGCCCTCCCAAAATCAGCTTGATTTCATTTTAGCCATGGCCAAACCTCACCTGCTGATAGTGGGGTGCACTGCAGAGGCAGCACTACCCTAGGAACTGCACTGATCCCTTTGTCTGTGCCCCTACCCTAGGAACCACAGATCCCTGTGTCCTGTGCCCCTACCCTAGGAACCACAGATCCCTGTGCCCCTACCCTAGGAACCACACCGATTCCTGTGCCCCTATCCTGGGAACCACACCGATTCCTGTGCCCCTACCCTAGGAACCACAGATCCCTGTGTCCTGTGCCCCTACCCTAGGAACCACAGATCCCTGTGCCCCTACCCTAGGAACCACAGATCCCTGTGCCCCTATCCTAGGAACCACACTGATCCCTGTGTCTGTGCCTTGGAAATGCTCCTGAACACAGTCATGGACACCCTGCTCCCAGCACAGCTCCTTCCCAAAAAACTCCTGGGAGCTTTCCAAGGCTGTCTGCCAACCTGTCCAAACCAATGGGTTACCCCTGGATTGTTCCTTCTCCAGCAGCTCCAGCAGAACCAGAGGAGTCCAGAACTTTGACCGGGCTCCTGCCAGCATGGCTGGGCTGGTGGGATGGCAATCACACTTGCCAGGAGAACTGCTGGAGGCTGCATCCCACCTGGAACAGCCCTATCCCATCCTGCAGGGCACTGCAGAGCAGTTGGCTTTCCTTCTGAGTCAAAAGACAACAAAAAGGAGGAAAAAATGGAAAATCCATTGGAATCTATATAATCTATAGGTGTAGACTATTAGGCTATTGTGTATTCAGTCCTGCAGACACTTGGTTTCTGTCAGCATGGAACAACAGGATCTTTCTCACCACCATAAATGAGCTGTTTTATGAATTTTGAAACACTTGTTTCACCAAGTGGGAAGAAAAAAAAAAAAGGCATCTTTATCCTAAGTAGCAGCTGAGATTGGTAAAATTAAAAACAAAACTAAACCAAACCTAAAAAAATCAAAAAACCTGACCAACCAGTACAAAGTAAAGGCAGGCTGGGTCATTCCAACTGATCATAGGACTAACTAAAAAATATTTTTAATTGCAACTAATGTGCTATTTTGAGCCAGCTGCTAATTCCAACAGGCCTGAGGTTTTCTGCTCATAAAGCATCAATAATATGTGCCTTTTCCTAGAAAGGAAGGCTCTGCCTAAGTCTTACTGTGTCAGATAAAAAGTCTCAAAATAGATTTTTCCAACCAAAGAAAGTGTTTTATTCAGATATTCATGTGGATATGGCAGTGATGTTAAGAACAGCTATTCAAGTAGCTGAAGTAAGCCCTTCAAAAGAAGTCACACAGCTTTGAGACTTGAACAAATTATTGTATGATCTCATCCAAGAGATCTAAATAGCTGGAACATCTGCAAGAGTTGCCACCAATTTATTTAGCAGAGTTCATCAGCAGTTCATCAGCTCTGTTTGCACAAGCAGGTGCCAGGGCAGCCACTGAGGAGTCCTGCACGTGACTGAGAAAGGAGAGGGGGAGGAGGGTGGGACAGAGATGGGTGATTTTACCCTCTAACATGGATGTGCATTAGCAGGAGTGAAGTCCCTGCTGAATCAGGGCAGTGCCTGCTACTGAAGGAGAAGTGCAGAAATGCTTTTTTCCCAGAGAAGTATTACATGCACAAGTAACTACATTGTTAAAATTTTTTATTTGTGACAGTAAAGAAACCATTCAATACCTGATTGACAACACTCCTCTCTCCTGCAAACACTCATATGGTTATCTGTAGTGTTTCTCAAGTATTGCTGGATTGTTCATTGCATCAAAGTGTAAACAGCTCCATCATAAGGAAAAAAAAAAGGAAAAAAAGAAAGAAAAACATTTCCATTGTTTACTCCTCTGTTGAGGAGCTCCCAATAGATCTTTAACAAGAAATAAGAGAGAGTCAGCTGGGATTTTACAACATCATGTGAAACAGAGAACTGACAGCTGGTTTTGCATAGTTAGCCCAGAGATTTTGAAGCAATTGCCCCACGCCAGTCTCACCTGCCCCTCCTCACCCCACAAAGGCAAAAAACATCACAGCACCTTGGAATCAGAGGCACAAACTTGTTTTTGTTTTACAAATAGGGCTGTGCGGAACTGTGGTTTATTAGGTTAAAAACAATCTGTCCAACAGAGGGTTACGCCTTCGGAAGTCACAGAGCTACAGATTCTTTTTCTTGGTTTTTGTTTGTTTTTTACACTGAAATTTCAGAAGCTGCAACATCAGCACACACCAGTGTCATTTAGATACTTTATTGTCCCCAACCAGTCTAATCAAAATCATGCTGTAAGAAAAGTGATTGCGTACACTGACAACCAAAACGTCTCCAGGTGTTGGAGTTTCTTCCACGTATAACTTTTGCTGTTTTAATAAAGATCAAAAAAGGGCGAAACAGAGAGACAAATTATTCTTCCAAAGCTACCTAAATGAACACAGCAATATTGTACATTTGCCACCATCTCCCCATCCCCAGCCTGCCACGCTCCCTGGTGTGAACAAGGATTCTGCGCACAGCCCTAAGGTTACAAATGGCAATTTCACTGTTAACACTTCCATTGGATTTCAAGGGTCTAAGGCATTCTGCCTTACAGCTTAATTTAAAAATACCCATACAGGCAAAAAACCGTTTTTATAACCCAACATAAAAAGGACAACAGAACTTCAGGCCAGGCAGCATCGCTTTAGAATGATCAACCGGGGACAGACTTTTTAATATTTCTACCATATCCAGAAATAGAACTGAAACCCAGGGTTTATAACAGCCCTGGTGACCTGCATGCAGTAACTGCACTTCAAAATATGCAAGAGATTTAGGAAACAAGGTGGGGTTTTTTTTTTCCTATTTGAATTTTTTTTTTTTTAAATCTTGTATTTAAAATACAATCAAATACCCGTATTGCAAATTTTACAAACATTCCACTCGTTCTCTGACTTTATGGACAGAACTCTATTGCTTTTTTAGAATCTAGAAACTCTAAATATATAGCGTATGTATATCCACGCAAACTCAACACTTGAAATTTCAAGTATGATGATAGTGTCAAAATAAACAACGGTGACAGTTTGATCCCTTTGGCCAAATCTGAATACCCAGGGGAGTCCAAACCTGATTGCAAAGCACTCTGAGTTTTATTTCCACACGAGCTGGGTGGGTTAAAAAAAATAGAAATGATCAGAACTTCTAGAAAATACTCTTAATACTAACAGAGATCAAAGCTGTGCTAAGGTTTTTGTCTTTGTATTGTCACCAAGTATCATTTTAATGCTGTACTAAGTTACAGTAAGTTGGGTTTTTTAAAATTTGGGTGTTTTAAGAGCCAAAATAATACAGTACAAGTATGGTTGTACAGAACATCCTCAGAACCGTTCCTCCAGAGGCTGGTGCAGAAGTTCAGTTGCCCATTCTATGTGGATTTGAAAACAATACAAGACACTTTAATAATATAATCAACATTCATTCACAGACTTAAGGCAACTGGTTCATGAAATCGCTGCTTCCAGAGATGCAAACGGGTGACATGGTTTGTCTCACGTCCAACAGGTCACAACTGTCACACGGCCCTGTCTCGCGGGTTATTTATTCATTGTCTGATTGTTTGGTCTAATGCTAACGAGAAAAAGTCTTTGAATTTCTTCAGCCATTCCTCTCATACCTGCACGACTAACTACAACCTGAATACTTCCCTGCAAACTGCACTGGGGCCCAGGAGCCACAGGCACAGTTGAAAATACTGCTCAGAGAACAACTCTTTTTTTTTTTTGGCAGCTTACAGTTTCATTACTCTGGAGTCAAATACAAAATTAAACCATCTTAAACTGAAAGTAAACGTTAATGGACTAACCAGAATCCATATGTCCTTTTTTTTTTCATTTTCTTAGTTATATTTTTAAACAAAGTAGGCTTTTTCTTTCTTAAACTGAATTTTTCTTTCTTTAACTGAATTTTTCAATTTGACAGCTTGTCTTTTTGTTGTGGCACAGACTTATACAGTACTAAGGTGATGCCAGCTGGTTAAGAAACAAAAGGGTGATGCCGTACAGACTCACGGGTGTGACAGGACTGCCTCCAGCACCCCTGGGCCCAGCAGCCACAGCTGGAGCACAGCTGGAGCACAGCTGCCCTGCAAGGGGGGGCTCAGTTGGATACTGCACCCACCACAACCCACTCGCTGCCTGTGCAGACTGGCCTGCCCCTCTCGGATGGATTTGTTAAGCTGCTTCACCAATGTTTTTGAGACAAAGATCACAAGCCCCAAGTCCATCGCAAAGGAATTTGTTGGGGTTTTTTTTTCCTAAGTCATCGGGACTTTTCGAGGAAAAGAGAAAAGGCAAAGGGGGTCTACAATTCAGAATTTAGCACGAGGCTAATTAGAAGCACCAAATAGTCCATTTAGTCTTCTCTGATGACAGCCAAATGCAGCTGCACTTTTTATGTTTGCAGATTTCTGCTGTGGACAATAACTGAAAGGTGACACTGGAAAGGGGGGGGGGAACAAAAAGGTGTGCCTTGTTCTTCAAAGGCATAAAATATTTAAAAATAATTCATCTGAAAAGGTATCTATGGCACTGCAGAAGATGTTAAGCAGGCTCTCAGATTCAGAGATGAGTCTAACTCAACTCCAAAGCCAGAGGACCAATTTTAGTCTAGACTAGTAAATTCTGCCCTTCCAGCAAGATTTGATACAGCTCCTAATCTGCACCTTACACCTTGGGGAAAAAGAATTACAAATCAAAGGTGTGGGCAAAATACATCCTGCATTTTCATGTATCAAAGATAGGAGAGGGCTTCATCTTAATTGAAAAAAAATTTTAAAAAAAATCCTTTACAGGTCACCTTTAACTGGGTTGTCTGGTATATGAGATACCAATGGATTAATCCATGGGGGTGGGTTATGAAGCCTGCATTTTATTTATTGCCCAAGTTTGCAGCTTACAGAAAATGTCTCATAGCACAGGCACAGTGGCAAAAACAGTATAACAGCCGATGGTCAACTCCATTTGGTGAGTATACAGTAGCAGCAATTAAAAAGAAAAAAGTACTCCAAACAGCTCAATATAGATCCAGCTTACCCAGATGGGTTGTTTTGAGAAAAAGAATCTTAAACTAATAAATAGATCTCCTCGCCATTCTCCCAGGATAATGGTTTTCCAAAAAAGAAGAGGCATGGCAGTTGTGCGTAAGCAGAGACAGCAGAACTTCATCTGTCTGGAATTAAAGGTGCTTCAGGTCTATCAGCCACCTCATTTCCTCAACTCCATCACTCCCTAAATGCTCAAACAACTGCAGATATGTTTTAAAACTGTGCCCAAAATCCTCATCAGCGAAAACAACCACGGTAATGACCCCAATTCAGCCCTCCCACTGAACCTTCTGAGCATGACAAAGTGTAACACAACTTAATGTCATCGTGGAGACAGGAACCCAGCATCTTGGTTTCGACTTTTTTCCTTTGTTATATATTACAGTGCTCTATAAATTTTTTTTTCCTTTTTCCTTTTAAAGCATTTAGACAATACAAGACTAAAAGATGTCTGGAAATACGTCTTATACAAAAATGAATTTTTTTTTTATCTTAAAATAACATTCAAAAAGGCACTTCATTCTGTAAGAAAAAATTCAGAGTCAGGTCAACTGCTCTAAGCAGGGGGTAAAATTGTCTGCATAGTGGGAGGGGAAGAAAGGGAGAGAAATTCAACTGCTGAAATACAAGCTTCTTTTTTTGGCATGTTTTAAGAAAAGCTGATCCAGTAAAAGATGTCCATTTATGAAATTAATTAAAAGAGTCCCATTTAAAATAGCTTCTTTTTTTTTTTTTCCTTTAAAAAAGTAGTCTGAACACATGACCTTAGGAGTCAGGCTTCTGAAGGCTTAATAGCATCACTCATGATTGTCCTTCGTGTCCAATGTAACAGGAAGATCAAGAGTAGCACTTCTGACAGGAGTGACCTCCCCAAAGCTTACATTTGAAAGAGCTGAAAGAGATGGAGACAGCCTCTAGCAACTGCAATCTAGGAGCAGGAGTCAGTCAGAGTTAAGGGCTACCTGTTGCAGAGTTTATGAAGCATACTGTAAACTTCTTCCTCTTTGCTTAGTCCTTCAAAGAAAGGAATAAGATCTAGCAGCTCTGTGTCTGTCATGTCATCAAACCAGGACTGCACAGGCACCTGAAACGAAGCAACCAACAAACACTGAGAGGCTTTCATGGTGTAAAAGACACGTGAGTTTTGTCTGTGTGGGTGTTCTGTAGCCATCATCATAGTGCTATAATAATTATGGCAATTAGCTGCTCATTACCATTCAGGTGGAGCAGCAGGTTGAACCCCAAACCCAACCAGGACAGCTGACCTCCACCTGCATGTCCAGGTGACCCAGATGACCCCACACATGACTGGGCAGCTCTCCTTGCTTTGCCTCCTTGGTATCCAGAACAGACTGGGAGGCAGACACAGGTTATGAAGCTGCACTGACACTTTATTTACAGGCAAATCTTTTTTTTTTTTTCCCCTCTAAGAATTATCAGAGTGAGTCACCAGGCACAGGCAGGCAGCAACAACCCCTTCCAGCATGGGGTTTGGAAGAAATGTTTAACTGCAAGGGCAGAACGTTGTTCAGGTTAAAATGTTAGATCTAGTGAGTGGGTTCAGAAAGCAACACATATAATAACCCTTCTTAAATATGCATGCTAGATTTGGGGAAGGTGTTCTGTGTATCTGCACTATGGGAGCACACTGAGGTCTTTTCAAGACTATCTTGGATCTTGTTACAAGCTCTGGTTTCTGCAGAGACTCGAGTATCAGTCAGCCAGCAGCACTTTTCTGTACATGATTAAACCACTCTGACAAGGCCCTTAATTTCATCTCCCAAATTTCCACAGCTCATTATTTTCTTGGCACTGATTTCCGAGATACCAAACGATGATCTTGGATCAGGTTTTTAATTTTAACCATGAACATAAATTAGAGCTGCAGGTCCTGGTTATTATAAATGGCAGCTTTAAACCATGTGTGGCACCGACCAGAAAAATGTTTTCACCACATCACTTAGGGCATCACAATATTAGGATCTGAACTTGAAAGCTGACTGCTGGAAGATAAATAGTTCATGTTACAAAAAACAAGCTATTCTGGAGAGGCAGGACTGTGCAAAGCAGTGTTCTTGATAAAAGATTTCCTACACTGATTTTAACAGCTCACAAAGAAGGCAGCCTAAAAACATCAAAGCAAACAGTGCACAGCCTGGTTGTCTAAAAGTCAGCAGATCTAAAGAGTTCCAGCTTCTCCCCTGGCAGCTGAAGCAGATGTGAGCAGCTGTACTGGCTGCAGCCATGAGTGGAGCACCCCAGATCAGAGCTCCTGGAGCCAATACAAACACACAGTGAAAATGCACATTGCTCCTCGTTGTTCTCCCCTACAGAACTGCTGCCTGCCCTTTACCCTTATTCCTAAACCTTGATGAACTTGTTGACTAATAGTTCTAATTATGGAGTCAGGTCAAAAATAATTGAGAGAGGAGTGTAACAATATAACAGGATCTTGATTTTATTTTTTCTTTCCCCTACCCACAAATGCAGATCTCAGGAGCAACCAGAAAAGCATGAATTATCTTGCCTAATAAAATATTATTCACACAACAAAAAAAAAAAGATGGGAGATGTGGGCCTGATATTTCTGAGTCTGAGAGAATTTTTAGCCTGCTAGTAGCTACTAACTTCTTTCCTGAGGGAAAACTTTTCAACAAGGTCTTCTTCTCAAAACAACTTTGGGAAACAATTATTCTTTCTCAAAACAATCTTCCTCAGGTGGTGTTTTGCTGTTTCTCTAGTTTAACCAATGGAATTAGAGAGGTGTGGTTCCTATTCACCAATCATGCTAATTCTGTATCGTAACAGCTTCTAAAAAGGTAGTAAGAATTAGAGAATAAAGCTTTTATCTTCTTTGCCTTCTGAATTTTTAGAGTCTACGATATTTCTTTCATGTCCTACAGCGACAGGGAGCACCTAAAGAAGTTCAAGCAAACCATTCTTTCCATAATCACTACTCCAAAGAACAAAACCTGTGCTGCAGGGCAGCTTTGTTTCTTAGAGCTAGGTCAGTTTTTAGGTTCCACACCACTTGGTATTTCTCAGAACTGCTGGACCTCGAGCCAAAAGCTCAGAGCACACGAGCAGTCATGGCTGTGACACACTGTCAAAATCAGTTTGCCCATGTCCTTCCCCATTTGGCAGAGAACCCCAGAGCCCACCTGCAGCCTAAGAAAACACAGAATCTGACACAAGCCAGTGCTCTGCAGAGTCTATTTTCTGAATCACAAAATCTGGGCGAGGGCCAGAGAGGTGAAGTTGTGCTCTGAATACTTACTGCATTTTCAGGATGGAAGATGTAAGATGCAGGAGAATTATCTACTATAATAACTTTACTCAGCTCACGGCCCAGTCGACTCAGATCCTTCACGTAATTCCCTCGGTGGAAAACACAGGATTCTCTAAAGAGCCTTGCCCTGAACACACCCCAGCGATCCAGTAAGTCGGCTACTGGGTCTGCATACTTAAAAATAGAAGTCAGAAACACCAAGTTAGCAACGTGCAGGTAAGGCTGAACCTTCACAGAGCCACACAAAGAAGGGACACGAAATAATTTCAGATAAAATGCCCTTTTTCTCCATTTTCTTCCCTGCTTCCTGTTAATTAACTCACTCATCTGCAAACCTGAAGTGATTAATAAAGAGATAAAGCAAAAGTAGGACAATTATCTTTCTAGAGAAGGCTAACTTGCACTCTAAATGTTTTCTGTGATTTATTGATTAGGTTTTATTCTCAGGGCCAACTTAGAGTTACCCTGAGAGTTTTCTAGAGGTTGATGGATCCAGAGATCTCACCTACCATTACCATAAAATCAGCCAATGCTAATAGAAAATCAATAGGAAGCTTTTCCCCAGCTGATTTGTTTCCATGTGCCTCTGAAGATAAACTGCAGTGAACAAATCTGAGCCTGATGTGGCTCTGCCAAATGATGCCCTTGGAGCAACCGGGTCAGCAAGACTCTTAAGATTACCAAATTGCATAATTAGGCCAAAAAAGATCAGCCAAAGATGTTATTAACAAAAATACTCATGTACAATACCAGGGAAATTCTCATTTTATACATAAGATGATACTTTAAATGAGGCACATTTAAAATCCAACGATTTATATAAACTGACCAAGAAGAAGTATCCAAATAAACTCGAACATGAATAACCACATACTTGAAAATGGTACTTTTATCTTATTATTGCACAACAGGAGTTACCATTTTCCTGTATTTTAAACCGAGAAAAAAAATCGATGTTGAAATCAATCATCTTTTGATTATGAAATAAGGCAGAGAGTTTCAGTATGAAATTGGGGCAGTATTTAGGATTTTTTCGACATGACTGAACAGTATGTGGTAAAGAGAACACAGGGGAAAAGGCTTTATAGAAGATCAGGGTCCTGTCCCCCTTCCACCATCTCTACACTAGGCTGGAGCAAAAGCTTGCCATGCTAGAGCACTATTCAGAAATAACCAATATCATTTTACAAACAAGACACCACAAATACAATACACTGAAGGGAAGTGAAGAATTCCAAATCAGTCTACTACTGTAACATCTACCACAAAAAAAAACTACCTACGAGCCACTACTGCTACTGCAGAACCAGAGGGCACAAAATATTCCTGGGGACGTTTCAAGCTTTGCAAAAAGGCCTCATTTTCTAACTCCAGGTTGCAATTGCACCTCGATAGAGCAAGGACCGTGGTTCCCAATTTCCAGTGAGTTTTCTGAGTCACTGTTTGATGGTGTAGACAGAGTTTAATTCGGTGTTTTATTTCATGCCCAGCTTTAATGTGCTGCTTCACTCGCACGCTATTTGTTCTAATTTCTCACTATAACCATGGTAACTTGTGAGCCTTTCATATTGGCATCATGAGCAATGCATGGAGGCTACATTATGAGACAAGCCCATATGTGATGGTGTTACCATGGAAACACTTACCCACACACTAGCAGACAAAGTACACACTGTCAGACAAAGAAGCAGAAAAGAAGGGGAAAAATTAAGATAGTACCAACTGTGGAAATAATTATCCATAGAAAACCCAACCAAAAGTCCACTGACCAGCACCATAAGGGTTAAAGAGATGAAGGAGGGAACAAACCTTGGCTAGACTGGCTGTGAAGAGTACACATTCAAAGAGCTCTCCCATCCTCTGAAGAAACTCGTCCACATGTGGTCGTTTCAACACATAAACCTGGGATGAGAACAGCATTTAGGTCAGATGGTGCTCAAGGAAAGGAAAAAAAAAAACCAAAACCAAAACCACTCCTGCAATCCCAGCACTTGAAACAAAAGTTAACAGGGAAGTTAGATGAAATGCTGTGGAAAAAGAAAAGTATGCAAGATAAAAGTGGAGATCCAATAATGAGAGATTGGCATGCACGGGCTGCCAAGCCCCTGCTGATTATGCAATCCCAAACACTGAGCATCAGCAGGAGGGGTGCTCCTTGAAAAATCTCACTAAAGGCAAAGGGAGACTGGCTTCTCAAGAAGTCAGGATTTAGATCTCTCCACCAAACCCACTCTGGTGCTGGAAAGCCAAAGAGCTCCACAGAAGATGGCAGGAATTGCACAATAGGGAGCTGTTTTCGTTCTGTGGCTGATTCTTTCATTTCTGAAATCCCAGGTGCCAAGTACCATAACTCATTATGGAGAGTGACCAAGGCCTCCAGCTCTACAGAGAACTTTTTTCACCAAAAATCTTCACAGCATCATGCAGAACGTCTAAAAATGCTGGGTTTGAAATCTGCTGACGAAGTCTACAGCATCTCCTAAAGAGGACCTTGCCAAAAGATGGCAAATTCCCAGGATTTCTTTCCTCTTCAGCATCCTGCCTTCAGCAGTGCTCTGCTGCCTTTTAGCACTGGCTTGGGTGCCTGCTGTCAACAACCTGATTAGCAGATATTAAAACCTCCCTGCTTCTCCTTTCAGAGCACACAAGATGATTTTGTGCTCACTGAAGACACCAAAACAAGGAAACTGCTGCTCAGAAAGCTTGGAAACAGCTCACAATACACTGGGAAGCTGAAGAGGGGAGTTCTGCTTGAAAAATATTTATCTGTCTTGTTTGCAGCTAGATTAAAAGTTTGAGAGAAAACATTGGCAGAATTTTATCTTCTTTTGTTTGGCAAATAATCCCTAATACTGGAAATTTCAAGTGGAGAAGTCTGGCATAGAGCTGAATTCAGGAGGAATTGCAAGACTGATGCTATTTCAGGAATTTCATTCTTTGATATGTAAAACTAGATTAATTGTGTGTATTTTACTAGATTCCTATTAGTAAGAGGTAAAAAAAAAAAACAAGGTACCCAGAGAAAAAGCCTGAAGAAGAAAAATACGGAAACAGCAGCCTGAACTCAAGTGTAACAATTAAAGCCTTCAGCAAAAGGAGGAAAAAAGAAACCGTGTAATTGAAATTGAAAACCTAAATTTGAAAGCAAAGGGTTTTTTAAAACACATATGATGGAGCTGTACCTTAATGACTAAAGCAGAAATGTTAATTTTCCCCTTTATGCCGCATACAGATCATACCATGAAGTCTTTATCTCTTTTAAGTTATTTCTATGAAATTTATCTAAACTATTTCTGGCCCCATAAGTACTACATTCAAACTTTGATACAGATAACAATTTATAACCCAGATTTTTTTTTTTTAAACAACCACACCAGCACCTAACCCATCAAATAATTGTGACATTTTATGGATTAAAGACAATTAACAGATGTACTTCAACACTGCTCTCTTTCCAGATAATTACAGCAATGTTTCCTGTATTTCACCAGGCATAAACCAAGTAATTTCCTTTCCTATAACAACACAATTAATTTTTCTTTTAATTCTTTCTACACAAAGTTGTGCTGTAGTATTTCCTCTCCAAATTCTACCTTTGATTTTTTTTAGAGACAGAAAGACAGCTGCAGCCCCTCTGCATTTGGGTAACCAGACAGTATCCAACTTGCCAGATGTGAGAGGAATGACAGCAGGATCCAAGTTAAAAATTAAGTTCTCCATTCTTTAGCCTTAAGTTTTATTCCTACACTTATTTTTGAGAGCACAAAAGGGGCACCCCAGAGTCTTAACATCATTCTTGTAGAGTAAGTGCTGGGATTTAATACTGATTTCCCTTTTAAAGCCCAGTGCTTCCAGCCTTAGCAGAAGTCGTCTCCTCTTTGCTCTCCATCCCTATCTCTGCCCCTGTCAGTGAAGTATTTCCACTTGGAATGTAATTACAAACTCCCTGCCAAGGATCTGAACTTTGCTGCTTGCAACACAACCCACCTCCTCCATCAGGAGCACACAGTAAATCAACCCCAGAGCTGCAGGCCCAGAGCTCTGAGCCACAGCCTGGGCTGCATTTGCCACTCTTTGCAATAAACACTTCTGGCTGGTTTTAGGGCTCCTAATTCTGCACCTAATTCAGAATTAGCTGTGAATACACAGCATTTTTAGTTGGTTGGTCTCCCTTCTGCAGTTTAGGGCTCCTGATCCACCACAGTGCACTCACAGCCTCCTCTACTTGAGTTTCTCCTGCTGCTTTGCCTTAAATCTTTCCCTACTGGGATCTGGCCAACAGATTTGCTTCTCATGTTAAATGCCTAATTAATAATAAATGTCATCTCTTAAGATGAAGTCTCACCAAATTTTTCCCTAATTATTTCCCTCTGTAAAAAGTCCCAATTCCTTTTCCTTTTCTTTTTTTTTAACAACACTTTTTTTTTTTTGGCAGAACAACATATCTTAATACTCTGGATAGTTATTCTCCTTGAAGTTTTCTTTGAGAAGTCCTACTTAGAGCCTCGAAGCAACTCCAAAATGTACTGGTATCCTGGGCTACAAAATCTCTTTGGTTTACTCCACATAAAAAGCTTTCTTCAGCTGACAGTGCAGCTCTTTTCTCCTCTTCCTTCTCATTTGGAATTTTTTCCCTTTTACTTTGTTAGTGGCTGGACTTGAATGCCAATGCTGCATGGTTATTTGTGGCTTGGCTTTTTCCTCCATTGCCTGATGTCTTCAGTTGAAATCTCTAGACTAACTGGCTCCTGGCATTTTTCTGAGATTTATATACTGTCTTCAGGGCATTAAAAAAAAAAATCCATCCATTTTTTTAATGCTCACTAATTTTTTCCTTATCAGCAAGAATTTGGAGGAATATAGTCTTTTTTATTATTATTTAAAATGAACCCTACTCAACACTTTAAGCACAAATCAGGCACTAGGCATGTTTCCACAGGATTCTTACAGCTGCTAATGACACAACACAAGCAATTACCTTTAATTGTTTTCAAGCATTTCATACTTCCACATTAATTTTCTGTACCTCAAAGCAGCCTCAACCTACAGAGACTCAGTATTTGTGAAACCCAAAGACAAACCCAGCTCATTTTCAACCAATTCAACGGGACACACAGAATTGCCTTTCAAAACCAGCTTTACAATGAGGAAATCTGCAAGTAATGACGAAAAAATCTGTCCATGACAACTCCAGTTCCTGTAATCTCCTGTTTCATGTCTCCTCTGAGCAGTGAGCAGAAAATCCCACATGTCCCTCGTGGTCCTGGGTCACACAGCTGTGGCCGTGTCCCAGTGCAAGTAACCAAGAATAGGCCAGTTAGAATGGACACAGCCTATCCTGGATTACTTGAACCAGGCCACAGCCTTCTGCAAGAAAATCCAGGAATTCTGTGCTTTACAGGAAGGAAATGAATTATTCTAAAAGCCTTTCCCCCCCATCGTTAAAAAAAGAGAAAAACAATTTTGCATATTATGTTCAAAGTATACATGCCAAATGTTCCTTCAGCTTTCAACAATTAAAAACAAGCAATTAATTAACTCGCCCCTCACCCCAAACAACCACTTAAAATTAGTTTTACTCAATAAACAAGTTCTGTTTAAAAATTAAATTCAAAGCAACACCAAATCAAACTCTTCATGGCTGCCCTCTTTATTCTTGGACACCAAAAGCAAGGCACAAAGCCACTGGAATTCAATTTGGATGAAAGATGAAGAATTCACTAAAAACCTTCACCCATTGGGGATTAAAGCTGTATTTGATGCAGTTTCTGGTCTGGGGGCTGTGGTCACTCTGCTCTTGGTCAGTGGGAAGCAGGGTCCAAAGGAGAGGATGTGTTCCTGCAGAGTTAAATCAAGGTACCAAACAGTGAACATCCTCAATGACCCTCCTCTCAGCTACAACACTGCATTTCCCACCTGTAATTTGGGAGAGCAGGACCAGCCCTGATCTTTCACCCAGAGTGGAATGAGAGCAGTGGCCAGAAGGGTCAGCTTGCACCAGAACCCCCCTTTTGTACCTGGGCCATCACTCCCAGCACAAGGTTTGGGATTCTGCCCTGGGAGTTCTCTGGAAGCATCCAGAGACCCACAGCAGAAAGAAAGGGAGGTTCCATCACACTTGATTCATTTCCTTCTTAAAATAAAATGACAAATCCTTTCGAAAGATAAGGTAATTTAGGCTGAAGAAAGAAAGATGGGAAAGGGAGAAGGGATGTTAAGAAAAGCTGGTTTTTAATCTAGGGAAGCTCGTTTAACCAAGCACCCTTTAGGATGATGAATTGTCCTCCCTATAAAAAAACCCCAGGAGTCTTTCTGACCTTTGGATTATAAATTATATAAGGGAAAACAAATTCCCCAAACGATAGACATTCTTTTTTTTAAGATCTCTGTTGAACTGCAAAGAAAAAAACCAAAACCAAACCCAACCAGCATTCATCATGAAAAAACTTGTTAGATAAGTCAATCTCGGAAGTCTTTCAGGAGTACAGCAATTCAATTTGCCACAACTTGTATTTTTTGGCGTATGAGATCTGAACAATCTCATATAATTTCAAGTTTCTCTACAAATGTGCACCTCAGAAATGGTGTTTCTCAGTTTGTTTCCACTGGGGTTCTGCCTAAGGCAGAGTTCAAGGACAATAAAAATCTGTCAAGTCCTGCCTGAAAATGCATCAGGCTCACTGGTGAAACAGGGATATGCACAGTGGACAGTGTGGTTCCACAACATTTCCCATATCCTGGGATATTTTGCACAGGTGGAAATATTTTTCAATGTCAGTGATTCATCTTGGAGTTTATAAACTGCTCAAGAAAATGGACACGCATCATAGAGATGACAAATCCTGATAAATGACAGGAATTGCTCAGATCACTTCATTTATGCTCTAAGTGACTACAGAATTACAGGTTTGAAGTGGGAGCAGGTTGTCAGAGCTCTACAGCCTGTGTTAATGCACATCAGACTCAGGCAGAATATCCATTTTTGCCCTTTATCACAACAAAGGCAAAAACAAAACAAAAAAGAAAAGATTCCTGAATGTCAGGAATATTACAAGAAGTATTACACACACAGGCTTTGCCTATTCTGTGTGCCCCAAAAATTACTTCAAGAATCACAAATTCCTTACAATTACCTTCATTTTCACCATCCAAATGTGCCTGAGGTGTTTATCTATTTGAGAGGTTAAGAACTTGAATTACAAAGAGTGAAGCAATTTCCTTGAAAATCATGCAGGAGTTTCCAGCAAAGCACAGAGATTAATTTCACTTGACCAAAGGAGAAGGAGGAGATGCACAAATCCACTCCTTTTGTACCCAGTTGTGGGGTTTTTGTTTGTTTGGAGAGGGGTTTTTTTGTTGCTGTTTTCTCTTTTCACCCACACAGAGTCGTCTCAGGTACCAAACTGCATCATTTTTGGTGAAGAATCTGAGAGTTTGAAGCAGGGAATGAAAAAGCAAAAGGCTTTTGAAAGGTTTGACTGTAAAGCCCAAGCCTTTTATTGGGCTTTGTTTCAAAAGGTAAATATGTCATCCTGACAAGCTGAGTGATCACAACTCTAAGACATTAAAAAATTCACTTTCAAAAGCATTCTGCAAAGTTTTAGGAGAGAGAATTTGTCTGTTCTACAGCAGCAAACACAACTAAAGCCCACATCAAATCAGGACTGAAAATCACAAATCTCCCAAAACATCACTTAAATGTTGTAAGCATCAGCTCTGGTGAAAATTACAGGGAAAGTACCCTAGATATTGATTTTTTTTCTACATAAAACAGGCACATGTAAAAACTGCCAAAACAACTATTACTTTAAAGCCTGTTTCAGTCTACTGACTGATATTCAGTAATCATTTTAAGAGTGACAAGTACATGGAGAGTTTCCATCACAGGAAATCAGACAGAATTGTGAACTAGCTTTATGATCCACCAATTAGTACAAGATCAAAATATACAAACTTTTTTGTCCAAGTAGAAATAATCCATAAAGGTAATACATAAACAACATTTCAGAATTTAAAGTAGTTAAAACTTCTGTTAAATCACATCTAGGGAAGGTTTGCTCCTCGTTAATTGTAACATCCAACACCCAACAGAAGATGTTTCGAACAATTTACAAAGTTCATGTATCAGAAAAGCTCAGCTTCACATTAACCTATTTAATTCATCTCCAGCAAGAACTTCAATGTCTGCCTGAAGTGGGAAAGTAACAGCACTGTAATTTATTTTATTCAACCCTTCAGAAATGATTACTGATTAAAGACACCAATCCAACATACATGGAGGGGACTGATTTTCAAATTGTGGGCGTTTTGCATTTACTCAAAACCATTTCTTAGAACCTTAAGTGAAGTTCTTAAAGAATTACACATAGAAATCAGTCTCCTCATGATTTTGTCTAGACCTTTCAAATATGCTGAAGTACATAATTCCTATCAGAGGAACTTGAATTACTTGCAGGAATAAAAGGGGACAGAAACTGAACATAGATTGCCACAAAAACTGAATGAATGTCTATTCTTCTTTTATACTTTTATAAAATATAAATGACCTTTAGCATATGAGCTACCAACAGATATTAAAGCCAACCTATGTCCTCTTTGTGTTGGAGGGAATAAAAAAATGCAGCGTTCAAGCAGCTTTTCTGAGCCCAGCAATGTTTGAAACCCCACCCTTACATCATTTCCTCCTTGAAAATGTTTTAAAATTGACAAAGAGTCAAGTATTGAAGTCCTGAGAGAGAGACTCCACCTGACCATACAGGGATGCCTGTCTGCATTCCAGAAAACACAGCTTCCATGCTTTGCAAAAGGAGAAATTATTGGATATAAAGCAGCAAATGGAGGAAGAGAACGTTCTGGGACTCAGGACACAATGCTGAAGGAAAAAAACCAGCACTTACCTGATGTATGGTTCCATCAATTTCAACAGGAACAATGAAATCAGCATTGCTAATTGGCTAGAAAGAACGACAAGGAAATAATCAGCATTAAAGGTAAGATCGTTAGAGGGAAAATTTCAGGGGCATAAAAGGGAAGAGTACCCACTTCTGAGGAACAAGTTAATAATCATTATTGACTGCACATATCCACTCTGTGTGTGCTCTTACACAAGTCAGCAGCTCACAGTTGTAATTCCAGATGCTGCACTTCCCTCTTCTCTCCTACTTTTAAGCTTCATAAAATCTAGCACGCTTCACTGCTTGAACAACCCCCATTACCACTGAGCGTGTTCATCAGGAAAACATCTCTTTGGATAAACTCTGCCATCCAGCCTTTGTGGATAAATGACCATCAAGAAAATCAACTGGGCACTGCACACATTCTACTCGAGGTCAGCAATTGGTGACTAAATTAAAAATAAAGTGATAAAAGCAATACCTAATGGTCATATTTGAGTCAGCAGCTGCAGCAAGACTTAAGTTGTTCAGCTAAAGGATTCTAAACATGCCAATACCCATCAACCTAATCATGTAAAATTGCATTTTAATTCCAAAGGGAAGAGCAGGCACACTCTGCCCAAGTCCTTGAATCTGTTTTTCCAGCCTGTCGAACACAACTTAATTCTCAAGACTTACTGTGAAAAACTGCTGGCCAAGTAAAATTGCCTTGGAAAGCAGGAAAGGGGCCTTGTAGACAGTTCAGGAGTACATAATCTAATCTTGGCTAGACAGCAGGGGTAGCTGGGAACAGGCTGCTGCCAATGTTTACTGGTTCAAGGGGACACCACACTTAGGTACAGCTCATGCACTATGTCCATTCTAAAAAAACAGTCATGTAAACATGCCTGGCTGAAGCCTGGAGCCCATTCCATCACCTGCAGCCTGGAAATAGCTGAGACAGAGCTGCCAAATACAGCTTTAATGTGACTGATTAACAGCCAGTATCTTTCATGGATACTGCCCAGTCTGCAACTGGTATCACCAAGCCAAGGCTGGAAAACATCTTCACTCAGCTCTGTGAGATTTGTACAGAAGTTCAGTCAACAGGCTGATCTCAGGAACCACCAAGAAGATGCCCCAGAAGTATCTGTGGGTCTGGAAACAGACTTTAAACTCATTCAGGGGGGCAAAGGGGTGCCAAGAAAGCAGAGAAGCAGCTGAGGTACTTAAAGTGACTCAAGAAGCTGATCACAAACTGGGGAGTCTGAACAGGTGCTCTGTGAAAAAATGGTGGGAAAAGAGGATCCTGCAGTATTAACCTGCCAGCAGCACTTTGATCCCACTCCCTGGATAAACCAGATTCTAATTCCACTGTCAAACAACCTTCCTGCCAGGAGAGCAAAATGACCACAAGAATTTATGTGGAGGGGAACACCCTTTCTCAGGAGCAAAGAAATGAAGAAGATGGTTTGATCTGACACCTGCAAGTGCTGGGTCTGAGGGCACAGGAGAGGCTACATGGAATCCTCTCACCCTGACCAGCCAGCATTGCCAACCAGAGCAGCTGCTGATGAATTCCATCCTCTTGCTGACCCCTGGGCTGCTGTGATCTGAAGAATTCCTCAAGTACACACAGATCAATCTAGACTTTTCTTGTCTGACACTGAGAGATTTGTCCTTTCTGCTCTGGGAAAAGACAGAGGGGAGGCTCCCATCTGTTCCCTGCATGAAGCCCCTCAGAAACCCTAACCCTCTGCAGCTCTAACAGGCACAGAATACCTACACAGAAGTCCTGATGTTTCACCTTAAAAAGAAACCCAAGTGAATTGTCAAGAAGCCTCAGCCACCAGTTTTCCAGTGGGTGCCAGCTCCCTGCAGACTTTGAAGAGGCTTGCACACACTTGAAGGATTTATGTATGCATGACTTCCTTCAGCAAGAGCAGCAGCAGCAGAATAGGTCACTGCAAGCTGCTGAGGTTTTGAAACCCACTGGTAAAACTACAGCTTTTACAGAATTTAATCCTAACAGGAGCAATATCAGCCAGATGTAAAGAAAACCACATTCAGTGTGAGCAACTTTGGTTTTTTCCAACAAATAAAACTCACCCTCACACTTTGTAACCAAACCACTCCCAACTACACATTTGTTTCCCCCACTTATATTTCAGGTATTATTATGTTGCTTTCTTGGTGGTAGTAAGGAAAGGAGCGTGGATTGGAGTTCTGTGCCCTTCAGGGAGGGAAAAGAGGAGAAAAGTCTGCAGCCATTTGGTGGGTCAAGGATTGTGGTGCTGTGCACACAAAGCACGTCCGTGCCTCCAGTGGGAACCACAGAGACAGAGCCTGGAAGGAGGGAATGCACCTCCCCTGAAAATCTTCAGCTCAGTTAGAACCGTTTCTATTAAAAAAAAAAAAAAAATCAAAAACTTTCAGCATTTTAAATGTTCTGAAGTTGCTTCACTGCCAGTTTTGAACAGGACTACATTCCAGGCTTGCATGTGGTTTGATACATTTTATACAAAACCATGTTTACATCTCCTTGATTTAATAATTTATAATTTTTTGCTTCTATTATTGTTTTATGATGGGAATGATAACTATCCTGTCTATCTATTCCTTTTTTACTCTTGCCAAAGAACCCTAAACTTTATTCCTTTAATATGCACCTAACATGAAAGACTAGTACCTCCTTAAAGCTTCACAAATATGCAGGGGCATAAAAAGATGAGAATTACCCTCCCTCAGATGTTGCTGCTTTCATAAAGAGCACTTTAAATATTCTGCCTCTCTGGTTGTGTCAAAAACCCCATGTAATCTGCATTTGAAATATGAAGCCTATTTCATAACAGAATTACAAATTCTAAAGTATCAGGTGTTTTAAATAAAGCCTTTTGTACTAAAACTCTCAAATTTATGTATGCTTTTCCAGCTTTTAAGTGGGGACCTACCTAGTTAGAGCAGATATGTTTTAATGGAAGAAAAACCCCCCAAATACCCCCAAATCCCTACAAAGTAAAAAAAATACAGAAGTAACTTGACTATCCAGGCAGAGCAGGCTGCACACAGGTGTTCAAACCCCTGCTCTGCTGGAATGTATCTTTATTTTTGATGACAGTTAGTGGTCTCAATTCAGCTGAAGAATTTCCCTTCATGAAACAAAACCCAAACAGCACCACTGGACATTGCCAGTCACTAAACAACTACATTCATTTCCTCCAGCACTTGGTTTTCTCTTACATATCCCCAGTCACAGGGTTTCATATTGAAATAACATCATTGTAACCCTAAGACTCAAATACTGCACAAACTCCAACATCTGCCCAACTCCACTCACCTCACACAAAAAAGGATCCGTTTTCTTTCCCTCACGCAAAACATTATTCAATGCTCATCATCAAGCAGAAAAATATTTTAGTTTTTCTTAAATATCTACCCAACGTCATTTGAATACCCATTAAATATCATTTGAATGAATGGGAGGATTAAAAGGAGCCCGCTAAGAAACACTCTGCAAACCTCAGTCCTACAAGAGACATTTGCAACTGTGTCAACCATTAAACATGCATTTCTTTACAATGGTTAAAAAAAAATTAATAACCACCTAAACCGAATCTCATTTTGTTTCAAAACCAGAAAAAAAAAATCACAGTACAAAATTACCCACAGCACTCAGAAAGCAAACCTGTATTTTTACTTTTCAGGTAACAATAAGCCTAATGCTTCATTTTTATTATACACAATTAGACTTTTAAATTCAGCTTTCCCTTCTTGTTTTTGACTCTTGTTTAAATAAGGAAGGCACGGCTCCTCCCTTCCCAATCCAGCTGTGGTTTTTATCTCCCTGAAAAGTTCTCCAGTGCAAGCTCAGTCTGGGTTCAGAAGACAAACATGGCACTTTTGGCTGGGAGGTTCCTGTACACCACCATGAATTACTCTATACCATCAGGCACAATAAAGACAGAGAAAAAAAATTCTTCATTTCAGTTTGAGGCACAGGAATATTTGTTCTAATATTTCCATATAAGGTTTTCTTCAAGTCAATACAGAGAAGCTGCTGCCAAATTCTAACCACAACATGAATTACAAGTTTGCATTTTAAATACTGGCAACTAACAAGTGAAGAACTAAAAAGTGGAGTTGATGCTTGCAGTGAAAAATGGGAGTGCAAGCACCTGGAAGACTGTAAGGGTGGTTAATCTGGCTTGGTAGCAGTAAGGTAACATTATTAATTCTTACAAATTCTCCAATCAGTGTATAAAACCAGCAGATGCTTTATCAGTATTAGATGACTACTAATCAGAAATGCTATCAGTACCCTAAGCCAATTAGACTCTTTGTATTTCTGAAGTCTCCTAATTTCAGCCCTGCTTAAACAACAGAATAAATACCAGCACTGTCACCACTTGCTGAACTCTGGAGGGTTACAGAAGCTGCTTCTTGAAGATGACTGACTCACCATCAACACCTAAATGGGATTTGCTTTCCTGCTCTGAAAATTAAATACCTACAAACAGTTACAGTGATCAGGACAGAAGCCTAACCTGGAGAATAACATCCCCCAGCAAGAGAGAAGAGCCACCACTGGTGCCCAAAATCTCCTGGTTTAAGGTACATCTAACCCAGCATAATGCTGTGCTGATTTCTCCATTCTCCCATACCAACTATGGCATCCTTTAAACTGCAAAAATAAACCCCTATTTTCAAAGCAACAAATTTTGGACCTGTCCAAAACAAAATACTTAAAGCCATGAAGTCAATACCTGTTCCAGGCCTTGTTGCAGTCAGCGTGATTTTCTCAATAAAAATAAAATCAAATAAAAAAACCAATCTCTGTTGTTACTCCCCTGAGAGCTAAATTAGGATGAATAATCACAGGAGAGGCAATGAGGACTCCCAGGCAGAGGATGTAAGAGGAGTTCAAGTGTTAAGAGGCTTAACAGTTCCTGCAGCATTCACTGACAGATTCAAGCTGCAAGAGATCCCTTTTGCATTTACTTTTGAATTTACTTACCTTAAATGAACTGTGCACTAAAGTTTCATCTAAATCAATGACCACACACTTCTTCCCATAGTCTGATGCTGTCAGTTCTGGCAGGAGGTATTTAGCTGGTGGCTATAAATAAAAAGAAAAGAGGAAGACAACAAAAAAAAGTAAAACCTCTATGGAAGGGAGACCCTTCTGTCAACATTATTATTCTAGTTATTACTGGGAGCTGGAATACATGACTTGAAATCAAATGCTTTTCTGGGCTCATCCAAGTTCATGTATGGATATTAATGGCTCATGCAATTGCAATACCCATACAGACTTTTCTTTTTTAAATTCTTTTTTAAAGGAGAGATTCGTTTAGAATGACCTCCAAAGCACTGGAAAATGGTAAAACACCATCATTACCTAAAAAAAAAAAAAATCATAAAACCAGGATATTTGATACATTTTTTTTCCAGTGGCTCTCTTCCCAATGCCTGGTTTTGGTTGCTGTTGTTATCCTATTTCCAGTCAATGCCATTTGCAGCCATGTCAGGCTGATGGACATTTACACAAATCATTGTTTCTGTTTGCCATGGAAAATGCTGAAATTGAAGAATTCATCCTGATGGAAGACAGCATTCCTAATTTTGTCTTCCAGGACATGTCTTCACTCTTGTTTTTACCACTTATGAGGGTGGTGATCAACTTCCATGTGAATTATGCTCCCAGTCAAGGTATTTAAGCTGCAGGGAAGAACCTAAACTGGGCTCTCCTACAGCACACTGCCCTCACTAAAAATGGCACCAATCCCATGAATTGACAATTTTTCTGAAAGCAACACACACAGTCTCATATTCTTTGGATCATTTCCCACTTCAACACCCCAGTTTGCAATAAAAGTATTTTACTTTAGATTTTGGTCCTGGACGCTTTCTGAAATCACAGAAATGGGAGAGAATGTTTCCATTTGGAGCTAAAACACTGCTGCCATTTGGGTTTCTTTGATGAAGGAAAAGGATTAGCTTTATAGAAAAGCATCAGTAGGGAGAAGCTTAAGAGAGAGAGGAAATGAAATCAATTTAGACTTGGATACACAACTCTAACTCCATTCTTTTCCTATCTTTTTACCTGTTCACTGTCTCATCATTTATCATGGGTTTGTTCTTTTCTGTGGCCCTTTGCAGAGGGGCTGGCAGAACTGTGAGGCCACCCCCCTGTGCAGGCAGGGGTGACACAGGTGAGGCAGCACCTCTGGACCCCTTCCAGCAGCCAGGCCAGGTTATCAACCACTGGCTCAATTCAAGTGTCACCTTGATAGATACTGCCCAATGATGCCTAATAAACTCTTTAAATGAAGCACCTAACAAATCAGATTCTGGACTTAATTTAAGTGTTTTTAGCCAAAGCAGGAGTTCTTGGAGGATTTTTAGGAGTGTTCACTGAAATTGATTTAATTCCTTAAAATTACCATTGACAACAGATCCCTCAGCCACCCAACTGGAAGCTGCCCTGCCTACAAACCACTTGTCTCAGTGCATTTCCTCTCAGCACACATCTGAAAATGACCTTCACATTAAAACAACTTCTGCCTAATGCCTGCAAAGGTTCCACCCATCACAACCACCTGAACAGGCTGAAATTTATACAACACCCTGGGCTAGGTTATGGACAGTCCCACAGCTGCTTCAGTTCCACTTCTGCTTGCTGGCAGCTAGGACCAGACCTAAAAAATTTTGGTTTCTCTCTCCTATTCAAAGCCTAAAAGGTATTTAGCACTCCACCTCAGTTTTTCTTATTAAGAAGGATCCAAACTTGCAACCTAAATAAACTAAAAGCTTATTGAAAGAAAAATCCAACCCATTTAAAAACAATAATCTTCAGAACCCATGTTCCAATACTTCTTGTCTTTGAAGATGAAAAAAAGGCAGGGACATTCCAAGACACCTTAAACATACTTTTTTTAAAAAAAAAAATAGTTCAGTTTATTGTTGTACTCAAAACTCTTATCTCCTGTGAATTTTTGACTACATTAATCTGCACAAGCAGTTCAAAGGCAGAAATTCCTTCTGCTATGTGAATTCCTTATCAAACTGAAAATATCTGTATCTATGGAAAACATATGGAAATATATATTCTTCCATATAAAAATGCACATATGAAAAATACCAGCACAGTCTTACCACAGATCTTTCTATTTTTTAGCTGGAAACTGCTGCATTTGTCATCAAGAAAAGGATGGACACACACCAAGGACTACAAAATGCAAGAACTTTCATCTCTGAGAGCCCAAATTCCCTGAATGCACAGCGAGGTGACTTGTGACTGGTTTTTTTCACCCAGCTGCACCTCTGCTTTCTCAAAAGCAGTGGCTGGGAGAGGCACAATTTACCTGTGGTACCCACACAGAGATTCTGGTTACTGCCAGAGTTCCTCTCCCTTTTCAGCACTGCTTTAGGAGATCATGTGCAATTCCTGACCTAACTTGATCTAACAAGGGCACAACCAACTCTCCCACAAGCTTCGGCATCCTGAGTTCAACCTGATCTTGTTTCCTTAAGCTCACACGTTTGAAGATCAGAAGAAATAAATCTTCCATTTCACAAATTGCAATTCTGTTGCCCTCAGCTGTGAAAACATTCACCCTCTGATAAGGGGGATAAGGAAATTATTCTGAAGCTGAAGTCACTACAAGTTGTGAGGCTGCTAAATAGCTGCTGTAGGACTTGGGAGCAAGGGAGGCATTTTTGAGGCTTTTAGGAACTTGAAAGGATTTGTATGCAAAGTATCAGCCCATTTGTTTTGCTGTTCAAGCTTTCTGATCTAAAGCAATTTCCACCTGTCAAGGGCAGCAAAGCTTTTAGGCAGAAACAAGCATTATTCAACATTGTGTTTTAATTTTCTGACTAATGGAGACATACCCAGGAAGAGCTCTAAATACCAGATTTCCAGCACATTTAACAGTGAATAGTTATGGATATTTGATAATGCCTTTTATTTTTTTACACACATCAGTTTAATCTTTTTTTGATTAAGAATATTTAATTGTGGCTAACAGCAACTCATATTTACTATGCAACACTCCCCGAAAAGCTGCAGGCTTCCACAAAACTCAGCAGAAAAAAATTACAGGTGGTATCTCACTGGTTTGCTCTTCAATTCCAACCAGACACAAATTGTACACAAGTTAAACTAGTCACTGTTTGGGATTTATGCACTCCAGCCAGGTCTCGTGGCTGATCAGCTCAACAGACCTTGTAGTGAAACGACTGCTGCACTGCTTCAGTCCCGTGGAAATAGTATATTCCCTAAGAAAAAAACAAAAAAAAAGGGGATGGTGGCGGCAAGAGAACAGGACTTTTGGTTGAAGCATAAATAGCTGGTCAACACAAATCTTGCAGAAATTCACTGTATAGAACAATCATCAGCTTTCCTCCCTGCAGGCCCGTATTTTCCACAGGTATCAGAATTAATAATAAGCCCTTTCTTTTTTTTCTCTCTCTGTACTGGCAGTGTTGCCAAGCCTGAGTGCAGCACATTAATTTAATGTTTGTGTCCTCCTCAGCTCACACTCTGGGCTGCACTCTGCAGGGCTAACAGCTTCTCCCAGCAGCTATGTGCAGAAATACTCTCACTGAAGATAAATTGTTCCTCCTTAAAGCGCAGCTGCCAGAAGATGCCAGCTCCTCTTGTGGAACAGGCAGTTCCCAAAATTTCTTCTAGAAAAAGTTCTAATAAGGATTTATCTAATGTAGGTGAGGACAAGTGGAAAAATACCCCAACATCCCTGTGCTAAGATTTAACTTCTGCAGGGATTCTGAGGGATAGTTTTGATACCACTCATTAAGAGTGGAATTTTAAGCTGAACAAAAGAAGTGGGAACTCCAACTCATTTAAGAGTTGTTGAAGAGAAGTTTGACAACATCTCATTTAAGATGTTGCATGAGTATGGCTTTGTATATCCATCTACCTCTTCATTCAAAAGAATGTGAAACAGTGAAACTGCTGTGGGTCTACTTTGATTTAGGGGTTGGAACGAGAATCTTTTACAGTTCCTTCCAACCCAAACCATTGTATGGTTTTATGATTTCTCTACCATACTCCTTTCCAAACAAAGATGAGTAAAATCCATGAAAATACAGGCATCCTGAGCTTTATTTAATAGATTTTTAATCAGGTCTATCAAAATGTGTTAGCTGGGAATGTTTTGGGTTTGTCTTTTTTAAAATTTTGTGTTTATTTCAGTCCTAAAAATAATTAATTTTGCAATTTTAGGAAAATAATCAATTATGCTACTGTTTAACCTATGCCTTATCTGGAAATGGTTTCAAAATATGAGCTACAAACATGGTAAAATTAGTATTTAAAAAACCCCAAAGTAATGCTGTTTCTATTTTCTGAAGAACCTAACTTGAAGCTGGAATATTTCTTGTTTAGCAGTTACCTTCATCAATAACCAAGCGAAAATTCATATTAAGTCAAGCTTTCAAATTCAGTGCAATTAATACAGGACAAATCTGATTGAGCAGAAGATCCATTTCACTGAACTGCACACATGAATGCAAAAAAAAGCAATGCAAAACGCACATGAAGCAATGGAAGCTTTCAAACAGGTGACCTTAGCACACTGCCAGGTTCAATACATGATAAAAAGCACAATAAAGCCCCAGAAATCCTCATATTTTGACTGGAGGCCTCAATTTGAAAGTAGGGAGTGGGCAGAGCTCTTTTTACAGTCACTCAGGAAATCTCTAAACACTTGAACTGATGACATTTGCAAGGAGCCCTGTAAAAAGTAAATGTCCACTTAATTGTGACCAACTTCTGTGTCTGTGTTTAGAAGATTTTTCTCCTAGTTTGTACAAGACATTGGAGTTCATACAGCCCAGTTCTCATCCCTAGGTAGCAGAGAATCCAGAATTCCTGCCTTAATGGGTCTCAAACACAAAATTAGAGTTGTCTTGGAGCAAACCTTTGGGCTCCAGTGCTGAGGACCAACACCCCTCCTATGACTGGAGCAATACTTTAATTTTAGGCGTTTTTCCTAACATAACCCTGCATTTTCCTTCCTAGCATTTCCTCCATGTGCAGCTCCCTTGGTGCCTTTATTTAGATGATGACACAGAGCTGCTGGCTGGTTCCTGAGAGCCAGCAGCACTTTGATACTGGGGAGTAAATGTCACACCAGTGCCCAAGGGCCATGGTTGCCTGACAACACTCCCTGTCCTGCTGCAAGAAGCAGCATCAGATGGCACTGGAGAAGGGGAAGGAGTGTTTCAAGTCACCTGCTCCCTCAGAGCTCTACGTCATGACTGCAGGGATAAGTTAATTTTACTGCCTTGTTAGTGCTGGGAATGTATGTCTGCAAAATTACAGCTGAGCTTAAGAAAAAAAGAGGAAAAAAAAGGATATCCATTCTTGAATCATTCCTTTTTCTACCACTGCCCAAATCTAACAGAGCACTGCTTTAACATTGCAAAGAGAGTGTTCTAACAAAGCACCTGATGTAATTTCTGTACCTGTCAAAGCTCTACTCATTTATCTTTCCAAAATTTTGTTCTGTTTCAATTCTTATTCTGCTAGTACCTACAGTCACTCTTGGGAAAGGTTTTTATTCCAGGTCAGAGCACAGCCAGAACATGTTTCATGTTCAAATTATTCCTAGTGGAGCAACTACAGTCACCTAACAGAATTTGGCAGGTAGGTAAAAAAGAAAAGTAGTTTGGAAATCAGTTATTTTCTGATTTACATTTGAGGTTCTGTATTCCTAGACTTGCAGGAATACAAATCACATGCATGTCCATGCCTGTCTGCATATACACCATGCATGAGCCACATCAGAAATAACAGGTAAGCAATAAAGAGGAATTTCCAACAGTTCTCAAACCCAAGAGAAGCTGTTGGGAGAGGGAAGACGTGCACAGTCACAGGGATCTCCTGGCACTGTTGCACTGCAGCACAGACAGGGGGGCTTCTTACAGGAGGTTTTGGAATGCTGGGCTACGTGAGAAGGAAGAGAAAGAAGAAAAAGAATGGCATCTTGGGGAATATCCAGGTCTTTAAAGGCTACCAAGAATCTCAAACAAGAGGGTTGGGTCATTATCTCCACACATCAGCACTGCTATTTTCTGGGAAACTCTGCAATGATCAAGTATTGTAAACAGCAAAGCAGCTCAAAAAAAAAAAAAAAGGTATTTTCAGTTTACAAAGCCTAAGAATTCATCCCTGTAAAAAAAAAAAAAAAAAAAAAAAGCAGCTTTTTGACCAAAAAAGGTTAAAATTAATTAAATTAAAAGCTTCAGTTTGAAGGACTTGGGTATTTTTCTTCCTTTTATTTAGCTTTGAAAAATAATTTAGATTCCAAATCGCATTCCAAGTTTAATCCAGGGAAGATAAACAGAAATATTAAGGCCCATAAAGCAGCAGCTGATACCAAGAGCATCATCTCAAACAAGTGCAGTAATGAGCAATAGTCAGCGTGCTCTGTTTTCTTAACGTGACTTATTTCAAATAAATTATGCAGTTTCCAACTCTTCTTTTCAACTGGAATACAGGGGAAAATGAGAGGAAAAGCGTTTTGTAATTGTGCCTCACATAGTGATGAGTCACCTTTTGCCTCTATTAAAATAAATAACTTTCAGACTACTTCATGTGTTTTCAAAATGCTAAAAATTCAGATGAAACCCAGATAAAACCCAAACTCTTCTTTCAGTCCCTGTAGAAGACATGCAGTTCAATTCACCTCTGGGGATACAACATTACAGACAGAACATAAAATCCTTTTGTTAACATGCAACACAAAACAGACCTGTTAGACTGCAACATAAAATGAACCAAAGCAAAAGTCATGAAAATTATTAAAAGAAAAAGGGATAAAAATACATACACTTGGTATAGGCATGACCTGCATCTGGTCACCCTGGGGAAAAAGAAAAAAAAAATCACTGTAAGGGTAATGGCTTTTAAAGGGTAGAACAAAGGTCCGGAGCAGTAAATGTAGCACTCAAACATTTTAAACCAAAAGTTCAAAGTATTCAAGAAACCAGGGTAAAAAAAAAAAAATAAAAACAGGATTTTGCATTTTAGTTGCTGAAATGATCTGTTAGTATACTGGCATTTATGATTTTTAGGAGACTGGACTGATAAAACCCATGCTATGATTAATAAGAGATGGCAATAAGAAAGTACCTGTATTTACTGGAACTTTTTCAGCTTTAAGATCTACTAATGGGTATATTTGTCAATTTTTACTGCAGCAGCAAGAGGCTGAGCCAGAGCCTGGCAGCAGGGCAGAACCCCACTCCTTGAACTCAATTTCATTTGAGACAACTTGAAAAAATCAGCGTTTTCACTTAGGCAACAGCAAAATGTCTGAGAAGGACACGATGATGTTAAACTAATCCAAGGAATTCCATTTTCTTCATCCAGCAGTACCAGTGCTGCTCCCATGGTCTCACTTTTGGGAGAAGGCAGGAAATTCTTGGCCAACCTGATTTTTCCTTCTCATCCTCGGACATCCAGAAACAAGGACAGCTCCAAAATGGACAAAGCCTGGCTCAAATGTGTAATTTTCACTCAGATTTTTGAAGCTGGAACTCTATTTTCTCATTTCTCTAATCCTTCAAAACCAACTTTGTTTTCTGATGGGAACAGCACATAAAAAAAAAAAAGGAAGCTGATTCTTCTAGCATAGATATCGCTTGGGTAGATGTTTTTATTCTTTAATATTTGGACAACACGGGCTCTGATCTCCAGCAGAGGAACTGTTGAAAGGGCTGTTTTCAACACTAGAACAGCCTCTTCCAGCTGAAGAAACCTCCTGCTTATTTGTTTTCAAGTCTACCAGTGTTGACACATCACTGACAAACAGAAATAATTCCGTATTATTTTTAAAATGCTTTTTTTTAGTGCTGCTCAGCAGAAATCTTTACTGAAGTCTGCCCAAAATCCTGAGAAGCTGAAGGAGCAACTAGAGAGCAGCAACTACCATGAACTACCAAAAACTTGGCACAAGTAGAAAGTACCTGATTTCTAGAAAAATACACACAGAGAAGTTGGTAAGAATCCAAGTTTTCCTCAGGGTAATAGCAATAAGAATAGAAAAAAAATATAATTCAGTACAGTAAGTTAATGTCCTGTTAGTGGAACAGACTTCATGGGAACTCAAAACCAAAACTGCTAAAGGACTTGCATTACTGTTTACCTAATTTTTCTCACAGAATTTCTTAAATTAAATTAAATTAAAAAAAGGGGGAAACAAGCAAATTTCTTAAGAGGAACCCTGGAAACACCTATGCAAAAATCAAAACAGTAGAAAGAGTGATGAGAACAGGAAAAACAAGCAGAAAGAAGTGCAGGAGTCTGCTGGCAAAGCAAAAATGTTCATGAACAGGCAAATAGTTCTTAAAAACAAGCCTGCTCTGGGAAACTTCTTACAAGTGTCCTGCCTCATTTCCTACTGCCTTGGAACAGGAAGGGAAATGGGTCATAACAGCATCGTTTGAAAGAGATGACGGGTGACCGCATTTGTTGAAGGCTTTCCACGAGCTCCTGATGTTGGTAACAGAACAAAGCTGTTCCTAGAATGCCAAAATTTCCCTATTGTATCCCTAAGACAACCCAGGAACTGATTTGTCCCCAGCCATTGAAATCAGGGGTTTTTTTTAATGGTTTTTTTTTTCCATGCTGTACACAGATGGAACGATAAATCCTATTTTTTTCCTTTAGCTGCATAATTTTTAGTTTGAAACAACAATTTCCAGCACTGTGTTCCTCACTAACGCTGTCTGTGGTGATGTGTGGTCTCAATGAGCACCAAGTGACAGGCCACATTATTTTGCCTTTTTTCAGAACAGTCTGTATTCAAAGATAAGGAGCTATTTCGCTTTAGAGAAGAAGCTGACCAAAATAAGAGATTTATCCTATTAGTTTCTTTAGCACAAAGCTCGCTCTAGACCGTGACAAGTTCTTTAAAAACAGTAGTACAGTTATTATTTGACACTTGGGTGAATTGATGAACTCTCAAGTTGTCTCTTAATAAAGAAGACTTTCTGAGAGGCAAAGAATGAGTGGGCAAAGAGAGGAACCAAACAGAGGTATGGAGAGGAGATTTTCTTTTCCAAACACACCTTCCATACCACATCCTGATGGTGACCAACAGAACCAAACACGTGGAATTCTCTTGCTCCCATCAGAGAAGGTTAAGCAGGAGGAAAAGCACAATGGTTTACATCAATCTCAACTGTCTTCCTCCACACTGGAGAGTGATTTCCATGTCTGCTCAGAAAGCCTGTCACTGATGATGTCCCCATCACAGAGCCCACACTCCTGCTGCTCCTCGAGGTCTCCAGCACGACGCAGACGCTACTTTGACCTCAAGAACATGCTCCCCACAAGCTGCTTTCCTCATTTTGCAGGGCCATTGTCATGTGGGACAGAGAGAAGATCCTTTTCTCTGTACTGTGTTATAAACAGAGATCCCTGAAGCAGAGGAGAGTGTTGGAGACATGACCAAAGGGCATCTACACAGCTTTGCAGCATCACCTGGGAGATGATGGCATCATGCAGTGGGGAGAAGGAATCCCAGCTTCTGGAGTGAGGTGGGAATTCAGCAACAGGAAAAGCAGAGGGAGTAGCTGCTGCCCCCAGAAAAATCCTCCTCCAAATTCTGTCTTCCTCCCTGTTGAGTGTGGATCAAGAGCTTCTCCTCTAACCCAGCGAGTATAAAAATCCCTTTCCTCATTCATGCTTCATCTCATTAACTCGAGCCATCTGCCTGATCTGGATCTCGCTGTGAAACAAAAGCAAGGATGACTCCAGTGGAAGTGGGTTGGGAGTGAAATGGCAGAGTGCCCACAGGCTTGTCAGGGCTCCCTCACCCACCACGACTGAAAGCCAAGGCAAAAAAAGAGTTTGTATCTTGCTTTTCCCACCTTTCTCTATCTGGACCACAACACCTCAAAAGTCAGGTAACAAACTTACCCAGAGGAAAAAACTTACATCCAGAAAATTCGAAAATAAAGTCAAGTTGCTAACTGAAGAACAAAAATGAGATTTGAATTTATCCCAAAGAAAACAATTCCCTCTCCTAATACTCTAAAGAAAAAAAAAAAAAAAAGCAGCTGGAAGGTGTTGGGGAGCTGCCTGCTGCCGAGGAGGCAGAAAAAAATTACAAAGGAGCTCATGAGGCTGAATATTTTGTGCTCCCAGTGACACATCTGGCTCAGCACCGAGCTGCAGGCAGGCTGGTATACCCACTGTCACAGATATCACCTCTTACAATGCATCTTCTGCTGTGCTGAATAGCTGCTGCATTTGAAGGGAAACAAATATGCCACAGTTTCAGTAAATACAAGTTATTATTGAAAAAAAATGTTGTATTGAAACTTTAGAGACAGAATGGACCATTGATTACCAGTATTAGAGTCACACTTGGACAAGCAGCTGCTCTGTGAGTAGAAGGTTTAAAAGTGAACTCAATACTTCAAAGAAGTTTTTGGGCTTTTTTTTCCCCCCACTTACAGAATAGAATCCAGCACTGAAAATAACTGTTTAATCAAAACAACGCTCAGCTTGGTGTTTCTTCCAATCTCATGAAGAAGTGACAGAATGCTTGATGTGTCAAGCACCATCAAGTCACATCATGAAGCACTGATTAATCTGAAGCACTGATTTCATTTTTTTCTATTAGAGCCAAACAATAATAACAGTAAGAATTGTCTCACACATCACAATTACTCTGAAATTTCAGTGCTGTGTTTTCAACTACTTCACAGAATACCCACCCCCTCTTTCCCTCCCTCTTGAACAGGTCAACATTTACAAAAATCAAGACTCCTAATTAGAAGGAAGTTGGCTTATCACATCAGCTTCAGAATGTGCCAGAAGCAATACAGAACACTGAATTCCAGTGAAACCAGCAGAAACTTTCCCCATTCCTTTCCTTCCTCTGAAGTCTTTTATCACCAGTTTTCATGTACCAACTCCACTGAACAGCAAAGACATAAGGGAGGCACATCCAAGCCATTTTAAACTCATTTCTAGCAGTAACTGCTCGACATTATTGTGCAATTTTCCTTGTCCATTTTTTAAGGAAAGGGTCACAACACATGAATTGACTGAGCCTGGCCAGAAGTGAACCGTGATGTGATAAATAATTAATAAAATATCAAAGAGAGAGCAGATTTAAGTAAGAGACCATCTGAGCAGCAGCTTAACAGAATTTAAACAATTCCTACCTGGCAGTGAAACTAATGAAAAAAAAAGCTTTAATGAAACAGCAGAGGAATTTAAGCAGTGGGTTGTCAGGTTTCATTTTCTTTCCCGAGAGGCAATTTCGTCATTCATTGGACATTTCACTTCACCAATTTAGAATCCAAGGCCCACTGCTGCTTCCCCCACCTTACTTATTTCTGAATCTGGACATGATGCTCAGTGTAAATCCACCAAATTCAAGCAGCCTGCAGAGCTCTGAAACAGCTCTCCTGGTAAAAATCACCAGCCTGACAGTTTGAATATTCAAACAGATTCAAGTCTTCAATGCTCTTCTTATTTCCTTAGAAGATTTTTCTACTTACACTGTTAGCACTCAAATAAAAACAGTATAAACACATACAGAGCTTATTAATCTTTAACATTGCATTTAAAATAGCAATGTCACAGACTTATTTAACCTCAACAACCACCTAAAAGTTTAGCTATATTAATTTCTTCTAAAAAGATATGAATATCTGAGTGTCTTTCATTCAGTTGAAGAAAACCCTCTTTAATTAAATTCTCTCCAATATATTATCCGAATTTTTTTTTTAATCTTGTAAGTTTTGATCTGGTAATTTTAGGAATGCTGTGATTTGTGTCCTGGTCTTGAGTACAAGTATTGCACAACTCCAGAACTGCTCACTGAGGCAGCACAGAGTGGGGATGAAAACTTGTGTGGACACACATGCAATCTCTCAAGGCGTAAGATATATTTAGAAAATAATTGTTTTGCAAAATGCAATCTGGACACTACCGACTCCAGACCATTTAAACTCACATTTTTCTAGAGAAAAGAACAAACTTGGTTTTATGTTTTAGTTTCTACTGAAGTCCCATTTTCTCTCAGCTGTAGTTTTGCCAGTAGCCTCACTTCTGCCTCCTTTCCATTCCCCAGCATAGTGGAAAGGAAATTTTAGTAGTTTCCTTTGATTTCCTCAGATGAATGTGTGCATACATGCTACACACTCCTCAGCTTTCCCTTCAGCACATCCAGGCTAGATTTCCCTCCTTTCACTCAAAATGTACCTTGGCTGGCAGAAAAAGTCTAAAAATACATGTTGAATCCCTCCTCTTGGCAGGATTTTCAGTGCGTTTTACCTCTGTGAGAGCAGTTTCAGCAGGAACTGTTACAGTTCAGACTTTACCTCCACACGTACTCGACATCTCCATCACTTTCATCTCCTCTCCTTCCCTCTCCCCCACCAAAAAGTTCCTTGCTCTTTCTCCAGAGCTTTTCAAAATTCAAACACAGCCAGCAAAATTCAAACCAGAATAAAATGGACTGGACAAGGGAAGTAAGGATTCAGCTGCATCAGACATGAAAAATTGTGTGAAAAGCAGAAGGGTAAAAAACCCATTGAGACATCTCCATTTCTGCCATTTTTCTCCACCCTGGATTCTCCTGTGTTTGCAATCTCAGAGTCCTGGAAGCTATATGGAAAACTTGGCATTCTTGTGTTTGCCATACTGAACTGAAATTCTTCAGTTCATAATACAAATGCTCTCAGTGTTATCAGATTCATAAAGAACATACAAATTTGTGTTGCACTGTTCATATTCTATCTGTATTTGCATCTGAAATCCCCATTCATTCATTTGACTCATTAAACAAAACTTAATAACCTGGAAAAATGGCCAAAAGCTGCTATCCCTGGACTCAGCATGCATTGAATATAAGTGGACTGCTTAGGAAAAAAGGTCCAAACAATAATGGTTGTTTGTTTTTTATGTCACTGAAAACCCTTTTAAGTGATGTTCAGAAGGTTCCACTGTGCTCCAGTGAGACTCATTTTAACCCTCCTGTAATCAGGAAAGGGAGCCAAAGCTGGGGAGAACTCAGCAGCTGAAATTTTATGAGAAGTCTCCATTATTTTTAGTGTCTTAGTGAGGTTTTAAATGCTGGTTGCTTATAAAATGCAGAGTGCCAACACCCATAACAGAAACATTAGTTTTATATTACAGATGAACAGACAGTATTAGCAACCCACCATCAGAACAATCATTTTTTTCCTGTAACTCACAGCTGTTCCCCACGAGGGAAATTTGTTAGGACAAACCTTTGGAAGCAGAATTAAGCCTTGCTTACAAAACACCCACATGACAGCAAAATAAGACAAAATCCTGACCTTCTGAAGTCCTCCATTCTCCTCCACCAAAGGAGGCAGAGCACTGGTGCTGTTGGTAGATGGTGGCTCGACATTGTAGTCACGAAAGCAGCAGAATAAGGTGCTAAAGATACTTCGACTCCTCTGCTTCTTCAAGCTGATATTACATTGGGACACTGGGGAAAAATAAAAAAACACACAGCAGAAAAATAAATTCATGTGGTACAGACCTGGTTTTCCAGATTACAACAACTGAATTGATGCTGAAAAGAAATCTTTATCAATTCTTAAGATTACTGAGATTTTCCAGCATATTGAGACCCCTTTTCTTCTTTTTTAACACATTTTTTCCCTTGCCAGACTCGTACAGTGACATCCTGGAACTCTGCATGATCACACTGAGACAACACAGGGAGCCTTCCCAGGAACATCCGAGGTGGATACTGTAATTAGAGAAAATAACTCGCTGCTAAAACTTGTCTCTAGACTGAAGCGGCAAAGAGATCTAAAAAACAGAGATGCACTAAATGCCTGCTGTAGCGTTTCTACACAGCTACACACATCATGTGTGGAACATTCAAAAGTCCTGCAAGGGTCAGGAAAAGCTCTGAGATGTTCCTGAGATTCCCCTGTTACTGCTTGACAGCATTGCTGGAGGACAGAAGACACAACACAGAGGCTGCAGGACAAGGGTGGTACTAAAAAAACAGGAGCCTGGCCTTGACTTTCAACTTGCTTATTGGTCTACCAGGATAAAAATAACCCCAGAGTAGTAGAAAAATTATATACAGCTGAATGAAAGGAAGTGTAGCATTTTTAAGGAATGAAAACTGCAGTTAAAAGCAATAGTTTAGAGAAAAGAAATGCATGTAAGACATCTAGGGATTCCCCTAAGAAAAAGAACTCCTGAATACACATTAAAATAAAAAATAAATTAAAAGAGTTGGAGAAAAGTTTTAGAATGTTTTAAGTAATACTTGATTTGTTCACCAAATATTTTAATGATCTATTATCATAGTTGTAGATAATGTTTATTTAGAAGTATTCCTTTCCTACTTTGGGTAGGAAATTAAACCCTCCCCCATCCCAAAGTTAAGAGGGGAAGTGAAATTCTTGTAAGTCCTACCATTTCCATATTTCCCCAAATACTTTTCCACTTTAAGGCAGTGAGCACTGCCCAGGTTCAGTTATTAATTGCTATTAAGAGCAAAGTGTACCAATATCAAAAATTAAATGGGTTTTATAGGCTTTCTCCAATTTAGAAAGTGCTCCAATAACAGGGCAAAGTCAGAACTGTGCAGAGATTTGTGTGCTTAAGAAGTGTTTCATTACTTTAAAAGACATCTCTAAACTGAAACCAATCCAGCACCACTTATCAATATTCCAGTTAAACAGAAAACACATGAAGAACTCTGGCCACCAGAGCTACAAGTTACAGTAAAAGACTATTCTCAAAATGTCATATTCTGTTTGCAACAACACAGCTTTAGATATCCCCAAAGGATACCTGGGCAGTTGGGAAGGACATTTTCAAAGCACTCAGAAAAAATGGTATTGCAAGCACAAGCAAGTTAGCTGCAATATAATCCTGGCAAGGAGAACTCCTTTCCGACATTAAAAATTGAAATATGCTGAAATTAGAACGGGAAGAACAATGCTGTGTGTCCTGCTGCCTACAGCTACTGCCACAGAAACCTTGCTAATAATTGCTGGTTTGTTTTCAGCCTCTACTTAAAAATATGAGGGCAAATGATCTCATTTGAATGCAGGTATCAATTACAGCAGGGTGCTTAAATTCCTAACTCACAGCCTCAGCTGCACAACAGATCAATGGGAACACCAAAACCACTCCAGAACTAATGCTTGTATCATCTCTACTCACTATAGAAAGAGACTGTAAATTGTCTAAGTAAACATTCAAAAATCTCTAGACAAAAAATACTGATTGGTCCAAACCTTCTAAGAATACTTGGATCCAATAATACATTTGAAATTTGGCCACTCCCTTTCACTTACTGAAATATTTTACTAGGAAAATAATCCTTCATGTTGGTTTTTAGTCTTGACAATTCTGATATTCATACCACAGTGCTGTTTCAAATAGGTCTTTCCCCTAATTTAAAAGGGAAATTATTTTAAAGGGATTTTCTTTAATAAGCTATTGTAGAGGCTTTACAGCGACTTAATTAATGATAATTTTGGATGCACTAAGGAACAGAAGTTCTCAGGTGGCTTTATGTGCTGCTCTACGTTAAAATACAAGTACTGCAGACACAGAAAATGTTTGCACCCATATCTCATATTTAGCAACTCTGACAGTGAGTGCTGTGCATCATGGAAAATAGTTTCTCCTTCCTTAGTTACCCTGAGCCACCTGCAGTCCACGTGCTGTGTGCTGGATTTGCTTTCCTTGAAGCAGTGACAGCACAAATGTAACAACTATAAAGGTGCAAAGAAGCATTGACGGTGAATTACCAACACAAATTCAGGCATTCTGGATGGCAGCAGATTTTAAAGAGAAAAATCTGCTGAGGACAAAACCTGACATTCCTTAAAAGATCATAGGTGAGACCAGGTACTGACAATAATGGAAGGGTAAACGGAGTTATCCAAAGTGCAAGTCTGAGCAGCATCCAGCATACAGAATTAAAAAAAAAAAAAAAAAAAATTAAGACTTTCTTTTCTCTCCCCTCCATCTGTCAGAAGTTACAACCTCCAATTTCTGGAGCTGATTTCCTACACCCTCCCCAGACACACTGAACCATCATTACCCTGCCATGCTGTGCACCGAGGACACTTCGGCGAGGTTTTACATCTCAAACCCTGCACATGGAACACGTCAACGCTGTGTCCCAAAAAAGCCCAGCCAGAACAACCCCACAGCATGAAAATATGTTATCTGTGAAAGCAGAGAAGACTGAGAGCAGCAGGTGTCTGCAGGAGGGTTGAAGAAAGGATCAGGGTGAGGCTGCAGAGATGCTTTCCCCTCCCACCACGCCAGGTTCACTCCAAGTGCAGTTTAAGGACCTCCTCACCTAACACACCAAATGTGTTTGTGTAACAATCCTCAACAAATCCCTCTTTCGTGCCTTTGCCCCATCACTTTTTGACCCTACACCAACTTTCAGAGCCCAAAATATCAGATGGCAGGAAGGTGCACAGCTCAGCCAAGAGTTCAGCTGCTTCAGAACTCTGAGCATCCTTGTCTCTTATCTTTCTGCAGTCCCTAATTTGTATTTTTGAAGCAGGAAGAGAGGGACTGGAAGCACGCACAACATCCAGGATGAAAGGAAGAAATTCCACCATGAATTTATACACCCACACAATGCTTTGTTCTCCTGCTTTTCTAATAATTCCTAATATCTTACTTGAGGTTTACAACAAGTGAGCACTGGGCTGTTGTGATTTTTCAGATCTGATTACAACACCAAGGTCTCTTCATTAATAGGGATTTCAGGCATCACTGCAAATATAAATCAAGAATTCCTGCATCTTCCCATGCAGAAAATGTCACATGTATCTACATTTATTTCCATCTGCTATTTTAAAGGCCAGTCATTCAAAGCCATGCTGCCTTCCTACAACTTTTCACAGATAAGCTTTAAATCTATATACAGATGCACATATAAACACACACATCTATTTACAGGCACCAACAAATACATAACCTTTTCCCTCACTAATTTTGATCCCTTTATTTCCTTTTCCATATGGTTTAAGGCCACACTGAAGAGCAGAGTGCACAGATCCCACATTGCTTTGCCAGGGATCTCCTGGAGGTCTGAAAGAGCCTTCAGTGAAGCATTTGGTCAAATTACCTGAATTTAAAAAATATTATTTGCAGCCAGGGAGCACAATTCTTCCTGTCTAGAAGGGAAGTAACTCTGGTGCAGACTGCCCCCAGCTTAGGGTCTCACCTGTAATTTCCAGATGCCATTTCTAAGGACAAGCCCCACTGCCCATGACCCCTATGCCAACCTCTGTTTGAGGACATGTTAATCCCTGAGTTGTTTGGAATTCAAAGACAGACCCAGAACTGTGCTTATGGAAGTCTTCTGGCAGGTCTTAACAAACCCACAGCACTGCTAAGGCTGGGGAGGGGGCTCAAGGAATGATAAAGGCAAATTTTAAAATAAATTACTGCAATCGCATAAGCTGAAATGGGAGGTATGGAGCCATACTGGGTGGTTTGCAAGAGAACAGGGAGAAAAAGGCCATAACAAGCCCCAAGTATTAACACACACAGGTATAATAACTCAGATGTTATTAGAGAAATTAGTACAAGAGGTGCTAATAGAAGTAATCTACAGCATCTCCTCCAAGCTCCTTTCACACAAAGCATCCTCTGGAGGCAGAAGGGTTGTGCTGCTCTCCCACCAGGACACTTCCAGCAGCAGCACAAGTCACACAGCCAAGAAAAAGATTTTCCTCTCATGCACTGTACTCCAAAAAAGTTTAGTTGAGGGCTTCCCCCATCAAATTTTGCTGTAGTGGTGTGAAATTACAAAAGCAGATTCTTGTGCAGCCACAGCACCACAAACCCCTCGCTGCTGCAGGAAGCCACCTCGGGATGCCTGGAAGGCTCCAAGCCCACCCCTCTGCAGCCAGGAGTGAGCTAATTACTGCTGAATTTCTCCTAATTAAATGAGTGCAATATCCAGTTCTCCCAAATAACATAAACTGGGTAATGAGGAGACTTCCCTGCTTATGGATGAACTCGCTAAATGCAATAAAATGAACATCTGGGTATGGTGAGCTCTCACCATAAGTTTGTTTACAACACAGGATGGAAAGAGGCGAGTCAGAATTAAGTGATATTAAACAAAGCCTTTCTTCAAAGGAAGCAGTTTTAGTATCTATACACGATTAGAAATGCTTGATTTCTCCAACTTCTTAAGAGGCTGTATCTGATCTTCTCAGAAAAATGGAATTTTATATCCCACACGCCTCGAGATAGAAACAGTTAAGTAGAAAATCATCAACTTGCTGACACAGCTCTTCTTTTTGTGATGTGACCAGGACAGAAATTGTTTTACAACACTTGGTGCCAAATCTGCGTGTGATGCTCTCGTAACTTTGGTTTTAAAATGCCATTTGCAGTTTATCATTGAAAGGTTTCATCTCCCGTGTAAACTTTGCAGCAAATAAAGCAATAAAAGCACTGTCACATACCTGAAACAACCACCCACAACTGGTTTAACCTTCAAGCATGTATAGCCCAAGCTAATTGCTCTGCTTAAATTCAGCATGTTATATCCCAGAATTATCCTAATTTCAACTGAAACTGGCAATCCCTCTCCCCTCAGCAGCACAATTAAGTGAAAGTAAGGTTTTGGGTTTTCCACTGAAATTATTACTTTGAAGGGAGGGATCTCAGAGTAGCTTAGTGAAATAAAATCTTTCCCAAACATTTGAGTCTCCCTCTCCACCAACCTATTTCCCAGGCATTCCATTAGTAGTTTGCTCTGGATGGAGTTGATGAAAGAGTTATGGGCAAGGAAAAAACATTGAACACATAAGGTAGGTGGGGACATGAGGGAAAAATAAACAAGTAACTTGCTTTTATTTTTGAGGTAATTTCTTTAGGTCAGTGCACTTGGATCTGAAAAAAATTGTCAACATGATTTAGGAGCCTTTAGAGAATTTTGGGAAAAAAGCCCTTAACATTACTCTTAGTAAATGATTCCATGATGTTTTGGAAAACAAGCTTTCAAGTTGCACCTGTATGCTAGGATCAAACAGCTACACAAGAACTGCTTTTCCTATAACTTATCCTTCTATCTACTTATTCTAACAGAAGCTATCCAGTGGATATCAGAGCACTACAGTTTCACTTCCATACCTCCCAAAGTCCTCCAAAAATACAATTTCACATAGTACCTAGGACAAAAATCATCAGGATGGATGATAATTCATCCATAAATTCAGCTAAAGCTGTATGAAGAAAAAAGAACTCTACCTAACCAAACAAAGCTTTGGAAATGCTTCTGTTGCAGCAGCTTAAAGCTAACCCCCCCCCCCTTATGTCACCCTACATCAATTATTTATTGCAGTCCTCAAATCTGGGTAGATTAAATATCTGCTGTTGGGTGTTGGATGCTCATATTTTAAGGATCAAAGGTAGTGAAATTCTAAAGTCACTTTTAAAAGGCACGACTGAGAACTCAGCACTGCTGTCTCTGTAAGGGCTGTGATGCTTCATGAAACGTAGCCAGTAAATGTTAAAAACACCAACTGCACACAGAAGCCTCTTAAATGACAAGGAGGGATAAGAAACCATAAAAAGGCTCAAAACAGCACAAGAACCTGATGGATCTCAAGGCAAATTCCAAAACCTTAAAGCTGTTGCTGCACTTCAGCCTTCACACTGTGGTTTGGCTGGACACATATATATGATGGTATAACCTTCATATATGTGTCAGCTTCTCATATAAGCCATGATTTAAACATCTTTTGCAGTATTCCAGGGGTGAGGAGAGCTGCTACTAGGCAAGATCATGTAAAAATAAATTCATCTGTCAGAGCCCAACTCTGGCATTTATTCAGCCCTAAGACTGAAGGCAGATCCACGGCTTCAGGGGCATCCACATTGCAGAGCAAAGCTGAGAAGTTAAATACTGCTTTAAGAACCCAATTAACCTGCTGAACCATGTTCTGAGAGAAATACCTTCAAGCTCAAATTAGGCAGCGCAGAATTTGGCTGCCTCCTCCCCTGCTCCAGTGCCTGACAAGCTGACAGGGCTACACTGAGACCACTTCCAATTCCAAGAAGCAGCACATGTAGATCTGTATCTCCAAAGGACTGAAAAGTAGGACTCCTGTAATCCAGGAAGGAACTAATTAACAAGCAGCACTTTCATTCTTGTGCCTGAATTGCTTGCCACTGGAACAGCCACTGGGATAGAAGATGGATGAGAGCACAAAGAAGTTAGGAGATGCTCACCTCCAGTAAATTGAGCCAGGGAGCTGCTGTACCTTTGCCTTTGGCATAAATACCTGGACAGTTCTTAAGGAGGAGCTGAACGTGCCCATCCAGCCTTGCCTGTGCTCTCCTTGGGGTAATCAGGATGGATGTGGCCCAGTCTTCAAGGATTACCTGTGCACACTTCCTTTCCACACAGGGCTGAAAAGCTACTGAACACACTAAAAAAGGTGCTACAAGGATATACAACATTTTTAAATGCACACATACACAGTTCACAGTACAATTTTTTCCTAGTATTTTCTTTTCTTTGAGAAGAGTGATAGCACTTCACAGGTTCCAGAGCAGCCTGTGAACACATGTGCTCAAAATATACATCTGCTTAAAAAAAAAAGTAAATCATTCAATAAGCAAGCAGTCACGTCCCACAATCACCCATCAGCTGATAGTCTGAAACATGTAAAAAGGACCAGAACCGCTTAAGAAAAAAAAAAAAGAAAAATTAAAAGAAGTAACACACTCATCTGACACTACCCTACACTCATTTCACACTACACTCAAGACCAGGTTTGCAGCACTGGAGTTCAGTGCTAGCTGGCAAAAGTGATTCAACTCCAAGTTTTTTTGCCTTGAAATCTTTCACTCCTGGAGGGAAATTCATGCAGTGCAAAAGCGATGCTTCAAACCAGTTTAAGGGCAAAGTAAAATACAGCAAATAATGAGAGAGTAGCTGCAGTGCCACAAGATTGCCATGGTTTGTAACTGGGTGGTAAACCAAGCTAACTGAAGTATGCAAGCAATGCTATGGAGATGTATTATGATACAAAATAAACAGAACTTTCTGCTGTGGCATTATGGAGCCATCTCCCTGTCCCTGCAGCGCTTCAAGTGTTTTGTCTTAGCCCAAATAATTTATAAATATTACACAGCAACAGCCACAGACTGATACATTTACAGCACTGGCACACCGTGACGGTTCACTTTAAAAATGGTATTTTTTTGTGAAAAACAAAGCATTTCAGACTCTGCAGCGTTTCTTTGCTGTTTGAGCAAGGCTGGAGCTGCTGGATCTGGATATTTTCCCAGCGCCGAGGTTTGGAGGGGCAGTTGAACAGGAAATACTGCGCAGTCTGTGCATGCATTACATTCCTGTCCCGCCCAGAGCAGCCGCCAACAAACAAACCTTTCTTCTAGTAAAAGAGAGAAAAAAAAAACTGCACAAAGTTCACCAGCAGATGTGGCCTGTGAATCCAACCCAGCCTTTTCTGCTGATAAAAAGAATTTGATGTATTTGCAAAGTTGGTGTAACGTCACGGTTTGGTGGAGCTGGATCAGCAAAGACCTGGCAGTTTAGAGCTGCAGAATCTGCAGTGCTGAGGTTCTGTGAGCTGCTGCACCCATGGCAGAGGGTTTCTCTTGAGAAGGGTTTGCCAAATATTACTAGCAGCTTACAATAAAAAGGATTGTTTTATTTCCATTTTACTCAGTGTTTGTTTGTTCCCCACCATCAGTAACACACAGCAACCAGATCAGATGTTCATGTATCTCAACTCAGTTTCTAATTGCTCCAAGGCTGGCCTCTTTGAAAAAAAAAATTCTGGAAAATATTTAATAATGATTTGTTAAATACTTGGGAAGGAAGACAAAGGAGAAACAAACAAACGGGAACAGGAGCAGCACACGGGGTCAAAATGGCGTTTGTCAGTCAGGGCTGATCCCCTCTGGCATGGGGAGAGGATCCGAGCGGGAACGGCAGGGAAGCGAATGTAAACAAGCACGTGTTTATAGAGCAGAAATATGTACAGCATCCGCTCTGCTCCGGCCTCTGCCTACGTGGGACATGGTGGGAAAGGCAGGGAAGAACAACTTGCTCCATCACCAGCTCAGACTCATGGAAAAAGCAAGAACAGGCAAGTAACCAATGGGCATCACACAGCCCAGGCAGTAACTGCTGCCCCCACACATTCATTCAACTCACAGCTGGCATCATCATCATCATCATCATCATATTTTAAAAAGTCTTGGAATCAATGCTGATCGAACAAGAAAAAGGGATAAACAAGAGAAAGAAAAGCCCTTTGGGACAGTTTTCGTATTGCACAGGGTAAGAACAGACAGAAGGACAGACACACGTACAGCCTCTGCAGCCCCAGGCCACACTTTTCTGAAGAATTTATGCCATGAAATTAGTACGAAGTTACTGAAGAGCTGTAAAAAGCTCTTTATCTGTGCTCCACAGGCACCCCCCAGTGTGTGAAACACCAAGTTACGTACCTTGCCACACAGCTTTTACCCAATTATTGATTTTTCAGGACAAAGAGAGATCCAAACCTAAAGAATATTGCTGGACATGGTACCTATAAATCAGCTCGTTTCCTTATCAAATCTGTTCAGTTTAATAAACTGATCTTTATAGGACTTTAATGGGGTTTTCTTTCCCCCCAGTGACCAAATTCAGATCCTGGGATTGTGAAATGAAAAAGAGCTTCTTCCTGCCTCCTGCCACACACAGGTTGACTCAAATTTAAGTGACAGTTTTAGTTCTTTCTTTTTGACTTGAGAAGAGTAAGACAAGTGGTTCACCAAACACAAAGGTAGAAGAAATTCCTCTGCTTCTTCCCCCCTCCAAATACCACTACACCTCCAACCAAAGCCTTATCAAAACCTTGCTCATCTGAGGAGAATAAGCTTAATGTAATTTTCCTAAATATAGCCCAAAGATGTTCCCATAGAGACAGCAACATTCTCTATGGTACTTTTTGCAGCAAATACTTCAGCAAGACATCAAATCCAAAGCATTAGTCTATTTTTGCAAGCTTTCTCCTCTCTTTCCTAGGAACAGCTCTTCTCTAACAAATTCATCTTGCAAAAATATGTTAAAGGGTGCTCCTCTGCAAAGAAAAGTTTTGTTTCTCCATTTCGCCTTATGAATTTTTCATTCCCTCCCTGGGGATATTTTTGGGCCAGGCTACAAGTCGAATTCCTGCCAGGGAAATTCACTCATCCAAAGTTTGCTCCCCAAAAGATTCATCCCTAATAGCAAAAAAAAAAAAAAAAAAAAAAAAAAAAAAAAAAAAAAAAAAAAAATCAAACTGGGACATCTTTTCTGCAGTTCCTTTGATTTCTCTTTCTAAATCCCATTTATTTCTCCCAACCCACTGGTATTTTGTGGATATTGAGTGCAGGTCTCAGAAAACATTCAATGTGTGAGAAAATACACATCTAAAATGATGCTGCTTGTGGTGTCATGTTCTACAGAACCAAAGCCATTTACATCGTGTAAGTTCTGGAAAAGTTTCTTAGTGGAGGAGGGAACAATGTGTGACCACGTATGAAATATTTATCTTGTTTCTTTGCAAGAAAAGTAGAGGTGGCTTAGCTTCAAAAAGACACTGACCTAAACAGAGATGTCGATTTATTTGGTGTGATTACTGTTTTTCCCCACTCCTCTATGCCCCTCTTCAATTTTCTCTATATTATGAAACCCAGATACAAAGGAATAAAGAGAAATCCCACTCATTTGGAAGAGGAAACTCTCTCTGAATCACTTTATTATCTGTGCTTCAGTCATTTAGAGAATCTAAAAGCTGTTTCTAACAACTAGAAATCTAACAGCTGTTTCTAACAATTACAAATGCTCTTAAAATCAATTTACAGGCTTCATACAACAAGTATCACTTAGCAGGTTACTCGAATCCAGCCCTTCTGGGAGCAAAATAAAAACATCAGATTTTGATTATAAACTTATTTGTTGCAGGGATTTCTCAAGAAGAGGTCTGGGTTATACTGGAGTGCATCTCCTGGGACAGAATCTCAGTTGGAGAAATTGTTGCCAAGGTAATTTCTTCTCCAGCTTTAGCTTTCATGAAGCAGATTTTACCCTATCTTGGATTACTCCTCATAAATTCTTTTTTAAAAATAATTACAATATTTACAGACATTTAATACAAATGTCTATTACAGAGAGAAAAATGTAATTTTATTTGCTGCCTTCTTCTTCATGCTGTTGAATCCACCCTCACCAGTTAAGCTGGAAAGAATTTTGATCAATTTACGTTTTCACTAAAACCTACACATCTTCTGTAACTATTTTAGATCTAAAGTAATTACAATATCACCCACTGTGGGTTTTCAGTTCAATTGAAGTGTCACCTGCAGAACAGCAGCTCTGCCAGGTATCTCTGACAAAAAATTGAAGCTGTAACAGAGCATCTATTGTTACACACTAAGTAAAGAAGTAAGGAAAAAGCCCCCACAGAAGCACATTGCAAAGTCTCATTAATAATTTGCTAAGATATCTCGCATTGCCCTGGTGCTGCATCTTTCCTTCACTTCTCAAACGCTTTTTTTTTTTTTTAATATTAACTGTGTTTTCAACTGATCCCAAGAAATAAGCTGGAAAATATTCAATCCTATCTCTTCTGACCTTGTACTTTGGAGTCATGAGTATTTTATCCATTCAGCATTCCCAGACCATTAAAAGCAGCACATTCCCACCTGGAAATATGATATTTAGAAAGCTAAAACTAGATTAGGAATGAAACAAAAGATACAGGAAACTGCAAGCTTTGTATGATAAAGTGACTACAGTTTTGACAAAAAATAAAAGCAGTGAAACTTGATGAACTTCCAGCAATTCCTTTCTAGAACAAAGCCACAGTTTACTGCCTGTTGAGAAATTCAGCTAATAAGAAAAATTATTTTAAAAAAATTTAAGAGGAGGGGATTTTTAAAAAAGCATTTTGGTGTCTTAAACAAGCACTCAGATGCCTCCACCACGCTGACAATTCAGCTGCAGGTTGGAACAGCTGCAGACATGTTTAATTGCCTCTCCAAATACCCACAACGTTGAGTACTTCTGACCTATTTGAAATATCCTAAACTTTGTACTAAAGGAATGCATAAGATTTAATGCCCATGCTTCAACTCCTGACAATCCTGTAGCACTGAGAGCAGCCCACTTGCTATTTCACAGAGGAGGCATGAGAAATCATGAATAACTGAGTGCTGTGTAACTGAGGGTATTAAATAACCAGTGTCTTCAGAACTACAAGTTTAGAAAAGTTAAAAATAAACTGTTTCCTTAATTAAATTAGAGGAAAAAAAACCACAACAAAACCAGTACAATAATTTTTTGCTGCTTACTGGAGTGAAAATGATGATGAATGTAACACTGTGGAATCATTCTACAAACCCCACTCCTGTTATCCCCAAACAAAGGCCACATATTGACCTTATCAAAGGTAGACTAAAAGGACGTAAAAAAATTGCACCTGACCCCATTAACAAGGCTGAAACTCTTCCCTAGCTTACTTCTTCAGCATGTGCCTTTGTGCCAATTTTAAGAGAGAATCCAGGCATGAGGCAAGAGAAATTATTCTAATTCTGCATCTTGCCCAAGCCCCAGCCTCTCTTAGCCTACATTCCTGCCCAAGCTGTTTATGCAGAACACTTCAGATCAGCTGGTCTCTGCCCAATCTGGCAAAAACCCCTGCTGTTCTCCTCCAGCACTGATGCAGAGGCAAGGGTGAGCTGTGTATTTAGTACATAATGATGCAATACTATCCCCAGTGCTTTGCATCCTTTTCTTTCTTGGCATGGAAGAGCTACATTTTCACCATTTACATTCAACAGATCATAGAAGCCTAGAATGGTTTTGGGTTGGAAGAGGCCTTAAAGATCAGCTGATTCCATCCCCTGCCATGGGCAGGGACACCTTCCACTACCCCAGGCTGCTCCAAACCCTGTCCAACCCAGCCTTGGACACTTGCAGGGATGGAATGAGAGATCTTACAGCCCTGTTGTTCTCAGAGGTAAAGGGAGCCAGGTCCTGCAGAGCGCATTTCATCTCCTAGGGAGGCAGGAGCCCTGCCCTACCGCCAGCATGTTCAATAGCAGAGGTCCCACTTGGGCTCAGGGCACAGAAGCAGCCGATGGATGAGCTCAGGCAGGAGCCCTGAGCACATGATGGATCCAGCACATCTCACTGCACTTAGCTCAGATGGGAAACCCCAGGCACGAGGACACATAAATGCTAGATCACATTAAATCTATACTTACAGATATCCCCAAGCACTTAGAGAGCCATGCTGAGTCCTTGCTCCTCCTCCTCTCCCAGCAGGTAACAAGCTCCAAGCTGAGGGAGCCCCAGCCAGCACTGCTCCTCTTCAGCCACTTACTGCTCTCACCACCCCAGCCTGTGCCCCTCTGCAGGTCAGGTGTCTGCACTGACCCCACACACAGGTGTTCACACACCAACCCCCTGCCATGTGGGCTGTAACTCAGGCTGAGGGAAAGGGGGGCAAAAAACCAAAAATTTCTAACTGAAAACCCTCTGGGTGCCTCCAGGACACCCCAGCTGTGTGCAGCAAAGCTACACAGAGAAAAGCAGTGCCCAAGACAGTCACACCTGCACAGCTGGGTGTGTTGTTTATCCTGATAGCTTTAAAAATCCCTTTTGGCACAAAGAGTAAGTGTTATGTTCTGTACCATACCACAGCACAAGCGATTTGAAAGGCTTTTTTCTGGCGACTGGCTGAGCTCTATCAGTTTGGGCAGAGCCCACTTGGCTCCTGCTGCCCAGCCCCAGCACATTCAGTGAATTACTCAAATCTAAACAGACTCTGCATTTGAATTGCTCTCCCAAAGCTCTACAGAGCTGCAGCAGGAAAGCTCTGTATTCGCTGGCATGCCTGCTGCAAAGCAAGATAAATATCTGGCACCTCTCCGGCTCCTACATAACCAAAACGAGGACAAATAGCTGCATTATTGGCTTCATTAGGGCCTGTCTTAGATCTTATTTCTCCTGGTGACAGAAGAAGAAACATGACAAGCGAGACACTGGAAAAGGCTGCCCAAGGAAGCAGTGAATGCCCCATCCCTGGAAGTGCCCAAGGCTTTGGAAGTGCTGGATGGGGCCTGGAGCAACCTGGTGTAGTGGGTGTGCCTGCATGGCATGGGAGATGGAACTGGATGATCTTTAAGGTCCCTTCCAACCCAAACCACTCTGGGATTCTGTGAAATCCACGACCCAACAGGATTTTCCCAGACCAAAATCTAACAAATATCAAATGTAAAAATCTGGATGTAACTCTTGCAGGGCTGCAAGGGTTACATCCAGACATTGGATGTAAGGGACATTCTCCTTTCTGCTGAAGAACTGGACTCCAGTGACACATGAACAGAAATCAAGGCCCGAGTCCCCTCCCACAGGTCCCCATACACGCAAGGAGTTCCAGCCCTACAAAATAAACAAAGTAAGGTCCAGTGTGTTTGAGACACTCACTGCCAAAAACCTTCTGCCAAGACCCAGCCAGCTGGTGGGAGGAAGTCTCTTGGTAGTAATGGGTCTCAACACTGAAAAAAACCTGGTTTATTTTCTTGTTTTAACTACGTCATTGTAGCTCCCAAGTAGGTTCTGTGAATATTCTCCTCACCCTCCAGGCAGCTCGGCTGCCAGCCCAGCTGACCACAGCAGAGCTCACAAAGCCAAGCTGATAAGCACTTGTAGGGCACAATGCATCTGATTTGTCTACACCAGAACCCACCCTAAAAATGCCAATATTGTTTTTCTTCCCTCCCCTGGGAACCCCTGATGAACAGCTCAGCTGTTTATATTGCAAACATTTGCAGTTAAGGGAGAGATCACCATCCCCCACACTGCTGCTTCGGTCCTTCCTGTAAGTCACTGGAGTTGGCCAAGACCAGGAACAGTCCAGCAAAACTTGCTTATCCTAAAAATGCTGCAAAATAACCCCTTCCTTTAATCCTTCTGCTTCTGTGCCCAGTGCTGCTATTTCCTGACTGCTCCACACTACTGATCTGCATATCCAAAACAAAAATGGAAAACGTTGCTCATAAAGAAAACAAAACCCAGGACTAGGGCTTAACATGAGGTCCCTCAGCAAGGCTGAACTGGGAACTCTGGACACACAGCACAGTTTCCTGCACCTCTCAGGTGCTGCTTCCAGGATTCCTGAGGAATCCTGTGAGTCCTCCATGAGATGCTGCGAGAAAAACGTCACCGTACAGAGAATTCTGATGGCAGAACATTTAATGGAAGAGCGTTTGCTCCAAGTATTTTGTGTACCAGCTGAAAGACCACAACACAGTTCCCAAGGGAAAAAGCTTACATGAACAGGGCAAAGCTTCTGGATGGGCTTCCACAGCAGGTTTTTTTTAACACTCTTCCTTCCTCCTGTCGCCCAGAGGTGAAAGTGGAAAGTTTTCTCAGGCAGAGGATGTCTTGGCCACTTGAGCAAACACATTATCCACAAAACTTTGGTTTTTTTCCTCTCTCATATTAGGAAATTCAATTGTTCAAAGGCCTTATTTAATCAGCTGGTGTACACTTACAGCTGAGCCCAAGCACTGAGGAGGCTGTTTCAGCCCAGCCTTTCATGAAGGACGAGCACAATTTCCAAACACCTGTGACAAGCCACAAGTCAAAACATGCTTCCACCACCACCTGAGAACACCACGAGGTGATTACAACACTCCTGGGATGTTTGTACCTGCACTACGGACACAGGTTTCAAGTTTCCCACCACTACCTTGCATCTTCTCTTCAATCCTAAAGATTATTGTATTCAGGGTTAACATTAAAAAACAGCAACTTCTATAAATCCGAGACATTCGTCCTGTTCTTTTGCTTATGGTACTCCTGTATCAGTTTGTAATTTATGTCACTGAAAGTTTCACAGCAAATATTAAGGAATGTGGCTTCAAGTATGTATCAAACTGGTATTTTCTCTTGCAACCTCAAGTTTTGGACACTCCCATCAAAAGGAAAGACAACTCAAAAGTTCCAAGTAATGACAGAAGGTATTAACTGTTCCAGATGACAGCTGGGGACATGGAATTGAGGCTTACAAAACTCTGGATCAAGTGGCAAAAAGACAACACTGCATTGTACTTCTTAATAGGATGTATGTCCTGCAAAGCACAGTGTAAGGTCAGCCCCACCCATGAAAACCAGTTCAAGTCTAAAGAGAACCTGATCCATTTTTCTGCTCCACTCCAAATTTCCATTTTTTGGACAAGCAGCTTCCAAGTTTTCGTGCAAAGGTTCCTTGTCCATAATTTTTTAAACCTAGTGTAAAAACCAACTGCAGAACATTTTCTGCTTCAGTTTTATTCTTAGGGAAGGCACACACACAGCCTTTCAGTAGGACCTTGGGGCTGAATATATATTAAAAATTGAGAGGTGCTCATATAATTTAATAGAAGGTTCTAGAGGAGCATTTAGCTTGTTACATCCTAACTTTATTCCCTTATCACACAGAGCAAATATTCCTGCTGTATCCACTGTCTAGAAATGACATTAGCCATATCTAGGAAATCCAGCTACATGAGGTCTTGGCATTTAGGCAACAATTTAAGTTATGCCTTCCATAAGATATAATTGTGGTGTTTGAATATTACTAATTACTGGTATTTTTCTTATTCATAAACTAATTGTTGTGTAAGACTCTAGCAAGGCAATGAAAAAAATGTATCTTTAGAGCTGCTTAAACATGCAACTTGTTTTGTTTTTTTTCCTGGAGTCATCTCAGGCAACTAAAGCAAGGACGATCTAGGAATGAGAAAGTACAAAGGGAAAAGAACACCAAAAATTATGTCACTTGGCTTATACTTCTTGTTTATAGTTACACCACAGCAGGAAATATAATTACAAACATCAGTTTGCACTGGGTATAAAATATTCCATATTGAAAAGATGCAATGTGTTACATAATACTATATAGTTTCTCCAAATTCCAAAGCTCACACACATTTTTCCTGCCTTAACAACCCAAAAGTACACACAGCTCTTCAGGAATACATGATGTGCACATACACACACATCTGCAAAAGCCAGCTTGAAAGGGGCACAAATAACAAAAATATGCAGCCCAGTCCTGTAGCCAAACCAGAGGCAATAATTCTTTGACATGGAGTTTAAAGCAACTTCAATAAACAATCATTCCATCATTCTAAAAAGCACATTCTAACTGCAATTACCCTGACTTATTTTAGGAAATGAATTCCAGTAATGTTGTACGAATTATTCAATGATTGTATCAGCTTATTTTCAACCAAATTCTGTTTTCTTTTCCCTGAGGAAATTCCAGCAGTACTTGCATGCACCACACCAATATTAGCAAGAGCTAGAATCCTTAACGCTTTTTCTTTTTTTCTATACAGATAATGTATTCTTGAAGCTCATTTCCACCAAGGGGAAGGAAAAAAGCTTTCAGCTTGGCTTTCCTCATGAATAATACATTAAAAATTTAATATTAGAGCACAAATCTTCTTTTTAAGCCTCCAGAAACAGTACTATATTTGCCCTATTACTTTGAAAAGATTCATGTACATATTTAAAGAAGGGTAAACCATAAGCTCCTGTTCTCCACAATTAAGCTGCAACAAAATATTTCACCATTTATCAGCCCAATTCTGAAACAATTCTGTAAAGCTTTGTAACTGTCATTAAAAAAGAGAATCCCTCACCATATCCACAATAAGGAGTGTAAGACATTTTGTTCCATAACTCAGTGTTACAATCTGAAGTGGAACAGATTTTTTTCAGCCATTCACAAAACCCTTTTTTTTTTAACACGGAGGAGAATCCTGATTTCAAGGAAGCATCTACAGTCCACGTTGCTAACAGCAGATGTAAATAAAACCCAAACCCACAGGAAAAAAAAAAATTATGTAAGGGAGGAGGGAAGAAAACAAGTGCCTGGTGAAAGGATGAAAACTTCTAGGAAGAGGAGAGTCCTTCTAAGAACAGCAGTCGCATCGATCTTGTGCCACTTGTTCAAGCCCTGACTCTGCAGGCTGAGGGCTCTGCCACGGCCTCAGGCTCCCAAGCTCTTCTCAGTACAAAAATAAACAAACTGTGGAGCACGAACCCAGATGTTTCAGGACTCAGAAAGCAAGAGCCCAATCGTGCAGCTACGAGAGAAGGATTTTTAAGTGTTCGCGTCTGGCGCGTTGGGAGGCGGCACCGCTGGGGCTCAGCTCCCTGGAGGCTTCAAGCATCTTTTCCAGGAAGCCAGCAGCAAGTTCATGACACTGAGGAACTGGACAAGGTGTCCTCTGAGAAAGGAGCACACACACGCTACAATCTGCAGCACAAGGGATAAATATAACCAGCACAAACTTTGCTTTCACTGTTTAAGGCTGGGCTGCCAGCACAGCCTCAGCACAGAGCACAACTAATGGCTGGAATCAGTGGTCTTAAAGGTTTTTTCCAGCCTAAATGGTTGTAGGATTTCCATGCATTGCCTGGTGGAAAGATGAGTCAAATGGGAGAGAAGGAATGGCAAGAGAGTTATTTTTATTAAAATAATAAAGAACTGGAAGAAATGTTACAAACTTGACTGTATGGCTGCAACTACAGATTTCAGCCAACCATCACCTCCCCGCAATACCCTTTCAAAATAACTTCTAATTTCTCTTTAAGGTATTGTGTTCCACATAACTTGGGGTACTCTGCTCATTACTACAGCAAACCAGTAGGAAATAAAGTTTTCTTTTTCACCTAATCTATTTTTAAAATTATCATTAAGTTATTGGCATTCAAAGATTTCACTCTGGGTTGGACTTGTAGGAGGAGGCTCTTCCCATTCCCCAGAGAAAAGCAGATTTAAGGTGCAAGACATGGGAATCAGAGACTCTCTCATGCCTCTTCTGCAGAGAATTATCTACAAACAGTTTGCTGGTCTGTTCCCAGATCAGAGATTGTGGAAACAAGCTGTGTTGTGTCACAAACACATTTCTAACCCAGCTTGCGAAGGGAAGTGAATTCCAAGCAAGGTTTGGAATCAGCACCGTGAAGTTGCTTGGCTTTGCAGTGTCCATGAAAAAGCTCCTACAAACCTGTGTCTCTTCCACTAAAGACCTGTGAACTTCTTGTGTTACTTTTTTCCCCACAAACTTCCGTTTTCCTCCTTCTCTTAAATACAAAATCCGTAAGGAGCTCTTGCATCTAAATCCTCTCAGAAACAAACTCCTATTGCCTTCTGAGCTGTTAAACCCACGAGGAGCTCCTTCAGCCAGCTCCTGTGCTCAGCTTTGCTCTGACAGTGACTGTCCCAAAGGTCCCTCGTGTCCCAGGGCAGGAAGTCCCCCTAGGAGCAGCTGGCAAGCAGCTCCCTGATCCACACAGCCTATGTTTGTCCATTACCCTTTTCCTTTTGGCTGCTGCCTCGGCTTCGTGAGCTCCTCTCCCCTTATACAGGAAGCTGGGGCCTCAAACTTAATCCTGCACATTCAGTTCTCTGCTCTTCCAGCTACCACTACAAATGTACTCTCCCAGAAAGAGAAAAAAAAAGAAAAAAAAAAAAAAAAAAAGGCACGGAAAGCTCTCGCAATCCAATCTTTGCTCAACTTCTCCACGGTGAGATTATTTCTCTTTTTTCCTTTTTTTTTTTTCTGGGAGAAAACTGAAAGAAAGATTAACAAATTCCTGCAGCTGAACAAACACACTGAACGTTATTCATCAAGACAGAGAGCAGATAATCCAAACCTAAAAGGTACAAACAAACTCTGCAACACCACCACAGCCAGAAAATCTGGAATGTCCCAAGACCTTTATTCACAGGTTTCAGTGTTACTCATCAGGCACTTTCATTCCTGTGGGGTTGGGGAAGCAGCAGCAACAGCACTTGTGGGAGATGGGGAGGAAGATGGAGGAGATGTGGTTGAAAGAAGATTAAGCTTGGCCACAGCAGCCTGGGAACCCAGAGCATCAGATCAAGGAAGCAGAAGGAGGAAGGAGTCATCCACAACTCTAATTCATCTCCTTTTTCTCTGAAAGCTGTTGAGTTTCTCTGCCTGCTCGCTCCACGCCAGCCTCTGGACTGTACCATCAGCCCCTTCCATCCTCAGAACAGTTTCCTTCTCAACCTAAAAGGGTGAACCTTCTTCTCCTGTCTCTTGGCCATTACAACATTGCCAGGTTCACCCCAGTATATTCCAGGGAGAAAAAACCCAACTAACCAAGCATCATGTATTGAAACACAGTGTTTTGTAATGTTATTTGTGTGTGTGTGTGTCCCCTCCCAGCAGCTTCCTTAATTCCTTCTTCCTGAACCTCACAGCCTAAAATAGAGTAAAAAAGCCTTCCTGTCATCCTTTCCAATTATTCTGGCGCTTCCTCAATTACTGACTGTGGGTAAAAACTCCTACACCACACATAAAGACATCTGCAATTTGCTTAAATGCATCCATGGCACTTTGGAAGGGCAGGATTGCCTGGATCCCAGACTCACTGTTCCTTCAACTGGGATCAGCACAACTCCACCACAACTTCTACAGGGTTTACACGAAATAATTTCACAACGTTTAAGATGTACAGCAGCACATTGCTGTTTACTGTTGTATCAAGAGCCTCATCCAAAGGATTTGATGCCTCTTTAATGCCTGTGGCTGGCTGAGGAACAGCAGCTGCTCATGGAAATACCAGGGGATGTGCAAAGGGCACCACAAATCAGGGGTGCCTTAAAGCAGCCCCCTTAAAATCGAGGTATTCTGCAAAAAGCATTTGATATGACTAAGAGAAAAGGTGCTTTCTGAAAAGGGAGAGGAAAATGGGCACTGCTTAAAGCACCAGCTGAAGTGATTTATTTCAGGTTGTCTGAACTGCTGATTCAAGGTGGTTCCCATGGTATGAATGAACCTGATACTTTTAAACCCTCACTCTTCATTTTGTGTTCAACCACAGATGTAATGGTTAATGATGGAACAGCAACAAGAGGTGAGAAGAAAGGAAAGGAAGTGACTATACCTGGATTAACTACGTGCAGAGTTGACCACACCAACACACCTTCTATATATGAAAACCTGTATGCCAGGATCAGCACCACCGTGATTTCTACTGGCAAACTCACTGGTGAAATGCTGTGGTCACACCAGTCACAGAAACCAGGGGCAGGTATGTAAATAAATAAATACAAATCAGGATATTCCTTCCCAGGACAAAAAGAAGAAATTCTCAATTTGTTCAGCCTTTTATTGCAGATTTTCTACTCTGCTTTCTCCCAGCTCCTTGGAAAGCTCTCAACTCCAAATTCAGAGGACAAAGCTTTACACAGCAGCTCAGAGAAGAAGTCTTTCCAAAACAGGGTACAGCAGGACGACTTCACCATTCCTACAAATCAGCTGTCACGTTGGAATGTGTAAACAGACATATATCTCTTTTTTTTCCCTTATTACTACGCGTCAGATCTGACTACTACAAATACCTCAGGATTTTCTAAGGTCTAGCAACGCTACCAGTTGTCTCGTTGTTCTCAGTTTTTGCAGTGATTTATTCCACAAAAACTTGAATTAATCTGATTAAGCAATATGAAAAACACACCATTTATGTTTTGCTCATCTAGTCCCTTTCTATTTTTAGTGGAAACTCCCAGCATGGCTCCTATTTCAGTACCTGCAGATTCAGAGTCTGCTCCACTGCATCACCCAGGTCATCAATGACTGACCAGATCTGGACACTCCCACCTGCCACATCCCTCTAAAAGCCCTGGACAAATGATACATCAGCAAAAATTTCTGCACCCATTTTATAGCAACTTATATGCAGACCGTTTTTTTAGTTTATTCTTTAAAAGCTTCCTTTCAGCTCGTGGCAATCAACTCGTTTTTCCTCCCCATGTTACCACGTTACAGAATTAAGTTCAGTCTATGGCATGGTTTATTTTTGAGAAGAAAAATCTGCTGGATATTATTGGCTTCCTTGGTTTCTTGCAATATTTCTCAAGTTTCTGTGTTCCCTTCTGAAAACTGAAATTGGAAATTATGAATAAGGCAGCCTAAGCACTATTTTAGGTCTTACAAGGTTTTTTTAGAAGCTTATTTACTCTTCCCAAGGTGTCAAAGGTAACAGCTCACAGTTCTGAAGTTGTACAGTTTCACACCAGCCACTAGGCATCCAGTGATTTAATTTACCATCTGCTCCCAATTAAAGTCTTAGCCAAAGACTGATACAAGCTGCCCTCCCCCCAATTTAATACAATATTTTAGTGTCAGAAGTTGGTGACTTCCCTTTCCTGCTGAGCACCAAACCAAATCCTGTGTCTTCCTTTCATTCTACAATACTTTGCCTTCTCCACAGCCACTGCCAGGTGCATGTTCTGGCAAGCACAAGAGAGAACATAAAAAAATAATTAAGAAAAAATTAAAAACATCCAAAAATACCAAGGAAGCAAAAATATTCTTGCTCAAACCATCCCTACTGGAAACTAGGGCAGACTTTTTGCAGGCTTCCTTCCTTCCTCTTGTTCTGGAAAAACTTATCAACTTAGAAAACTGCTGTATTTTCTATGCTTCATTTGAACTGGCACAGCCTGTGCCTGTCTCCACAATAAAAAACTCTGTTAAACTGCTACATCATCTTAAATCCGATTTTTCTTTCAGGTTTGCATCTGAAGGAACTGAGTCATCTCTCCAGCTCCTCAGAGCTTACTGAAGTTTGCCATCCTGCATCTCACTGATTTTAATGTTTTTGCTCTTTCTCTCTCTGAACCCTTGATAAATGTCACCATTTCAGCCACCCTGTCTGAGCCACCTCCCACTTTTGTCCTGTGGTGCTCCTTACTTGTGATGCCTTTAGGGATCTCTCTCGGTTGCCCTTCCTGCATCAAAGCCTGCTGGAATATGAGAAGGATGCACTGGACATCATGCCCTGCTGTACTCCTTCCCCAAGTGTCTATTGCAAAGTAAAATCCCTTCACCAGCACCTTTTGTGGTTGGAATAACTGCAGCACTCACCCAACCCAGGGCACAAGATAAGGGCAGGTACCTGAGTGAAGACACAGTGAGGGTTTGTAAGGTTTTCCAAGGAAAACTCCACTGCAGTGTGTCTGTACTGACAGCAGCAGTGCTCATTTTACAGCCTGCTCTGCTGGGAAACACGAGTTTTAATGAAACTTGTCCACTGCAGCAGCTTTCTGGTGCTACCATTGATTTGTCAGTTTTGTTATTTCTAACATTTCATTTCAATCTTCCTTTCTTGGTAACCCCATAAATGAAACTCAAATATTAATTACTGTGTCACAGAGACCCTTTGCAGGGCTGCTGGGCGCCCCACCACTCAACAAGAGCAGGATCTTGGAGGTGAGCAAGGAGAGAATTTGGGTACATTGTTATGATGTCCCACAGCACAGGGCAGCAGTCTTCAAACAGCAAATGCAGATGTCACTGATGTGCTCTGGACCCTCATCACTGCCCCCCTGCATGCCAAGCACTTCTTAGTCCCCCCTTTAACACATGCATGAGTCTGAACACAGACCATGGACAGACTTGCAGCATCTCCAAAGTTCTCATGTGGCTTAAACAACAGCCACAACACAAGAAGGGCAAGGACCTGTTGGAATGAGTCCAGAAGAAGCCATAAAGATGCTCCAAGGGATGGAGCCCCTCTGCTCTGGAGCCAGGCTGGGAGAGCTGGAAGTTCTAACCTGGAGAAGAGAAGCCTCCAGGGAGAGCTCAGAGCCCCTTCCAGAGCTGGAGAGGGACTGGGGGACAAGGGATGGAGGAACAGGACATAGGGAATGGCTTCACACTGACAGAGGGCAAGGCTGGATGGGACATTGGGAACAAATTCTTCCCTGTGGAGGTGGGGAGGCCCCGGCACAAGGTGCCCAGAGAAGCTGTGGCTGCTCCTGGATCCCTGGGAGTGTCCAAGGCCAGGCTGGACAGGGCTTGGAGCATCCTGGGATAGTGGAAGGTGTCCCTGCCCATGGGAGGGTGGGGAACTGTATGGGTTTCAAGGTCCTTTCCAACCCAAAGCATTCTGTGAGTCTGTGACTGAAGAGGTGTCACCTGTGACAGGTGAAGGACTGTCCACACTGAAATCCCTCCTGTGACAGACCCTGCATTTTCCTGCCTGTGGCAGATCCCTCCTTTCACACCCACAGCTTTTACCAACCACATCTGCACCAGCATGTGGCTCACACTGATCCTTTCTCACCAACACGCAACTCAGATATTTAAAAACCTAAGTGCTGTAACAAATCTTCATGTCCAGGTGAAATATGAAAGTCATTTTTAGAGGGATATATTAATCCTTAGGGGATGAATCTTACTTTCCTACCAATACAATTTTAGGTTGTATTTTTCAGAGTTTAAGAATTGCCAGAGAGGCAGAGTAGCACACAGAAGTGATCTGGAATTCAGCTCAGGTCCCCTGCAAAAGCAAAAGGGACCTCTTGACAGGGTACATTTCCCCTCTGATCCAACACAGGCCAGTTCTGCCCAGCTGCTTTTGAGAAAGCTGTCACTGGGCCCAGGGCTCCCCTTCTGGAATTAACCACAGCAAATCCAACTATTTTTGTTTGGTAGGTGTTTTTTAAAGCTTTTTTTCTTTTTTTCTTGTTTAAGCATTTTTAAAAATTAATTCTTAACTTAAATGCCTGTAAGAGAGGATTAAAAACAACCAACTTTTGTGCAATTCTGTAGTGTTTTTAAATGAACTTTTGAGCACAGTGTGGTCCACTGGTAAAATACACAGGTCTGTACAACACCTATGCATTTCCTTACAGTTTTTCTTACTGGTAGGATATTAATCAGTATTAAACACCCTTAGAAGAAAAGATAAAAATTACTTTATGGTTGTCCCAAGCTGATTTTGTTTTTTAAACACACCATTTCTGAACATTACTTTTTATGTTCAACAGTTTGTAACATTAAAAAATTAAGACCCAAAGAGTTCAAGGAGTGCAAAAAAAAGAAGAAAAAGAATGTTCCAGGCCAATGATGGCAAGTCAGAAGGACACCAACGGGTTTCCATCATGTCTCAGGCAATGACCACTGTCACCACACAGCAGAGCTGACAGAGGAGGTCCCCAAACTTAAGAGGCTCTTGTAACAACAAATGTTCCTACCACCACACTCAATCTACACTATCACTTGACACAGGAATGCTCAGATCTGTTTTGCATATATATTCATGCCAAACAGATGAAGAGAATTACATTTGTAGTGATGAATGAAATGACTGGAGGCACATTTGTCGTGTTCTGTGTCACTGGTGACATGTTCATCTATCAGGTTTTCAACATAAGCAACCACCTTTCCATCATGAGATGTCTTATTACAGACCCCAGCTAAAGCAATCACAACAATTAACAGCCTGTTTGGCACACTTGTCTCCACAGGTGGGTTATGAAGGCAAAAAGAGAGTGGGGAGAGGAGGATGAATCCTAAGGAAAACCAGAGGCACTTGTGAAGGTGATGGTAAGAGGTCAGATTTGAGAAACTTCTAGCCTGATGATGCCTTTTTTAGCCAATGGGGCTGAAACCCCTTTTAGGATGTAAGTGCACATTAGAAACCCATTTTTTTGTGGACAGTGGTGTAAAAATAAGTATTAATCACACTCCAAACACACCATTTGTTTTAGGAAATGAGAAGCCACCAACTATGAGTGGCAGACGAGGATGGACAACCACCAGGACTGCACCACAAGGCTCCACACTGAGAAAAGAACCCCACGTGTTTCAAGAACTTCTGAAGCAGCTTTTCTGAAACACCTCATAGCACAGGATTTCCAAATGCTTTTACTCATTAAACTTTAAGTGGAGCACTGCTAGTACATAGCCCAGTGTCCTACATTTTTTGGTACTAGTCAATACAGGAGCTGAAGAGAATATACCACTCATGGAAAGCCAGAAGAAGAACAACCACCATCTGTTCCACGTGGAATCACGTTTTAAAGGCAAAGTCCTATGAAGCAGAAAGAAAAAAAGAAAGGTTGTGTGGTTCAAGTTTGCCTTTCTTCTGCCTAACACAACTCCTATTTAAACTTAGGTTATAAAAGGAGTCAAACTCATGAAGAAACAGATGAGGGTGCAGCAGGTTGTCACACCACAGAATCAATGAACCACAGAATCATTTCGATTAGAAAACACCTCCAGGATCAACGAGTCCAACCACCAACCCAGCACTGCCAAGCCCACCACTAAAGCCTGTCCCCAAGGGCCACACCTACACATCTTTTGAATCCCTCCAGGGATGGTGACTCTACCACCACTCTGGGCAGCCTGTTCCAATGCCACATTACCGTTTTGGTGAAGAAATTTTTCCTAATATCCAATTTAAACCGTCCCTGGTGCAACTTGAGCTCATTTCTTTTGGTCCTGTCACTTGATCCCTGGGGGAACAGGTTGACCCCCACCTTGCTACACCCCCCTTTCAGGTAGTCACAGAGGAGAAGGTTTCCTCCACGCCTCCTCTTCTCCAGGCTGAGCTACTCCAGCTGCTCCAGACCCATTCCCAGCACCATTCCCTTTCCTGGACACACTCCAGCCCCTCAAAGTCTTCCTTGTATCAAGGGACCCAAAACTGAACACAGGATCTGAGGTGCAGCATCCCACTAAAAAGAGGTTTTTTGTGTCTGCAATTCTCTGTTCCATTGAAGTGAAGTGCTTAACTCCATGGATACAACACACATGGATTAGCTGCTGGGTTTTTTGCTCCATGAGGCTCTCACTGACAGCAGTTTTGCTGAAATGAGCCCCACAAAAAAATGCTGGAAAAAGCAGCAGAGCAAGTGCACAGAATGATTTCCAGTAACATGTCAAAAAATACACTGTCAAAGATTAACTTCTTGCCTCCAAAAGCAAAGACTCTTTTAACTGGTAATCTCCCAAACTGCAGTTATTAGAGAGACCTCGATTAATCCATACCAGAGACACACAGCACAATCTATTATAAAATGTACCAAATAGTGCTGATAAATCAGAGAATACGTTTCCCCAAATTATGCAAAACCTGGCTGGAGGGATTAATTTGGTACTAAAAGTCCATGTTTTGAAATATTTGGCAAAAATGGATAAATAATTCACCTCCACAAACATGAGTTTTACTGTAGATGCTTCAGTTTGGGCTTTGCTATCCTGTAACAGAGAGCCTCAAGTCCCTGACTAATCCACTTTCAGAGATTTTTTTGGTTGGTTTTTTTTTTTACTTCTCTTGACTAAACTGCAAGACTATGCCCTGCCTTCCCCTGCCATTTCACTGCACGAGAATAAAGACTGTGTCTTATTATGCAGCTTAATGATATGTTAATCTTAAAGCAAAACACTGAAGGGAAACACTAATACTCTCCCCAAACAAACAAACAATCAGAAAATGTGCTATTGAGTGTAACAGAGCTGTTTGCCCAAATAATGTGAGAAACCCAAGCAGTAATTAACACAAATTGTTTTATTTGAGAGAATTAACAGAATATAAGCAACCTGCCATCATGATGCAGTTTGCACTTGGCTTCTTATGGACTAGCTGGTGTTACAGCAATAAAACAAAGGGCACTGCAAAATGTAAAGCTGAAGCTAAAAAAAGGAGATGTCAGAATTTTATTGGGAGATACAAAGGGAATTTTATATATTTTTTTCTTTGAAGACAGGATTCACAGGGATTTGTAAAATGAGGTATAGATTTTCTACAGGGGTATCTAGCCTCTAATTTTTCTGAATCTTCTGCATTGAAAAATTATGTTCATGGTATTCTGACTAAATGCTAAAATAATAATATTAAATAAATAAAAATAATAGTAATAATAATAATAATTCTTGAGGCTGTGAGAACAGCAGGCTGTACGAAGCAAAATGAAACTACAGGGTCTTATAGGTGAAAAGTAGCACCTAGAATATTGTTGTCCTACATGTTCTAGGAAAGTAAAGCAGCAGGAAAATTACCCTACCCACAAAAGCTATAAAAAAAATTTAAAATATTAAGTAAAAAATATACAAAAAGCCCCTAGAACTAATGCCACAAAAAAAATTCCCCACTTAGTCTCAACAGTTATTTTCTGTAACCTCAGAAGGAAGATGTGACTGGCAGCTTCAGCAAATAAAAACAGACAGAAGGGAAGAAAGGTTGAAAATGTCCCTCAAACCCAAAGCACCAAGGTCTTCTATGCTGCCATTCCCTCAAAACCCAACCCTCTCTACATAAAGCCCCCACAGATACCACCTTACATCATAACCTCAAAGTCAATCTTAAATTGTTATACACTTAGCAAAAAAACCCCAAAACAACACCATTAAAAAATGGAAAAAGTTGTCAGATGTAAATTTATTTAGAAGTAACCTGCAATTTAAGTTTCTTGTTCAGGAACACTGAGCTGTTTATGGATCACCACCTCATTTCTGGAGGAGGCCATAATCACCTTGTGCCATTAAAGTCCTCACTAATTTTCTGTACAGCAGGAACACTTTTGCCCAAAGCTTCCTCACATTCATTTTACTCTATAGAAGAGCCATTCTCATACTTACTGAAATTATAAAGACTCAGATTCTATGTGTTTCACAGAAAATATATCAAAGTGCCACGCAAAATTGCTGCAGGATATTAAGAACTGCTGAATTTTAAAGCAGAGAAAGTAGAATTTCAGAGGTAAAGAATGTCATCTACATTTTGAATCCAATTACAGCTGAATTCAAGACTGAGGATGAATATACACTATTCATCCCCAAATCATTTTTCTGGATATTTAATTGGGCAAATAAAAAAAGCTGACAGTTGAACAGTTTGTATTTTTCTGAAACACTCAGTAACTTAGGTAGAGTGTCTCAAGAACTAGCATGTTAAATCTTTATCAAAAGAGTGCTGGAAAAGAGGAACATCCCTTTCAAATGAAGTGACTTAACAATTCTGAGGGGGTTTTGACACGTAGTATGACTTAGTTGAAAGTGGGATTTTTATTTACTCTAGAAAACCTTAAAAGCTGTGCATGCACAATAGGATAGCTGCTTCCAACAGATGATTATGCTAAACCAAAAAATGGCTTAGATGAGATCATGACAAAATTGTTATTTTTTAAGGAGGATTCTATAGCCACAGTGTCTTCAGAAAATAAATACAGCCAAGGCAAGTGTGAGGATAGAATGAAGCACTGGCTTTAAACTGAAAATCACCACAAACATTGTGGAAGAGAAGGATCTTTGCAGATAAATTATATCTAAGTAAACACAGAACTACCTGAGTAAGAGAGAAACACTGGACAAACACACATTTTATTACTCCTTTGCACATCTAGGTTAACATTTTCAGCAGATACAGCTACTGAGGAGGTTACAGGAAACATGGACTGAGATTTGTGGAGGTACAGACACAGGAGCAGTAGAAGAGACAATGGATCCAAGTTGCAGCAGGATAAATTCCTTCTAAATATTAGGAATTACCGTGGTCAAACACTCATATAGGGTTCCAGACAGGCTGTGAAATCTCCATCCTTGGAGATACTCCAAATTTGACTGGAGAATGCTCAGAGCATCTTCAGCCCTGCTTTGAACAAGGACCTCCAGAAGTCCCTTCCAACCTGAATTCCTGGGCAGTGCCATGAGCCTGGAACCTCCTCTCACAGTAACTAACCCAAAGGCAGGCAACAGGTATTTACCTACAGTTGTTCCACGTGTATACAGGAGCACAAACTAAGCCTCAGCTACTTAAAGAATTATACACAAGTATTTACAATGGCTGAAATAACATTAATGGGTTAAAAACCCCACTGATTTAAAAAAAAAAAATCCCTCTCTAACATTAGTCTGCCAGTCTTGTATGAACAATAAGCCTTTCCTTTTAAATTCTTTTCTGCAGTAGAAAATTAAAGCTTAATTTTTTTTTAATCTTGAAAACCTATACTGCCAGGGAAGAAAACCTAAAAAGGGCTTGTCTGACACCTGAAATGTAATTTTTTTTAACTGACACTTACATTACACTGAATTCCTTAAAAGCTTTCCTCCATCTTTCCTCCAGTTTTCTGTTAGTTACCTTGCTCTCCATTTTCTCAGTTTTCCATTTACTGTAGAAATACTGGCCTATCTTCTTTTTCTAGATCTTAACTATTCAGGCATCCTCATTCCCTTAAATTACTTCCTGGGACATTAACAGTAGAGGTAGAGCAAGCAATCTCATAGTCTGCCAGTGGAAATAAAATACCACCTTGCTAATCACTGATCACAGAAAAAGGGTGAACAGTGTTAGAGTTTCACAAACTGCTAAATGCCCCATAAATATTTCCTAAATTGCAAGCTTTGATCATGAATCTTACCCTGCCAAGCTCCAGCAGCGAGCTAAATTTTATCCTTAGTGCCACAGACCAGCCCCACTAAAATCACACCACTGAGCTCACAGCTGAGTCTGCAGAATGATCTAATCTAGTCCTAAGGGAGAATTTCAGGGCAGGAGTTTGAAGTTGGCTGTAAATTCGACTCCTTCCCAACCCAAAACACAAATACCTGTGTTAATGCCTCCCCTTGAACCAGAGCTAAGCTCACACAAAATCCTGTACAGGGGTCAAGGCACAAATACCTGCAAGATGAGACAAGATTCCAAAATATCACAGCCCTAAGTTCACAACAGGAGAAGGATGGGTATGAGGGAGACAGAAGCCATGGGAGCCAAGGCTTCCCCATTGCTGCATCTTTCCCTCCACTGACAGGAGCATCTGGAAGACCAAAATCACTGCAAGTCCAATGAAATTCATTAAAAACAATATAAAGTCTTAGCTCTAAACAGCTATGAAAACTCCATTTTACTGTGAGTGCAGGAAATTTATGCTTCCTGAATACATTGAAAGAGAAATCTAGCACAGAATAGGACAGGATAGAATTCTCCTAGTGGAATGCAGGCTTTGGACTTTTTTTTTTTCTCCATCAGCAGTTCCCTGGACTATCAAAATTTATAGAAGATAAATCCAGTCAGAATCCAGTGTTCATGTGATCTCTTCCCTCACTTCACAACAGCATCCCATTTCCCTCTACAGCCAGTGTTGTCATTATCTCAGATGAATCCCCCTCCCTTTTCAGAACTGAGTATTGATTTTCCTCAGATGCATGGGAAAAAGGGCAGGAAATACTCTCCCTTCAAAAAAGCAGGAAATGAAAAATTTCTTACAAAGATTTTTCCTGAATAATCGTGCAGAGTATCCCGATCTTGCAAAAATAATTTAATTCAGAAACAGGCAATTAAGATTTTGTGGCGATGCTGAAGGATAAACATAAAAAAAGTTGGTGGTACTCACTCAGGAAGGCAGCTGACAAAATCCAGACAAAGAATTAGGAGAGGCGATATTTTACCCAATTCACTTGCAGCTTTTTGCAATGGGCGATTTGCTAACATCCTATAGAAATCGTGAAAACCATCCAAAAGGCCCCTGGAATAATGCAGCCTTTCCATAACCCTCTATATTGTTCTCCTGGCTGCGTAACAGACACAAGAAGTTTCTCTACAGTGGCAAAACAACGAGCCCCTGCTGATGCTGAGATCAGGTTTGCTTCTATGGAGTAGAGCGACGGGACTTCGGTGTGACACGAAACTTCCACAAACCGCAATTTAAACGCTCTGCCCCGAGCTCAGCTGTGAGCAAACGACACAATTCCTGCCTGCAACGGGGACAGCTTTTAAATCTCTTCCATTTTTACTGAATTACTGATTAAATTCACCCAGGTGTTGGGGGGTTGGCAGCACTGATGGACTTCCAGCACGCTGAAGCGCCACCACGTTACCTAACGCCGCTCCCAACGCAGGGTTTCAAAATCTGAAAGCTCGTTTTAACAACCACCCCCAAGGCTGCTAAACGCAGAACACCACCACCAACCACCAAATTTCTTCTGCCAAGTTTTCCCCCTCTTCTTTCTCCTTCTCCTGTAAAGAGGAGCTAAATGGTGGCACTCTGCAAGCGCGTATCCCTGGTTACACTGCGATGGAGCCAAACCTCAGCGCTGACACGCAGCGTGACAAAGCTGGTGACAAAGCTGTCAAATTAGGATTTTGAACTCCATTTAACTTATCTTTGCACAGAAGTCAGTGAAAAGCTGTACAGGCTTCTTCACTGTTAATGGAGTCCCTGAGATTCATGTCATCCTAAAGCACACAACTGCAACAGTGGGATCAGCTGCATCCTACAGCACATGTGTTTCCTCCACCAACTTTTCAAGACCCACTTTATTTACATATTTACAAGACAAAGCCACACTTAAATTTTTATTATCAAGTATTATGTTATCAAAAAAATCCCCACCAAAACCTAAAAACTATTCAAACACATGGAACAAAATGGAAGATGCCCTCACCTCAAACTTTATCAATTAAAAAAAGGAAAAATTTCCTGTTCCTGAGCACCTGGTAAGGAGCAGGCACAGCAGTATTTCCTTTTTTCAGATATGGAAATGGTGCCAGCAACAGTTTGAATAGTTGACTGAAAAAGTCCTACCAGATTTTGAAGTACTGCATTATTTAGGACTCCTCCAAGCAAGCCAAATGACTGAACTGAAAACACCAATGATGGCAGAAAGCCTTGTCTGGAAGACAATTATTGCCAAATTAGGAGGATCAGAGATGAGCAGGACACTGCCTCTTTCACTCACACATCCACAGCTGAGGGACAACAGAACATCTGGCTCAGCTTCTCCTGAAAAAAGCTGAAATGGATACACAGTGGTGTTTGTGAATAAACAGACAAAAACGCAACCCAAACCAACAAAAAAACCCCAGCCAGTGGAGAGGGGAGTTAGTGATGGGCAGGGAGTGCCCTGGGACATCTCCTGGCACCTCCTGGCTCCACACAGGGCAGGAATAATGCAATGTGGTCACCCCAGTAATCAAGAAAAGTGGCATATTTGGCCACTTGGACCAAAAGGCAGCTCATGGTCTAGAGGCACATCGGTATTATTTCCTGTGACTGTTCCAAGGGCTGCATTTATCCTCTGGGAAGTGCTATAAATAAATGGGATGTTTTCCAGAGGGAAGGGTGTTAGTGGTCACTTTTACCCAAACACTGCCAAAGAAGTATCTTTAGGTCCAGCACTTCAGCTGACAGCTTTTAATTTTTTCTGGAAGAATTAAAAAGTGACTTCTCTAGCAAACACTTGATGGTTCCTTTCACTACAACTCAAATCAAGAATTTAACGTATTCATATCAGTTTCTCTTGTTCAATATATTTTTTGATATTATTTACCATGCAACACAACTGATTACAGAGAAGTTAATCCATGAAGACTTTGCAAAGAAAACAATTCACAGGTGCTTTAGTTGCTTAGTAAACTCAAAATTTGGTAGGTTTTTTTAGACATGCTTTTGGATACTGAGTCCAAACAGTTCTTTATCACCTGAGGAAAATATTCAGTATTTATTTTATTACAGCACAAGACCATCAAAACTCAATCAATGTTTGATGGCTTTGAATGAATAAATAGAAAGCAAAACCAAAAGAATTTTCAAAGACATCTGCCCACTGGACTTTGTACTTATTTCCACAACTGCAAAGTTTTATCAGCTATTTGAAAATACAGGATGCAGCTTCCCAGACAATCACAGTCGCTGTACACATATGGTCCTAATTAAAGCAAGAAAACCAGTTTATTCCTGTAAAACACTTCCTCGCAGCAGCAGCTGCCAATCACCTGATAACTCTGAACATGTTTTCCACTCAGGATTCTTATGCCTTTGAAATTGTGTTGTTATTATTACCCAGAAGAGAAACCTTTACTGACCTTATTAGCAGAAGAGAAGATAAAGTCATTTGTTACTTGAAGGCTTTCATACAAAGACCACCTACAGCGGGACTTAAGAAATCATCTTCATAACAAAAATTGCAGAGCATTTTTTTTTTTTAAGAGCAGCATGTATTGGGCTGACAATTACTGGAAAACTGTTTAAAAACAGCACCATAAAGTTTTGTTTTCCCATCTGACTCCACCTGGTATTTTAAGTGGCCAGTGGAAACATTTTACTTCATCCTTTCACCATTAGCAATAGAAAAAAAAAATCTTTTTTTTTTGTTAATTACTATGTGCATTGCTTCGTGAAAAAATGGATTTTTACCTTTGAATTTCTAAAATTATTTCAAGTGAATTCCAACACCCCCTATCCACAGCACAAGGAAAAACAAAGCCTAAACTACACAGATATTAACCTTAACAGGAATTCAAGATTATCTCAGCACATTCTGCAGTGAGTCAGCCCAGATTTATTTTACTCTTATCTATCTTTTAGTACCCATTGAAGGCATTTCCAAAACAAAACCAGGGTTACTTTTATGTTTTAGCACAAACATTACTCAGACAGATGCACACCCCTGCACACCAGCATCCCCCTTTCTCAAGGGGCTGGAGAGTGCTTTGCACAGGCTGAGTGCCAGGTCACCTTGCTAAAAATTGTACTGCTGTGTCCTCCTGGTCACCACCACAAGGTCACCTTCGACATTTCCAGGAGTAGTTTTACATTCACAGCTTATATCCCTGCTAATAGTACTGGGAATTCTTTCTGTGCTTTATTTTGGTTTGCTTGATTTTATTTTTGGGTTAGGGTTGTGTTGGTTTTCTGTTTTCTTGGATTTAGGAGCATAGGTAATTATTTTTTATGTTGCAAAGCCATAATTGATATTTTTAGATTTACAATTTAAGAAGATTGCAAGTATTATTTAAAGAGAGATCCATGAAATAAATAATTCTGGGTGACGATGGAAAGAACCAGAAACATCTGGGGCATCAGAAATTCACCACTGTGGAAACTGTATTGGAACAGAACCACAAATGCACAAGGTCAACATAAAGTTTTGTACTTCAGGGTTTAATCCAGCATATTACACCAAATGAAACGGCAGAGTTTCATTCTATTTAGGATTTTTCCTGAAAGGACACTTTGAAAACTTACAAAGCAAAACCTCCTTCTGATCTTTTCTTTTTAGTTACTAAATACTACTCTGCATCCTGTGGAAATGGCACCTGACTGAGGGATCCAGGGACACCTGGTCCTCAGGAATCTGCTGAGGTTGTTTCCTGCATCTGGGGCAGGTTTGGTCTGAAAGCTCATTTTTCTCCTTTTAATATTATTACAGTTTTGTATCATGAGGTAGTAACATTATTTAGCTCTTACTATTTAGCTCTTACCTTTAAGATAAACAACTGACTGATTTAAAGGTACTGGAAAGAATCCATCACTGCCACAAGTGACATTTTTAAAAACATTCTGCTCTCAGAGCTCCCCTGCCTGCCAGAACGATGCTAAACAGGTAATTTATAATGATGTGCAGCAGCAATAGTGCAAGTAAATACAGGCATGAGACCCAAACAGATTCCTATTTCAAAACTGTCAAGTTTGATCTCTAGTTTTGTTCAAATTTTTGTCTTTTCCCCATCATGACATATTTACCAAAGGGAAAGTGGAGGCAACTGTAGGGTAACATGTTGGGCACCAGCAAGTATGAAAGATTTATAGGGAAAAAAACCCCAAACTATCGTAATACTGACACTGAATGCTCTTTGTAGCAATACGAGTTAGCACGTCAAGAACTTGCCGGAGTGTTTCAGATTTCTTAGAGGGCAGGGAGGGAAAAAAAAAAAGGCATTTGAATTTCAGGGTCGAGTTTGCATTAAGCTGTCAGTTTTATCATGGTAATCTGGAGCCAGAAACATTCATGTATTCAATCCACTCTAAAATTCAGAAGGACACTTCCTGGTTTTTTTTAGGTTTCACTTTCAATCTCCATTAAACCTCACCATACATCCTTCTTTGACATATTTAATCTCAACACAAGAGGGAATCTTCCAGAAAGACAGGAGATCCTGCAATGTGAGGAAAAAGGAAGCCCACAACTATGCACTCACGATAAACCCGATTAAACAAATCCAGTTAAAATCTCATTCCTTTGTGGATAAGCACAGACCTCTACACAGATGCAAATTGTTTTCCAGTTATGCTGTAAACCCCCTCCTTCTGGGACTTTCCAATTTATGTCACTGTGTAATTAGCAAATGAATTGCTCTGCAGACTGCATTCACTATTCTTTTCCTTTTCTTTTCTTAAATCCCCAACTAACATAACCTTCCCCCCTTGTCCACTTCCAAAACTCTCAAAACCATTTTCAACTTGTGGATTCTCAACAAAATCAGCTACACATCATAAAAATTAATGAGAACTGGCAGCTGGCCAACAAATGACTTGGCAAAGGTAATCACCTTCCAGCACCCATAACATAGCACAACTATTGGTGAGTTCAGGATAAATACAAGCACAAACACTTGAGGTTCAGTTCATAACAAAATTTTATGCTTCCTTCCTCTTCTGCCCCATCCCTGGAAGCGTCCAAGGCCAGGCTGGATGGGGCTTGGAGCGACCTGGGATAGTGGAAGTTGTTCCTGTCCATGGCAGGGGGTTGGAACTGGAGGAGCTTTAGGGTCCCTCACAATCCAAACCATTCTATGACTGATGACATGCAATTCATATGCTGAAACACAACCAGGATCTTTATTCTACTGGTTTTCAGTACCTTTATAAGGTTGCATCAGTTATAACAAATGTAAATTGCTGCCAGTTAATCCTGTTTAGGAACTCCCAGATAAACAATTTTGGAAACCATTTCTTCTCGGGTTATGCAGGTCACCTGCATGATGCATGAGCAAACATTTCCTTTAACCCAAATGGGACGTTCTGCCTTTCACTCTGAAGCCACGCTGTACCCTGAGAAGAGCCCTGGAGTACTTTATTATTCAGGTTATTTTTCATGCATCTCCTCCCTTTAAATACAGCACAATATCCACTAGAGGTGATAAAAGACCTTTATCTTCCTGAATTTCAACACACAGAACATCTCTCCTTCTAAGACAGCTCCTACATCACCCTGGCCAACTTCCCAGGAGACAATCTGTCCCTAGAGTATTGTCCAGGGTTCCTCCTCACTGCACCACCTCAGCCCCAAATATCCACTACAGCTTCTCACAGAATCACAAAGCTTGGAAAGGATCTCTGAGATAGAGTACAACCATCTGACACTCCAGAATTATCCCTGGACACAGCCACCAAACAACCCAGCCCCTTGAGCTTCATCAGCATCAGAGCACAAAGAGGCAGCTGTTGCAATCCAGATCTTCTGATGAGAAGATAAAAAGGAAAGAAAGCAAAACAACGCAAAGGAGAGAATTGTAAAAAACCCCAAAAGGTCAAAGATTAATTCCAAAAATCCCTGTGAAATACATACTTGAAGTGTCTTCCCTGAAATGCTTCACTTTACACTGCATTCATCAAATTGTTAATGTGCATCTTAAACCAATTTTAGTTGAAAGAAGTCTCATAAGCCCATTTTTTTAAAAATTGTAAGGGTTTTGTGACGGTGTAATGAGATACTTTATAATTGTACCTTTCTCTCCAGGTGGTAAATGTTAGACCTTTCTTTGTGCTTGGCTGCAGCAAGTATATAAATGATTAAATATTTTCTAGGAATGTGTCACTATTGACCTCTCCTCTGCAGAATGCCTCTATCTGACTATCACTAGGAAAAACTGGCAAACCTCACACTGCAAACCAACTTCGAAATCTACATGCACCACCCTGAGCTTTACCAAGGTGGACCTGCTGCAGAAATACCAGGAGGCCACGAAAAAGCTCTGAGAGCTGGAGAACCTCTGGCATGGAGACAAACAAAGGGTCGGGGAGAGCTAAGCATGGAGAAGAGAAGGCTCTGGAAGACCTCAGACCTTGGAAGACCAAGAGAAGGCACTGGAAGATCAGTGCCTGAAGGGCTCCAGGAGAACTGGAGACTGACTTGGGACAAGGGATGGAGGGATAGGACAAGGGGGAAAGGCTTCACACCGACAGAGGGCAGGGTTAGATGGGATAGTGGGAAGAAATTCTTCCCTGTGAGGGTGGTGGGACCCTGGCACAGGGTGCCCAGAGCAGCTGTGGCTGCCCCTGGATCCCTGGGAGTGTCCAAGGCCAGATTGGACAAGGTTTGGAGCAACCTGGGATGGTTGCTCCAAGTTGAATGCTTTGAGTTGGAAGGAACCTTGAAGCCCCATCCTGTTCCACCTCCTGCCATGGGAAGGTGTCTCTGCCCATGGCAGGAGGTGGAACAGGATGGGGCTTCAAGGTTCCTTCCAACTCAAAGCATTCTGTGATCCTGTGAAAGCTTTTCTGTAATCAGATCCCTGGTAACCACATGTACGTGCACTCGTGGGTAACGAATGCAAATATGTAAATATTCAGGCATGAAAATACAAGACAGCTTTTGTGGACAGAAATAAAGCAGCAGTGTCTGCCAATTGTTAAATGCATGCTCAGAATGACTTTGTATAAAATTTGTATCTTTTTAAAAAACCTCTTTACTAACACTGCTTCAAAAACACACCTGGATTTTTCTGCACCTGTCCACAGTAACAGCACCTTTGTGGCAGATTTTTTTTTATGGTGATTATGAGGATGGAAACTGATTTATCTATCCCAAAGTGTTCCCAAAGGCAGGAGCTCATCTCAAGAGCTGGAAGCACATTCCTCCATCTGGCTCCTGCAGGCCAGGGGAGGAGTCCCACACACCAAGGGAACGGCCAAGCTTTGCAAATCATCAAATAAACAAGAAAGTTTCAAATTTTACTGCTGATTACAGCAGGCCAGGAAACAGCAAGATTGGTTTTACTGCCAATTCCACTGGGAATCCTGGAGGACAAGTCAGGAAGCAGAGAGCTGCGGGGGTGGGGGAGAGCATGGCAGTGAATAAAAATCAATACTTCACTTGCTACCAGGAAAATAAGGTTTGCAACAGTGGTAGCAAACAACTGGCCAGTTACTCAGCAGAGAGGACCTGACTTTAAACAATATCATCTATATGCAAACTGTTACTGCAGGCTGAGGTTCAGGAAATATTTGCCTCCTACAAACCTGTCCTGGTATTTTAGAAACATTTTAAAAGTTACATACACATTAGATTTTGACAGATCAGGCATTCATTATTTGGGGCTGCTCCTCTGTACAAAATAGGTCCTGCAGAGTCTTATTTTCCCCATCTGTCAGGCTTTAAATATATTAATAAACATTCAGAAGAGACTAACAGTTTCTTGAAAAAATAAATAAAGAAAAAAATCTCATTTCAAACCCCTTGACACCCTTAGAATCCAAGTCTATCATGTATTTATTCAGCTTTAACTCACTATAAATTTTCTAGATAATATAATTCTCATTTCTAGTGCAGCCAATCACTTCTAATAATTGGGTTCTTCTTTTTACAAATCACACTTTATTATCTGGTACAAAGAAAACAAGAAGTGGCACTTTGCAAGTGATCATTTTGATAACAGGCTGAATAAAGCCTACAAGCTTTAGAACAGGACTTTCTCTGCTCATTTGGTTAAAGTTGATATTTTTACTGCTAGTATCTGTGTTACACAGTAGCAGCTGGCACTGAAAGGACTGGACTGTATAAGACTCTTGGATTTTTTTTTTTTTTGTATTACAGCAAACATTCCAGAAATACAAAAAAAGGGCCAAAATTATACCACAGCAGATCACGTGGAACGTATTTTCACTCCGATCTATTTAGATGCTACTTATGCTTTCCATATTCATCCCATCCATGTCCGTTTTATGCCTCAGCCTCTCCAAGTAAAAATAAAGCAAGCTCCCCTCAAACTCCAGCAAAAGCAGAATTTATAGAAGATTAACATTTCCAACACAAAACTCTTGAAAGTGTCTGTGATGACATTAAAGCACAAAAGGCTTCTTTGCGTCTGCCTACAGCTCTGGGAGTTCAGCAAACAATTTAAACCCAGTGAGATGTCACCCTGTTTGAGCTGAGCACTGGAAATACAGCTTAGATCAGGAACATCCACTAGAATCGACTCACGGAGACTTAGGAGATGTTGCTGAATGTTTCTGGGAGATTTTTCCAGCCAGGTTCCCCCTGCTGAGAGGCATGGGATGGTTTACAATCCTCACCAGCAATCCAGATGTGATCTTTATAAACATCTCAACAGACTTGGCCCATTGTAGTTTTATCAGCCCTGCTCTTTTTTCAGCTTAGAAGATTCCATCCCTTTCTGGAAATAATTCTGAGCTGGAATAAGGGGACAGATAATGGGTGGGCAGAAAGTCTCAGACTTCATCAGGAGAGCACCCACTGCTCAGGAGTGGTCAGGGCAGGTTGGGAGCCCACCTCAAACACCAGAACTATTCCCTGTCCCGCTGCCAGCCTCTGCCTGGGCTCTACAGCCTCAAAAAGCAGGATTTCACACTCTGCTCTGTCCCCCAAACAGGCTGGAGCACTCCAGCAGCTCTCTGCTCCTTCCTGGTCCTACATATATCCACATTCCTTGCTCCTCTCCTAGCAAGATATATCCCCCAGGCAGGGAGGAGAAAGAGGGATGAGCCACATTTTCCCTTACTGATTCACACAGTGAGCAAAATCTAAGGAAGAATGTAGTTAATTAGACCTGTCTTTGCTTTCCCTATTTTTTTTTAAAGAAAATGTTAGCTCTTGTGGACAGAAAAACTTCAAAAACAATTGTCTAATTCTCTGTTGGCTGGGCATGAGTAATGGATAAATTCAAGCCCTAAGTTATCATTTCTATATCCAGGATTAAACGGATTTTTAATTGAAAATGTAGTACTGAGTCCCAACCATGGTGGTCATTGCCAACGACTCAAAATTCAGCAGATAACAAAAGCGCACTTGCTTACAGAGGGAATAGCTAAGATTTGACACATATATATAAACTGTGGGATAGATCTAATTTGCAACCGTTTTCATGTTGGAATTGTAACTTTTACATGACAGTCAAACTCATAAATTAAGCGTTCCCTGATGGGAAAACGAGCTGCCCACAGTCAAACCTATCTATGAGGGCAAGAGGAACGTCCTTCACAACAATGACCAAGTCAGGCAGTTTCATTTCTCTTGGCCTTTTGCCTTCTCAGCATTTCAGTTTTTATCCCTTTAAAGAAACAAAAATGGACCCGTTATCCAGAGGCTTATTTGGAATGTTCAGCTTAAACTCTGAAAGCTGAAGCGTGGCATCGATCACGCCGCATTTTACTGATTATGTCAGAAAACGCTATTTGCATTTCTGAATACTGAATTAACAAAATGTAGGTCAACCTTGTTGGGTTTCTTCTTTTTTTTTAAAGGCATGTTAAACTTCTGAACACTTTAGTGAAATCACCGCATTGAAACCAGTATGAATTTGAGGTGACAACAAGCACTGAGAAGAGATGATCACATTGCAGGTTACAGACTGATTGAATATTTGATATTCAGGCAAATTATCATTCCCATCTGCCAATGCACTTCTACCTGTTAACTGCGACCCTAAATCAAATCTTGGGTTACTACAGGTTACTACAGTCTCCCTGGAACATAAAACCTACTGTATGGCTACTCTGGTTTCATATAACAACTATGTCATTAGTTAATGATTTAAAATTTTACCCTCTGTGAGCAATTCACATTCCAGTGGACTGCTGGAGTGGTTTCCACATCTTCTCTTTTTTTCTTTCCTCCCCTTAAACTGCTACTCTAGCGTTAAAATTCTGAAGTCAATATTATAAAAATCTGTTGAGACAATGTCTCAGGATCATTAACATATGTTCAAGTGTTTGAGTACTCTGAATCCTGGTGATGTAATGGCAAAAAAGTACATTCAAAGTATTTTCAGCTATATTCAAACATTTTTTTAATTGAAGAAACAATTGAAGACTTATTTTGGCTTTTAACTTGAAATCTTCAGAACTCCTTGTTTAAAATTATAATGAGTATTGCTCTCATTGCTGCTTTTTCCAACTCTATTTGAAAGAAAAAAAAGTTTGTGAAAACATCCGCAGGGACTCACTCACACTGTGATTTTAAAAAAACTCTAATGGTTCAGGTTCCACTGTGAACCTTTTTCAAATAATTTACTGCAGAAGACAATTCACATCTGTAGGGACACTAAAACATTCTGTTACTCTAAATAACTGAAAAGAGATACAGGCAAATTTTACAGAAGTCAAGAAAGATGTATCTGAAGACAGAAAACAAAACACCACAGCCTGAAGGAGGTACCTAAAGGACTGGATTATTTTTCTCTACTATTTAACTTGGCACTTGGAGACAACCAAGAATTTGCATCATTTATGAGGATCAAATTAATGCAGGTAGGTAAAAAAAGAGAAATTCACTTCTTTGGACTGAATGCCTGCTGCCATGACCATTCTCAATGTGACAATCAGAGCAGCTCTGTCAGCACTGCTCAGTTTTCTGTACATTTAACCACACAGATTTTACATCAGAGGTCTATGAGTAATAGGAATTAATAAAAATAAAAAAATAATCAGTTGATTTTATCTGTACTGATTTATAGAAATCCAGACTTTCAGTTTTTCTTCGTACTTTTCATTTATATTTTTCTTAGTTGCTCACATTTATCCCTGACAAAACAAACCTCTTTCCACATACTTAGGTCTCCATTTTAGCTTCAAGTTTGTTAATGTTCCCAATTTCCAGAAGTGCCAGATGACCACAACATAAAATATTTCTGCAAAGAACTACTATTGCTGTTACTTAAAAAACTAACAGGGAATTGAATTCTCTGTGAATTTAGTGTTCAAAGTATTTCCAGGCACCTACATATCACTTCCAGTTGGAAGAACCTAAGTTTCTATTTCCCAGAACTAATTTAACAACACAGATAGGGACCAAAATCCTCCAGCAGCACCACCACCACAGGCATTTGAGAACATTACAACAATAATAATAATAAAATATGATTGTAGCAAACCTTCCATGCACAGCTTTCATTTTGACAGACAACTAAATCCAGGGCACCACCATGTGGCAACATATTAGGGAATGGTTCACATACCAAGACTTGGTTTTTTCCACCTTCAAAATTTTTTGCTGTTTCTTAAAAAATAAACATTAACAAATCCCTCTTAGTGTTTATAAAATCCCCCTTAACAAGTTGCCACAGCTTCACTCATCTCAAGAGCTATTTTTTAATACACCTGGACTAGCAAGAAAATGTTTGAGCATTTTTATTTGTAAAATACAGTATTTACCTAAAAACATAACTGCCCCAGGACCAGAGAACCAGCTCTGTTTCTTGCCAGCCTCACTCTCTCACACAAATCTGGCAAAAGCCTATAGTGCACATCGAATTCCTTTTAAAACATAAATACATTTAAAGAAAATAAATCAGGCTAAATGCTGGTCTCACATCTGATTAAAAGCTTTTAAAAAATCTTGGGAAAAAATCAAAACTTTGAAGGTATACACATGCATTATTTAGCATCTGCTCAGTTACTCTGGAACTGCCTCTCTCCAGCTTAACAACAACAAAATAAATTATTTTTTTCCACAAGAGACACCAACACAAGGTCTCAACAACCCTAAGAAAACCCTGATTCCCTAAGCCAGCACATGCCACTTAGTACCCTGGAATTTACTTCTGCAGCCAAATGCTAAACTCAGAGGAAAAAAACCAGCTTTTCATTAAAGTGGACAGCCTTGGCTCACACAGCACAGCGCCGCTGTATTTCACCGTATCACAAAATTCCAGAATTCAGGCTCAGCCGATTCTGGATTTCATGAAACAGAGACTTAATTCATTATGCCTTAACATATTTGCGAGCCATTTTGTACCAATACACCGAGCTCAACCTGAATTAGCAGCGAAGACTCACTTAGCACCAGGAGCCTTATCTGGATTCCCTATCTGCGCTCCGGGCTCTTTCTCTCTCGAAGCTCACCGGACCTAAAGGCTCTGCTAAAACCGCTCGGAAATCTGACAGAAAATGGGGTGACGAGACCTGCAGCCACGCCAGGGAGCGAAACGGGTTCCCACAAGCTCCGTACCTCGAGCACTGGGAAAACCTGTAGTGGAAGAGGTTGGAGCAAGCAGCGCTCTCCTTGCAGAGCCCAGGACGGACAGAGCCGCAGTTCTCCTGCTGCAAAAGTTGCTCTGGAGTGATTTGAAAGTCTTACCACAGAGCTCATCGTCAATACAACGCACGCACTGAAACCACATTAAAAAAAACACACACCCAAAAAGCCGAAAAAAAAAAAAAAAAAGAGATTTCACCTCCTGCTTGAAGATGACGCTGGAGTTTCCTCATCTCCAACTCCAGCTCCCCTCCTTCCCCTCTCCCCCAGCCCAGCTAACATGAAGCCTGAAAAGCTCCTTCTCTGCAACGAAGACCATCATGATTTTCTGCCAAAGACAAACCAATAGCAAGAACACAATGCACATTATGCAAGTTACTGCAGAGTTATGCAAGTTAGATGCATATTTTCACTTGCTCTGCCGAGGACTCCGAAGCCACTTGTTTGATGTGGATGCCTACTCTTATTCCGAGCTGTCAAATCTTCCTCTGCTTGTCTCAACTGGCTTTTTTACACTAAAATTTCAAACAGCTGCTATGGGTATTAACGAGGCCCTTCCATCACATACAATAATACAGGCCATTAAAACCACAACATCTGAGCCCAGTATCATATATGCCTACCCCAAACCAGGTCTTGGGAGACATGGCAGGCAGAGTACAGCACCTTATTTACTGTAGATACCCCACGGTCCACATTGCCAAAACAGAGGAAAGCATCAGAAATCTCCTGAGCCAAACCAGGCCTCTTGGTGGAAGTACGACCTCACAAGCAAAAGGAATTTAAGAGTTACATACACTCTCCTATGCTGAAAATAAATAATTTTTTGTTCAAACACCCCTCAACCCTGATGGTTTTTTCTTTTTCAAATCTACCTCCATATCTCTGCAGTCAGCACCAGTGAAGCAAGAAGACAGATCTCACCTATGGCCTTACAGTGAAAAGTAACTGGGAGCAACTTCTCCAACAATACAGGAGCCATCACTATTTCCAAGATAAGCCACACGAAAATGTAAGCTTTTTGGGCACTAAATCCATCCATTTCAGGGGGAGATCTATCAACCTACCATTTTAGACAACTGCTCAGAGATCTGACCGTACCTACCAAGGAACACAGACACAACTCTTTATTTCTAATTTCTGCCCTTTCTCCCCTATTTACCAGCACTGCCTATAACAAAGCATAAAAGTGACATCCAAACAACTTCCCAAAGCCGTGAACAAGCCCCCAGAACCCGAACCCTCCTGCTCACCCACCAGACACAAGGATGCAAGCACTTACAGCCCCAAGACTGCTCCAAGCTTCCGAAAGCAAACAAGGTTAAGGGCACTCATCAACATCCAGACTTTTGAGGGAAGCAGCTCCTTTGGCCATGCTGGATTCATCTCATTTGGGAATAAAACCCAATCCAAGTGTGATGCCTTACGCAAGCAACAACTATTTATCTAAGGAGTTAATAGAGCCTGCTTTTACAAGTAGCCTGTGTCTCTTTCTGAGAAGCACAAGTAACCTCCAACAAACCTGAAATCTGCACAGATTCTGAAATGGGAGGCAGGGAGGAATATAGGAAAGAAATCTGGTCAACAAAAAAAAAAAAAGAAAAAAAGAGGAGCGGGGGAAAGATTTTAAAATCTTTACAGCAGATATATTTCAAACCCTTCCAACACACCCAGCACAGGTATCCCTTCCCTGGAGCAGGGCACTAACTGCACAGTGACCACCTTATAAAGTTACCTCCCCAAACCTCGGGGAACAAGAGTATTTTTTTAATGACTGATGAAAATCGGTATTTAAACACTTTTAACAAGTTCTCAGCTGTATCCAGAAAGCAGTTTCAGAGACCCTTCACGCAAATACCTTCATCCCATAAAAAACAAACAAACCAAAAAATAAAAAACCAGCCCAAAACCCAACAAGCCCATCTCTCTTCCCAGCAGCCTAGAGAGGATTATACGGTCACTGAAGAATGCGAGTTGTTACTACGTGCATTTTTAAACAGAGAGGGGGGAAAAAAAAAACCATGGAGAAAGATAGGAAGCAGCTCACCTTTATCCTGAGTGCAGGACAGGATCTCCTCCTCTTTGGGGTTAGTCACCTGGGTGATAATGGACGGGTTGTCCATGGAAACAGAGTGAGATTCCACCTGGCTATTTCCCTCTCAGAGGCAGGCTTGTGTGCGGGGGGGGGGCGCTGGGGGGGTGCGGGTTTGTTTGTTTTAAAAAAAAATCAAGACTGAGGCTTGTATTTGAAAAAAAAATAAAAACTATCGAAAAAAACACCAAAACAACCAAAACCTCAACAAGCAACACCTCCAGGAGCGAAACCGAGGGGAAGGGGGTGGAAAGGACGCCAAACTCGATGCCACCGCGGCCTCTTGCCGGCGCCAATTCTGCACGGCGAAGGGGGGGGAAGGAGCGCAAACCCCCCCCCCTTAAAAAAAAGAGAATTAATCCAATTCACCCTTCCGGGAAGCCCGCCGAGCGCTTCCCCCCGAGCCCCCGCCGCCGCCTCCCGAGGCGGGGGAAGAGCCCCCGTCCCTCCGCTCCGCGCCTCCCCCCGCGGCCTCACGCCGCCCCCCGCATCCACCTGAGCCGCCCCTACATACCCCCCCCCCGCCGCCCGCCCCCGCGCTTATCTCATCCCCGCGCCCCCCTTCCTCCCGCGGGCAGCGCTCGGCGGAGCGACGCCGGGCCGCCCCCTCCACCTCCTCCTCCTCCTCTTCCTCTTCCTCCCCCCGTTCCCGGGTCGCGGGCGAGGAGGGAAGCGCGGCGCGAGGGGAGGAAGGGAGGGGAAAGGGGCCGAGCCGCTCCCCGCGCTGCGCCACAACCCGCCCGCCGCCGCCGCCGCCGCCGCTGCCGCCGCCGCGCCCCGAGCCCGTGAGCGCGCCCGGCCCGCCCCGCGCCGGGTCCGGAGCGAGGGGCGGGAGCGGCAGCGCCCGGCGGTGCGCGGTAAACAACGGGGCGGGGCGGGGCGGGAGCGGGCAGCGCGCACAGCACAGCGGGGGTGGGGCAGGGGGCGGGGCCGGGGGCGGGGCTTACGGCGGAGGGCGGGCCCGGGGAGTCGTGAGGGCGCGGGGCGGGCCCGGCCGCCATTTCCCGCCTGGTGCTGCGCGGGAAAAAATAAATCACGGAGTCGGGATTGTTTAGGTGGGAAAAGAGCTGCGGGATCAGCGGGTTCGGCCTGTGGGCCGGCGCCGCTGTGTCAGCCACTGAGGGCCACGTGCGGGCTTTCCTTAAACACCTTCAGGGACGGTGATTCCTCCACCTTACTGGGGCGTCCTATTTGTAATCTCTAATCTAAACTTTTCTGTGGAGGAATTCTTCCTAATGTCCAACCTAAACCTCTCCTGGCACAATGCGAGGCTGTTCTCTCTCATCCTGTCCCTTGTTCTCTTGGAGCAGAGCCCGACCCCACTCTGGCTGTCCCCTCCTGCCACGGAGTTGTGCAGAGGCAGAAGATTCCCCCTGAGCCTCCTTTTCTCCAGGCTTTTCTCCTTTCCCAGCTCCCTCAGCTGCTCCTGGTGCTCCAGAGCCTTCCCCAGCTCTGTTCTCTTCTCTGAACCTGAATGTTAATGTGTTCATGAACAGGTATAAACCATCTGATGAGAAGACTTGTGGAATCAAGCATTTTTACAGGTGACTGTCAGGTGTCTTTTTCGAAGCAAGAGTGCAGCTCAAATCACAGAATCGCTCCATTTGGAAGCGACCACAGTTTGGTCATTTGGTCCCACAAGCCCTGCTTCAGCAGGGAGGACCTCAGCAGGGCCATTGAGAGCACACAGCACAGGATTGTGTCCAGATGGCTCTGGAATATCCCCAGGGAGGAGACTCCACACCCTCTCTGGGCAATCTGTTCAGTGCTCAGCCACTGCACAAGAAGAAGTTCTTCTTCATGTCCGGGGGAACTCCTGGCCATCAGTCCCTGCCCATCCCTCTGGTGCCATTGCTGGACCCCATAGAGCAGGACCTTGTCCCTGAGCCCTCTGCAGACAGGGACACACAGGGATGAGGTCCCCTCTCAGTGTCTCTTCTCAAGGCCAAACAGCCCCAGCTCCCTCAGCTTTTCCTCATAAGAGAATTTTCCCAGTCTGTTGATCATCCTTGTAGCCTCTGCTGGACCCACCCCAGAAACTCCATGTCCCTCTTGTACTGCGAAGGTACCAATGGCGGGCTTGGCAGCTTCTCTCAGAGCAAATACCCTCTGTATTTTTCCTAAAAGGCATGTCTGGCTCTCCAGGAATTCCCAGTGCTGCTGCTTGCTGGTGCACGAAGATGTAAACTGTGGTGTACCTGTCCTGCTTCCACCCTCCTCGGTACCTGGCATTACCCAGGACCTTGGACCCGATGGTGGGGAAAGTACATGGGGAAACCCACCCCAAATAATGGCTTTTTTGTGCGGCTGCCAGAGTGTAAACAGGGGAAAACCTTTAAGAAAGCACAGTGGTGTATTCAACATAAATAAGGAATTGTAACCTCCTTTGCCCCTAGGAAAAAAAAAAATCTAATGTGTATTCAAGCCTCTATTGTAACCTTGCTACACTAAAGGTAGATATAATTTTATAATTAATTAAATAAATGGGGGAAACCCTGCAGCCGGCATAGACCCAGGCAACATGAATTTTAGTAATATTTGTTATGAGGATCTTCTTTTTGCACTAAAAGAGGAAAGCACTGACCATTTGCATTAATAAATTATTTATAAATTTATCTATGAGCAGTTTTACCTATCAGTACACAAAATCATAGCATGGACTCCCCATTCCTGGAAGTGTCCAAGGCCAGGTTGGACAGGGCTTGGAGTAACCTGGAACAGAGGAAGGTGTCCCTGCCCATGGCAGGGGGTTGGAACCGGATGATCTTTAAGGTCCTTTCCAATCCCAGCCATTCTGGGATTCAGGAATCCCTTTCAGCTGCCAAGCTGGATTGCAGAAATGACCATAGTGTTTAATTCCAGCAATTTAAGCAGCTGTTTTTGTTACAGCTCTTCCTCACTGTGAAAGAAGGCTATGGGCCCAGCCTCGAGGAATTTCTGCTCTGCAGCCATGCCACATCCAGTTTCTGGAGAAAATGACTTAACAGCTCAACGGCCTTGTTTCATTCCTGCAGTCAACAGATTTAAACACTTTGCTGTGAGCCTTCAAATCACTGCATTTTTTCAATGTAGAAAAAGTCATTCCAAATCTACCTGTGCTTTCTGTCTCCAAAACTAACACTCCCTACAGAGCAGTGCAGGCAGAGATACCTGTATTGCAGGTTTCTGGGACTCGTATTTTAGGTTTTCCTATCCTGCTCTTATGACAAACACTTGCATGGGGAGTGAGTGTGATGCCACTGCTTGCGTTGCATCCAGCTGTGCAAGTTCCAACCTGCTCCTTGGCTTTGGCTTCTCCAGACAAGAGTCTTGCAGTTACAAACAGTCCCTTGCAGGCTGGATCGGGTGCAGAGGAACAGGAGTTGGTACATGTTGGCTGGTGGAATGAGCCCTGCTGCCTGTGAAGGCTGGGAGCTGCTGCTCCTGAGCTATTATGCAGCTTTATCACAGTGCTGGTTATGTTGTAACCCTGCAAGTGCTTGATCTTTTACCCACCCAGGCACTGCAGGCATTTTTAATTATCTGAGGGTTAATTTGCATGGGAGCTTTTGCTGAAACAATAAATTCATACCTCTGTTATTATCTGGTATGAGTTTCTGTATCAATATTTATATTTGGGTAAAACCAAAGAAGCTTCCTGCTACCATTAAGACAAAAGAATTGCTTCAGAGCAAGTTCAGGAGTCAGCCAGTGCTAAAAACACCTTCCACTTCTTTGCCGGGAAGGGGAAATTGTAATGTGTGGTGGGAGAACATGCATTCCAATGCCTCTTTTCTAGGCAGGGATGAGGAGACAGAAACATCTTGTCAGATGAAAAGCACGTTTTGCAAGGCTTGGCAAACACAATGCTCACCTGGAGCCAATGTGGTCTGTGTGATTTTACTGCTGGTAAGATTGTTTCTGCAACTCATGTTGTAAAACTCCAGTCCAACAGCTATCTGTGTGTTCATCTTCGTCAGGAATTTGGTATCTGCTTCAGTTTACAGGGGGAACTGCTGTTTGTGGTGATATGTAAGGGGGGAAGTAGGGTGAGAGGACGTGCCAGGAGGGGCTGTCTCTCCCTGTGCTTGTCCTTTTGCTGCTGCCATGCAGCTCCCTCATCCCTCCAGCCTAAGGTGGAAAGTAAAAAAAAGCAAGATACTGACAGCACACGAGGAGCAGTAGAAAGTCCATACTCTTGCAGGTCAGCGGGAAGCAGAATAGAAGCTGAGGAAGTGCAGCTGTTCTTGTCCTGGCAGCTCTGCTGTAACCTCGGAAACAGGTCGCTTCCCCTGGGCATGGGATCAGCCTCTCCCACCCCCACCACTCCCATTCCTGTGCCAGTTATGAGATGTTACAGAATCAAGAGCAATCCATGTTGTATCCTTTCTGTTTTTACTTTAGGAACACTCTGAAGTGTGTACAGTATCTTCTATCTATGTTTCTTTGTGTGCTACATGAGCTAAATCCTAAACAATCCCATGGAAAAAGGCAATGGTTTCATCTCCCTTTCACGGATCAGAGGTGGAGGTACAGACAAAACAACACTTAGCAGGGAATTGCAGCAGCAGCTAATAGGAGATTCAGGTTTTCATCATGACTTCTGACATTTGTCCTTGCTACTAAAATGTGTCCCTCTCTCAATGCCACAGGATGTTTTATAAAGGGGGGGAGGGGAGATGTTTTTAGCAAACTGTTCTACATTAAAAGGAAGCATTTATTTTCATTGGTATCAGCTCTGTGAAGTCTTGACCCTGGGCCCACAATGGGAGTTTTATCCTTGACTTTAATGGGAGAACAATCAAGGTCTCATGATATTACATCCTAAAGAAAGGAAAATACTGCAGTTTGTATCAATAAGATGTCTCATACTTAGTGTAAGCAGCTATATTCTTGCAATAAATGGTTTATTAGATTGATTAAATGTCTTAACTTCACCTCGGCTATTAATCACTTTTGGCAGCTGTTTACTGCTTTGTATACTTTGAAGTAATGGACATTATTCCTTAATTATCTCATTGCAGCTCAGTCATTGTTTCCTAAATAGTGCCATTAGAATGGTAAATTGCAACAGTAAAACAGTGTCAATAGGAAGTTATGAAGTTCCCCTTTTATGATGCATTCATAAAGTTAACTCAATCTACTCAAAATGTGGCTGTGATTTCCACACAGTGACCTATTTGCTATGACAGAAGGGATTCTGATGAGACAACAGTTGAGCATTAAGTGTGCTGGGACACTGTTTTTACCCAAGAAAAACACAGCATATTCCCTATTGGAATGTATGTGCATATCAGAATCTATTAAACTAGTGCTTGTTTGATCACTTTTGGTTTCACTGAGTGCTATGAATTCCGAGGATTTCATGCCTTTGAATACAATGCGTTTATTCCTGGGGAAAAAAAGGAGAAAACTCCAAGCGGTGCTATCATTTAGATGTTACTATTGTCATTCCACAGAAGGGTAAGAGAGAACCAAATAAATCAGAAGAAATGGCTGCTTTTAGTTTTATCTCCAGATCTGGCAGCAAGTCATAACGTAGCAGTTGTACAGCAATTTCCATTCTGAGTCCCTTTTTCAGTCAACTGTAACTATCCTGAACTTTAACATTATGAGTTGTCTGTTTCAGGCTGAGTTGTTTGGGTGGAATCAGTATAACTGTCAATCTGAGAAAGTCATGAAACTGGCTTTCAAGTACTGTAACAGAAATTGTCTCTCTTCTTTCTCCCTAATGAAGGTTTTTAGGGAAAAAAGTAACGTTGGAAATTACCAGTTCTTGTGAGTTTTTTATTCTCCTGGGATTTTTACTGTTCACGTGATAGAAAATGTAGTTCCTCACCTTGGGCTAAATTAGTGCTGAAGACAAGGTGAATGTTTTTTTTTTTAACTAACATTAACAATTTATGTTTAATCCCACATTTCTGTAGACTCCTAATCCAGAAAGCTTTGATTAAGGAACCCAACTAAGATGAATCCAGCTGTCAGACACCCCCAGGAGAAATGATGCCTGAAAAGTGTTCGATCCAGAGGGAAGCAAACATATGATTAAAATGCCTGGCTGTAATTTCAGTTCTGGGTTGAATTCAGCTGGTGACCCACGACTGGAAGGCTCTGAGGGCTCATCACCAGGTGACCTACAAGTGACATATCCAGTTCTACCTTACTGCAAATGCTACACCTTTGCAAGGCAGCCTGCTTTTTTTTTTTTGGCAAGCAACCAAATCATGTTCCAGCCTTGTCAAAGGCTGGTGAAGTATGCCATTCATGTGCTCACTGCATCTTCTCCTTCATCTGGTCAAGCTTAAACAGTCTCCTGCTGCCCTAAGGTGCTCCTCAACCTCTTAGAGCAGGAGGGAAGCCACTGCAGAGAATCGGCTGGTGGAGACATTTTTAACAAAGTTCTCTCTCAGTCAAACCCAGGTGACTGAAGGCAACAGGTTAAGCTCTTTAGCCCAAATAATTTGACCTAGACCAGATCAGGGCTTACTTTGAATCTTTCAAACTCCAGAAGCAATAGCACAGGGGCAAAACCCAGACATTTAGAAGGCAACAGCAACTTCAAGCTGTGCAACTACTTGTTTATCTGAAGCCTTAGACCATATTCGTGCTACAGAGATGTGGTGGATGCCTCATCCCTGGGAACATTTAAGGTCAGGTTGGATGGGGTCTCTGAGCAACCTGATCTGGTTGAAGATGCCCCTGCCCATGGCAGGGAGGTTGGACTAGGTGACTTTTAAAGGGCTCTTCCAGCCCAAACCATTCCATGGTTCTACAACCTTTTGATGTTGGTGAGCGATGAGAGGTGGGACATGTCAACAGTAGCAGGGCTTCACTTTTGATTGTTCTGCTGTTTCACTAGAGCACAAGAGTGGAACAGGATAAAAGGTGGCTTTGCCCTTATCTGGTTACCCATTGTGAGCACTCTGTTCTCCAGTATCCTGCTGCAGCATTCCTGCCAATGCGGCCATAGAGGCTTGGTTTCCATTTCAGTTTCACTGCTTGTCAGAGAGTTTATCTGTGAAACAGATATAACAACAGCTAATCTCATGTTATGGTTCCGTGGCTGTTTATAACTCCTATTAATAGCAACTGTGGAAAGCCTGAGAGTGGATTTTATAGAGCACTGGGGTAACCAGTTACTGCACATTCCCCTGAGGCTACGTAGCATCAAGTGTAACAGCTTGTCCTTTCCAGACTAGGTCATGATCATCTTAACTTTGGCATTCCCTATCTTTTGGGGATTTGACTTCGTGCATGCTCTTGGTAATTCTTTCTGAGACATGATTCGGAAGCAATTGATTTTGCTCTATGATTTATGCTTACAGAGATTCCAGCTGATTTGCAAGAGGCTCCATAATTAAGCTCTACCCTGTGTACCAGCTCCAGTGAGGATTTCACAGCACTTAAAAGGGATTGGCTGGACTTTCACTGGAGGGGAATGGGATGGGTCCATGATGCTTTGATAAGTCTTAGAGGTTCATATTTTTAAATGCTTCTAAATGTTCAGCATTCTCATTCCAATACTGTTGGTTTTCAAAACTGTGGGTTTTATCCCCCAAATGTGGGAAATGTTCATGTAATACCTGACTCAGTGAGGCATTGACCATTGTCTCATATAAAACAGGACAACAAACACCTTCTTACCAATAGGTGCACGATGGGGTTGCTGAGTTAATAAGAGCAGTGGTCAATACATGCCATGCTAGTGACACAGTTGTGGTTTCCCATGGGGCACAACAAACATGGGAAGGTATTTGTCCACTGATTCTGGAGGAACCAGCTGATGAGTTGTGAGAAAGTCCTGGCTTTGTGGAGGATGAAGCGGGATAAGAAAGTCATGACAAAGGCCTGAAACAGCCCTCAGCAAGGACTTCAGGTCATCTTGGCACAGGGGAGGAGTAATTTATTCCAGGAGTCACTGTTGAAATCAGTGCGAGCTATGGAATAAAGCAATAGTATGAATAAAGGCAGTAAAATCTGGCCTAATTGAGAAACACAAAAGGAGGAGTGAGGAACACAAAAGGTCTTGTAAGTGCAATGTCCTGTCATCTGAGTCAACTGATAGTCATGGTAAGTAGCCATCTAATTTATTTTTTAAAGGGCCCTTCACAAGAAAAACCTGATGGTTAGAAAAATAAAGTCAAAAAGATTAAGAATTGAAATGAGAAATTCTAGTCACCGCCTAATTCTGTGCCTTTCATTTCAAATTGCGTAAATGGTAACTTAGCTTTTGGCCTCATGCCTAGAGAAGCACCTGAGAGCACATCATTGCATCATCATTGAGAGTCTATTGGTCTTTTTTAATTATGGGCTGGCTGTGGAAAATGAAGTGGCTTGGTTGGTTAAGGCTGATACTAGACCCTACTAGCAGTGAGTGACTACCACAAAAAATGCTGGCAAGGAAACCACAGGCACTCTTTGAAGCCTTTGGATCTATGATGCTTCCACTCACAGCATTTGTCTCATTGAAATTTCATTCACGTGGCTGCTAGTGCAACCTGAGAGTGTCAGGAATGTGAAGGAGCATTTTTCATGATGTGGTGTGGTCTGTGTGGCTGGAAGTGGAGAGATCAGAGTCAGAGTGGGGACGTTTGAGTGAAGGAACGAGGACAGATTTATGAAAGGCATCTGTGAATTCTGTACACAAGCTATGAGGGGAAAGTGTAGATGGAGGAAATGGCAAGGCAGAGAAAAGGAAAATGGACTACAGAAAGAGGAGGAAATAGGAAATCCTTGAAGAAAAACTCCTAACAACTCTTGACATTTCAATCCTAGTGTCTTTCCCCTCAAAATTTCAAATGTAGGATGGTCTTCAGCACCCAGTTGCTGGAGAGCTGCAAAGAAACCTGGTCACCTTTGTTGGGAAAAGGAGCTTTAGATATCAGAAAAGCAGAGATTATATAAAGGAATTCTGTGGCTGTCCTTGGAAATAGTATTTTTGTCTTCTCCAATTGTATTTTTTGCTGCCTGTGTAATAAAAAGGAATATGATTCTGAATGCACCAGGAGGTCCATATAACTTTGCTTTCCTGAATATGTAAAGCAGCACAGGTGCTGCTGCTTGACTGGTTTCTGGTGATTCCCAAAGCCAGAGGCACTGGCCACCCACCAATAGTTTGGAGCAATATCCTCCACTTTTCACTGTAGAATTTGTATTCCAGTAAAAAGGCCATGAAAAATGTTCCCTGATAAAAATCTACAAATAACAGAAGTGTCTAAGCATCAGGAAGAAGCACTTATGTAGGGCAACCAGGATGAAATTGAGCTTAATAAAAATATTTGATTGTGAGATCAAGATAATTCAGTAATCCTGTCAAAACTAGTCTCGTTGTTCTGGGTTCTGTACAAAAAGTAGTAGGAAGTGACCCACAGCATAAAGATCTACAGTTTTAAGTGTCAAAGGAAATATAATTTCCTGTGGAAAACTGAAGCATAGAAAGAGTAATTCAACTGCAGTTACACAGGCCATTTCTGGCAGGGTTGGGACTACCCAGTCTGTTTTCTCTCCTGTCTGAGGCTGAAGCTACCCTTTAAGAGCTTGAAAATCAACCTGGTAAAGGCACAGGAAGGGCTGTGGTGTGATAAGTTGTGTACCCCTCCTGGAAGACGGGCAATGTCTGTAATTCCTGGTCCTATCCCAGGCATCAGGAAGAGAAGTCCCGTGTGGATCAGAGGGATGCAGGAGCTCAGCGCTGTGAGCAGACACAAAGGGCTCACGGAGCGTGCACGATCGCCTCATGCAACCACAGAGCAATCGTTTGTTAGAAAGGTGCCAAGGGTGAAAACGTAACCGATGCTGGGTCAGTGGGTCAGCGGGGAGCCTCCGCTTGTTTATTTTTGGATTCGCCATCCCAGCAGGATCCCGCTGAACTGAGATTCTCACAGAAGCCATCCCCAACCTAAAGCCTGTCCCAAGCCACCAACTTAATGAGTGCCAGGGCTGTCATGCGCAGCAAAGACGTGGCTGAAGTGGGAGCAAAGAGGTGCAGTGCTCTCAGATGAAGATGTGTGGGCAGCAGGCCTGTCACAGCAGCAGAGTGTTGAGTGCTCCAGAGACTGATATGCCCGGTTAATTCAATTAATTGCTTCTTCGGCTTGGTTGAGAGATCAGCCTGTGAAATACAAATATCTCAAGCCAAACAATTTTTTCCTTGTCTGCTATGGGTAAAGTGTGCTACACATGGCTGTCAGTCAAGTGTTCGGCTGCAGCACCTGCATTTTGATGTTCCCAGGTGATTTTCTCCAGGCTTCACAGGACAGCTATCCTACATTTCACTTCCCCTTGGGTCAGTAAATGAAATATTTTCCTTGCATACTTGTGTTATGTTCGGTTGGGGGGATATGTTTATGACTGGGTACAAGTCAAACTGGTATTTAGAGACTGTGATAAAGCTGGAGAACAGTATGGCAGTGTGTTGGTCCAAGCATCCCTTGCACTGCTTTGCCCCTGGCCAGTCATCCCGCAGCTCCAGCAGCAGGAACATTCTCCATCCCATTTGCATGCAGGGGAGGCTTTGAACAGCCTGAATTTTCCCCTTGGCTGAAGGCCCTGCACAAGATCCACACACTGTTTAGGTTCTTTATGCATTGGCTTTTACCAGAATAGTTAAATAATTAAGACAGTCCACTGGCCAATATACTGATAAATGAATTACTTGAGCTTCCATTGGCTGCTATTTATGTAACCATGTGGGTTGCTGTTTGCAAGTATTTAAACAGCTCCAGCTACAAGTGGGACTGGTGGAGTCATGGAGGGATGGTACTTTTTGGGAGAGTTGGGTTTTGGGGAACCCCGAGCTCTCTCCCTGAGGAGGGATTTGTGGCTCAGGGGTTGGGTTGCAGGGTGCCTGAGCCTGAGACAAAACCAACAAGCAGGACACCTGCTTGACCTGTACTGCTTTGATTTAAGGAAATTAAACTCTACCCCATAGAGAAAGAGCTGAAATCCTGCTGCTTTTGGGAATGTTATTTCAATGTACTTGTTCAGTGAGTTGGCCTGGTAGTTTACAATTCAGAAACCCCGGAGCACTTGTGAATTGTGAGGGAAGTACACTATTCATTATCTGCTGTCAGGCATTCATCATGCCAGCGTAAGCTTCAATCCTCTCATCAGGATGCAGAACATTACTTATGACCAGTCACAGGCCATGAATAATGGCTTAACGAAATGAACAGTTCTCCAGCAATTCAGATCCAGGTTTGTTAATCAAAACTATTCAGAGCCAGATTCTGGCACCCCCTCAAACACTCTGAATAACACCTACCCCCAGTGCACCCTCTTTAGTTTTAATTGTATTTATAGTTTAGCAATTTTTATTTATTTATTTTAATCTGGCTGACCTCACCCAACAGGCTCACAGAAAAAGCTGAAGTTTGCCTGCACCAGAATAAGTAGTTCTTGTCTCATTTTGCCTTAGCACTTGCTGTAGAAAACCACTTTGGCAGTGATGACAAATCTGCATGTCTTTTCCAGATGGGATTTCCATGCTGGTCAGCAGCTAAGCGCTGCCTAAAGCTAAGCACTGACTTAAACATATCTTTTATTCTTTATGTGGGGAAAGTAAGTCAAGTGACGTATTCTTTATGGGACCTCATGCACAACAGTAAAATGGCATGGCCATATTCATCCATGCATAGGATTAGGCCCTGTTCTGGCTGGTCTTTCACACCAACAGCAGTTCTCTCTTGTATATTGCCAAACACACTTCAAGCTGCTGGAAAGTGGAATATAGTGCTGTATTTGCAACCCAGTGCCCAAGTATTCCTTTACAAATGTTCAAAGCAGCTGGTAGCTCAAACTCTCTTCCCCAGTCGTAGGAGGCGTCTTAATTTTTTTGGTATTCTGAACTGTGCCAAGGAAGCTGGTACTTCAGAACCAGGCATTGATTAAGTTGGAACATATTTTTACATGGGCAGATAGTGATGGGGCAAGGAGAAGTGGTTTTAAACTCGAAGAGAACATGTTTAGATTAAGTATTAGGAAGAAATTCTTCCCTGTGAGGATGGTGAGGCCCTGGCACAGGTTGCCCAGAGAAGTTGTGGATTCCCCATTGCAGGAAGTATTTGAGGCCAGGTTGGACTTGTCTTGTGGAAGGTGCCCCTGCCCATGGCAGGGGATTGGAATGAGATGGTTTTTAAGATCCCTTCCCACCCAAACCATTCTGTGATTCTATAACTCTATGATTTCATTAACAGAAAGCTCTCTGGGCAGCTGATGTAAGGTAAAGCCATGGAAATATACAACTGAGTCTTGTATCTCTGATAGTCTCTCAGCATTGTAAATCACAGCCTTGACTGTCACTGCACGTGTCAAGTTAAGACCCCCAGGAGTGGTTTCCCAGTGCTGTTCTGGGGTATGGGACTACCAGCAGATGTGGAGATGTAATGGTATGTCCAGGATCCTCAATGCATTCCTACCCCTCTAATATTCTTGGGATGAAACTCCCCATGAGACTCTCAGGGATGTAGTTACCAACTTCCATTGTGGTCAGACTCCTCTATGTGTTTGAACAGAGCTCTTTATTTTATTTTACATATTCATTTTTTAAATGTTTTTCAGAGCATAATCTTCCATAACCAGTTCTTCTTCCTTAGGATCATATTTTGGGAAACAGCCCCAGCAGTTTCACCCCTGGAATGTATGTCCCCATGTGGTTAATTGTTAGTCCCTTTGTGAGGAAGAAAATACCCTCTGCATCCATGTCAGAGGATCTCTCTATCAGCAACGTCTGGTGCAGGGGAGGCAGGGCTTGCTCTGGGTTTTTTTTCCACCAGATTACATTTTGATGCACTAGCTGCAAGGAGTGGGAAGGGAAGGAGCGACAGAAGAGGGAGAAAAAAGAAAAGGCTCTCATCCAGAGAAAAACCAGGAGTGCTTATCTCCCTCCTCTGCCTTGCATTCACTGCCGTCAGCTCTTCATCATCTCTTTCTGCCTTCAGGGGTATAAATGTTGGCATCTGTGGGGGAATAACCCAATACAGGGCTTTGTCTCATATTGGAAGTTTTTCAGCAAATTTTCATTTTGGCCATTTCTTTTCTTCAGGCATTGTATGTTCTTTATATGAGAAAACAGAGGAAAAATGCAACCCAAACAACATTTCAGTTACTCCAGCAAAGTTTCTATTTTGATTTATTGAAAACTTGTCCAACTAGTTATTTATATTTTATCTGTGAAAGACTCAAAGAATTTCATCCGAAACAGATATTTCCATGGAAACGTCCATCTTTGATGAGATGTCGTTCCTCAGATGTTTCAGCTGAAGAATTTTGTCAGTTCTGGCAGGAAAAAAAAAAGAGTGGGGGACAGAACAAAGACCAAGCTCCCAGGAAAACATGCAATGCTTCAAGTTAATGGGCTAAAATGTCAGCTGGTAAACTGCCATAAAGCCAGAGAAGTCAACCAGTCGACCCGAGTCAATGGAGCTATGCTAATTTACACAGAGGATCTGGCCTTAGATTTTAATAGAACCAGCCTAGCAAGCTGTTTCTCCGCTTACCCATCCTCCTCCCTTTTTAATAAGCTCTCAGTCATACTTGGCCTATCCTTTAATAATTCACCCTTCTCTCTTCATGATCCCTCTTTCCTCTCTGGAGATAATGGGATGGGATTTTCTGCTTGCAGCCCTCCTAGAAATATTGTCGGCAGGTTAAACTCTGCACAGCTGGCTACTGGCTTCTAAATATCCCTTGTGCCTCTTCCTGCACTCTGATATCCATCTTCTCTTTGGTCTTTACTTAGCCAGTGCCAACTGACTTCAGTGCAATTTGCCATATATTACGACGCAGTGCATTGTGCTGTAATCTATAGATCCCGGGATATTGAAGTATTAAGCTCACAGAGCAATCAATTACTTTAATGGGAGTTGTGTGCGGCTGGCCACGATTCTGGAAAACAGATCTATGAGATAGCTCCAGGACACAATCCAGCCTCTGGACCAGGAGGCTCCTCTGCTACAGAAGTTTTTCTAGCTCAGGGCCAAACACAATTGGCAAGACGCAGGTTATGGGTTTTTTGTTGTTCTGTGTAACTACAGTATGAACATGTGTAACTGCTCAGACCTATGTAACATGCAGCCATAATAAATAAATACTTGATGATAACCAGTTACTGAGTTGCAAGTTTCTTACCCCGTTCCCTTAAATTTTTTAAGACTCACCAGACTACCTTTCTTAATCTAGTTCTAGTTTCTTGGTGACCATGTTGTTCCCTCTTTACTGCTTTGGTTAAACACAACAGAGAAGCGTTGATGCAGAAACATTCCCTTGCAAACCTTAAAAGGCTCAAGCATCCTGGAAGATCCTCATTGAAAAAAGGAGTGACACCTAATTGTCTCCCATAGAATAAATAGTTATGAGTCCCCAGAGAATGTGAACCCTTATTTTCAATGAAATATTTTAAATACTTCTGTTATTTGTACCTGCTCTTGTTCACATGGAGGAGTGAAGATACCATGCAGAGTCCTGTGTTGATTTCCCAGACACCAAGAGCATGGAGCAGACCTTTTGGACACCTTTTCCCAGAGCAGCTGAGATGATGTTTGATTGTTCCAGGTACAGAGCTGGTAACTGCATCTTCCAGAGAAATAAAAAGTAATGTGTGAGAATGGTTCCCTTACTGAAGCCCTGTGGACTTTGCATTGATTAAATCAGCGTTTTGGAACAACAGAAGTGTGATTGATGTCATTTGAATTTCAGCTCAGCATTTTGATTGGCATTTTTGTGTAATGACTTTTCCTTATTTGTTGAGTTTAATTGATGGTTGTTGCATTTATTTCTAAAGAACGTTGCTTTAATTAAAAAAAAAATCTCTGCTCTACGGAAATTAATATTCTCCATCTATATGGCACAAAAGGGTGTGTGGCGAACATAGAGAATAATTAGTAGCTGTAGGAGGAGAACTTATGAGAAGATGATTATGAATATGTAATAGAGGAAATAGACTACAAGGAAATTAAACCAATAAATTTATGAGTGAATAATTGACCTCTAAGTAAATATAAGCATTTTCTCAACAGCCACTTGACGTGTTGTTAACCACTCAGTATGTCAGAATATTAACCACCCTTTTAACCAACCAGTTCTTTGCTGTTGGCAACGACTCACTCTCTGGAGTTGCCTTCCTGTCTTGCAGGGTGATTGCTTGCTGTGTGCACAATGCCATAAACACATGTAGTGCCAAAGGTTTTGGGAAGGTGGGAGAAAGGTCATGATCTGTTACACACTTGTCAGTCTACCTTTAGCCAAAGGAAATGTTTGCAGGGAATAATTAAATCTGTTGCAAAATTATGCTGTTTGGATTGAGAGCAAAATTTTATCGACTGCCACCAAATGAAGTCAGGTCTTTCCACAGTTAGGGCATCAGCCCAAAGCTGAGATTTTCAGAATTGATGATGAAGTTTCTAAAGTTGATTTTCAAAATTTTAAAGATTTCCATTTTCCCTTAGATGTGGTGACAAATTAGGAATTGTGACTTCAAAGAGAGTAGGCTGGAGATGTCATCTTGTTCTCAAGAAAGCCCCAATATCCTTCAAGTGAGAGGCCTGACAGATGTGAGCAGATGCATTAGCCATAAAAATGGACCTGATGATGTTTGTATTTGAGAGAATGTTCCCAAGAAACACAGAGCATCCATGAGTAAGGGCTAGACCTTAAACCTGAGTTGTGTGATGTAGTAAGGGGTGTCACAACTCCCTGAAGAAAGACTAGCTTTGAGGATTCAGAAATCATAATGATAAAAGATAAGATGGTGATGTTTCTTTGTTGAGAAACTTTTGTATTAGAATGGTCCCTGGGAAATGAGGTATAATGGATGTATATTGAAGATAAAGACTGTTTTCTTTCCAGAGAGACAAGCTATTCCACCTGGTTAGGGACCAAATAAATGGTGAAATTACTGCCAGTTTTACACCAAATAAATTGATAACAAAGATGTGATATCAGTGGAGCTTTGCATTTCCTCCTCCTTCCCATTAGCTGGTTAGTGCGCCAAACATTTTTTACATCTTAGAATAGAGGGCAAGTAGTTATCTACGAAATTTAATGATCAACTACAATATGTGACTGATTGAATCAGGAGGGTAGTGTGAAAGATGAGGTTCACTTGCTGGCCTTGGCCTCTTTGTTTGGCAAAGAGAGATAAGAAGACAAAGCTCAGTTTTATCAGAAGTTAACAAATTACTAAGTAGACGAGAATCTCAAATCAGCTCTTTATTTTCTGTGATCCAAGTAATTAATGGACTGTGTTTGGATGGGGTAAAAGACCAAACATAATAAATTGGTTATCACTCCATTCATCTTTGCTGGAATGTGGAGTGGAGTTGGGAGGTGCTGTCTGTATTGGAGAAGAACCAGGCAGAGCCTTTTTGTTGGAAGGGAGGTGGACACTGAGTTCTTTCTCCTGCTTGAAGAGTCCTCATCTCCAAAGCTGGGGTCTACATGAGCCCAAACTCACAGTCCCAAGTCCCACCCTTGTCTGTCTTGCTGAAAGTCAGCAAGTTTGGGGAGTTTAGTTTATGAGCCGTAAGAATGAAATCAGAATCTTATCCCAAAGGAAAGAGGTGGGTGTGCTCCCCTTCAGCACAGTCTTCATCTGCAGTTAACACTTCTCTTTCTTTCTGGGGAAAGGAGAACAACTCATAAAATAAATGTAAGTAATCCAGGAAAAAAAGAGATCCAGTATGGTTTTCCATTATATACCGATGAGAAGGTTTTTTAAGTATACATCTACAATAGTGAAATAGTTTTGAGCCCCCAGAATTTGCTTTCTATTGTTAGAATTATCCCTGGCACAACTTTTGACCCAGGCCACCTAGACCTGTCCCAAACAGTCTGCAGCTGGTGTTTGGAAGTTCACATGGTTGAGGGACCTTTCCGCCATGGCAGTCTGGATGGAGTCAGTCTTTTCTGCAGGCTGGAGGACTCTGACACAGCTGGACTGTGGCAGTTGGCTTCTGGACCATAAAATATCCCCTGGTTGAATTCAGTCCACTCCAAGAGGAAGCCAAAACAGACATTCAGGGGAGATCCTTCCTCTTCAGCTAAGAACAGCTGGGAGAAGATGTAAGAAGGAGAGGGAAGGTAGGAGATTTCTTACACAAACCATCCACGTTAAAAATGACAAGACTGTTTGGAAGACCTGACATGACTTGAGTTGAAGTTTAGTAGTTTCTGGAGCATTCTGCTTATTTTAGTGTACGTGGAAAATACAAAGCATGATGGAGAGCTGGGATACAGGAATTGAGGGTATATTTTGAGGCTCTGTGGTTCTGCCCTATTTCAAAACAAACAAACAGCAGCAAAGGCTTAAAGGTCAAGTTCAAGCTGGGGGCTGAGACTGAGATGCAAAAGGAGGGAGCAGCAGACTCCTAGAAAACATGCTTATACACCTCTTCTAACAGGTAAACACATATTGGTCTGGCTAGATGAACAAGCTCTGTAGAGATGAGGACAGGGTTGTGCAGAACTAGAAACCTGATGCTGGAGGAGTTCGATTCTGAAGCTCCTGAGAAAGGAGTTCTGCCAAGGTGAATCTGGCTGTATGGGCAGGGAAAGTTAGAAACAAAAGATGCAAAGAGATTATCCACAGGAAGAAGTACAGGTTAGCCTTCTTGAACCAAGATTAATTTCTAAGTTGTTAGATACTGTCTTGAATGTTCTGCATCCTAAAGCACTGTTAAACATAGTGGGCTCATTTCATTTTTACTGACACAAATGAGAAATAAACCTCTCCACTCACTTGAGCTTCTACTGCATGCAAGATCAAAATCAGAGCCAGAGGCATTTGGAGTCTGAAAGAAATGTTTTTGTTTTTGATGTCTATTTTTGCTGCCTCTATTTAGAGCAAACATAGCCAGGGCTGCAAGTGAATACAGTGTCTCTAAAGAGGTGAGTTATTCCCAGCCAATCTGTAGTGGCAGAATGTGGTACCTTATGGGTTTGAAATAGACCATCCTCATTAACTACATGTTGGGCCAAACCCTGTTAATTTCTACAGCCCCTCAGGGCTGAATTTAGCCCATTAGAACAAAGTGATAATATCATTGGAAGCTATTTTTGTGCCCTGTGCTGCAAGTTGGGCACTATGATACAGCATAAACTAGCTAAAGCCAAGATGTTTTAGGCTTTAGGGCATTAAGTAGTTTCTTAGTATTTATCCATGCTTTTCTCAAGGGTTCCAAACAGTACTAATTAGTGTACGTAAATGATGGCTGAAATTCAGGGAGAATTTCTGCAGCAGGTGTGTTGGGGGTACTTGTGGTGTCTTCAGAGCCAGGTCCTAAAGAGCTTTGAATTGAGCTATGGGATGTGGTGAGCTGTGGGGCAGAGATCAGTGGGACTTTATGAGTGGTGATTGTGGGAGGCCAGTGATATGGAGTGAAGCAAAACTAGGCAGAACTCCAGGCAAGATTCCTGCTAAAGTCGCTGTTATGGACCACCTAGGGCTGTGTGTTGACCCATACCTATTTTAAATTAGAACAGGAGACATTTAAGTAACGTATTAGGAAGAAATTCTTCACTGTGAGGGTGGTGAGGTACTGGCACAGAGAAGTTGTGCATTCCCCATCCCAGGAAGTTTTTAGTCGAGGTTGGACGAGACTTTGAGCAATCTGGCCTGATGGAAGTTGTCTCTGCCTGTGGCAGGGATGCTGGAATTAGATGGTTTTTAAGGTCCCTTGTAGCCCAAACTGTTCTGTGATTCTAAACCAGATGGCCAGACCCCTTCCCACAAGGGGCACTGGGCAGCTAGGGAGCAGTTGACAAACTTGGTCTATGTGCTACTTCTCAAGCCCTACCCTCAATCTGTCACTCCACTGGCCACTTAACTTGCGGGTTTTGACCATCTTAAGTTCCTGCTACATGTCCCGTGAGTTCAGGAGAACCTGTCACTGCTGGGGTTTAGCAACACAAATAGGACTCATCAAACTTGTCCCAAAAGCTCCCCAGTATTCCCAGCTCACCATCCCTTCCTCCTGCTGAGGTGGAGCAGGTGACATGTGACATTTTGCTGTTACCTGCTGCTCCTCTCCTGTGTTGTTATCCCCGTGGCAACGCCAGCGATGATTCTCCACCTCACCGTGCCTGACGCACGCCCGGGCCGTGCTGGGCTGGCTTTACACCTGCTGGATAATTGCGCTCTCGCTCGCTTCAAGATCGGGCATGTGAGCTTCAGCCAGGCTGGGAACAGCTCCACTGGAGCAAAAAATCCGGTTAAAGGGAGAAGCAGAGTGGGCGGTGAGCTGCTGAGTCATTCCCCAGCACTCCTCGGATAGCCCGACACCAGCGCAGGGGATCAAAGGTGAGGTGACCTTGTGCATCCGAGGTGAGGCAAAGTCCTCCGCGGGCTGGAATGTGCATTAGCCCTGGAATGCAGACAGGCAAACACTGCCTCTATTAGCAGCTTTAGACAGAGTTCTAAGATCGTCTGTCTAAGGGGAAAAAGCTCCACGTGTGTCCAAAACCCACGGAAGTCAGTGGAAATACTCCCATCCACTGTGACTCAGGTGCTCAGAGAGAATATTCTTGGATCTGTTCTTCTGACCAGAGCTGTGGTTAGTCTGGGTGATGCTTGGTTTTGGTCCACTCTGTTTTGAAGCTGGGTGAAGCTCTTGGAAAGCCTCAAAACCTCTCTTTAATTTGCTAAATAGGAAACTTTCTTCTCATCCTGTAATTCCACAGTTCTCATTATGATCTCCAAAGAAACATTAAAATGGGTTGTGTTTCAAAGATTATTGTTTCTCATCCCATCTCCCACTTTGTTTATTTCAGTGGACTAAATATCAAGGTTGTTATTTCTGGGTGTGAATCCCTGGTTCTGCTCTTGCTGATTTCTATACCCCCTTCTGGCCTTGGTAATTAAACTGAGCAAGCTTTTGGCTACTTTTAGAGGATTTTCTGGCAAGGCCTGTTTCACTGCCTCTTCACCTGGATGCAAAGCAACAAAGAGCCCAGTGCTGTTTGCCACCTTTTTTCCATTTCTCAGAAAGGTGCAGGACAGAGAACACAAAGGTGTTGGTGAAGATGAAAGAAGGACTCCTGTTGTCTGGTCAGATCCCGTGTTTAGTTTTGGGCTCACAGGTGCTGTTACATGGTAAGATTCATCTCTCCTAACTTGACATCTGCAATGTGGACATTAACCTTTGAATAATCATCCTGGGCTCCCTTTACAGTCCAGCAATGTACCTCATCCTAAAGTAGACATTTGCAACACTTGCCCTATTGGGTTATGCCCTAAAAACCCCTGGATGTCTTCCTGGACTCTAGTGGGGTCTATCAAATGAGTTCAGACATCTACAGCTGAGATAGTCACATTTGGTTAGAGAGCCTCAGGTTCAGAGTGTAGTTTTTACTGGATGTCAGATTTTAAAACAAACCTCTGTTCAGTCTGTTTTCCCTTCAGTAAGTCACCTCTGGAGAAGGATTTGCCCTCTTTTGATGATATGATGTGAACTCAGTCCCTAAAAGTCTGCAAATATGGCCCTGTGCAGAAGTCATGCTTTCACAGGTTTCTTGCCTTGGAGCATACCTGTCTCTCCAACCATCCTCTAGGATGTATTGTTAACAGAGTATAAATGGGATGGTTGTTCTTCTTTCCATCATTTCTTGGGACACCACCACTGACCAGTACATACATGACAAAGAAGCCCAGGTGTACTTCCACAGTCCTTAAAGGTACTTTTAAAGAGGGACTTTTGACCAGGGCATGTAGTGTTAGGACAGGAGGGAATAAGCCAGAATGGGCAGAGGGCAGGGTTAGAAGGGATATTAGGAAGAAATTCTTCCCTGTGAGGGTGGTGAGGCCCTGGCACAGATTGCCCAGAGAAGCTGTGGCTGCCCCTGGATCCCTGGAAGTGTCCAAGGCCAGGCTGGTCAGGGCTTGGAGCACCCTGGTCTAGTGAAGGTGACCCTGCACATGGCAGGGGCTTGGAATGAGATCATCTTTAAGGTCCCTTCCAACCCAAACCATTTCTTGTTTCTGTGGTGCCCTCATGAGTGAATGTACTTTCAGAAGAGGAGGGCAGCATCTGGATCATGCCTCATAACACACTGTGGGATCCTTGGGATGAAAGAAGCTGCATAAACATAAACTATCTCCATTGATTATAAATGACAAGGAAAGGGAAATGTGTGATTTAAAGCAGGGCCAGCTCTGGTTTTGCAGCAGATAAGCAGCGCTGGGGCTGTTGGTCAAACAGTGCTGCTCACTCTTCACTGCTCATGTTCAGATGAAATGCAGGGGAAGGATATTCTTTCTATCAATGCCACAGAGATCTGAGTGTTCCTGTATGTCTTCCCTACAGAGATAAAGACATGGACACTGCTGACATGTTACATTCCCTTTATCTAGGGTGATTGTGCAATCCCACTGGTGTAAATCTCCTGCTTCCCAGCCTGATGCAAGCAGGCTCTGCCTCTGCAAAGACTGGGGGCAGCTTGGCATGGCCCTGCCCCCCACAAAGCAAGAGGTGTGACTTGTCAGCAGGAAGATCATGGAAGCAATTCTGCAGGAGGTGACAAAAGGCTGGAAGTTAATGCAGGACTTTCCAAGAAAGCCCCACGCAGTATCCACAGCAATTCCTCCTCTTGTCTTATGTAAGGTAACAAGAGACTGACTTGCTCAGCTGGGCAACCTCCTGAAGTTCTGGGCAGGGCTGTCACGCTGCAGGCTGCTGCTACATGATCCATCTTTGGAAATAGAGGCCCACCAGGAGAGCTTCCAAATGGTGTATTTCCAGGCCCTGCTGACCTGGGGACTTTGGGAATGATTTTTCACCTGATGCAACTTCAGGGGAATAAACCAGTGACCAAGTGCTGCTTTGGATGCCCCATGATAGCAGGGACATGAGGCTGGCAGGTTCGAGATGGGACCTGTGTGACACCTGTGTCCTTCTAGAAAAAACCAGAAGCCAGATGAGATACACCAGGGCATCCCAAAGGGCTTGAAATGCCTGTATTTAGGTACTTGTATTCCTTCCTGCACATCTACACCCTCTGTCTCCATCAGAGCTGGGCTGTTTTTGCAGCAGAGACATAAGTTCTTTCAAGGTGGGGTTTAGCCAAACTGTTTTAGACACCTACTTTAGTGAGTTGTTCCCTAAACACCACTGGCTGTCATAACTAGACTTCTGTGACTGTGAAGGGAACTCAAATTTAGACATTTACATGCAATCAGCCAAACTCCATCCCAGATCTGGTCTGTCTCACACTGACATTAACTTAATACCAAGAAAACAGCAATCCACGGACCTGATTTTGCTTGTAATTACAGCAGTGTTGATGAGATTAGATACAGAACCGCCACTTGGCAGTTGTCCCCCAAAGTAAGCTCTGACAGATCTTCATTATGGTAATGTTTTCATGGCTCCTTTTGTAAAAACAAGAGTTTCAGTTAAGAGTTATTTGTTTGGATTCAAGCCAATTGCGAGCGGCTTCAGTTTTAACAGGGTGTCCCACGACGCTTTCAATTACAACAAGGTGAGTAAGAGATGTTTTGGTTTGCTGGTGATGCTGAAAGATAATTGCACACATCTATATTGTTCCTGATCTAATAAAAGAAGTTTCACTCCATCCCAGAGAAAACATTTCAGTTCACTCTTTAAGGATTTTTCACGTTAAGAAGAAAAACAGAGCTAAAGGAAATCTCGGAACAAAGACACATTTCATAGTGAAATCCATCTCAAGCAACTTATGTTTTTTAACTCTAAATGAATTCACTTGGCAAAACTGACAGAAATCCACAGTGTTGCTGCTTTCTTTCACCAGAAAAAGCATTTATCCCCCCTAAAACACGCCCACATTGTTGCAGCTGCAGTGCTCTAAAATCCACAGGGCTTTGGACCCTTGCTGGCAGGGCTGGGGGGCCTGGGGTGATCCCTGAAGGTTTTTGACAGCAAGCTGACAAAGGGTTCTTGGATGCCTTCCCTCCACTATACTTCCACAAGGTAAATGTTCCTGGTATTATTTGCAACACAGTCATATGTCACAGCAAATGCCAGGTACAATAAGACCCAGACAGCAAAACAGTATAAATAGATGAGGGAATTCCTGGCATTAGTTCTGGAGCAGTTTGGGACTGGAACAAGTGAAAAAACAAAATTTTTCATAAAGGGAAGTTTTCTGTAAGTAAAAGAAAAATCTCCCCCATTTTTCCCCTCCCTTCTTTCTCCAGATTTTTCACCAGGGAGAATCCGACTGCTCCAAGTGAGCTGAACCAGAATTTAATTTTGCTGAACTGGCCTGATTTGGGATGCAAACCACCTCTGAAAGGCTGAAATTTCCCATGGGAGGGGAAATTTTCCGAATTTTGCTCATCTCTGGTTACTGCTTGCACAGAAATGGCCTAAAGCAAACAAACAGCCCTCTCCTGGAGCAGCCAGCAGAGCAGCCTGGTAAGTAGGTTAATTTGGTTGGGGTTCCCGGGTGGCAGCTCGTTGTCCTCTCTCCTGCCCGCGGAAACCTGTGCAGTGATCAGCTCTGCAGACAGGGCAGTGACAAGCCTCCCTCCAAGGCAAAAATAAACTTCCACATTTATGAACTCAGAGATCCTTCCCTACAGGAGTCGTTCCCACCCCAGGCCAGGCTGGTGTGGTCTGACACAGCTCTGCTGGCCTCAACAGAGCACCCCAGATAAAGGATCACCTCCTTCTAGATGTGAAAATACTCCATTTTAGAACAAAGCCAAGTCCTCAAAGGACTTTTTGGTAGGCTCTACAAAGCAGCTGATAGCCCAGATGGGAATTCATAGCTGTGGTTGGTTGCTGAGAGCCTGCCAGCTGGTGATGCATCCCTGTTGGTGAGGTATTAGCATGTTATTGGTGAGGATCAGCAAACGTGCCAAGGCTGGGAGCCTGGGGGGATGAGAGATGGACACGTGTGAGAGGCTCTGGATGGAGACAGCTGGTTCCTTCTCACTGCCTCTGCCTCCACAACACGACTGCAAGGAGACATCATCCTCCAGAGCTGCTGGAGGCACTGGGGCAGGGCAGCTGTGGGGCAGCTGGTGGGGAGAGCTGGACCCCAGGTGCAGTGCTGGAAGGTTTCTACCCATATCCACAGGGCATGGGATGTAGGGTCAAGCAATTGCCTCTCCTTGCAGCAAAGACAGATGTGCCCTCTGAGCACTGCCCTGTGGCCCTGAAGTGCTCCTGGCCTGCCATGCCAACCTTCAGCCTTCCTGCAGCCCTTACTTCACTTCTCTTCTGGGGAGACAAAAGTGCCCTGCAAACAATTAACACTCAAAATCCCCCAGTGAACTGGGGAAGAATTATTTCCTCATTTTTACCTGTCTGGAAAATGACACAGAAATTAATTGACTTCTTCAAGGTCACTCAAAGAGTCAGTGGGAGATTTGAAAATGGGACCCAGGAGTCCTGACTGCCGGTCTTTTCTAACCACTAGATACCTAACTTCAATTGCCAGAGAACCTGCTCTTAGGCTTTACAATTTTGATTAAAGATTCAAAAAATATTGAAGGTTTAAAGGAAAATAATTCACTACAACTTTACCAAGTGATGTGTGACTGGGCATGGCCCCTCTGGGAATACAACCTTGTTTAAGAAGAGCTGCTCAGCTCAATGCTCTGCATACACATGAGGTCCCAGGCTCGATGCCAACAGACACAGGCACAGGTCTGGCTCCTGCCACCACAGGCAGCTCAGGTGGCTGCCAGGGCTCTGCTTGTCCACCTCCAGAAAATGAGGTCCTGAACTGAAGCTGTGTGTCTACACTTCACGTTGGGCTTTGGTTGTGTTATGTGTTCAAAAGCAATTTATCTGCTTAAGGTGAGCAACCAGGGCTTTGAGAGTAAAACATGGAGTTCAGTGGGTGCATCTCCTGCTCTGAGTGCAGAAGCAGAGCAGTGAGTTGGCTCCTGGCCCAAAATCATCCTGTGAGGGCAGAAAGCACCTTCCACCAGGCTCCTCATCCCCTTCCCTGGGCTCCCACTCTATGGCCCTGTGCTCCCTCAATGCTCAGTGACCCATTTCTGATGTCACCTCATTTCTTCTCCCTCCCAGCACCCCCACAGCTCTGTCCTTGGGGCAGCCCAGTCCCACAGGTGCCCCATAGCAAGGACAATGAGAGGAGCAAACAGCTCCCTTGTTTGCACTTGCCTGCTCTGACCTCCCTGGAATCACCACTTCCAAGCCCTCCATCACCATCACCATGACCTATCCCAACAACTGGCCCAGCAGCCTGACTCACTGTTACCCTCTAGTGCTGGACCAGCTGGGAAACAGGCATCTCCCTGGAGAGCTCAGTGCTCCAGGCAGCACTGGGTTGTCCCCTTCACTCCCAGACACCCAAAATTCGAGTCCTGGCCCCAGTGACTCATTGTAGGGTGCTGACTTTCAGCCCCTGCATGGTTTGCTGAGCCACTTTCTCTGCTCTTACATCCCAGACAGGCAGATTTGTCACCCAGCTGTTGGTAGCTTGGACAAGCCCTTTGGTTCACTTGATTATGTGCTTGCTGTAGGTTTTGTTCTTCCTTCCTTTTTATTTAAGGATCTCTCTGTCATCTTGAGTTTTGTTCTCCAGACCTCGTTTGCTGTGGTTTTAGTGGAGGGACCAGTAGCAGGCTTGCCCACGGAGAGGCTGACGGTGAAACGCCTGCCAGGAACAATTAGGGAAAACTCGTTCTGTTGGAAACTCCTATTTTTATAGGGAAAGCATTTTTGGTGAGAGAGAACCACAGTTTGCTCCCAGTCTGCACCAGTAAGAGCTCAGACTCAGGAAGATGGTGAAAACATTAAAGCCCTCTTGATTTTTCCCTGCAGTCTCTGAGAATATTGACATTGGTTTTCAAGGAATCAGGATTTTCCCTCTCTGTTGGGAAATATTTAGAGCAGCCTTTGTGGACAGGGCTGAAGGCAGCCCATAGGGCTGGGAACAGAGTCCTGGGATCTGACAGGGTGGAGTGAGGGGCTCGAAATGGGGATGGCTTTCCTGGGGAGAGTGGAGAAAAAGAATCCCTTGCAGCAACAGCAGAGTTCTAACCCTCCTCCCTCTCTGCTTCCAGGGGAAGAGGGTTAGCATTTTTCCCTAGCAGGATTTGTCAGTGTTGGGCACCCAAATTAGAAGCCTTCTTGCCCTAACCGGGCCACAGCCCTGAATGCCAATGATTCACCACTGGAAATACTGGTAAAGCTACTTTCCTTTTCACGGTTTTCCGTTTCTTTTCTTTCTTAATGAGTGCCGCCAATTCCTTATTTCACACATGCCAACATGGATTATAACTTGCTCCTCTGAAAGGAGGCCAACAGCCACATTGGCCACGGGCTTGACGCTGCGTAATCAAGAGCTTTCCCTGGCTCCTGACACATTTGGACCTGCTTTTCTGATAAGCTGAGCTTGTTTATGGCCATGCATGAAACGCAGCTTGTGGTTTTCTGTCCTAGTGCATCTTGTTTGACTGTATTTTAACTTCACTGACTGTTCCCGTTGATAGAATAAACATTGGTATTCATATAAATCATTTACCCTGTGAGATCCTGTGATAAAGCACAGGAAAAGTGTCTTGCCTGCACTAATGAACTGAGCAAAGCAAACATCCTGGACGATAGGTAAGGATCATTTGGAAATTTTATGGCGAGAATCAAAGTCTTTGAGTCTGAGCATTTGTGTACACACACCACAAAACCTCACCCCCGTATTTATGCAATGTATCCAGCAAGGCATTCTTGAGTAATGTGCGTGTTCCTGGAAAACATACAGGGCACTGTTCCCTTGTCTAAATGGAGGTGTATGGGGTTTTTTTGGGATGCTGTGAGAATCTGAGGCATCCACATGAATCTGGCAGGAAATGATGCAGGCCTACAGGTTCGCCCCCTCTTGGAGCAGCTGCTGAAAGCTGGGCAAGATAGCCCCAAGACCCTCCGGGGGTGTGAGACAGCGATGTGTTGTCAGCAGAGCTGAGCTCCCTGCATGGTATGAAGGGTAGAGTTCAGAGATGGAGACACAGCTGAATTACAGTGTCTGCAGGACGGTGTCCAATGAGCCGTGGGTGCCTGTCCATCCTGTCCATGGACTCCAGGGACTGATTCCTTTGGCCAGAAGAACAGTGCTGTTGGCTGCATTAAGAAGTACTCAGGTTTCTGAGCACTGGCATCTTTTAATTTGTGATATGCTCCAGCCTGTCCCAGCCAGCACATGCCATGGATTCCTCTGGCATCTGCAGTGGCAGACATGACAAAGGACTTAAAGGAGGCCCAAGTCTGGATGACATCAAATTCCAGAGAGCTGAAGGTCTCCATAGGTGCTTTATCATGTCAGCTGGCAGATATGTGTGCAGATACCCAATACATCCAAAGAGCATTGGGCATTTGGTTTGGAAACAGAGCTGAGCATCAAAAGTGGAGTTAATCTCTCCTAATTAGACATTTATAATATAGTTATATCTAACATGGCCTCTCCCAGCTCCTTTTAGCATAGGTGGTAGGAAATATGCACTCCAAGGGCACAATTCATCTGCCCACTTTTAGAAGTGTCCTCTAGAGAGATAAGAATAACCCCTTGGTGCTCCTGAGCACATTGACTAGAACTCTCCAGGGTCTAAATGTGCACATCAAGACAGAGCTAGTGTTGGCTTTTCCCTGTGGATACAGGCATTAATCAGAAGAATTGCATCTTCAGGACATAGACAGTGCACCAATTCCTTTGATAGATATTGTCTGTGACTGGTAATTGTCTCATCTGAATCTGCCTGGCTCAGTTTATGTCCTGCTTCTCTTCTGCAGATTGAAGGATCCTTCAGCACTGCAGTGAGTCACATATTCTGATCTTCCCATTGATAAAATGAAGAGCTGGAGCTGCTCAAGGCTTTGACAGATTGCTTAAAATCCTTGAGAACTGAGATAAGATATGGTTGAGCACATTGTTTCCATCAATGAGGACAAATGGAGAAGATTATTAAGTAATTCCATGTTATGAGATAACTGCCTTAATAGCATGATCGTGGTACAGCCATCTATGACAAATCAGAGCAAAGCTACGTGCAAGCAACTCGTGGATGGGAGAGTTTAACAGTATATGGAAGTGTGTGTGTCCAAAGAGAGTCAGAAGGAGCAGAAAAATGGAGGGAGAATATCCAGTGGATGTAGTCACAGGAATGCTGTTAGGATTTGCTGAGAACATGGAGAGAAGAGGAGCAATAATTCATTTTACTTTCACGTCTTGAGTTATCTGGAAAGTGGATTTGAGCTGTGAATTCAGAAACAACCTTCAGTTCTTTTTCATCATTTCTAGAGGAAGAAAAAGGACAGGATTGCTCTGCAGAGGTCTTGATCCTACTAGAAGTTTTCCTGGTGGAACATGGAGTTGCTGTGCCTCAGTTTCTCCATCTCTGCACTGTGGAGCTGTAGGATGCTACTGAGCATCTCTTCAGCTGTGGGGGTCTACCTGGTCTAACTCAGACCTCTGATGGTGTAAATCAATTCTTGTGGTACTTACTGACAGGGATTCTGGCCTGCAGCTTGCAAAGCAGCCAGACATTCCCATGCAAGATGAATCCACCCCTGGGGCAAAACCCACTGCCAAATCTGTGAGCAGGAGAGGTACTTCCTTTCTGGAAATCACAGTGTTACCCTGGAGGGTGGAAAAGAAAAGAAGACCACATATTTCCCTGTTTCTGGGCAGAGTTTATTGAATTTTAAACAGCCTCATTCTAACCTCCCTCCCGACAGCAAATGTCACTTGTAAAAGTGTGTAATTTGTGCCTGCAGCCTCGTGTCACTCAGGTCACATGCAGACGTGTACTCCCCGCTGTTCCCCTCTCTGCGCTGGCAGGATGCGGGTTTGGCAGCATCCCAGTGAGGCACCCAAACATCCGGGGCCCCTCCATGACAAGGGTGGGATGATGGGCTTTGCAGAGGTCCAAATGTCCCCACTGCACCCATGGTGAGCCCAAATGTCCCCACTGCACCCGTGGTGAGCTCAAATGTCCCCACTGCACCCGTGGTGACCTCTGTGCGTGCACAGCTCAGGGCACTGCTGGCACCAGGTGTCTGCATCGTCCACATCACAGGCTGTTGGGGGCTGTGAGCCTGCAGGGTCTGCTGGGGGAGAGAGTTCCTGCTTTTCTTGGGCAGATATCCCTTCCTTTGGCCTTGGGCTCATGTCCTCCCTGGCTGACAGAGCGTTCCTTCCTCCCTCGGCGCTGGCAGCACAGACGGTGCTCACACCCTCTTTCCCAGCCTGGCCTTGCAGCCATCCCTTCTCTAACTAGAAAGATGACACTGCTGGTTGTTCTGCCTCCTGCAAACCCCATCTGTGCTAGGAGGGAGCTGTGAGACCCCTGGGAAGCCCTTGGCACCTCATGTTGTGGCCTGTTACCATGGGAGACACTTTGCAGGTCTCCAACGCAGCGCTGGCCTCGCGATGACAGAGTTGGGGTGGGCAGCTGTGGTGCTCACTGTGCTACACACTCCTGGGCATGCCCTGGTTCACCTCAGAGTTAGGCAAGTGCTTCCTCTGTTGGAATTATTTAAATATCAAAGAAAAGCCCTAGTCCTCAACTGTTTGGTCTTTTCTCACGGTGAAACCTCAGCAGAGTTGAATAACTCCATGGCTCCATCCACCTAAAAGAGTGTTAAACAAGTGTTTCATCATTTTGGGAAGCGAAATTTGAGCTTCTGCAGTGAACCAGCCCAGCAGATGCCTTCTGAAGCCTGTTTGTAACCTAAGCTGGCACACGGATCTGCTGGAGGTCAGGGAGAGGTCTGTGACTGTGCCCTGATGAATGAGAGTCAGGAACCACTGGTGGGTGATCCTGTGAGACAACTCAGTTGCTGACTGAATTTCAAAGAAAACATGAATGAAAGGCTCTGTGGCAATCTCTAGAAATTCCTGCCTGGGCTAAGGCCCCATTTACCAACCAGGAATAATTAAATTGTCCACCTTTTAGAAGGCACTTCAAGATCTGCTTGTGCTAAGTATTTCAGAAAAGCCAAATACTGCTATTATTATTTATCCCAATGTCAGAAATCTGTCGACATCTTGATGCCACCACAGAGCCCTGGCAATTCCATCAGCTAAATGATGGAGTGTCCATGGAGTAAAAAGGAGTATCCATGCCTCCTGTACAGTGTGCAGCTGAGTGAGGCTGAGTGATTCACTCAAGGCTACCCAGCAATATGAGGATGAGGCAGGATTGATTTCAGTGCCACAGCCCTTGAGGCTGTGCCTGCAGTGAGGATCAGGTTAGCAGGGCAAAGCAACCCTTGCAGAGAAGGTCCTGGTCCTGTCTTGTCTCCATGCAGAGCTGCGGTCATGCTGGGCAGTGAGCCTGTGGCCAGTGAGCTTCCTTCTGTAGCCCTCATAACAACATTTTATTCTTTTTTCAGCCCAGTCTAAGCTTCTGCATCCCTGCTGGGACCCAGCCCATGCATGTAAATACCTGACAGAGAAAAAAAAAAGTTTCTTCTAAAGTATTTTCCGGATCTAAAGTACTTTTTATAGGTTCTTCTACACCCTCTCCTTTAAGGTGAAACGTACACTTTGAACTTCCATTGGGAAAGGAACAAAACATTTCCGTTTGAACGCCTGGAACCGGGTGAGGGACACTGGACTTGCCCAGCCCCGTAGTGTGTGAACACGGAAAGAGCCGGGTCCTCATCACATCTAACGCCTGTCCTTAATTAGACAGGCTTTAATCTGTGGTGATTAAGTAAATGAGAGCTCAGTGGGAGGAGGGAAGGTGCTCGGCACCGCGGTGAGTCACGTCCTTGGTGGCTCCGCCGCCGGTGCCAGCCCGAGGGCGGGAGGAGCAGCGGATGCTCCTGCCTGCAGTCCTCGGGCAGCACCGGGCTGAGCTGACAGAGCAGGCTGGAAAAGCTTGTCCTGTTGGAGGTTTGGTCAGGCTTTAAGAGAGGGCTTCAAGTTTCAGGCACGTCAACCTCATGTGTTCCATGAAGGGCAATGAAAAGGGTTTCGTGTCCCAGGGCTGTGCTCTGCTGGCCCACCACTGAACTGAGATTCACCAAACCTTGCAAATCCCCTGATGGATCTGCTCCTGCTCCCACTGGAAACACCTGACACCAGATCAGCTGACATCAGATCTAGATCTGTAGAGGGAAACCACGGTGGGTTTTTTTGTTTGAGGAAGTATTTTTCCTAATGATAGTTTTTTCAAGCACTTTGCATTTTCTTATTGCATTGCTGAACCCCTTCTTTAAAAGCCAATAAGGTAAGCAGGGACCCTCTATGCAAGGCTTTTTTCCTATTCCACTCTGGCTGTAGAGCTGCTCTTCAATGGGTGCCACTAATAAAGAAATCCTCCCTTTGTCCTCTCCTCCTTTAAGCCAACCCAAGGGAACTAGATAGCATTTTAGCAAGCCATTATTAAAGGGATGGTAAATACAAACCCTTGATGGAGAGCTGTGGTGTAGGAACAGATTGCCCAATTTTCTTAGAGCAATGGAGATGTGCGTGTCATTAATAAAACATCTTGTTGTATGGTTTTTAATTATTTTTCCCATCTCAGTGGAGATCGTTACCTCTGCTCACATGAAAGAGCAGATAACTTGATGAAGGTTCTTGTAATAAGCATTGTTGGAGCCATCATCTGCCAGAGCATCTTGGTAATTAATGGTTTGTTTAAATTCCAGGGCATAATTGCCTTTGCGTTCTTGACTGTGGCTGTTGCTTGGATCCTAATGGGACATCTGTAGAGAAAACAGAGGGGCAGTGAGGGTTTAGTTAATCACAAATGCTCATCAGCCAGGTGAGCTTCAGTGGTGTCACAGTCCAGAGGTGCCACTTGGAGAGTGGCTCAAGGAAACAGAACCTCTTTCCTGGGCATTTGGGATCTTCCAGCAATTTACAGTGCCATGGATTTAGGGACAGGACTGAACACCTCCTGAGCTAAGATCAGTGGGGTTTTTTTTCTGGTGGCTTCTCCAAACACTAAACACCATCCTGTGTGACAGCACAAGGTGCCTGTACAGGCAGGACCAGGAGATCTGATTGTACTAAATATTTTCTGGACCAGCTGGCATCTTGCTCTTTCAGCTAGGACTGGGCCCCAAACCCCTGCCCTCACTGGGCTCTTTCTCCTCCACAGAACAGCATGAGAAGACTTTTGTCCCTTGTCCTTGCTGCAGCCCTGCAAATTATTTGCACCCTGTTTCACCTGATTTTATTGTGAGACCTGAAAAAGGTGATTCTGTGTTCCCCACTCCCAACTCTGATGCATGGTGAAGTAAATAAGTGCAGACATAAAAAAGGGCTTCTGAGCCTTGTAAATGTGGAAGAGATTTTGAGAACATGATCCATGCACAGCTTGAAATTCTTAGAACATGTGAAAATAAGTATCTTGCTGAAACAAAAAATAAAAAATTATAGTGACATACATCTCAGGAGATGCAAATCCTGAGGAGAGGAAAGGGACCAAGGGGTCTGCTCACACTGCTTTGAGGCCAAAGAGCCATGGCATTAGTTGTGTCAGGACTGTCACTTTGCAGCCAGTAAAGCATTTAGTACAATTGCAACTTGACAAATCCTGAAGTGCAAAGCTAATTTCAGTAAATGGTGGTTGCTAGATGGGTACACATCCTCGCTGAAGAGGTTAACACTGTTAGCTGAGCAATAAAAACATCACTGGAAACCTCATCCTCTCCATGCCTAGAGAGTAAACAGTGAGAAATTCCTCCTTGGAAGGTGTCTGTGCAGCAGGAGGCAACGGCCAGAGCTGGGATCTCAAACAGTAAATAGAGGTTTTTATACCTCAATGACTTAACCACCCATCTGAGCGTTCATGGTTCTCTGCTGTCACCAGGTCTCATGTTTAAGGACAGAAAGAATCCTGGTATGAGGGAGGGATCTCTCCTCCACTGCCACAGGTCCCCACAGGTGAGCAGGGACAAGGTGCCTCATGTAAAACTCCCCTCTGAAACACCCACTACCAATTCCTGCTGGGCATTTAATTTCTCAGCCAAAATGTTGAGTAGCTGCTGATTCCAAGATGACAAGTGAGCGGCTCGGAATGGTATTGTTGATTATTTTTGGGAAGCCCCCTGTTGCTGTGGTGACAGCCTAGAAGGAGTGAGTTTGCTATCTTAAATGCCTTTGGGCACTTCTGTGTGTGAAAACGTGCTGTGTTCCCAGCTCCCCTGGCTGGGAGCCTGAGCCAGTGGAGCAGCACAAAATGATTCCAAGTGATGACTGGGAAGAGAGTGAGCATCACCAGTGGTGACTGTGGGTGAGCATCTCACCTCGCAGGATAGAGGTGTACAAATATCCAGCTTGTCAGAGATGCTTCCTTCACCTTCTTCAGGATGTTCCCAGGGAAATCTGAGCTCTGGACATGTTGGGATAGTGGGAACTCAGAGAGGTTCTCTCTTCCCGAGGTCTTGTCCTTTGAGAGATCATCAAGCAAGAATCCCTTTGTGAGTTACCATGGGGGAGTCAGCTTGCAGAACAAGGCCTAAATTTAGCTGCTTTTGAGTCACAGAATCCTAGAACAGTTTAGGTTGGAAGGAACCATAAAGATCAGGTCATTCCAACCCCCTTGGCCATGGGCAGGGACACCTTCCAGCAGACCAGGTTGCTCTCCAGCCTGGCCTTGGACACTTCCAGGGATGGCAAGGAACAGCAGCATCTCTCTCCCTCTCAGGCACCCGTGGCTTCTCTCCTGTGTTAGCTGTCATCCTCCTCCTGTTTCTGCAAATGCTGTAATTCGAAAATAGAAAAAGGAGAAGAATGAAACAAAACAACTGCTTAAAAAGACCTGTTTAAAAAAAAAAAAAAAAGGGAACCTAAGATATAATTATGACTCTTGGATGATATTTTCCTCTGGAAAAATACTAAACATGTTCATGTGATGTTCTGGTGTACAAGTATCTGCAGCACGTCTCCCTCTTGCTCTTTCTCTTCCTCCCTCTCCCTTGCTCTGTGTTCCAGGAGCTGCCAGCACGTTCTGCAGACGGATCCACAGAGCTCAGATGGGAACCTGCAGCACTGCTGGGCTCAGATTTAGGGATCACTCCACAAACATCACTCCACAAAAACCACGCAACGTGCTCACAGCATTTTTTTGAATTACATTTTGAACCCTCTTTTCACCCTTATTTCCAGCTCATTTCTGAGAAGCTTTGACGGAACAGAGGCACTAAAGGGCTCGGAGGTGTTGAGCCATCCCTGACCAAGGCGGACAAGCCCCGGGAGCTCACAGAGCAAGGCAGGAGCAATTCCTTGCGGGATGGTGGAGCCCAGGGGTTGGATTTGCGGGACAGAGCACCACGGTTTAAGCCAGGTATAAGAGAATACAGGCAGCAGAAGCTTCTGCAGCTCAGTGGCACACGAGCAGACAAACAATCCCCGCCGGCTGCGCTCGCCCCTGCTCTCATTCCCTGCCGGATCAAGCCCGCTGCTAATTGTGCTGTCAAAGCTCTGCGGGAAATTCCCCCCACCGTCCTACCGAGGCTTCTCCTGACACACTCCTGGGGTTAAAGGATCCTGGGCTTAATTTATTCACTGTTCTCAGACCCGGGACCTGCGCTTTCCCTTTCACTTCTCCCCTGAGAGAGGTTTGCAGTAGCTAAAATTCAAACCCTGCAGCAAATCACCATGTTTTGCACTAATTTAACACGAAGCTTCGGGTACTTAAACATTTCTCCAGTCTTTGAGCACAAAAGTGGCCTTTTTTTCCCTTTGCCACCCCATCTCCTCTGTTATTCAAACCCCGTTCCGAAAAATTTGAAGAATGAGCCATGTTGCTTGTTCCTTTCTGGCATATTTCATATTTGAAGAGCAGATTTTCCACCATGTTGCAGAAAAAGACTCACCATTGGACACTGTCCTTAGCAGGCTCCCGAGAACCCAAGCTGGATTTAGGGCTGGTGAGAAAACCTGAAAGAAGATTTTTGTCCCAAAACCCAGAGTTTAAGCGTGGGACATTTGCAAATCTCAGATTTGGGCAGCTGATCACGGCTCTGATGCTGCCCTGTGGGGTCAAACCTCAGCATAGGGGGCTTGAGTCCTCCACAAGGGTTAGATGACCCCATAAGGATGCAGCCTTTGCATAAAGCTCCTTTTTTTCTGTTAAAAACTGAAGCCTCACATCTGTCACAACACTTCTGAGGCATCATTTTCTTTTCAGGTAACTCTGAACCTGTCAGAAAAAGAGATGGAAAAAGAGCAGACCTTTCCCCAAATAGGGTGTAGCTCAGTGAAAAGACAGAGCCAAAAAAAAAATGGAGATGCCAATAAAAAAATAGGAAAAGGATACTTTTCTAAAGTATTTTTTTACCTGTTATTTTGAAAAGATGCTTAAAATCAACCAAAGGCTCTTCCTTCCAGCTGCAAAGGTGTCGTCCTAAATTAAAGCTCCCATGAAAATTCAAGCTGCCTTGTCCTCATCAGGGTTTTAAATTGAATTAGTCAACTGAATTAGGAATGCTCTTTGCTTTTCTGTGTTTGGTGGTGGCTGATAAGCCTGCAGCCACAGAGAAGCCTGGGTTTGATCCCAGCTGCTGCATTCCTGTGTGTGGAATTGGTTAACCATGTGCAGGAGAGCCCTCCTGAGCCAGGCCCATATTTCCTCCATAAATGATACTTGTGACAAATACCTGGTGTCATTGATATTCCATTAGTTTCCTTCAGTGAAAGATCAGACAGCTTTAAAAAGCCAATAAATTCCCACAGATTGTCTCTGAAAGGGAGAGAAAAGAGATTCCTTGGCAGGCCACACACCATTAAGCCCAAGCAGTGAGCAGTGTTTTATGGTTAGCAGGGCTGAGGTCACTACTTCTGGATGGGTGCAATTAAGATTCACTGAAGCTACCAAAACCCCAGTATTCTTCAGGTGCTGGGGCAAAGACACCTTGTTCAGACAGCAGCAGCCTCAGCTTGCAGGAGGGATGTTCTGCACTGCTGCAACTCCAGGCTGTGCTGGCCCTGGGAGCACCACCCATGCTTAGAGGTTCAAACCAGCACAGATCCCACTTAAAAAAATAAAAAGCTTTATGAAGATCCAGGGAAATGTCTTTGAACCTAGAGATTCTGCTTGCCTTGCAGACTAGAGGCCATTTTTAAAGGGGTTTTGGAGTGTTGTTAAAACTCTGCCCTGACAATGTGCCCACCTTGTGGTCACCACGTCTCTGTCACTCCAGAAAATGTCTCAAAGCCACGTGGCTTTCTTTTTTTGTATGCAGACCATCCCTATGTGAGGTATGAAATGGCAGCAGCTTCCTCATTGCCTGGTGGGCTCAGGAACTCTGGATATTGTCAGGTTTTGGGTGCCATTTCCTGACATTTGGGTGTCCTTCCATCCATCTGTCTGTTGAAATGATTTCCCCAGATCTTGCTCTAGCTGCAATCCTTCAGCAAGTCCTTTGTTCCCACTATTCTGCTTATGCCTGAAAAATCATGCTATTTGTGCCCAGAAATATCTTTTAGCCATTTGCACCCAGACTTTGAATTTCAAGAGCCATTGATTAGGCTTTTGGGGGGTTTGTTGATTTTTATTTTTTTTAGTATTATTTTCTATAGGTAAACCAAATCTTTTTAGCTAAGTACCAGAATAAATGAATATGCAGAATTTTTTTTCTTCAAATGCGTGCTTTGATGAATGAGTCATTCCCTTTGTTACAGGAGAATTGTTGGATCTCTGGTGTTTTCAGGCTCTGAGCAAGGCAAGGTTGGGAGGAGGAGTTATTGTCTTTTATTAGACTAGATGATATAGTTGGAAAAAATCAGGCAGGATTTCAGGCACGTGATCTTTTCCTTCAGGTTTGGAGCTGCTTTAGCTGCCTTCAAAGCTGACTGCAAGTTAAAAACAATCGTTGCAATATTTGACTGGGTTGAGCCAAAGTCAGTGCAGTTGTCTTCAGCTTCTCCTCCTGACCTGGGAAAAGAGTCCTGGATTTCTGTGCCAGCATCACCTCATGCTAAAGCTCTTTATCATCTCACCCATTAAATGATAGCAGCCCCTTTGAACATATTTACCCACACGTCTGTTTGGCTTCCAGTGGCTCCCTTATACCTGATAAATAAAATCAATTGGAGATAATGAATGGCATTTCAGCCTTCTTCCTCCCAACGTTTGGATGGAAACCTTCAGGTAATTCCAGTCCCACACCACATTTGCACAGGAGGAAAAGGAGGGAGGGGCAGATGCTGTAATTTAAAACTTCTCTCTGAAATAATTTGGTGTGGGGGGGGAAATCCCCAAGTTGACAAACCTCTGAGTAAACCTTTTGGGGAGTCTCTCTATCAGATCCTGGGGCTGGAAAACTTTTCCATCTGGGGAAGGAATAGCACCATGAGGAGACACCCTGATGTCAGGGCTGGTTTAGGCTGTGGCTGGGTGAGTGGCACCAAGTGTTTTGCACATCCCTGGCTGCCAGGAGGAGAAATTCCAGCCCCCATCATGACACCCCACTAACACAAGGCTGTGGGTGATGCTACCCCCAGGCAAGGTGCTGCCTGATGGATTTTGGGGAAATAACCAAGCAGACCCTCAAAAAACCCTTAGGATTTATACAGCACTGGTGTTTTTCAGGCGAGGTGTCTGCTCTGGGCCAAGCCAGGCTCTGCCTGTTTGTTTCAGCCTGGCTGGGTGTGGGAATGCTTTCCTCCCCCTCTCCCGCTGCATCTGACTCAGAAAATGTTTGAAAATCCCAGGTTTCTGCTGTCTCCTGCCTCTCCCGCTCTGGGTAACAGGAGGCTGAAGGAGAAGCAAACAAAGGCGTCCTTATGCTCTGGAGAGCTGATGGGTCATGAAGCAGCAACTCCTCCTCTTCTCCTGCTGCCCTCCCGGGAATCTGGCCTCCCCATTGTCTGCAGCAGTTCCAGGCACGTTAAAGGCCTCCTCGTTGTGGCTGTCACATCCAAGACAGGGCTGGGGCTGAGGGGGGGATGTTTTTATCAATTATCCAAGCTGCAGAACACGTCTGAGCCCTTTGCCGTGCCCGCGGTCCGTGCGTTCGCTGCTGGGCTTGGATGGGTGAAGAGGTTACAAAGCCAGGGAAAAAGGCACTGCAGGCATCTCGTTACCCTGCTCATCTGCACTTGTGTGCTCACTCCTGTCTTAAAATCATCTTGCAAGTTTGTTGGAGGCAGAGTTTCCCTTTTTTTTAAATGTTTGTGTAGCAGTGAGCCCTGCAGGACCCTGCTCCGTGCGCAGGAAGCATCATTTTAACAGAAACAGTGCCACTGCTGATGCCTTGGGAAGGCTGACCTGAAACAGAGGCTGGACAGAGTTAAAGAATAAAGTTGGTATTTATTAAAAGGCCTCCAGGATCTTCCCTGGGCATTACAGGAGCCTGACCAAGGCTGCACCTGGGGTGGGCTGAGAATGGTCACAAAATGGCTCACCGGTCACAAGATTTTACATTTTTATAAGTTTTGGTCCATTTGCATATTGGGGTTTAATTGTCCAATTACAGCTCCAGGTTATGAAGTCCCATCCCTCTTGTCCTTCCTTTCAGCCCACTGTTATTTCTCTTTGGGGCCTGAAAATTGTCCTTGGTCTTCAGCAGGAGAAGGATTTGTTTTGTCTCCCTGCTCTGTGAAGAGAGCTTACCAGCACTTACTATAAGGCTCAGAGCCACACCCCTAGGCAGCACAGAATCTGAAAATGTGAAAGCTAAAATCTAAGGCATCACTGTACAGTTGTGAGTCCAAGAGACAGAGGATGGCACCTGGTTTATTTCCAAAATCCATTGCAAAAGCAGGGACCAGATCTGACCTCATCACAGTCTGCATCGTCCTCATGAAGAGATGAGGAGGGGCAGGCATTGATCTCTTTGCTGACCAGTGACAGGACCTGAGGGAATCGCTGGAGCTGGATGGAGCGAGCTTTAGGTTGGATATTAGGAAAAGGTTCTTCCCCAGAGGGTGGTGGGGCACTGAACAGGCTCCCCGGGGAAATGGTCACAGCACCAAACCTGTTGAGACTGGATTTAAATAAAAGGAAAGGCATCTGAGGGTCTACGCAAGGCAGAGCAAACCTGAGACTCCTTTTCTCAGCCTCTCAGGGCTCCCATCTGCAAGCAGGGACCAACTCCTTGCTATTTTGCTTTTTATTTTCTCTAATAGTGGCTCAGATGCATGAGGAACTGCAATGAGCTCCTGCTGCAGCACTGGGCTGTCATAAGAAGACAGGGAAAAAATCACAGTTTCTAGGTAGAGTCCCTGTGCCATGTTCAGGTTGGCACCTGGGAGGGATGAGGAGGAGCATTTCCAAGAGATCTGCTGGGGAGGTTTCTGAAAGCGTTTTCAAGCCCGTGACCTTGTCAGTAGAGCTTCCGAACCCTGTGATGGCCAACAAACCTTCATCCCTGTGCAGTGTCCTCATCTTCTTTATATAAACTCGAGCCCCAGGCGAGGGCAGGCGGCCAAGCAAACACACACAAATTCCTTCCTTCCCCGCTTCCAGCCCGCGCTCCGCTCAATGCACGGGCCCGACATGGGGCCTTGGAGAGAAAGGTCAGGACCATTTGGTGTCCTCTTACTTTGGCTAGTGAAAGGGTGTCTCTGGCTGTGCAGCCTTCTAAAAATAAGCCAGGCTTGCAGAGAGGTTTTGCTCCTCCACCACACACGAGAATAAAAGCATAGGGGAGGTAGGAAAGGTGTCGGGCGACGGAGGCGTCCAAAAGCGCTGCTTCCCTCCAAACCACACATATGCTTCCTCCTTTGTGTGAGCATCCTGCACGCTGAGAGAGGGGCACAGAGGGAAGGAGAGGCCTCAGAAAGCCTCTCTTGCCACTGGCATGGAATGCAGACCTGCTGGAGGGGCCACAAATGGACTCCTGCCCTGGTGAGCAGGCTGGCAGCAGGGGCTGGGGACATGGGCACGATGCCTGTGAGTGGGCAGGGTGCCACCACGGCTGCAGTGTGTTGCAGTGTGCTCTTTAAGTCATATGTATCCACGTTTTCATTTTATGGTTTAACCCAGCACACCCCTGCTTTTCCCCTGGTTTTTGGTCCAACCCAGGTGTTGCAATCCTTCCCTTGCCCAATTCCACCCATGTTATTTCCCCTAATTCCCCTCTCAAGCTCTGCTGTCATTGGGCAGTCACCTGACTCCAACCCCAACCCCTCCTGCCCTCTGTGTGCATAAAAGCCATCTGCACGTGGCAGATAATGGTCTTGGATTCCACCATGAGTTGAATAAACCAGTTTGTTCAACTCCCAAGACCCGTGCTGCTGTTCCATCTGTCCCTGTGCCGAAGATTCGATAACTGGGACCCTCAGAACTCGCAAGGGGGTTTGTCACACCCCATTCTGTGCTGCTTAACCGAGAGCATCCCTGGGGTACTGAGGTACCTCAAGGAAACTCTACACAGTGGGGGCACGGAGCAGTGCCAGCAGGCTGAGAGGGGCTTCGAGTGGCCATGGGTTGGGGGAGACCTGTGAGAGAGCCATGGGCTGGTCAGAGCAATAACAGCTCCTGCATAGGGGAGCTGCTGAGTCGGGGTGTAATCCTTTGGGAACAGGTCTGCCTGCCAGGGGCAGCCCCTAGGACAGGTCACCAAGGGAGATTTTAAGGCTTTAACTCCTTCAGGACTTTGAGGGGTCCAACAGCACGGAGCAGGTTGCAGAGGTGGCTGTAGCACTGATATTTCAGGTCCTGGCAAGGATCTCCCACCACCAGAGCTGGCCAGTACAAACCAGTTCACTTCAGTGTTCATCACTTTTTTTTTTTCCCCTTTGGCTTACCATGCAAATATGTCCTGTGACAGCACTTCTCCCGTGATTTTGAATGCTGAATCCAGCTTGATGTTCTATGAAAGGCATTTCTCACTTGACTTTTCCCAGGCAATCCTGCCTCAACCAATTAATTGCTCATCTAAGCAAACCCACAAAGTGTGACCAAGTCAGCAAGAAACAGCAGAAGAATGTGCTAGAAAACCATGGATTTACCCTGGCTTTCAAAATCAGGAGAGTGTTTCCATCATGTTTATGAGAGACAGCTTGGAAGTTTTCATCCAGAATGCTGCATGTGGGTCCCCTGGGTAGAAGGAGGGGGATTTCAACCCAAAGGAGTGTGAAGGAGGTCAGAGGAATGGAGAACAAACCCTAGGAGAAGGAACTAAATCCTCCTGGTGTTGTAGATGGATTTTAGTCATTATATGAGCAGTATTATATTTTATGGCTGCCTAAAACAGCTGATCGTGGGATTTGAGAAATCACTGGCCATATATTCTACACTGTAATCAGGAATTAATCTGGCCAACTGCCCACAGCTCTGTGATTGCATCTCTCCAAAGAGCCTTATAGTATTCCTTGAGGTCTGGGTGGATGGCAAACACTGGGAGCAGTCATCAGTCTCTGACAAAGCAGAGCAAGAGATGGTGACGATAAATAAAGTGGAGGTCAATCCAATTTCCTGTGATGGGCCATTTGTGAGAGGGAAGGGGTTTGTCTGTGTGAGAACCACCTGACATTGTCCAGGCAACCTTCCTGTTAACCATCCTCTCCTTCAACAGGTAAGGGTGTAAACGTGCCTGTCCAAACCCAGCTGGGATTTTACATCCACAACACAAGTCCAGCTCAGGAGCTGTGGAATTGAATATCAGGAAAACAGTGTTGGCCCTTTGGATGTGTGTGAGCCAAAACCTGGGGAAAACCTGTTTATGGGAGAGGAAACTAGGAGCTCTTCACTCGGTTCCTTCTGGGTAACTGCTGTGCTGTGGATCAAAGCTGCCTGACAGCACAGAGGCATGGGCAGCACTGGTGCTTAAACTGGAGGACAATTCATCCAGCCTGGCTGAGCTGAAGAGTAATAAAAAATAAAAGCCTTGGTGATAAGCTGGGAAGGCTGCTGTTTCCCCAGAAAACAAAAAAATTTGCTCAAAACCTTCTTGTCCCCCTGTTTTTGACAAGAATCACCAGGAAAGGCACTGTGCTGGGCTGTGATTGCAGCTCTCACCCCAGCTCTGAGCTTGGGCCACTCCTTCTGCCTTTCACTGTCTCCCCTCTGTAAGATGGAGAGATTCTTTAATGGCTGAAAGGGGGTAGATTTAAATTGGATGTGAGAAAGAAATTCTTCCCTGTGAGGGTGGTGAGGCACTGGAACACATTGCTGAGGGATGTTGTTGAAGCTCCATCCCTGGAAGTATCCAAGGCCAGGCTGGATGGGGCTTGAAGCAACCTGGGATAATGGAAGGGGTCCCTGTCCCTGGCAGGGGATGGAACTGGATGATCTTTAAGGTTCCTTCCAACCCAAACCTTTCCATGACTATGATTCTATGATTCATACTTACAAAACACTGCAGGGTTCTTCACCAAGCATTTGACAACCACAGAATGATCTTATTAAACGTGAGCGTTGGGTTGACTTGGATGATGTCCCAACCAACATTCATCTCCCAAACAAAACTGAGGTGAGCCAACTACTCTTCAGGCTATAAACAATAGCTGTGATGGGCAGGAAGTGATGCAGGTAACACTTCCAATTCACAGCTCAGCCATCACTTAGAAAACACCTTTAGTCACAACCAAACAAAGCTCCCCAAAGCTGATTTGATTCTTCTCTGCTCCTCAGCCCCTACGTGCTGCAGGAAACCTGTTGGTGTTGTGCTCTGCAGAGAGAGGGGAAAGGCAGCCAAGGAAGCAGTACAAAATCTGCCTCTGGAGGTTCATTTTGCAGGGAGCTGCAGGGACTTTCACACACGTATAGAAATGTATTAATAACAAACAGAGTCATCTGGAACATTCCTACATGCCGGGTAGGGGTTAGTGCTTCCAAGTCAGGGAAATCTAGCAGATGAGGAAAGAGGGACTGCGAGGATAAACGGGAATGCTGGCGTAGGGCTGTACCCAGAGGCTCGAATCTCCGGAGGAGGGGATGGGGAATTGCCTGCCCCCGATTCAGGAGAGCCAGCCCCGAGATCAGAGCCAACAAAGGCTGTTATTGCTGGCAAGAGCAATGAAATTAAAGAGATGTTTCACTATCCATCATCAGGTGTGTCAGTTTTCAGCACTTAACGGCTGCAAGTTAAAGCCTTTCTCAGCTGCATTTCCAGTCATTGGCTTTTAATTTCGGGCACAAAGGAGGGAATTGCATTGGAAGTACTGCAGGTGAGATTTCCTCCCTCCTGCCACACATTTCCGAGGCAATGCATCAGTAATGAGACTTCATGGGCAGCGTCTTCCTTGCCAAAGCAGAATAATTAATTCAGTTCTTTACCTGGTTGCTTGTCCAAAATCACTCTGGGATAATGAGATAGAGACTATGCCAGTCCTTTCCTCTGGTGTGTGACAGCCAAATGCCACACCCCAGATCACATCACCACCCCTCCTTGCAGAGTTGGGGTGTCTGAGGAGCAGGGCACAGTGCTGAGGTGTCACCAGGAGTTTGTGGCTTGTGCTCAGCCTCTCCAGGTGTGGTCCCAGGCTTTCCTTTGGCATGCCAGGCTGAGGATCACATCCATGGGGCACGTGTCAGCTCAGCTCAGCCCAAGCTGTGCTGAAGAAACCCTGCTGCAGCCTTTGCCATAGGGTTCAGCCCCCGAGTGAAGAAATGAACAGAACCACACAGAGGGTGAGAGCAGCAGCACATGGAGCATGGGAGGACTGAAGAAAGGAGCCCCTTCACTTTCACAGCCACATGAATGTGTGTCAGAGAGAGATACAGGCTCCTTTTTGGCATTTGTCAGACAACAGCAGTTTCTCAAGGCAGCATCATATGGATTTTCCTTTTATAACCATCTCTCTCGTGGAAATCCCCATTGGTCCCTGCTATTCCAGCAAAGGAGAGTGTCTAATTCGGCTCATTTTCCCCCAGGAAGATCCAGCTGATTGTGCAATAGCAATGTGTACCAGCACGTTAATGGTGCTTGGCACCTTCCTGGGCTGCACGGGAGGCAGGGGATATTGCTGTCATTATGGAATTAGTCATGCTGGAAACACCGCGGGGTTTGTTTAATCCAAGGAGAAAAGAAAAGGAATTGGTGGGGTGGGGTGAACAGAGGCAACAACGGCAGCTTTCTGAGCCAGACAGGGAGGGAGCCAGGGCAGGACCTGGCACCTTTGCCAGCGAGGGGATGTCCCAGCAGCTCCCCGTGTTCCGCCTGCCTGGGGCTGAGCGGGGGTTTCAACCAGCTGCACTTTGGGAATTTTTCACCATGCAGGACCCCAAGAGGTGCCTGGCTGGATTTTAGCAGGTATAAAACAGTCGGGTCACTGCAGACCCCCACGGGAGGAGTGGTCTGGAGGGAAGGGCCCTGCCTTGCCTTTGCCTGTGGTCACACACCGGGGATGCTCTTGTGTTGATGAGGAGAGGAGGGTTCAGGGCAGCGCTCCCTGCTCTGCTGCTCTCCAGCTTTCACTGCCACACTGCTCCACAGCGTGGCATTCTGCAGGGCCCCTCTGCCTCCCCAGGCCTTTCTGGGGTTGGGAACCATTGTCACACACTTGCCCTCACATCCTCTCCTCTGGAAATAAGGGCACAGCCTGAGCTGATCAGCGCAGTGACCTGAGCCCTGGCTCCTGACCACCTCCTGACCCAAAGAAGAGCACTGCAGGAGGTAGGTGCCCCATGAGGTGCACCCAGCTCCTTCTGACCGTTCAGGAGACATCTCTGCAGGTGAGCTTGCAGCAGCCTAGACCCACTGTCTCTCTGCTGGCTCTTCATCCCACCTGGCCTTCAGGCACCTCTGTTTCACAGCTGCAGTTGTGTGCAAGCCCTCCCCATGCCACTGGCTGTGTGCTGAGTGCCAAGGCACAGCTGGGATGGTGCCAGCTGGAGATTGTCTGCCTCCAATCTCCTCCTCCCAAGCCAAGACTTAATGGTTTTGCAGCAAACTCAGGGGCTGCTTGTCCCCCACCTGTGCCTGCAGAAGTGCTGCTTAGATTTCATGTGCTGTCAAGGGGTTTGAGATCCTGCCAGCTGAGCTGGCCCTCACAGGGCCAGGAGAGGATTGGTCTGGACTAAATTAATGCACAGACAGGTCCCTCAAGCTGCTGTGAGACACTCAGCCCACAGGAAACACTGCCATGTGTAATGCCATAGGGAACCAGGCCAGAAGTTTTGGCCTGAGGAGAAGGGATGCCTGTCTCTCCTTCAGCCAGCCCACACCATATTCCCTCCCATGAGTTTTCCTCCTGAGTGCAAGGTCCTGACAAGGGACATTTTCTACCAGTCACTCCTGGTGCCACAAGAAAATGTCTGCAGCAAGCCTGGCTGTGTGCTGGAGCCTGTCCCACCCTCTCATTTTTGAGGGACGTGGAGCAGTGCTCCCACCGGCAGCCTCCCTCCCTCCCTCCCTCCCTCCCTCACTCGTGGCAAGGGGGGAAGCAAGATGTGGTGAGGATGTGCTCTCCCTGCTGGGTGCTGCTAATTAACATAAGAAACAGAACCAGAGGCTATGAGGCATCGAACCAGAGTGTAATTAGCTACATGGGATTTGCTAAGTGTCTCAGCAGTCCGGACAACAAGCAGGGAACCTCAGGGCCAGCCTCTGTCAAGGAGCTGCTGTGTGACAGCAGAGCCCCTCGAGGGTTGCTCAGCGCTGCCCTGGGTCCTTCTGTGCCTGCTCCAAGGCCATGTTGGGATGTGTGGAACGGCCAAGTCCCTGCTCCCCACCCCAGGCTGCCAGCAGCACAGACATCTCTCTCCTCCTCGCTGCAAGTTATTTATTATTTATGCACCCAAGTGCTCAGGAATACCCAAACGGTTCGTGTGCTCAAAAGTCCAGAGCTCGGCCGAGATATTTTGCTGCCTACGTTTCCTTTTCCTCCTTTTCTCCTTTGCACTGGGTCTGCAAAGGTGCTGTCACTGGGTCAGTCAGTGGGGATGGGAGCACTCAGCTGGTGTCGGGGTGTCTCCTTGTCACCTTCATCTGCTTCTCCCAGGCACAGGGGAAGGATGCCCTGGTGGGATTTCATCATCTCAACTCCCTTTGCCGGGCCATGGAGACCTTGTGAATGCCAAGAAGAGGGTGTCCAAAAGATGCCAGGTGAATCACACCTCCAGAAGCCCCTGACCTTGCCCACTGAGCACCCAGTGGCATCCACAGGTGTCCACAGGCAGACCCAGACAGGTTGTCACACCCCTCGGGACTTGGGGACTTCGGGGACTGTGAGCCCAAGGTAGAAAATATTTTATGCTGCTTCTGGTCTTCATGGTCATCTTGTGATGGGCTGGATTTAAATGTGCCTGGTTGAATCTATCCTTTAGTGGGATAATAAACCCACCCACTCGAATCTCTAAAGGCTTTGGAAGCCACAGACAAAGGGATCTATCCTCAAGAGGCTAAACCAGAGGCAGTAGGACACCTCCTCTTTTGGATTAGCCAAAAGAGGACAAAAATAGCCTCAATCCCACCGGAAGCCTGAACCTGGGTTGTGATTCATGTCCTGGCTGGCTGCCCACGAGGTTTGCACAGGAATTTGTGAGTGGAGCTGTCGGGTTTCTGGCCCCAGCTACCCTGAGTGCCTGCAGGAAGGATGAACCCTTCCTGAGACATGCCAAGGCTTGGAAAGGAGCATCACGTCACGCCTGGCAGGAGGAACCTGCTCCAAACATAAAGCAGCTTCTGTTCAAGGCTCCCTTTTCTATTTTTACATGCATGGAGTGGTGTAAAATGTGCTTTTTTATTTTGCTTTTGATGAAACCCTGCTTGCAATAAAACACAGAGCAAAAAGGACTGGAGCCTCTCTGGAAAAGGGGTGATGGGGAGAGAGAAAACAAAGCAGCAACCAAAAATCTGTCACCTGCTGATGATGTTAGAGGAGATGTTTGGTCCTGTTGCTGCTCTGTGTGTGCTCTCCTGCTTCCAGCCTGGCAGCCCTTGCCTGTCCTCCAGGAAAAAAGATTTAAAATGACTCACAGGAGTAATGCTGACCCATTGAGCAACACCAGGGGCTTCATGGCCAGGATCTGGGGTGCGTGAGACAAACCCTGTGACAGCTTTGGCACTGAAACAATTCTCTTTCCCAGGGTTTTTTTGCACTGATTTTAGGCATCCTCTTCCCTACCCTAATGGAAGAGAAACAGATCTGTATGGTCAGAGATCAAGAAAACCCCAAACAAGGAGAAAAAATTATATTCACTTGCTTAATATTTGATAAAATCCAGTTCTGTCTGAGCCCAGGGTGATTTGGTTTAACCACAGTGCGCAGGGGGGATTTTTTACATGACTTTGCAGACAGAGGCTGAGTCTCCTGGGTCATGCTGTTATCTCATGAGCAATCACTCTTGTCCATGCTGGGGTAAATGAAAAAAAGTTTGGGATGAGGGAAGGGGCTCCAGGTGCAAAGGGAAACCCCAGGGATGGTTTTGAATGACAACTGATTGCCTGCACTGATATTTGCCCAGAGGGTGAGATGTAAGTGCTCATCTCCTTTGCACACAGGGTGGGAGATTTTTTAATCATCCACCTCACATCCCCCAAAAATTAATAAAAAAATTTCCTTGGGCAGGAAAGCTTCATCTTTTCCCCATTCCTTATGCTTGCAATAAATAAAAATCTGCTCCCTGCTGCTCCTCTTGCCTCCCTGATCTCTGGTGTTTCTCAGCCCTGGCCTCACCCCAGAGCTCTGCAGCTGAAAGCAAAGAAGGTGGGATGGGGGGTGGGATGGGGCTTTCTGCAGGACAGATGCCACAGGGGAAGACAACACACTTGGCTGGGGTGGGACTCACTTTCCAGCACTAGGGCCCTTTGTGAGCTCTCATCTCTCAAACCCTCCTTGTTTCTTCTCTTTTTGGGAGAGAGGAGCTTCCACCTCCCTCTGGATGGTGAGATCTCACCTGAGGTGACAGTCACCCAGATGTGGGCAAGACTGTGCCTTGGTATTTTGATAATTAATGGACTGACTGCAAATCCAGTCAGTTCTAACCTCAACAAGGTCTGTGGGTCTCTGCTCTGCCCTTGGCTCTGGGAATTTGGGATCAGGGACTGGTCAGCACTTACAGCTTCACTTTGCTGAGGATGATGCTGTAGCTCACTGCATTGGTCTAACACCTGGAAGAGCCTTTTAATCTTGGCTTTTAAGGGCTTTTATCTCTGTCTCAAAAGCACATCTGCTGTGTCTGTGTCACCTAACCAAGACCAGGACTGAAGCCTGGGCTCCTGTGATTATCCGCAGCCTGATCCACAGTATGTGTGCTATCCCAGAACAGTTAATTCCCCCACAGGAGGTGCCCAGTGGCACTCCCAATGTGCAGGCAGGACACTGCAGCCCTATTTGGGACAGCAGGAAGGTCAGTCAGGTAAAAATGTTGGGTACAGACTCACATGGGAATACAGCACTGTCCCAAAAGTGAGCCAAAGACATTGTCCCCCTGCAGAATTGCCTGGGCTTTGAGAGCAGATAGATGTTTTGGGAACTATGATCCAAGGCGAAAATAAGCTGGAAAAAACCAACCTGGGAGCTAAGCCCAGTGGAGTTCCTTAGTGCCTCATTAACGTCCTGAATGCTGTGTCCAATCTGCCCAGAAACGCACAGAAAATTTCTCCTTTGGATTAAGCACCAACCATAAAACTCCTGGCAGGGACCTGGCCACCAAGGCTGGCTTTGTCTCCACCACCCATGTCCTAAATCACTGGTGCTGAGCTCCACTCATACCCCCCCTGAATCAGCTTTATTTTTTAGTGTAAAAACCCAAACAAGAACTGGAATAAACAGATTTAGGTCCAGGTTGGGTTGTTGCAATGGGATGGGCAGAGCGTAGGCGTCTCTGCTGGGGCACTGTGTGCAAGGAATTCATCCCACCATCCCCTTCCATTGATGCCTTAAGGTTTAGCTTTCATGTTTTTCAGACTCTGTGCAGTTCTGAACCTCATATTAAGTGCTGGTAAGTTCTCTTCACACAGTAGGTAGACAAAACAAATCCTTTTCCTGCTGGAGACCAAGGACAACTTTCAGGCCCAAAAGCACAAACAAGGGTGGCTGAAGGCAGGAACAAAAAGGATGAGACCTCACAACCTGAAGCTGGAATTGGACAATTAAACCCCAATATGCAAATAGACCAAAACTTATGAAAGTGTGAGACCTCGTGACCGTTTGTCCATTTTGTGACCATTTTGGGTCCATATTGTGACCATTTTGGGTCCACCTTGGGTGTAGCCCTGGTCAGGCTCTTGTCCTGCCCAAGGTGTATCCTAGAGGCCTTTCAATAAATATTTATTTATTCTCTACCTCTGCCCAGTCTCTGTTTCAGGTCAGCCTTCCTAAGGCATCACCACGGCTGGTGTGAGGCTGGGTGAGACTCTGCAACTCACAGGCTGCTTATGGTCACTGCTCATCCCCTAAATCTTCTGTAAGGGGGAACTTCTGAAGAGGTTTGGGGGGAAAAGTCCTCTTGTTCATTTGTTTGTTCCTTCCTCCCATCTCTGGAGAGAGAGAGGATTTTTGGAAATCGGTCCAGCTTCCTTATTGCCTTGCCTGATACATTTCTTCCCATCCTCACTTTGAGGAGGAATTCAGACAAGGGCCTGATGCTAAACCCTGGGATGTGGAGGGAGCACACTGGGAATAGGAAAGTTGTGCTTGGAGGATGCAGTGCCTCTCCTCCAGCTCTTCCCACTGGGAGACACCAGCACCAGAGGCAGGGATGGGAAGAAGGTGCCCTGAGGAGTGCAGGCACCAATTCTGAAGATCTGTTATCCCAGGGTGCTCACAGACTCACAGGTTTTGCAGCTGATCCCCTCACCTGGGCTCCTCCCAAGGGGCTCCATCTGCAGCTCCCCTTCCCAGAGCTGGAAAGGGCAGGGGCTTGTTTTTAAGGAGGCTTTTCCTGGCTGGAGGTTGGCCTGGTGTGAGCAGTGCCCTACACCCTCCCTGCAGGCAGGGCTCCTTCAGCACATGGAGGTGGGGACCCAGCAGGTTTGGGGATAAAATATGGAGATTGTGGATGGATCACTGCCATGCCCCACTTGAGGATGGAGGATCCCTACAGGAAGGCAGGGCCCTGGCACAGAGAAAGGCAGCACAGCCTCCAGCCTCACTCCTGGAGAAGGTTTGTTCTCCACATCCCCCAGGGCACTGCGTGGCACCCACTGGGCTCTGACCTCCTTCCTCCCACTGAGCAGCCAGGCTGGGATATTTGGAAGGCTCCTTCCCCCCACTCCTTCCCAAGGGCCCAGGATATGATTCAGCCCATGCCAAAGCAGGGCAGATGATTCACATCCTCCAAGCACCTGTATCTCCTCATCAGCTCCAACGGGAGCCTGGGATGGAAGCTGACCTGGACCACCTTTGGGTGCTGGTCAGGCCCATGACACTCTGGAAAACTGAGCAGCACCCTGGCCTTGCAGGAATTGAAACTACTGGGATAGAGGGTGATCTTGCAAGGTGCAGCATGGAAAACCACCAGTTCTGCTGGATTTGAGGCTGCTCTGTGTCCTGACTGCCTCATCCATTAATCCATGCAGCCTGACAAGACATACCCTGTTTAAATCTGCTACCCAGCTTTAATTTTTCATGTTTCTTATGCTGCAAATTTTTTTTTTTCCCTGAGAAATTATTTAGGCAGATGGCTGAGCTTGATATTAATACACTTATTTCAACATTTGCATAGAGCATCTGTTAGGGAAAAAAAAAACCCTAAGTTCTGGAGGTTTAAAAAAAATATTTTTTTTTCATCTTCAACTTGAATTCCAAGAATCTCAGAAGACGACCACCCCTTCTAAGAATGCTGACAATTTTCATTTATTATGCCAGTAAGATGGCACTCCACTGAAATGTCAGTCACTAGCAGATGATTTGGAAGGGGAGAGGGAAATGAATGTGTGTGTTACAGAACTGATCAAGTCTAGACAAAAAAAAAAAAAAAGGGAAACTTTGAAAAGCAAGATCCTCAAAGGGTGGCCTAGACGAAGCTGCTGAGAAATTACATTTTTTTCTTTTAGAGAAGATTTGACAGTTTGTCTAAATCCCACATACCTCTTTCTTCCCTGGTAAAACAACCTCCTACAATAATTTTAGAATATTAATTTTTGGGCTAGCCACAATAAAAATAAAACCTCATGACGTGGTTCATCACTGCATGTGAAGAAGGAGCCATTCCCTTCTGTCCAAACCCTCTGGGTCACCTCCCTATTAAACCCCTTGTGCCAATGCTCTGCTTCCACCCAAAGGACTGTCCTGATGCTGAGTTATTTTATTTTATTTCTCCCTTTTATGACATATGGAGCAAAGTCAAACAGTAAATATCTTTCTGATGTTTTCAGCTGGCCTCCACAGCACGGGGTCTGTCCTGATGAGCTTTAATAACAATGTCTGCCCATCTCTGAGAGCTGCAGGTCAGGCTCAGCTCTCAACCCAGACGTGCATTTGTGTAATTGCCTCTGCAAAAGGCTTTCTCTCTGCTTTAATGCCACACGGGTTTAAGGAGGTGGCTGTTTGTACCTCCAGTTTTTACTCTGTCTTCCTCATTATTCCCACTCCAGCAGCACAGAGGGTGCAGCCAGGCAGTCAAGCCCCACTTCTTCACTTGTGCTGGAGATTGATCTCAGCAGGTCTCAGCTGAAGTGGAGTCACCCAACCTACAGCCATGCTGATTCTGGGCAGTATCTTTGATTTGGAGTCACTCTGGATTTGGAACTTCACGTTGCAAGGGCAAGAGCAGCTCCTGAGCTGCACCTGTGACAGGTTTTCCCTTGGTTTGATACATCCCTGTATCCAGCATCACTCCGGTCTAGGGTATTACAGCGAGAGGCAGAGTTATAAATCACAGCATATACATGCTTTAATTATTTTGTCAAAATGATTTATAAGCTCTAGCTTACTGGAAAGTACCAGGCTGTACCCGTGGATCAGCCTTTTCTGGTCCTTACCTGTGTTAACTCTGCTCAGCACCTCTTCCTCCCACATCCCTGCTCAGGGGATGGTGCTCCCCTGAGTCTGGCAGCTCCTTACCTTGGAAACAACGGTGGCAATGGACCTGGCACTGCAGAGATATTTTCCAGCTGGAGCCAATGTGCCACACACAGCCCCTGCCATCCCTCCCTGCACATTCCCACCTCGGGGTCACTCAGTTTATCCCATAACAAACTTTTCTGGCAGGGTGTCAGCTCAGGCAGAGTAATAAAGATTTACAGCCACGGCTGAGACACTGCCAAAAATACCTGGCATAGCAGGCTGCATCCCAGAGCCCAGGTAAGGGGGCTGTGATTTACCTCTCTTGCAGTGAGGGAGGGGAGAGCTGAAGGGGCGCTGCTTTTTTGAACGTTTTCCCGGTGGTTTTTTTTTTTGCTTTTTAATGACCTGCTTAACCCATGGCTGAAGGGTGTAATTTATGGCTCCGAAATATAACCAGGGGGTTCACGGCCTTCATGCTTTGGCTCCCTCTGCTTTATCACCCGCTTCATTCCTCACAGTTTTGCATGACAGCACAAGGGCTGAGTGCCATGAATGGTATGCAGATAAAAGCACGGGGGAAAGGCTTTCCCTCAAAGTCCAGCGCCGCTGGAAGAGTGAAAGGGAGGGGGGCACGGAGGGGAATGTGCTGGGGGAGGCTCTGGAGAAGCTGTGAGATGCCTCTGGAGCAGGCAGCGGGAGATGTGCAGAGTGGTGATGGAAACCAAGGGCTGGATGAAGCCCCAAGGACACTGAGGGGCAGGAAAATCACGTTGGCACTGGGATGGTGGGGGCAGAGGCAGTGGTGGCCACAAGGGTATCCCATTTTCCAGCCTCTCTGTGCAGCCATGGGGATTTGCTCTGGGTTTGCTCTGGGTTTGCTCTGGCCTCTCCTGCTCCAGCCTCATCCCCTGCAAAGTGAAGAGATGCTGCAAGAAAGCTGAATCCTGTGCAGGGAAAGGTAAAGAGGCATCCATCCTAATGCCTTCCTTCACGGCAGCAGTTTAGAGGGTCAAGGTGAAGATGAGTCCCTTTCCCTCGTCTTTTGGTGGGGGAGCTCTACCTTCCCTGCTCTGCTCCTCCCTGCTGAACTTCCTGCCCTGCAATTCCAGCAATTCCTATATTTAGATGAGAGGTAACATGAGGGATTGTTGACATGCCTGAGGACTTGTTTCCTCCTGGGATTTCCAGTCAGGAGCAGAGCAGCAAAGCCTTGGGACCCTTTATCTCCCTGCAGATGGACCCAGAGGAGGCTCCTGCTCGTGTCTGGGGGCCGGAACTGAGGTCCTGCTGCAGCTCCTCAGCTTCCCAACCTGCTGGGATCCAGGTTTGTCAGCAACAGTGGGGCCACAGTTAGTCACAGCTCTGCTCTGAGCTAAAGGATAAGGTTATTTCTGTATTTCTGTATTTCTCACCCCAGCTCCACCACAGACACAATTTCACACCACTGGAAAACATTGAATAGTGGATTCTCTTTATGGCCATGGCAAATCCTTGAGGAGGGTTGAGGCCAGGCTGTGGAGAGTCATCCATGCCCAGTCCTCTCCCTGATCTCCATTTATCCACTCAGAAAATAAAATCACGCCACTTTGCTTCCCTCATGAGTTTCATGAGAGTCCATACCCAGAAATGTGCTCCCTTGCTCTGTCCATTTCCATAATTAAAGCAATAAGCAGTGGATATGATTTAAATCAAGGCTGAACTCTTGAAAAGCCACCTGTGGTGTTAAAAGCAAGTCAAAAAGTGTGTTAATAGAAGCGTTAACATTTCAGCCGTGCACAGACAGCGTTAATTATAACATTCCCCATCACGCAGGGCATTTCAGTGTCCTTCAGTGAACAGGCAGTGCTGATGGGTTTGGGCCTGAGTGCTGGGCTCAGCAGCAGCACAGGTCAGGAGGGGAGCAATGCCAAGCTGGGCAGGCAGAAAGCATGGGCGGGGTTGGTCTGATTTGCCAGTTAGACCCCCTAAATAGAGTATTCCACTCCGGGTCCTAGAGCCACTGGCTACCTGCAGGATAAATGGGATTTAAATAGAGCTTTGGCACATTGAAATCATCCCAGGACAAGAGAGTGGACTAAAGCATCCTCTAGGGCATCAGTACCACCACCCTGGGGAGAAATTCCTGTTTGCAGCCTTTGCCACCTCTCCCTCAGGTTGTCTGTCCTGCTGTAGGGCCTCAGTGATCTCCTCTGGCACAACCATGCAGCTGGCCCTTTGCTCACGAGGATGTGTCCCAGTTATTGATTCCATTTATATCCTCTCTGCCAGGCAGGAATCATTAAAGGTCTGTGAAGGGGTATTCCAGCAGCAAAACGAGCCCTCTACCATCAGTCACTGCTGTCCCAGGCTGGAGCTCTGGGATACTGGAGAACAATTTGGACTTGTCCTGGCTCCAGAAGAAGTGCAGATGTGTGAGGATGTGCCGTGCCCAGCTCTCCCCTGGGCTGTTGCAAACACCTTTACCCATTTACAGCCTTCCTTTGCCCGAGGACTGGAGAGCAGCTTGACATTGATACTGCTCAAAGTGGAAAGCTGAGGAAAATAAAAACCAGGAGAGGTTTACATTCACCAGTGCCAAAATGTTAAAACCAAATAAATTTGTCCTGAGTTTACCGTCTGGAAAAGCATTTCAAAATGCTTTGCTTTTCCAGGCTGTTGTGATGTGCCTGCACACATGTGCACAGGGACAGGCTCCAAGGAGAAAGAAAACCACCAGGACCTTCTCAGAAAAAAACTCAATTAACAGGATGCTTGGCACATGCTTAAGATTAAGCATGTGCTTAAATCCATCCCCCAAGAGCACAACCCTCAAACATAGTGGGGAATCCATCCTGGAGCCAGCCAGTAACTGATTCTCCAGAGCCATCAGCTGGGACTTAAAACATGTCCTCAAGTGCTCTTCGAGGCAGGGGCCAAAGTCCCACTGAGTCAGCTGAGTCTCTGTCTCTCCATTTTTAATTAAATTCCATTTTTACAGTAGGAAAAAAAATGCTCACAAGCAGTTGATTAGAGCTTTTTGAGGTCTTTTGATCAGCATGGGACAGAGGAGATGTTCAGTCTGTCATTAGACATCCTCTGATGGCTTCTAGAAGTCATATATCTGTCTTAAAATTGTGTGATATTAGATTTCTTTCTCTTTCATGCTTGGTGCTTCATGATTTCACCTTCTCCAAGTAAACCTGCCATGTGTATGGAGGACAAAGCAGCATTTCTGCTTGCTCTGCCCCACAAAGTCTGTGTTTTATGCACATAGATCCTGTTTCTGCAGAGTTTTAGGGAGGTGACATCCTCACCCTCACTATATACACGCAAAATGGGGTGAAGAATAGTCCAAGGGCATGTAAAAGTTGGCAGCACAGGTGGAAATTGGCATGCTTTGACAGCAAAGCCCACTGCTTGCTCCTCCCTCAAAAGACTCTGGTGTCGGCCTGTCTCCATCCCTCCCCTTCATTCAGCACCTTAAACCACTGATTTTTCTTGCAAGGGAAGGTCTTGTAGGATGTGGAGAGCCTGGTACTCTGACTGTTTCATTGGTATTGCTTTACCATGACTGATTAAAGCCCTTGATAAGCCCTTCCCTGCCACTCACCACAGAGGCAAACTTGCTGTTTCCATCCTGGCTGCTTTGCTTGTGCTCAGACTCTCCAGGCATCTCCTCACTCGGCATTCATCACTTCCAGTGTATCCACACAGACTTTATTTTTCATACTAAGACAGACTGAAAAAACTTCAGTTCCTTGACTGCTGTCCACTTGGCCTGCCACTAAATATTCTTCATCTTAAGGTATGCTCTTGAAAAGCATATAGATTCAAGTGCTGCCTCTCAGGGCTGCCATTTCGCTGAGATCTATGTGTTATTATTCATCTCTCCCCAGAAGCCAGTCCCACTCACCAGCGTGGCTGGATTCCCCTGTTACACATAACGCCTGCCTTTTTCCCTGGATGGAGGTGTTATTTATTGCCTCTTGCCTGGCTACAGTGAGGATAAAACCACCCCAGCAGTTCCCAGGCTGCTCTGAGAGGTGCAGTGGCCTCATTCCTCGGGACTCCAGTGTGAGCTGTGGCTGCCTGTGAACACCAATGGCAGAGATGAGCCATGAGCACAAACCATGCCAGACTCACCAGCTTTTCCCAGACTCACCAGCTTTTCCTAGACTCACCAGGCTTTCCCAGACTCATCAGGTTTGCCAGACTCACCAGGAGACTGTGAATCACCTCTCCCCCTGAGGGTGAGGCAAGGGCTGGTGGTGGTGATGGCATTGGCAGCAGCACCAGAGGGAATTTCTGCCACAGCCGCTGACCACGAAGAGGGTGAGTGCTCACTCCTGTTCAGCAGTGCTTTGAATTTCACTGATGGCAGCAATAAATTCACTCAATCCAGCTCAACAAATACATTTCTGGGACCCCTGAATGCACAGAGTGTGCAAGTTGTGTAGACCAAGCGTCATGATCAGAAGATGAACCCACCTCCCTTTGTCTCCTGCTTCGTCCAATTGTCTCCTTGGTATTTCCACCTACAGCAGGGGAAATATCAGCCAAGCTGCAGGCTGTGACTCCACAAGACTCTACTCCATGGAGCAGGGACCTTTCATTGCAGGAGTAGGCAGAGCAACAACCCCTGTCCAATTTAAGCATCCTGTCACCTCTCCAACCTCACCAGCCAGTTCACAGGCTTCTTGCTGCCTTGCTACTTCCAGAAGCCTTGAACCATCCTAAAACTGTAAGTCAGGCTTTACAGCATCTTGAGATTAACTGAGGAAACAACATCTCCATCAAATTTTATTTCTAAAACCCAAGATACGTGGGGTACTTTGCCTGGCTGGCTGCACTGTGCAGGGCTGGGCTGTGGTGCTTTTCGCTTTTTCAGTGTTCCTTGCAGGGATGAGAGACTCATAAAATCATCTTAAAAACCAAAATGATGTGTTGCACACAGTTTTCAGCTTCAGGATCCATGGGCTCATTTAAATAAAAAACCAAACAGATTGGGGGAGCTGGGGAACATAACTGGGGAAGCTGGAAAAGCAGACTCCAAATTGTACACAGGCTTGTTATCAAATGTCATCACCCCTAAAACAGACCAAAAGAAGGAAAACTCTCCAGAGAGAGTTAAATCCCTTTGCAGAGCTGAGAAATCCAAGGCTGCAGAGCCCGTTGTTCCCCTAGCACATCAATTTGAGATGAATACTTGGAGATACAGTCATTTTCCTGAGCAGGACGTCAGCTGCTTAATGCTTGTTAGTGCTAATGAAAATCATACAGCCCGAGTTGTGCTGCAGCCAGGAATTCCTCTAAGTGCTGCCATCTTCACTGTCATCTCAGGGAAGCTGTAGGAGCAGAGCCTGAAATATTGAACTTTCAATCGGTGCCAGCTTTAAACAAAGCAAAACCATTGCAGAGGATGCAGAGAGGTTTATTGGTCTGCCCTTGAATTTTATCCAGCTGGATAGGGCAGGCCACAGTCACCTGCCTTTGTAATGGTACTAATGAAAACAAAAGTGCAGAATTCTCCACCAGATTCCTAAGAAAACTCTGGGGTGCCTGCAGGAGGACAGCTCTCATCCTGCCACGCACCCACAGGGTTCTTGTCCAACCAGGATATTGACACACCAGCCCTGTGTTGGTCTCTGCAGGGGACAGTAAAGTTGGTGGAATCTCCCCCTTAAAATCATGACTCAAACCTTTACCCTTTCTTATCTGCCAAGGGCAAGAAGCCAGATTAAGGATTTGTTGGTCAGGAGTGTCCAGAGCACAGAGATCACACATTTCCTCTGCGGTCTCGGCCAGTCTATTCACCTCTCGGCCTTAGCTTCCTCACTTTTAAAGTCTAGGCAGTAACAGCCTCTTAAAGGAAGGAAGTGTGAGGATTTGTATGTTAATATTTGTAAGACACTCGAGGGATAAGTTGAGGAGCTCCATAAAAACGTCTAGCAGTGATGAGTGATGATTTTTCTTGAATGCAGCCCAGACTGCTATTGTTCCCACAGCACCTGTGGGTACCAAGAATGGGGAACACATTCCTCAGCTGCATGAAGATGGGGAAAATGGGAGGCAAAAGGAAAATCTCACATTGCTCCAGTGAGTAAAGCCTTCACTCACAACTATGTATATCAAATCTGCACTAAAACCTGGATTAATTCCCAAAGATTTTTTCCATTTTTGGTCTATTTCTTCAGTGATTCCTTTGGTGCCCATGCTGGTAGCTGGCTGGATCTGATGTTTTCCCTCAGTTGTTCCGTGATGAGCGATATCTGAAGTGTTGTGGCTCTCCTGACAGGTCTCAGCCACAGCTCTCATTCCATGCAGGCGTGGGGCTGAGAGTCCCTGCTTGGTGTGGTTGCTCTGTTGGAAACATGGGCTGAACAGCAAAGGTGTCGAGGGAGAGAAACCTGAACTTCCCATTCACGTAGCTGGGAAGGGAATTTATTCCAAAACATGCTATTTTAGGCCTTATTTCTGCACTCAAAGAATAAGACCACTGTGAAAAAAGAAAAAGCTTTCACGGAAAAGTGGCTGCCTGTTGGTGGGCAGTAGAAAGTGATCCATGACTTTACTAATGAATAGGGTGGTGTTCAGGAAACGAAGTTTGAAAGTGCTTTCCATTCTGGGAAAGCACTGGAAAAACCTGGTTCTTGCAATAAGACATTACTTCACTTGCTTTGCTGGGGTGATCTATTGCTTTGCAGAGCCATACAGCCTTGCCTGTGGATGCAGCCACAAGGACAGAGTTGGGAGGAACTCCTCTGCTTGTCCTTCTGGATGAGTTGCCTTTTCATGCACTGATTAAATATGTAGCACTGTGGAAAGCCTGATTTTCTGCATGGCAGCCTGGAAGTCTTAGGCCCAGGGAATAAAAAGATCATTTATCAACAACACCTCTTTCACCCCGAGTCCTGGTGGAGGGATCAGCTCCTGGGTGTGATCCTGAGAGTTCGGGAGAAGCTGCAGAAGTGCAGCAGGCCAAAAGCAAAGCCCAGGACCTTGGGATTTTGTCCATCTGCGACGAGAAACCCTGCTTGAGCAGTGAGGGATGAAGAGGCTGTCGCTGCAGATGGCTTGCACGGGCACCTTTGCACTCCCTGCCTCCCTGATGGGCACGGGGATGCCAACAACCACACAGTCATCTGCTCCTTTTCTGCCAGGGTGGCTTGAAACTGGTGTGAGAGCTCAGCCCTGGCATGGTGACAGGGGCAGCAAAGCAATGGTGACACCATCCTCGAAAGAGAGAGCTGCTGAGGACATGGGAACTGCTATAAATAACCTGGTGCTCGCTTGTGAGCCGTGCAGCCTCCACGCAGATGGGCAGAAATTTGCCTCAGGCCAGCATCCTGAGAGTCAGGCTTGTTCAGGCTTACCTGTTACAGAGCCAGGAGGCAGAGGAGAGCAGGATTAGGCCAGGATGTTGATTTTTAAGGCTTGTGAAAGGTGACTGTCAGGCCTTCCGTGTACATATTTGCACGATGCAGAGGCAAACACCAAACCAGCTGAAGCCTAGGGCAGCCCAGTCAGGAGTCCTGGAGGGTACAAGACAAGGTCTTCTTGCACTTGGAGGAGACAGCTTGTGGAAACAGATCTGCTCTGGCAGAGGCTGGTTTCTGTAGCTGGGAAAAGAGTGTGAATCCCAAAGCAGAGGGCCCTGGATGAAGCGCAGCTTGCTGCCAAGGATTCCTCCTCCCTCCCCCTCTCCCTCCTCTGAGGCTCTGACACTGGAAATGGTCCTGCTGATTAGACAGTGTCAGAGCTGCCGGGCCCGAAGCTGGAACATGGAGTACTGTTCTGATGCCCACGTTTTCAGAAGGAAGTTGAAAAATTGAGGAAGGTGCCAAAAACAGCCACAAAAATGATACACGAGCTGAAAGGAATGGCTCATGCGAGACTCGCACAGCTCGAGCTGTTTAGCATATCAGGAAGAAGATGGAGAGGACATTGTAGCTCATAATTACCTTCTCTTGAACAAAACCAAACCAAAACAAGGTATTAAGTGTGTCTTTAATCTATCAGAGAAGCCATAGCAAGAAGTGGTGCTGGAGTGCACAGCCAGTCAAACACCAGCCAGGGAAAAGGATTTGTGTATTCCCCTTAACTGTGAGGGTTAAAACCACTCTGGGAAGGGGACCATGCTCCATCTCCTGGGATCCAGGCAGAGCATTTTCTGATCGTGCCACCAGTTCCTGGATGCTGGACCTCAGACAGATGGGGTCTGCTGGGTCCTGGAGTTGGAGGAGAAAATATAATGATCCCTTCTGGCTGGAGGCTTTCTCATCATTCCCAGCAAGGCAGGAAGGAGACCAGCTGTTCAGTGGCCACAACCCACACCACAGATTTACCACTCAAAGCAGGCTTGTATCCTCTGACCAAAAATACCAGCCCAAGGCCTGATCAGCAGCTGCAGACCCTGATGTTCAAAGGGCTGGTGCCCAAATGTGGCGGGGTGTGACACTAGGCATTTTTCTCCTTTGTGCAATGAGAGACTGTGAAAATCAGATGAGTCTTGGTCCCACTGTGGGCAGTCTCAGGTCAGACAGGCCCTTGACTCACCTGTGACAACTTGCTCTGGTGGGACTTCCAAGCTGGTGCCCCCACAAGAGGCTGTGCATGAGAGCCATTTGCTTTTGCTCTGTGGCCCAAGCTGGGTTGAAAATAACTCCAGGCTTTGTGCGATGCAAACTCAGCAGCAGCCCCCAGAAATAGGCAGGACCCAGTGGCGTGGTTGTACATACCTCTGTGGGGCAGGGCTGGCCTAAAATAAGGGCTGACCAGAAGGAGAAAATGACCTACTGGAAACAGCCTGGCCCTGCTCTGCCAGGCCCCATTTCCACCTGTGTAACGAGGTGTAAAACATTCCCCAGTCGAAACATTAACTTGTTTATATGCTGTCTCTGACTAGGTGTAAATACTTACTCAAGGCACGGACAAGGGAAAAAAAAATAATAATAAAAAAACTTTAAATGCTTTAACATTCAAGAAAAGTACTGTGTGTACCAGGAGTTTCAGTGATCACTCTGGGAGAGCCAAGCGCCTGAGCAAATTAGCCTTGGATCTGAATAACCTTGCAAACGGCTGTCTGAGAGTGAGCAAATACCATGTTATTAAAGACAAATGAAAGTAGCAATTCAACTGAAGAAGACAAAGAGTTTTGCTCATGTAGATGCTTAATAATTTTTTCCTGTGAGCGCTTCTGCGATCAAAGCTGATAAGAGCCAAGCCTTTATATTCATCGGCCCTAAATGATTGTTTAGTGCAGGTCTGATGCAAATTGCACGTGTCATAGTCCCCACCGCTATCGGGAGCCCGTGATTCATTTCAGCCTGAAGATTATGGTGCAGTGTGAGGCTTGTTTGTTTAAGAAATGCTCCTGCTCTAACCTTCTCGGAGAGCTCCATTAAACACAGCTTCCCACTTCGTCAAGAATGTGTCTCCTATTTCCAATAAACACAACAGCAAATTAGTTAGGGAAAGGGACCCAAAGAAAACAAACACGCTTGGAACAGAGGCTGGAATTTCTGTAGCCTTTGAAATTCAGGGGAGTTTTTGCGGCTGGGGAGCACAACACCAGGCGAGGACCATCTCACATCATTGGGCCGGGCACCTGTGAAAGCCAAGGGCAAGGTCCTGTGCCAGGACACAGTTACTCCCCCCATGACCCCAGATTGCTCTAGACGTAGCCAGAAGCCCATGAAAATTTGTGCAAATGATCCCATAGGGCTTTAGGCCCTTCTGGGGTACGATATAAATTTTCTTTCACAAGATACTAAAGAGGCAACTTGCTGCCTACTTTCCCTTCCATGTGTTTTCTCCCTGAACCTACTGCCAAGGGAATTATTTCTGTCCAGCAGGCTTCACTGACACTGCTCCTCTGGTGTCACTGCTCAGAGCCTGACTCCTCCACATGGATCTGGTACTGAACCCTTACTCCCATCAGCCCTAAATTTCCAGTTGGAGCAATCTCTGCATGGAGCCTGCTGTGCTCTGGCTCTTGAGATAGCTAATCTTGCCCAGGACTCCTCCTAGCAACAAATATGTTTGTACCCAATGTGATAGTAAACACGAGAGGTGGAGTGAAAAGCATGCTGAGCCAGGAGAGCTGAAGGAAGGGGCTCCCTATCTTGAGCAGAGTAGCTGGCTTGGTTTCTCCTCTTTTAAGCTTGGGCTGATTTCATGAGGAGAACAAGGAATCAGATATTTCCCTTTCCTTGTCTAAGTGCGTCAGATCTTTAAGTCTCCGTGGGCTCTGCCAGAGGCAGCAGTGGCTGCCATGGCCAAGTGGGGAATGTGGTGCATGCAGCAAACACACAAAACTCCTCTCACCACTCTGCACACTGTCAGGAGCCTGCACCTGTATCCAATCAATCCTAATTCTGCAGCTTTTTTGATGTGGAAGGGCCAGAAGCTGGAATCACTCCTTTTTTATGTACCCTGGTCTGAGTATATGGCAGTAATTGTTATATATTTTACTTATTACATACATAGAGATGTGAACATCCAAAGTGCAAAGCTGTGATTTATGTTTCCAGCACAGCTGGATCCAAAAACCAGAGAATGCAGCACATGCTGTCAAACCCAGGCTCTCAAAGTCCAACCTTGGAGCTCTGTGCTGATGAAGTTGTGGCCAATCCATCAAGATTAAAGAGGGTCAAGGTCAGATTTACACCCACTAGGTCCAATCAATAACCAGCTAAGACCATCAATTTCATGGCTGTTCAGCAGAGTGGGATCTCAGAGGCGTTGGAGTGGGCAGGTTCTCTCTTGCACTCACTGCACCAGGTGACTCAGGCATCTGGATCTTTATGGCAAAGCTGCTTTTCTTCAGCTTCTTTAGGAATTGCATCTCAGGAAGCACGGTGTCCCTGCCCATGGCAGGGGCTTGGAACTAGGTGATCTTTAATGTCCCTTCTAACCTAAACCATTCTGTGATTCTGTGAAGAAATATAAACCAGACTCCAATAAGATAAACCCACAGGCTCTCTGGCCTTCACCCAGCTTCTTCCCTGCCTGCCCTGCAATGATGACAGCAGCAAATCTCCATGAGGTTTTGTGGGCACCTGATCCTCTTTCACTGCTCACACCAGGCAGCCCAGCCCAGATCTTTCCTTCAAGGTTTGGCTGAGCCAGTTCAACTCATGACACTGGAAAAAACCCTATTCTTGTGTTTTTTTCCTGGCAAAGTCAGTTTTCTCCCTGGAGCCACTCACAGTGGAGTCCAGCAGCCTCAAGGGAAGAGGGAGGACAGCAGAGCTGGGAGTGAGGGAGAGGAGAGAGGGAGGGATGGGAGGAGAAGCAGGACCTTTGTCTCCTCCCTGGGTCCCAAGTAATGGCACTTGCAAGTAATTTCTATCTGTGTTCAACATGGGATTACTCACTCCAAGCTACTTTACCTCTTCAGGTTGTGTGGAGAATTATTCTCTTGCCCTATCAATAAGAATCTCCAGTTGGCTGCTGCCATGCTGGCACTGTTCCTTGGGGCCAGCTGGTCTTGTCCCAACGCAGAGCTGGCCCTGGCATTGCCCCAGGTCTCAGCCATCACATTTCCCATGGGAGAGGACAGATGTCCATTCCCAACTCTGCTTCTGCCAGCCTTGAACCACAGTGTCACGTGTAGGTGCTGGGTGAGGGTCAGGAAAGAAAGGCACAGCACCAAGCCTCCAACCAGCAAGGAAAACCCTCTAGCCAGCTCCAGGCTGCCTCCTATTTCCCACTGGAAAATCTTTTCACTGTACCTTCTCTTCTTTGATCATTAGACCTCCAGCTCCCATGACCTGTAGCTCAGACTCTGGTAATTTGCAGTCACAATTCCCCCCACCCCACCCAAGTGCCTCCTCCTCTGGATGTTTTGTCATTAAAAATCTTTCTAACTTTTGGCTAATTGGCAGAGGTTATGTGCATGCTTCAGAAAAGGAGTAAATCATTATAACCCCATGCCTCTGTAGTCAATTACAGATTGTTTTCCCAGCTCAGCTGATTTGGCAGACGGCGGCATTGCAGTAAAAAATGAAAGCCTTGAGCCAGCGTGCCTGACGTCTTTGCTCGAGAGCAGCTCAAACCAGAACCGTGCACCTCAGCCCAGACCCCAGCCTGGGGAGGGATGAGTTTGGATGGGAGCCTGTCCCAGGGCTGTGCAGATTGGGAAAGTCTCTTACTCATCCATTTGCTCCCTTTTGCCCAGGTCAGAGATGCAGCTTCTCCAGTGTCACCAAGGCTGTTTGGCTCCAGCCCCTTCAGACCATGTTCTGTATGTTCAGGCTCATCCTCACCCCTGCTTTGCTCCCATTGCTCCCCTTGGCCCTTGGTTTCCCTTCTCTGGTGCAGAGGGGAGATTCCCTCCCATCTGGACTCTACATCAACCTTTGTGCCCAAGAATAAAAGTTTGAGGAACATCTGGGGTTCGTGTTCACAAAGACTCTTGTAATCCCACATACTCCAAGAATTATTTTACCGGAGCACTGCAATTTCTTGCCTAGACACCTCCAGTGACTGTGCAGGGGCACAAAACCCAGAGAAGCAACAACGGACTGAAATGCTGGAGTGTCCCTTTGGCCATTGTCACTAAACAGAAGCTAAATCACTTCTTTACTCTTTAGAAATCTGAGAAAAACAAGGTATTTGTCCAAAAGGCAGGACTCTGGAGCATGTGCCAGGACATCTCTAGGCAATGTCCAAGTGCTCTGTTTACCAGCCCACCACCTGCCAGGGCAGTGCTGCTGGTGCAGCCGCTCAGGGAATGACAGAGGGAAGCACTTTGGGAGGCTGCTCAAACCCAGGGCAGGCAGACAGCATCTTCCCAACCATCTGCTGTGGAGCTGAGTGTGGTGCAGCACAGCACTGCAGCTGCCCCTGTGGAGGGTTGGGATAAACCAGGATTTCCAGCCTGCTTTGCTCCATGCTGGCTTTCACAAGTCAATTTTTGCTTTCACCATCACATCCTGAGTGTTGTCTGTGCTGAAAAACCACCCACCTTGCATTTCCCCCTTAGATCCCTTTTCTCCAGGAAAGGGCTGGATCACGTTTTGGGGCTTCCTGGGACACGTCACCAAGGCAGTGCTGGATCACTAGGTGGTCTTGATGCCTCAGAAGAAGTTGCTGGGTGGGCTGGACCTGAGGCTGCATGGTGAAACCTGAAGAACAGAATTCACAGCAGATCTCAGAGGTTTCTGTGATTGGCACCTGCCAGTTAAAATGACAAGCTGGGAAATGGCTCCTGACCTGGGATCTCCTGCTGCTTTTGCTGATGTTATAAATGAAAACCTGAATTTTCAGCTTGGCTGTGAAAAAGGCGTGTGTCCTTCACCTTGAGGTTCAAGATTTTCATGGACATAGAAGACCCAAGGGCTCCAGCCATTTGGCAGGGTGCCAGAAGTGCCTCTAGCCCCTGGAAAAGGACCAAAGCCAGGCCTCTGAGGCTGTTTGGGAGCAGCCATTTGCTCCATAGTAGGAGTAAAGAATTAAGTAGTTTGGTCTACTTGGCTTAACAGAAAATTACAAGGCATTGAACATCTTAATATTGATGCATCTGACAGTATCTGTGCAGGGAACACATTTTGGAGGACAGGTAGCCCTTGCTGGGCAGTGACCAGAGGGTGAGAGGCAGAGCCAGAAAAAAGCAGGAATGAAATACAATTTTTAACAGCTCGAGTGATTAACCAGTGAAAGTGCTTCCTTACAACTGCACACAAAGCCCTTAAATCACATCTGAGTGTTTTTCTGGCTGATAGACTGTAAGTCAGCCAGAGGTGATGAGCCTTTTGAAGCATTCCCAGATAAAAGGCCCTGAGCAGGAAGAGGTGAGGGGATGCAAAGAGCAGTTCCATCTGCTGCTCCTGGTCCTAAACATGGAGAAGAGCAGACCACTCTGGGTTGCCTCCATTAAGAGCCCAGCCTGGGTTTCTTCTCTTAAATCTATCACATAATTTAGGGCAGAAAAACCTCATCCTAGAAATGTCTATTTTTCTTGATTAATCATCAGTTGAGTTTGGGGTCAATGGATCCAAGGCACACAGCAGCTTGAGGGTACCTGAAGTTAAGGGAAGAGCATCCTGGCTGTGTCAGGAGCACGTGGCTCTGCCACAGGATGGGTTCTGTCCTCTCCTCCCCCTCAATTCCGTCCTTTCTCTGAGGTTTTCAATCCCCCCTTCTGAAGGGCTTTGAAGAAAGTCTTCCTTTGCAAAGGCATTCGGTGAGGCCCTGAGCTCAGTTTGGGATTTTTCCTGTAGGACAGCAGTGTCCTAATAATATCCTCAGCACAAAGCACAGGGACACTTCAGGAGGAAAGGAACACAAGGTTCTGCTCTCTCTTATTCAAACACTTCTAAACTGCAGTGCCAGTTCTTTTACCAATCCTGTTTTTAGGGGGAGAAAAAAAGGAAATTCAGCTATCCAGAAATGCCGTGCAGATTTGCGTCAGCTTTTGTTGAATTGTCTAAAATAACAAATTTTTAAAAAAAGAGTCTGTAGGAATTATGTTCAATAAAATCTGATGTTTGCCTTTCAGAATTATAAAATCAAGAAAAAATATTTCACTTACAATTACTTTCTTGGTTTTAATGCTTGCCTAATTCTACCTTCTACAAGTGTTTCAAATCTTTCAAAGTTGAAAGAACTCCCTTAGTTCCCAGCTAAAAGAAATGCTTTCTTCAGCAAGTTTTTTTCCTTATTAATTGATTGGTTCTCTTCAAATTTTTCTGAGAATTGCATTTCTGGTCAGCTTAAATCTGAACTTTCAGTGAACTATACCAGTCACTGAGCTGCTTTATCAGCTTAATTAGTTAACGAAGTGCTTGTTATCAGTACCACAGGTTTCTTTGACCCAAATTCCTCACACCTAGAAATGTAAATAATCCCCCCCCTTCCAAAATAATTCCTGAAAAAATCACATCGACTGATTCACTTTAAACACACCTAGTGGGTTATATTTCTTGGCCAGTTAATATTGATTTATTGCAGGCAGTAATTAACCACTCTGTGAGTAAGGAATGTTTTATTTTTTTGTCTGTGACAATATGTAGTTGTAAAGTGGGATCGATACTGATCCAGCCAAACTCCACTGCACTGAGAAATTGCTGCTGTTTGCATTTATTATTTATACTGTTTTGGAGGTATCTGAGTGCATTGTGTGTGCCAGTGCATTGTTGATTTAAAGGTGATAAAAGATCCACTTAATTTATGGATTTTGGTGAACTTCCTCTCCCTGCAGTGCACATGTGCACTTATCACAGTGGTGAGCACAGCCCAACCCTCCTCCTGCCTGACCTGGTCTGATTTCCAGGGAAAACTCTACTGGACTCAATGATCTCAGAGGCCATGTCCAACCTCGATAATTTTATGATTTTACAAATCCAAACCACTCCATTTCCCCCACCTCAGCACCTGCCACCAACCTACCCCGCAACTGGAGCACTCAAAAATCAGCTTTTGGGGCAGCTGGGAGGCTTGGAGCTGGTGTGGCTGCAGTTTTTCTGGTACCACTATATCTGGGTGACACTGGGGTGCAAGAGCTCTGCTCACCCCTGCACCTCAGTAAAACCGAGCAGGCAAGCACCATATATCCTAAAAATCCCACATGACCCAGAGGGCACGAGCCATGCATCCTACAAGAGCCTGTATAACCCAGCAGGAGAGCACCATATATCCTAAAAATAGCCCATATAAGCCATGAGGAAAGCACCAGATAACCTAAAAAGAGCCTTTCTGATGACCCAAGGTACACAGTACTTTTTCACTCCCTTTTTCACGTTTCTGAGTTTTCTGCAGGGCACAGATTGCAGCAACTGCTGCTGTCGAGCAGCTCCTCTCTCCTAAGGAGATCTCTAAAGTAAATCCACATTACCTTCAGTGATAAAATACTAATAATTTTTTTTCTTTTCTTCAAATACAGCAGCTGGATGTTCTAATCAGATGGTATTAGGTGATTTAAGGTTGTATTTTTTTTAAAAAAAAGCCCCTCACATTATTTATTTATAGTGTTTTCGCTGTGTATTCCAGCTAGGAAAGATTTTGCCTGAGGGTTGATACAATAGCCTGCACAGTGTCTCACAAGCAGGCAAACACAATAAGCAGGCAGACACAAGAGTAAACTCTTGCCACATATTTTTCTCCTCATATTTTACTGTTGTGGGATTAGAGTGTTTATGTTAGATTTGTTCTCTGTTATTTTCTTCTCTGTGTATGGTGATTGGAGAGCTGCAGTGTGACTCAAGCACAAAATATACCCTTTAAAACTTACCTTCCACCCATGGCTTCACGCAGTGCCTGCTCAAAATCCCCAGCTCCTGGAGTCTGGTGATTATTTATCAGTTTAAGAACTTTTTTCCCCTTCTTAAATTAAAAAAAAAAAAGTTTCTCTGCCTCGTGACTGGAGAAAGCCGCTTGAAGGAAACTCATCTGTGAAAACAACTAACACGCATGGTCTTTAAAACCCTGTGGTTTTTTTCCAAATCCAGTCTCATGATTTTTCCGTGTTGGCTGTGCAGAGGGAGATGTGCCTCGTGATCCTTGGTTCTCGTTAGTGGCACTGTCACCATTGTCACGTGTGGGAAGGTGCAGCTCCAACACAAAACACCAGTGCAGCATCTCTTGTCTTCCTCCAAGGGGCTGGGATGATCCAGGAATCCCCACGGGATTCTTGGCACATCCAGGGGGATCCACGGCCAGGGTCAGCCACCTGTGGAAGTCAAGCCATGGCTCACCAGGAGTTGGAGTTGAACGATGGATTTTTGGCACTTGGGAAGTTGAATGTGTTCAATTATTTAATTAACACTCTTCTATTCATCTGGGATAATTATATCAATATCAGAGTTAATTACAAGTAATATTTATAGTGTCACACTAAGCTGTGTGTGCTTTTAGAAATAAAACGAAGCAATTCTTAATTTACCAGAAATGCAGAGGGGAAAAAAAAGAAACATGACAGTGATCTAATAGTTATGAACAAAATGTGTCTAAAAATACGTCCAGAAACTGGAATTGTTGTATGGAGGAAATATCAACATAATGACATTTTTCTTAAAAATATCAGAAAAGCCTCAGAATAGCTGAACTTTTTGCAAGTAAATGTGGGAGGCCTGAAGTGAGACATTCCAGAACTTGGGGTTTGCCTCAGTTTACAGAGGTGGGGAGTGAACAGGAAAGGTGAAGAGAGGAGCAGTGCAAAACTATACAAAAGTCTTCAACCAAAGGAAATGTTTCTGAGTGCCTTGAGCTGCATCGAGGCAAGAGAAAATTTTCTCATGGATGAGTTCTGCTAAAACTGTGAAGCCCTTGCAGGTGACTTGGATCCAGCAAAATCTCCCCGTCCTATGACAAATTTTGTGTGTCCAGACAAGATCCACCACCACCCAGAGCGTGCAAGTCCCTCCTGTGGTGGTGACACAGTGCCCTGGGCCAAACTGTGTGTCCCCCTTGGGCTGCCTGTCCCTGCAGTGCCACAGCAGTGCCACCACTCTCCTCTCCATCTACCAACTCCAAGAGCTGCTGGCTGGGCAACCCAGCCCAGGAAAACCCTGGTTTGTCCCTGGAGAGCAGAGGAGAACTCAGGGGATGCAGCCTGGGAGCAAAAGGCCAAACCCTTCCCCACGGGGAGATTTGATGGAGCAAAATTTTTAGTGGAAAAAATTTAGGAGATAAGAGCTTTGAAGTCAGTGGGAGTGATTTACACCATCATGTGGCCTTACTTGTAATCCAAACAGCATGAAAAATAGATATCTGGAGTGGCTTGGTTGCTTTTTTTAAAGGCAGATCAACTGTTATTACTGGAAAAAGTGAACAAAGGTTCAGGGGCACAAGGACATCTTTAGCCTTCAAAGTCTGAAACATTTCTTTAATTTCTTCAGCTGTTCCAGATAAATAATTCCAATGTTTGAGACATGCCAGTATGCAACATTTAAATAATAATGTGTCAGTAATAAATAAAACTATGTACAGTATATATTCTATTCCTATAGAATTAAATCATAAACCTGAAACATTTTTTATATTTATATTATCAGAAATCAAACATTCCTTATTAAAAAAATAAAAAGCTCACCCACACAGACCCCTAGGTACAAGTTGCCCATGATTTTCCTTCTGAATCAAAGAGCTTTGAAAACTTTGGGGTCCAGCCCTGGGGATGCCCATCATCAGCCTCCTTTGAAGCTCTTGAGGACTGAGAACACCTGAATTCTTGCAGGAAAAGTCTCTGAAATTTTATGGACCTCAATTACAGAAGGAAAATGGAATGAGTTAGGAGTATTCAGTCGCTGGATCGAAGTAGCTTTGCACTTCATTGAAATAAAGAAAAAAAAGAAAGAAATAAAATGTGGGGGAATTGTTTTTATTGTTAACTCCTGTCTTCGAAATGCTGTGGCAATAACAAAAGCATCCTCCAGCACACAAAAGAGAAGAAATAAAGGTTAAAGCTGGTGGAACTTTTATCTTTTTATTTTTTTTAAATCTTTTTACTTTAATTGCCAGTTGTGATGGCAAGGGAAAAAAATATGTAAAAAGCAAGAATAGCTAAAAATAGGTCAGATAAAAGGCAGTATATCTAGCCATAAATTATCCAGAGCCCAATAAAAGCTCAGTGAATGAGACAGTGGAATGTGTGGGGGCATGAAGACATAATGATATTAAATTAGAGCTTGCCTTCCAAACTGAAGAGGGCTGTGAATTACTCTCATTTAAGAGCCTTGCAGTAATCGATAGCGGCTTTCGCTGCCTGTGGACAGAATCTCATAAATCCCCTTTTATTCCTAGTGGTTGTGCAGGAGGAACAGATCATGGATGCTCCAGGAAGAGCAGGAGGAGGGGCGTCCCTAGGCCACAGCAGTGCCCAGACTCTCCATTCCAGCTTAGATCCTCTCCTCCTTCCCACCCTGGCTCCCAGAGGGTGCTAAATGTGCTAATTGCTGTGCCATGGCACTTGAGAGGTGAAACACTGCTGAGCTGGGCTCCCTTTGGAGGAATTAAATCTTGAAATCCTTGGCCTACACCATGTGCTCCCTCTGGCTGGAAAACGTCCCTGCAATGTAACGCCGAGTCCGGGCCCTCTCCTAGTGTTCAGAGCAATCCCAGCCTGTAGGAACAACATAGTTTCCCTACATGTAATTTGGTGATCTTCCAGCCCAAAAAATCCAAATTATTCGTGTCTGCATTCACCTGAATTTACCAGAGCACCTTCTCATGAGCCCTATCCTTTTCCACACAGGTACTGCTTGTACATGGGAACAATTTCCATGCTTGGAAGTTCTCCCTGTTCTGAAACTTGCCAAGAAGAGCTGGTGCCTTGATTTTTAGGGTAGGTTGCAGTAGTTTAGGGTTGCAGTAGTTTAGGGTTACAGTAGTTTAGGGTTTTAGTTTAGGGTTACAGTAGTGTGAGAGGTGAGAAGGCCTGCAGAAACCCATCATCCCATAGCCAAGGCTTACTACAGGCCACAAAACTCTTCCTCACCTCCTCTTCACACATTGAAGACTAAAAATAAAAGTAAAATGTACCACAGGAAGAGAGGAAGACACACAGGGGCATGTCCCATGCCCTAAGTCATAGAATCATTGGATCACTAAGGTTGGAAAAGAGCTCCAAGATCATCGAGTCCAACCATTAGTCCAGCACAACCCTGCTCCCCAGAAAACCCCATCCCCAAGTGCCACATCCACACAGCTTTTGAACACCTCCAGGGATGGTGATTCCACCACTTTCCTGGGCAGCCTGTTCCAAGGCCTGACTGCCTTATCAGTGAAGAAATATTGTCTTATATCTAATCTAAACCTCCCCTGGCACAACTTGAGCCCCGAAGGGACTCACTGAAGGCCTCCCAGTGGGAGCTGGAGAATGAGCCATGCCTCCTGCTATGGAAAAAGGTGACAAATGGCAGCAATCCCAGTAAAGCCCCAGGATGAGCCAAGCTTCACTGCCTTCCTGGGATATTTACATTGCCTCTTGGGTGTTAATAATTACCAGGAATCTGCTTCCAGAGCCATTACCTTGGCCATGTGCTCCTCTTCCTGGTGGGTTTAGGAAACAAGCCCTCAGCACAGATGGGCATGATCCTCGAAGGCACAGATGGACACGATCCTTGGAGGAGATGAGTAAGGAGAGGGCTCAGCTTGGCCATGAGAAGGAAAACAAACACTTGCTTTTGGCAATGGCAGCAGGCAAAGGAGTTATCAGGAGCGTTATCAGGATCTGGGGAAGGAAATTGCCCTGCCGTGCCCAACATCCCTTGCCCAGCCGGGGTTTTCTCAGCCCTCAGTGTGAGAAAGCAGAGGCCCAAGGTTATCTGCATTCCTCTCATTCCACCAACAAAGTCTCCCTGCGGTTCATTTCCTCCAGAAAGGTATTAAGGAATATTAAGGGGATAGGAATCTGCTCATTAAGGACACATCCAGCAGATCCCTTGCTCGCAGAGGAAAGACTGCAGGGCTTAATTTACCCAATTGTTGATGATTGATTAGCAAGGCCATTTTAAAATGCTTTTGATCCCCAAGTCCCCTCATTACAAACATGGCTGGGGCTGAAGCCTTGGACTATTCCCAAGTAATCTGGGAAGCTGAGGGAGCTTTGAACAAGTTTTTTATTAATATTCCAATCGATAAGCACAAAGGGGTGGATGAAGAAAGGCATTTTTCCCGATTGCATCTACCTTGCCAGGTTTTTCTATGGGCTTGGATGGCTCCACTGGGCTGCTGGTGCTTCCCACAGCAGAACTCTGGGTGTGCAACAGGCTCTGTGCACGTGTGCTGTGCAGCTGCAGCAGTTGTGCAAACACACTTTGGATCTGCGGCTGCTCGGGTGTTGGGAATGCATCTGGAACACTGGGCTGCAAGGAAAGCACACACGTGGCAAGGCAGGCAGGGCTCTGGGATACACAGAGGCCCCCGGGTCATGCTGGTTTTAAATGAGGCTTTTCATCTGATGTGCTAAAATTTTATGCCTCTCACAGTAAGAAGGTGGAGAAGTTCAGAAACTGCTGAAGTGCCTGAGGAGAGCCTGTTCCCAAAGAGAAATGTCTTTTCTCCAAGTCTGAGTCTGAGTCCCCAAGCAGGCAACAAGCATTTCAGTGAGAGGAGGGTGGAGAACAGGCAGAGAGATGGCAGGACAGGTCCTGCCACCGTAGAGAAAAGGCCAGGAGATTGGTATGGAAGAGAATAAAAAAGAAACCCTATGTGAAGCTGTCCCTGGCATGTGTCTTGTGCCTCAGGCCATCCCTCATCTGATCCCTCTGAATTTGCATCCAGACAACCTCCAGATCTGACTCCAAAATTATGCATTTAAAGGCTGGTTGGAGTCTGGTCTACTCAGGAGACACACGTGGTGCCAATTTGGACTCAGGTCCCCAGAGACTTGTTTGGCTGCAGAGGGATCACAGGTAACTCTTCAGACACCGACAACCACGTGAGACAAGCTTAGATCTGCTGATGAGAAGCCTTTTGTAGAGAGCAGGCATTCAAACCATTATTAATTAAGGTCTCACATCTTTCCATCTGCTTCTGGTTCTCAGCCTGGCTTCCAGGTGGCAGCAAGCTGTTCACTCCCACCCACAGCAGCCCTCTGGGCTCCAGTGCCCACCAGTGTAAGTGTGGAGAGGATCCCTCCCGAGCTGTGTGTGCAGCTCTGCCCTGTTCATTCACAGGTGAAGGTGGGGCTGGTTCAGAAATCAGAGGTTGCATCCTACTCACCTCTCCTTAGATGGCTCCAGCACCACTGTCTGTCTCTGAACTCATTGTCCCAGGTCCTTCCTTCAAGTCAGTGGACTGAAACAGGCACTTTAAGACATGATTCATCTGCTCTGGTTTACATGCCAACTCCAGGATGAATTGTGTGCTAGTCTCCATTGCCCAGACTGGTTAGACAGATCTGAATTGTAAAAAAACTAAGAATGTTCAGGTTGGAAAGCTTAGAGGTAGACATCGACAAGGGAGATAAACCAAATGAGATGCTTACCAGCACAGGCATGTGGATGTTTCCTGCAGCTGGAGATTGGAAAGGTCTGCTTTGGACCAGAGGACCTTTCCTAACAGAGATTCCCATGAAGAGTATTAATAATAAACCCCATACTTCCCTGGGTACAGTCACCTGCAGATTGAGGAATAACTACATGTGCAGCCCCATGACTGCAGTGCATGTTTTTACAATTACCTAAATTACCTGAATTTAGGTCCTTGTGTGTGGTGAGGACTTAGGCAAAGCCATGATATTCTTCAGAAGGAAATCACTGCCCTGTTTTTGGTGGCTCCTCTCAGCCTGAGGAAGATGTTCTGCAACACCTGTCCTGTCCCATGGGAGAGGTGTGAGCTGTGCTCCTGGGCATGGCCACGAGCACAGTGTTTACTTGTGCTTTCCTGGTGACCTGCCTGTGAACATCTCCCTCCTGGAATAACCTACTAGCAGCCAAGGCAAAAAATACAGAAGTGGCCACATCTGGTAGGGATGTGGTAGCCCTAGAGGAAGTTTCAGGCAGCCACATCAGACCTGAATTTGTTGTCATGCTTGTTTTTGAAGCTTGTCAAAGTTTTAGCAGCAACATTAATGTTACCATGACTTTTAATGCTGACAGAATTTTAAAGGACTCAGTGCCTAAGAGCTGGATCCTGATGTGCACAGCAAGGGCACTAAAGCTCAAATATCAAGGTACCAATCATGTTCTTGTAGCTATAGTGACTAAAGTCACTATAAAAACATACAATAGACTTTGTATGAGCAGAAAATGGGAAGCAGAAGAAATGCATTTCTGAAAATCCTCAGCAAGTTCTCTTTGCCCAGAAAGAAGTGCAGTTAAACAGAACAAGGAAAGGGCAGCACATTCAACCCTCAGGTCAATTCTCCTTCAGACTTCATCAAGAGTTGCATGTCTCTGGTGAATGTGGCATTTTAGATACCATTGACCAGAAACAAAAGAAAGCACATCTCCATCACTCCTTGGCAGACCCACAAGGTTTGTGGCTTTTCTTCCATTTCCCTGGGGCCAGGCAATTACCAGGCCCTTTAGAGTTTTTCTTTTGGGGAAAGTATGTTTTAGGTTCCTATGGTGATGAAGAAAATGGTCAGTATCGAAGATTTAGAAGGACCATTTTTGATCAGTGGGAATACTCAGATTTCCTGAGGGTGGATGGGATTGGAGACATCATTTTAAATGGTGGAGTTGGTAATTCTGGAGCAGCACTGCCCAAATCAGCATCCTGTCCCCCCATCACTCAGCAGGTCTGTACAGGCAGCTGACTTAAAGGGAAGAAAAGGTCAGGTTTGAGCTGGGAAAACACGGATAAAGGCAGACCTGAGGAAGACAGTCACTGCAGCTTTCTCCTTGCCTGTGACAACCCCATAGTGAGTTGTGAGGGCAAACACATCACATGCTGTCGGGTGCTCAGGAAAGCACTCCGAGCAAGACGAGCTGATTGACTATCAACAGGCTGACTCTTCTCCCTGACCTGCTTTTCAATGTGATCTCTCACCAAAACATTATTTCATCTTCCTTTCAGCTCGGGAAGCTGATTCTGTCCTTCCTCATGTGAAGCTCAGCTCTCAGTCCCAGCTGGATGTCCTGAGCATTCATTTTAGGTGATCAAAAGACAAGTCATGCTGCAACATTTCTCCATGGCACAGACTCATGGGATGCACTTATCCAGCTGGACAGTAAGTGAAACTTCCAGCCTGCTTTTACATATCAAGGTGATGTCTACAAGCTACATTAATTCTGGGACAAAATCTGCCTCATGGGCAATGAGACTCATGGGCAATGCCCAGTTTTAAAACCCTCCCTATCCCAGTGGGATTTACTTCACCCTACACCTCACTGTAAAATGCATCACTCACTGAGTGCATCCCAGGATATCTCAGTTCACAATCAGTGCCAAAGTCAGAAAAACTCTGGCTGTGTTTTCTTCAGCATTTAGGTTAGGAAGGGAGTTGTAAGATGAGTGTTACTCAAGAGAAAGATCTCGTTATCCTGAGCTGGCTGCAAATTTGTAAAGGGAATTTTCTCCTGCCCCAAGGAACTCTCTGGAAAAAAGGAGGTTGTATCTGCCAGAGTGACAAACAAGATGCAAGGCAGGACACAGCCTCAGGACTTTGGTCCTGCAAAGTTCAGATCCTCTGCAGATCTTCCCACGTTTGCTCTTCTGAACCTGAAATCCTGTCCTGCCTGTGACCTTGGCAAGGAGCTGGGTCCAAAGGTTCCTCAGTTCCCTCTCTGCAGGACCAGGGGCACCAGCACTTGTTTGTGCCCCTGAAGCTCTCCAAGTGCTTGCAAATTGTTCAGACGCCGAGTATGATCCAAACAAACTGAGCTGGGGGTTGTGTAAACTATCTACGCACATAAATCGGGACATTTAAGAGGGGAAGGGGAAGGTTTTGTTTGTGTATTTTTTTATTGCAGGGTATAAACAGGCAAATAAATAATTTACCATGTGATCCGTGTTTTAAGGCAGCCCAAATCCATTCCTGCTGTGTCTTTCAGAGCCCTATTCAAAGTCAGAGACAGGCAAGGGAGCAGCCATACATTGATTTTATTGCTCTGCAATGAGCAAACAAGCTCAAATGAGTTGAAAGCAAGGATGGGAAAGAATGTGGCCATTCTCTTCTCCCAGGTCCCAGGAGGAATCTCTCTGTGTTCTTCGACTAGGGTTTATCTCACCAGCCTTTAGATGGCCTCAGCATGGATGTCTGCTAAAGGACAGGTCATGGAAGGCTCCCTTGGTGGAGAGGAGGGCTCATTTCTGCAGCATGAGTCACCTGATCTTGTCTGAACCCTTTTAGACAGTCAGATCAGCATCATCCCCTGTCTTCTGGGGAAAGCTGCAGCAGGGCCATGGACTGGCAGTGCTTGTGGGCTGGGACAAGGGGCTCAGAGGGGAGGACAGCCTTCTGCTTGTTGTAATGTGGCTCCAAAATCACAGAACTGGACTCCCAAGGACTGCAGATTTAAGAGAATTATATTTCAGCACACCCAGGTAGGGCTAGATTTGTGTAAGAAACAACCAGAGAAAGCAGGGTCCTTAAATATTCTTTTAAAGGTGGTGGGAATGGAGACGCAACCTGAAAACGTGGCTGAGAGGACTTTTGTTGGATCATTTGGTCTCCTGCCCCTGGGACTACACTGGGATCCATCTGGATTAGTCAACAGAGTTCCAAACAAGGGTTCAGCTCACCACCACCACCACAAGCTGGGGTTGCATCATTTCAGCCTCAAACCAACCATGAGACAGAAGAAAAAAAAAATAGGAACACCTAATTACCTGCTCTGAACCAAACCAAGAAGAAAGGGATGCTTAAAGCTGTTAATGCAGAGTTTGGCTCAGCATTGGTATTTGTATAAAATTGCCCATCACCTTCCCAGAGTGTCTCAGCATCACAAAACCTAAGGTTTTCTTAACTATATTAGGGAAAACAATTTATTTTCCCTCCCACGTCTGACTTATCCCCTAGACTAGGATATTTGCTGCTCTAGAAAGGATACAAAATGAAAGCCACAAAACAGGTGGGAGTTTTCTCTGGAAAATCCCAGCTCGTCATGTCAAATGTCTGGGGTAGAGTTGCAAGGAAACTCAGTGAAGTACAGGGAAAGGAAAACCCTTGTTCATGCTTCAGTAGGTCACAAGGTGCAATAAATGACCTTGTTATTGCATGCAAGTATGTACCCTGGATCAGTTGACTGGCTCTTGGAGTTTGGTTATTCAGTTACAGAGCAATGGTTCTTGCTTCTGCCTTTCCAATAGACTTCCGAAAGAAGATTTTGATTTTTTAATTTAGACCAGATTGGTCTCTTTTTAGGAAAAAAAAGCCCATAGTATCTATGGTACAAGGCACTGCCAAAACTATTTTGTACAAATTCCCCCTTTCAGCAAGGAGAGGGAACCAGAGCCTGGCAGGAGAGTGGGTGGATGAGGTCTCCCACAAGATCTCTGACCTAAAGGTCAAAACTCCTTAGCCCACTGTATTTTAGCAGCCACAGAATTCAGCTTCCACCTAGATACAGCAAATGTTAGCATAGAACCACACAATCATAGAAAAAATCTGGTTGGAAGAGACCTCTGGAAATAATCCAATCCATCCCCCTGCTCAAAGTAGGGCCAACTTCAACAGTTGCTCATATCTTTACACTTTTTCAGCCTGTGCTCAGAAATAAGGTCTGTGACTGAGTTTATTCTCCTTCAGCAGGAACTGTGTAAAAATTCTGCTTTCCAAGACCTAATCCGGGGAGATCTTGGCAGCACAGCAGACTGGGTGACTTTTCCCTATATATTTCCTCACTAGTATTCTAAATATCATCTGAATTCCAGCCTCACAACTTCAGTGGGAGCTATTTCCTTCTCCTCCACATTAAAGCAGCTGATCACCCTCCAAAACCAGCCCAAAGCTCTCAGTGTCTCACCTCAAGTTGCCCAGAGTTTAATGCACTTTCTGACACTTTGTGACACGTTTAGACCTGTGCTCATCCTCCATTTCCAGGCAAAGCTGGTGCATGCTGCGGCAAGAATTATATAAACAGTGACAGGTCAATATCCAGCACCTGATTTTTGCTCAGAAAGATGGGAAAGCATCATCAGAGGTTGAAAACATTGGTTTGTACTTTGAGGGAGCAGAGTGTGTAGTCCATCCTGCAGACTTAGCTTCTCTTGCTGTCCTATTGAAAGTAACAGCCCTGCTACCATGGCCCTCCCTTTTTTACCATGTTCACTCAGGTTTGAACTAAAGATTATCCCCCATGGCTGCATCCCATGAGTGGCATTTATGGTCCTCCTCCTCCTTCTGTCCAAGAAGGAGAAGATCACACGCAGGGTGAAATGTGGGAGCACAGGTCTCCAAAAGGCTGCAGCACAAACCATCTCCTGCAGGTATCTCAGTCCTTCTGGGTACCTGAGGATGTGGTGAGTGAGAATACTCAGCTTACTCTGAGGAAGTAAAGCTGGAGGGGTTTTTGGTGTTAATGAAAACATTTTCCTGGCTCAGCTGGAAGCAAAACCTTGAAGAATTTTAGTCAGTTCCTGAAGCTTTGCTGATGTGGTCTTCTGGGTCCCATCAGGAAAGCTGGTCATAAAATCATGGAATCACTGAACATCCTGAGTTGGAAGGGACCCACGAAGATCATTGAGTCCAGCTCCTGGTCCTGCACAGGGCAGCCCACAGAATCACCCCCTGTGCCTGAGAGCCTGGAGCTCTGGCAGCCTCGGGGCCATGACCATTCCCTGGGCAGACAGTTCCAGTGCCCAAACATCCTCTGAGTGTGGAACCTTTTCCTGATATCCAACCTAAACCTCCCCTGACACAGTTCCAGCCGTTCCCTCAGGTCACCAGAGAGCAGAGATCAGTGCCTGACCTTCCCCTTCCCCCAGGAGGAAGCTGCAGACAGTGGTCAGGTCTCCTCTCAGTCTCTTCTTCTCCAGGCTAAGACGACAAGTGACCTCAACTGCTCCTCATATGGCTTCTCCTCTAGGCCTTTCTCCATCTTGAAAGCCCTCAAGTCCTCAGTGATGCCTCAGACCAGGACTTGACCCATAATTGGCATTGTCTGTTCAAGTCCTGCTAGAGCCATGTCAGATAAATCCCTCTGCTTTCCCCCCGCTCTAATTTATCAACATAACAACCTCATCGAGGAAAGACACATCCTCTGTTTAAATCCAGCAGCTGGTTCTGAGAACATCAGGGTCCCCAGCATTGCTGGATGTAGTTGGTGCTCTCAGAGGTTTGGGAGAAGCCCTTGGTAAAAGCAACACCACCTTGGGTGGAACAAAGGCTCAACAGCAAAGCTCGTAACACACCATAAATGTCCCCCTCCAAACTCTGAATTAAACACCCACTCAGCTGAAACGTTTGAATGATGAATATCATCAGCTGGGGGTGGGGGGGAGGGAGGGAAATCTAGGCAGCTTTATTTTTTTTTCCAGTGCTACAGAAAGAATTTCCTTCCTCCTGCAGATGTGCAGCCGGGGCGCTGGAAACAGTTCCCCGTCAAGTTCGAGCAGCTGTACTCATGTGTCACCAGGCAATGAGACTCCAGGCCTGGGCTGTCAGCTCCACTATTGAAATTAATGGGCCAGACTCCTTACATTAGTGGAAATCATCCCATTTAAATACATATATGTTATGCTGGGTACATAAGGCAACTGCAAACTGGCAGCGTGGAGGGAAGGGGAGCAGGTCAGGAGGAGGGAGGGGGAAATGACAGGGTGTAAAAAGAGAAAATACGGGAGAGGGAGAACACATCCTCAGGGGAAAGATATTAATTCGATGAAAAAAGTGTAAGGAAAGCCAAGAACTGATCAGATAGTGCTGGAATGAGAGAGAGAGAGAGAAGATAGTTATATGTATGGATAAATGGATGCACACATATTTAAGATCTGTGCAAGAACAAGCTTGATGTGGGACTGTATCAGTGCCCCAAACACCAGAGGTCACTTGGATCAAATGCGTACAAGGGTCAAAAAAGCTTTCAGCAGCAACAGTGAACTTCAAACCACAGAACAAACACAGTCCAGCAAGGCAATGAGGTGGTTTTTTTTTTTCCCCTTCCTTACTTAGTATTCAGGAGAAGCAGCATTTTTCTGCAGCATTTAGAGAGAGTAAATAATCAGGAACATGCTGCTGGAGGAGCTGGGAAGGGGCCAGAGAACATGGGTGTGAGTCAGGACAAGGGTCAGATGCTGGCAAGGTTCCCCACATGCAGAGGAGGACAATGGGGACTTCTCACACCCCACAGGGATCCAGAGCTGTCACAGCAGTTTGGGACCCTGAGGCTGTGAGGGCTGGGGGGACCTGCAAGGTCCTGCTGGGCTGGGGGAGCCTCCAAGGCCACTCTAGGCTGGGGAAGAGTTCAAGGCTTGACAGAAACCTGTCACTCCCCCAGGAGAGATGCTGGGGACTTCTCCCCACCTTTGATCCATCAGGAACCATTTTTAAGACAAATATCCCTGTTTTCCTGAAAAGAAACTAAAAGAAGGAGAAGAGATCTTATGGTGAAATTAGATGCACCGTCCTTCAACAGAGGGTTTAAAAATGGAAATAATCCAGAACTTAGTGATGACAATTTATAAGGGAAAGGATTTCTTCATCAGGATTGTTCTGTTCAATCCCTCCTTATTTTATTTCTTTGCAATCAGAAACATGAAGCTTCTGATCTGGGAAAGAATACATCTTTTTTTTTTTTCCTATGAAAAAAGTTGCATTTTTTCACAGTTCTTCTCCAAAGCTGCTGCTGCTGCAGTGAAACAAATCCCCTTCTCCTGCCTGCACTGGTGGGGCAGCGAGATGAGAGCAGGGGCTGGGGGACCATCAGGTTTCCCTGCATTTCCATGCAGGGGAAAGCAGAAATGCATATTCAGAGGTTAAATACTGCCATGAAGAAAACATCAGCCTCGCCTGCATGTGGAAGCTCACAGCTCCAGGAGCGTGTAAAGGCATTTTTGTTTTGAAGGAGTTGGTGTCACGGGGGTTGTCTCAGCTCTGGGGTGCTGTGAGAGGCGGCTGCTGGAGAGGGAAGGGTGGCTTGTGAACAGATCCCAGTGTTCAAAGGACAGGCATTAATGGGCCAGGAATGCTGCAGCTGTAAAACGAGGAAAACAAAACAATTCTGTTTTGCAGAAGGACCTCACCAAAGATGACTCCAGCGAGCACACGATCCACCAATCCATCACCTCCCAGAATCCCACACGAGAAGGTGGATAATTACTATAATTTTAATGTACTCCATGATGATTTAAATACACTGGGTAAACTAAAAATATCCTGCTTTTCCGTGAGGGCGCTGACTTTCTGAGGTAATGCTGCCCCAGAGCTGCTGGTGGTTCATGTGCCAGCCCCTTCTATTACCCCTCAGGGCGCCATAAACCTCGTCACAGCTTTGCCCAGTGGAAAGTCTTTGCCTCCTGCATTTTGCACACCTCTCCTTTGGAAAAAAAAAAAAACCCAAACAATAAATTCTCTGCTCTTTCTGTTGTGGTAGATCTGCAGAAGGAACAGAGGATGGAGAAGAGGACGTGAGCAGCAAGGGTGGGAGCAGGGAGCCTGGGCCAGCTGAGTGCTTCAGCATGCTTGGAAGTGTCAGTGAAGCGAATAGCGTGTTTCTAACACAATCCTGAGTGCTGAAATGCTGCTTAAATTGCCTCCAGAGCTGACATGAAACCCGAAGATCTGGAAGTATCTCCCATGATTGATTGAGTGACTGATTGATTTGATTATATATATTTTATATGTGTGCGTTAGGGCTGGATTTGGCTGTCTAAACACCATTTCCCAGAGCCAAGTTAGAAGCTCTGGGGTATCCAGCCCCAGACTCCAGCTCTTGCTTTCTGAGGACTGCTTGTCTTCCCTCGGCTCTGTGTCTCTTTGCCAGCACTGTGGGATGTCTCAGATATACAAGGGCATCTCAGATGGCATCAGGCTCCTGTGTGTAGGCACTGAATCCCTCCCTCTGAGTCATTAGGGCTCACAGAGATCGTATTTTCAAAGTTTCCCTCCGCAGTCACTGGGATCAGAACTTTACCTTAAAAATAAACAACATCCAAAGCCAAGAGTTTCCTGGATAGTCAATTAATTTTTGTGGGGGTTGGTTTGGAAGGATTCTGAAATCTGATCCTCATTGTAAAGTTGGGAATCTTGGCAGCCATGTCAAGAAGCAAACTCTGTATATTTTGCCTAGAATGGTTTCCACTATATAACCAGGAAATAATAATAAAAAAAGAGCCTCTTGTCCTTTAATTTATTTGCAGAGGTCTTCATGGGTCCCTTCCTTGTCCCCCCTTATGCTGAAAAGAAGGAAACTCGAGATGAGGTTGGTTCTTGCCTCTGTGCAAATGCAAAATTCTTAGATAGAATCAATGTGACTCTTCATGTGAGGTGGGTTTAGCAACACAGGAGTTCACTGGACCATTCCTATGGATATCTTGTTCAATAAATGAGGTGAAATATGCTTCTTCCCTGAATAAAGCATCCTGACTGGGCTTTTTCCAGTGCTGGGAAGGTCTCAGACTTGGAACTGTAGAGTTTTTGTGTCTTGGGGAAAGAGTAGGGACAAATGGGTCAGTCTGGACTGTCAGGTTTTTGTGTTCATTCTCCGGCAGGAGACCCACAGGACAAGCTCACAGTGAAGGAAACAAAGGATTTCACAAACTCCAGCTGATACAAAACCAGTGACCTTTGTTCTGCTCCTCGGTTGACCACTGAGAAATTATTATTGCAGAGATAAAGATCATAAATTTTTGTGCCTGGCTTTTTTCCTAGATCCTGTTTAACAGTGTTTCTTGGCAGTTTCTTAGTAGATACTTTTTAGCTCTGGCTCTCTTCCTGGAGCTCTGGCAATTAAAGATATTAACATGCAGCTTTAAAAATAGCAAGGAGTGGGTATCCAGCCTCCCCAGATGAACACCCCTGAGTGTGGGGAGAGCCTTCAACGATGCAGAGCCCAGAGCTGAGCCATGCAGACCATGGAGAGGCTGCCCGGTGTCTCACTGCCCTTTCCAGCCCTTGGTCCCAGGGCATCTTCACCCTCTCCTCTGCCTGGCAAATTCACGCCCATCCCTTCCAGATTTTTCACCCCTTGGCTGGTTTATACAAAACCTTCATGTTGACAGGATGTCCCTGTCTTTAAGTGCTACAATTTAGGCTGTTTTGCTCCTGGGTAGAGCCACCCACCTCTGCTGTGTTTTCCAGGATGCTGAAGTATCACTCTGCCTGTTGAGCTGGGAAGGGAAAAACCAACAAACAGCCCTTCCCCTCCCTCTGCTTGAGCTCTGAGAGGGTGAAGTGGAAATGACCTGGCTGGTGACTTAGTTCTGAGCTCTCCTGCCTCTCTTGGCCTCTCTAAAATACAGAGGAAACACATTGTTATCCACAGATCCTGAGGGCTGCCCAAGGAGAAACAGACCCCTCTAGGAGGAATATTTTCATCTCTGCTTCCCTCCTCACTTCTCCATCAGCAGTTGGAAAAAAGGGTGTGGGAACAGACCCACCTGTAACTGAGCACAGAGGGAGATGAGGGCTGTGTACCCCAAGCTTCACTGTGAGTCCTTGAGGTGTGTCCTTGATGTTACACAGTGAAACTTTTCCTCCAGCTTGTTCAGGGCACCCAGGAGGTGCTCTGGACTCTCATTCTCCAGTATTTCACTGCAGTGATGCTTTCTCTGCTGAGAACCATAGAGCTCCCTCCTGGGAGATTTGGACAAGGCTGAGAGTGGACAGAAACTCAGGCCAGGATGTGAAAAATGGAGGGCCACACAATTCCTGCACACTTATCCAAAAGGGCTGAACCACAGCAGGAAGGGCACTGGAGTCTGTGCACAGCAAAGATGTCCAAGGACAGGGAAAGGGGGAGCTTGAGCAGGGCACTGGAGGAGCAGGGGGGCTGCAGCTGATATTGGGAAATAACCAGCAAAGGAAAGCAGCAGCCCAAGCTTCCCTCCAGGAGCCTGCAAGAGCCAGCTGCCAAGGACAGCCCTGCAGAACTCGCTGGATAGAGCAGGAATTTTGATTTGGAATCTGTGATAGCCAGGACGCAACTGAGGAGAATTTGAATGTACAAATAAGCTTGTGAAATATGGAGCGAGGGCACTGGGAGGGATGTGACTTGAAGGGCAAGAAAAGTCCTGCTCCTTCCACTGATCACCCCATGGGTGGATCCTTCACACCCCCCAAGCTTCTGGGATCTCAGGGATTGTTTTGGGGGAAGGTCAAGGGCAGCAGCTCAGAACATGCAGTACTGAGCATAATTTTGGATACAGAAGAGCCACTTCCAGTGTGGGGGTGGCCTGTGCCCCTCTCCTTCTGTCCAGGCAGTCAGGGGTGGGTTCACAAAGCAACACCTGGAGAAAGAACCTCAAGGAGAAACTGTCACTGCTCTGCCAAAACCTGTGCCCCAAACCTGGACATTCTCCATGCAAAGGACATGGCTCAACACCTTGGTGAGGGTGAATCTACAGTTGGTGGTGGTGGTAATGAAGGGGGAATTTGGGGTCTCTGAGGTAGGAGTGGGAGGCAGCAGTTGTGCAAATACCAATGAGCTGGTGAGTGAAAAGGAAAAGGGGTGGTTGTAGTCACCCTGTTCTGGGGAAGGACAAGGTTCCCAGCACCTGGGGATGTCTTTATGCCTCTCTGTGATAGGTGGTGATGACAGCTGTCCCACAGTTTTAAACACTGAATTATTTGATCTTGAAAACTTGACCTTTTAGCCCTCAATTCTTTGAAATCAACAGGAAGACTATGGCTCTATCTCACAACACCCAGTGCTTGAGGCGATGCCTTTCACCAGACATTTGAGGTTTTAATCATTTTTGGTTATTCCTCATAATTTCAGTTAATAAATCCAAGGGTGGTTACAGCGATGATTCATGCAGGATGCATCCTGTTTCTTCTCTCCCACATCTCCCTGGCAAAAAAGCTGCTATGGATTAGGAACCTTGCCCTTCATTTTTGGAAATTGCTCTCCCACTATAGACTCCAAATGAGAATTGCTGTGGTATTTCACTGTGTGCTATTTCAGAGCGCTGGCTTCTTTGATGCAGTCATCATCTATATGGAAAAGAGGTGTGTGCAGGAATCAATGGTACAGTTCAGCTGCATCTGCATTAGAAAGGCATAAAAATGAATGAAATGCAGGGACTGAAATGTGCTCTCCCAGGATGCTGTGCTAAATCTGCACTTCAGAAATACGCCAAGGCGCTTTCTGGGTGCGGGCTGCAGAACCAGGAGGGTCCTACAATTTCACACCACACTTCCTACATTTCCATTCTCACCTCTGGTGGCTGGAGCATGTCGAGGTTTGTCTGAGTTCCCTGAAAGTTGCATGATGTGTCTTTCATCTGCTGTTTAAAAGGGGTTTTTTTTATTTTTTTCATGGCTGGTTTTCAATTTCCCTTTTCTTTGTCATTGCCCATTTCTAGAAAATGCTGGTGGTTTTCAGGTTTTGGAAGAAGGCTGCTCTTCTCTGTGACAGAGGAAACAGAGCAAACTGTGCCCAATCAACTTAATGCAAAATGACTGGTCCATGCAGCTTTAGACATCTTAAGAGAACCCTTTGCAGGAGCAGGAGTTATTTTCTGCTCTGAGTCTGCTCATCTCACCAGCTGGGATGGCAGAGCCACACATCCCAAAACCTCTTCTGCTTCTCTATTTGATCAATTAATAAACACAGCAGTTAAAAGACGAAGGCAGAAGCCCTCAGAGGAGCAGATCATCTGAGCTGCCTTCCTTGTCCTTCAGTAACAGTGAGGGGAAAAGAAAATAACCTTACTTTTACCCAGCCTAATGCCATCTCCTGTTGCTCCTCACATGAACACAGGCTGCATCTCACTGACAGAGGGGACCACAACACTCACAGCCAGCACTGGTGGGGAGTTTCTCTCTCTGGGATGTTCAAGACTCTGCTTGTAACAGTGGAAAGCAATGGGAACTGCTGGAATATGAATGATTTCATCCCAAAACTGACATTTAAAATAGGTCAAGGACTGCCATTTTCTCACCCCTGGGCACAGCTGTAGAGAACTCCTCTGAAAATCCTGGGTGGGATGAGTCTCACCCCTTAACTGGAGGGATCTGAACACGTTCTTTAGTTTCTTCTGTGGACTGTGGAAAGGGGACAATCCCAAAGAAAAGGCCATTAGGCTTCATCAATAATGGAGGATACAAAGGAGCTGGAGAGGGGCTTTTGACAAGAGCATGAAGAGACAGGACAAGGGGCAATGCCTTTAAACTGGCAGAGGGGAGGTTTAGATGAGTTGTCAGGTGGAAATCCTTCCCTGTGAGGGTGGGGAGGCCCTGGCACAGGGTGCCCAGAGAAGCTGTGGCTGCCCCTGGATCCCTGGAAGTGTCCAAGGCCAGGTTGGACAGGGCTTGGAGCAGGGATAGTGAAAGGTGTCCCTGCCCATGGCAGGGGGATGGAATGAGATGATCTTAAGGTCCCTTCCGACCCAACCCATTCTAGGATTTTATGATTATTGCCCCCTTGATCTCCTAATGAACTGACAAATACTGGAGACAGAAGAGGCTGTTTTGGGCACATCTTTGCATTCCAAACCAAGTTTTAATGGCTGAGTGTCTCTTTGCCCTGGTATTTTCATGTTAAGAGGAATGAATATCCTTGCTGCTGTTCAAGAAGCACAAAGAATTTCTCTTCGTTGTCAAAAGCACAGAAGAGAACAGGTAGAAGAGGAAATGAGCAGCCATCTCTATCCAATATTAACAGCTCTGCAACTCAGGAGACATGTTCAAGCCAGTTTATCTCTTCCCAAAAAAACTGGCAGGTTGAGTAAAAACACTTGGTAGAAGAGTGACCCCAGGGAGGATGAGATACCTTCTGTATAATTATCTGCAGCCGGGGTTTGGCTCTGCTCTGATAGATGTTAATCCTTCACACCCACTGTGGAATGGCCAGAGAACAGCCCTTGTGGTGAAACACATGAATGGGAGGCAGAGGAATGCAACGTTCCTCTTGTTTTGCATGGTTCAGGATCAAATGCAGCCAACACCGGCAGCACCTATGGCAGGGAGCTGTGCCTTATCACCAGCTTGCATCCTGTTGGCAATCACAGCACCCCCAGCCTCACAGCTGAAACTCCTATCACACCATCTCTGCCCTCAGGATCATGTAACTAAAAGGTGAAGTGAGGAAAAAAAGAAAAAGGAAAAGGAAAAAAAAAAAAAAAAAAGCTTGAAATGCTAGGAGTGCTCTAAGCTTTGATTCAGCAAAGGCTTTGAGGATGTGTCTCATTTAAACAAGTCCTGAAATTGACTCCCATCAATAAGCCTTAAGAAGATTCTTATGGAAATAAACCATGACTATTTCTCCCTCAAAAAAAAAAAAAAAAAAAAAAAGACAACAAACTAGAGCCAAGTCCAAAGTTATGAAAATAATCACCAATAATTTACAGCCTAATCAGCTGTGGGAGATACTATTGGTTTCTACAAGAAAGGTTGTTATCTACCAGGATCAATAACCACCTTGTAGTAAAGCCTCAAGGTGCTGGCAGGGGCAACCACAATATTCCCTGCAATTGTTGCTCAGCTTCTATTTATGGGAGTGTGGTCACAAAAACCAGCTGCAGGAACAAATTCAGAGCTGGCCTAACCTGACACGGAGTCTTTGGGAGAGGCACCCACACCTGCTGAATCTGAACACTTAGGTTAAAAAAAAACACTTAGGAAAACACTGTTTTTCCCACAAAACCCTGCTGACTTATGAGGGGTTTAGCACAAGTTTGGGATTTGCTATCAGTGACATCATTAAAACTTCCATTTCCTTGGACACTTCTGACTGCACCTTGTGCTAAAAAATCTCCTTTCATATGACCCTTAGCCTTGGTCTTCATCCTGGGACTTAGATGGGCCTTAAAGAGATAAGGAAGGGACACCTATAGCTGTAATAAAAGAAATGAGGTGAAAATGCCACCTTGCCTTTGTGAGGAGCACCTGGCGCTGGAAAATGCAGCAACCATGGCACAGCTATCATCCTGTAACCCTTTACACTGTGGGAATTGTGTCCTTGAACCTGAGACAACAGGGTTAGAAGGAAGGGAGAGTGGCACTGATCCAAGGTTTGATGAAGCACTGCCTGTTTGGAGTCTCATAAATCCAGCAAGGAAGCAGAGTGAGGGGATTGTCCCAATCTGCTCTGTCCTTGGGAGACTCCACCTGCAGTCTTGTGTCCAGCTCTGGGGCCCTCAACACAAAAAGGACATGGAGCTGTTGGAACAGAGTCCAGAGGGATCCATGGAGCTGCTCCAGGGGGAGGAACACCTCTGCTCTGGAGCCAGGCTGGGAAAGCTGGGAATGTTCACCTGGAGGGGAGAAGGCTCCAGGGAGATCTCAGAGCCCCTTCCAGGGCCTGAAGGAGCTCCAGGAGAGCTGGAGAGGGGCTTGGGACAAGGGGGAAAGACTGAAAGTAGGCAGGTTTTAATTAAATATTAAAAATAAATTTTCTTTGAGGATGGCAAGGTCCTAGCACAGGTTGTCCAGAGAAGCTGTGACTGCCCCATCCCTTGAAGTGTTCAAGGCTGGATGGGGCTTGGAGCAACCTAATCTCGAGGATTAAACCCCACATGGCAGGGCTTTTGGAACTGGATGATCATTAAGGTGGCTTAAAACCCAACCCATCCTGTGACTCCATGATTTAAGGTGTGCAGCTGGCAACCGCAACTCTTGGATGGGTCAGTGTCACCCACAGGGGGGACATCAGTGCTCAGTGCCCTTCCAGGGGGCAGGGCCTGGTGGATGAGCTCACAAATGCAGTTCTTTTCAGCAGAAAGCCTTCACCCAGATGAGATCCCTCCTGGTCTATGAGCTGGTTGCCCAAATTTTTTTCCCCCAGGGCACTGGCTATAATATTTGCTGGTGGCCAGAGCATTTCCCTGCTCCCTGCCAGCCCTGCCTCTTGTTTTCAGGTTTCCTGAGGGCAGAGGAAGCAGAGAGCTTTCCCTCCCTCTCCCTTCCCTCCTCCCACAATCTCAAGCACGGAGACACGGGGGATCTCACCAGGCTCATCCCTCCCTTGCAGAGGAAGGAAGGGCCCTGTGCTGTCCTTGTGACCTTTGGTGCTATTTTGCTTTATGCCTCTCCTAAATCTGTCCCCAGGGCTCGGGGTGGCTCTAGCAGCCCAAGGGCTTGGCACTGGGGTCTGTTTTAAGGTTGCCACGGTGACTGCCATGGCAGCATTTAAAAATGGCACGGGCTGTTATTTAATGCCAGCTGGGCAGGGATTGCAGGGAGGGTGGGTCAGTGACCCCAAGTGACCCGTTACAGATTGACAGCCCTTTCCAGCAGGATCGTCCTTGGGGACTGGCTGGGAAGGGGGATTCACCCTGAATCCACAGGGAGCTGAGAATTTTGGCTCAGTTTTTGAGGAGTTTCTCTGAGAAGGACTAAAAGTTTAGGCCAAGCACTGCTGTGACCAAAACTGGTCTCAAAGAACAAGGTGTTTTATCTTACAGCAGAAAAACCTGCTTTAATTACACATACGTAGGAAGGAGGGAAGGCAGAACTGGTGATAAGAGATGTGCAGCAGCCCCAACAGAATTAGCTTAATTTCTCCTGTGCGCTTAATTATCTTAGAGGAGGAGGGGCTGGAGGGATATAAATGGCTGGAGAGGCAAGTGGGAAGGGAAGGTGGCTTGCAAGGCTCTCCAGACTTCTCCAGCTCCCTGGCTCCTGCAGCCACCACCCCAGCATTCCCCAGGGATGGTGTTGTCACTGCCAGGGACATCCTCCAGAACAAGGGATGCCTACAACAATCTGCAAGGTCACCTTGGGGTGCACCTGAGTTTGGTGTGCTCAGAGAGGGGGTCTGCACCTCTGCAAAAGCAATGGGAGCTGGTCAGCCATGGAAATAATTTTGGTAGTACCACATTTAGCAAAGGGCAGACACTGCCCAGTGACAAACTGAATGACAGTGGTGAGGCCCAGAGCAGCTGTGGCTGCCCCTGGATCCCTGGAAGGGTCCAAGGTCAGGTTGGACAGGGTTTGGAGCAGCCTGGGATAGTGAAAGGCATCCCTGCCTATGGCAGGAGGTTGGAACTGGATGTTCTTTAAGGTTCCCTCCAACCCAAATCATTCCATGATTTTATGAATAATAACTCATCAGCACTTTAATAGCTTGGTGGGATTTGTACATCTGCATATGACTGCAAGTTGCTCATTCTGAGGGTGTATCAACGAGGCCAGTCCAGGCTGTGGCAGTGGGAAGAGGAGAGAGAACACAGCTGCTGTGGGATGTGGAGGAAGGGTTTTGCAGCTCTTTCCTCCCGAGTCAGCCACACCATGCACAGGGTGGTTGTGCTGCTGTCCCCTCTGCCTTCTCATGACACTGCCCTGATGTCCAGGGATGAGGAATCCAGCCCTGTTTTTCCATTTAAGGTCCAATTTAGTCCTACCTATCTGTTCTCTCTGTCTTGCTCTCCCTGCAGCAGGGACCACACCCTCACTCAGCTTTTCCACACGCCATCCAAGCTTCCCTGGGAGAGCCAAAACCACTGGGTTTTTCTGTAATTGCTTGAGGGTGAGGCTGTTTCTCCAGGCAGCAGGATGGGAGGCTCTAGGGGACACAGAGCTCTGTGTGTGTCCCTACCTTGGGGTTTTTGGTGACTCACCCAGGCAGGAGGAAGATCCCACCACACAAGTGGCCTCCTAAATACCTCTTCTAAGATCAATCATCCTCCTCTAAGCAGATGCTGGAGCAGTGGGCACGCTCATAATGAAGCAGGAAATAAGGAACTGTGTGCTTGTGGAGGGAAATGTTCATTCAGTCAGGTGTAGTGTTAATTGTGGCCATGACATGGGCCTGGTCTGCATCTCTGGAATCTCCTGGGCAGATCCTGGGCATGACTCAGGAGCCAGCACAGCTCGGTAATGTCCCCAGCACAGAGGATTGTGAGTATCCACTGGGTTGGGTATAGGGAGAAGAGCCATGGTGTTGTTTATGGATACAGAGGTTAAAATAAAAAGGGCAGAAAATAGCCAGACGTGATAAACAATCCTGCTGCCATCTCTCTGGAGAGTGTCTGCATCTGCATCCTCCAACCCATTATTAGTTAGTAATAAATTCCTTCCCAGATGGAGGTGCCAGCTTTACCCTCCCAGTGAACCCACACCATTTATCTGAGCTATAAAATCACAGAAGCACAGAATAGTTTGGGTAGAAGGGACCTTAAAGCTCATCCAGCCCCACATCCTGCCATGGGCAGGGACACCTTCCACTATCCCAGGTTGCTCCAAGCCCTGTCCAAACCTGGCCTTGGACACTTCCAGGCCAGATCCAGGGGCAGCTGCAGCTTCATAACTGCACAAGATTCCATGGGACAAGGAGTAGTGGCTTCCAAGTGAAGAAGTTTTTTATCATTAGGGTGGTGAGGGACTGGCACAGCTTCCTCAGACAGGTGGTGGTGATGGAATCTTGTGTGGGGTCAGATGTGATAAACTCCATGAAGGTCTGTCACCTCTGAGGGGCCAGCCCTTGCAGAGAAATGGCTAAAAATAATAGTGAGACAACTTCCCTGGACATGCTTTGTAAAAGAAAAGGTTTTAGTAATGACAAAAATAACAAACAGTATAGAACCAAAGAAATATAAGTCGAACACAGTGTAGAGAACACTCTTGCACTGGCTAAAGCAGTCCAAAAAAGCGCTTGAGCACCTCTGTGCAGTTCTTTTTTGTACTTGATGGTCCAGGTGGGCTTTTTGGCACCTTGCCATTTCCAAAGCCCAATCAGTGCCCCTGTGCTGTCAATTACGATAAAGGAAGAATAGAAAGTTCTGGGGCTTCTTTTTAAAAGTCAGGGATGAAACAGGAACCCCTTTTCCTTATTTAGAAACACCTGCTCGGGTGTGGGAGTGCATTACTACATGGTGGATGCACCATTCCTGTAAATATTTGAGGTCTGGTTGGATGGGACTCTGAGAAACCTGATCTCATTGGAAATGCCCCTGCTCATTGCAGGGGGCTGGACTAGGTGGCCTTTGAAGGTCCCTTCCAACCCAAACCATTCTACAGCTCCATGACTCTATGACTCCAGGCTCTATGGACCTATGATTCTATGCATCTGTGATTCTGTGATTCCATGATTCTATCACTCTACGATTCTGTGATTCTATGACTCTATGATTCCATGATTCTATGGTTCTATGATTCCACGACTCTATAATTTTATGATTCCATGACTCTATTACTCTATGACTCTCTGATTCTATGACTTTATGGCTCTATGATTCCATGACTCCAGTCCCCTCCCCACAGGCTGCTCCCACCCCGATACCTGCTCTGCTCAGTGCCCCATGGAGTGGGAATGTTCATAAGGGGAGGGGAACATCCCTACCCAGTCCTCAAGACAAGAAATTCAAGAGTGTTTTATTCCAGACCACCCAGGAAATAAATGGCAGTGCAAGATCAGGATTTGGGCTCCCAGCTCCACCTTCCAGCCCCAGGCTTACACCACGAAACAAAACAGACCCAAAACCCTAAAACCAAAACCATCTGCAAACCACACAGTCTCCTGCTAAAAGATTTGAAGAGATTAAATTATGTTAAACTCTTAATCCTTCAGCCTTTTCTAAGGCCCAGCTCCACTTAAAATCAGAAATACAAAGACCTTAACATTGGGCTGTAAGAAAAACAAACTACAGTGATCGTTTATTTTAACCCACAGAACTGCAAGAACAAGTAATTACCCTAAACCTACAGCATTCTTGGGAAGAGAGCTGTATATAAAATAGGTTCCTTATGACTTTTTGGACCAGCTTTGTAAATTTCCTTTTGGAATTTCTGACACAGAAAGGAAAAGGAGTTTTTTAACTGTATCTGTGAGAAGATGGTATGACTTTCAATTTCCAGAGTAGAAGCGTGAAAATAAAAACTTCTATGTGAGCTGATAAAGCTTTAACTTTGCATATCTATCTTGATTCTCTCTGTGGGTACATCCATAAAATCCTTACAGCTGAGGAAGGATAGGCCTTTAAATAAAAATGCTGAAAAAAATCCTTAGTGAAGGAGAGAGTACAGCCTCTTTAATCATTGAATTTTGTTTATTGCATCAGATTATGGATCTGAGAGGAAGAGAATTCGAGAAATAATTATGGCTTTAAGATATAACAGGACAGCCATTATGAAAAACACAGAAGTTTGCTGTTTACAGGGGAAGTTGCCTTAAAATTGCTGTCCCCAGGTTTTCAGAAGGGGAACTCAGCCCCGTGAAATAGGATGGAGCTCATTGCAGGAGCAGAGCAAAGAGGGATTTGTGAAACATGAGGGGGCAGTTTGTTATGGTGGTTTTATGGAGACAGACTGTTTTAGGACCTCAGCTGAGGCACGAGTCCAAGGCAACATCCCGCTAAAACCTAAATTCTCCTGTTGAGGGAACAAAATCTGCTGGCACTCAAGGTGATGAGCCATGAAGGGGGAAGGCAACTTCTCCCCTTGTTTGCACCAGCATAAATCAGGAACAGCTCCATTGATGTCCAGGGTCTTCAAGGCAGAAGCAAAGGATCAGACCCAGTCATGCACTGTGGTGCTTTGGGCTTTATGGGAATGTTTTAAAATGTGTGCTTTATTGTACTGCAGCAGAACATCTTATAAAAGGCCACGGCTGAAAAGGATAATTTTAATAATGGGGAAAAAAAATCTGAGTTTGAGTCAACAAAAAGACAGTCTGCATTGGGACTGTCAAGGCAAAATGACTATTCAGACTTATTCTTCACTCACAGAACTGAAATAAAGGGGGAGTGGCTCAGGTGATAGTGGGACTAAATCATTATAAGAAAACATCAGGCCTGAGATTTCATTCCTCCCAGCCTCAAAACCCACTGCCTCCCACGGGTTAGATTGTGCTTGTATAAGACTTTCCTTCTTGGCTTTTTGTGGTGATTTATGTTTCCTTGCAGAGTGTTATTTAGCAATAAGTTATACCTTTGTGCTGTAGCACATCCCCTGGTAAGCAACTAGACAAAGCAGGAACCTTTTTTTTTGTCTGTAGTGACTGGAATAAGGGTTTTCTCCATATTTCCTAGAATTTATTGGGGGATGATAAAAGGAAGATTTCCAACTCCTCATGCTCAGTCAAAAAACAGGAACACAAACTCCTGGTCCTGGGAATAAGGACTTCTCAGTACACAGAGGCCACTCTCCGGGTACCAGAGGAACCCACCAACTGTTCTCCAGAATGAACCTTAGATATAAAAAGGATTTACTCAGTGGTTTTATTGACACATTACACCATTACTTCACACTTGATTGCTGCACTTGTCCATCACCAAGGTCTCCAAACCAGATCTCGATTCTTCAGCATCCAACAGCTGAGTTCACAGTGCAAGGAGTAAAGGAGAGTCACAGAATCACAGAATGATTTGGGTTGTGAGGGACCTTAAAGATGACCTAATTCCATTTCCCTGCCATGCATAGAGACACCTCCCACTATCCCAGGTTGCTCCAAGCCCCATCCAACCTGGCCTTGGACAATTCCAGGGATCCAAGAGCAGCCACAGCTTCTCTGGACACCCTGTGCCAGGGCCTCACCACCCTCACTGGGAAGAATTTATTCCAAATATCCAACCTAAATCTCCCTTCTTTCAGTTGAAAGTCATTAACTTTTGTCCTATCCCTACATGCCCTTGATTTGAGTTGAAGGAGATCTCTGGAGGTCACCTTGCCCAAAGCCTGCTCAAAGCAGGGCTGTAGCAGTGGACAGCTCTGTGGTTACTCTGAGGTTACTCTGAATGGCTCAGGGCCTTAGCACTGAAACTGCTCAGCCAACTGACAAGGGTGCCTGTGATTCCCACAACTATTTTTTCTTTAAATCATCTGAGGATTAAGAAATATCTTATCTTTTAATTAAGAATCGGTTTTGTTTCAGATTGCAGCATAATTTAATTTATTCAGAGCGTTCCTAGAGTCAATTGACACCAACCCATGCACAATGGCACTTTCTGTCTTGGTGCATTTCCCAGTCTCCACCACTCTGTGGTCTGTGGAGCCCACATAGCACAGATATGAAAGAGGAGATCAGTGATGCCTTGAGGCTGCTTCTTGCACCCTGAAGTCACATTGACTTCAAAGGAATTGGATGGGTTGCAGCAAGCTGGGGTACTTCACAAAAGGACACCTGGAATCAGTGGAGAGTGAAGAACACCCACACATGCTGTGTGGTCCTGTGTCCATCAAGGGTTCAAGAGTCAAGGAATTGATCAGAGGATCAAGAGCTTGGAGAAGAGTGTGAGAGCAGGGAAAACACCCAGTGGTATTGCCTGGAGCAATGGCCCTGGGCTCACTGTGTGGCTCTTGGACTTCCAAAAGTGCTGTCCCTGCATTTTACAGCCCTTCAGGAATTTCTCTCCATTGAGTTAGCTGAACAGTGTTTTCAACCTGTAAATGTTTTGCACTCTGTGAGCTGCAGGGAAAAGGATATTGAGGCATTTTATTGGATGTGGGAGCTGAGGTCAGTGCAGGCTGCACAGTTAAATCTGTCAGCACAGGGTGGCAAGCAGGTCATTCCCTTTCACTGAAAAACTCTGAGCAGAAATTGCTGCAGAAATCAATGAGGACAGAAACCAACACTGAGCAGCTCAGGAAGGCAAGGACCCAGGAGACAGCACAAGTACTCAAGGGTTTAGATGGTGTGACCCCAGATTTATGCTGGCAGCAGGGAAATCCAGTGCTGAAGAGCTACAAAGATGGCCATGGAGTCAGATCTCACTTTTCAGCAGGAGCTGGATGATTTCATTCTGTCCTAAGTACACCAAGTTCCCATGCAATGTGAAGAGAGTGACCTGCTGAGAGCCTGGCAGAGGGTGGCAGAGGGTGCCCAGAGAAGCTGTGGCAGCCCCATTGCTGCAAGTGTCCCAGACCAGGCTGGGTGGGGCTTGGAGCAACCTGGGATAGTGGGAGGTGTCCCTGCCTGTGCCAGAGGGTTGGAATAGAATCTTTAAGGTCCATTCCAACCCAAACCATGCTGTGACTGATAAAGTGCAGGGGTCCCTTCTCTTTTGCATGTTAGTTACAGTAGGTTCAATTCAGTTTTGAGCTCCAGATTTGGCATCATGCATGGGGAGCCCACACAAACAGACAGGATTCTCTTTCTGCTGTGATACCCTGGAGTCTCTCCTGGTCTCCCACCAGAACTCCAGGGTGCTGGAGATGTTCTGTAGCCCTTGCACTGAGCTGACAGGGATACTGCAGATCCCCGGTGGCATCTCAGCTGCACCACTCTGTGTGAGCAGCAAAATCAAACCCCCAAATCTGGGGAGAGGATTCACACAGGAGCAGCAGGGTTTGATCTCACCGCTCTGGTGGCTGCTGGTTGCTTTGGATCCTCTGCCTGACCCAGGTGAGAGGCAAAAAGTGCAAGTTCCAGTCTATTTGCATGGAGTGGACTCCTTTATTCACTATAACCTTGTGCCAGGATCGCTGTCTGTGCAGGAGCCTGGGCACACCTGCCCCCCATAGGATGCACACAGGCTGGGGGATGCTGCAGTGGCTCCAGCTGTGCACCTTCAACATCTGTCTCTTCATACATTTGTCTATCTCACCTTATTTTCTTCTTTTAGTTTGTATGACTTCACACATCAAGACAAGATGATGCTGTGGAGAATCGAAGCACACTGGTTTTAACCCAAGTAATTTCTTATTTATATTAATATTTAATATTTAATATTAACTTCTGGTAATTATTTTATTAATTATTTAGACTTTTTATTAATTTTTAGCCCCGAAGCAAACAGACAGGCCTTGGTGGGGATGAGGATCTCTTTCAGTGCTGGTATAATTTTATACAAGCTGTAAGTGCTTTGATGGCCTGATTTAAACCATTAATACCATTAAGTATTTAATTAGGAAAGTGAATAATTAATTATATATGTTCATACAATAGTAGTCATGATAATACTATTGCTAATGAGCAATAATTAACGATGGGTTGTATTTGGAGAGGCAGTAACAGGACTGACACCTCTAAGATCAGGAATGTGCTCTGGGAATGGTCACGAGCACAGATCAGTCCTGGCTGTTACCAGAAACAGGGAAACCTTCCTGACACTGCATCCAGCTTTTCTTTACCTTCCTTATCTTGGCATCACCTTCAAGGACTGTGGAATTGTGAGGGCTCCTGGTTTGGGCAGAGCACGTGTTGGGAGCAGGACTGGACTGGAATGTTCCAGGGTTCCTCCACCCTCTCCTGTTATGCAGCTGGGTCCAGCTCCCTTTTCCCCATCCCTCCCAGCTCAAACACACATCTGTGCTCCCTGCAGCAGAGCTTAGAGAAACTTAACAAGAAATACTCAAAACCCACCCTTATCCATTGTTGTGCACCTTGTGTCAGGCACTGCAATAACCTATAACAATAAAAATAATAATAAAAATATGCCAGCTCCTTCCCCAAGTACAGGAGTGGTGAGTCTTGCCAGGGACTGGTTGTCACCAGTCACTTACTGTCACTCTGTGTGTGTGTGCTAACACAAGCTGCTCCTCTCTGAGCTGAGGGCTATAAATAAGAATTAAATAATGGCAGCTGCAGTAGGGAAGATGATGGCAGTGTTATTGTGATAGATATCCATGCTGGACCCTTTTGTGGGCTGTGGGATGAAATGTGAGCTTTCTACACAGTCAGGAACAGCCCAGGGAGCGCTTGGAAAATTACGGGGGAAAAACTGATTTGATTTTTGGCCTTCTTCAGGGAGGAAACTCACAGGACATATTTTCCTGGCTGTGGGAGTAGCCTGTGAGAGGGGTAACATGTTCTCCATACGTACGTCCCTGTCTCACTTTGCATCCTCAGGAATGCAAGGTTAGCAGGAAAATGCAGCTGGGAATCTGCAATGAAAAATTCTGCCGACTCTTCAAAGAGCATCTCTGATCTCTTTCACAGGCACGCTCAGCTTCCAAAGGGATGCTGCTGACGTGAGGGGCTTCAGCTCAGAGAGCTGCAGGACCACACTCCAAATGGAGGAGAAGTGCTGGGCCTGGGGGAAGAGGCTTTTGGGAGGGGAGAAATGTGGTGCTGTGGGGTGCCAGTGGGACAGGGCATTGCTGGGGTTGGGCACGGTATTTTGGGGTGTTGCACCTGAGTGACAGTCATCCATCCATCCATCCATCCATCCATCCATCCATCCATCCATCCATCCATCCATCCATCCATCCCTGCAACCCCCAGCATGGTGCAGAAACTCCTCCCCAGAGGCTCTCATTGTGCTATGCAGTTTGTTCTCTTCAATTCCTCCAAAGTTTCCTCCCTCTCCCATTATCCAGTGGCCAAGGTCAGAACAGGATGGGAGAGGAGAAGGCAGGAACTGGCAAGATGAAGTGTTTCCAAGAACTCCTCCTCCCTCCTGCTCCCTACTCAGAGCCTCTGTGTTAAATCAGCAGAGGTTTTTTTGCCCCTTCTCCTCTCCCCAGAGGCTGCCCCAGGACAGCTCTGCTCTGGGAGTCAGAAACCTTCCTGTAACCATTCAGTCTCATGGACTCACTTTCAGCTCTTTTGCCCTCAATTTTGCTCTGCCTGATCTTTCCTGTTTACCCCTGAGATAACTGTGCAGACAGCAGCTGCATCCCATCCCATCCCAGCTCCCATTTCAGTAGACTAAGCAAGCTCGGGGAGCTCTTCTCATGGGGCAGAAGGTTCATGGATCAAAGGCCTCACTCTCACTTGCACCAGGCAATTTTCCCTAAAAGCAGATTTGTCTTAATATTATTAACAGAGCTCATGAGAGGGGAAAAATAATGGAATTATTTTCATCATTTTCATCATCCTGGTGATGCCAACTACATACACAGAAATGATGGGGTTTTTGTTCAAATTAATTAAAAAGGAAGATCCATCACGGCATCAAGGCTTGTGGAAAAAAACTTGTGTGTTCTTTTCTTTTTTATTTTTTTTTTCTTCTCTGCATGAGCAATCCCATTTGTGGACCGGTGCTAAGAGAGCTGCTGGAGGATGAGGGCTTTCAAAAGTTAATTGATTAGAGAAAAATCCCACCTCCTTAATAGTTATTCAGACTCATTTCATATTTTGCAGCTATTACATAGTTATAAAGTAGCTGATAGAAAAGCCCCTGTATTACAGATGGGAAAACTATTCCTCATGAAAAGATCAAAGCCCCAGTTCCCATATTTGAGCGCATTTATCAATAAATCACATGCCAAGATAAGAAATTTCAGTGTCAGCTTTCTGCTTCCAGACCAACAAGACTGAAAGCCTGAAACTCAAAAGCAGAGTTTAATTTTAATTAGCTTTTCGATTGTTTTTAAAAATAGGTACAATTAGGATATTGACAATTAATATTCTATTCAGCTCTGTCATTTAACCAACCTTTTCAAAGAGATAACCCCTGGCTTGGGATCAGCTGTGCATGGTCACTCTTAGGAGCATTTCTTCACTAAATAGGAGCTTATTTCACTGGGAAGTTACGCTCCTGTGGTGACAATCCATCATTGCTCACAGGACTGGTGTTGTCAGTAAAACCTTATTTACTGCTCCTCTGACCAAATAAAAGCTTTCCAAATGGGCAAGAACACACATGTCTCTAGGGAAAATGAGAGACCTTGGCTTCTGGGAACAGCTCAGCCAACCCTCCAAAAGTCTGAAAACACTTTTTACAGGCTTGTGCTACTACACAAAATATATCCAGCCCAGAGAACCCTTGATCTGCCAACAGCACCATCAAAGTGCCAGCACAGTTGGACTCAATGATCTCAGAGGTCTTTTCCAACCTTAATGATACTGGGATTCTAAGAAAGTCACTGAAAACTATGCAAGGATGACCTTCTCTGGAAGGAGAAAATGAGGAAATTCCTTGATCTCCAAGGCTTGTGGAGGGAGAGATTTTTGAGCTCAGCCCTGGGTCAAGGCTGGGTAAGATGCCGCAAAGTGACAATTCCATTTCTCATGATTTTGTCTGGAGTCTCGGGCTGCCATGCTGGTGGTGGGAATTCCACAATAGGCTCCTGGGAATTTCACCTTTGACTTTCATGAAGGTCTCAGTTTTTTTTTTCTTTATGTTTTTACAAAACTCACAAGTCTATGAGGATATGAGAATCACAGGTCTCCATTTTCAGCTGAAAGGCTCCAAATATGGCTTTTAGACATGCAAGCACAGATGAAACTAAGAAAAAGTCACAATTACTAATTTAATACCTCAGGCTGAAGACTGGCCCTTGCTGAGGAGCAGCCCTTGAATTTTGTCTGCTCGAGGCCAGCAAAGCCACAGGGGGAAGTTAATTTTTAACCTCCCTGTGGGGTGTTCTGATGGTCAGGAGATGTGAGGTGGTTCACCAGCCACCTATCTGCATGTCTGTGATATAAATGCTTGTACTGAGAGAGGGTCACAACCCACCCCCAGCTTTCTGGTGCCATTTGAGGTGGCCCAGGATGTCCTACCTGGCCTCTACAAGGCCAGAATGGCAAATATCTTCTGCAAGTCCTAGGCCAGGCTTGTCAGCCCCCTGTCCTGCATGCTGTGGAGCTTTTCAATACCACTGGCTGCTTATGTTAAGGACTGAATTATCCTTCCATGTCAGGGTCAACCTGTTCAGCCTGCGGTTGACAGGGACAACCCTCTGTCCTGTGTCTTGCTGTGCCCATCCACCTCTCAGGAATGAGTATGAACAAGGAACATTTAACTGGTGCTGAGGAATCTCTGGATCTTGCCTCTTTGGTTAATAATTCACTGTGTGTGAGCAATGAAGGACTGGTTTTCCTTGAGGGTCAGATGTGAGAAGGGTAATGAGGAGCTGAGCACTGCCCTTGGTGGGGCTCTGTGAGCCAAATGGTGACGGTCTCCCATGGACTGTGGACATTTCATGCCAAGTGCTGCCATCCCACACATCAAGAGCTGCACTCTCACCCTCCTGTGCTTCCCAGGGGGAATTTGGGTAGTCTTCACTACCTTTACAGGCTCAGGAAGGAGGGCAACTTGAGGGGAAGGAACACCAGGCATCAGGGCAGTGCTGGAAAGCTGATGGGGCTGAGCACAGAGACAAATGAGCTCCAGCTTACCCAAACCAGCCCGTGGATCTGCAGCAGGAGTGGCTGGCACAGCTGCTGTCCTCCCCAGCTTGGAGAGCTTTGACTGTGTGGGCAAAGCCCCTCTCACCACTCAGGCCATGAGAGAGAGGTGAGGAGATGAAAAAAGGGAGCTAAACCCTCCATCCTTTGCAAGACCTGACCATCCTTTTCAATTACCTGACAGCTGTGAAACTTTCTCATCCCTTCTCCATCACACTGTCCCGCTCATAACTATTTCATCAAATCAACTTCTTTCCTTTTTCTGCTGCAAGTTTCAAACTACCCAACCCCACTCTGTGACAGATCTGCCTGAAACCACAGCTGCTTCTGCATCCCTCGTGCCCGGCCTGCCTGTTTTTATTGAGTGTTTTCTGTCAGACACATACATGTATACACAAATGTATATTTTTATGAGCCTCTGTTTTCCTCCCAGCACTATTTTCTTTCCACTGTCTTGGTTTTTCTCCCTCTCTGGCCTCATAGGGCCATTTGTCACTCTCTGGATGTTTTTCTCTTTTATCAGGATGTTTTCTCCTGGAACGCTTCCCACCAACGCAAGCTGCCTGGCCCATTAACTTCTAGAGTTCAGCTGACAGCCTGGACTCCAAGGCCCATTGCCTTGTGATACTGAGTGCTTCTGAGATGCAGGAATTAGCTGGTAAAACGACCCAGTCACATGCACAATAAGAAGAAATACAGTTCCAGGGTACAATAAGATAATAAATTTTGCAGCTGTGCTCAGATCCTTTTTTCTCCCTCTCCCTCCTGCTTTTCACTCCTTCCCCTTGTGTGATAATCTGATAAATGGTTGTGGAAGTTTGACTGTTTCTTAGCTGGAGTTTTATTGAAGCATTTGCTGCTGCAGACAAATTGTGTTAAATTTCTCACAAACACACCGGAAGCCTCCAATCCATTGTCATTCATGGAGATTGATCAGGCCCACACTATTGACACCACGAAAGACCTCTGAAATCTTTGCTTAAGCACTCAACTGGTGCCATGAATTATCCGTATTTAAATTAGCAAGCCTGCATTTGAGGATTCATTATGCTTCCCTGCTAATTGGGCCTTGCTAATGATCATTAAACTGACGTCCCCACCATCTTGTTAGCTGACAATTTAAAGGGATCGTAAAAGGCAGCCAGCAGGGAGGCTGCACAATTCCAGAGGTTGTTAATGGCTCTGGAGCTGGTTCAGCTCTGAGCCCGTGGTTTGATGCCAGCTCGACATGTGTGTGTGTGTGCCACAGAAATAATTGCTGTGGCAGACACCGTGCTGAAGGACAGGGGACACGTGCAGGGCACGAGGTGATGGCTCCTCAGTCCTGTGGAGCTGAGGAATGCTGGGGATGCTCCAAGGTCCCTGTGATGCTTTAAGCTTCAGCTTTCATGTATTTCAGGCTCTGTGCTGCCCAGGGCTGCAGCTCTGAGCTCACAGTCAGTGTCACTCAGCTCTCTGCACACAGCACGAACACAAACCAAATCCTTGTCCTGCTGCACACCAAGGACAACTGGGACAAGTTTTCAGGCCCCAAAGCACAAACAACGGGGGCTGCAGGGAGAGAACAAGAAGGGTGGGACTGCATCAGCTGGAGCTGGGATTGGACAATGAAACCCCAATGTGCAAATGGACCAAAACTGATCAAAGTATGAGACCTCGTGACTGTGTGTCCATTTTGTGACCATGTTGGGTCCATTTTGTGACCATTTTGGGTCCACCTTGGGTGTATCCCTGGCCAGGCTCTTGTCCTGCCCAAGGTGTATCCTTAAAGGCCTTTCAATAAATATCTACTTTATTCTCAAACTTTGTTCCTGGTCAGCCTTCCCAAGGCATCACTTGTGGGTGGTTTTACACTGACAAACCTGAAGGCTGCCTGGACTGAGGAGATTGAGGCCTTGGGGCCTTGGTTGAGGGGATCTTTGTCGTTGTCCACCACCCAGCTCACCACAAAGTTAATTATTTATCTCTGTCTTGCCCCAGGGTAGGGGATGTTGCCATTAGAGTGCACAGTGGAGGCGTGTGGGGGTTTGTGGGCCCAAACCTCACGGACAGCCCAGATGGGAGCAGGTGATGGATGACCCTGGCTCCTCTGGGGAAGCATTTTCCTACAGCTAATGCAGCCCTGGGGGAATCCAACCTTCCATGGGCCATCCTACAGCTTCTGTGGGTCACTGCCCCCTGCCCAGCCTCTTCTCAAGCTGAAATTCTGCCTCTGTGCTTTCCTAGCAGGGCTGAGGGCTGTGACATGCACCCACCGACCGCCTTTGTAAGGGGAGGAAACAGGCTGGGTTTGAACAAGAGCAATTTGAATTTTGAGCAATGGTAAAAAAAACAGGCTGGGTTTGAGCAGGAGCAATTTGAATTTTGAGCGGTGGTAGCTCCGCGTTAGTGCAACCATGGGGATCTGACTGGGATTATCTCCTTCAGCACCTGGATGCCCACAGACCTGGGGCACTGCTGCACCCTGCCAAGCCTCCTCCAGGTGGTCAGTCCTGACAGCTGATGCCCTCAGAGCGCCAAGGGGGAGGAAAATAAACGACTGAGGTGGTTAAACCTCCACCCCGATGATTTAGTGATAATTACACACTGAAAAGCAAAACGAGAGGCTGTTTGCATAGCAACTGCAATATAACTGCAGTGTAATTACAGTTCTGCCTCAGAGGGATTTGCTGGCCCTTTAGAAAGCTCCTGTCTTCCCTCTGCCTCTGCTCCAATGTGCATCCCCACAGGGGGAAGCAGGGGAAGGTGGCAGATGGATGGACAAACCCAGCTCAGGGTGTGGGATGCACGGTGGGGTTTTCAGAAATACCTGAGCTGTACAAGGTGGGGTGCTGGAATAACCCATGAACCCACTGCTGGAGCACAAGTCCTGGGCTGTGGAAGGTCCCCCAGGAGAGGGTTGGAAAAAGAAGTAGATGGAAGTGCCCTGGTATAGTTCTGACCACACACCAGCTGTTCCATCCAGGGAGTGTTAAGGGGCAGACCATCCACATTTAGGGCAGAAAGGCTCAGGAACAGTGTGTGTGGGTATGTGTGGTTTTTCTTTTTTTGTTTGAGATTCCATGTGGCTGGAAAGCCAAAGAACCAGGGTAGGAATATCATAGAACCACAGAATGTTTTGGGCTGGAAGGGACCTTTAAAGGCCATCTAGTCCAGTCTCCCTGCCATGAGCAAGGACATCTTCAACCAGACCAGAGAATATATATGAGGAGAGGACTGAAAACCCATCCCAGATGGGCCAAGGCACACTTCAGATTCCTTGCGAATAGGTACTTGAGCCTGAAATGCAATGGCAACCACTAAGCAAAACCCATAGACCAGGGTGAGATGGAGTTGTAATTATTAATTCCCACAGAACTTTCTGTGGATGAGTTTAGTTTAGAGTTTAGAGCCAAATAACCCTGTATGGATTCTCCCAAAAAGTCATGCATCTTTCTCTCTTTCTGCCAAATAAATGACAAGTCAACCTGAGTGTGTCCCACATATTCCTGAACTTTTCTTGGGGTCTCAACAGAGAATAAAGTGCCAAAACTCTTAAGCAACAGCCTCCCCTTGAACTAAAGAGTGTCCCAAAACCTGAATATCCTCCTCTGTCAATCCTGAGCTGAATATTTACCACCTTGGGGAATTCACAACTGGTATTAGGTGACATATCTCAAGAGGTTTTAGGTGTCACAGCTTTAATAAAGCAAAAAAAAAAGAGAGGCCCTGCAGGCTTGCAGGCACCTTTTGCCCTCTCAGGCCTCTCAGGGGACCAGAGATGTCCCCACAGTGAGTCTGGGAAGGAGCCACATGGGAAGCTGGTGGACAAGGGACATCTCCAAGCACAGTATATTTGGGGACAGTTGGTTGAGGCCCTTGATTGTGCAGACTCTGTAGTCCTGGTTGTAATTTATCCCAACCCGACACAGATGTTGAAAATAGGGCAGATGAATCATGCCCTAAAAGTGTCTGTTTCTGCTGACTACAAAGGGAGCCCGGGGTGACCGGCTCTGCTGGAAATGTCTGCATTGTGGATACACGAAGTCAGGTGAGAGAAATCCCACATCTCCCACTGCTCCATCTCTGTTTCTTACCTGGAACAGTCACTTCTTAAGATAAAAGGCTATCCCAGGCTCCAGGGCAACCTAATCCTGCACTGAGCTGCTTAAATAAATGACAGCGGTCAGCTGAGTAGGAATTCCTGCAGACTTGTTTGCAAAGTCAAAGTCAATTTTGAAGCAAGGCTGTTTTACTTTAGTGAAGTGGACAAGAATTCAGAGCTGAAGGAAAGGTTTTTAGTGCAGCCAACAGGAAGAAAAGTGGTGCAATTGCCCCACTCTTCCCAGTCTTTCTTATTCTCAGATTAAATTCAAACTATTGTACTCCACCCCAACAGTTTGCACTTCCCACAAGTTCTTGTGCTGACTTACACATATTTCCCTCATGAGAGTTATTGTGGGGGTAATGGCAGGAATTTGGGTTCTTCTCTCTCCTCCACCCCAAACAATCCAGTCCTGTGCCTTCCCAAGAACAAGCAAATCACTTGAAGGCCTTCCATCAAACTGAGCCCCAGGCAAAGTGTTGATAAAATCTTACATTTAAATGTCATCAAATTAAACCCCAGGTAGACTGGTGATAGAAATAACACCTTTAAATGTCATCATTAGTCTTCATTGTTACCAACCTGCTATGGGAGTTGCAGCATCTCTCACACTGGAGTTTGCAAACTGAAGGAGACATCAATGAATTGGTTTCCTACCAGAGCATGTGGCTCAGACTTTATGTTGAAACCAATTAAATTTGTGGTGGATAGCAGATTGGGGGTTTTTCGGTTTTTGGTTGGTTTGGGTTTGGTTTTTTTTCCCCCTGGAGAAGGGAGGGGTTTGAAGAAGTAAAGAGGAGAAACTGGGGAGAAAGCAGCAGCCAAGGCTGGTCTGACCACGCAGGCCTGACGGCAGCGCGGGCTGTGATGTATAGACTTGTGCAGTAGGAAATGGACTGCAGCCACGACAGAGCATCTGTCAGATGATAACTCCCAGTCATTTGCAATCTGTGCTGGAGGCAGACCAAGGGCCTGAGCCAACACTTCCAGTTATCCAGGCCTTGTCTCCGGGCCTTAACTCCATCTTCTTTACATCCCATAGAATGAGGCTCTTCTGCTGCTCTACTGCAGCACAGCAGTGACATCCAGGGGCCATTTCATTTGCTGTGGAGATATCAGCCTACTGATATCCAAGAGCATGTGTACCTCAGCCAAAAACCCACTGAAGGCACTTGGAAAGATCCCCATCAACGTCAACAACTTTTGATCCATCTGTTTTCCTCCATGGTTTTTAGCAGTTAGCAAAAGAAGGGCTCTTGTGGCAATTACCTTTGTTGCTACCTTTTTGGCTGAGTAATCTAAGAAAAATCTCCCTGTGCCAGCCTTCTGTTCAACACATGAAGTGACTTTGTGTGCTGTGATTCACCCAGTCCCCCAAATCTCCCCAAAACCATGACCTGTAGCAATAAACAGAAGGTCCACCCACATCTCTGGCTCCATAGTGGCATAACCTCAAGTTTCTGCACCAAAACCCAGCCATTCTACTCCTCCAAAGTTGGGGTCAGCCAATGACAAAGCCAAAGGCCACCTTGATGAACAAGAAGTTGGCATGAAAAACCTGCCAATCTTTAGGTATGTTGGATGCTAGGAGGTCATCTGGACTTTGTGGGGGAAACCTGACCTCTTGCACAGCTGGTTCAGATCTTTCACTTGGATTTAATCTGAATTTCCAAGACTCCATCTCATTACAACTCTCCATTTCCAGGGCTTAGACCTGCACAGATATTGATAACCTGCAGTAAAGTCACTTCATTTTCCCTTTGGATATGTTTTTCTCTCTCCAAAGCAAGGCTTCCAATGCCTAAAATCACTCTGGCAGGAATCTTTGCTGTTTCCTTAAGATCTTTTTTTGGACATGTGAACATCAGGACTAGACATAACTTTTCAGAAATGGTCTCACTAATGCTGTTTACAGAGATAATATCAGTTCAGCACTCCCACTTCATATTTGCCGTCTGCGCAGCCAAGGATTACTCCAACCTTCTTGGCTAAGGCATTGCTGGGAGTTCAAACACCAGCAATTGTCTACCAGAACCATTCCAGTTGGTTCTGAGTCACTGATTTCCAGGATGTATCCCCTCCCTACACACATCCCCTAAGGTGTGACCCCCATCACTTGCTCCAAAACATTTGCTGGCTCCTGTGGCCATCCCAAAAAGAATTTTCAGTCATTCCGACTTCAGCCAGAAGCACCTGCCTGCACAACCAGGCTACTTGCCACCAACCTTGTTTTCATCTTCTCTGCAAATTTTACCAGTTTGGTTTTTTCTTTTGCCGTTTGCAAGTATGGGGCTGCTGCTCTGTGGTGGTTACTGGATCACTCTCCAGCTATTCGCTCCTTGCATTTTTCTTCCTCCCACTTTCTCTCAGCTTTCACTTCCCCTCCCATGCTTTTTCCTGCTTTTTGCTAGCATCAGTTGGTTCTGGTTTTGTTTTCTGAAGGTGGCTTGTTTGGCTCAAATCACTGGGCACGATGGCAGATGTTTGGGTTCCAGGGGAGGTGTAATGAAAGAGGATCACACTGCGAACATGCCCTGCCTGTCTCTGCTCTGCCTAGACCAGATGTGCACCATGTGGCCCAACGCAACAGTCATCAGGCATTGAAATTGAGAATATGAAAATATTCCTCAGAAAAGGAGTGCATAAAGCTACTGGAGGCGACTCACCAAAAATCTCTTATTCTCAGCAAAAAAAGAGGTTTCCCAGGGCCCAGTAACTGTTTTGATAACCCTTTCACTGGTGTAGCAGACTACTAATAAATAGGTAGCAAAAAAAATATTTTTCTACAGGCTTAACTACAGCAAGGCAAGCATTTTCTTCATTTTCATTTTTCCCCTTTTTTTTTTGGGCTTTCCTGGGTTGGGAAGGGCAGGCTGGAGAGATGGACTAAATGCTTATATTTAAGAACAAATGGAGATTTTGCATTCGTATACTTAATTCCTGGTTGGGCTGTACTGGGCAGTGAGGGAAGGAACTGGGTAAAGGGAAGGAATTAAATTATCTCCATAAAAAAATAGGTGTTATGTACCCAACTTGAGTGGAAACAGGTAACAAGAAATCTCTCACTCGACCCATGTTAATGCACAAGCAGAAGCTGGGCTTTAGAGTTTTCTTATGCAAAAGCTGTTTGCATTCCTCAGTTTCAGCCACTGAGAGAGCTTCCTCTGTAGAGGATGGAATCATGGAAACGTAGAATGGTTTGGGTTGGAAGAGACCTTAAAGACCATCCAATTTCAACCCCCCTTCCATGGGCAGGGACACTTCCCACTATCCCAGGTTACTCCAACCTGGCCTTGAACACTTCCAGTGATGGGGAAGAAACAGCTTCTCTTGGCAACCTGTGCTGGGGCCTCAGTGCTCTTTTAGCAATTGATTTCTTCTTAATATCTAATGTAAATCTGCCTTCCTCCAGCTCAAGGTTATTCCCCCTTCTCCAAAGTCCCTCTCCAGCTCTCCTGGAGCCCCCTTGGGCACTGGAAGGGGCTCTAAGGTCTCCCAGAAGCCTTGTCTTCTCCAGGCTGAACAACCCCAGCTCTCTCAGCCTGTCTAGAATAGAATTTCATCATCTTTTAATGGTTGTAAACCCCTCACTGCCGTGCACGTGGCTATGTTCCCCACTCTGCAGCTGGGGAACACAACTCTGGGAGCTGAGGCAGGGCAGGTCCAGCCCAAGGTCCTGCAGACAGCCCATGGCAGAGGAGATGGGTGCTCAGAAATTGGTGCTGCCACTGCTGCCCTGTCCTCCCTCCTTCCCTGCCTGATCCTGCAGCAGAGCACGGCAGGAACTCGCTGTCCCTGGGATGAGCTGCTGAGGAACATCTCCTGATTGGAGACTGAACCAAACATTTCAAAGGACTGTTCTTCTATTTAAACGCCTATCTCCTTTGGATCTCTTACGGAGAGCATAAAAAGCTTTTCAAAATAGCCAGCATGATTATTCATGACTGCTCGTTTGCAGCAGCGCTTGTTTTCCATGGCAGCACCGATGAGCTCACCTGAATAAAGATTTTTGGGGGAGAATGGATGGCTGGAGGTTTTGCACAAGCCAAGACGTGGCATGGTCCCTCTGCCCTGGGCAAAGACCAGAGACCTCATTCCCATTCCCATTCCCATTCCCATTCCCATCCCCATCCCCATTCCCATTCCCATTCCCATTCCCATTCCCATTCCCATCCTGGTGCTGATCCAGCTGCTGCTGTGCCCTCACCCAGCTGTGCTGTGCCTCTGGCACTGGGAACTCATCCCTGCTCGCTTTATTTATCAGTATCCAATGGAGGAAGGGCTTGGGGGCACCCTGGCTTTTCCAGGGAAGCTCCTGATGGATGGACACACCTGATAGAGGGTGACGATTCCTGCCAGGAGAACCGGCAGCGATGTGCCCAGGGCTGTGCGAGGAGGATGTGGCAGCGCAGTGGAGAGAGCCCAGGTCACCAGTAAAACCCAGCCTAGCTCAGGATGATTTCCCAGCGGGCAGAATGTCCCGTCCCCTCCTGCTCACCCCTGGCCTCCATGTATTCCGACCAGCAGGCTGCTGGGATTGGAATTTCCTGACTCCCGAGACCTCGGCTGTGCTGCCGCAACACCCACTGGAGTCTCCTTTGCTTCCCCCCGGTTTTGTTTGTCTGTGGTTTTGCACAGGAAAAAAAAAAGAAAAAAAAGAAAAAAAAAATTAAAAAAAGAAAAGCCCTCGCCGCCCGTCAGAGAGCAGACAGCGATATTGGGCTGCTTTGATCAGGTTATTGCTGCAGCGCATTCGCATGGGGAGCTGCGGGTTCCAGCGGCAGCTGCGAGCAATGTGGCGCAGCCCGAAAGCCGAGGCAGGGTTTGCCGGCGCAGCCCGGCGCGGGTTGGGCTGTCTGCTGCGTGATGTAAGCCCTCCTTTAATTTGTTTTCCAGAAAATTCATTTGGAGCAGCGCTCTGCGAGCGGCTTGGCAGCAGCCGGGGGAAGCGGGCCGGGGAGGACGGCAGCTGTGAGCCCTGGCCAGCGGGGTGGCGTGGGGGCTTGAAGGGCTGCTGCTTTCCCTGCCCGGGAAAAGCCTTTGGGTCGTGTCCACAGCGAGTTACTGCCGGTCACCCACCGTGTCAAGCTCCAGCACAGTTATTTGTATGCCCCGGAGTGCCCAGCACACAGCGCTCAGCACCTGTGGATGTGACAGTAAAAGCAGGGATAAAAAACAGCCCAAGCGGGAGCCAGTGCAATTCAATCTGTATTAAGTGAATGCATTTAAGTGGGGAAGGATTCTCAGGCTGGCTGAGAGCGGCTTTCCTTTCCTCTGTGGGTCTAAGGATGCACGTCCAGGCTAAAAGCATTTGGAGGATACAGCACAGAGAGCTTTGCCTGCTCTGTTCTGCACCATTTGAGTCCTTATCTGTAGGACATGGAGGGAGCATGGCTGAGAGGGGGAAGCACAAAGTGTGCCAGCTACAGTGGGAAAAGCACAAACTGGCAAGTGATCTGCTTGTCTGTGTCCTTCCTTCCTTCCTTCCTTCCTTCCTTCCTTCCTTCCTTCCTTCCTTCCTTCCTTCCTTCCTTCCTTCCTTCCTTCCTTCCTTCCTTCCTTCCTTCCTTCCTTCCTTCCTTCCTTCCTTCCTTCCTTCCTTCCTTCCTTCCTTCCTTCCCCTCTCTCCCTCCCTCCCTCCCTCCCTCCCTCCCTCCCTCCCCTCTCTCCCTCCCTCCCTCCCCTCTCTCCCCTCTCTCCCTCCCCTCATGTTTATTAAGATCCCACTAACTTGTGCTGAGGTTCAAAGCCCTGTCACATCTTCTCCTTCTCTTGGAAGTCAAGGAAAGCTGGGTTGTTCTTTCCCATGGACTCAGAGCTGCAGGGGACCCCCAAGGCCATCATGCCCACCTGTGGCTTCAAGCAGAACCTCACCAGGTCCAGCCCCAACAGATGTTTCTCAACAACTGGTGTTTGTTCCAAGAGACCTCCCCAACCTCCTGGCAGCGTGTCCTGCTCCCTGCTCACCCCTGCCAGCAGAAAGCTTTGCCTTATCCCAGATTTCCCTTGCTTGTAGCTTGTCCCTTGCTCGTCCTGCCCTTCAGGGACATGCAGAACAGCCTGTCCCTTGGTGTCCTCAGCATCCTTTGAGGAGCAGCCCTTGGCCTGTGTGCCATGTCCTAGATGGGATGGGGAGGTCAGTTCTGCATTTCCTGGCAGTGAATATGTGAAGGAGTGTAACTATTTATGGGAAAGGAGGTTCAGGCATATTTTCCTCCCATGTGCCACCCCGAAAGTCTCACTGGGGTCATCAGGGAGAGGACTACTGGGGTAAGAGCACTGGGAATCAGCTCCCTAACTTCTTCCATGACTGCTGACCCTAAGGCTGGAAAAAAGGGCACAGGTGATGACCCTACTGGCTCCAACGAGATTCACTGAACATGTGCCTAAATGCTTTGCTGGAGGAGGCCAGAGGCAGCTGCAGGGGGACACTGCAAGGTGGGATGGAAGAGCAGCTGATGACTTTCCTGGTCTCTGGAGCATGGCAATTGCTGGGCATTGTGGCTGAGCACTGCGGGTGTGCAGGACAGAGCAAACTCCTCCTCACTACCTTGCTGCAGGTCACCTCTTCCATAACTCACTGAGTCATTTCCCCCTGCAGAGAAGGACAAGCTGAAGAATTTGGTTGGCCAGATTGTATTTTTTTTTTCCCTTTTGGAAAAATAATAGCGTAGCATTTCCTCTGCCTTGTCCTCTCCCGTGCTGTACTGGTAGCTGCACTGAAGTTGATTGATTAGTTTAATAACAGTCAGTTGATATGCAGCCATAAAATTATGCACTTCTACTCATCAGGCTGATTGAACTCCTCTGCTGACTGTACAGGAGCAGAATGGCAGAGTTAAAATAATGAGGGAAACAGCCAAGGGAAAAGCAAGCATGGTGATGTTATTGTTTTAAAGCTGAGGAAGAAAATGAGTCCAGGGAGGAGCTTTTCCAAAATAAACACCAAAATACAGAGGGAAAATGTTAAGATGTAATTAGCAGTGGTACAAGTGCCATTAAATGTCTGCTGGGGTTGGAGAGCTTCTTTTACACCCACCTGGTCTATTTTGGGGTTTCAGGAGGTTGGGGCTGACCCTGTTGAACATCCCTGGTCCCCTTGTCCTCAGAAAGGGTGAGAGGGGCTGAGCCCTTTGCAGGGTGAATAAACCCAGTGGGAAAAAGATGGGAATTCAGTTTGTTGTTTAGCTTGGGGCTGGTTTTGGTTGTGTTTTTTTTTTCTAATTCTGGCCAAGGAGGGACTGATATGAGAATGGAGCTGGGAAAAAACATGACTGGGAAGGGATTATCCCCTCTGCCCCCATGCCGATGGCCTCAGTGGAGAGGAGATGGTGTGATGGGGAGTACCAGAGCTCCTTCAGCCTGGCCTGGCAAGGACAGGACTCCTCTCAGTGATGTCCCCACAGCCCTGAGCTCTGTTCTTTGTGTTCCTGGGCACCAGGGAGCTGAAGTCAGCCTCTGTCCTGCAGGGTGTCAGTCACGCTCTCTGGAGCCACCAAAGGGAATTGAAGGTTCCCGCTCAGCCATGAATCAATATTCAGGAGCAGGCAGCGGGGCTGGCTGATGGAAAGCCACACAGCCCCCATCCATGCATGGAGAATGGCATTTAAGGTTTTATATCCCAATAAAATATTTCCCAGCGCCCCAGCACAGCTTGCTCGGGTGACAGGCTCCCTGTTTGTCCTGCACACATTCATTTTATTTATAAGATCAATTTATCTGGAATAGGTCAGCCAGCTCCTCGTGCCTGTGATCCCTGTCGCTCCCACTGCTGTGAAACATTTTAATTGAACCTGCTCACGTGCTGTGTCCCCAGCACAGGGCTGGCAGCCTTGACCCCGGGCCCAGTCTCCATCCAGAATGCAAAACTAGTCAGATTTTTCCTTTGGGGCTCATTTCCCTGAAGGAGGGGACGGGAACAGGGGAGGGAATAAGCGACACTTGGCATTTATTTTCTCCCAGAGAAACGCCTGGCAGATGATTGCACAACCCTTCTTGCCCTTTCTCCCTGATTGCACCCCTTCCAGGTTGTTCCTGGAAGCAAGGCTCTCTTCCTTATTTGCCTCAAAGGGCTTTGGGTCAGGCCATGTGTGGTTGTTGCAGATGACACACTGACATATCCAAGGGTGCTGCTTCTCCAGCTGTTTATTATGGGTGCCCAAGAACCAGGAGTGAGGTTCTGGGTTGACAAGTTCAGCACTGGAAGCCCTGAACTCTGCTTTGTCTCTCTGTGTCATGGTCTGCTTCCTTCCTGGCAGCCTGTGCTCCTCCTTGGGCTCAGCAAAGTTTAGGCTGCACCTGAATCCAGAGCACTCTGATGCTAAGGAGCAGCTCTGACTGTGGCTCCTTGTCCTCAGATGTTGGACGGAAAAGATAAACACAAACTGTGTTGTAGCAAAGACTTTGCTTTTGTTCATCTGCGTCTAAAGTAAAAACAGACCCTGCAAATCACTAACAAAATGTCTTTCTGCAAGTGCAATTCTTGCTAAAAGCTGTCAGGGTTTCTTTATGCAATGGAGTTTGGAAAGCTAAATTTAACTGCTCCTTCAGGCTTCCCTCCCCTTTCTTTTGTTTTCTGGCAAAAGCCCCATTACCAGGATGGAAAGTTTCAGTATTGAAATTTTCCATTGAAGTTTTAAAAAACAACCACCACCAACCTTTCAAAAAAACCCAATAGTAAAACCCACCAAAGCTTCCCCCCCCCCCGCCCCACTCCTTATGCTGAGCAGGTGCAAAGAAGAGCCCTTTCCAAGGTAAAGAATGGCACAGGAAGAAAGCGTAAGAGGAAGCAAAGGAAGGTGACATGTGGACAGGGACTGCAATAACAAACAATATTCTGACTCAAAGGATGCTGCAAACACATTGTGCGTACTCAAAAATACTTTTAAACCATTTTTAAACTGCCAGCTGAGAGGGGAAGCCTAAAAACAAGTGCCTGGTTATTCCTGATTCCTGCTCTTGGCAGAAGATTTGGCTTGGTGACCTCCTGAGGTCCTTTCTAACCTCATTTAATCTCTGATCCTACAAGCACAAGCCATGGAGCTCACCAGGGTCCTTGTGCAGATTGCATTAAGGATGGTGAGGAGAATGTGGCCGGTGAAGAACTGAATGAGTTCAGTCCACGCTGAACATCTTCCTCCAGACTTGAGTATCACAGAACCACTTGGGTTGGAGAAGACCTTGAAGGCCACCAAGTCCAATCCTTAACCCAGCACTGCCAAGGCCACCACTAAACCCTGTCCAAGTCTTTTAAACCCTCCAGGGGTGGTGACTGCACCCCTTCCTTGGGAAGCCTGTGCCAGGGCTTGGCACAAATCGAGGCCATTTCCTCTGCTCCTCTTGTTTGTTATTTGGGGAAGAACCTTACCTCCACCTGTCTGCACCCTCCTGTCAGGGAATTTTGGAGAGCCAGAAGGTCCCTCCTGAGCCTCCTTTTTTCTAGGTTGAGCCCCCACAGCTCCCTCAGCTGCTCCTCATCAGATTTGTGCTCCAGACCCATTCCCAACTCTGCTCCATTCTCTGGACATTCTCAGCACAGAAGGGAAAGGGGGAAGGGGGAAGGGGGAAGGGGGGAGGGGGAAGGGGGGAGGGGGAAGGGGGAAGGGGGAAGGGGGAAGGGGGAATGGGGAATGGGGAATGGGGAAGGGAAGGGAAGGGAAGGGAAGGGAAGGGAAGGGAAGGGAAGGGAAGGGAAGGGAAGGGAAGGGAAGGGAAGGGAAGGGAAGGGAAGGGAAGGGAAGGGAAGGGAAGGGAAGGGAAGGGAAGGGAAGGGAAGGGAAGGGAAGGGAAGGGAAGGGAAGGGAAGGGAAGGGAAGGGAAGGGAAGGGAAGGGAAGGGAAGGGAAGGGAAGGGAAGGGAAGGGAAGGGAAGGGAAGGGAAGGGAAGGAAAGGAAAGGAAAGGAAAGGAAAGGAAAGGAAAGGAAAGGAAAGGAAAGGAAAGGAAAGGAAAGGAAAGGAAAGGAAAGGAAAGGAAAGGAGAAAGGAGAAAGGAAGAAGAGAAGAGAAGAGAAGAGAAGAGAAGAGAAGAGAAGAGAAGAGAAGAGAAGAGAAGAGAAGAGAAGAGAAGAGAAAAGTTTTGCCAATGATTTTAAAAAATATTTTATGGGAAGTAGAAGAAATGTGTGAAGCAAAATGCAGTCTTCAATGGAATGGAGAGCTTGTGCTCTCCCCTCTGCGGGGCAGCTCCGTGGCTGCCGAGCGCGGCGGGGCGGCCGCTGCTTTTGTTTTCTTCCGCTGAGTGACCTCCCGGTCACTGCAAATGTCACCCTGGCCCAGGAACCGCGGCTCCCCGCAGCAGCCCCTTCCGGAGGGGGAACACTCGGTCACCGGACGAGAAACTTGGCTGCAAACCCCAGGGAGAGCAAAGCGGTGTCAGAAACAACCGAGCCTGGGAACGGGGGCGGGGGAGGTGCTCTCGTTGATCATCATTCACCGGCAGACCCAGCATTAATTCTCCAGGGACTTCAAAACCATCCTCATCAGGCCACAATGCCCCTGTCAAACGCCACCTTTAAAAACGGGAGGGGTTTTTTCCGTGTTTCTTCACATCCAGACTTTGCCCCTCGCTCAGTCTGGAGCTGCACAAGCAGCACAGGGTCTTCCCCAGGTGGCACAGATTTATTCTGTGGTTGATGTTTGGGCACAGCTGAGATGGGCACGTTAAAGCCAATGTAAGGCAAATATTTGCTCTGCACGGAGAGCTGCTGATAGGTAAGAATTGCCTGGTGTTACCTTCAGCACGCCTTACATGGCATGAGTGGGGATGCATGGGCTGGAGCCAGGAAAATCCCAGCCTCTGGAGGTTCACAGGCTATAAAGGTACCAGTTACCCCTCCAGGAGCCCATCCTCTGGCTCACAGCTCCCTTTGCCATGTGAGCAGCACACATTTCAAAGTATCAGGCACTGCATTCATCTGCTTAAACCTGCTGAAATCCTGATGGAGCAGCTGATGGGGACCAGGAACCTGTTGTCCCAGTTTCCAGCAGGAATCCAGAATGGACCAGATGAGTTACAGTGCCCTGAAGGTGCCTCTTTCCCCCCAAGGCCTGCTGGCTGCACACAAGATGTGATGTGAGGAACAGAGACTGCTGCCCTCTAAGTGTGCCCTAATAATTTGTCACCATCAATGTTACCAAAGCTGCCTCCTCTGGAATACAAATTCCCCTGGACCTGCTTGCCAGCTCTCTGCTGTGATCACATTTTTCTCCCAAAGGTCAGCCAGCCCTGTATCCTGTATCCTCTCTCCTCGGAAGCAATCCTCAGCTGTAATGAAGTCCACTCCCAATTTTAGCTTTTGTTTGTTAGCCCTCTCCCTGTGATAAATATTTATTATCACGTTTATTATCACATTATTTTGGTGACTCACCGTGCCCAGCTTCCCAGCATTGTTTTTGACGGGAACTTTTCTGTACCTGTTTCATTAACACCCTGCAAGAAATAAACTTTACCTCTGTCTCCTGTTGACTCAGCCCTGCACCTCCCCAAGGAAACCCTTCTGCCCCTCCTTTGGGGTGAGTTCATGACCTGCTCTTTGTCCACTGTGATAACTTTGTCCTTTTGCACTGTCACTGCTCTCCCCATGACCAGATGGGGCTGTCCTTTCTTTGAATGTCACTGGCCAGCAAGCACTGGTCCCAAGGCAACCATCAATTTTCCCTCCAGCGCTGAGTTAATCCACAGCCACCATCCTGAGGTCCCCAGCTGAGTGATTGCATTTTTGATGTGTGCTAGTGCATGTTCAGCAATGGCCAGCTGGGTTTTTGGAAACACTGATGCCATTTTCCTACTGCAGCACAGGTTTTCTCAGGCTGAAATCTCTGTTAACCAAAGTCTTCTTTTCATTTCTACAAATTAACGTTGAGAGCTCTTCCCCACTTGAACTGAAAGGCTCATCACAGATCCCTGCCACTGCCCACTCTTGGGTAATGTTAGTGCAAAGATGCAGAGGCATGGGAGACCCTCAGGCTCTGAGGTATCAATAAATCTTAAAAGAAACAGGTATTTTTTTATTAATAGGCGTTCTCTGCTCCCTTTCCTCCCTTTCATCTTCCTCTACACTGCAGCCCATTACTGCAGCATTGCACTCACCTGAATCCTTCCTGTCTCACCCCAGACTCCCCCCTGCACTCTATAAACTACTGGAAATCTCTCCTCTGTCTGGCAGAGCTTCGATCTGCTCGTTACACAGAATCCAGTTTTGTTCTGCTTTTGGCCTGCTTTAGTCCTGCTTGTTTTGTCATCAGTTCAACACCTCTTTGCTTGCATTCTCTAGTCTCCAGCCAAACAAAAAAACCCCAAACCTGTCCTACCCCAGGAGCTGTCAGCTTGCCCTGTTACCTGCCCTATCTTTGCCTCCTCCACAAACCCAAGGTTTTCAGCTGCTGCTTGCAGAGGAGGTTGCTCACACCAGTATTTTTTGCTTCCTTTCTCAATCTCTCAGAAAAATCTCCCAGCTGCTCCCCCCTCCAAATTATTCCTTTTTCAGACTCAGGGGTTCTCTGCAGTCTGTGCTGACCTGTGTAACTCCATGTGATGCTCCATCTGTTGTTGACTTCTTTGTGTTTACTTACTGAGGGGAAACTGAAAACACAATTTCCAGCTCTGGCCAGTGTTCCTGCCATTCCTCAAAAATAAGATCTGCCATGGATGGAGCTCCAATTTCGATCTGCTCAAGCCTGTGGCTCAGCCCCAGGGATGCTGCCTGAAGGAGGACATGTGAAAAGTGTCCTGTGCAGTGCTTCATCCCCTGTGAGACACACAATTCCCTCTGTCTCAGTCTCCATACTGAGATGTCAACAGCTGAACCTTCAGTTCAAGTGTGTTTATGCATATTTATCCCTGCATGGCCAGTGAGGTGTATTAAAACCAGTTTATTTCAGAAACAGCATCATTTTTCCAGGCGAGGGAGAGCAGCTTCTCTAATTTTCTGTGCCACTTGTATTTTTGGGCTTAGCGAGGCAAAATGCCAGGGAGCGCCAGCCAGTTTACCTAAGAGCAGCTAAAAGAGCTGTGTGGCAATCAAGGTATTGAGTGGGCTGGGCTGAAAATAGATCAGCTTGGGAGGGCTTTGATCAGAAATGTTCACTGGGGGGCTGGCTGGCCGTGAGCACCAGTGACAGCCTCCCAGGGAATATATCCCCCTGCACGTGTGCTAAGCAAGGTACACGCTCCTCCCCCCATGAACCACACCATGGAATGGGAGTCATTATCAGGAATGTGGTCATTTTTTTTTTCCCCGCTGGGAAAACCTCTTTTGGAACGGTGTTTGGGTGTTTGTGGCCTCACTGAGTCCTTCACCTCAACCTTCCTCAGAGAATGATTGTTTAACCCCTCAAAGCTCTCCTGAGCTCCCACCAAACCAGGCTCCAAACCTTTCCCAAGCTGTTTTGCCTCTTTCTTTCTTGATGAGCAGACATGCCAAGCCCAACCTACCCCTGTGATTACCAAACTATTTGCCTACAGCTCCACATATCTCACTTTATACAGCCCCTTGTGCCAGCTCTTTTCTCTGGGCACATCTACATAGCAATCTTGGCCCAGGCTCCAGGTCTGGCATGGCTTTTGGCATCCTGACAGGCAGGACAGATTACAGAAGAAAGGGTCTGGGCTCTTTTGGTGGCTCCAGGAAAGCTCTCACCCCGAGATAGGAGAGCATGAGCACAGACCAGGCTCTGGCTTTGAAGGTGTGGGATTCGACAGGTTCAGTCACAGGCCCTGGGCTCAGCTCCAGAGAGAACAAACAGCATCACATCTCTGTAGCACTTTGTTCAGGAGTGTTCCTGCTCTTTAATTGTTGTATTTTGCAGCAATTGAGGCACTATGGGCTTTTTTCTTTGCAGTTTTCCAGCTGCAAACATCAGGCAAAACTGGCCATTGTGCAGGGATACAGCACTGTGAAACCAAGGGCTCTCCTCAAGCTGCCAGCCACAGAGCTTGTTACAGACTCAGTGCCCACTGTTATCATGAAAACCATGGTTACTTCAGGAATTTTCTATTTCCAGGGCTGCCAGGACCCTAGTTCTGCACCTCATCAGTGGGGGAGAATAAAAGCACTGCCTCAGGGTTGTTTGAAGGCTGCAGAGCATGCTAGGTCCATCCATCCCTGCTCTGGGTGACAGTGCCTGTACCTGTCCCCAGCCCTGCTGAGCTTTAAGGCTTTATCAGACTCCACAGGAAGGGAGTTGAATGAGGTCCAAGCAAATTCCTGAGGTTTTCCAGCCTCCTGTTGCATCTGGCACAATCCAGCTGAGGAACTCGGGGCCACTGGCTCCAGGCTTCCTCCTCCATGTCACACATCTTCCAAAGGCTGGGGTTCTGTTTTACTCTATAAAGGTATTAGAAACTGAATTACTCTTTGAACACGATGCTGCCCATGCAATTCTCCTTGCAGATTTTGGGAATTGCCTTGCTATCCACCTCCTGGATCCACCAACAGCACAAACCTCATTAAATCCCACCCTCACTTTCTGCATGCCTATGGCTCTGGAAGCCTTGGGGAAAACCCAACTGTTGGCACATTTGGGTTCAGCAAGAGGAAATCAGAGTGAAGAATTAGAAGTGGCAGACTTTTGCCACTGTTCTGCTCCTGGGCTCATGCTGCTGTGCTGGATCTAGGGCAAAGCTGAGCAGATTTCCACTAGAATGAGGATCAGTAGTTTGCTGACCACCAGGGAAACCAAGGGATGGCAGCAAGTCAGTGACATGCCCTCAGTGAGCCCAGAGGGGGTAGATCCTCAGCTTTGGCTGCAGGAAAACAAGCCAGCAATGAAATATGTGACCTTCCAGCATCAGCCTGAAGGAGGAAGCAGCAATGGGGCTTTTCTGTCCAGCAGTGACTGCACACAGGGCTGTGTTTTTTCACTCACATCCTTTCATTAGAAGTGAATGTGAAAGGCAATTTCAAGCTTTGAAATGCTGAAAGCCTTGAAAAAAGGAATTTTCAAGTATGGGGACCACGTATGGGTTTTAGCTGATGCCTGAATACTTTAGGGGTTGTATTTTGGGATGTTCCTTATGCTGCTGAATCACAGCCCAGACACTGAGGTTTGAGAACTGCTGGTTTAGGGGAGAGGGTTTCAGACACTGAGGTAGAAAGTTGGGAGGCACAGCATGCACTTGGGATCAGCTGACACTCTTCAATTTGTTAAATCAGGTAATCTGACCTTAAATCCAAGCCCGTAGATGCAACCATGGAAAGAGCACTTCCAGGAATAGGCCATTTATCCTGTCACTGTGCACGGAATTACAGCAAGATAATAACTCTAGGACATGGTTTATTTCCCCTGGTTGCTGTGCCTTCTGGATGCTCAAAAGAAAGCTTTTTCTTGGTTGTTCTTTTTTTTCAATTTTAGTTTATTTTTATTTTTAACCCTAACACTGGCATTCCCCTACCAGCTGATTCCAAGGGTTTCAGTTTTAAAATGAAGAAAACAAATGAAACTGGAAATAGATTGGTGCTGCCTCCGTAGGAAAGGTGCCTGCCAATATCCCAGCCCTGCTCTGTTCACAGCATCCAGCTTTTAGCTTCTGTCTCTGTGGGATGCTGGGACTGACTGCTCATCATTATGGGCCAAAGTACTCAAACCAGCACATCAGCTACAAAACCCAGCCCCTGCTCCAGCACATTGTTAGCACCCCTAATAAATGTTGTGCCACTGGAAATCCCAGGTGCCCAATAATCCCTGTGTGAGCCAGCACAGGAAGCAGCCCAGCAGCCAGCTGCTGACTTGTTTGCATTCAATGTGCATTTAAAAGCAGGCAAAAAATAAAATAGCGTGAGTGGGTAACATTCCTTGGAAGGCCACTTGTATTTCAGATCACCTCAGCCTGGTGTCACATTCAAAACTTGCCAGCAGATCGGGGAAAATTATTGCAGGGCTGTCAAAGCTCAAAGAACAGCTCCAGTCAAGGACCCTTTATTCCATGGGGTTTCCAGGCAGGGCTTATGTAGTTGACATAGGGATCATGGTTTTTTTCAGGAAAGAATTTCAGGGAAGAAAACTGGTGGGTACTGAAAGCAGCTTTGTGTTCCTGCCACTAGATTCCAAGCAGGAAACCTGGATCCCTAAAAAATAACCCCAAAAACCCAGGATCCTATTGCATTCTTCTGATCCCAGAGACAGCCAAGAGTGGCTGATGCTGAGGGTTGTCTCTTGCTCTACTGGGTCACAGCTGCAGCCCTGGAGTAAATCTCCCTGTGCTCCCTTTCCAGCCAGGAATGATCCTTTTTAGAGCACAGCTCATCTCATCCCAAAGGAGTCAGCTGGAATAAGTAAACAAAATTCCTACAAACCCATCTTGTAGGCTGCTCCCTCCTGCAAGGATATTAAACTTTTTCCAGTCACTTGTGAGACCCCTGCCCTGGCCAGGGGCTGGTGGGGAGGAGCAGGACAGCTCTGCCCAGCCAGGCAGGAGGATTTGGGAAGTCACAATGCCCTGGTGACTCTATACAAGTTTTGCCCTTAGTTGGGAAAAGCCCCATGTGATGCTTTTTTGAATTACCAGTAAAATTATTGTTTCCTTTAATTCCATTGCTTTCTTTAATCCCAGAGATGGAAAGGGGGGGGTCTGTACAGCCCCTCAGTGCATTTATATCCACCCTTCCCTTAAGTATCCTCAGACCAGGGAAAGCTTTCCTCATGGCTCCAGTGTTGCCAGAGATGTCCTAGCAGGTCTAAGTGGGAAGGGATGTCCACCTCCTCACCTGATCTATATCTTCCTCAGGTAAATTAAAATTATGCCTTTTACTCCTGCTGACTTTCTAGCTGCCTCCTCTTGCTCTAAAAGCATGGAAATTTGGGGGTTTGGCATAGGTTGTTATGGGTAACATACCCAAAGTATTCATGAGAACCTTGGGATTAAGTGGTCCCTGGTATTTTTGGCAGGAAAACAGGCAGATGTGATCAGACAGTTTCTCTGTCACTTCCTGTTCGCTGTTTGTGAACCAAGGGATAATTTCCAGCTTTGTTTGGTGGTGCCTTTGCACTCCCAAAGAACTGAAGCTGACAAAGTTTGTGCCAACAGGCAGCCAGGCATAGAGGGAGTGAGAGAGAGAAAGGGAAATTGATATTTCTGGGACACAAGAACCCATCCAAGGGTTCAACCTGAACCCTTACAACCAGGAAAGACCAGGTCATGTATGGGATCACTCACTCCTCTAAGGAGTGGCTTCCCAAGGAGCAGGGAAAACCTGCACTCACTGTGCCACCTCAAACTGCTTTGAACAGGGGAAAAGACCCACAGCAGAACTTCTCCAGCTTAAACTGAGCCCTCCTGACCATCCTTGTCCTGCATGGACAAGATAACAGAGGCACAAGGAGTCACTGGCAGTGATTTGAAGTCTGATGGTTCCAAGCGATGGAAAACACGAGTGGGTGTTGGTGTTGTGAGCCCCTGACAGCCAGACCCTGCCTCCAGCACATCAGGCTTCAAATTCTGCTTTTGTTTTTGTGTAAAGCAGCCTGTCCCTGCCCAGGCAAGAGCAGGGATAGAAGCCAAGCCAGGCTGCAGGTACTGAGGGGACAGGAAAGAGCAGCTGTGGGAAGCAGCAAGCGTCCAGCCCAGACCATCTGCTGCTGTTGGATTAATCTCTAACCTGTGCTCTTAGCTGGCCAAGGGAAACTTGTTAAGGCTGAATTTGTATCTCTAGCTTCAGGTTACAGCCTGGCATGTTAAAATAAACCATCCCTGACTTTGTGTTAGCTTAAAAAGCTGGGCTGTGGATTAGAGATTGAGAAGGAATCGTGGAAGGAGCTGTTTGTGTTCACCAGTGAGGGGAGGAGGAGACAACTCCGTGCTGCCAACAGCTTGAGCATGGCCAGAGCACCTCCTTGAGAAAAAAGAAAGGATCAGAGGCCCAGTGTCTGAAAAGAGCCTTGAACCCATGAGGAAAGACTCTCTTCCACTCTGGGACCAAAAGTTGTGTACTCTGGACACAATTTTGAATGAGCAAATTTGAAACATTTTTTATTCTCTTGTTACTGTTGTTTCTCATGACCACTGTTTCTCTTGTGTTCTTTGCAAACCATGCTCTGCCAGAGGAGTAGCAATCTGGGAAAACTTGGAAGCATTGTGGAGGAAGGAGGAGATTTTTTTTTTCATTTCCTTTTTAAAAATGTGAAATTAAGAGAGAAAAAAAAAAAATCAGAGGTTTTCCCTGCCAATGAAAGGTAAGGAAAGAAACAGAAATGTTTGGGAAAAAACCTGTCTCCCAGCTTTGTTGAATGCAGGAGAAGGAGGAGATGGATGAAAAGCACCAATAAAAAGCAAAGTTTGAGGAGTGGACTTGAAGGCTGCCTTACTGCTTATCTAATTTCCCCTGCAAACGGGGCGGGCTGTCTCGCAGGATGGTTTCAGGTAACATCTGCCCGAGTCTCCTGACTCACCCGTGTGTGGGTTTTGGATGTGCTGGAGCTGAGCTGAACCTGCCAGGCTCTTACAGTTTGCTTTGACACACATGGAGGAGAGCTGGGCTGGTTGGACCGAGCACTACAAAGCCTCTTTCTAGGAAAGGAGCTTTGCGTAACAGAAGGGGAAATAGGTCGTTGTCAAGGTTTAGGGCATTTGCAGAAGAAAGTAAACAAGTGGTGCGGCGTGGCCGGGCTAGAGGGGAGAGCAGGAGCTGCTCCTGCTCTAGACAAGGCTGTGCTTTGAAGGAAGGTTTGGCCGGGAGCAAAGTCAGCCTCGTGTTTACGGCAGCGGGGCTCGGATTCTCCACGTGATCCTTGGCAAAGCATCCCATCCCAGGGCTGTGGCTGGGAGGAATCACCGCCCCTCAGCACCCCAGGCGTTGGGTGCCAAGCTCCGTGGGGCACGACACGGAGCAAACAGAGCCTCGGAGTTGCTGTGGGGCTGCTGCGGGAGGGGGGAGGCTCACTGAGACAGAAGACTATGGCAGAGCCAGAGCAGAGCCTGCCCACGGACATTCGGAAAGAAACAAAACACAAGGAAAAAAAAAAATAATAACCACCGGCCTTCTGCAAAAAAAGCACCGCAAAGTCCTTACAAACGCCCTCGGGCATCATCGGCCAAGCAAAATCCCAGGGGAGGTTTTGGGAAGAGATCCAGCCGCCTCCCTGGGTGATAGAGAACCACAGCACGTTACCTTCCCGAGGCCCGGGGGAGAGGCTGGGCACCCACCCAGCCACCAGCGGGCGGCTCTGTGCCGGCAGCCCGGGCTGTGGCCGTGCCCTCCCCGCCGGGGTACAGCCTGTGCCGGAGCTGTGGCACCCGGGGGGCTGTGCGGAACATCTGCCAGCTGCCCGGCCCCCGCCGCCAGCCCGCCAGGACATCTTGTTTGTGTTTTTGTGCGGAGCACACTCCCAGCGGGTTATGTCAGAGGTGAGGAATGCGGGGCCACCCTGTGTCATGAGATCAGACTTACATTTTTAGGCCGAGCGCTTACCGTATTTGCTGGGAAGCGGCGCGCAGGCGGCGCGGGGGCCCCGCAGGGGTGGGAGATCCCCCTTCGCCCGCATCCCGCTTTTCCAGCCCTCGCTCCAGCGGAGCCGGGTGGGGCGGATGGGGCCCGTCTGCTGGAACAAGCTCTCCCTCTGTTCCTCGCAAGGAGCAAGAAAGGAAACGCAGTGAATTAAGGCGAATGAAAAGGCGGCAGTGAAAGGCGGCCGGGCGCGGTGCCAAGCGCAAGGCGAGCGCGGGGAGAGAGCTGGTGGCGAGCTGCTCCCTGCCGCCAGGGAAAGCATCGGCACCGCGAAACTCACCCAAGCACCCACAAAGCATCCCCGACCAGGGGCTCAACGCGTGAGCAGCGACATGAACACATGCAGGGACAGGGAGGCTGGGCTTGGAGCCTTTGGAGTGAAAGCACTCTGACCCAAAACACCGCCCAGAGCAGCGGCTTTCCCCCAGTTCTGCTGCTGGGAACCAACCCTTAGGTCCCACCTTTCTAAAATTTCTGGGGCTGCTTGGCCCGAGTCCTGCTCAAGGAAAAGTGGTGCAAAGCAGCTCTGCTGGTGTCACACAGGGTGGCTGCACTGCCCATTCCCAACTTTTCCTGCTTAAAACTTGGAGGCTCCTTTGCAGCTCTGCATCCCGCCTAGGGTAGAAAGAAAGATGTTTTAATCCTGGTGCCACTGCAGAGAACCCACCGAGGCAGGGTCAGACCCTGGCACAGGGAACGCTTCTCTTCTCTTCTCTTCTCTTCTCTTCTCTTCTCTTCTCTTCTCTTCTCTTCTCTTCTCTTCTCTTCTCTTCTCTTCTCTTCTCTTCTCTTCTCTTCTCTTCTCTGGTGGGGCTTTTATTTTCCTTTATTTCTTTATTTTTCTTCTTTTTTTTTTCTTTTCATTTTCCTGAAATAGCTACAACAGTAGATCTTGAGATCAAAAAGCTCAAAAATGAAGATAAACACTTGCAAATACCATGTCCAAAATGCTGCTGCTTGATATTTTTTGGTTTGTTTTGGGTTTTTTGTTGTTGTTGTTGTTGTTGTTGTTCTGTTTTGCCCTGCAGAAGGTTTTGACATGGTGGTGTTTTGTTCTGTGTCAGAAGGAAAACAAACCCTGAAATACCAAAATCTTTCACACAATGGTCTTTCCTTTCACTAAACATCCCTGTGAGCTGGGCCTCTTGCAGCTCTTGACTTTTCCCAGAACAGGAGAACAAATACTAGGAAATCTGGAGGGATGAGCTCCACGGATGAGCTGCAGGGAGCTGGCAGCACCAGCTCCACATCATTTCATGTCTCCAGTGCTGGGTGGTCCTCACCTGGAGGAGGCAGGTGAAACCCCCAGAAAGTGCTGATGGTTCCTGTCCTACCGAGAGTTTTCTGCTGTGCACCTCAATCTCCTTTTTGTGTCCCTGTGAGATTTAACAGGACAATTTCAAGTCCTCATCTCTTGTCCTCTGGCATCTGCTGTTTGTTGTGTCACTCCCAGATTTCTTTGGTCACTCTACCACAGTCATAAAAGTCTGTTTGGGAAATTCTCCCTTTTGTGGCATGAAAATGCTGATTTTAGGTCCTCTCTAGACTTGTGGTACTGTGGAGGCACCAGAGAGTGTCTTGAGGAGCTGATAGGGGTGACCAGCAGGGACAGAAGGGACTAGCAGAGAGCTTCAGAGGGACCTTCAGACCCAGAACCCTCCCCTGTTCACCCACAGAACACAGAGGTGATGTGTTGACAGGAAGGGGCTGCTTGCTGCCTCATGAAAATAACGAGGGAGAAGCGATGGTGTGGGAAAATGAGGCTTGTTTAATGGTTTAGGAAATTATCTTCTCTTTCTTCCCACTCTCTTTGTCTGCTTTGCCCTTCATAAAGTCGTGCTTTGATAAGATTTTCTTTTTTATCATCTGGGATGGAGATTTCAATTCATTTTCCCTGGATTGAAAAAGGAAGGGAAATGGGGCTTCATGCAGCATTTACCAGCAGCCTTGGACACTGAACCAGGGCCAGGTTGAGACCTGGAGGAGGGGTTGCAGGTCCACCTTGGCTGATCCAGAAAACTTTAAATGACATGAAATAAGGATCTTGGCTTTCATTAGATTTTTCAGCTGCCTGGAATGCTTTAAGAAACAGAAATCTTCAGTAGCAATGATTATATATTTATATATATTTAGATTTGATATAAGTTGAGTTCTACCGCAGTGAACTCATTTGCTTCTGTTATGCTCCTTCAGTTTGGGGGAAAAACACTGACATTGCTTAGCAACCTTTAAATCCTGTTGGTAGAACACAATAATGTGGGAAGGACGAAGTTGATATCTGTTACCCTGCCCCAGGTTACTTGATCTCCCAGATATTAACTTATCTAACCTTCTTGTTTGCTTCTAATCACCATTGTTTTCTGAACTGCAGTTGAGCATCCTGAAATCATAGAGTATCTTGGGTTGGAAGGGTTCCAGAAGGATCCTGGAATGGTTTGGGGTGGATGGAACCTTAAAGATCTTTGTGTTCCTACTCCCTGCCATGGGCAGGGACACCTTCCACTATCCCAGGTTGCTCCAAGCTCTGTCCAATCTGGCCTTGGACACTTCTAGGGATCCAGGGGCAGCCACAGCTTCTCTGTGGGTGTGGGTCACCCCCCTAAAAGTGAAAAATAACAAGGATCAACAGGTCCAACTCCCTGCTCCTTGCAGGACTGCTATAACCGTGCATTGCTTGACTTTAATGTTGGGTTTTCACTGCCTCTGCAGCATGGCAGAGCACCAGGCTCTCTGGGGAGATCCCACAATACAAGGCAGCAAAATCTCCATCTGACCCAGGCAGGCAGCTGCTTTGCCTTGCTGCAGCTCAGCAGTGGGATGTGTTGTGCCTGCCAAAGCAGATACTGAAGGTTCTTTCTTTCCTAATTGTCACTTTTTCTGTGACTGCTTGGAACGCAGAACCAAGGAGCACGGAAAGAACAGTGCTTCCCCTGTCAGGGATGGGGTGGAAAAGGCAGAAAAAAAAAAAAGATTGAAGGAAGAATGTGGTGAAAGGCACGACAACATCCAGAGGCTTGACTCTGATTTGCTTGAAGCAGTGTAAACAAGCAGGTTACAAAACTTGGAGCTGTGACTGGTGCTGGCACCAGAAAAACAAGTTTTAGACCAATCATACGGTAGAAGATACATGAGATTTTCAAGACACTTAAAGCCATCAGCATCAGACAGTGCAGTAGTTTAAGTTTTAGGGCCAGATGTAAACACCAGGCCTACAAGAACCAGATCCTTAACCTGATATAAAGTGATTGTTTTATTGTTTCTAAATATTTTGCACTGTTTGAACGATTACCTACCATGAGATCTCTTTGCTGCTCTTCTAACCTCCCTGCTGGGATGCCCTGCAGCTGGCCCAGGCTCATCTTTCCCAAGTCCTTTACTCATCTTTCTGCTCTCTGTGCTCGAAATCTCAAAATAACTCTGGCATTCCATGCAAACTGTCTTGAGTTTGCCCTTTTCTGCTGGATACTCATCCAACCATTCCTGACCTATGTCCATATTTCCCCACCCTTTGTAACCTACATCCACAATAAAGCTCTCTGCTCATAATCAAGGCTGTGCTGCCCTGGCTTGTGCTCCTTCTTGTGAAACTCACTGGAAGAACATCCCACATGTTGGACTCCTGAGCAACTCAACTCACCTACACAAAGAAAAATGAGGCAGAGCTGGTAGGTCTGAGCAAGGGGACCAGGTCAGCCCCTGTGGAGAAATAGGACAGGACTTGCAGGAAGATCTTGTTCCTTGCTGTTCTCCAGGTACCCACTGGGAGCCAGGCAGAGCTTCCTGGCTTTCATGAATTCAGCTCTCTGTCCCTCCAGGCCACCTCTCCACTGGTCCATCTCCATCTGCTGTCTCCCCATCCCATGATCAAGCAGGTTTTCCTGATTCCTGATTTATCCTTCCTGGTTCCCACAGGACAGGGAGAGAGCCACAGAAGCCCATGGTGGTTTTGGTTCTCCTGAGCTGTGGTTCATTGCTCCAGCCCTTTATGCTCTTATATCCTTCAGGGAAAAAGCAATGATCAGTATAATGGTCCATCTTCCTTTTACTAACCAAGCCCACACTTCAGCTGCCCTACTCTTCCCAGGAGGGTGGAGAGCTGGGAGATGGGAAGACACCTGAGAAATGATTAATGGTGCTCCCACTCCAGAAAGGGGTGTAGGAAGTTTCAGGCAGCCTCAGCATGGTGATTTCATCCCCTTCAGCAGGCCCTTTGCCAGGCACATCCTGTCCAGCTTGTGCTGGACAGACTGGCAATGAGAAGAGGCAGTGGCAGCCAACTCCAAATGGCCAAGGCCAGCCTCTTTCCAGTGCTCGGGAGCTGATTCATGTTTTGGTTTTCTGCTCCACCCAGTCTAGAGTGAGTTCAGCACATCCCTCTGAGCTTCACTTTCCTGCTTTCAAGGCTCTCCCTCCTTCAGAGACCTTCCCACATTCATGGCCCAGCCCAGCTGCCACCAGTTCTCTCTCATTTCCTGGACTGGACACCAGGGCAGCAGCCAGGAGCTCACTGGCTTTGATTCATCATCCTCTAGGAAAAAAGCTGCTGATTCTGCTGCTGATGCTTCCTCTTGACCATCTGGCTCAGCACAAAGACTTGGTGTTCATCTCCACCCCTGTCTCAAGAGGAAAGGCCACTTCTGAGGGCCACTGTCCCTACAGGGCACTGCTGAACTTGGAATGTGGCAAGTGGAGCTGTGGGAAAAAAACCCGGCCATGGGAGCATGGGAACACATTTCTGTTCTTCCAGCTTTGTGCCACCAGGAATTGCTCAAGTTTGGTGTGTGTTAAGAATCAAAACCTGATGGTTTCCCCCAGGACTCATTCAAGCTCCTGAATGATGTAAGCATTTGTCGTCCCCTTCCTTAAATAATTACAAAGCAGAGCCAAATGGGTTTTCTCTCCAACAGATGGGCTGCTGACAGGTGCTGCTGGAGGCTGAGAGATGGAAAATCAAGGATGCCCTGATATGGTCTGTCACTAGCTTGAAGAGAAAAAAAAAAGCAGGTGAGGTCTGGTCTCCTTGTTCTGCCACATTATTCAGATGCTGTAGAAGTATAAAACCACAATACTATTGTGTTAGGAAAATATTATTACCTTGTCTTAAGGGCAGGAGAATGGAATATGTCCTAAAGATGGAAGACTGGGATACGTTCTTTGGGACAAGGAGGATCTGCTTCCATAACACAGGTCAGAATGGCATTGTGTAAAATAACAGAAAACAAAAGCTTTTCTTTGTCTCTAAATAAGTAATTTCTGTGCTTCCTTTGTGGTTCACTCTTAAAGGCTTGCTGAATCCAAGGAGGATGTGGTCACAGTCATTGGAAACTCCAGATGCTACAATATAAAAACACAAATCTGCATTAAGCCCACATTTTTAATGAGTTAAATCTCATGTGCTTTCACTCTATTTTTCTCACAGGGTGATGGCAGGCTGCTGCAGTTTTCATGTCCCTTGGACAGCATTTGCCCAGTTCCTCAGAAATCTCCCCCTTGATTTTTTTGACAGGATACAGTCTTTTGTTATTTACTGATGTCACTGTAGCCTAGGAGAGAAATCAACAGAGTCATGAATTATAGACTGTGCTTGTAGGACATTTCACTATGTTTGATTTAGTGTGAACAAATTCCAGATAATTAGAGATGAGTTCAAGTTACACCACTTCACTTCTGTCTTCTGAGTTGCCCTAAGTGGTGAGGAGTGTCTGGGTTCCGTATTTTCACAAGGGTCATTGGGAAGGTGAGATCCTTCTGTGTGTCGGTCTCAATTTTGAGGAACCCTAATATTAAAGCAATGCAGCTGTGTCTCCACTCAGGAAACACATCAGACTTTGGAAAAAAAAAAAAAAAAACCCCTCAGAATCCCCAGGGTGAAAGCATCACATGGTGTTATGTGGGTTTTCTTCAGCTTTAGCTGTGGCAGCCTCCAAGCGGCCCTTCACCTGCAGGTCATTTCCATCTCAGCTACCACCTCCTGCTGCTGAGCACTTGAGGGATAAGGAAAGAAACATCTTGGCCTGGGTTTTTGAGATCTGGGACTGCTTGGACATAAAATGTACCATCTCTGCAAAGCTTTCCACCAGCATCCTCATTTTATGCGTAGAAAAGCAACTTCGGCCTTCCACTCAAATTAAAAATACAAAAACAAAAAACCAAACAACCAAAAAACGAAAGGGGTGTGGGAAGAAGCCAGAGTCTTGCTTTCTCCTTGAACAACAAAATCCTTGCCTCAAAGCAAAACCAAAGTCACTTCATCATGATTTTGGAAGATGATGTACAGTGCTGTGGTACAACAGCGAGGGAAGGGTGTCCCTGAGCGTACAGCCACCCCGGGGCACAATTAGGAGAGTTAACTGGACTTTTCCATCTGAATGCTCCATTTATTATAAATAACCACCATTTTAATCATAACTCACTGCCTGCTGGGAGTCCTTCGGTAACGCCGTTGTCTTCTGTGGGCACTGGAGACTGGGGAGGGGAAGGATGTGTTGGTTATTTGATGGACTCTTTCACAAGGGCTATGTTCGGCTCTCTCCATGTGCACAAAACAGCACAATTTGGAAAGTCTGGGTGGTCTTTGGCAAGGTCCTCCTCATACACCCAGCTACAGCACCAAAAACACTCCTCAAGGTAGTCGAGGCAAGGATGATGCACTCCTGCCTACCATTGGAGTTTATACCTCTTACTGTTGGTTAAAAATATGAAAAGATTAGGACAATATGTGGACATTGGGCCTGAAGGATGCCTCAGCTCGGGTTTTGAAGGTTTAGCTCATGATTTTTAACTCCTGGACATCACAGGAGCAAATACTTTGTTTGCTTGCAGTGAGATGAACCCCATATTTTCCAGCCAAGCACCTGATCCAGAGAACCAAGCCAATAACTGTGTGACTCACAAGGGAAAATCAGCAACAAGAGCAATAAAAATCCTTGGAAGCATGAGCAGACTCCATTACCCTGTAAAACACCACAATGGCACAGTCAGTTATGGAGCAGCCCTTTTGCCACATGTGAGGAAAGGAGGCATGGACTTTCTTTGGATGTGAAAGTAAAACTCTGCTTAATTCTGTCTCTTCAGGATGGGTGGGACAAGGAAGGCATCAAGAAACTAAAACCAGAGAAGGATCAGAATGAATATTTAAGGAAAAAATTGCAGCATCTGGCAAAATATTTTCTCTTTATATCCTTATTTGAGGTTATGGTTATTTGCCACCTGAATGGTGCTGATGGTTGTGACTCTCTCAGGATGTAAATCACAAAGTCACAAGGTGGTTTGGGTTAGGAGGGACCATAAAGATCATCCAGTTCCAACTCCCCCATGCATAAGAAGCTCAGCTGTACTGCACATGTGATGGGCTGAATGGACAGCTCAGTCCCTGGGGTAGTGTCTGGTGACGGGTGGCTTTGATGAGACTTAGAGGAAAGCCACTCATGGTGGAGAGAAGCACTTGGGGTCCCAGCTGGTTCATGTTTTACATGCAGTCGTAAAAATAAAATCAAACAATCATTTAGCATGCAAACAGCGGATGGAGGAAGGTTTTTTTAAACCAGAGTCATAGCAGGTCGTGATCAGTAACTGATTCCTTGCTGCCGTGGTCAGAGGTCCCCTCTGATGCCTGGGGGGGACTCTTCTATCCTGTGCTGATGTGACCTGGAAATCCTTACGGTTTTGGAGTTCCCCTGGCTCCAGGCCCATGCAGGAGGGTGAAGGCACTGATTGCTGTTCAACATCCTGTCCCACCAGAGACTGGATGGAAAATATTGATTTCCTTTCAGAGAAGGCACATTCAGAGATGCATTTATTGATGGCTTGTTTCTCCTTGGAGGCAGAAGGAATGCAAAGACAAAGCCCTGTCATGTTGAAGGCTCCAGGCATGGAGCAGGAAAATATCATTGATACAAGGCTCTATAACATGTAAGGTCTTGGTTTCCTACACCAAACCACAGTGCAGACTCCTGGCTCCTTTGTCAGCCACCATAGAGCCAGCAAATATTAGTTAAGTGCTGTCTCCACCAAGGTGCTGACAGTCCCAAGGTGACATCTCTTGCTGCTCCAAAAATGTCACATCCTCTCTGGGGGTGTTTTCAAGCTAAGGCGCCCTTTCAGACCCAAGCTTCATGGCTGGGAAGAAACCCCCTGGGATCAGATGCAGAGGCAGAAGAAAACATGACTAAGGAGGCACGAGGTGTTTGACCTGGTGGCAGCAGTAACTGGCTCAGATTTGTTTGGCTCATGGATGTTCACTGGTGCTGTTGGGAGTGGGATGTAAGAGCACCACCAGCCCCTGAGGTGCCACATTTTTCTGCACACGGATGCAGTGACTGCCCTTTTGAAGGAGGTTATTAATCTTGCCCATGTCATTGCTTTGAGTGATGGAGCAGTGAAACACCTGTTCTGTAGCACCTAGAGAGGAAGCCCAAAGACCTCAGAGAACAACCCACACACACCCACTTGAAGGACAGAGACTCCTCTCTAGAATTTCACAGCCACTTGAGAACCTTGAGGTTGAAAGCCCCTCCATGGCACGTACCTGGAGGAGCACTTCATCTTCTCTGGCTGTAAGAATTTGTCTTGACTAAAGATTTTCAATTAAAAGTCAAGACTGAATTGCTGCAAAGTGCCAGAGACAAGAGTCATTAATACTGGAATGCAAGTTTTAAATAATTTTTAATATGCTCTGCAAGACATCCATAAAAGGCCCTTAATCAATATGTGCTTCAATTCCTTGCATTAGGGTTTGAGGAATTTAAATTCATGGCAGAGGAAGGGTCGAGAAATCATAATGAATTTCCATCAGAGCTCTTACACAGCCAGACCTGGGAGATCTGCAGGGTCCAAGCTGTTGGGAGGGAGTGACCAAATTGATCAGACTTTTTTGGTGTTCCCAGTCCCTGAAGAATGGGTGTTGTGGCTTGTCACTGATTTGGAAGCAAATTTTTGAGTCCCTGTTGGTGACAGCAGCTGTGATTTTGCTTGGCCATTTCAGCCAGTATCAAATATTCACTGGCACTACTGGCAATTTAAGCATTACTTGACCATCCCCTGGTGAGAAGAGCAGGGAGGATGAGGATGGGCTGAGCTGTAGACATCAGGGCTGCAGGTACCCATGCTTGGGGACCCCAAATCTTCACGTGCAACATTCCCATAGCCTCACAGATTTGATATCTCTCTTCCTGCACATGTACAGGATTAATTTTGTGGTTGGTGCACAAGCAAAGCAAGCTGATACTCCTGCTTCCCACTGCAATCACTCACAGCAGGAGCATGGGGAGGCACGAGCTTTCCCAAGGTGAGGAGGAACAAGACAATCCAACGCATCCAAGAAGACACTGTGGCAATGCAGGTTTGAAGCTAAGCTTGTGCTTAAGCATTTGGCTGGATCCGGGCCAGAGGTACAGAAAAGAAATTTCCAGTAAGGAGAAACCTCTAGGAAGAACCAAACCCTAGAGGAAGCTCAGGGTGAGGTTTGTGCTTCCTATTTCAGTCTAAAAAAAGCCCTGTCCCAGGAGGGGGTGAGTTTCAGTAACATCCAGAGTGTCTCCCACACACGCACGCCAAACATTCCAATTCTTCGTATCCAGCGCAGGGGTGATGACAAGTAAAGCACAGGGAAATGCCACATGCAGATGGACCTCAGAACATCCTTCCCTGCAGGTAGCCCAGGAACAGAGCAGCAGCATCCTTGGAATGGCTCATAGGAGGAGGGATACATTGAAAGGAGCAGAGGTGGTTGATGCAGCCAACTTGAACCCCAGAGATGACAACAGGGCCTAGGGATTTATCCCGTGGCTATCTGCATGCTCTGTGCCATGGGTTTTGATGAGGGCCACGTATTTCTCACCATTTTTCCTTGGGGAAAGGCAGGAGCTGGGGGCTGTGCCCTAGGAGCAGGCTGGATGCAGCCACACTGTTTCAAAGGCTGAAAAAATGCAGTCCTGTAGAGGAAAGCCAGGTGAAGCTATTTATTAGACTGCTTCAGGCCCTGCTTAGTTTACGGCCAGCATGAAAATCCCCCAGTGCTGGGAAATCAGCTCGGACCTTGTGTGCACATTGCTGGAGCTCAGCCTGCATTCGGAGGGTGCATCTGTCTGATTTTGCAACCCTGACGCTTGAAATGAGCTAGGGGAAAGCAGGCAGCCCTTTGGAGAGGGATAGGGGAAAATAAAAAAGGAAAGAAAAACAGAAGGAAACCAAAAGCGCGGGCGGGAGGGAAGGGAAAGGCAGGATTTTGTCTCGGGAAAGGCGTCGGAGCCTCTGAAGACTGTCCCCGCCGTCGCCCCGCATTGCGAAAGAGCCTTTGGCTCAGGTTCGGGCGCCCCTCGGTTTTCCAAGGGATGCCGGCACGGAAAGCCTGTCCCGGGCGCTGCTCGCAGGGCGCAGCGGGGATGCCGGGGATTCGGGAGGCCCCGCGCCGGGGCGGGATGCGGCGGGAGCGGGATCGGGAGCGGAGCGGGGCCGCCTGCCATCTAGCGGCACCGGGACCCGGTCCCCTCCCTGCCCCGGCCCAGGGAACCCCCCGAACACAGCCCAGACCCCTCCGACACCCCCCGCCATCCCCCTGTATGCGGGGGAATCGCCTTCGGGTTTGGGGGGTTCGGAGGGGATTCTGCCAGCGGGGCTGGAGCATCTGCCTGGAAAATGCGCTGAGACGTAAATGCGGTGGAGCGTGAATGTGTTTGCGAACTGAGGAGCCGCGCCGATCCCAGCAGCCATGGACTCCTGCCTGTGGCTCTCTCCCCCTCCCCTTCCTGCACCTTTTCCCCTCCTAACTCCTCTGCGAAGGGTTTCTCCTCCTTTCCCTCCATTAAAAGGAATACCCTGTGGCAGGAGCAGGGCTCTCCCCTCCCCTCCATCCCTTCACATTCACTGCAAGCTCCCTCCTGCCTCCCATTTTGTGGTCTCGTTGCTCCCCCACTGCTGCTGGTCCCCATGGAGAGCGGCGGGGGAGACACAGCCGCGTTTCTTCTCTTCCTTCTCGTATGTCTTCAACAGCCCCCAGATCTTTCAGGGATGCTGACACCTCTGTTTCTGCACCCAGAAATTTGCAAGCTGAAAGGGGGGAGGGGGAGGGCGAGGCCTGAACCCCCCCTCCCTTTGTATTTCCCTGCAAATTCCATCATGCCGTTTACCTCCACTGTTGTGCTGGGAGCTCCCCTTTACTTTGGGGATGACAGTGTCATACCTGGGGAATAAAATGGAGATGGCTTTTCAAAGGCCACCCCAGAAGGGGATGGAATAATGCACTTCCCAGATCCCATCCTGTCCCGTGGGGTCCTTTTGAGGGGTACAGAGAAGAAAAGTAACATGGACATATTCAAACAGCCCCCAGGATGCTTATTAGGGGCGAAGAGGTGCACAGCTGGAATCAGATTTAAAAGGAGAGGGAAAGCTGGGCCCTGGGAAGTTGTGAGATGTCAGCCAGTGGAAACGGTGTGCCCAGGGTAGTTCCCACCTGAGAGGTGTCAAAGATGGTGCCAGCAAGGGCTCCTCTTGTCAAACCAGCACCAGACACAGAGATTATCTCTGATGGAGTGGGTCAGAGCAGTCTGGCAGCACCCCAGGGCTCAAGGGCATGGGGAAGATGGCACAGGCACACTGTGGGTTTGTGCCACAGGCCCTCCATTGGCAGAAGATGCACAAAGCCCTTCCCACTGAAATCAGCTGGGAGATGAGGTCCAACCAACCTCAGCTGTGACCCAGTTCTGGAAGACCACTTTGCTCATGGTCTCTCGTGTCAGCTATGGCTGGGTGCAAAACCCTGCCTGATTTTCCTGCCACCTGCACAACCTAACAAGGATCCAGCAGCGTGCCTTGGATCCAAGGACTTCAAATCCACTCCCCATCTTCAGCAGTGCCATCACAATTGGGGTTTCCTTGTGTTCTCCCCACTCACCCACCTCTAACCTTGCTCCAAAAATGTGTTCACCCTCCTTTTCCTTCCCTGTTTTTCCTTCTTTTATTGCTTTGTTCTTTTATCTAAAAATTAAACCCAAACACTTTAGAAGTTCAAGTTGACTGTACAGCCCAAACCTTGTGCTAGCCCAGAGCCTGGGCAGTCAAATACATCATGAAGGATTTATTCACAGGGACAGGTCTTGCTCCATAGATGCTCTCAGCCAGATGCTTCTTAAAGTCCTTTGTGTGAAGTGCTGCACCCACAGTTAGTTGGGAATGGGCAGGGAGGAGGTCTTTTAGCCCTTGTGTTGATGTTCCCCCTAAACAGCTGGTGACAGTGCTGGGAACTGGTCCCAGGCATGGTTTGGTTTGGTTTGGTTTGGTTTGGTTTGGTTTGGTTTTTTTTCCAAGGAGAGGCGTTGCTGGGGTCAGCACCCTGTGCAAGGCAGGATTTTATCCACGGGAAAAGGCTCAAGGCACCAGTCTGGCCCATCTCCATCGTGCAGTGTGCTGCCCTGGGGACCAAGCTTTTGCCACTGAAAAGGGGAGGAAACCTCCTAGGAGGAGGAAAAAAAGAGATTTTTGAGAAATGTTGCTACTTGGTACAGGTACCTTCAAGTGCAGCATAGGAGAACAGAGCTGCCCCTGGTCACTGGGGTTTCCCATCTCCCAAGGTTCTGTCCATGTTTTCCCTACCCTCCCAGCTGGCTGGGATTTCCTCATTCCTCCACATGAGCCAGTTCCTTCTGAGGCTGATTCCACAATCTTCACATCTTAGCTCCATGGCAAGCTAGAAGGCAACTGCAGCCTCTTCTTACACTTTTATCAGCACAGGATTAATTAAAAAAGAATTCAGAAATAGAAAACAGCTTGGCATTAACCTCATGCTAGAGCAATTTCCAAGCAGGTATGCCAGCGAAATAAAAACAGCAATTTGCAGCTAAATAAAAATAACAGTTAAGCATTTGAAACACAAATGCACCATTCAGGAGCAGCAGATAAATATTCAGACACGTTCATTAGGAGGTTGAGGCTGTCTCTCAAATAAACAGACAGGTACAAAATAGCAGCCTGAATACTCCAATTACGCCAACATTGCATCAGTGCCGATGCTCCCGGCTCCGGGAGTGGGAGGGGGAGAAGGGGAGAGGGTGAGGAGGAGGAAGGCAGTGGGGAAAGCATGTGTGGGAAATGTTTTTGGGTTTGGTTTTTTTTTTTTTTTATTTGCCTTAAATTTTGTTTTATGTAACCAGTGTTTGGATTCTCTTCCAGGGAGGGTTTAACTCCCGGGGATGGGAAGTTCTCCTGTGGCACCGTGTTCGTCACGGCTCCTCTGCCTGACGTGGGCTTGCTTGGCCTGGCTCCCAGGGAAGACCCCCCACACTGGGGAAAGCAGGACTTGGCCTCCCGCCCGCGGCCCTAAACCCACCCTGCACAGCCCCCGGGCAGCGAGGGACGGCCATGGATCAGCGCAAAGCAAAACAGCACCGAGCCCAAAACCTACAAAGCCTTTGGAGCTCAAGTCCTGCAGCTGATTGAAAAAACAACATCCCGCCCTCAGCCCCCCGCCATCCCCCTTTGCCCCTGCGATCCCCAAGGCTGGGGGCAGGCGCTGGATGTGGCTCTGGGACACGGGGACAGCGAGCAGAGAGGGTGGCGGTGGTTGGTGCTGAGTCCTGCTGTGGAGCCACGGGATGCTCAAGGGCAGTAGGGTGTCCCCAAGCCTAAGGAAAGCCACACTTTTGGGGTGACATGTCACCTGGGTGGGGACAGGAACCACCCTGCCCCACACACATTGCAGGGGGACACAGCATGAGCCCTGCTGTGGGCCTGGGGATGCTCAGGGACAAGGGGGTGTCCCCCAACCAGGGACAGCGACACTTCTGGGGGTGCCATGTGTCACCTGAGGGGGAGCAGGTACCACCCTATCCCACCCTACCCCACGGGAGGGGTGCAGTACTCCCACCACACACAAACCCTGCTGTGGGGCTGGGGGCGTGCTCAGGGACAGTGGGGAGCCCCCAACTCCAAGGACAGCCACACTTTTGGGGTGATGTGTCAGGGCAGGGTGACACACAACTCGGGAGGGTGTAGCACTTCCCACCATACCCAAACTCTTGTGTGGGCCGGAGGGGCTGCCCAGGGGTGTCCCCCGGCCCTGGGGACAGCCGCACTTCGGGGGTACCCCCGGGGAGGGGGTGGTGTGGCAGGTGCCGCCTTTCCCCGCTCCCGCCGCGCGGGGGCGCACCGCTCCCCTCACGGCGGGGGGGGGGGCGCGGGAGCGCGCACCGGCGGCGCTGCGTGTGCGCGTGCCCGGCCGCGCGCTCCGCGCGCTCCCCCTGCCGGCCGCGCGCGCCCCCCCGCCCCGTGCCGAATCTGCGGGCGCTGCCCCAGTGCGGAAAGTGCCGCGGCCTCACCCGCGCCGCGCTTTACCCCGGCCGCGATTTCATCATGCGGGAGGCGGGCGCCGCTCCGCCCGCTCCTCCTCCCTCTCCTCCCTCCTCCTCCTCCTCATGCCGCTTCCCCGTAGCGTCCTGCCCGCCCTGCTGCGCCGCCTCGCCCGCCCGCTCCGCTCCGCCGCCCCCCCCGCCATGGACGGCCCTCAGGCCGAGGCGCTGCTGGCGCCGCTCCGGAACGCGGTGCGGCAGCAGGTAACGCGCCCCGGCCCGCGCCCCGCCGGAGGGGCTCGGCGGTGTCGCCCGGGGCTCGGGCGGGCTGTGGGAGGTGCCCCCGGCCCCCCCGGGGGTTGCCCGCCCTGCGGAGGGGTCTTGGCGCATCCCCGCGGGCTCTGCGGCGGCTCCGGCTCCGCGCACTGCGCGGCCTGGAGGGGCCCCCGGGTGTCCCCATGGGTGTCCCCGCGGCCCTGCCCAGCGCTGGCCCGCGGGTGCGGGGTGGCCCTTCGGACACAGGCGGTGCGGGAGGGTATCGCGTGTGGGTTTCCCCCCGTGGCTCTGAGCCCTCTGGAGCTGCCTGGCAGGGCTGGATCTGTGCGCCAGCCTACCTGGGTGTCCCCTCCCGGGCTGGCGCTCCCTGTGCCCTGCCTTAGGGCCCCTCCTCGTGTCTCCCGTGTGAAACAGCCCCCCCGTGGGTTCCCTCGTCCCTTTGGGGTCACGCGGTGATGTCCCCTTAGAGCTGAGTTTGTGCCGCCTTTAGGAGGTAAATGACGTTCTTTGGAGTTGCATATTTGCCTGATGCAGTAAGGGATGGTAATTCCTTTGCATATTTTCCATTTCATCATTCTGTTTAATCTAGGTGAGTGATGTGTCCTTTTAGCTGGGGCTGCATTGCACTCTCTTCCCATCTCCCTCCTTTTACCTCTCTCATCCTTCTTACCTGAGAAAGATTTGGTTGTCTTTTCGTTTTCTAAATAAATCTTGGCACTCTGGCTATGTACGGTAATGGATCTTGTGGAGTTCCTTTTCCTTTCTTCACCACCTGCCAGACCTGTGCCTGTGTCCCCCATGTGCCTCCTTTAAGTGGCTGAATCCATATTATTCTCCTTAGCTCCACACAGAGCTATGCGTGTGTCCCTTGTATTTGCAGATTTGTGTGTGTGTTTCCCCATTAAATGAGTGGATTTATGGCCCTCTAATTATGCCAGCACTTCAGTGAGTTTTTATTATGAATCACTGTACAGCATAATGCCTTGGCAAGAGAGCTGCTTGTAAATAAAGCGATGATCTCTAGAACCAGCCAATTTATTTAGTTTAAAATCCTGGGTGCTGTCATTTGGTTATGAATACCAACACACCCCTTCTTTTCAGGGGTTGAAACTGAAGTGTGGGGCGCCAAGGGAAAAAAAAAATTGTCCAGCTGGGGCCACACATATTGTGTTGTACAACTGGCTGTAGTAATTCCCGGAGATATTCGCACAGGAGGAAAGGGAGGGGATAACAAAGATCGGGGTGGTTGATGCTTCTGGATGCAGGAGTCTGTGTCTCGCAGCTCCAGGAGAAGTGGCTTAATTAAACCTAAGGGACTCAGCCTATGGAGAGGGAGCAGCCTATCTTCCTGCAGCAGTGCCTGATGCAATAAGCTGCCGTGATCCAGGGGTGGATCCCTCCCTGCTTTGCTGGTCTGTGGGACAAAGCTGCAGCAAAATTTGCCACATCGAGTGCTGCTGTGCACTCCTCTTGGGCAGGGCTTGGGATCCGAGCTTTAATTAGATTGAGTCCTGTCAGCAGGCGTAATTATTTGCTTCAGTTGTGTTTGTTTTTTTCTTTTTTCCTTCTCCTTGCGTATGTCTGAGCACTCCTACTTATAGGTCAAGACAAAGAGTTGCTGTGTGCTGCTTTTGGATGCTCAGCAGTGAGCAGGGTGAGGGCTCTGTTGAGTCAGCAGGAGCTGCTTTGCTGCTGCCTTGATGTTTTTCCACTGCCGACCCCCCTGGCTCAACAAAGGCAATTTGGACTTACTACTTTAAACGAAAAAAACACCACATCAGATCCCTCCCTCTGCCACGTTACCCAGGAATGGCAGTTGCAGTCCTCAGCCCCAGAGTGAAACTTTCACGTTTCGGTTTAAGTAGTTAACAGGAAGGAAACAGCAGATTTGTTTTGTTCGTGTAGCTGATGGGGTTAATCCTGACAGGGTTCTTATTTTTCCTTTTTCTCCTTGTGTGTGTTTCAGTGCAGTGTTTGGAGACTTCCTTTTATTAATAAAATGAGCCTTTGAACCCCTCAGTCTCTGGAGCACTTTTATCTTTTCTAGTCTGATTACAGAATGGCAATCTGCGTATTCTTTTCTCAGTTACCTGTAATGTTTATGTCAGGAAAGTTCAGAATTTAGGAAAAAGACTTGGTGTTGTGGAAATGTTGTAATCTCTGTGGATTGTAGGGGCTTTTTCCTGGTTTTTTTTTTTCCTCAAGGTATGCAAGGTGCAAGAAAAATGCTGAACTTGGAGCATCCCATTTTTAGAAGGTCCCACTTGGGGCAGCTTTGACATCTCTATGCATTTTCCTCCAGCACCTTTGCCCTTCTCAGTAGTTCGAGCTAGATCTTGGTTTTGGTGAAGAGGAGTGGACTCAAAGGAAGACTTTTTGTTATCTCCAGGAGTAAGCTAGGCTTGACAGCTGAGAATCAAGTTCATAAAAGAACCCTTTTGGTGTGTAGGGATTGAGCACTTCCCCGGGTGGAGAGGGGAGAATCATCCCCATAGGGCAGAGAGACTTTTGTGGACTCAGGTCAAGACCTCCTGTGAGCCCACTGCAGGGTTTTGCTGCTCTTAAATATTTAGGCTTTGGGGTTTTTTTTTCACTGGTATTGTTTTTGTTTTTGACTTTGTTCTATCTCAAAGTTACTGAGCAGGCTTTAAAAAGAATAACAATTTTCACTGAAAATACGATGTTTTCTTTGCTTAGAAATTGGGTTACAAATATCTGTCTTCTGTGAGACTGTCTGCTGAAAATTTATGTCCTTACTGGCCAGTTTTGGTCAGGTAGAACACAGGAAAAGAAGTCTGAAATGGCCATAAACTTTGAAGGAAAGGGAAGGAGTGGAAGGAAGAGAAGCCTTGTAGGAGGAGAAGGAGGACACAAAGCCTGTGTTCACCATATGAGAATCCACTTAGTGCATCCTTGAAGACAGAAACCAGGAATTTGTGGAAATGTGATGTACATAGAGGAGTATAATTGCACGTGGAGGTTCAAAGCAGGTCTGTGGTTTAACACTTGTGTGGGGTGGGTGAATTTCTCCAATGAAGTCTACTCTGCTAACTCTTAAAAGTGTGTTTCTCACTTGTAGCTTCTGGAGACCTGTGTGCAGGACAGAAATCTCCTTTTGGATTGCCGGGGGAGGCTGGAAGAAGGAGAGGTCTCATCTGTGGCAAAGAATGAATCTATAATGTTCTTTTTCCCCTAGGGAGAGCTGGTGAGGAAGCTGAAGGAAGAGAAAGCTCCCCAGGTGGACATAGACAGAGCTGTAGCAGAGCTCAAAGCTCGGAAGAGGGTCCTAGAAGCAAAGGTGAGTCTGGAAATTAAATTCTGAGCTTCACAGTTTTGTCTGAAAAGCCTTGAAATCTCTTCTTAATTCTTGCAGGTTTGGTCTAAACAGTCTTAGACTGAATCACTTCTGAAGTAGTTTTTACAGGTTTCCAACTAGTGGCAATTTCATTCTTTACCTGTTACACTAATTTCTGTTAGCATTAAATCAGTGTGGAAACGAATATATATGAGTTCAGGTTGCCCAGTAATCAAAGCTGAAATTAAATGTATATTCATTAGTCTTTGTTTGCTATATAGATTTTTTGTGTGCAGAGTGAGAGCACATGCTGTTCACTGTGGTGAATTTTCAGATTCTTTGTGCGTTGAAATTCCCTGACTGTAGTAGAATGTGTTTATTTAGAAACCACCCATTTTGCTACAGTAACCAAGTTTTTGTAGGTGTTTCAAATAACCTGTAGTTCTTCTCAGCCTTAGAGGTGAAATTGTATCACTTTTTTTAAATGCAGCCATGCTCTGAAAAGTCTTTGTGCAAATTAAATGATGGAACTTGAAGTTTGTTGTCTTTAGATCAAGAAAGAAGTAAAATACACTTTCTTATCCTGTGAGCTTCCCAGACCAAAACCACAAAAAGAAACTCTTGAAGCTTAAAAACAGTCAGGTTCTTTCCAATTTCTGTTTAATGTAAACATCATTGTAGTTGTGCCTGGGTGGTACTCTTAAAAATAAATGAATTAATGAGTAAATACAGTTACAGCACTTCTTACAGCTGCCTGACTGTGAGAATGTGAGTTCACCTGAACTGAAATCCATTGACCCTGTTTGTCCTACAGAGTCACGTGGGATGAACAGGTGCTGCTCTCTGCCAGGTCTGGCCTTGTGGCTGCCTGTGTACATACACTGAACCCAAGAAAATGTTGTTTTTACTGAGTGTTCAGTGTAGGGACTGGGCTTTGAAACATTGCATGCAACCTGCATTGATAAGTAGGTCATCCTGGAGGAAATACTATATAGATGTTTTCCCAGTTTTGTGTACCAACCCTCAGAAGCTTGGGGGGATGTCAGCAGGCAGGTGAGGAGTTCTGGTGTCCTTGTGGATGTCAGCAGGCAGGTGAGGAGTCCTGGAGTCCCTATGGATGTCACTAGGCGGGTTTGGAGTTCTGATATCTCTGTGAGCCCCACCTCTGTGTTGGAGGGTGCCTGTAGGATGCAGTGGGGAGGTTTCTTAGCACTTACACAATTTGTGTGGGCTGTCAATGCAAGCGTGACCTTGCAAATGCAGCATCTGCCCTTGGGAGTGCAGCACTCCAGTACTGGGAGTGTTTCTCTGCTGATGCTGTTCCCAGCAAGGATCACAGTCCTTTCCACCTTTTGGGGTGGTTTTCAAGCCCTGTGGTTCCTCCTTGAAGGTTTCAGAGCAGTTCTGAATTTGAAGCTTTGAGCAGGGTGGAGCAGTTGAGTACACAGAGTACAGTGCTTTTAAAATTAGACCATGTTTATTTGTCATTACAGATGACAGAAAAGGGGAAGTTTGAAATAAGTGGACACACAATATTTTTTGTTACCCAAAGGCTTTTCAAAATGGACACACAATTCAAAGTGTCTGAGACACTTAGGAGAATCTGAATTTATTGAACTTCTGGGCTTAACTCTGCCTTAATTATCAAAACAGCTTCCTTGAAGGAAATTTTTGAAGTCTGTTGACCTCACTAATGGATTAGATTGCAAAAATCAAAGGTTTTCCAATAAAATAGTGAGTCTGCTCTTAAACATTTTCATAGTAGCTTGTCAGGGCATTAAGGCACTCCCAAGTTTTCTGAGTGCAGACCTAAATTTTATAAGTAGATTTTCCTTGCACAAATACCTAAAATCATCCCTTTGGCAGAGCACAAGGATGATGTGCTTGTAATCTTCATAGTCACAATTCTTCCATGTGAGGAACACCTTATTGAAAGGTTTATATATGCCAGGAGTTAGATGTGTGCAGTCTGAGATGGTCACTTGAAGCACTTTTCATAGTCAGGAGAGGAGGGTCAGAATTGCTTTGGAAATTGGAATTTTTTCGTAGTGATTGTGAAGAAAGCTGAGGATAACTTGCTCAGGGAAAGTTAGGTCATGAGTCCACCTTAAGTGTCTGAAATGTTGCATTCAGACAAGGATGTTCATAATTGAGCACTTGAATCTCAGTGGGAAGATTCCTCTTTGGAAGATGAGGATGTTGACAGGATACCTGTTCTTCAAAGTGGTCTTTGCAGTGATGAGTGAAGTGGATTTCTCCTCATGCCTGCTATAACTGGTTCTGTTTTGCCTGACTACAGGAGCTGGCCTTACAGCCCAAAGATGACATTGTGGACAGAGTTAAGATGGAAGACACTCTCAAAAGGAGGTTTTTCTATGACCAAGCCTTTTCTATTTATGGAGGTATGTGTTTGAAGAAATTTACATTTTAATCCCTTTAGGCTAATGTTCTGGTTTTTCTACTGGGTGAAATGCTGCACTCTAGCAATGTTATATTAATTTGCCATACAAGACTTTTTTTTTAAACATTTGCTTTAAACTTTCCTGCTTGAGTCTGTGAGCCTTTGAAAAATTCCCCCTTCCTGAAGTGTTTGGGTTGGGATGGGGCTCAATTTTTGTCTTGTGCTCTCTGAATGGAAATGATTGGACTTTAGGATTCGTGTCCTGAACATTACATTGGTAGAAGATGGCTTCTTTGCTGAGGGTAGGGTGTTTGGGTCTTAAGGAGATCATCTGCTTATTTATAACCATTCATCTCTACCTGAGCTTCTCTTGGCAAATTAATCACAGAATATTCTGAGCTGGAAGGGACCCACAAGGATCACGGAGCCCAACTTTTAAATGAATGGCCCACAAAGGGACCAATAATGCTCAAACCTACTGTGAACTTTAGAACCTGTTCCCTCAGTGAACTTTGCAATGAACTTTGTGGCACAGGTGAATTAATGTGGCTGTTAAACCTCTTCAGATGGCTGATATGAGCATCTCAGGAGGCAGCACAATGCCTCTATGGTTACTGCTCTTTCACCTCAGGTACTAAATTAAACACTCTGAGTTGTTTCCTTGGATTTTTTTAAAAATCTTTGCAGCTACACTGGTGATTTGCAGATATTGTTATTTATTACTGACAATAGCACTGCTTCAGCTCGTGCATGATCACTTCTTCTGTATTTAAATTCCTCCTTCACATAGATTGCTCCCAGAAAACAGATTCCATTGGTGGAGGGACTGTGGTTTTTAGAGTTGTTGGTTGCAGGAGTTTATCAGTTTTAGATTCTGTCACTACCTGATCCCTCAGTGCTCTGCAGCTGAACTGTGCTTCATGCTCATAAAATGAGAGCAACTGATGGAAATGCTGAGAGGGGAAGACATCTCTTCCAAACAGTGCAGCTTTGTACAATCTCACACTTCTTTTTTACCTTTTCCTCTTGGCAGGAGTCAGTGGTCTGTATGACTTTGGGCCTGTTGGGTGTGCTTTGAAGAACAACATCATCCAGGCATGGAGACATCACTTTATTCAGGAAGAGCAGATCCTGGAGATTGACTGCACCATGCTCACACCTGAGCCGGTTCTAAAGTAAATATGGGTCTTTTTGTTTCTTTAGCTGCAGCATGTAATTTCTGGTCATAGGTGCTTTTTACAGTGTTCTGTAAAATTACCCACAGGGATCTTGAGTCTGGGTCACCCCATTTCAGACCATAATTAGGTACCAATGTACAGGTCAGTGTGAGAAGCTGTTGTTCTGTAAGTCAGGGAAAGCAGTGGCACTCACATTTGAGAGTTCAAAGCCTCCTAGCAGTCCCATTGGGTAAGAAATTGTCATTATTCCTTTTTCTAAAAGATGAAGAAGACAAGAAAAAGGGCAGAAGCTTTCATGCAGCTGAGATATAAAATACTGGGAATATCTCCACCTGAATTACTGGTTACTCTTCACTACTGCAGCTATGTCTAGTTTTGATCGTGATTCAGTTCCTGAGGGCATTAAGTGTCATCTTTGTGACACATTTTAGGATTTAGATGTATTGATACTTCCCACAGATGACATTTTCTGAGGGGTGATGCTGCTTAACGTGACTCTGTAATCTGAAGCAGGAGTGAGCCTGCAGTTTTTGAAGGATTTCACTTTGATAAAGGTCCGGCCACTGGGATCACACAGACCTGGGGCTGTCTGGTGGCAGCTGTCACATTCCTTGTTTTGTGTCATCTCTTCTAGGACTTCTGGCCATGTAGACAAGTTTGCTGACTTCATGGTGAAAGATGTGAAAAACGGGGAGTGTTTTCGTGCCGATCATCTCTTGAAAGGTTTGATTTTGTTCCAAGCTAGGTGGGCCTGGGGATTTCTTGCAGTGCTACAAGCACTGAAAAAGAGAATCTTTCTCAAAGAGAACTTGCTAGTGTAGCCAGTCTTTCATACTTGTGTTTGCAGCTAATTAATCATTCCATACCAAAAATCTCATAGGTTCTCTCAGTGTCTTAAATGAGGTTCAAGATCTCTGGTGAAAACACAGTTGTGTCCCTTTTTATAAAATCCAGTGTCATCAGGCTGTGAAAGATTACTCTGTTGTCTAAGCTAAGGATTCCCTATATAACAAGATTCCTGTAATTCACTGCATTCTGGTCTTAGTTTTCTTGAATTTCAGTTGCTTTTTTAAGTACTGAGAAACAATTTATTGATGCTGTGAGTGGTCAGAGTATGTTTTTCCTATGAGAGGTCAATTACGTGGCAGTGGATGACTTTCATGTGTACCTTAGAAATAGACCCTTAGGCATTTCTGTGATTTGCAAACTCCTCACACTTCTTCTAGTTATTAAAATTTATTTGGAAAAACAAACCAAGAAAGTCACATGAAGGAATCTCAGAAATAAGAAGCCTGTTTGAAAACTTTCTCATGTACAGCTCCACTGTGAGTGGAAGGATTGTTCCACTCTGCTTAAGTGAGCTGTGCTCTCTGGTTTTTGAGCCTTTTCCTTGAAATTCAAGTATGCAGAGCGATCTGTATTGCCATTAAAGTAGTTTTCATGATATTAATTAAGATTTTTTTTGTCCAAAAAACAAAAACCTTCAAAAGAGGCCCATCCAACCTCTTCCTCCTTTGCTGCGCAGCCTCATTAACAAGTGTGTCCCTGTGTTCTGCAGCCCCTCCCTGTGAACAGCCACCTGCTATTCCTGCCAAACCGAGCTGTTACTGACAAAAAACTCAAATTGCTTTTTTCAAACAAGAGTGGGAAGTCTTGGCATCACCGTGTGCCTTTGTGTGTCAGGGAGGATGTTGTGCTGTAACGTGGAATGCAGTCCAGCCCCATTGTACCTCCTCTGTGCCTGCCTCTGAATAAAATCAGCCTTGTTGCTTGGGATCAAACATTTAATTTCTAGCCTGTGTAATAAAAAGCAAGAAAAGGACTACAAAGCCATTGCTTGGGTTTAGAGAAGTAGTATTGGAAAGGATCAAGATAAGAATGTGTTGTTTTCCCTGTGGCACACCAGTACAGTGAACTGTAGGTCACCACTGCCCTGAGGACATGGCTGGAATTACCCTGGTGGACATAGTCAGGACAAGTTGTGGACATCACTTAACCCATACTGGGGGATCCTCCTCAGCTGTTTTGTACTGGAGTCAGTGATGGAGTTGCACTATAAACTCGTGACCAACTTTTCTTACAGCTCACCTGCAGAAACTGATGTCTGACAAGAAGTGCACGGCAGAGAAAAAGGCAGAAATGGAAAATGTTCTAACACAGGTGGGTGCTTCGTGGGGAGGTGGCTGCTTCAGGGAGAGGAGTGTGTGATACAGTCCAGAGGCAGTGGCCCTTTTCTGTTCCTGAAGATGCTCAGAAGTCTTTACCCCAGAGATCCTCTCAAATACTGAAAATTTAATTGTTAATAGATGCTCTGAGCTTGCTGGTGAATCATATCTCCCTCACTGCTTTGGAGAATTATTGCTAATATATTAATGAATCCTCTGAGTGTTGGGTTGATAGGGCTGAACCTCAGTCTTAGAGTTGGTCTGCTCTGTTTCACTTCATACCCTGGCATAAAGATTTTACCTTTGTCAGTCCCTTCTGTGGGATTGTCATACAAAGGAAGAGAGATGGATCACAAGTTTGGTCAGGATTTTTTTGAGTCAGCTCAGCACTGATTTACTTTGTTCTGAAATTGTCTTGGCTTTGAAGCACTGGAGATTTGTTCCTCTGTCTCTGGCACCCCACAAAGATTTTTTCCTGTGTTTACCATGAGAATAATTGGTGCTCAGACTAACATTCCTGAGCAACTGTACAAACATTTGCCTTTATTTTTTTGTTTTTCTTTGTTTTTAATGCTTGTTCTCATGACTTCTAGGATAAATGCTTCCAAAGCCATGCATTCAATGAATGTTTCCTTCCAGAAAGAGAAACTTTTTTTGTCAGTGTTTTGCATCACTGAGCAGCTACACTACAACACTAAACTTTGACCATCCTTTAGGGAAATCTCTATTAATAGAGTATTTTTATATCCTGTCTTTGGATTTTTTTTCCTGATACATGAAAAATCATGACAACTAGAAATGCAGAGCAGCTCTGAAAGGGCATCTAATGCATAGCTTGAATATTGTGTTTCAAGCAGCAGAAGAAAGAGAAATTAATGCAGACAAAGCCCTGCAGAAATTTTTGCTTTCTTCTCTCTTATTGCTGTATTTTTTTGCTCCCAACACCGACCTCCCCGTGTTTTAGCTGAATCTGTTCTGGTGGGTGGTGGTGCAGTCCCAATGACTTTTCTTGTGCTTTACACCCACTCTTAAGCTCAGTCTTCCTTTGGCATGACTAAATCCCAGACCTATTACTAAAATGGGTTTGCAAATGTGCAAAGTGTATTCATCTGTCACTGGTTCAAACTTTAGCTTGCTTAAAAATTTAGGTTAGAGGGGAGTATTTTGGGCAGGTGATTCAGAGCTGTGGATCACGCTCAGTAAAAGATAAAGAGGACATTCATCCCTGTTATCTTGTCTAGTAATTAAAATAATTCTCTTGTGTTTTGATATTAGTTGGACAATTATGGCCAGCAAGAGCTTGCAGATCTCTTTGTGAACTACAATGTGAAGTCCCCTGTCACTGGGAATGACCTGTCCCCTCCCGTTTCTTTCAATCTGATGTTCAAGACCTCCATTGGGCCTGGAGGAAACATGCCTGGGTAGGTGCTGATTTCATTCTGCTCACACTCTCCTTGCTTTAGAGATCATTTAGAATAAAAATGAAATCTCTGGGGTAGCCTTCTCCTGCCTCTCAGTCCCAGCCTCCTGTAGCAGGTTAGCATTCCTTGGGGTCTGGGGGAAAGGCAGGAGAAACAAGGGGCAGTTGGAGAATCGTGAAAATACTTAAAACACTCAAAATACAGATCCCAGCTGTGCCCTTGCTGGTTGGAGTAGTTTCCATGAAGCCAGTTAATGCTGGTCTCCAATTGTTAGTGACTTCATGGCTGTAGAAAACCTACTTCAGGATACATGTTTGAGGAGGGAGGTGAAGTTTTTTCCCCTTTAGTCTATTGCTTATTTTTTTTCCCCCTCTGGAATTAAAAGTCTAGAGAGAAAAACTTTCACTTGTAAGTTTTGTAGAAACTGTGGCTTTCTCCCTGTTTTCCCCACCCTTAAATCTTCCTGATTTTTTCTTCTCCCCCATCTCCTTTCAGTTATCTCAGGCCAGAAACTGCACAGGGAATATTCCTCAACTTCAAACGTCTGCTGGAGTTTAATCAAGGCAAATTGCCTTTTGCTGCTGCCCAGATTGGAAATTCCTTCAGGAATGAAATCTCACCCCGCTCCGGCCTTATCAGAGTGAGGTATTGTCAACTTCTTTCAGCAGGAGGGTTCCTGGGAGCAGGGAGCATCTTCCTGTTGTTCCAGGGTTTGTGCAGGATTGTTTCACTTCAGTGCTTTTTCCCAGAGGAATCCTGATTATGTGTCTGGTGAGTCTCAGGCTTTACAGATGAACTCACAGTTTAGGTTTTAAGTACAGAATTATAAGATTGTGAGATGTATAATCTCTGAAATAGTTGTTATATTAGAGATAAAACTCAGTTTCACTGACAGAATTTGGCTTCCATCATAGTCTAAAAGAGTCATGTCAAAGATAGCTGTGTTCTCTACAGCACTTTGCTTGTTTAATTATGTTCGTGCAGTTTGCTTTGAAACTGAAATCAAAAATGTGATTGACCTTGCAGCAATATTTCCTTGTCTCAGTCCTGCAGATTCTGCAGTTCTACAACTTGCTCCAGAGAGGAAGTTGGGAGATAACCTGACTCAGGACCAGTGTTTGTGTCGCAAGATCAGTCAAGCTGGAGAGCTCAGGGTTATTGGAAATTACTTTCAGTTCTATCTCTGGATAAAAGTGATTATTGCCTTTCACTAGGGATAATCTCTGTATTTAAACTGATCTATCCTAATTGGATGTATCTTCCATATAATTTGGAAGAAGAGCTCCCATGCACAGGCAGTACATGTTGTAAACTTGGTAGTTGATTATTTTGTGGTGCCATAAATATCACTGAGGAGCCGTGGCATCCTTAGCACAGAGGGAACTCAGGAATTTTCTCAGTCCTCCTGTTCTGTTTTGCTCATCTGGAAATGAGAACTTCTCTCTTTGAAATCATTTTCAGTCAGATATAAATGATATGCTTGTGGCACATTTATTGGAGACTGTTATTATGCAATCACAGCAAATTACACCCTGATGGCTGTGATTTACAGTTAATGATTACCTAGAGCTTTTTTAAAGGTTCTTGATAATGAGCTAATTCAGTGGAAAGTGATTTCAAGCAAGAAGGCTCAGAATCAATCTCTGAGTAAAGATATATTAAAGACAAGTTCTTAAAACAGAATTCATGCCATTGCTATGTGCAGCAGTATCATTATCTTCAGGAAATTACCACCTCACCTGGTTATTTTTGGCACCTCTGACATGAGTTAAAGCCACTGATTTAATCAACAGACCCTGTAAGGAACAACCGCTTTTAGTATGGGCATCACAGAAGTGTGGAAAAACTTCTGGAAATACTTCCAAAGGTGGTGATCTCTGCTCTGATTCACACTGGTGTTAACCATGGCCTGGAGAGCTCTAGATGGATTTGTAGAAAGTTTTGTTAGGAATTTGAAGATGAAACTAAATCCAGTGATGAGACTGGTTATGTTCCAGTCTGCCCATTGTCTTGGCTGGGTCTATGTATGATTTTAAATTACTGGCTTGCTGTCAGAGGCTGAAGCACAATGGTTTATTAGGGTCTAGCACACAAAATATTTAATCTGTGTCTGTTTGTTTTCACTAGGGAATTCACCATGGCAGAAATTGAGCACTTTGTGGACCCCAGTGAGAAAAACCACCCCAAGTTTGAGAACGTGGCAGATCTCAACATCCTCCTGTACTCGGCCAAGGCCCAGGTCAGCGGGCAGTCTGCGCACGTCATGCGGCTGGGAGACGCTGTCCAGCAGGTAACCTCCCTCCTGCTCCTGCAGGCACCCCCAGCTTGCTCCTTGCAATATTGCTCCCAAGGCTAAGTTAAAAACTGGCTTTTTAAAATTAGGGCTCTGAGTGATGTGTCTGTCCAGTCCCTTGCTGGTCTGAACACACGTAGTGCAGTTGAAATATTCTGAATCCAGGACTGAGGGTGTGGATCGGCTCCCTGCACTGGGCTTACACAAAGTTTGTGTTGTCTTGGTGCCAGCTGGGGTTTGCTCCCAGATTTATGAGTAGATTCTCTTCAGTGAATCAGTGAGACTGAGATCTAGGCCTGGCCCTTGCTACCAGAAGAGTGCAGGTGGTGCTGGGATAGGGATTGGAAGCTAAACTTCACACTTAGCTAGTGAAGAGGGACAGTAAGCAATACTAATACAAGCAGTATCTGGGAATCTCATATTGAGCTGCTGACCCCCATGAGTACGTGGCTTGCATAATTAGATGAATCACTACCTGATTCATCTAATTATAAATGGGTTGATTTACCAACCTCCTCCACTCCATTTCCTCCAACCCCCAAATGAAAAAAAAAAACCGAAAAAACATCAAAACACTGCCTTTAAGAAACATAAACACAGCAAAAAATCCCAAAAACAAGAGCTAAAAAAAGAAAAAAAGGAACACCATCCCTCTGTTGTATTGCAGCTGTGAACTGTAGGGTGCAGCTGTTGTAATACCAGTGACTGCACTGCTGCATACAGTGGGGTATTTACAAGTAGGTGATCCTCAGAGCCAGTGGGTGATGAGTGCTGGAGTGACAGTAACTCACTGTTTTGGTCAGATGGAGATGGTGCCAGTGGCACGAGGTGAATTTGATGAGATGTAACAGCTTCAGAGGAGACAGAGCTTTACCACAAGTTCTATCTGTAACATGTCAGGTTGCCTGCAGAAGTTCAACAAATGATGACTTTGCTTCCTTAGGAATTCATGTGTGTGTTTTCTTCCTGCTTTTTCTCCTTGCAGGGTGTGATCAATAACTCGGTTCTCGGTTACTTCATCGGCAGAATCTACCTCTTCCTCACAAAGGTCGGCGTGTCCCCGGAGAAGCTGCGCTTCCGACAGCACATGGAGAATGAGATGGCTCATTATGCCTGTGACTGCTGGGATGCAGAGTCCAAAACCTCCTATGTAAGTGGGCAAAGTGGAAACAGCAAGGGGAACCCCTGTCAGATCTGGTTTATTTCTGGCTTTTTAAAGTTAGGGCTGTGAGTCTGATGCATCTATCTGGCTCCATGTTGGTCTGAACACACATAGTGCAGTTGAAATATTCTGAATCCAGGACCAAGGAACAGGTCAGCTCCCTGCACAAAGTTTCTAAACTGTTCATGTTGCTTTGGTAGGTCCAGGCTCCTTTGCTGGAGCCTGAAGTAGCCTGGGGACACTTCACTGGTCAGATTTCATCTGGAGTTAAAGGAAACTGAGTCCTGGCACTTTCCAAACACTGTAACCTCTGCAGCAGCAGTGGGGAAGGATTTGTTTTGCTGGAGGTGTTATTCCAGGGCAGATTGCTTCCTGCTTGAATGCTTGCTCTTCCTTTCCTTCTTCCATGCTGTGAGAAATGAGTTCACTCCTGCCAGTTCAGACAGCTGGTGCTGGAAGAGAAATTCCTCAAGGATTTGTTATCATCTTCCTGCTGAGTCATTAAGAGCTTTTTCATTCAAGTCTTGTTGAATGTCTTTTGTTCCCTCATGTATTATTGTTGGTTGGATTTAGACTTATCACTAGTGATGTTTTGTTATAGCATGTTAGAGGAATAGCAGCCAGTAAAATTCTACCAAACTTAAGATTAGGAAAAAACCAAACCTCCTGCAGCTCAGATGAGTGATTTGTCTTCATATAGAAAAGACCTGGAGAAGTGACTGAAGGAATGGCTTCCTCTGAATATCCATAGCTGAATTCCACAAGTTCACAGCCTATCTTTCCAGCTAGCCCAAAACTGGACATGTGTGGGCCACACCATATAAATAAGGTTCTTCAAATTTGCAAGCCTTGTCATGATGATCAGGACAACGCTCACAGAGCAGGGTGTCCAACAGCCCAACCCAGGAGTGAACACAGCAATCTCAGGGGCTTGAAAGGAACACCTTGGGAGCTGGACCATGCTTTGGTTTGTTACTTAACTCTGACCAAAAATGTTTGTATCAGCTTGCAGCACTCAGTTGTAAGAAGGGAAGTGGTCTGAGTAGCTTAATATCCATTCTATAAATTTACTGCATACAGTGGTGTGGCTTGAAGGGATTTTAAAGATCCAACCCACCTCCCATGGGCAGGGACACCTTCCACTATCCCAGGTTGCTCCAAGCCCTGTCCAACCTGGCCTTGAACACTTCCAGGTATGGGGCAGCCACAGCTTCTCTGGGTAACCTGTGCCAGGGCCTCACCACCCTCACATGGAAGAATTTCTTATTAATGTCTAATCTAAACCTTCCATGTTTTGGTTTAAAGCCATTCTCCCTTGTGCTGTCACTCCATGTCCTTGTTCAAAGTCCCTCTCCAGCTCTTGGAGCCCCTTTAGGCACTGGAAGAGCCTTCTCCAGGTTGAACAACTACATAAGCCTGTGTTCTGTGTTTTCTGAGAAGTAGCTGTAACACCCTAATAGCTTAATTTTTGTAAAAATCCTCCAGAATACCCTGGAACACCACGATTGTCAAGCACAGGGATTTTTTCTGTTCACACACCTTTTCTGACACCCTGCTGTATGACTCCAGCTTCGAAAACCACACAACATCTGGCTGCCTGCACATCCCACACTGATGTGACAGTGAGTGGGAAGCAGCTGCTGAGCCTTGTCTTACATGGGATTGTCTGTTAGGAAATCCAGGGGGAGGTTGTATTTGCTGCTTCACCAATCCAGTGTGAATGATGTTCTGAGATTCCTCCTTGCCATACATTCTGAAATACTGAATGAAGATCTTCCCTTGCATGTATTCTGTGTTGTAGCAGTTCCTAAGCCAGGCTTTTGGCCATTCCAGTGTGGTTGATTCCCTGCTGTGTGTCCCATGGCCAAGTAGAGCCCTGGGGACATGATGCCTTGTGTGCCTGTGGCATGTGAGTGATAGGACTGTGTGCTCTGGCCCCAGCTTGAGCTGTTGGCACAGGGCTGTGCTCTGCCAAGCCATGTGGAAAAGCTGGCCCTGAACACAGGCACTGGGTAGATGACTGATCGTTTCCTCTGGAAACAAATGGAATCACTCAAATGAGGGAGCAACTGGTGAGGGAGGGCTGCTTATTGTAACAGAGCTAATTATGTAGAAAAAACAGTCATGGGAGCAGGAAGGGCTTAAGGGTGAATAAACATATTTGATGGTTAAGTGGACAAAAAAGTGAGTTGGTGAAAGCTTCCAGTTTTGTTTTTTCAGGGTTGGATTGAGATTGTTGGCTGTGCTGATCGTTCCTGCTATGACCTTTCCTGCCATGCCCGCGCCACCAAAGTTCCTCTCATAGCTGAGAAGCATCTCAAAGAACCTATATCCTTTCAGAATAAACCAGCTTCTCCTCAAGTGGAAAGGGATTGGACAGGGAGATGTCTTGGAGATCTGCACAGCTCTATTTCAAGTTACATCTGTATATTTGACAGGGAAACCTACAACTACAGGCCAGTATGACTTTGGGAAGTGGCCTGGAAAGAATTGAGCATTTGTTACTCCATTCCTCTCTTGGAGGGAAGTTCCTTCATCCAGTAGTGGAGAAAAAATCTTTGTGTTGCATAGCAATTAACTTTGATATAATGAAGGAACCAGGCCCTGCTTTCTGTCCTCACAAGCTCCTTAACTGCCTTGTACAGAACAGTCAACATTGTTCAGTTTGAGGCAAATAAGGGAGCCATTGGCAAAGCTTACAAGAAGGATGCCAAGGTGGTGATGGAATACCTTTCCATGTGTGACGAGTGCTACATCAGCGAGATGGAGCAGCTGCTCAACGAGAAAGGGTGAGCTGGCTCTGTGTGTGTGATACCTCCCTCTGACACCCTGATGTGGGCTCCAAAGGGCTGCTGCATTTATCTGAGCCACCTGAAACCAGGTTCCTTGTGAGAGCAGGCTGTGTGGGTCATCTGAGATGTTTGAGTGCTGTCCCTCTCACCAGGCATTGCTGGTCACCCATCGACATATCTCTAGGTGCATGCACATTTTTCTCTGTGTGGGAATGAGCTGCTGGCTTGAGTAGGATCGTCCCAGAAGAGAAACAGTTCAGTGAAATTGGAATTGTTTGCCAGCTTCCCCACTTTGGTTTGAGAGTGGACCAAGACTGACTTAAAACTTAAAAATTAATAAAGTAATTCTGTGACCAGTGGAACAAAATAGTTAAATGAGAAGCAAAACTTGCCTGTGTATCCTCCAGTGTTTAGTGAGCTGCTTTAGGACCTGTTACAACATTTGATTTACTGTGACAGGAATCTGCATGATTTTCTTTGATCTGCCTTCCTAACAACATGTGTAGGAACTGAAAATATGAGAAGTCTTTACAGTTGTCAGATTTGGCTGAAGCGGGCCAACAGCTGTCTGTGTTAGGAGAAAGCTAATGGTGCAGTAACAAAAAAATAAACTTAATTTCCTGCTTGAAATGGTACAAGGTGTAGGATCAATGAATACATAACAGAATGGTAACATTCACATTTTTCTTTCTTCTGCTGATTTAAAATTTATTTCTTTCACATCTCTATGAATGTGAAAGTGTAGAAAAAAACAGTAACTCTCAAAATGGGCAGAGAAGTTATTGCAGAGAAGAAACTTAGTCCATGCAGAATCTCCCTGAAATGGTTCAATAGATGAGTTACAAGCAATATCCCTGGTTTTATTCATAGTCCAGTGCCTGCTTTGTGTGCCTCCCTTTTTCTCTTTGGTGTATATATAGGCTTCATCCTGAGAATTTCCCAATTGACTTTGCTTCAGGCTGTTAACCACAGCTAAGTTCACTGTGATTCTGAAAATGGTTGCTTTTAATGTACATGTAGTAATTTTATTATTAATGCAAATTTCTTTAATGGATATGCTACGTGTTTCTTTCGTCTCTGGGGTTTTCCTTGGCTTCTATCATCCCACTCTTGGAGTCAACCAAGTGATGCAATTAAGGAAAAAAACTTGTTTGTTTATTGCTGTAGCTTTTAAATTACTTCTTTTTCCTTTGCAGGGAATTCACTGTTGAAACTGAAGGGAAAACTTTTCTATTAACAAAGGACATGGTTACTGTGAAGAGATTTCAGAAAACATTACATGGTAAATTTGATTCTTTGTTGTTTGATCGTCATCAGGATACACCTCGACTATGAACTTTATTGGTAGCATTGTCCTGTTAATGTTGTAACACAGCATAGGAAAAATGCCAAATGTAACTTCCTTGAAATTTAGGAGTAGGAAGACTTTTGGAAAGTCAGTGACTGCATCTCCACAGAGCTTTTGTCCTGATTCAGGAAATGGGGCTAGAAGGAAACTTCCCAAAATGCGTGGATTTAGTTCCCCAAAGAAGCCAGAGAAAGGCCCCTGAGTTAGGATTGCTTTCTACAGCCTAAATATGTCCTGTACATGAGCTAAGTCCAAATTTCTATTTCAGGTATTTGTATTTAGAGAAGAAATGTTTAATCTTTTATTTCCATGTACTCATCTACACATAATCAGAACTTCTGAGCAGAAAGCATCAGCAACCACGTTTTATTTCTTGTGTCTAAACACATTTTTAATGGTGATGTGTGCTATTTTGTGTTCCAGTGGAAGAAATTGTCCCAAATGTCATTGAGCCCTCGTTTGGCATTGGAAGGATCATGTACACAGTGTTTGAGCACACATTCCGCATCCGGGAAGGAGACGAGCAGAGAACGGTGAGTGCCCCTGAGGCTGGGCCAGCTGCAGGCACCTGCCTTCCCCTGACACCCAGGGAAAGGGCTAAAATAACACTGCACAATGCCCAGCAGAGATGGGAAAGCCCAGGTGGGGTGTGGAGTTGCTGTTCTTGCCAGAGTCCATGTCATTTTTACATGAGAGCCATGTGTGCATGAGGCTCTCCCAGGATTACTGGCAAGGGGGTGAGAAATTCCTCCTTCTGGATCCACACTTGGCAGTGTTCCATTACTCAGGGAAATGCATATCTTCAGTGTTTAATTTCCTTTCTTTCTGCTGCTTTTCCTGGAATCATACTTCTGTGCAGCAGGATGGACAATGGACTAACTGTTTCACAGTCCCCTGTGAAATTCAGCCTTCTCTGGTTCTGGACACCCCTAAAACCTTGGCCTGAAGCTTTGCTGTAGCAGAGGCCAGAGGGAAGTGTTTGTTACATACAGAGCTTTCTCCAGCCAGTGCCCACATGTGGTGCTCTGTGCAATTGCTGGTGGCCCATGAGAAGCTGGCTGGAAACTTGGTGCTGCTTCCTGCTCATTGTTCCTGGCTCCTGGACTGTGTTCAGAGAAAAGAAATATAATTAAAGTGCTTCTTAGTATCTCTGGGTGCTATAGAATGTGGTACATTTATGACTGGGGGAAAGAGGCTCAGGAGCCCAGAGTTAGGACACAGTTGACTTAGAATCCCAAAGTGCTCCTGAAGTATAAAATACTGGATTTACCTTTCTTCTAGTACCCATTTACTTTCTGTGTAGCTTGGGCTGCTTTATATTATGGTACATCTCACATGCATTGCTTCTGTCCCTTTTATACCTTGCTGATTGCCAGGAAAGACTTTATTATTTTTCCCTCACTTCTGGCACATTTTTATTTTCTGAGGGTGTCTGTGAAGGGTTCTAAAAACCTTTTTGCTGCATATGCTCCATGTGTGTGGAGTCTCAAACAGAAAGTTTGGTTTAGACTGTGCATAAGGCTAAATCTCCTAGAAAGACATGTCCACCCTTAATTTTTCTGTAATTCAGATGAGAGGGCTCTAATAGACCTGTTCTGGTGAGAGGTAACATTTAGCTGTCAGGAGATAAGGGGAAATGGAGGCTGAGGAAAACCAGTCCTGCTCCAGTGGTGTGAGGTGTCACTGCTGATGTCTCCCCCAGAACACTCACCCTGCCTCCAGCCTCAGTCAGAGCTTATTCTCACCTCCTGAGAGTCAGATCTGACCATTAAACTTGTATTTACTTGTGCTTTTCCTTTTTAACACAGTACTTCAGCTTCCCAGCTGTTGTAGCACCGTTCAAGTGCTCTGTTCTTCCTCTGAGCCAGAATCAGGAATTCATGCCTTTCGTCAAGGAATTATGTAAGTATGTTAAGCACTTTGGGGCTGATGGGGCTGATCTTCCCTCTGTTGGTTTGGAGTGTAAAGGACACTGCTTTTTTTCCTTCTGTGTCAGAAATAAATCTTTCTCACTGCTTAGAAGCTGGAGCAGTGGGGGTTTTCATTTTGTTATTGAAGTTTGCTTTGCTTTTATTGGCCATCTAATTTATTGAGTCTGGCCCAGAGCTGCTGAGCCTGCAACCATTCTGTCAACCTGCCCACTGGTAGTGGGCATCATGGTGAAAGACAGGGACCATAAAACAGAACAGATGAAGGGTAGGAACAGGGGTCAGCACCAGTTCTGCCTGGGAGTTTGTCTCCCTGGCCTGGATGTGCCCTGCACACTGTGGCTGGGGTTTAGAGTTAAAGCAGAGTCGTGGCACTGATGACAAGGGGAAAAACTTGGTGACTTTGCATTTGGGGCGAGAGTTGTGGTGTAACATGGAGAGCTGAGAGAGTAGGATGGGTTTGACCCTGTGGTCCTATAAATGTGGGGTTTTTTATCTTCTTTTCATCTGTTAGAGCTGGGATTAAATGCTTGGGAAATGCAGTGTTTGTGTTTGCACTCAGTTGTTTATTAATTCTTACCTATAGCACAGTCTGACAAGTTGTGAGTTCCAGCCAACAAGGTAGAAAATGGCTCTGTCTCTAATTCTTTCTAAGGTCTTTTAAGCATTATCGAATAAGGAGATGAGATCTATATTATTTTTACTTTTAACTTTTAACTAACCACCTATGGTTTGCACTGTGGACCTTTTCATCTAATTACAAGCTACCACCCAAGCCCATGAAGAAGGTGAAAGAAGAACTTAGCCTATGCTCTAAATCCTCCATATTGCTTTATATGTATATATTACTATATTCTAAAATCTTAAACTCTTAAGTTTAAGAGTTTAAACTCTAAAATCTTAAGTTTTGCACCCTTTGGTGTCACACAGTTCTATTCAAACTACACACCCACAATCCCAATGCTATCACTCAATTTTGGAAGCCTGTTCCACGGCCTCAGGTCAAATGTCGTGCATGCCTGAGGATCGGTGCCTTTTAGCATAGAAAGCCTGAAATCCTCAATTTCCAGGGTTCCAACAGTCCTGCAAAGAATGGAACATTGGGTGTTCTGTCAGAGTCAGATTTGGGCTCTGAGATGCTGCTTGCCTGTGCTGGGGCTGTGTAAGGATCCCCTCTCTGTTCCCTGCAGCTGAAGCACTGACCAGGACCGGCATCTCCCACAAGGTGGACGACGCTGCGGGCTCCATCGGCCGGCGCTACGCCCGCACGGACGAGATCGGCGTGGCCTTCGGCATCACCATCGACTTCGACACGGTGAACCGCACCCCGCACACGGCCACGCTGCGCGACCGCGACTCCATGCGCCAGATCCGCGCCGAGGTGAGCGCCGCGCGGGCGTCCTAGGGAACGCAAACACCAGGGTGTCTCTCCATTCCAAGAGATGTTATGAATTCAGGAAGCAACATGGTTGTTGGCCGTGTTGTCCCCACACAAATTACAACCAAAATGCAATCAATAATCAATACAAGTTTTTTCCACTCTCTCGAGCCCCATGTTGGGTGCCGATAAAAATGTATCTGTCCTGGTTTAGGGCAAATTTGGGAGGAAACCTCTGAATGGGGTTCCTCTGGAAAGCAGACTCAAACAGCCCTTCTCCAGAAAAATCCAGAAAAAAGATCTTCTTCAGAGAAAAGTGGAAAAAACTTTATTTAACAAACAAAGTGCCCACAAGCGCAAAGAATGAATAATATGAAACAATAAAACCTTTTGTTGCTCTGACATGAGATGGTAAATTAAGAAAGTCTCTGCCGTGGGCAGCTCAGCTCAGTCTCTTATCAGGCCCTTTAAGATTTAGTCTCAAAGGTACAGAACACAGTATACAGAACAGACCATTGGGGATACAAGCATCATGAAGTCACCCTAGGACAGCAGGGCTCGGGGGCTGGCATGGCCAAGCCTTCTCCTTTTGGCCTTGGGACAACAGCCCCTGCTGATTCTGATCTGCTGAATTCTACGTGAGGCCAGCGTGTATTAAACCCCATGAGGGTTCAACACCCTCTGAGGGTGTCCAGCAACCTCCCAGAAATGGCTTACGAGTAATTAGAGAGACTGCAGGACTGTTTTGAAAAAGAAAGAAGATTTAATTAAGGAAGAAAATAACACAAAGGTTTTCCCAGCACAGTTCAGGGAATACCATAACACCTGCTAAGACACACTGAAAATGCCCTGAGCAACTCTGTACTCTTTCTTAAGTACACAACGATTTAGGAGGGTCTTTTGGCAAGCTGCCCAATAGAAACAGCTACATTTCAAAGATCGAACAGGTGCCTTTGTGCTGGCACCAGGCCAACCATGATGAGGGAAACACAGAAGTTTCTGCCTCTTCTCCCTTAAAAGTCCTGGGGTAAAACTGAAACTCTTTTCCTTATGTGGGAACATCCACTTGGTTGTGGGGGTGCAGTGTAACACTGCTCTGTCACTAATCCTTGTGCGAGCTGCCTCCAGCTCCATAACAATTTAGCTGTTGTGGGAAATCCCCAGGAACAGATTCCAATCAGACAGAAGATGCCGGCCCAGCTGATAAAGTGAGCAGAAGGTTTTGTTTTTCTTGCATGCAGAGGTGTTGATCTTACCTGAAAGCCATGCCTTGTGCTGACTTCACTGCTCTACAGAGTGGCTCTTTCCAAGTGAAGGCTGCTGAGTTAAAGCATTGACTGGGTTGTGTCTGGCTTTCAAAGGCTGGGCTCCTTTTAATCCACAGGCCATCAAAAGGCAGAACACTGGGGTTTGCCTTGCAGCTGGTGTTGCCTGTGCAGCACCAGAGGAGCTGATGAACCACTGCCCCAAAGCTGTGTGTGCCCTGAGCACACTCTGCCAGTGTGGCCATAGTGCAGACTGGAATAGCAAAAACCTCCCTGTGGTGGGCTCTGCCTCTGCTCAGAGCAGTGAATCTGCAGTCTTGGGGGGTTTTCAGGTTTTTCTTTTCTCCCTGATGCTCTTTTCTCCCTGGCCTTCTCCCCAGCCACAGGAAGAGATGGTGCTCATCTGTGAGGCTGAGTTGTGGCTCCACAGAAGCACCTGCAGTGCCTGGGGCTGCTGAGCTGGTTGGGGTTTGGCTGGCTGTAACGGGCAGTGCCAGTTCCTCAGGGCACCCTTCTGTCTCTCTGTCACCTGGGTGACCTCTCACTGCCAACCAGCAGAGATGAGACCTTGCTCTCTCAATTTCTGCAAATTTTCAGCTTTCTGGCTGATCCTTTGCACCATGACATTGTGCTGTGAGGAGCAAAGAAAAGGCAGCTTCTTCTGTGCTGGTGTTACAATAAGCAAGGCCTAGCTGAATCCTGGCTTACAGCATCTTTTGGATGTATATTAGTTTTTTTTTCCCCTTCCCAAACTGTAGCACAACATTACCTCGCTTTGGTTGAGCATTTCCCTCCTGGATCACCCTAATAACAGAGAACAGATTGATCTAAGGTTTTCTAATTAATGGTTTTCTCCCCAAAAATGATCTTCCAGGAAATATGTTGTACCTGTTCTATTGCTGATGTAAAAATTGCCCACATCCCCAAATATTCAGCTTGATTTTGGTGACTTTGTGATTCTTACGTCTTTGTGGCTTTTCCTGCAGATCTCTGAACTTCCTGCCATCATCCGAGACCTGGCCAACGGTTATCTCACCTGGGCTGATGTTGAGGCAAAGTATCCACAATTTGAGGGACAAGAGACTGGCAAAAAGGACACAATAGAGGAATAAAGAAAAGGACCTGAAGTAAAATCCTGTCAAAATGTCCACTTTTTACTGTTCATGTTAATATGAAATAAACTTACCGTGTATTATTCAAAGCTGCATTGTTTGTGCACACAGGGACTATTTGGGTTTTTTTTTTCCTTTTCCTCAATTGCTGGCCGGATTTAACTTTAAAAACTGAAATAATTGCAGCCTGAGCTGAAGGTGTTATGAATAAAACCTCCATTGTATATGCCTGCCTCTCTGTGTTCCTGCAGCCTTGTGCTTTCTTCAGAAATGCCCCTTTTTCGCTCATTTTTGCCCTCCTGCTTAGGGCTGTGGGTGTTACAGGTTCATGCACAGGCTTTCATCTGGGTTTGGATCATCCTGGACTCTGGTGGAAGATGGTCCCAGTTGCATGGGCTGTGTTTGTGCAGGGGTGATCACAGTGCCAGTCCTCTTTTCTTCACTGTGGTTCAAGCAGCCACCTCAAGAGATGGTTCAGTGCCCTTTTTTTTTTGGCTGCAGGTGTTCAGTACCTGTATTTCTGCAGAATTGGGACCATTTGCACATGGGAAAACAGAGCAGGGGTGGAAAATCCTGTCCCAGTTCTTGCTCCTGCTGGACACGGTTGGTTTCCTTGGCTGAGGGAGCGAGCAGCAAAGAGCTGGCAGGGTTGTTTTTTCATTCAATGTCTTCTGGCAGCAAGGGCTGAAACCAGAGGCTGCCCCGAGCATGTGGGAGAAGAGCCAGGTACCCTTTCACTTCCCTGGGCACTGGAGGAATTGAAAGCCCTGTGCTGTGGGAGGACCTTGGTTTTGGGGAGCCTTAAACCCTCCTGGCCTGGGCTAGGTAGGAGAGGTCTCACACCTTGTCTTGCAGGCTCTCATCCCACCGAGAAATCCCTGGGCTAGAAACCTTCCCTTTAGAAGGTTGGGAAGTGTTCTCCAAGTTTTTGCTTGGGTTTAAACACTGATTTAAAGATGAGTTAGAAAACACAAATCCTAGGATGATTGGAGTGTGAAGGGGTGTTGAAAATCATGCAGTTCCAACCTTCTGCCATTGGCAAGACACCTCCCACTATCCCAGAGTGCTCCAAGCCCCATCCAGCCTGGCCTTGGGCACTTCCAGGGTTCCAGGGGCAGCCACAGCTTCTCTGGGCACCCTGAGCCAGCGCATCACCACCCTCACAGGGAAGAATTTCCTCCTAACACCTCATCTAAACCTGTGCTCTCTGAGCCATTCAGCCTTGTTCTGTCACTCGAGGCTCTTGTCCCAAGTCCTTCTCCAGCTCTCCTGGAGCCCCTTTAGGAACTGGAAGGAGCTCTCAGGTCTCCTCAGAGACTTTTCTTCAGGTGAACACCCCCAGCTCTTTCAGCTTTTCTCTATGGTAAAGGGGCTCCAGCCCCCGGAGCGTCTTTGAGGTCTCCTCTGGACTCACACCAGCTGTTCCAGGCCCTTCCCATGTTGGGAGCCCCAGAGCTGGGCACAGCCCTGCAGGTGGGGTCTCACAAGGGCAGAGTAGAGGGGAAGAATCCCCCTCCTTGCCTTGCCTTTGATGCAGCCCAGGATACTTTTACCTCTGTAATTTACCTGCCTGCCCCACCTGTCAGTCTGTGGTAACAGAATCTGAGGACTGATCCCGACCTTTCTGCATCCCAAATCAGGATTTGGCTCTGTCAGCAGCAGGTGCACAGATCCTCTTTGGGGAGCATTAGCTGTGTGAGCCCCTGGCATCAGCAGGTCTGACACTCAGCAAAGAAAGGCTTTCAAAAAAAGGATGCAGAAGAGGATGCTTGAAACCATCAATGCCATTCATGTGACTGGAAGCTTTCTCTGTGCTGACAGCTGATGCCTTCTTCAGCCTGGCAGGCAAACAGCAATTAGGGAAGGTTTCTGAGTAATTTCCTTCAGTTTTAGCTGAACTTCTTCAGTGCCAGTCCTGGGAGCTGCTCCCATCCCCTTGTGGGTACCCCATAACTGGGTGCTGTGACTGACCGGTGCTTGGTCATGCAGAAATCTCTAACGTCCTCCAAAGGCAGCTGCAGAAAATAGCTCAGAAGAGGCTGCCTGATGCCACTCTGCCTAAACTCAGCCTGGGAGGCTCTGCCCTTGTCCTGCTGCTGCTCAGCACCAAGGGTTCAGCCAGCACAGCACTTGCTTCCCAGAAGAGGGGGCTGTCAGGCAGAAAATAGCGAACATATGCCGATGTTTAGGCACTGAAATTGTTTATTTTTAACTCTCCTCGGTGTTTCGGCTGTGATGCAGCCCTGAATCTCCAGCACTGCCTGGCTCTAATGCTCTTTATTGATTCAATGGCTGAAAATGCTGTTGCAGGGCGGATTTTAATGCAGGTGGGATAACAGGCCTGTGAGAGGCTTAGAATGTAGCTCGTGGTAGTTCATCTTCAGGGGAGTGCACATAACCCTGCCTAGAATGAAACATGGAATGGTTCAAGTTGGAAAGGAGATTAAAACCATCTTGTCCTGACCTCCTGCCATGGGCAGGGACACTTCCCACTAGACCAGGGTGCTCCAAGCCCTGTCCAATCATCCCAAGAGTGGATGGATGTAGTGCAGCCTCTGGGATTGGCATAGTCTAGGACACAGTTTGGCTCAGTCTCAAGTGGGCTTTGCAAACAGGTGTCATGAAACCTCTGGTTTTGCTCTGCTGCTGGAATGGGATGCTGTGGAAAGGAGTCTGAAGTTAGCAATGTGAACTTTACCTCGCTGGTGTGTTGCAAAAATTGTCCTGATAAAAAATAAAAAGGTGACAGGCTGGTCCTAACAAAGGCGGCTCCAACAGCTGCACTTTGGAAGCTCAGCTTAAACCTTTTTGATGCCTATCTTTGCTGTGACCTGCAATTCACCCTCTGTGCCACACAGACAGAGTTTAGTATTTATAAGCAGGGGCTGCTGAGCCCCAGTCTCCCTCCACACGGCTCTGCCACCCTCATTTCCATGTTCCCATCCGGGCTGATCATGTAACACCTCTGTAATCTGCAGCCATCTCCCTGCACAGGGACAGGAGAACATTGCCCATTCATCTCATAAAGCTCAGAAAAATGAAAAGTGCTTGCAAACCCCATTGGTTTTTTCTAAGTTATTATAGGATCCTTTAGGTTGGAAAAAAGCACTGAGATGGTCAAGTCCAGCTGTTAACCCGGCACTGCCAAGCCCGCCACTCAACTTTTGGTGGAGAAATTTTTTTCTAAGATCCAGTCTAAACCTCGCCTATCTCAGCTTGAGGCTGTTTCATTTTATCCTATCTCTTGTTACCTGGGACAAGATATTGACCCACCCCACCTGGCTGTCTGCTCCTGTCAGGGAGTTGTTCAGAGCCACAAGGTCCCCCCTGAGCCTCCTTTTCTCCAGGCTGAGCCCCTTTCCCAGCTCCCTCAGCTGCTCCTGGTGCTCCAGAGCCTTCCCAGCTCTGTCCCCTTCCCTGGACACACTTCAGCCCCTCAATATCTCCCCTTGCATCCCTTGGATCAGCTGTGGATTCAGACAGTTTCAGGATCACTCCCACTTTTAGGAAGTGTTTGAAGAGGAGGAATAAAATAGAGAGTTTCATTTAATTTTCTCTTCTAATAGAGGAAATGGTGAATAATTAATACAATTATTAGGTGACAGCTTTGAAAGGAAGGAAGGAGGAAAGATCAATTTGTGTTTGGGCTTCCTCTGCTTGGTTCCTCTGTTTGGTTCTTCCTCTGCTTTGCATTTTCTGGTGGCCATTGGCCACTCTGGCCCTTGTCTGATCACTGCACATCTTGTCCCAAGTCCCTCTCCAGCTCTCCTGGAGTCCCTTCAGACACTGGAAGGGGCTCTGAGGTCTCCTTGGATCCTTCTCTTCTCCAGGTGAGCACACCCAGCCCTCCCAGCCTGGCTCCAGAGCAGAGGGGCTCCTTGGAGCATCTTTATGGCCTCCTCTGGACTCGCTCCAGCAGATCCATGTCATTCCTATGCTAGGGACCCCAAAGCCGGGCACAGCTCTACAACTGGGGTCTCATGAGAGTGAAGAGGGACAATCACCTGCCATCCTAACTCAATATCCCTGAGCTTTATTTTTCTCTGAGCAGGAGTCCCTCAGTAATTTTCCAAATCCCACAGAGCCATTTGCAAAAAATACAACGATGAAGAGCAAAGCCCACGGCTGAATTTTCTGCTCTTGGGGGAAATCAGATATGAAATAATAAATATATATTATATCCTCCAAGCCAAACCCTGCTGGTCACTAATGCCCACAGATTAATTGTACTAATCCTGTGTGATCGAGGGGAGGTGGTTGGATACTTGGCACCGTTTTGGTCCATTGCTTATGAAACTCCATCTCTGTGTTTGAGAGAAAAGACTTTACATAACCCTAATCACTCAGATAAGAAAAGGACTAAACTGTCCCAAAACATTTTATCTTCTGCACAGATGCTGCCTATGAATTTTGACTTGATTAAATAAACACAGCGATGTAATATTTTTGTTCTGAATAACGAATGTCCTCTGTGGGGGAGAAGGAGCAGAGCAGCTCTCTCAACCAGCAAATGGAAAAGGGGATTGATGGGGGCTGGAGAATCCAGAAATTCACCTGCTCAGTGAAGGGTTGCTTGGAAAATAGTTAAGGAAGCAATCACAGAGTCATGGGAGGGTTTGGTCTGGAAGGGACCTGAAAGCTCATCCAGTTCCAATCCCCTGCCATGTCCAGGGACACATCCCACTAGACCAGATTGCCCCAAAACCCATCTAACCTGGCCTTGAAACATCCCACTGGGTCACCAAGTGAGCTTTGGCTCAGAGATGTCCCCAAAGGAGTATCCCAGGTACCTCTGTTTGTGACAGATTTTTCCACAATTATTTACACCAACATGAGTGAGGACCCTGAGTGTGCTTTTCCAGATGTTTGTAGGGAGACTTGGAAAGTTAATTTCCTTCTCAGTGATTCCTGTAGCAAACCCTCAGCCTCACACAGCCCCCCCTCAGGTGAATCAAGGTGAGGGTGATGGTTTCCTGGTCCCAAGTAGATGCTTCCATCCTGAGCTCTCACTTCCCCCACCCTAATCCCGTTCAGGATGACTTGAATCTGACAGCACTGACCTGATGCAAATCTTTCTCTAGTACAGCTTTTTATTGGAAAAATAGAGGCAAATTACCTTCAAATCAGAGCACATACAGAAAAAATCTAGGGGGAAGAGTGAGTCTCGTAGCTGGAGGATCCTATGCAGCAAAACCATGCTGGGATGTGATGTTAAAATGAAGGATAAGTACAAAATGCAGTTTATTTTGTTCTGTGAACAGCAAACAACACTGCATCATATATTAACATTTCATTCCTGCTAGTTACTCCATGTCCTGCCCAGCTACCTTCTGCCTACCAGTTAATGAAAACAAAATCATAAAAAAATATTACTGGGAAATTCTGTGGGTTATACCAGCCTTTCCACTCTCCTGCCTGCAGGCAGAGCTCCATCAGCACAGCCAACACTGCCAGAGGGGGGTTTTGCACCAGAGGCATCTGCAGTGCTGACCCCGTGCACCAAGTGTGTCTAATAACTAAAAACTCCTGGCTGTTCTTCCCGAATAGATTGGATTCTGTAGGCTAAAAGCACCATGGACTGATGAGGATATCTCACTCCAAGCCTGGCTCCCCTCTGCTGCTTGTGGAGACACAGCCAGAAGGAGTCCTGGAGTCTGATCCCAGAGTCATAATTTAAATGGAGCAGAAAAATCATTTTCCCCATCTCTTTGTTTCTTTCCTTTGGTTTTGAATAAGGGGTGGCCAGCTCAGGTGTCTACATCAGGAGTTCAGGTCAGATTTAGAATCCCAGAATCACAAAATACCCTGAGTTGGAAGGGACCCACAAAAATCATTGAGTCCAACTCCTATCCCTGCACAAGGCACCCCCAAAAATCTCGTCCTGTGGACCTGCACCCACTGAGGAAGGGAAAAACACCTCTATTCCAAACTTTCCTCATTTTCTCACTCGACACTGGGAAGATTTGCAGGTGAGAGGCTTTGTTATGAGAATTTATCTCCATTCACCCCGCAGCTGTCAAACTTTTCTAGAAAGCCCCAGCCACATCCCATAAACACAGAGCTGCTTCTCTTTTCCAAAGCTGTGTCCAGCCAGGCTGGGCTCGCTCTCTAATTGCCCTCCAGGGTCTCATTTGGAAGATGCTGAGGCAAAGCCTTTTCTCCTTATATCCCTGCTCCAGGAACACGTTCTGGTACTCATCACTCACAGTCCCCTGGCTGGAGGAGCTGTCACCTCATCAGAGCAGGAGTTTTGAATTTTGCCCTGTGATGTCCATTGCTGCCTCGCCACTATCCCGGCTCCAGTTTGTTTGTGTGCAGAGGGATTATTAGCAAGACATAAGGTGGGCAAAAGAAATCAGTGAGAAAAGGAGCGCTGGGTGATTTATTCCTCGCTGCCATTTCATTCCTGAAAGAAAATCCCCGAGCCAGGGGCGAGGAAGAGGGGGGGACTGGGAGGGCTGAGCCAGCCTCGCTGTGTCTGTAGCTCGCAGAAATAGGGCAGAGTTGTGCAAAGATTACTGGAGCAAGAACATCTTGCACAAAACAAAACAAAAAAAGGCTACAAAGCTTTCAGGAAGCAGCAGCCCTCCACCACGGCCTGTTTCCCAGTGAATGGATTCATTCCCTGCTTTTTTTTTCACGTGATAGTTCCGTGTACGTTCCTGTTATCACGGTCTCTTATCACTCCAGCTATTTAGGGCTGATGAGTTTACCACCAGCGAAACAAATGTAGGGCAAAAAAGGCCAGTTAAAAGGACAGAAATTCTGAAGGGAATCTTCAAAATCAAACAGATCTACTAGGAAAGAAAAAAACTGGGGGGATGCAGCATATGAAATCTGGCAAAAGAAATATGTTTGGTATCCCAGTGTTGTTTTAGGGAAATTCAGTGCCCGTGCTGCGGCAGGCTGGAAATGACTTTTTATTTACAACAGTTGTCTTTTTTAATTGCTATTTGTAGGCAGCTAAACTGAGCTGCTTTGCATTATAAAACCCAGCAGGTACCTCCGTGTTGTCCGTGTCGATGCTCTCACTCTGTCCATGTGGCTGAGCCCCTTAGAGCTGGGCAAGGAAAGAATCTCAGAATTCATGGAATACCCCAGGTTGGAGGGGACCCACAAGGACCATGGAGTCCAGCTCCTGGCCCTGCACAGGACAGTCCCAGGAATCACTCCAGGAGCCCTCCTGCTCTCCTCTTCCATCACCTTTTTGTCTGTGGAGCTCAAAACTCTTTGCAAAAGGGAAATGTAGTGAGGGGGCTTGAAAGAGGACGTTTGGTGTGACAGTGGCAGAGCCCAGCTCAGCATCCTCTGCCTGACTGGGTGAGGTAGAGTGCAGGGAAATTGTTCCCTCCCTGTGTCTGGGAGTCTCCTTGTGAACCCCCAGCTCCCAGGGAAGTGTATTCCTGGGAGCTCTGTAGCAGCCTGCCTGGATCAGGCTGTGGCTACAACCAGCAGTGCTGATGCCCTCAGAAAGTCACAATAAATGCATGCTCCTGCCAGCCTGGGTCAGCTCCTGGAGCATTAGGTGGCTGCTGGACATGTGCAGGTTCAGGGTGAAGGGAACCCTAAGCTACTCCACTGAAAAAGAAATTATATTCCTGTGCTCAGCACAATTTTTTCAACACTCATAGTGAAACTTTTAGCCTGAGGCAGGGCTGAGTCCCGTGGCAGAGCTGGATGATGCCACACCAAATAGAGTTCATCTGTGTGGGTGCAGGGCAGCTGGGTGCCCTCAGGGCTGGAGAAATGTTCTTGGTCTGGCTGAACTACACAGGCACAGCCACTCAGCCTGGCTATTTATCAGTAGCACCTTCCTCTGGCAATGCAGGTCAAAATGTTGGGAACACACCCTCAGAATTAGGAGTTTTAAAAGAAAATATTATTAATTCATTCATTATTAATTTAAAAAAATAGTACTGTAAAAAAGGAGTTCAGTCTGTGTTGGGCACTACATATTTTGCATAATTTGTGTTTTCTAATTTCACATGTGTGTCACTTAGAAGTCAAACCAATTTCTCCTGATGTCTTTATTCAGATTAAACGAGTCCACAACAACTTCAAAGCATGGGATGGGGGAACAGAAGGATGAGGGTGTGCCTCTGACATATCCTGCTTGTGGGATTTTGTTGAAATCCAATGTTTCCCTTAGTTTCTCTGTTTCCAAAATTAGGCTGAAAAACTATACCTGTCTTTTACAGGAATTTAGTATGCTCAGGGGAAGGAAATGCTATTATATTTGAAATTTGAAATCTTGGGAAACACAGCTCCAGTTTTCCTTTTTATTACTCTGGATCATGCCGCGTCACAGTGGGTGTTTTCACATTTTCTTTTCATTTTGGTTGGTTCTGCTGGTTTTTAGTTAAGGATGTGAGGTGACACATTGAAACTGTTTGTTGAAGGAGAAGGCAGGAGAAAGGAGGCCTCAGGCAAAGGAGAAGGGAGTTCCCCTGACATCTGTGACCTTGTGCTGTTGCACCAGGTACATTTCCTGGGAAAGAAATAGAATTGTGGAATGGTCTGTGTTGGAAGGGGCCTTAAATCTGACTGAAGTCACAGATTTTCCTATGGCCTCACCCAGAAGATGTGCAGGGGATGACAAGCCAGAAGCTTTGGTGCTCTGATGGAGATCTCTCACCTTGGCTTTGTTGCAGCACAAGAAATCCCTCTGAAGGGATTTCCTTCTGGATCAGGAGGTGGTTCCGTGTCACACTGTGACATGAAATGAGCACACACCACACACTCAGTCACCCAAGCAAAAAAAAGAGCTTTATTTACAGTTTTTCAGAATTTATAGATTCTCTCAAGTGAGAGTGGATTGGAGGACGAAATCCCTCCTTTGAACTACACTGGCTGGGTGAACAGTCTGTCAATTTTCTCCTCCTCCAAGAAGGAATGTGAAAAACACATAGTGTTTTGGTAAAATGTGTGGGAACTCTTGACTCCAAGAATGTAAACATCAGAAGGCTTCGAAAAACAGGGCAACAGTTCCAAGCACACCTTGAGCTCCACCTGGCCCCATGTGGCGCTACCTGGCTGCTTCCCTTGGCTCTGGATGGGATGAGAGGCAGCCAGGCTGGCAGTGGTGGGCAAACACTCATTCCCCATAGAGGCTGAGAGTCAAATCTGAGCAGGTAAAGCTCATTTGGAAGTGTGTGATACTCAGTGCTTTGCTGCTCACTCAGTTTTCACCCTGCTCTTTTTCCTCCCCTCACTCCCCATCTCTGGGGACATCAGATTCTCCACGGCCTGGGATTCTCCAAGCAGTTCTCATGGGAACTATCCTGTTCTCAAAGGACAAGTAAACATCCCAAGGCACTTCTCTTGGAGCAGATGTTTGCTCTGGAGCCAAGGACCCTCTCATTCCCACCACAGCAGGACACGCCAAGCACCAATTGTGTCCCATGGAGCACGAGAGGAGCTCTCCTGCTCAAACACTGCCCAACACAGCCTGTCCCCAGCTCCATCTCCATCCAGACAGGCCGTGCTGAATGCTGCAGACAGAACTGATGCTGAAGTCATACACACAGATTCTCAGTGAGGTGATCCTTGGCCAAATTCCTCCTGAATTCCATGGAAAAACTGTGCCTAGCTTGTCTCAAGACAAGCCTGACTACAGTGCAAAACCAGATTTCTTTTTAAAAGTCATCAGAGCTTGGATCTGTCTTCACTAACATAACTTTTACTTAGGTTTAACTCCATTGGTTTCAGTTTTACCCATTCAATTCACTGTAAAACCAGGCCTTGTGGGCCTCCTTTTCCTGGTAACAGAGACTGCTCAGGGAATGCTTACAAAGGTGGGATTCTGTTACACCTATGCAAGTGTAAAATGGGGCAATGATTTGGATTTTTAAGCATTTTGCTCTTATCTGGGAACCCTTTTAATGAATTTAGCAAGGAAAGGATAAAGGCTGTTTTGCTACTGTGAGGATCTGGCTTTGTTCAATCCTGATGTCCCTGCCCACGGCAGGGAGCTGGAACTGGATGATCTTTAAGGCCCCTTCCAGCCCAAACCATTCAGTGGCTCTGTGATAATCCCCAGTTAAACCCATTTGGTTGCCACTGGTGCACATCTGGCTCTGACACTGCTCACCTGTTGCAGTGTGGGGAGAACACAGTGTGGTTCTCTCAGTGATACTCATAATAAAACTCCCCCCAAAAACCAGAAAAGATGCTCAGTTTTTCTTCTTTTCTTTAAATACTTATTTATTGAGGAGATATTACAGACTGTCAGCCCTGATTTTCCCCAGAAGGTAGGACTGGCCATGGTCAAGGGTGGAAGATTCAATGATTTCCAGGAGAGCTGCTGGCATTGACTCACTGCTGTCTATGCAGGGGGAAAATAACACAGCTGGAAATCCTCTCATAGCTGTTCCTGTTCCTGGCAAAAGTCTCTGCACCCTGGCTAATAGAAAGGAAATAAATGCCCTCCATCCTTTTGTCCCCACTGACAGGCTCTGCTGCACCCCTGACCCTCAGCAACTCCAACAGAGGCTGTTCTGCTTTGTCCAGTTTGTCTCAGCTAAATTATTCCCAAGGAAGAGTTTCCCAGTCCTGCAGAGAGGTTTCTACCCACCACAGGGCTCAGACCCATTTTCCTGACAAGGGTGATCCTTAGATTTCCCTGGAACATTCTGAACCTGTTGTTTTCACCCATTTATTTACCTTTTCTGTCCCAAAGTGAATTTCCACCAGAGCAGAGAGATTTGAGGGGAAGCTTCACATGAACAATTTTCTCAACAGTTCACAGGTGAGGGGGCTGAGGCTCCTGAGGCTGTCAGAGCTTGTTTTGCTGTTTGAAATCATGCCCTGGGCCACAACTGACCATATCAAAGGCTGAGGGAGTCCAAACACCAAAATTGTTCTGATTTTAGGGTTTGGCAGCTGCATTCAGTGCTGTGCTTGAGCCATCATGACGAAGTCAAACACAGCACAGTGGTGTGCCTGCAATAACACGAGGAACCCCAATCTGTGTTTTTGCTTGGCCAGGTGTCCACACAGAAGTGCTGGAAAGAAATACTGGGGAATTGTGGATTCTATCCACATCTCCACTTCACCAGGGACTTTCAAGTCACAAAGATTCACCTGATCAGGGAACACTCAAACAAACCAACAGCAGTGAGTGATAACAGCTGCTGAATTTTCTGTGGTTTTGAGTTGCTGCTCATCCCCCCTTTACACCAGGGAGAGGAAGGGAAGACATCCCTACAGGGACATAATTCCCATTCTCTAGTCCACAAAGCCTGAAGAGTTTTCCATCTATCCCTGCTGCTTGGTTTGAATTTCCTAAATCCATAAGTTTGAATGCCCAGTAGAATCCATATCCCACCAAGAGCATCACAGTCACAGGTAGAGAGGTGCACAATCGCAGGTGCAGAGAGCCAGCTCAAGTTACTCAAGCTGCTGAAGTCACTGATGCCTCTGGGACTTGTGGTGGCAAAGCCACCCCCTCATCAGGGATGTGAAACTCGATGCTAAGGAAAGCCACTCTCATTTACACCCATTGAGATTGGGGTTTTTGGGGCACAAAGCAGGTTCACTGACCTCTGGCTAGCTTTGGGATAATAGCCATTGCATAACCCACTTTTAGTGACCTGGATTAAACCTCTCTGGGAACCTGGTTTGGGGGATTCAAGGCTTAAACCCCTCATCTGGCTGGCAGTATTTTCTCCCAAATCTCCATCCCTCAGTTGAGAAGGGTCCATCAGCTCAGTAGGATCAAGGTGTGGATCAGAGACCCATGAGGGAGGAGACTTGGTTTAAACCCTTGCCTAGAGGGGAGAGGTTCCCTTCATCTTTCTCAGAGACACAGTGATGTAACAAAAATAATCTCTGCCTGCTCCTCCTGGTTAGATATTTTCCACACAAGAGAATTTGGCATCTATGACTTTGGCAGCCTTTAGTGGCACATTACACCATTACAAAGGATGCCAGGCTCTCATCCCTCCATCTTCAAGTGCGTGGTTCTCCAGCCCCATCCCACAGCTGTGAGCCAGTGATACCCTGAGGTTTGTACTCACAGTGGTACAACACTGGTTTTCAGCTGTCCTCTGTCCCCTTGGCCACACTGCCCCCTCAGGTTGACCTGCCCACCCCCAGACCCTGCACACATAGAGTTTGTCTCCATCCCTCCCCTTTCCCAAAGGATTTTGCCTCAGGATCAGGCACTGCTCAGCTCTCCCCTTCCCTCCACACGAGGCCCAGGGCCCTCTGTTCAGCGTGGTGGAGCCCAGTCCATGCCTTCCCTCCAAGCTTTGAGCAGGGAGAACTTCCTCCCCTCATGTGGATTTTCTGGTGCCTCTTCAGGTCCTTCTTGAGGCAGTAGCACTTCCTGCAGACCCCAAACTTGTGGGGTCCCCCCAGGAGTGCAGCAGCTGGTGGTTGATCAGGCTGTGCTTATGGGGGAATCACCTCCCACACTTGATGCACTTGTAGCACCCCACACGGGCATGGATGCTTTGGTGCTGGGAGAGGTTGCTTGGTTGAAGGTCTTTGTCCTGGTTTTGAAGGACAGTTGTCTGCCAGGGAAAGCTAGAGCTTCCTTTGGAACAGAGAATGTAAATCTTCCCTCCAAATTATTATAATTTTGCAATTAAGGGCTTTCAGGCAAAGATATGGGAATAGGAGTAACAGTTCTTTACTAGGAACTGTACCCAGCCCATGGGTACAACAGAGCCACAGAGGGGATGGAAAAAGCCCCAGGACACAGAGAGTGCTGGAATGGAGGCTGTGGGAACAGGGTGCTGCTGATCTCCTCCAGCTCAGGGCCAACACGACGTTCTGCTCCTCCTCATTGCTCAGCCTTCTGACACCTCAGCTTGTAGATGAAATGCTTGTACTTCCACCTCCATCCTCCTGGAGAGGCTTCCCTGGCACTCCTGGAAAGGCTTCTCTGCTATTCTGGAGACTCAAACTGCCAGACTGAAAAAAATATAGAGAAAATTATTAGCTTTTTATTTCTTCTGCACCTCCTATGTCCAGTGTATCGACACATAGGGTGACACCTTGTCTGCTCCACAAGGCACTGAACCTGGGGGCCTATGAAGCCACAGCCCCAAGAGGACACTGGCAGAGAGGGCAGGAACAGGATGATTTCCCAAAGTTTTGGGGGGTTCTGTGATGCATTCAGTGCTGCATTGACACTCAGCTCTACTACTGCCATGCTAGTGATTTACTCTTAGAATAGTTCCCTGTCCTTTGACCAAGAAGACAATAGTAGTAGTAGTAGTAGTAGTAGCAGCAGTAATAATAATAATAATAATAATAATAAAAAATACAATCCAAAACCCAACCACCTGCAAAGTCATACTGAGCCAGGAGAGACAAAACACACCCACCTGGAGCAGGAACTGGGGTCAGTGTTTGCTGTGGAGGGAACACTCCAAGGTGGGCCAGAACTCCTTCATTAATGTGGGAGCAGCTGTGAAAACACAACAGGTTTTATCTTAAAGCAGACAAAGTCTCAGCAGCAGCCAGGCTGGAAAGAGGACTTAGAAAAGTTCAATGTTGTGTGTTTATTAAGGAAAGTCAATGATGCTGAATGGGTAATGGATTTAGCCAGGGCGCCAAGGACCCTCCTGGGGTCTGGGTGATGCTGGAGGGACACGGGGGCCCGCAGGTGCCAGGGGGTCACTGAGGTGTCCTCAGCCTGTCCCCTCACCAGGGATGCTCCCACTTGTCCCTTAGAAAAACCTCTCACTGGCAACAGCGTTTCAATCGTCAGGAAATCTGGCAAAAAACCAACAAATCCTTAAATTCAGACCAACGCTAAAGAAGAATTTCCTGCCTTCTTTCTACCTTTTATTTATTTTTTCCTCTTTCTATTCTCCAGATCCTCCGCATCCAAATCCACCCTTCACTTCCAGCTCCGCGATCCCCGCGGCTCAGGGTTTGAGGGAAGGGCAGAACGGGGTCCCGGGGCGTCTCTGTCCTTCCCCTGCCTCCGGGGAAGCAGGAAGGGCTGGTGGCCGAACGCTCTTACCTGGGCGGTCCCTTAGGTGCGCGCCGGCATCTCCCTCCTCGGCGGCACCGCCGCGGCGGGGACCCGGCCGGACATCGGGCGGTGGCCGCAGCCGGGCTGACCTTGAGGAAGTCCGACCTAAAGAGCAGCGAGAGCTACCAGAGGAAGGGTGAAGCCAAACCAAGCCGGAGAGCCAAGCCCGGCGGAGCAGGGCAGAAGTTCCGTGCTGGCAGCATCCCCCCGAGGGATGCCCAGGCACCGCCAAGGGAGGGAGCGCAGGGGGATTTCTCCCCGAGGTGTCCTGCTCCGCTGTCTGGGTGGAAAGCTGGAAGGGTCCCCGGCTCTCCCTGCCTTCTGGGAATTGTAGTTCCCCCTCCCCGCATCCCTGGTCCCCACCCTGCCCTCCCTTGCCCTGGCAGCCACTGGGGCAGCTCCGGGACATTGCTCCCTTGTCCCAGCTGAGTGTGTTCCCTTATTTTCTGTTGGTCTGGGAAGGAAAACCTCCTGTGTCACAGCAAGCATCTGTCTTCCCTCCCAGGCTCCAGGAAGTTTCAGGAGAGGAAAGAGGCATTCCAGGGAGAATTTCTGTATCCAGAGAGGAAGGGTGCATTATTCCAGAGAGTATTTCTGTGCCTGCAGCAGTTTGCAATCCCCCTTGGCAGAGTGGACAGGGCTTGTGCTCATTTACCAGCAAAAGATCCCCTTGATACTGGGTGGATTTGACAAGGGGGGACACAGCGGGGCATGGAGTGGGTTTAGCAGAGGGATGCCTGGGAGAGACTGAGCCTCAGCAGGACCCCATGGAAAGCACCCAGACCATCTTGGGTCTGCCCTGCACAGTGAGGCTTAGAGGTTCAGCAGAAAGCTCCAGCTCAGGATGCATCCCTGGGAAGGTTTTAGGAGCATGGGAATGAAGAAAAGTTGCTGGGGTCTTCCCTGGGGCAGAGATTAGGGGCTGTCCCATGTCTCTGAGGCTAGACAACACTCATTCCATGCACCAGCACCTCCAAACCTCTCCTAAATATGATTCAAGGCTGCAAACATGCTGTTCCTCTCCTCTTTAACTCAGAAAACTGAGGCAGGAGATGATGAGGTGTCTGGCTTGGATCACTCAGGAAAATTTACAGATTCTCTGGAGCTCAGATTTACTCTACACACTTTTTGTGCCTGGGTTAAAGTCTGCTGATGCATTTCCTACCCCAGTACAAACCAGCAGCATGAGGCAGCAACACCAGTTTGAGGGTGCACCTGCACTGCAGCTTGTACCCCAGCCCAGAGAAGAGAGAATTTGTGCAAATTCAACTCCATGGCAGGACATGCACAGAAGAAGACACACAACCCTCATTCAGTTTGCCTTTCTCAAATTGTTCTGCTTTGATGCACCAGATTCCCACAGCAGGTCCTGGACAGGCAGGACAGACCACGGTGTAGGGCCACAGTAGACCCCAGGTCATGCTCAGGACTCCTTGGGCAACATTTCTCCTTTCCATGCTTTCTTTTTCCATGCTACCTTCCCACAAATCCTGCCTGGTACCTGTCAGCAGCTCCATTAACCAGCCCCATCTGGGTGTGGGGCACCATGGAGGGGGATTTGGGACAGGACATGGAGAGGGACTCCACCCCAACTGGAGGGGTGGAGATGGTTTGTGTGACTTCTTTGCTTCCAGAATGTTCTGGAGGGAGGGGCCAGGATTGTGCCATCCCAGCTGTGTCAGTGTCCATTTGTCCACCGGGACACAATTTACTTTATTCCGAAGTGGACACCTCTGTTGCTGTTGAACACGAAATAAAGACAAAGAACTCTATAATTCTCAGAAGGCAAAGAATAGGAGGCTTTATTTTCTAATTCTTCTTACTTATTTATAAGGTGTTACCATACAGATTTAACATGACTGGTGAATAGAAATGACACCTCTCTAATCCCATTGGTTAAACTAGAGAAGCAGAGAAACACTAGCTGGGGAAAAATGTTTTGAGAAAGAATATTGTTTGCTTAGATTGTTTTGAGAAAAAAGACCTTGTTAAGAAGTTTCCTTTAGGAAAGAGCTAGCAATTATTAGCAAGCTAAAAAAATTCTCTCAAGCTTAAAAATAGCAAGCCCACACACCTCCAGTAGGGTAGAGGGCTTGCACCCTCAGAGCTCCTGTTTCTCTCCACTGTCATCTGTATTTTCCCAGCCCCTGCTCAGCCTCTCCTCCCAACAGAGCAGATCTGCCTGATGTCCCCTCAGACTCACGCAAAGCTCCAAAATCCAAGGAAAGAGAGATCAAATATTCCTTGGTATGATCTCAAGGTTTTGTTCATGTGCTGAAATACAGACTCCAAGCTTTTTATGTTCATGCACAAAGTGTTTCACAGACAAAGCTGTGACGGTTTGACAGAGTTAGGCTGTGTCCAAAAACATCTCTTTGTAAACCCAGTTTGGAAGTGGTGATGCCCCTGAAGAGCCTGAAGAGTCTCCACTATCCCAGGGAAATCCACTTTGGAAGTGAAGCTGTGCCATCGGCAATGCACCACTAGATGCCAGTGAAAGCCCTGCCTGGTTCTCCCACTTAGAAAAACCTCATCCTTGGGACAATTTGCTGTGTTATATTGTGGGCATTTTGTGGGTTTTTTTCTTTTCTTTTTTTAAAAGTTTTTTAAATTTTTTAAATTTCTTTTTTAAGGTAATGCTTCACTTTTGGTCTGATAAAGTCTCTTGCATTTAGCCAGTAGGTATAAATAAATGTGTGGATGTCTTCTGCTCACATCCTCTCTCTGTTTCTCTCTCTATTCCTCTCTGTTTCCCAGATATATATTATAAACTTGCCTTTGTTTGCTCTTATTTAAATGAGAATTATTTCCCAGTGTCTTCCCAGACCAGGATCTCACCCCAAATGTCTTTCCTCATAAAACACCCTAACCCTCCAAGACTTTCACCTGCCAAATCCTCTTTCCACTGCATCATGATTTGATGTCCTGGTGTGAACAGTCATTACAGGAAGCACAGAGGTGCTGGCATGGCGTGTCCAAGCCCTGTCCTCCTTTGGGAGATCATTCCTCATACCAGGTCAGCAAAAGGCAAGACACAGGTCCAGCTTACCCATTTGTGGGAATAACAACCTGGAAGAACAGATCTGCATAGAGTTGGGCAGGGATCAAGGCGTAGGAGCAAGTTTTTGCAGTGGTGCCTATAACCAGCTTGCAGGTTTGTTGTTTGGTGGGAAGGTGAAATGAATGAAACTAGGAAAAAAACCCTACATGGAGAAAGGTTAAAATAATAAATCTCACAGCCCTGTGCACCTGCAAGTTCTGTGTTGCACTTCCCTGGTGTAGACATCAGTGTAGGACTGAAATGATCTCATGTTCTGCCTTACAGTGCCTGGAGTTCTGCACTGTGCAGAAAACAAACTGTCCCATTTTACCCCCTGATATTTCCACAGGTCTAAACCCTTGAGCAGCCACCAGGCTTTGCAGACACCTTTTTTTTTCACCTCTTTGTGCAAGCTCTGAGTGGCTCGGACTGTCCCATGGGCACTCAGAGTGAGCACAGGGATCTCCAGGAGGGATGTGGAAGTGTGTCCTTCCACCCTCTGATGGCAGAGCCCCCCCAGCTCAGGAGCACCTTTGGGCAGGCGGGGTGTTGGTGCATCCTTCTCCAGCACCTGTGCACCTCTCGCTCTCTGGAGTGCCTGGAGCTGGTTGCCATTGGAGACAAGACATTGGAATTGATGGAGGAAAGATCTGATCCAGGCTGGCGATTTCTGTGTTGCTTTTTCAGACAACCCCTAACCCATGTTTGACCAGCCAGCTGTATCTGACAAGGCTACATAGGGGAAGTGAGAACTAAATTTAAGCCAAGCTGTCACATGCGCCAGTGCCTGATTAATTATACAGCGGAATAAAAATGAAATTTGGCAAAAGGAAGGAGGATGGGTGAACGAAATCTTCAGTCTGGTCTGGAAGGAAATATTGCCCTAGGTTTTATTAAAGATGCCACAGTTAATCACAGTCAGGAGGCTTCAGAGCAGGAGGTGGGATGGTGTGCTGGGTACACACAATGCAGGGGGATGGACAATTGGGTGTGAGGATTTAAGGCAGCAGGGAGCCCAGTTATTTGTTCAGGTGAGCCTGTGGTTGTTCTGGAGATTTGCAAACATGAGAGGTGCCAGCTGAGGCTGAGGGAGCCCCTTGCTGCCTTGCTACACTAAGGACTGTTTTTGTTAATTTAGGAAACAGCTCTCACAGCAAGGTAAATGTGATAGAAGACAATAAAGTGTTCAAAATTACAACTAATTTTCTATGCTATTCCAACCCCCTGCTTTTCTTTAATTGCTTTTGAACATCTGATTAGCAAGAAAAGCTTTTCTTTGTTTGGCCTGCATCTCTTACAGCTTCATTGTGCAGCCCACAGTTTCCCCTCCTGCCACAAGGAAAACAACTGCAGTGTCTGTGGCTGCTTCCATATCCATCATATTCCTCTGATAAGAGCTCAAAATGAAAAATTGGTGTAAGGACAAATGGCCTCAGCACTGACTTCAAGCCTGGACAGATCACAGTGACTTATCTGCTTCCTACAATCAATGGGCTTCTTGAACCTGAAGTTGGTTTTGTTTTCTTGGGGAGAGCTCCTGGTCACTCTGTTCTCTTCCCTCTATCTCTGTCAGGAGATAGAGAGAAGGATTATTGTCGGATTATGCCTTTTTCTGACCCAGAGATGGGGCAACTGAGAGGAGTTTTAAAAACTTTTATTCCGTTTTCAGTCTCATGTGAACAGTGAGACAACACAGGTGTTACAATTCACACCATCACAATCAGAATCCAACTATTTCCTAATTACAATGCATTATAAGCATTTCTTGGCCTATCAGCTTTTGCTGCACAATGCTGTTAATGCCTTAAAGCAAATAATCTAAAATTACTCCTCATGGGTCCTACTGCAATGCACCTTTCATAGTTCTATTTTCATATTTATATGTTCCATATATTCACCTTTCATATCTCTATTTCTCCAGAGTATCTGGTCTTATTTGCAAGGCCATCAGTTGAAACTTGTTTCCAGTTCCATTTCTCTCTCAACAATGTCTGTCCTATTCCATGGCATTTCTAAGCCAGCATTTCTTACCTCAAGGTTTGCATACACATGCATACTAGTTCACTAGCTGTGAGCCTTCTGTCAGGCTTTGAGAATTCCCTACAAATCCATTTCCCACAGATTATGGCTGTGATGCCCCCAAATCAGAAACCCCTCCTTGCCCTACTCACCCTGCCCCACGTGCTGGCACCACCATGGGACTGATCAAACATCTCCAAGAGTTTGAAGTGGTGAGCAGGGAACCAGGATGCTGCAAGAACCTGGATCCTCAGGCCTGCCCCAGTCACCCTTCATCCCCTGGGTCCTGCTCTCTTTGCTGTGGTGGCAACTTTCTATCCCAAAACAAATACCCTGTTATAAGACACCATGAAAACTTGCAGCTATAAATGTCTAAATGACATGTACAAGGCTGAACAGACAGCACAGCCCTGCTGTGAACACAACAGCCTTCCCAGGGCCTTTCCAACACTGCAGTTCTTCCTCTCCTGGTCTCATCCTTCCTCCACAGCAAACCCCACAGGTCCTCCCTGCCAGAAACCACCTGCAATGAAGTTGTGGCTGCTCAAGCAGTCAGTCCTGCCTGTCATCTGCTGCCCTTCAGCCCCCACATCCCACTGAAAGGCAACCAAATGTGTATCCCTAGGACTGGCAGGTGTTTTCCAAGTCCAGGGAACTGAAGTGGAGTCTGGGCATGAGCCTGTCCTGTGCTGGTGCCTCAGTTTCCCTCATTTCAAAACTCCCTGCAGCACAGGCAGGCTCCCTGGCAGTGAGAGAAGCTTATATTCAGTGGAGGAATTTCAAGGGTGTGAACCATCTGCTCTAATTGAGACATCTGCCTTAGGCTGGGGTGGATCATACCTCTGGCCCCCTGAGCTGGGTTCTGGCTCAGGCAGGGATGTGCAGATCTTGCCGTTCAAATCCTGATGTCAGGACCAAACCCTGATGTGCTGCTGCCTCCCCTCTTCTCCTGCCTCTTCCCAAGCCTTCTCCTCTCTGGGATGTGTCAGTGGGGACTAAAGACAAGGCACATGTGTGACTTTGCTCTTCAGGAGGCCAGGGGGGTGTTGTGTCTCTCTGATGTGCCATGGCACAGGGTGCTGGGCCTGGTGCAAGCCCTGGTGCACACAGTCCTGGGAGCTGTGAGCAGCTGTGGGAGAGCTGCTGAGAAATGTGTGACCAAATCCCCAGGGCTGCCCTGAGTGACAGCCCTGGAAGAGAGCTGAATCTCTGTGTGCATCCCACACACACCCCCCTCATCTCCCTCTCCACACTCTCTGACAGGAAATGTGGTTTATCCTAAGATAAGAACACTTTGGCTTTAAACTGAAAAATAGCAGGCTTAGATTGGATATTAGGATGAAATTCTTCCCTGTGAGGGTGGTGAGGCCCTGGCACAGGGTGCCCAGAGAAGCTGTGGCTGTCCCTGGATCCCTGGAAGTTCCCAAGGCCAGGCTGGACAGGGCTTGGAACACCCTGGGATAGTGGGAGTTGTCCCTGCCCATGGCAGGGGGTGGAATGAGGTGATTTTTAAGGTCCCAACCCAACCCCTTCCATGGTTCTATGAACACCAAGCGTGTGTTGCAGAAGGAGCTGGCTGGATGCTCCTTTAAATGATGCATTCCAGGGATGGGGGAGCTGAGATGTTTGTAATTGACTCTGTTGAAAAAGGGGATAAAATGCTGCTGGACACTGGGCCAGCTGGGCAAACTGGTGTGTCCAGGCTGCTTCTGGGTGGATCCCACCCTGGCATCCCTGCATGGTATGTCCAGCTCCAAGGCAAGGAACACCCACTTTTGGATGGGTGATAAAAGGCACTAAAATCTGGTCAAATACAGAGATAAAATCCTAAAGCAGCTCTGTAAGTGCCTTGTTGCTTTGTAACTGTGAGTTCTGCAAGATCAGAGAGTGTAAACCTGTGGGCCTGATATTTCTGAGCCTGAGAGAATATTTTTAGCTTGCTAACAATTACTAACTCTTTCCCAAGGGAAAATTCTCAACAAGGTCTTCTCAAAACAATCGAAGCAAATAATATTCTTTCTCAAAACATTTTTCCCCAGCTGGTGTTTTTCTGCTTCTGTAGTTTAACCAATAGAATTAGAGGTGTTGTTCCTATGGCACCAATCATGTTCATTTTGTATCGTAACACCTTATAAATAGTAGGAAGAGTTAAACAATAAAACCTATGCTCATTTGCCTTCTGAATTACTAGAGTCAATAATCTTTATTTTGTGTCCAAGAGTGACATAAACCTTTGTTTGTCTGGCCAAACCTGCTTGTATTATAACCCTTTAGACACAGATTTTTGGCCAAATCTGAGAGTAAGAGGCTTAGTCTTCTCTGAGAAGTTTAGACAGTAAGGGAGTGTCACAAATGCTTGTGACTCAACAGGAGGGATCATAATCCAACTTTAATCTGTAATAATTTATTTTAAATAAAATAATCTATAATCTAAACTATGTAGATGATAGGGTATCTCTTTAGATACTGCACTGGCAATAGTTAGGTGCTGTATTAGCAATAAATCCAATCATAATCACCCAGATATGAAAATCACTGTGTCCCATCCTCATGCCTGACCAAGAGCCTTCACTTGGCTGCTCTGTTGATCTTTCTCCTGCTTTGCCTCCCAGTGTAGAGAACATTTCCTTCCTCCTTGCTTTACTTCTTAGGTACATCCTCCATGTGGTAAAAACACACCCTGGGAGAGAAGCACCACTCAGTTCTTTTGCCCAAGGAAAAGAGTAACCCCAAATTGAAATCTCAGCCTGTGCTAGAAGGACAAGTTTTCTCTGGTGCAGGACAGTTATTGCTTCTTCTTTCAGCTCCTGTTTGGTTTAATCTCCCTGATCCCCTCTATCACCCTCCTCAAGACTCATTCACTGTCCTCCACTTGAGAAAGGATCATCAGGATTTCTATGTATAAAGTCTACAAGACTGAATAAGGATCATAAATTCATTTTAGAGGGTAGAAACACATTTTCAAAGTGGTTTTATCTATCTACAAAGGACCAACAAGCTGGTGAAGAAAACAAAACAAGCAAGACCTTTCATCAGCTTTCATGACTTCCTCAAAGGCTTAGAGTGTAGTTCACAGATTTATTTCTTTTAAATGATATGGAAATCCATCTTTGTCCTTCAAAGCCCAGCTGATCTTATGTTTAGGGTGAGTTTTAGCCAACACAGCCAGAAAACCCTTTGGATTCCTACCAAGAAGCCTTAAAACCCAAACTTGCAGGTGAAGAAATGGGGTGGAAATCCTTCCAGGAGGACATGGAAGCCAAATGGTTTGGAAAAAAAATGTCTATGACCCCTTCAGCTCCAGGATATTTAGGGCCAGTAACTCTTGTGCTCCTGGTGATTCAGCCACCACCCTGAGACACCCAGAGCATCACTGGTCCTTGTGCATCCCCAAAGCTTCACATTGCTCCTGGTTCTGTGAGAAACCCAGCAGGGAGGGCTCTTACAGCTATTTATAAATATTTCACATCTTGCCCAGGTCAGCAGTCCTGGTGAAGTGCCCACATTCCCAGAGCTCAGGAGTGTGAGCAGGGACTTGCTGGGTGCCTGCTCAGGAGAGAAGAGATTTTTGACATTAAAACCTTGCTGTTTTGGTATCTTAAACTTCCTTTGGAGGTGGAGAAAATAAGTGGTACCCTGGTTTATCAGGATATTAAGGGACACAGGACCACTGAGAGATGTTTTAAAGCACGATTTACTGCTATTATCTTCTACAGTTTCATGAAGGAGTGAGAATGTCTTCACCTCACAGGCCAGAAGTCTGTGGTCACAAGACCACAGGTTACAAGGTGTTTTAAAGGTTTATTAGCCAATAAACTACTGCCACAAAGACTGTTTTGACTTTCACACCAATAGTTAATTAATTTGCATCATATGTCTTGCCACAGTGCAGACTTTCTTAACCAATCATAATGACACTCAAACTCACTTGCTACACCTTTAAACTTTTTACTATTTCTGTAACTACTTCTATATCCAAACTTTAAAACCTTAAAACCTTCCACCACCTAGCTTAATATGTTTCTATCTAAACTACAAACCCACATTTTTGCTTATGGTCTCTAAATCCACAAGCCTTTTCCAAAGTCTCAGGCCCTGGGAGTGTTCCAGGCCAGGCTGGACAGGACCTGGAGTAACCTGGTCTAGTGCAAGTTGTCCCTGCTCATGGCAGAGGGTTGGAAGGAGATGAATTTTAAGGCCCCTTCCAACCCAAGCCATTCTATGATTTTGGGATTCTATGGCCCTGCAGCCAGCACAGCACGAGCTGAACCTGCTTGTGGTGGTGCCATCCTTGGCAGCTGTGTCTGATCTGCTGGCACAGGACACTGGGATCCTGTTGTCACACCAACCAGAGCTGCTGTCACACCAACCAGAGCTGCTGTGCTCACAGCAGCCTGCAGGCACCTCAGCCCTGCAGATCACTGCAGCCTGGGAAAACGTCCCAATGCAGTTTCCCTCTCCTCAGCCACTCCTGGGCAGTGCCAAAGCAGTGTCACCTCAAACACCTTCAGCCCTCAGTCAGCTTTGGATGCTCCTTGAAGCCCTTGCAGGAATGCTCCTGCTGCTCCCTGGCAGGGGATTGGGGAGTGAAGGTCAGTGCCAGGATCTCCAGTTTCACCATTGGGGAAAAGAAGGCCCAGAGCAATTTAACCCCATGTTATGAAGCACTAAGACATTGTTGGGAATAAACCCTGAGTTTCCATGCACCTTCCTAGATGGTGAATAAGGGAAGACAGAACATCTAAGTTATAGTGCTTTAATTCACTCTTGGAATGATTTCATAAGAGTTTTTTATTGTTGTTAGTGACCAGCGCTTTCTGAAAAGCTAAACAGAAATCAGTGACTCATCCTGGCTGGGACCATCCCCCTCTTTTGTGTTATTTTGGCACAATCCTGCTTAGAAAGCAGTGCCACTGCATTTCTTTTGCCTGCATGAAGAAAGCTTTATCCAAATGAGCCAAACTTCAAATCTTTCTTTTATGAAATGAAGTGGTCACATTATCCAGGGATGTCTAACACCTGCTTGGAAACCTGCAGGGATGAAGAAGCTCCAGACTTCTCAGTCAATAAATCCCAGTGCTCATTCCAGAAGGAAGCAGAATTTATGCCACAGTCTTTCTAATGCTGGGTAATGAGCTCCTGATGTTTCCCTTTGAGAGGGCTGCTGGATTGTGTCTATTTAGTAGAGCGTGTTTCAGCATGCTTTTGCAAAGTGCAAACGTGGTGTGTCTGAAACAAACGGGGCTGTTTATCCAACAGCAATCTACAGAGGTGGCACAATCCCAAAGCCATGTGCTTGGAGATGATTTCCAAGTTTTGGCTCCATATTTCTCCCGCCTGCTGCCTTGGCTCCTCCTCCCAGCTCTGCTGCATCTTGGTGTGGAGCAGATCCCAAACCCTCCCAGCTCTGCTGCATCTTGGTGTGGAGCAGATCCCAAACCCTCCCAGCTCTGCTGCATCTTGGTGTGGAGCAGATCCCAAACCCTCTCAGCTCTGCTGTATCTTGGTATAGTGTTACAATAGGACACAAAAAGAAGACATGGACTCCGTTCCAGTTGACAGGGTGTAACCCCCTGACCTTTATTTCTGACTCCAGTATATACTATTTTTCTACCCAGACCATGGATTGGAGGTTAAGGTTGCCACCTTTCCAATCACATTGGTCAAACCAAAAGTCCATCAGTTGTTCCCTCCTCAAAAGAAGAATGAAAACCACAGCGAGTATCCTAACATAAACATGTTCTATTTATAACACTCATCTGAGAAAGAATTCAAAAACTATGAAAATATCAGAAGGCTGAAAAATCAAGGTGACAGGTATGGAGCAGATCCTCAAACCCTCCCAGCTCTGCTGCACCTTGCTGTGGAGCAGATCCCCAAACCCCACCCATGCTGAGCAGCACATCTCACCTGAGCTAACTTCAGATATTTGAGGAAGTTTTGCTCATTACAGTCCCTCTGTTGACAATAAATGATGGGATTCAGCCCACCCCAAGGAAAAGGGATGAAGTTGTCCTTTAGAGAATCCTATTTCTCTGCTCTGACCATAGAGGGACTCTGGACATCAGCCTTGGATTGGACACCCAGACCACCAAAAGGAGGGGAGATAAATCCTCTGCTTGGTTTGTAGAGAGTCCCCTTGGTATCTGGGAGGCTGGTTTAGAAAGACAATGTGGATTTGGCTCCATGGATTAAACATAAATATTTCATGACTTCTGAGATGCTCTGCCCCAGCATCTTCCAGCTCTTGCCGCAGGGAAGCACAACTCTCTAGAGGCTCTGTCTCATGCCTCTCTTCCCTCTGTGGGTATCAAGGCTGTGCAAAGGCAATAAACACCTACATTTCAGCATCTAATTTGAATATTCTCCCACATTAGAGCAGGTGAACTTGCACTTGACAAAACCAAGCCAATTCTGTGAGATCCAAATGTCCTCACAGATGGATATTTTCACTCAGCAGGACACTCTGCTCACCGAGGGAGACATTTCCTTACCCAAGGGAGGACATTTGTGCTGGAAAGCTGTTCCTTCCAATAACTTGCAGGCTTTGACCTCTTTTTTTGAGGAGAAACATCAGTCAGAAATAGGGATACTTGTCAGGATTTAGAATTCTCAGTGTATTTTTATCAGTAGATGGAGAATTTTTTTTCCCCAAAGCAAAGATAACAGGACCTGTGAAATCAGTCAGATTGGAGCTCATGTCAGCTGCTCCTTAGAGATGCTGGTTGAACATGCCAAAGTTGAAACACTTGAGTTAAAACTCTTCCTAAAATAATGAAATCCGTTAAAAAGGATTTAAGAAAAAAAGTTTGCTTGGAGTTTATCTTTTGAAAAAAGAATTATCTTTTGAAACTTGATACTCCCTGTAATAATGTGATTTCAAAAAGTGCAGCAGTGAGTGAAACAGAATAACTGAGGTTTTCAGGAATATCAGAAGTGTTTAGTCACACTGCACAGGGGAATTGAGTGTCCAGAGAGGGAGAAAAATCAAGGCTCCAGTAAAATAAAGCCAATACATAGGAAGCAACTATCCATCCTCACAAAGCAGGCTGCTGAGTTAATCACTGTAGAGTACTTTGCTGTAAAAGAGAAAATACCTTTCACATCATGATTTATCTGGGCTATTTTGGCTCACGTCTGTGCTGTGCCCTTCCCAGACTGATCAGATCCTTGCTGGTTTCAGGAGGTCTGAAGGAGTTAACTCAGATGGAGGCCAGGTATTTACTTTTGATTGAATTTGACAGGTATTGACTGTCCAGGTATTTATTTTTGAGTGAATGTTCCTCCCTCCAGCTGTCCCAACCTTTCTGGATCGGACATTTTGCACAGAAGCCCCTCCCATCTCTGTTCCTGCATTTGCAGGTCCCAGTTAACAATGTTTGCATGTTTCTTGTTTTCCTCCTTTTATTTGACTCACAGTGATTACAGGAATGTTGAAGGAGAATATTGCCAACTCTACTTCTGCCAAGCCTTGGAATTCCTTCATTCACGTACTAACAAAGCAAAAGTCATGTCCTGTGGTAATGGATGTGTTTGTAAGCTGACAGGGAGGAAAATGATGGTAATTTGTAGGCTGGAAATGCAGGGAGGAGGGTGCTGTGCTTATCTTTCCAGAGGAGCTGTTCTGGTGATCTGTACTTGGTGATGACCAAGAAATGTGGAGCTTTTCCCCATTCTATTTTTCTGGGGGATGTGTGATCAACAAGGGGACTTTTGTAGCAAAGGGCTCAATGCAAAATTCATTTCCATGGCACTAAAAAAAATTAAGCTCCCAAACACTTGACATCTCAGCTCTTCTGGGTTATTTCGTTCCATCTGGCCTCCTTCACACACCTAAGGCTCTCCCAGAAAGATCCCTATCCAGTTTCCTCCCTCTCACTTTGAGCAGCATATGCCAGGCAGTTTGTGGGGGAAAAGGCTGCTTGTGAAACTTGGTGGGTTCATGCTCCACGCTCCAAAGAGGTGATGATGGCAGCTGACATACTCAACACAACAGACCCCCTGAGGAACAATCCCCTCAGAGGCTCCCCCACAATTTCCCAAGAAAATTTCTCGGTGCTGGCAACAACATTTCTGCTGAGAGGGGAAGCTTTTTAGGGAAAATACAGAATCACAGAATTATTAAAGTTGGAAAAGTCCTGCAAGATCGAGTCCGTTAACCTAGCACTGCCAAGTCCCCAGGTGCCACATGGGTATACACCTTATGAACATTTCCAGGGATGGTGATTCCAGCATTTCCCATTCCCATCTGTCCTAGGTCACAGTGTAAGAAGTGCCCAAAGTCTGTATTCCATCCCCATCTCCATGAGCTGTTGAAGCCAGGTGGGGCAGTGTTCCCCTTCTCTCCTGTCCATGGCCCAGCAATGCTGTGCCCATGGCTCATGGGGAACTCCCTGCGGGAGCTGTCTCTGGTTCATGGGCCAGCAAGGAGCCACTGCAGGGCTCAGAGAATGAGATCAGCCCAATGATGCTCTGCCCACAGGGAGGAGCCAAGCATTCCCACCTGGATAGAATCTGGGATTTGGGACAGCACAGGGAGCCCGGATCCACTGGACTCCCAGAGGACAAGAGCTCCCAGACCTTTCTGCAGGATCACTGCTTTGACAAGACCATTTCATCTGGACTGCTACCACCACCCTAACTAACAGAGTGTCAGGTTGTATTCTGACTCTGTCAGTCATCTTTTGTACTATTGCATTTATTTTACTTTTTTTTAAAATTTGTTTTTCTTTTCCTCTTATTAAATTGTATTTCTGACTTGGAGTCTCTCACTGGTTTTGCTTTCAAACCAGTACAACATCCCCCTGCCAAACTCTCATCTCCTCCTCTCTTCCCTTCTTAAGGCCCGGGCAGTGTGAGAGGCAAGGCCTGTCCATGGGAAGCTTTGCCCAGAGTAACTCCAGCTGAGCAGAGCAACATCTGGAGCATCAGTCTGTGCCCTAGCACTGGGGATTGCAGACTGGAGATTGGAATCTCCTGCCAGTATCCAGTTTTAGAGTCTGCTGGGAACCTCTGGAACCACTCCTAGCAGTGCCAGCCCTGTATGGCTGGTGCCAAGTAGTGACAGAGTTGTGTCCCCTTCTCTGAAGGGTCCTGCCCTTGTTTTACTTGAAACTTTGTCTGTGTTAAGGAGGAGGTGAAGAGGAGCCATGAAACAGCTGAATCCCTGTTCCTTTGTGGACTTGAGAGCTGTTCTTCTCTGCCAGAGCCCTCCTCTGGAAGGGAGGAAGGTATTTGCATGTGCTTGTCCTGTGAGTGTCTGATGGGAGTCTCAGAAAAGTCAGAGAGTCTTTGTTACTAAGAAAAGTCAGAGAATTGTTCAAGAGAAAATCTGGAGTCCACCAACCTAGGAGATACCAGTGCCATAGTCAGCTCTGTGTTACAGGATGCAGGGAAGGAGGCATCACCAAGATATATTTTCCAGCAGCGTGGGCAGACTGGAATGTTAGGTCACAGAATCACAGAACCACTGGGTTGGAAGAGACCTCCAGGATCATCGAGTTCGACCCAACCCTAACCTCAGTTAAACCATGGCACCAAGTGCCATATCCAGTCTTTTCTTAAACACATCCAGAGATTAAACACATCCACCTCCCCGGGCAAGCCAGTCAAGTACTTTATCACCCTTTCTGTAAAAAACTTTTCCCTAATATCCAACCTACATTTCCCTTGGTGCAGCTTAAGACAGTGTCCTCTCATTCTGTCAGTGCTGCCTGGAGAAAGAGCCCAACCCCACCTGATCACAGTCACCTTTCAGGGAGTTGTGGAGAGTGACAAGGTCACCTCTGAGTCTCCTTTTCCCCAGCCTAAACAACCCCAGCTCCCTAAAAACCAAAGCAGGTATGCACAGTGTAAACGCAGTCAGGATGCTCCAGATCCTTAAGCCTTTTCTCTGAATTCTGCTCTGAGACTCTTCATTCTTTGTTTGATGCAGCCCTGCAGAGAAGGAAGTCATTTAATCTGTGAAGACAGTTAGGTGTAGCCAGCAGGAATCCATTCTTTTCTCTGCTGCTTGTTGGAAATTAGCATTAATTGAGGGCCATTAGCTGAGAAGTGCCTCTAATCAGTCAGCTCTTTATCAAACTTTACATTCATTCACTCTAGAAATCACAGCCAACCCCTCTGCCTTGCCATCACCCATGGCAGCTGAATAAACGGGGGAAAAATGTCAGATTCAGCCACTCTCCTGCAAAAATCAAGCCCTCATCATCAGCTACCCTTTTTATCAGCCATCCATGGGACTTTGTGGGCTCAGTCTTGAGATTTTGTGTGAGGGCTTGACAAAATATTGCTTCAGAATGGACCCTTTTAAATGCCTAAAAGTGATGCTCAAATTTAACAATCTGTAATTTTAATAGATGCCTTTGTAATTAATTATCACCAGGAAATCACCATTTACTGGATTTTTACTATTGTCAAAGTCCAAAAATTTCCACAGGATGAGCTGAGTTCCCCAAACATGAGTTAGTTATCCCACATAATACAGGGAAAGCATGGAAGGCCCACTTTTGCTCTTGCAAAACCCTTGTGGTGCTGTGATGAGACAGAAAACTGTTCATTTTGGCAGGTTTTGCCTGTGAAATCCCCAGACAGAGAACACAACAGGAGCCAATTGACAGCTTCAGCAGGTTGTGTCTGCCTTGGCAGTGATGTTTGCAGAGAGGGTCAATCATTCCAGCTCCCAAACACACAGAAGGAGTTGAAAAAGAAAAGAGTTTAAAGAGTGAATGCATTAGAAATTTGAAAAATTGAATTTTAGGGATGTTTGCAGTTGTATGCAGGTTGTAAGAATCACCAGCTTTAAGTTTATGTGCTGTTCCCTGCAGCCAACAGCCCACTTTATAATTAATATTAGAGGAGATTATTTAATGTGGTGATTTTTTAGGGATGTATTTCTATTTTCTCTGATTCAGAAAAAAAAGACACAGTGAGTATAACTATAATTGCTTAAAGGGATAGTTGAGACAAACACTCCCACAGGAAGACAACAAAACTTCAACCAGCTGCTTTCAGAGAAAATTCTAATATTTTGCCTTCAGAGATCATCCATGCTTCAAGAGATGGACCACTGAAGAATTTTTTTGGGAGAAATGAGGAGCTCAATTGAGAGAAAAAGGACAATGCTGCAGACACACTTTGCCTGTGGTTCCTGATGGGCAGTGGCTCCCAGACCAGCACACGTTGATTTGAGGAGCCCTTTTCCTTCTCACCTTTGTCCCTGGGGTTTCCTTGTCCATGGCCTCTGTTCTTTGCTCCCCTGGTATTATTTTTTATGTCTCTGCAACACTCTCAGTTTGTAGATCCCTCGTTGTGAGAATCCATTTGGTTTGATATAGTTTTGGAGGAAGGGGAAAATGCAAGTTTTGCTTTTTTGGCAGGGTGCCACTTCACAAGTGTTCTTCCTTTTATCACTACTTCTTATTCTTGCCTAAAACAAGTGACAGTAACAGCTTCCTGACAGTAGGAGGGGAAAATTGTTAGGATGAAAACACAGCAAGCTTCTTTAAAAACACGGGTGCCTCTTTTGATATACTTTTTACATACAAATGAGATCCACTGCTTTAGGATTAACTCAGATGTGAGATCCGTGGTTTTAGGTAAATGGGATGTTTTGATGAAAAATGGAGATATTAAGAAGTGAGGGAGATGAGGAGAGGGGGTGGAATTACTTGGGGAAGGTTCCTGCGTTATCCTTTGAGGAGTCTGTGTGATGAGATGATGAGTTAGACTTCTGTGCCTCTCTGCAGTGTATTTTCATTGTTTGTAGTTTATGACATTTTTAGGTTCCAGCCAGGAGTGCCACAGGAAGGGAGGGAGATCTCAGTGGGAACAAATCACTCACCTTTCAAAGGACAGCTCACATGGGAAGGGAGAGAAGCAAGTTATGAGGGGAAGAGGAGAGGAGAGGAGAGGAGAGGAGAGGAGAGGAGAGGAGAGGAGAGGAGAGGAGAGGAGAGGAGAGGAGAGGAGAGGAGAGGAGAGGAGAGGAGAGGAGAGGAGAGGAGAGAAGAGAAGAGAAGAGAAGAGAAGAGAAGAGAAGAGAAGAGAAGAGAAGAGAAGAGAAGAGAAGAGAAGAGAAGAGAAGAGAAGAGAAGAGAAGAGAAGAGAAGAGAAGAGAAGAGAAGAGAAGGACTCACCAATATAATTTGAAGGCCATCAAGGGACAGAAGACGAGCTCCAGCCCTTGGCTGAAATGTTCTGCTTCCCTCATACCTCCATTTTATGGTGGGGAGCTCAGAGTGCTTTCTAAACATTCCTATTAAATCCCTTTTTCCACAGCCCTGACCTCGTGCTGGCTTTTCTCTGGTCACTTCTGAGCCACCTGCTCCATGTACAAACAGAATGGGTTGGAAATCCTGTCTTGTGACCTACAGGTCTCCTGAGCCAAGGAATCCTGGATAAAAGGCACTCATGGACCCTCCCATTGGGAACAGAAATCTCAGAAGGGTTTGCCCAAATCATTGATGACAACTGGGAAGGAGAAGACAAAATGTCGTTTTCATGCACCTAGACACAATCACTCAAAGTTTATACTTTCTGCATTAGAAATTGGTAAGATGATCTCACTCATCTGAACCCAGGGTAGGTAATTTGTGATCTAGAAGAGCCAGTTTCTCTCTGATGACCTCAAATGGGCCTGGAGGTGTCTGACTCAGGTGGTGAGTGGAGGTGGCTGCATTTGGAGGTGACAGGACAACTTGTGGGGGAGGCAAAGACATTTCAAAGTCCAAACTCAGTTTATTCGTGAATTAGGTGTCCAAGTGCCTGTCCCTGGAGTACAAGGGCTTGATCCAGTCAGCTTAATGAGAGCTGCTGGAGATTTCTAACAGTGTCAACTGTGACCTCCTGGATCAGCAGCCTGGCAGGATGCTCTGAATTCTTTCATTTAACACCCAAAAATAAGGTTAGAGAGATCACCCCGAGGTTTCCATGGGCTGGGAAGGTGAGCCATGGACCTGACCACTGCACTCAGGTGAGAGAAATCCAAGGTGCTCATGAGCCACTCTGTCACTTCATTCTGCAGACTGTCACAATCCTCAGCTTGAGTGTTCCAGAGAAGGCACCATGAATTCTCCATTGTGCTGGAGGTCATTCCTGGGCTAATCAAAACCTTGGTTATTAAAAGTAAGCAATAAACATAAAATTCACCAGGTTTCACACACATTTCTGCAGTGAGCAAAGGCTGAATGTCTCCCAGCATAATATTTCATCTGAAGAAATGGCACCTGAGTGTTTCTTCTCTTCTCTCTCTCCTCAGCATCCTGCCTTTGGAATCACATTCTGCCTGGTCAGCCTGTTCCTCTCCTGGGCTTCTGACCAGCTGATTATGTGGAAAGAGTAAAGCTTAATTGCTCTGACCTTGACAAAAGTATAAAAGCACAGGAAGAAAGGGATGAAAAAGGAGCCATGTTCTTCACTTGTTAGTGTCAATTCATAATAGTTAAAATGAGCTGAATGAAACGATTGCATTTAAAATGAGGGGTATTTTCATTATTAATCTCCCTCAATAGAAGCCTCAATGGAAGATATATTATTTTTCTTCTTCTTTTCTTTTTTCTTAAAGCAGAGAATATTTTTTTCCTTCCCAAACAAAGAAGCCTTATTGTGTGAAATCCTAACTAGTAGAAAACATCTATTATGCTACATGATTGCAGATATTATCCTTTGTGTTTAAAAGGTACAGATACGTTGAAAAAAGCAACAAGCTCCTAATTTAACTCTTTCCTGAGATCAAGATCTTCTATGTCTCTGAACAAAAGGGATGAACATCACCTTGCAGCCTGTTCACAGGCATGATGTGGATGGATGTGTCCCACCTCCTGCTGACCTCCAAATGGTGTCTGGGAATTGTGTGGGAAAGGGCGAGCTGACCTGACCCATGGGAATTGTAACTTGGAGTTTTCCAGGATTTTTCACCCCAGATTTCATTCCTCTGATTTGTCCCCAGCTGGTGCTGCCTCTCAGCAAAGGCTCTCATGAGCTGTGTGTGGTTTGGTAGAGCTCATTGTGATTTACCCAAATGTGGTTGGCCAGTTTTGCAGAGGATATTGCCATTGAAATATTTCCACCCTCACTGTCATGCTCTTGGCAATCTACTCCAGTTGCTTAATTTTTTTAAAATTGCCTTTTCACATAAATTTAATTGCAACAGCAGGAGAGCAGCCCCAGAGCTGGGACATTCTGTCTCCACTTCCAACCCAGGCAATTTCATCCTAAATAGTGACAGTGTGGGATTCACCCCTGGTTTTGGCTTGGGCAGCCCATGAAGAGCATTTCAAAGAGTAATTTGTGTGCCAATAATATTCTATAAGATGACTCAGAGATGTAGAAGACTCAGCAGACAGCTGGAAACTGCAATTGCCAAACAAAGAAGCAAGGTGCTTGTCACCTCTGCCAGTGCCAGTAGTGGTACAGTGGCTCCTGGGATTAGGGTTTATTTGGGCTGTGCTGATATTTAGGTTTTCTGAGCATATTGATTATAAAAACATCCCCATTATATATATATACATATATATTTGCATGTTCTGAATGTATGTAATAGACTACACGTGGTAAATAAGAACTAGAGAGACAAATTGTACCGACCCATCCATAAAACAACCAGTAATGATGAACACCTCATTACATCCCTCCTCTGGGATGAGACACTCTGCAGATGCACCCAGGACCTGCTGTCTTCTCCTCTGAGTCACCTTCCCAGCAGCTCCAGTCCCCTGACCTCTCTGCTCCCAAGAGGGGACAATTTGTGCAAGGTGCATCCCTCACCTGCTCTGTTCTGCTTTTGAGCCTGTTCTCCCAACACAGACACATGGATACTGGGCAAATACTTTTCCAGAGGAGCCTAGAAGTTTGCCTAGAATTTTTTTCTCCTAACAAGGTGACATTCCTTCCAGTTCTCTAAAGCAGCTCTGGAAATTTGGAAGGATTAGCTCTGTTGGAAGTCTACCAGCAATTTTCCTAAAAGATACTGATCCCAGCTCCAAAGCCCTGACGGTGTGATGGACTGAGAGGCAGTGGTGACATTGCTACTGCAACACTATTTTTTTATTCCTGGAGAAGTTTTATATATTCAAGTGCTGCGTGTCTACAATTTTCCCATTTCACCTCATTTACCCGCTCGCAATTGATCAGATCCTGTCTTGTAGCCTTCCTGCCTCTGGGCTCTCCTCATCCCTGCATATTCCTGCATTCAGGAATACTGGATCCTGGATAAAAGGCACTCATGAACCCTCCCAATGGGAACAAAATTTTAAAAATATTTAGGTTTTTTTTAGAAATCCTGGAAGGATTTGCCTGAATCATTGATGATAACTGAGAAGGAGAAGACAAAAAGTCATTTTCGTCCAGTTAGATACAATTACAAGGACAAGCACAAGGAATCTCGAGAGGTACAAGAGAAATAAATAAATAAATCTGTGGCACCACGTGGAGCCCTCTCCAGTCCTGTGATGCTGTGGCCACGTGTGCTGTTCTCACGTTTTCACACCAGAGATTAGCACAATGTAAGTGTGAGATAGAAGAGCCTCGAGCACAGTCACAGCTCTGAAAAACCATCCTGTGAACTGATGAACAGACTGGGTTTTATTTGGTTTACAGTCACTTGAAGCAACAAGCTTGTGAGGGGAAGTACAACAGGATTTTTACTGCAAGGATCACTAATTACCCCACAGAAATGAGTGACCTTTGATGGAGACAAGCCCTTATCACTGGTAGGTGGCAATGGAACTGGGAGGTCTGACCCAGATAGCTGACAAGCCTGCTTTAGCCTGATTGTAGATGAAGTGATTAATTGAAGAATAGGGATTAAATTTTGCATAAGGGATTATATTTTACCCTGGGACTTTTTCCTGTCTGCCAAAGAGATGCCTCCAGGATCTGTACAGGCAGGTGAATGTGGATTTTTTTTCTCTGGCAAGGGAAATCGGTTGCAGGCTGGAAGGTAGAGAACACCTGTGTACTGGTTTGAAAGCAAAACCAGTGAAAGACTCCAAGTCAGAAATACAGTTTAATAAGAGGAAAAGAAAGAAGTAAAATAAAGTAAAATAAAGTAAAATAAATGTAATAGTACAAAAAAAACCCCACAGACAGAGTCAGAATACAACCTGACACCCTGTTAGTTAGGGTGGTGGTAGCAGTCCAGATGAAATGGTCTTGTCGAAGCAGTGATCCTGCAGAAAGGTCTGGTAGCTCTTGTCCTCTGCAAATCCAGTGGGAGTAAAGGCGCCCTGTGCCCAAACTCCAGATTCTATCCAGGTGGGAATGCTTGGCTCCTCCCCCTGGGCAGAGCATCTCCCAATGGGCTGATCTCATTCTCTGAGTCCTGCAGTGGCTCCTTGCTGGCCCATGAACCAGAGACAGCTCCCGCAGGGAGTTCCCCATGAGCCATGGGCACGGCATTGCTGGGCCATGAACAGGAGAGAAAGGAAACACTGCCCCAGCTGGTTCCAACAGCTCATGAAGATGGTGATAGAATACAGACTTTGGGCACTTCTTACACTGTAACTTAGGACAACCTGAAAACTTTGTGTCTCCAGAGGAGAAAAGAAGGAGACCATCTAGGTCTGAAGCTCAGATCTCAGGGGTAATATGGGCTCAGCATTTCCCAGGCTGAATTATTTTCCTTCATAATTCTGACTTTCTGGGTCTGGAGCTCAGGGACACAGATATTTTGGAGCACAGGACTGTGTCCATTTCCATCGATGTCAAAGTAATGAATCAAGGTCTTCTTGGTGTTTCAAAGTATTTAGAGGTTGGCTGCAGAGATGGAGATTCACTTTTTATAGGGAGCCCCATGGAAAAGATCGGGGATGATGGGTACAAGTTACTCCTGGGGAGATTCCAGCTGGACACAAGAGGAAAATTTTTCTCAATGGGAGCTATCAGCCACTGGAATAATATCTCTCAGGGAAGTGGTGGATTCCCAACCCTGGACACTTTTGTGATCCTTTTGGACAGGGTACTGGACTGTCTTGTCTGGGTTGTGCTTTTCCCCAAGAAATACTGGACCAGATGATCCTTGAGGTGTCTTCAAACCTGGTATTTTGTGATTCTGTGATGTGTAGGCTGGGATGAGCTGCCCAGTTGTGTATTTCTTTGTTCTTTCATCCTTGTCCTGGGTATGTCTAAGCTGTGCAGAGCTGCATGGACGTGGCTTTAGGAACCCTGCAGGGAGCATTTGCTTTGTCTTTTCTCCTTTGGTGGTTTCCAAGCTGATGGAAGGATCAAACTAAGAGAAGCTTGTGGGAGATTTTACAGCAAAACAAATTTCAGTCTAAAAATATCTTCAGCCTAAGTCTGGAGTATTTAATCCAGGTTTCAATGAACTCTCCCTGTGAGTTTTCCAGCCCCACACGGGTTTGCAGATAGAGGGCTGAGGGCTTTGTGTCCTCACACCTGTAAATGACTCATGATACCAGTGACCACGCCAGCTTCCCTCAGCACCTGCAGACACGAGCAGCTCCAGCCATCACAAAAACTATTTTTTTAAACTTTTCTGTTGTTGTTATTTTTTGTTTGTTAGCCCAAGTTTCTGTTGCCTTCCTTCTGAGTCAACACTGACCCCAGACAAAAATAAACACGAACCATTTTGCTTTCTCCCCGTCACTCAAACACATCACACTCCCAGACATACATCCTCCCTTCCCTGGCAAGCATCCTGAATTCCATATGCACTTGGGACAACAAGGAAGCCTTGTTTTTCTGCCAGATTTAGCAACTGGTTACAATCTGTGTGATTGCTCACAATCACTTTGAGTTTTAAAGGCTGAGTAGCAGCTTGGAGGCATTTGCTTCTGGAGGAAACATCCTGTGCACCCAACAGTTTGTTTACTTTCTATAGACCCACCAGTTCATTTAATAAAAGTTATTTCTACTCCCAACTCTTTTTTTGGCCTATGAACCTTACTCACGAGAGCCCTTCTGTATTTCCCACTGCTAATTTTAGTCAGTGTTTTCCTAGGAAGTACTGGCTGTGCTAACAGAGGGTCAGCCTAGGCCAGGGACCCCTTCCTGGTGTCTGAGCACCACTTTGGGGTTTGTGGGAAGCTCTTTACCTGCACTAACAGAGTAAAGCCACAGCTCACAGCCCAGGCAATGTGACACCTTAGTTCAGCTCAGGTTTAAAAGCTGTTTTGGCCAGAGACTGATTCCTCGATATTCTCCCTGGCTAAAGAACAGCTGTGGCTCCTGGATCTGCCATGAGGATAAAAAACCAGATGTTTGGCTTTACCTCATGGAATTTGCTCAGGCTTTGTGCACTGATCCCAAGAACCAGCCGTGAATCTGTGGCTGGAGCAGGTTTGTGTAATTTGGTGGATAGAGGAGAAGGAAAAGCAGAAGGAGGTGAAAGAGGGAGGAGTTTGATGGGGTTTATTAACTGAGGTGGTGAGCAGGATGCAAAGGGCTTCAGGATGGCACGTATTTGTGGTCTGGTAAAGGGAAAATCCCTGGGGATTCTAGAGACTCCAGGATTTTCAGCAATTTAGAAAGGAAGGTGGAGGCTGCTCAGAAGGATGGACACTGTGCATGAAGGACAGGGGCAGGGAGGTGGCACAGCAGACATGTTGGAACCCTGAAGGCTGAAAACTTTGAGGGTTCTGAATTGAAGGGTGCCAACCCTCAAGTAAACCTCGTTTGACCTGAGACCTTGGAAAAGGCTTCAAAACTTGAGTGATAGCACAGAAACAGCATGTGTGTGTAGTTTGGATAGTACTGTGTGATCTCACAGGGTGAAAAACTTAGATTTGGGATTTTAGTGTGTAGTGATACATGGAAGGCAAGATGGAGAATTGTGAGTGTGGATTAGTTGTCCTTTTTGCACTTTCTTCTTCCTCCTTCTTCATGGATCTGGGTGATTTTCTGTTATTGGGTGAAAGAGGTCTGCATTGTGGATTTTGGATGATCACAATTGGATTAGAAGCATAAATAATATAAATGTCAACTGTTTATTGGATAATTGTGACTTGAATAGCCTTGAACAGACACCAGCTTTGTTCACTTTCTCGACTTGTTAGAGAGAGCTCACATCTCGTGAGTCTGTAATAGATAAGGATAATAAATTTCAGAGTGAGACTTCAAAAACAACGTCTCTTGAGTTTTATTCACCCTGACCTTAGAGCAAGAAAGAGCCAGGAACTCCCACACAGATCTTTGACACCAAGCTGTGGAGCTCCAGTGAGGGAAAGCAAAGCCCAAATGATTGGGGTATGGAGGCATTCTACAGTGAAGCCAAGGCAGGTGCACCAAATTCTACCTTTCCCTAAGGATCCTGCAGTGGGATTATCTCATGGGAAGCTTTAGGAGTTTCTCTGGCACAGCTGAATGGCAGCAATTTCCCCCAGGCACCAGACAGGGCATTCTGGAGATGCCTTTTACCATCTAGAGGTGAGTGGGTTTTTGCTTCTCCTTGGGTCCCCTGGCATTTGGAAGAGACGGGGGGCCTGGGTAACAGACCAGCCACATCCTAACACCCTGTCTCAAACCTGAGTACAATTTTCCACAATGAAAATACAGGGGGACACATATCCTGTTTTGCTGGGGCTGTGCTAAAATCTGAGATATATTTAGAGCTCAGAGGGTGGGATACAAAGACACTGCTGAGATTTCTGACAATTACATTTGAGAGCACCACCTCCAGACTTCAGGGTTTGGGGTTTTCTGTGGGTTACTCCTATCAAAGCAGCTCCAAGCCACATCACTCTTTTGATTGCACTTCTTGAGGGCACTTTGCTGCTGTGGAGTCAGCATGGATCTCACACACAGCCAAGGACTGCCAGTGCAAGGATGTGGCCTCTAGGCCTTGCTCAGAAAAGAGACAAGGGAGCATTTGGCTGAGGACCAGGTTTTCTAACAAGTCAGAAATGTGCTGACAGCCACGGAGGTGAGACATATGGTCCCCCTTCCCTCCTTGTCTTCTCCAGTGTCAGTTGGCTTTCCTGTGTGTTATAAAAGACTCATTGCAACCATAAGGTCAGAAGTGGGTTTTTTATTAGACTCTCTTCCTCTCCTATGGCACTTTTTTGTGTTGTTCAAGGCACTCTGTGCTGGAAAGTCCAGGGAAGGATGGGTAGGGTTCTTAGTGGCATTTATTTTGGCAGGGATTTTCTCAGCAGTTCTGCTGCTGGATGGGTGAGACAGCAATATCCCAGCAGGAGATTATTAGTGGATTTCAGCTGTGTCAGTGTGAGGTATCACTTTGCTACCAATAGACATCAGGCCCTGAAGGCTGGGATGGCAACTTTAGAAGTGTTCCTTCATTGCTGCTGAGTACCCAGCTGGTTGTTTGGTGTCACAGGGTGGGGTGAGCTGCCAATGTGCTGAAACAATCGAAAAACCCCAAACAAACCCCAAAAACCTTGCTGAAAAGAGTTATGAGCAGCATAAGGTTCTGTAAAGCAATGAGGTATTTTTGAGCATCCTTTTCTGAGCTGGTTTGACATTTTTAGCAGGATAACTGACTCCTGATTGGACAAGGCGTGGGTGAAAGCTGCTGCAGGGATGAGCTAATGCATTGCACAGCTTGTCAAGCTCCCCGCTGATGCCTGGGTTGAGTCAGGATGGGGGCGTGTGGGGCTCCGTGTTTGGCTGGGCTTGTTTGCAAACACCTACTTGTGAGCTCGGAAACGCAATGAGAAAAACACTGGAGGAATTTTTGGGGCTGAGAACCCAGGGAGCAGCTTGGATCCTCTTAAAGGGAAGGGTGGGAAATGGCTCCGAGGGACGCGGCGGCGCCTGGGCGCTCGTTCTTGGGAAAGCTGCAGAGAACTGATTTACGAGGGTGTTTTGACATTGCAAACTCCTTGGAGAGCTCCTCAGCAGGCCTGAGAGGACGTGGAGAAGGAAATAGCTCTCTAGAAAGGGGAAAAGCTGCAGCCAGCATGACCTGCAGGGGAGCTTAGGTTATGGGAGGGCTTGCAAAGGCAGAGGGAGATGTCAGGGGTGCAGGGGCAGGCAGCAGAGACATCAGAGCCATGCTGGATGTCCATCAGGGGTAGCATGCTGAGCTGGGGGACAGACAAACAGACAGACTGGCCCTCCCCAGAATCAGCAGTGGCAGTTTCCAGCTCACAGAGAAAATTTCCCGGTGCTGCTTCGTGGGTAACAAAAACCCCTCAGGAGAGCAGCGGGTGGCTCATGGAGATCTTTGGTCTGCAGAGAGGAAAACTGTTCCCTGAGCTGTGGAATTTTCTCTTTGGTGCTTTCTTGGGGATCTGGGGTCTCTTCATGAGTTTTGCAAGGTGTTTGGAGAAGATGCCACCTAGGATTATGCTCAAGGAGGACTCACAGGTGTCTTTTTGGAGAGGCTAAAAGGGGAGATGAGAGTTGGGAACAGGAAGACCAATCTCTGCTTGAACTTACAGAACTTCTATGACTGCAAGAAAATGGGGAGAGAACAGATACTCCAGTCCCCACCAGTCCAATGGCCCTTGAGCACAGATTCTGCAAATACAACAAGGATTTCAGACTCAGAGGTAGAATGGGAACTAGAAAGCTTCTCAATGGGAGTAGAAAGCTGCTCAAAGCTTTCATGACATAAACCAGTCTGAGTAGGATGGATCTTTCCTCAGATTTCATTTCCTGGATTCTTTGAGCAGCTGCTGTCTGCTGGCAGATGTAAGAGAAGGATCAGGAGAAGACAATTGTGCAGCACTGTGAGGTGAAACCAGGCTGAGCAGGGACTCCACGATTGTCCTGCTTTGCCCTGGGGTTTTCACAGAGGCAATAAACAGCCCCTGAATGGTGTCAGGAATGTGACATGTCCAGCTTGAGAAAGGAATGTTTATAGGGAATGGTCTGCTCTCACTGAGGCGTTTCTGAAGGGACAGAGGAATGGCTGGTTTCTGTACACATCTGTAATTTGTGTCAAGCATTTTGCATTAACTCAGCAGTTTAATGCATTTATTTGGGTCCTTTTATCTTGATTCCTTTTAGAACTAATTTATGTTCCATTCTGAAGGTTTAGCACTCACTCCAGACAGCTAAATGGGCGATGTGTCTGCTGCATAAACCAGAGAGGAGCCAGTAAACCTTCTCCTCTGAAATTCCTGCTGTCTTTTAATTGTTGAACATCAAGACAAACCCACTCTTCAGCCTCAGTGGGTGACTGCCTCATCCCATGGTTTCTATGTGCTTTCATTGGGATTGGCTCCCAGACATCTCTGAGAAAGATCCTTCCATTGAGATTTCCAGGAAATCACAACCTTGACCCATTTTTCCCTTGTGGTTTCCAGGACATGTCCACGTTCCTGCTGTGGCTTCACAGTCAGCCCAGCTGGTGTCCCAGCCCAGGCTGTTCAAAGGACTAAAGCACAGCACAACTCCTCCATGATTTCCTTTCATGGTCCCTGTCTCCTACATGTTTCCCATTCCCATGGAAGGATAACAAATACCCCGCCTCTTTTTACGCATCACAACAAGGTGTTTGAACAAGCAGGATTTTCCAGGCAGTGTTGGAGCTGTTGCAAACCACACAAATATTACTTTACTCCAAAAAAGCACTCACAGCTTGGGCAGGGATGGCCCTGGGGGTGGGGAGTGAGTTTGCTAATTTTGGAGAGCTTGTTGAATCCCAAATGTTTCTGCTGGGATTGCCAAGGGCTTGCCCTGCAAACTGTGGGTGTGCACGCGAGTGCACGGAGTCACATTGAGCCAAAGCTTCCACAAAGCTAATTCTGGGCTCCTGGTTCCTCCTGCACAGGGAAAACCTCATGGAAAATGCAGACCTCCATCACTGCTGGAAGGTGCCACTGCTCTGTGGATCTCCCTGAACTGGGTGTTTGTGGGCCTGGTATTTCTGAGTCTGGGAGAAATTTTTAGCCTGCTAGCAGCTGCTAACTTCTTCCCCAAGGGAAAAGTCCTCAAAAAGGTTTTCTTCTCAAAACAACCTTGGAAAACAATTATTCTTTCTCAAAACAATCTTCTCCAGGTGGTGTTCTTCTGTTTCTCTAGTTTAACCAATGGGTTTAGAGAGGTGTCGTTCCTATTCACCAATCATGTTAAGTCTGTATCGATATACCTTATAAGTAGGTGGTAAGAATTAGACAAGAAAGCTTTCTATGCTTTGCCTTCTGAAGTATTTTGGAGTTCTTTGTCCTTCTTTCGTGACAGGTGTTGGTGGCACATGAATTGTTTCAGGCTCGTTGGCTCTGTCCTCATCAGCTCCTTCACTTGCAGTGAATAGGATTCTCCTGTCAGAGCTGTTTATCTCCTACTTTTAAAAAATGAGTCAGGGAACAGCCTCAGAGGCTGCGGTGGGCTTGTGTTGTGGGTTCACTTTTCTGCCTGAAACACAAAGATTAGGGCAGTGCCTATGGCAGAGCACAGGAACACAGATCCAAGATAGACATTCCCCTCTACCCATGGCTGAGGATGGCTAGCAGACAGAAAGGTTGTTAAATGCTGGAATTAGAGAAATTTCTCTTGCTTTGACTCAGCTAACGATGTCATATTAAATCCAGAATGGCAATTTGAAGATGGATCAAAGCGTTGTGACAGCTGCCAGCCTTTGATATAATACTTTTGTTGGAAAGTGGTGAAAGAAGCACAGCTGGTAGATTGGTGGATAATGGATTTAAAATTGCATGTACTGTCAGACCTAAAGAGGCTGGGATTTTTGCTGAGAACTCTTGCCCTCTTCCTTCAGATCACAGGGTGTTGATGCTCCAGGGAAAATGTGTTTTCAGGAGCAGCTTCTCGGCTGCATCAAAGCACTCGTCAACTGGAGATATTTAACAGGACCTTGAACTGGCAAAAAGAAGCCTTCAAGACTATTTTCCCTCCTTTTATTGTAGCCTGAAATCAGCAAAACATTTTGATGCTAGAAAATTGCTGTGACTCCCAGTTTTCTGGCAGATGCTGCCTGTGTGTATCAGCTGGGCTGTTTCAGACCAGGCCGTGCTGGGGTGGGGGCTGCTGCTTTTAGCACAGAATTGTGCTCCATATGTTTTGGATCCTCAGCTGGGTTTGAAGCAGGTTGTGTGGGATGGGGTAAAACAGATCAGGCAAGAAAGTCCATCTGACCACCTGTGGAGCCAGGCTGGGAGAGCTGGGAATGTTTACCTGGAGAAGGAAAGGATCCAGGGAGAGCTCAGAGTCCCTGCCAGGGCCTGAAGGGGCTCCAGGAGAGCTGGAGAGGGGCTGGGGACAAGGGATGGAGGGACAGGACACAGGGAATGGCTTTAAATTGAAAGAAGGCAGGTTTAAGTAGACATCAGAACTAAGATTTTTACAATGAGGGTGGTGAGGCCTTGGCACAGGTGCCCAGGGAAGCTGTGGCTGCCCCATCATTGAAGGCCAGGCCAGATGGGGCTGGAGGAACCTGACCTCACCTGACCTCATTGAAGATGTCCCTGCTCATTGAAAGGGGGTTGGGCTCTGTGACCTTTAAAGGTCCCCTCCATCTCAAATTATTCTGTGATTCAATGGGTCTCTGGCAAAATGCACACCAATCCCCCTCAGCTCACTTTATTACCATCAGAGAGAAACAGACACTTACAGAGGCCTAAAAATCTCTTTCAAATTCCACTTTTAGGTGAGATAAGTCGTGCTCTGGCCTCCTGATGATGTTAACTGGCTCTCTATGGAGCACAGAAGGAACAGAGGGTAATTAAACACTTCTCTCCCCAAGGTCAGTGCCAGCAGCTGGATGCTGTGGATGCTCGTGCAGGATTTCATTGCCAAACTGGACAGTAACTTGTGTCCAGAGTGGTAGAAACGACTGACCTTTGACAGAGGCAGCTTTTCCAGTTAAAGCATTCAAAAAGAATCATGAAAAAGAAACCTTGTGGCTGCTGATTCAGGCAGCTGCAGCCTTTCCCTGCCTGTCAGGGCTGGACGTGGTGCTCCAGCATCAGGGTTCAGCTGATGGATGGTAACCCTGTGCTCTTTCTCTCAACCCACCCCGCCTGCAAGGCAAAACCTCTGTCTGACCAGGCCAACACCCCATGGCTTGGTGTGCCTTGTCTCCAGGACTGGATTATCTCAGTGAAGCTTTTTTCTTTTTTATTATTATTTTTTTATTATTATTATTATTAATAATATTTTTTTTACTTCTGTTTTTTCTGGTTTTCTCCCAAGTAACTCTGCCATGTTTCCTCCAGATAACGAATGCCTTAATGTGACTTCACCTCCCCTACTTCCTGACACAGAAATAATTTAAATAATTTCTCTCTGTGACAGCAGGGACTGGGAAGTGGAGTCCTTGCAGTGCAGCAGACAGTCCCAAACTGCCACAGTTTTACATTGCAAGGGCAAAATTGCTGTGGTGAAAGTGGGGAAAAGTGACCTTGCAAAAGATCAGCCTTGCTCAGACTCTGTATTTCAGTGTTTCCATACCAAATGCCCTCCATTCCCAGGGAATGCAGTTCCTTACTATTTAGGGTAAGAGACTGTGGCAGTCCAAAGCAGTGAGTGCCTCATCCAGACAGAAACGGGTCCCTGAAATGCAACATTTAGAGAACAGCACCACTCCCTCTCCTTGGAGAGCTGTGTGAAAGGTGGTTACGTGCTTGGGGACAATGACAGATCACCTAAGATCACAGATCCTATCAGATTTTGGCTCTTTTGGGCTAAGAGGGAAAGAAAAATGCCACGTGAATGAGACTGAGAACATTTCCTACACGGACACCAAAGTCCTGATTCAGCTGCCCAGAGAGCATCTCCTGCTGTTGGAGGTGTTTAAGGACACTGTTTAGCAGTGGATCTGGCACTGAGAGGTTTTTTGAACCTCAATTATTCTACAATTTGATGATTCTGTGCTCCAGGGAAGCCCACCTGGGTTATTCCAGCTGGCTTTACCTGTCCCATCTCCCAGCTCCATGGAGAGGTCTCCAGTACCCTGGGGTATTTCAGATCCAACAAGTCCCCAGTTCCAGGAGGGAATTCAGCTCAGGATAAGTCACCTACAATATAAAGATCATCTCAGATCTCTCCACAGACACTGTTTTTCTCCAGGAGGACACCAGAAATCTCAGTATCCTGGGATGAGGCAGGACACACCTCTAAATCTCAGTGTACTTTCTCTTCTATGACCTCTGTTCCAGTGGAAGTCGCTCTTGGATTAATCTGTCCAAAACACGATCTCTTGAGATGTTTTATTTCTTCATTTTTAATATATATTTTCAAACAGCCTTGAGCACTGTTTATTTATAGACAGAAAAGTGCCTTGAGCACAAGGTACAGTCTCTAGTGGTGCTATTCACAATAAATAACCTGCATTAATCAGAGATGAAATACAAGGTCACCTCTCTGTTCTGACTTCTTCTTAAATTTGGCTTCACTCCACACTTTGTTGCTTCTTCTTACAAAAAAAAAAGAAAAAAAAATTCAAAAATAAGAGGTGCTTGAGTTGCTGTGGTGCTCACTTGTGTTAGGCTTTGTCTCTTCCAGCCCAGGAGAAGGAATTGTGCAGAGAAAAATTCCTGCAGTGGTGCCTCCATCTTCATGGCCTCACCAGGAAAATTTAAAATCCTAGAATTCCAGAATGGTTTGGATTGGAAGAGAGCTTAAAGAACACCCACTTCCACCCCACTGCCATGGGCAGGGACACCTCCCACTGTCCCAGGGTGCTCTAAGCCCCCAAATTTTCAGTCTGGTATTTTCTTATGGCACTTCCTTATCCCTGCAGGGGAGACCTGTGTGCTCTGTGTTTCTTTGGTGCCTCAGGTAGATGGGTATGTAGACATGTAGATACAAATTGCTTTGTTTTACTGGAGCATGGGCTGGAGGTACAAAAAATGGGCAGAGTGAGCATTTCTTGTGCTAGATTTCACTCTAGTCCTCTGTTCTTTAAATTAGAGCTGATTCCACAACCAAATTCCCTTGTGGCTCACACCAGATATATCTAGAAATAATCCTGTGGGTGTTCAGGGAATGTTTGGGGTGAATGCTGATATAAATCAGAGCAGCAGGACCCATTGGGGTTATAATGGAGTAAAACTGTTGAAGAGTAATGAGAGTGACATTGGCCTCTGGTGGGGACTTCCAGCTCCTGTTCCAGTCTGTAGGGGCCTGTCTCACACCAGGAATGGTCCCAGGCACTGTCCACGGGTCTCATTCCCTTGGCAGCACTCAGGTACCTCCTGTCCTTTAGGATCTCCTGGGGTATTCCTTGGCTGCGTCCTGAGAGTGAATGAAAAAGAAACTACAGATAAAGACGATTCTGAATATTTGCATCTCTTTTCTATCTATTTAATTTCATATCATTTATCCCTCCAGAATAAGGGATTTCTTCTCTCTTTTTATTTATGGTTCCTTTACCCCTATTGCTTCCATGGAGGACAGATTTTTAAAATATTATTTTTCTCTACGTACTTTTCCCCGTGTAGAATCTCTGCCTAAAATAAATATTGCAATGTTCAAGTTGGAAAAATGAATTTTGTAGTGGCAGTCTGATTCAGGAGCTGATTTCCCCTAAAAGGAGGATAATGATATCCTTAGCAACTTTCTCCTCCCACTTACACCACTCTGGATCCAAGAGGAGCTCCATGGAAAACAATAGATGTGATTCATCACATCAGACCAAATTCATCACATTAGACTGAAATAAAAGTGAAGTGAGACCAGTGAAATAATCCAGGTGGATTTAAGCAGGTCCAGAATGTGGCTAATTTCTGTGCTGAGGGATAAAAGGGGAATTGGTCTCACCTGTGCCTGTGAGAGGACAGGTGAGCTGTGGCCTCACAGTGCCTGTTCCTCTCCTTTTGCTGAGTGAGAAGCCCAAACTCATTTCTACACCATGGACATCCCACATGAGCTGGGATGAATCCTTTTATCCAGCACCAGAGGATGTGTCCTCATTGTACCTTTAGCAGCTGTTGGAGTTTGTCATCTACAGGGCAAGACCATGTCCAAAAATAACACAAAATGGGGTTAAAGTGATTGATTTTACTTTATTCATACAGGACAAAAAGAAAGAGGAAATCAAGGCACTTGGGGGATGGCACTAAGACTTTTTGAATGAAGACAGCAAGATTTGCTTCAAATTTATTTAGGGTTTTATTTCAATGTTAACCAGATTCTCCTGGCCAAGTTTAAATTAAGACAGGACTAAATTACAGAGTAACCACGGATTAAAAAGGAGACCTTGAATTTTCTGATTGAACTCTAGAAAGCAGCAAGCACTTGAAAGAAGAGCTGACTGATGGAACTCATTAGTTTTGTAAACTCTCAAGGGATAAAAGCTATTAATATCAAAAGTTAATTTGTTATGACATTCCTGACATTGCCCATTTTTGAGCTTTTTTTTTTTTTAATCTTGAAAATCATTCTTGGTTCCAAAGCCTGGATTAATATTCATTAAAAATGGTAAAAGGGATAAAAGTTTAGAAGACTAATATCAAAATGAAATTTCTTTCTCCAACAAGTTCATGAGCACTTTGCAAAATGTTTTCTTCCACTTTTTCTCTCCTTTGAGATGGTCCAGGTGAAGTTCCTTTGTGCTGTGATGCAATGACAGATTTCCAGTGAACTGACAGACAGAGCTGCTGTAGCCACGGGGAGGGAAAGGATTTTTGGTTTTGCTTTCTCCCCACTGAAGTGGCTGAGAGTGAAATCCAAATCCACTCTTTGTGGCAGCAGGAATGATTCTGCCATCAGCCTGGAATGATTTGGGTTTGGTCTGGTTCAGCCACAGAGTGCTGCCTGAGAGTGGAAAGGTCTGAATAAAAGCTGGTGGAGAAGATTAATAGTTTTACCTCAAAATGCCCACATTTCTGATCTTTCCCTTGTGCTAAGAACAAGGAGTGAAGAAAATGTCTGAGATCTCATCCAGGGGTTAAATTATGGCAAAGGAGAACTTTCCATACTAAGGGTACACTTTTCTGGAGAAGCAAACATTGCTGGGAACTTGTTAAAACCCTGGCATGAACTCCTTGCAAGAACTTCTGTCTCCACAATTCTCACCCAGGCTTTTCCCAGCCTCGGGGATATGGAAGAGCTTTTAGGCTGCTTTAAAATCAACCAGTGCTACCTGCACTCCCCCTCTGCCAGAAACAGCATCAAGAAAAGTGTGGACAATGTTATTTCAATTAATGCCTCTTTCATCACTGTCATGGAATCATGGAATGCTTTGAGGGACCTCAAAGATCATCCAGGTCCACCTCCTGCCAAGGGCAGGGACACCTTCCACTATTCCAGGTTGCCCCTGTCCAACCTGGCCTTGAACTTCTCTGGGTAGATTAATGGAGTCTGAAAAACCTGTTGATGGATCGATTGTATAGATATATTTCATCATGTATTCCTGATCAGTAGAGAAAGGCAAAAAAAAAATCTGGAAAAAGCTGTAATACTGGGATGTGAGGATCCTAGATCTTTTCCATCTCAGACTTGGGCACTTGCTGAGAGCTCCTGACTGTTGTTGTGAAATTAGACAAGTATGAAATGGCCATGAGTCAGTTAAACTCAATGATCTCTCCAAAATGCTACAAATAAAATGTGCGTCTGTGAAAAAGGCAGAAGAAAGGTTTTTAACTTTCCGTGTCTGACTCTAAAATGCCACTGCCTGTGCATTTACTAATTCATGTCAAACCTTGAATAATTCCCTTTTAATTTTATGGCTGGACACTAATGTAAACAGCTAATTTTTCTTTACTTACAGTGAATTTGTGCTGGAAAAAGACGGGCCCATAACGACTCCTGATCCAAGCTGTGTATGAATTAGCTAATAAACCACAAGAGAAGACTGGAGATAAATCATGTCTGGCATCATGTGAAACCCTGCTTTGTTTACCTTCTTGCTCATGAAGGAGGCAATTAAATTCACTGAAAACTGCAAGATCTCTTCTGCAACATATGGGAAAATGGTAAAAACTCTCTGGTGAGCCAGGGGATCTCATATGTAAAAGACATTATTACAGGGTATTAAAAAAGGGTATGAAAACCACTTCCAAATTCTCTGCCATGGGCAGGGACACCTTCCACTGTCCCAGGGTGCTCCAAGCCCTGTCCAGCCTGGCCTTGGGCACTTCCAGGGATTCAGGGGAAGCTGCAGCTTCTCTGGGCACCCTGTGCCAGGGCCTCACCACCCTCACAGGGAAGAATTTCTTCCCAATATCCCATCTAACCCTGCCCTCTGTCAGTGTGAAGCCTTTCCCTCTTCTGTCACTACCTGCCCTTGTCAGAAGTCCCTCTCTGGGATTCTTGTAGCCCCTTTAGGTGTTGAAAGGCTGCAGTGAGGTCTCTCCAGAGATTTCTCCTCTCCAGGCTGAACAATTCTCCCACCTTTTCCTCACAGGAGAGGTTTTCCATGTGTGCAAGCTGTGCTGGTTACCCTGGCTGGGCAGACAGGAGCCATCCCCACCCATACACAGCTCACCAGGCTGAGCTATCCCAGGGCTGCTGGGGATGGGAGCACTGACTGCTCCTGTTGGAACCCTGGGCACTGAGAATTTCAGACTTTCTGTGCTGACAGGCACTGACTCCCAGGCAAACACTGCATTGGACCTGAGGCAGTGAGAAGGCTTCCAAAATTGAGTGACAGCGCTGGGATTGTGGGTGTGCAGTTTGGATAGAAGTGTGTGATATCACAGGGTGGGAAACTTAGAGTTTAAGGGTTTAGAATATAGTAATACATATATACAGCATGATAGAGGTTTTAGGGTAGAGGCCGAGTCCTTCTTTTTCACCTTCTTCTTCATGGGTCTAGGTGGTATTTTGTAATTGGGTAGAAAAATCCACATTGCAGGCCACGGGTGGTTGGTTATTGGGTTAAATGTAAAAATAATTCAGGTGTCATCATTGGACAGTTTATGCTTAAAAGGCCTTGTAGAGAGGGATATGTGGCTCCATTTTTAGTTTGTTAGCTAGAAGTGCTGTAGAACTCATGGTTTGGGAGACTTTAATATAGATAAGAATTAATAAACATCTGAGTCCAAACAAGAAATAGTCTCGTGCATTTAATCCCAACCCTGGCAAAAAGAAGATAAAAAGCAACATGCTCCCATCTCTGTCTCCACAGCAGGGACTTCCTTCCAGCCACGTGCCTGCTCCAGGGGTTATGGCACATCCCAGTCCCAAAGCTGAGTCAGGAGAGCCTCAGAGTTGCTTTTGAAGGACTTTTCTTCCTTCAGGTCTCCAGCCAAGACCAGCAGTTCTGCCGTGAAAAACTGCACTGTGTCTTGGGAATGTTTTCCTTGGCACTTTGTGCACATTACAATTATTTTATAGCTTTTGCTGCCTCTATTTTTTGTCTTTACTCCTCTCAGCTGAATCCTACCAGAAAACAGGGGATGTAGAAAACAGGCATGGGGATACCTCATCCTGGTTGTCCTTCTCAGTGAGGGAAATCCTGATGGAGAGGTGGGTGCTTTACCTGCCTGTGAAGAGGGGCAGGAATTGAGGTGTTGGTACCTTCTCCTGCAGCAGATTTGAGATTTCTCCTTAGCTTGGCACAGAGGTGGGCCAGGAATCCTGTGGAGCTGTCATAAAGCAAAAAGATATTTGGGAAATCCCCACCTTTTGAAAGCCTGTTTTGAATCCCAAACACCAAATGCTCCCTGTGTGGCAGCAGCTGCACATTTGGCATGATCTCTGCAGGGTTTGAGGTGAGTCTTCCACGTGATTCTGGATGCAGATGTTAGCCTGGTCCTGGCAAAGAAAATATCCTGATTTCAGCAGTGACACAGATGGGATACATGTGCCTACCCCAGTGGCACACACACTGCTGTGCCAATAAAACTGCCTGTGAACAGTAAAATAACCGAGCTGAGACAGTTGGATTGTTCAGCTTTTTGATTCATTTATGAACAACTGATGAGTAACACCACCCAAAAAGATGCTGCTGTGTCAGTGACAGGGAAAAGCCCGTGATCCTCACTTGCTGAACCAGGAGGTCTGATGGGTTTGGTTTTTAATTGACTCTGGCTGCCCAGCATTTCATCTCCGTGCTGCAGATGGGGCTGCTGCAGTCGTTTCGCAAGGAGCCCGTCCCACGTGAAGCACAAACATCTCGTGGCTGGGAGCTCCCACCACTGCAGAACGTGTGGGAAGGGCTGATTTATGGCAGGAGGCACACGATGAGCTCTGGGGCTGGTTTGATTTATGGAAGGAGGCACACCATGAGCTGTGGGGCTGGTTTGATTTATGGAAGGAGGCACACCATGAGCTGTGGGGCTGCACAGGCTCGAGGCTTTCCTCCCAATCCCCGGGAGCACAGAGTTGGAGAGGCTGCAGATTGGAGCTGCTTGGTTTTACACCCCTGCCTATATGAGTTCAGCAGGAGAGGGAACTGCATGGTTCCTGAAGATTTATGATGTTGGCAGCTTTGAGAAAATGTTTTCATGCAGCTTTTTCTCTCTTTTTTTTTGCTTTGCAAGCAACTTCCCAATGCTTGTCAGTGCTGAGCAGAGCAAATCTGTGCACATATTGAAAGCCTGTGCACACCAAGGGGGAAACCATGAGGATGAGAGAGGCAGCTGCTTTTAACAAGGTGAAGGTGAACCTGGAGCACAGCACAAATGTGGAGGAATATTGCTGGGCACAGATTTTTCTCAGTGAGTGTGCAAAACATGCAAAATGAGTAATTTTATTAAAAAGAGAAAATGCCCATCAGCAATGCTGAAACAAAACCTTCAAGCAAACTTAGTGGATGCTTGTGTTGAGCTACTTTGTGCAGACCATGCACCTTCATGCACAGGATGTAGCTCAGGGCCAGTGAAAACATCACTCTCCTACTCCAAACCCAGGACTGAGTATTTTCCTTCTACTGGAAGGTGTCCCTGCCCATGCAGGGGTTGGAATGAGATGTTCTGTAAGTTCCCTTCCAACCCACACCATTCTGGGATTCCATGGATGTGTGATATTTGTGGAAGATCTGTCAGAAATATGTCAAAGTAGTTCATATACACTGAAAAACACACAAGCACATGTGAGGGTATTTATAAAGTCAATTGAGTTTGACATATTTTTAACAGAAATCCATGGGTGCACCAGGTTTCAGATGTGGATTGAGTTGTGGAAAGCTGTCAGTTTGTTATGGGGTGTTACGTATTTCGGTGTTGCACATTGCAAGAAGAGCCCAAGTGTGAGCTGCTCTGTGGACAGGCACTGAGGGAAGGGGTAATTCTATGATTCTATGATTTGTGTTTGGGTTTTTTCCTCCAAAAGCTTGTACAATCCTTTTGTTAGAGATGGATTGTTTATTCCTTAGACTTGATGACCTTTCTGAAGTACCTGAGCACAGGGCTCTGACAAACCTGACCTGGTTGAAGATGTCCCTGCTCAGTGCAGGGGGTTGGACCAGATCACCTCTAAAGGTCCCTTCCAACCCAAGTTATCCTGTGATTTACAGAACTGAGGCCAATCCCTGCCTGGCTGCTGGACAAGGAGGCTTGCAGGGAGACATAAAACCATGGCAACCTCAGATCTCCCCCACAAGCAGCCTGGCTGCCCTTGTGGCCTGCACTGCTTTGTTGCACACAGGGCCAGCTTTTCTGTCCTGCTGGGAAGCAGCAATCCCTGTTTCCCACGTCCAGGGGATCCCTGCTGTGCCAGGATCCCTGGGCTGTCGGGGCTGCTGATCCCACTGGCCTCTGGCTGAACTGCTGGGCTGAAAGTCAGCAACCAGCAAAGGTCAAAATGAGTCAACCACCAAATCCCAGGCAGGCCAGCTGAGGGACATGCAGGATTTCTCCTGTGAAGTGCACTTTTAGGCTGGCTGGGGCTGGCCAGGATTGGGATGAGCCAGGTTAACCACTGCTCCCTGCTCAGCCTGCATGGGGCAGCTCCTCAGCACCGTGCCAGGAATGAACACAACCCTGCTGGACCCTGAGGACACCCCCCTGCAGGCTGTTGCTATCTGTGACCTGGCCAGCAGCGCTGCAATCTTCCAAAAGCTTTACTCACTGAGCTGCTCCAGAAAAAGCAGCTGTGTGGTGAGATGGGAAGAAACAAAAGTGTGAAAGCACACTCAAGGGTCTGAAAGCTTTGGGTTTCTTGTGCTGATAATCGGTGATGATGAAGGGCTCCAATCTCATTCCCTCCATCTATTAACACCTAATACTCATCTCTATTTGTGCCCATCAAGGAGTGACTGACTTTCTCCGAGGTCAAAACTCTAGAAGATAAAATGGACAATTCTTGTAAAAAAATCACAGAAGCAGAAATCTGATTGGAAATGGAAGGGGACAAGAAGAGAACAGAGCATTTTCTTTCTCAGCCTCACCTGTGGAACTCCTGAGTGCAGGCTCCAGATCACTCTACCCAGATTCAGTTCTACCCTCACTGCCCAGGTTCCAGGCCTCAGCACCCTCACCTGGCTGCCACCCACATCTCTGCTCCTCCTCACTTTTTGGGGCTCTAGCCCCAAATTTTCAATTTTCCCACCTCAGCAGACTGAATCGCTCGCTTGGCACATGCCAATCAGCAGAGTGCAATTAATTGGTTCAGCCTCTGACAGGAGCCCTTGTAGCCCTCAAGTGCAGAGGGGAGATGTGGCAGGGTCATTCGACAGCCTTTGGACAGTGCTGAGCACACACAGCCCTCCTGGAGGCTGGCTGGCTCGTTAGTGTCTGGGAAACTCATTAAAGTTTGAGGAGTTCTTCTTTAAAGCTTTGGCCCCTCAAGGCACAAGGTCACTACAGCACTGCTCTGTGGTAATTACACCAACCAGAAGGATTTGCCTTCTCCTGCGCTAATTAGCAAGTGGAGAAGCTTAAGAAACCAATGCAGAACAAAGCAGGATTATCCAGGTGATCCAGGTTTTTGTTTTAACCACATATTTTACCAGCAGTAAACTTTCCAAAAGTTACTCCTGAGATGCTTCTTCCAGCTCTGTGGAAAACACACATGAGAAAAGGAATAAAGTGAATTAATCTATGAAAATCTGAAAGATTTATGTGAAACCTTCAGACTCATGAACGCACAATATCCATCCATGTAGGGATACTCAGTACTCAGAGGACTGTAATCCCCAAATGACTTTTTTTTTTCTCACCCTGGACTAAGAGAAGAGCCTTGTGTAGGTACCAATGAAATAATCAGTCTGCCGAGACCAGGGTGGTCAGAGCATGGCTCTGTCCCTCCCCAGCTCCTCTCTGCCCAGCCTCCTGCTCCACACTGTCCTGAGTGACTCTATCTCATCCAAAACACATTTTCCACCCCACACCCATTAGCTTGAGCACAGGACCTTCTCTCAGTACAGTGCACATCCCCAGGGGTGTGACACCCTGCTGGAAGCTGGAACTGTGTATCCCATACCCCATGTTCAGGCCCCATCCCCTGACTGTCCTGTACCTGTACAGTGATGGCACCCAAACCCAATCCTAAACTACTGCATCCCAGGAACTGCAGCACAGCTGTCACCACTGCAAGCTGGAACTGGGGATTTATTGCAAAGGAGGAGGAGCAGAAAAGATTTAAATAGTGTCAGAGGTGAGCAATTAGCCCAGATCCAAAGTCAGCTTACACTTGCTGCCCCACGCCAGTTGGCACACGCCTGGTCTGTGGTGCTCAGCACTGCAAACATTTTCCTGGAAGAGCTTTGGAGAGTCCTGTTTCAAGCACTTGAGTGCTCATAGTTGTTTCATTTCCATAATGACTCACTGAACACGAGCAGCTTTGTTTTCCTCCCACACAATAAGCTGCAAATCCAGAGTAATTTGATCCATTTTCTTCGAATGCACAAGAGACCACAGACACACGTGTGCCTAAACACACACACAGACACACACGTGCACAGATGCTGTCAGTCCAACAGATCCATCACCCTTTTCCTGGCACAGCTGAGTTGACATTGTTCCTGCTGATCCAAAAGCTACATCTGAATCATCCCAGACTTGTGCCATAAATGATGATTTTGTTGAAAGGGACACATGGCTTTAAAAGGCATCACAAAGTAAAGAGAAGAGTTTTCCCTAAAGAGAGACTTTATTCATCTTTGCCTTCCTGCCAGGTGACAGCAAAGGAAGAAGCATCCTTTGAAGAGAGGAGACATGAGCATGTTTCCAAAACCCCTAAGGTGTACATGAAAAAAAGGCAGTGGCCAAACCTTGATCATGTTCCTTCTTCCCTTGTCTTAGAGGCACGACTGACAGTATCAGTACCAGGGCTATGGGATAATCCCATGTAAGGCACCTCAGGAGGTCTCCAGTCCAAACTCCCTACTCACAGCAGTCTCAGAATGTTGCTCAGGGCTTTTTCCATTTGGGTCTTGAAAACTCTCTGAAGATTTTCTCACCCTCACTGGGAAACCTCTCCCACTGCTTAACTGTCTCCTTGTTTCTTATCTGGCCTTTTGTCACAGTTTGCCTCGTGTCCTCCTGCCTCAAACCATTGTGAAGGGCTTGGGTCTGTCAGCAACCGTGAGGTACTGACAGGCTGTTGTTAGCTCCATCCAAAATCCTTTTTTTGTTCTGTAATGGGTCCTCTTGAATCTCTGCACACGGAGAGTGCTCCAGACCTGAGCATCCTGGTGTCCCTGTGGCTGATCTTGCTTTAGTTCATTAACGTCTTCTGTACTGGGGTCACCAAACTGGGCACAGCATCTGGCTGTGGTCTAAGGAGTGCAGAATAGAGTGGAATAATAATTTCCCTCAAAACATCCCAGACCTTTGCTGCCAGGTCACATGCCTGGTTTGGGTTGATTTCAGCATCCATCAGCTCCCTGGGTGCTTTTCCACACTGCTGCTCCTAAGCCAAGTCCTCACCCTCAGGAGAGGGCACACATGACCAAGGAACTCGCCTTTGCTGCTCAGGACATCTGGGGAACGTCTCAGTAGCTCTGCTCACAGGTATCCTGGATAATCATCAAACCATTAATTCACTGGCAAAAGACAAGATGAACATCACTCAAATTCAGAAATGTTTGTTTTCTTCACATGAGGGTGTGTGGCTCACCTCCAGCATTTTTATCAAGGGCTGCCCAGGGAAAATGAAGTTCTGGCTTATCTGTTTTGCTCTCAGGTGTTTTTCTCCTGGGCTGATTTCCAAAGAGCTGAACTTAAATGAATCCATTTCTGAGCAGCCCCATGCCTTGGGATGGCATCAGCAGCTACTTTGGTGTTCCCAGGAAAGGTGAGCATTTTTTCATCCCTGCTTGGATGTGCCAAATGCTGTTGGTGACAGATGTTAGCTCTCCACCTGTGGGACCAGCCAGCACAGCAGAGACGGGAGCAGCACCACTGCAGTCAGGAAAGTGAACTGTGAACTTCTTCCAAAGTCCTGTGGGTGAGAGCTTGCAGAGTTGAAAAGGTTATTTTTATTTTCTCCAAGCTGCACAGTTTCCTTGGTAGGTACCAAGTGCAGTGGGGGGAGATCAGTTCACCTGACTTACTTAGACACAGACCAAGTTTAATTGTCTTCACCTATTTATTGGTCTTAAATGTTCAGAGAATATTATTGTAAGTGAAACTAGGGGCATTGCAGCAATAGCCCAAAGCACTGGCACAAAGTGGGTGCCCTGGCACTGATATATTCCAGTGGTTCACTGAGGTAAACTCGAAGCTCTAAAGGACCTCAGAGTTAACCCTTAGTTCACTGCTTCAGCGGCCAAATTTCTTGTCAACTCAGACCTTCTCCATGTCTGGATGTCTGCTACACTCCTGGCAGCACCAAGAACCTGCAATTTCTGACAGAATCTGATGCACTGCAAATCCCTTTTTCATCCCAGCACAGCCCAGAGCCAACACAGAGATACATTTCTAAGCTGTAGATGTATCCCTCCCTTCAAACACAAGTTATTAAGGGCTGTGCATTGCCACTCTGATGAATAAAAGCACTGGTCCTCTCTCATGAGGCACTCAAATCTCCTTCCTCCCTCTGTTATCTCTTTGAGGCACAGGAATCCAAATGAGCAAGGAGAGGGGAAAGTTACAAAATGTTTACTTAAATTTGCTGTTCATTGACAGCAAGCTCAAAGCTGAGTATGACTGAGCTGTTAGGACAGACATCCCCCCTGACACTCCCCTTAAGCAGTGGATTTATAACAGGGTTTTCCAAGAGATTTTCCAGCCCCTGAAAAGTAGAGCAACATAAATCTGGAGGTTTAAACTGAGCTTGTGCTGAGGAGTCCCATAAAACATCTGAAGAAAGTTCAGAATAAGCTTGATAAAAGTGGCAAGAGCAAATTACTCCAGCTCTGTTGAGATGCAGGTGATGAAGAATATCTAACACATTTTTCTTACTGCTGTGGCAAAGCCCAGTGGAGAGAGCGCAGAGGGATGGGGATGCAGTGTAAGACCATGAACTGAGAAGGGAGGCAATTCTTCTTGCATTTAATTGCCCCCTTGTTAGGACTTTATCACGAGGTTGTTCTTCTTCTTGGCTCATTATCAAACAGGATTTCCTTCCCTGATCTTAGCTACAAAACCACTCTCAAGACAGGTGTCCTCTTCCTTTCCAGAGTAAAGAAAACAATGCCTGGTTTTATTGAAACCAACCCAGAGTAGTGTTTATTATTGAAAATATACAGTATTTTTGAACATCACATAAAAAGCCTGGTAGATACAACTGCTCTAGTTCAAAATGCTCAAGAGATACCTTTGTGCAGCATGTAGCATTATCCTCAGAAAGCAAACATCCTCTTCTCATCATTATTATCTTTACAGTGCTTCCCTTTTGTGTTTTTTAAACCCAGAAAAGTTGTCCATCCCCACCCTGATCCTCTCAGCTGAAAAAAAAAAAAGAAACCACTTTCCAAAGGCTTTCCACTTACAATTGTGCTGGAAGCGTGGGGCTAAGAGGAATGAGAGTATTTTGTAGAGGTACTTAGAGCTACTCCTGTCCTTTGAAAATCTGTGTAAGAGCAGGGCATGGTGCTTGCCAGGCAAAGTGCCCTGTGTGGAACAGTCCAGCGATGCCCTGACAATTCCCAGTCTGTCCAAGGGAGAAATGGGGAAGGCTGATAAATTCAGGCTTTTCACACCACCTTTCAGACGCTCTTTCTTGCTGCCACAAGTTCTCAAATGACAGTTTTGCAGAGAAGAAACTTTTTACAAAGAAAACAAGAAAGGGATGGGCTATTATACACCAAACTGTTGAAATCGTTGGGAATCAATGTACAGGTGAGATGGGCAGTGTGTTAAAAACAGTCTTTGTTCACCACGATACGAAAGGGGGAATAAAAACAAAACGAAGGAGAAAAAAATTGATTATTCCTGCCAGTGTGCTGTTTTAGACTTTGCATTGTGAACTTCCACAGGATGCAGTCAGGGTTGAACCTGTTCCTTCTTTGAATCTGTTTTACCACCACCAACTCCAAGAAGCTTTTTCCTGGTTGCCTCAAAGCAGCATCACAGATGTGGGAGACGAGAGCCCGCCGGAACAGGAGAAGAGATCAGCAAGGACAAAGGAGGAAAGTTTGCAGAGAAGGGCTTTGGGGCAGGAGCAAGGACAGGAGGACTCTGAAGGCCACGGGGTGGTGGTGGGTGGTGTCCCTGGGGCGGTCACACGGCCGCGGTCTGTTTGATGCTGTGGAAGCTGATGCGTGTGGGGGACGTGGGGATGGACATGGCTCGTGCCACACGCACCCGCAGGGAGTGGTGGTCCTGCCAGCGGTGCCACCTCTTCCTGGCGGCAGAACGGACCTGGGGAAAACAACAGGAGAGAACGTGAAGGGAGAATTTCAGGTTGTTCTCAGTAGTAAGGTGGCAGATGGAGGAAATGCTGCTGCCTTCTCGGAGCGTCTCCTTCAGAAGCCGCTCAGAGCAGGCCGCAGGAGCAGCCATGTCAAGTCCATGCACACACACACCACAGAGAGCTCAGCAGAGGAACGACAGGAAGGGCCTCCTATATGACATGTTCCAGCAGGGTTTATTTCAGCATGCCAAAGGGATCAGGGACAGAAGACCGAGACCATGAGGTGCTCGGTGGCTAAGCAGGGGTCAGGAACCAATGGTCTGAGGGCATAGGGGTAGTACAAAGGGCAAGGCAAAGGGCAGCAACCTGTAGAGGGGATGATGGATGAACAATTGGGGTGGGCAGGGTTAAGTGGCCAATGGGGGAAGCCATCCAAGGTAGATTGGCAGTAGTTCTACAGGGCACCATGGGGGAAATCTTCTCTTTCAGCCTAGGCAGGAAAACTCTATGGTACATTCTTCCAGGGCATCCCTGAGGGGATTTTAGGGTTCCCACAGTCCTCTGTAAAGGGACGCTGGACAGTGCTGAGACAATATTGTCAAGGCACTGAAACACACAAGGAATGCCTTAAGCATCCTTAAGCATTCCTCTAAAGGGGAGGAATGATGCCTTAAGTTTTAGCTTTCATATTTCCCAGATTCTGTACTGCATTGGTATGTAACTCTGAACTTCATATAAAGTGTTAGCCAGTTCTCCTCACAGTTCAGTCAGACAAAACAATCCTTTTACAGCCCGAGAACCAAGGACACCGTTGCAATTCAGGCTCAAGAAGTATAAACAACAGGGAATTGAGGAGAGCAATCTGGGAGGTTGGGACTTCATAACCTGAAGCAGTAATTGGACAATTAACCCCAATATGTAACTGGATCATAACTTATAAAAGTGTGAAAACTCGTGGCCTGTTGTCCATCTTGAGTGGAGCCACAGCCGGGCTCTTGTACTGCCCAAGGTGCACCCTTTGAAGGCCTTTTAATAAATACCTACGTTATTCCTTTAACACTGTCTAGCCTCTGTTCCAGGTAGCCTCTCCAGGCATCACAGGGACTGATTCAGATGCCCGAACAGGACCTTCTAATTCATTGATATTCTCTTGAGTACTTTACTCAGGGAAAAAACCACGGCTTTTACTCACCTCGTGTCTCATATCTGGTATCTTAAATACCCCAAAGCATTTCAGACAGGCCTAAAAATTCACACGTGAATCAAGCCCTCAGGATGGGTGGACCTGATGGATGGTGCATCCAAGGTCTGTCCAAGACCTGATGGAATTCGTGGAGAGCCCCATCCCAGGGGCCCCTGCTGCCCTTGTACGTGAAGAAGCACAGGGGATCTAACCAAGCAACACAGGCAACCTGACCCAGCCCCTGTGAGTACCTCGTGCAGGAGTGGAAGTTGCTCCACATCAGCAAAAGATCATCCTTGAGCAGGTGCTGACCCGTAGGTCAGATCAACCTTGAATTTAATGGTTTTGTTTTTTAGTAGGGAGCATAGAGACAGCACCGGATCTCTGACTCAAATATACACATCTATAAGCAAGAGAAAATCAGGAGAAAGAAACCCTAAACCTCAAACACAGTGGGAGGGAAGGCTTGAAATACTCCTGAAATAGACCAAAACCCTGGCAGAGAAGACTCAAAGTCATAACCTGGCATGAAGCATTTGGACCAATTTCTGGATATTCTTGTTGATATCTGCTTATGATAGAGAGGAAAGCAATTCAAGCCCTAAACCAGGGAGATAAATAAGGCTACAAGATTAGGTGAGAGGAATCTGGGCCCAGCTTCCTGGAGAGTCCAAAGCCTGATGTATTCATGACACTTGGAAAGGATGCTGATGTTCTGCTGCCAACCTGAAATCTGGTGAACCTTGAAAGAAGCATTGTTACATAAAACTTCTGTATTAAGCCAGGGCCTCCTTTGCCAAAACCATATTTTTTTATCAAGAGGGGTTATAAATAATGTAATATAGACATTGCACCTCAACTGACCTACAGAACTCCTCCTGACCAAAAGGGAACCAGTCAGTGAGGTCAAAGTGGATGATTCATCTTCTAAAGCAAGTGTCCAAAATAGGCCAGAGATTTGTGGTCAGATGAAAAATGTCTACTTCCTTTAATTGGTTATAAAATAAGTCTAGACAACCAGCTCTATTTACGATGTCTGGATTATAAATTTAGATAATTGACAATTCAGACAATATTGATATCTAACCCTGGATATTTTTTAGTCTTTAATGTACTTATTTTCACTGCATCCCCCCAAAATAAAGGATTGTTTTAAGCCCCATTTTACCAAGGACAAGGGGAACTTTGGGGATTATCAGCAGTGATGCTGTTGTGGAAGACACCTCAAAGGGATCAGCTGCCATGGCAACTGCACAAGGCCTGGGAGGAGCTTTCAGAGCCTGTGAAGTCCATGCTGGCACAGGTTCTCAGCCATCAGCACCTGGGTGAGGTCAATCAAAGCCATCCTGGGCGTGTCTGTCACCACCACTAGCGCTGCAGGGAAGGTCGAGTTGCCCAAAGATGAAGAGTCACTGCTTTACTTCATTTCTTTGAAAGCTTGGGGGTTGTCTGCAGGGGCAGACAAAATACAAGGAACACACAGAGTCTCCAGCCCCACTTCAGAGCAGCTCAAACATCCTGGCTTAGGGTACTCAGGTGAATTAAGAGCTCCAGGACTGGAAGTGTTTCCAACCCAAACCAGTTGGAACTGTCAGTTTTAGGTGCCCCAGGTGAACAGGGTGAAGGCCTGATGGCTGAAACATAGAAGAGTTCACAAGGAGGACACAGAAAGGGGGAAACTGCTCTCCTTCCCTTGGCTGGTTTCAATTTTCCCATTTCTGTGTGGGCTTTCAGAGCCCTGGGCTCTGTAAGCACTGCTACTGAGAAACTGTGGTCTGGCAGCAAACAATCCCCTCCCATCACGGCTCTGTCCATGAAATACACTCTACTGCAGGTTTATTGAGTCCCAGCCTGGAAAACAGTTTTGCAATTGTCTCTTTGGTGCCTTTTCAGGGGAATTCTGAACCTGGAAATGTGGCTTTTTTAGCAGAGCCCTTCTAGAAGGCAGAGATTGGGCAAATCAGAGCAGAGGATTTGTTTCTTTGGTTGTTTTCTCAACAATCTGTGATCTGTGCTGCTGCCATGGTTGACACAGTGGTTTTAGGTCATAGCTTGGACTCAGTGATCTCAGAGCTCCTCTCCAACCCAATTGATGCTGTGATTCTGTGGTTTAAGACAAGCAGCTACAGATTTCTCAGGCAAGGTGAGGAGAAAGACACACTGGGTTTCTTCTAATTTTGAATTAATGATTTGTTTCAATATAAATAATAAAAGTCTTTTACATTTAGTAGGGGTCAGACAGAACCTAAGGAAACAAAGAATATGAGGGAACTGGAGAGCACCCAATGAAAGGGGAATTAAAGACAACACTGCCAGGAAGAGCATGATCATCATGAATGATTTGGAGATGAGAATAAGAACAATGTGGTTAAACAACACTGCAGAGGGTTTCTGGAAGAGCCTCTCATTATGAAGCAGTAGCTCCAATACCCCTCTGCCAGTTTCATGGTGGGGTTTGGTCAGGTTTTAAAATGAGTTGAATGACACAGTTATATGGAATAGCAGATTTAGGATGGACAGACTCAATCACCAACTGCAGCAGCCTGGACTGCTGACCATCATCCCCTTCTCACCAAACTGACCTCCCTGGCTCACTGAACCCTCCTGGGAAAACTGGAACACTGGAAAGCTGTGCCATGGTGGTGTACTTTCCTGGAAGTTCACTATTTGTAAACCTATCATAGTTCCACCTGGAGTGGCAGAGGGATCCTTGCTCCTGATTCTGGATGGGAGGGAGGATATAATGCACACCCAAAGGCAAATCCATGTGCCAGAGTCCATGCAAGGCGGGAAGAACCTCCCCTGAACGGCTCACATCTAGACCTGGCCAATTATCACAGAATCGCTGAATGGTTTGGGTTGGAAGAGACTTTAAAGTTCATCTCATTACAACCCTTGCCATGGACAGGGACACCTTCCACTAGACCAGGTTGCTCCAAGCCCCATCCAATTACTAGATCCACTATTTATGCTTCCAATACAGACAGTGGAAAAAGAGAGACAATTCCCCTGAGGATGGCACTTAGACATGAATGGAATGAAACAGTCCTTGCTCCTCTGGGTACAAACCCAGCTTAATGAATGCTGGGCACCTCAGACTAGTGGTTCAAGTAACACATGAAGTGTCAGACCACTGTCATGGGAAACTGTCCCATGAAGACCTGGGAAGCAGAGGGATGTTGCTTCTCAAATGCTCCTTTCTCCCCAGATGTCACTGAATGCTGAGATACTGTCAGAAAAAAATTTCCTCCTTCTGCAGTGAAATGTTGTTGGTTTTTTTTTTTTTTTCTGAGCAACCAGTGTGATGAGATACTTACTCAGCCAGTGAAGCAGATTAGATTTATCATTTGTGCTTCAAGCCAATCAAGTCAAAAAGAGCCACCTGGAGATAAGGTTGTGAGTCTAAACAAGCAAGCCAGATATGGTTTGAGACAGGATAAAAAAAAAAAACCAAAAATGCCATCTTCTTGTAGAGCTGGAGCCACTCCTAACAGACTGGGCACATGGAAATGGGCTCTACACTTTCAAGGGTGAGGGCAAAGCATTTTTTAGATGACAGAATAATTAACTGCAATTAGTATGTGACCAGAGTGCAAGCAGAAATGGTTAAGGTCAAATTTATATCTTGTACTTGAACTCAGAAACAAAATGCTAGGTTAACTTGAGGTAAGAAAAGAAAAAACTGGCTGTGGCTGTTGTAATAATGTGTTAAAAGCCACCAAAAAAAGCTATTGCACAGTGGAAGTGTAAAAGAAAAGGAAAATGCAGAATATCAACCATCAAACATGGCTGTTAATCTCTGTAAGAACGGCCTCCTTTATTTATTAAGCATTACTAGGGTCAGGACCATGCCCCAGAGTCAGCATTAGCACATTTGTGACCTGAAATTGCCAGCACTGGCCTGTAACAGCCCAAGGATGCTCCAGGCTGTCATCAGTGCTTAGAGCTCCACAAGGAGTCTGGGAACACAAATGATCTGCCTCACCCCTGTGGAACTTGAGCTGCTTGAGAGGACCAAAATTATCCCTGCTCTGAGCACAGGGCTGGGTGCCTGTGTTGACCCTTGGGCTGTCTTTTTTTTGCAAATAGGTCCTGTTTGAGAATTATCCTTTTTAGCTCTTTCTGCTTTGTGTCCAGTGAATAATCACTGTTTCTGAGCATGCGGTCAAATCAGGTTTTCAACATTATTTATACCTACAGTGTGTGGGCATTGCTTTGGAACAGTCAAGAAAAAGGATTTGGATAATGGGATGAAACGAGATCAGTGGGTGATGTTTTTCTTTTCTGACTGGATCACCTAACCAGGGGACTTGTCAAACCTTTAGATCATATTAAATAAAAAATATTGTTAGAAACCTCTCTTCCTCCTCCTCCACAGCAGAATAACAAAAAGAATGAAAGAGATGGAGAGAAGGATGAAAACATTTAGAGAAGGTTTTCTCCTGACAAGACAGACATCAACTTTGTACTGCTATTACCTGTGCTAGACACCAGCTGCTGGCTAATTTTTTGCAACCATCAAAAATGAGCTGAAAAAAGAGCCTTGAGCAACATTAAAAATCAGATTTTGGAAGAAATGTCGTGTGTCACTAGCAGAGAGGAAGAAGTTTTGATCCACTTACACAGAACAAAGGGGCCCATTCACCTGGGGCTTTTTGACACAATAATACTAAAATATAATAGTTATGTAGGTGTCTGATAAGAAGAGTAGGAATAAATGAGCTACCATGGTAATGGAAGTTGGAATTAAGAATATTGGGATGCCACCATCTTCTGTCCCCAGGGAACATCCCTCACCTGGAAATGTTGACAAGTGAAGGCCAGACAGACAGCAGGTCCTCTCTGTCTGTAGAATAATCACAGAATCCCAGAATGGTTTGGGTTGGAAAGGACCTTAAAAATCATCTCATTCCACTCTCCTGACAGGGGCAGGGACACCTTCCACTGTCCCAGGCTGCTCCAAGCCTGTCCAACCTGGCCTTGGACACTTCCAAGGATCCAGGGGCAGCCACAGCTTCTCTGGGCACCCTGTGCCAGGGCCTCCCCACCCTCACAGGGAACAATGTCATCCTAATAGCCAATCTGTATATTCATGGTGTTCAGTGGTCTGTGACTGATTAAGCTCTTGCTTTGCTCAAATGCCACTTTTTATTTCCAGAAATCCTGATAAGAAGGCAAATTAATTAAATGAGTAAGATTTGCATCGATCTCGATGTATTTAAACAGACTGATTTTTTTTCTTTGAAAACAGGTTGCAGTAGTGAACTCAACAACTTCCACCTACATTTAAGCACCCTTTGTGCTGTGTTTCAGATCCTTGTGCTGCAGTTGGAGGTGACTGGTGAATAACTTTGGACTTTAAACATCTTTGAACAGCGGTGCAAACTGTGGAAGGCTGATGAAGATTGAATTGATCTTTTTGTAAGCTATAGATGAACAAGAAGGACTTTCAAGCAATGTCCAGATCAGCAAAGCAGATGTTTAAATTCCAAGGCTCTGGCCTCACTGTGCCTGACTCTGCAGTGAAATTCACTTCCAGGAGATTTCTGAAGTCCTGGCTTCTCCCTGCATCCAGCAGAGACTTAGTGAGTCCTAAGGTATTGGCAACACCTCATCGAAAAGAGACAACTAAAATAGGCCAGTTGAAATCTGCCCTCATTTGTGTTAATCACTGCCTATAAATGAAGCTGAAGGTGACAAGCTCAGCTGGTTATGTGCATGTATAAGATGTTTTAAGATTTGAGGGGGAAAATCCCATCTATTGCTTAACAGAACTTAAATAAATGCAAGGTGATGCCTTAAATGGTACTTTAGAAGTTTTCCAAAGGTTCAGGGTGTCCCTCAGGGAGGAGGGATGGCAAATGGTGTATTTAATAGTAAATGCTGTGAAGCAGTTGTTGGTCAAACCTCTCCAGGTCCTTGGAAGGATTAAGCACAGAATGATTTGAAGCAAAGCCACAGAGTGGCCTAAGCCCAGAGACCCCTGGGCTGACAGACCTGCGGATCTCCAGGTGAGGAGCTCTGATGCTCCAAGAGAGACAGGAGTGTCTTCATCCATGTTTTATAAATAAACCACAACCCTGAGCAACTACATCTGTGTCCTACCCATGCCCCGCTGGTGTGGCTTTGCAGGGCTCCCAGAGACCCAACCCCTCAGGCCAAGGGTGCTCATGTTACCATCACACAAAATATTGAACTGAACACCCCCAGAAAGATGCCATTATCAGTAGTTAATCCTCCCGAGGTCGGGAAGGGATGTAGTCAAAACAACCTGCAAGGCTCAAAGGGAACAAAAACAAAGCTTGGGTAGAATGTTGGGTTTTGTTTCAATGGGTAGCCTACAACACACCACTATTTATGTAACATTGTTTTGGGGTTGTTTTTCTGCCTAAAAAAATTAACCTGCTTAATTGATCTGCAATCCCCCCCCCCTTTTTTTTTTCTTTTTGTGAGTTTTTTGTTGTTTTTGTGGGTTTTTTGGGTTTTTTTGTTATTTGTTGGTTTTGGGGTTTGCTGGTTTGTTTGTTTGTTTGTTTTTCCCAGGGTCTTTGGCAGCAATTCTGTACAATATGGGGTATTTTCACAGCACCTGCCAGCCTGGGATGTCCAGGTTTATTTCTAAGGCCACAGCAGTGCAATTTTGTTATCATAAATAACAGTTCAAGAAGCTGCAACAATTCTGACCAGTCATAAAGATCTGCCACACAATTTTGTGTGAAAACAAATGCTGCTCCTTTCTTCCACAAAGGACCAGAACTACCCGGAGCAGAGGGAGGCCACGGGTGCACCCAGCCCACCTCAATCCCCTGTGGTTTTGTTGTGAGGTGCTCTGGAGTCACCCTCACATCAGCAGTGGTGTAACAAGGAGGAAAACGGGATGGGGAAGGACCCTCAGAGGAGATGGAATTGAACTTTAGCTCTCTAGTCCACCTCCACATTCATATTTATTCCGAGAGTTTAAGGAATGTTTAATACATGTCCTTTGGGCTCAGGATGAATAATGTGGAGCCTGCCTGGGCTGATGGGCAGGGGGATGAGTAACCATTCCAGGGGTGACTCAGAGCTGGCAGTTCTAAAGAACAGCCTCCCAAGATAATCAGATCAAAGGAAGCCACTTTGAGCTTAATAGATTTGGAGAGACAGATGGTGCTTGGCGAAAGGGTCAACAGAAAAAAAATTAAACATATTTATCCTTGCCTCGCACCTTGTTGTGAGAATAATTTACAGTGGCACCTGATCTATTCCTCTCTGATGATGTTTTCTCTCTAAGCCATCTAATTGCTTTCCAGTTTAAATGTCATTTCATAGACGATTAGTGATATTGGTCAGATAATACTGAAGCTGAGTCCTGAGCTAAGAATTCAGGCTCTAAAAGGATGCTTTAAGACTCAGGTCTGGCTGGTTATGTATCCATCCAGGATATGGATAGAAATGAAGGACAGGCACTTTATAATGGACACAGAACTCATGAATTATAGAATAATTAAGGTTGGAAGGGACATCAGAAGGCCTCTGGTCCCATGCCATGACCAGAGCACATCCAGCAAAGTGGTTTTATCCAGTTTTGAGATTATGTCAGGGTCTCATCAAATCATTTTGAGCACAAACAGAGATCTCAAAACACCTTTGAGCCTCTCTTCCAGTGCATAAACATCCTCACTGTTATATTTTTCCTTCCCTGTTTAATCAGGATTTGCCTTGTTCCCTTCATTCAGTTTCAGAGTGGAGCTTTCTCTTCCCTGACCAGACCCTCATCAAGCACCACCCCTTTACAGATGTGGGTTGTTCTCAAACACTGTCACCTCCATTTCCAGCTCTGGGATGGCTTTGTTGGGATCTCCCATCATGGCTGGTAAGGTTTCCACGGATCACAGAACTCTCTGAGGGATCTGGTGGTAAACAGAAATTACATGAAGCACCTAGTAACAAGGATAAGTGATCTCTGGAGGCAGGGATTCTTATTCCTCTGTTATCCTCTTGTTTCCATCATCATTGCTGAGGTAGGAGGAAGGGAGCCAGCCCTATTTGGAATATGAAACACTATAAATTCACAGAATTCACAGAATGACCAGGTTGGAAGAGACCTTCAAGATCATCAAGTCCAACCCATGCCCCAACATCTCAACTAAACCATGGCACTGAGTGCTACATCCAGTCTTTCTTTAAACACATCCAGGGATGGTGACTCCACCACCTCCCTGGGCAGGCCATTCCAATACTTCTATCACTCCTTCCATGAAAAACTTTTCTGTAATATCCAGCCTGTATTTCCCTTGGCACAGTCTAAGACTGTGTCCTCTCCTTCTGTCAGTTGCTGCCTGGAGAAAGAGCCCAACCCCAGCTGAGCACAGCCACCTTTCAGGGAGTTGTAGGGAGTGATGAGGTCACCCCTGAGTCTCATTTTCTCCAGGCTGAACAACCCCAGCTCTCTCAGTCGTTCCTCACAGGGTTTGTGTTCCCAGCCCCTCACCAGCCTTGCTGCCTCCTCTGGATGTGCTCAAGAGTCTCAGTGTCCACCCTAAACTGAGGGGCCAGAGCTGGACACAGCACTCAGTGCCCATCCTAAACTGAGGGGCCAGAGCTGGACACAGCACTGAGTGTCCATCCTAAACTGAGGGGCCAGAGCTGGACACAGCACTCAATGTGTGGCCTCACCAGTGCAGAGTACAGGGGCAGAGTGACCTCCCTGCTCCTGCTGGCCACACCATTCCTCATCCAAGCCAGGTGCCAATGGCCTTCTTGGCCACCAGGGCACACTGTTGGCTCATGTCCGGTCACTGACACCAGTACCCCCAGGTCCCTTTCTGCCTGGGTACCGTCCAAATGCAGTCTTCACCTCTCTCTGAAATACTTTAGTTTGTCTCAGGAGAGAACCATCACTGTTAAGAAGGTCTGGCTAAAAGGCAGACACGACACCAATAAGGGAACTGGATGGAAGATCCATCTTCCTCTGAGGAAGCTTTGTCTGGAATCAGTCAAAGGTAGAAGAGAAATGCTGGGAGTGCTGTACCCATCTTCCCTTGAGCAGAAGGTGCACACTAAAGAACTGAAAGGAAAAACTGACCTGCAGTGAAAATTGTCCAGCAGGAGTTGTGTAGGAATGCATTCCTCCAGCACAGTTTCAAGCCATTCACAGAATCACAGAATCATTGCATGGCCTGGCTTGGAAGGAACATTAAATCTCATCCAATCCCATCCCTTTGCCATGGGCAGGGACACCTTCCACTATCCCAGGTTGCTTCAAGCCCTGCCCAGCCTGGCCTTGGACACTTCCAGGGATCCAGGGGCAGCCACAGCTTCTCTGGGCACCCTGTGCCAGGGCCTCCCCACCCTTATAGGGAAGAATTTCTTCCTAATATCCCATCTAAATTTGCACTCTTTCAGTTCGAAGCCATTCCCCCTTGTCCTGTCACTACATGCTCTTGTAAAGTCTATCTATCCTTGTTCCAAAAAACTCCACCCTAAACCCTTTTTTTAAAAAAATCCAGCATTATCTGAAATTAAATTCAGTCTTGTGATCTGTAATTTGACTGAAAAAATTTGGAGGAGCATCTTGTCTTTTGCAGTCATTGAAAAAGAAGTTCACAAGCTGCATTCACTCTTCTGAAGTGGCATTCAACATAAATCCATACAGATTTTTCATTACGCCAGTTTTCATAACATCTCAAATTCTCAGAAACCTCTCATTGTCAATTTTCTTGGAAGTCCAGAGATGCTCTTTTCCACTTGAATTAAATGAAATTTGCATATTTTTGCCCTCTAGTGTTTCTCTATGTCCAAAAAAAGATAAACTCTTTTTCCATAAAGTCTCTAAACAAATTAATGAGTCAAGTGCCAACGGCCCCTTCTGTCCATCCATGGCACACACACTTCATTCAAAACAGCTTCAGAAATTTTCAGAAGCAATAAAACATAAAAAGCTGTAAACTTTTAATCTAAACTTCTTCTCCTTTGTGGATTCACTGCAATAATTTGTGTATAAACTGTTGGCTTGGAAAGAGGGAAGGAACAGAGGTGGGGAGTGGTCTGGAGCACAAATCTGATGAGGAGCAGCTGAGGGGGCTCAGCCTGGGGAAAAGGAGGCTCAGGGGGCCTTGTGGCTCTGCACAATTCCTTGACAGGAGGGGACAGCCAGAGGGGGATTGGGCTCTGCTCCTATGTCAGAAGCGATAGAACAAGAGGAAATGGCCTCAAATTGCAGCAGGGGAGGTTTAGATTGGATATTTGGAACAATTTCTTCACTGAAAGGGTTGTGAGGCATTGAAACGGGCTGACAAACAAAGTGGTGGAATGGCCATCCCTGGAAGTGCTCAAAAGCTGTAGATGGGACCATGGTTTAGTGGAGGGCTTGGCAGTGTGTGGTTAATGGTTGAACTTGATGATCTTAGGTTGGTTCTTGGATTTACTGATTTTTTAATCTCCAGCTGAGGGGCCTGACACAGCCTCTCTCACTGCAGCCAACAAAGCCAGCCCAGGAGCTGTGTGAAACAAACACTGTGTCCTGTGGAAATGAGGGCAAGGGAGGTGACTGCATGCCCAGTTCACATCCATCAAAAATGAAGGAAGTAAACTCATCCCATTTAAAATTCTTTGCAAATGGACTGCAATTTCATTGTTTCACTTTTTCCCTTCAGTGATGCCCCATTTGTGAGACCAAATCACTGAAAATCAGGACATTTTATGGTGGTATCAGGTATTACCAAGGTATCATTTTGGTTAGATCTCAAGGTGCATTTGCTTAAATCAATGGAAGTTACAGAGGAAGAACTTTCAGCTGTTTCATTTTCCAAACTTCCCACAGAGAACTCAAAGGGACAGAAACTTCATAGAAGAGAATCCCAGAATCCCAAAATATCTCAGCTTGGAATGGATCCATAAGGATCATGGAGTCCAAGCCTTGCCAGCTCTGTAGGCAAACTCTCCTTTGGAACAGCCTCTCACATCCTGAGTGTTTTTAAGATGCTGATTTTGATCTTTAAAACCCAGTTTTAGTTGTACAGAGGTTTTGAAGCTACACAGACTGCAATGCTCAGATATTGTGGGAACTGGACTGAGGGGTACAGCATAAAGCTACCAGAGCCAGTAGAATTTTCCTCTTTATTTTCAGTTCATGCAGGTTTGTCAGGACACAAAGTTCCATTTCCTATGACTACCAAAATGCCTTAAGTAATTATTTCTGCCATTTGCTCAGATTCCAGTAACTGCTATTAATGCTTCCCCTGTACCCCAACCCCAGTGCTTTTCACACCAGATTGAGAAATAGTCTTAATGTTTACTAAATCTCACTGCAAAATCTCTTTGTGCACTTTAAAATACAGGCAGTAAATTCATTGCACAATTTCCTTTCCTCATAAAGGGCTGGGGTTAATTGTAGCCTCTCCTTTTCCTGAGAACATTAAAATCCAGCACAACTGTGCAAAGGCTGCATCCAATTCCAGCCCTGAGAGGGAAGGAATTTCCCATGGGTCCCTCAGTGGCTGCTGAAAACATCACCTCTGCCCTTTTATTTCCTATTATTCTCCTTCTTCCTTAAAAATACTTCCTGATGGGAAAACTCAGTGAAATCACATAGTAAGCCTAAGGAAAAAACCCAAATCAGGGTTTTTAATGTGGTTACCTAGGGAGTAGAACATCCCTACAGCCATTCTTTCACACCTGAGGAAGCCACAGTGGTGTTTCCTCTGTCTTCCACTAAATGCAGCAGCTTTTAGTCCCATAGCAAAAGGAAACACATGAATTGTGAAGGGAGAAGCCTCTTGGACATGAAGCACTCATTGAACATCTCATGAAGGATATTTTGGATTTTTTTTTGAGGGCAATCCATAACTTTTGAGCTCTGCTACAGATAGTTAGTTACTGGCAGTTTGTAAATACTCAGCGGGATGTGTATCAAATATGGGGTGGGAGAGAAGCAGCTGAGATCACAGCATTATTAAAGCTTAAATTGATGGATTTTCCAGGTTTTTTGCTTGTGTCATCATTCATAGCACCCTGGGAGATGAGTAACCTGATAAAGATGCATTTAAAGAACCCAGCTCTGCTGTAACTGGAAAATCTGAAGCATTTAAAACCTTCTGAGACAGTTATCAGCCCATCTACCACAGGGACAGGAACATCAGGCTCACTGAAGAGATAACAACAAGGCTTCAGTGGTATCTATGAAGCTTTCAGGTTACCCAAACGCTGCTCCTCACAGGTTATTTCCCCCTGGTACCTCATGGGGATTGAGTGGCATTGCCTTCATCACCACCTCTAGTAGGGATGCCTGGCTGGGAGCAGCTCAGCTTTTAAAATAGTAATAAGATGCAAATTTGTTTTCTGGACAGTGTGATTACACCCCCAGAAAGCTCTGAATATTCACTGAGTTTGCTGCTTTCTTCACTGCTGTGCAAAGCTGAGGCTAGAACAGAACAGGCAATTTTATCCCTTAAAAGCTCTATGATATTCCAAAAACCCCCATTCTCACAGCACATTAAGACGAGCCTAGAGTTTTTTTCACAGTTTTGAAATAGACAATATTGTAATATTTGGGGGGTTTGGACTTATGTTTTACCTCAAAGAAGCAGTCAGAGAGTTGCCATGGTTTAGTCAGTCAAGTGGAAGTTGCACATTAGATGTCAAACAATGCTACAGGGAAGCATTTCCCTCCCAAATTCAGCTTTTGTGGGTGCCCACACACCAACAGGGTGTCTGGGCATGCAGTGGAGAGCCAGCCCAGACTGCCAGCAAGGACTGGAGCTGCTCAGGTGAGCAGATGGAGATGCCTCTTGTAGACTAAGCCAAAGAAAAGCTTAAAAAGCCAAAAGGTTGTATTGACTGGCTTGAATTACTGACACGGAGCCATTTGAGAAGCCCCACTGAATCCCACTTGGTTTTCCCACTTCCCAGTCAGATGTGAATCTTCTCCAGCTCCTGTATCAGCTGGTGAGAGCCATGAGGATGCCTCAGATCCGCTGCAGCCTCCCCAGCAGCACCGGATATCTGAGTTTAGGGAAATGAATCAACATCCCAAGCTGGGTGTCTCAACCTTGCACTGACTCCCTCAGAAATGCCCATTCCCACTGTGACAGCAGTGTGATACAGCTGGAAAATCAGTTCTGGGATCATTCCAGATTTCCCAGTAGATTGTTATCAAGGCCTAGAAGTGCATGAGGTGAGTAATCCTCCTTTGACAGGCTCGATTATGTCTGAACTCATCAAAGCTACAGGAGATGGGAAGTTGGCTCATGGCTTTGGACAGACAGCTTCAGACTGCTGTAGGGAAGGGGATATTTGGATATTTTTCCCAGTAAAAAGGGCTGAAAGAATGCCAGAACAGCCAAAAGAGTGAAAACCTGCTGTGAACAGCCAGCAGCTCCAAGTCTGAGTGCCACCAAATGGAAGTGGGGTGACAGAAAGTCCTGACTGGCTCTGAGATCACATGGCCTGGGCTCCAGCCCCTGATGGTCACTAGGACACCAGTGAAAAAAAAAAGGGAAAAATTACATTAAAAAAGCCTGCTGTCTACAGGAAGACTCTCCTGCTTTAACAGTGGAGACCCGATGAATATGACAAGTAGAATCATGGAATATCCCAAGTTGGAAGGGACCCACAACAATCATCCAATCCAACTCCTGCACAGACACCCCAACAATCCCACCCTGGGCATCCCTGAGTGTTGTCCAAACTCTCTTGGAGCTCTGGCAGCCTCGGGGCTGTGCCCATTCCCTGGGGAGCCTGGGCAATGCCCAGCACCCTCTGCGGGAAGAACCTCATCCTGATATCCAACCCAAACCTCCCCTGACACAGCCTGAGGTAAACGTAGTTCTACAGGCACCTGTATTTTGGAGGAAGATTTAAACTCCCTGTTTTTTAAGGGACAAATGGAATGGTGACAATTTATGGAAGGCAAGTTGGAAAGAGAACTGAGAACTTTGCTGCCAGGATATAAAAGTGGCATGTGCCTAATGTGAGAAAACTGAGCTGCTTCTTGTTAACCTCACCTCAGAATTAATAAGGAAGAGGGAAAGTCATTAATGTAAAATAAAACAAAAGAAATACAATAATAATAAAATAAAATTTTAAAAATAAAATATCTAAAATAAAATACTGCTGCTTTGAAGCCATGCTCATTCTTTCTCCTAGCCCATAATGGAATTAGGAAGCAGCACAAACAAAGTTTATACTAACACAGCAGGAATAATGAACTATGGAATTAATTTGTGCAGAGACTAAAATTTTAGCTGGACAAAGAAGACACACTTTAATGCAAGTCAATGAGATATTGACAATGTAAGCAGGGGAAAGATTTAAATCTCTCACACTTTGGGATGGAAATCAAACACTGAGGGATATTAGTGAAGCATTTCTTGCTTGAGTAGCAGTACCTCATATTAATTCTGATTTTATCTGTTTTCAACCCTCTTTTCTGAATGCAACAGGCACTGATCACCCAGAGATACTGACCCACATGGACAAACTCAGCTCAGCATGGCACTATACAAATGGGTTACCTGCAGCATATCCTTAACAAGAGTCCAGCTCAGAAGTAATTAGCTTTGCCCAGAAATCACATTTTTAATTAATGAGAAACTTCAAGGAAGTCTTAAGATGAACAGAACAGATATTTTATAATCTGACAAAACTTCTTTCCCTCTGCCCTGATCTCACAGGTAATAGTCTGAAACTGATAAAGTTTTGAGGACAGAGGCTGGGAAATTCAGGTGCACGTTAAGAGCCTCCTACAAGAGAATGATGGGACTGTAACCCCCAGTAAAAACATCTCAGGTCTCTGTAATCAGGCACTCAAACAACTTCAAACAAAGGGTGAATTACTTACCTCACCATTCAAGAAGCAGTAAAATACTGACACAAAGAAACCCTAGAAAGAAGAGAAAGCAGTCAATTATTAGGTAAATATTTTAATACTTTCACTGATGGAGGGGATTGTCCCTGCAGCTGGGCTAAAACATCTCTACAGCATCCAATCTCTGAGACCCCACAGCTGGCAGCTCTGGGGGGACATCCCAGGCACTCACAGGAGATGTTAAATAGCTTTAGATTGTCTCATGAGGGCAAGTGCATCAGATTGCTTAAATTCACCTGAGCTCAAAGGCCCTGTGGAATCTGTTGACAGCAGTGACTAAATCCTTGTAATAACTGCAAAGGTTGGAATTCCTCTGAGTGGAATTCTGCCCATTTTTGTTTTTAGGGCTGTAATTATTGTCACCATTAAGAAGAGTCTCCCTGTGCTTTCTCACACACATCTTCATAGAACTAATGAGCAATGCAGCATTTGTTTGAGACACTGAGCAACAGCAGATAAATACAATCAATCTTAGGGAATGAAAAGTGTGGAATTACTTCACAGGTAAAGGCTAAGGTTCCTTCTTTCACAGGTAGAAGGGAACATTTTTTATTTTGGATAGTCAGCTGTGATTTCTGGTGGGACGCAATCAGTAAAAACAGTAACCCAACCCTAGACTTGGCTTGCCAGCTGTATGTTTGTTTTGATATTCTGGGTTTTAGAGCACTTGTTCCTGCACACAGGAGGTAAAAACACCAATGTCAAACAAATTCCCACCCTAGTTCAAGAGGTAAAGCTGTAGGACACACCTGGGCAGAAAGGGGTGGCTAAAGATCCTTCAGGGTCTTCAGTTGCTTTTGTTTGTGTCAGATTCATTGAGTTGGGGCAATTCCACATCTCCATCCTGCCAGAACTCCAGTTAAATTCAGGGGAGGGAGGAGATGGGGTGATGGCTCAGGGAATGCACCAGAGCAGGCTGGGCAACACAGCTCAAGTGTGTCTGAGACACTGTCCCTTTCCTGCCAGTTAAATTCCTGAGCTCCACCAAAAGTTTGTTCAGTGATCCATCCCTTGAGACATGAATGATCTTTGAAGGCAAAATATTAGGAATTTCTCTGAAAGCAGCTGGTTCATGTTTTGTTGTCTTCCTATTGAGTGTTAGCTTCAACTTTCTTTTTAACCAATGGGTTCTAAACTTATACTCAGCATGTCTTTTTTTTTTTTTTCCCTGAATCAGAGAAAACAGTTAAATTCCTGATACCCCTTTAAAAAAATCACCACTTTACATAACTTCTAATATTAATTAAAAATTGGGCTGTTGGCTGCACAGAACTGCACATAAACTTGTCTGGAGACTCTTACAACCTTCACAGAACAGCAAGTGCAACAAGCAGGAGCTGTTTCCCTTTGGTTTAGCAACACTGAGTGCAAGGCTCAGCCCAGGGTGTGCTCTGGGAAGAGAATGAGACCTCGGGAGGGGGATCCTTCATCCTCTCTCAGGCAGGTGGAATGAAACATCTTCTCTCTATTGATTTTATGTGAGGAGCTGAACACAGTGCTGAATTAGGGAAGACAAATCCCTTCACTCTACACCTGAGAGGGTTTTCCACTCCACATGACACACTTGTACATCTATTGCTCATGTGTGAACTAAGCTGAGCTGTTTGCAACTAATATTTCTATCACAGACTTCATTCATTGCCTAAAGTTTCATGGCTGAAAAGCACAGAGGATCCTTTCAGCTGACACAGCTGTAAGCCTGCTCTCTTACCTGAAAAGACTGAAGGAAGGAATTGAAATAGATGAAAACAATCTGGGAAATGTCATCCTCGCCAGGGTTGACAAAGAAAAGCATGTAGGTGATGCCAAGCAGAGGCAGGAGAACCAATGTGGCTTTGACTGCCTTCCTGTGGGCAGGGAACAGAAAACAAGTGAACACAGGGAAGAACAACCGTGTTGGGAGAGGAAAGGAGGAGCATGGAAAGAGTGACAGCCTCCCTGCCTGACCAGTGCCTGTCCACTTGGAGAAATGTCCTGGGAAAACCTTTGAATCCTGCTGTTTCCCTTCCCACTCTGAACTCCAGGGGGTGAATGGGAACCTAATTTACATCCCTCTCTTTCACTCTCTTCCTCCTTTTCTCTCCCGTCAGTGAGGCTTGAAGCCTTGGGAATCTCTGCAGGTTTGCTGAGTGATTTCTTACACCTCAGGGAGATGTGATCAGTGCCCAGCTCAGCTGAGACCTGCTCTGTGCCCATCATGTGATTTTGTCTGCGATGAAAACACTTTCTGCAACACCTGCCCACCCAACTCAACTGCTCAGGGCTGTCTTAGGAATCACAAATCACAAAGCAGGTGGTGAAGCAGGAAGCAGCAGTGATTAATTAGGGGCTAATCCTTATTATTGGTGATGTAACAGTGTCTCAGTGTCAGCTGAGAGCAGCATCTCTTGCACTAGACACTGCACACACAAAGGCTGAAATTTGGCCAAGTCTGTGTAAATCTCTCAATAATGCCATAACAGGGAGATAAAGACAGGCAGGGGAGCACAGAACCACTGCCAGTGTCAGGAGAAAGTGACAGCCTTAACGAACCAGCTGCACCAGGATTTACAACCTGCTTTGAAAAGGATTGCACTGCTCTGCTTTAGAGCATCAAGGCTTGCCCCAGGCTTTGCTGCAATTCTAAAGGTTTCCACTTAGGTTGTGGAAAAGACAATTCCCTCGGAGAGCCTGCAAGGATAAGATCATTGTCATCTGCTCAGGAGCAATGGCAGCTGCTGTAGATTGATTCACTCTAATGTCTCTAATGCTGCCCTGCAAGCTGCAGAAGGGATAAAAATGTACTGAGGTTTGAATCAGGGCTTTTTCAGGCCAGTTTTGGTTTCATGGCATGAGGTTTGAGCAAGAAAAAGGAGTATTTTTCCCTTCATTTTTCAGGAAATGTGCAGAAAAGGGTTTGAACATCAGACCACTGCATTAACTTCACTAACAAAACCCTGACAGGAGTAAAAGGAAGGAATCAGGCAAAACAACAAAGCCCATTACTGCAGCAAAACTGCCTCCAAAGTCAAGAGCAGCCTGATTTGAGGACATCAAGATGCAACTCAGCTTGATATGCTGAGGTTTTATCCAGAAATGAGTTGAGTGACTGATCTCACTCCACAAAACCTGTGCCATTTCCTACTGTGAGGACCTATTAGTCAGTAAATCCTCCAAATTTCTTGCAAGATACTGCAAATGACAAGAGAAGGGCACTCAGCATCTCCTGGTGTCTGAGAAATTGCTTTTAGACTGTTAAGGCTGATCTAAGCCCACACTGGTGTCTGAAGGGGTCAGGCCACCTTCCCTCCTGACTTTTCCCTTCTGCCATCCCAGGGCTTGTGGGGTTCTGCTGGGTATGGGAACTGATTTACCTGAGAAGCCAAACCCAAATAAAGGTACTGATTAGCTGAGGATCAGTTCTGGGATGCAAACCAGTGAGTGGTCACACTGATTCTGGCACCAGCTGAAAGGAAGGGGCACAATCAGCCCTCATTCTGCACCCCTACCTTTTAAATGGAGCTTTAAATACATTTTATGCACACATTAATCACAGAATCCTGGAATGGTTTGGGTTGGAAGGTTAAAGATCATCCAGTTCCAGCCCTGCCATGGGCAGGGACACCTTCCACTATTCCAGGTTGCTCCAAGGCCCCCCAGCCTGGCCTTGGACACTTCCAGGGATCCAGGGGCAGCCACAGCTTCTCTGGGAAAAGTATGCCAGGGCCCCACCACCCTCACAGGGAGGAATTTCTTCCTAATATCCATCCAAACCTCCCCTCTGTCAACCTGAAGCCATTTCCCCTTGTCCTGTCACTCCAGACCCTTGTAAATGATCTCTCTCCATCTTCTTGCAGGCTCTCTTCAGGGCAAAATTAGGTGACCCCAAAGCCTTTTCCAGGCTGAACCATCCCAATTCTCCCCACAGCAGAGCTGCTCCATCCCTCTGATCATCCTGGTGCCTCCTCTGGAGTGGCTGCAGCAGCTCCAGGTCCTTGCTGTGCTGGGGATCAGCACTTACTCTCTACACACTTGTGTACGTATAGAAATTGATAAACTTGTCCTCATAGGAGATCAAATCCTTCAGATTTCATGGAAAAGAGGGAATTTCCATGAATCCCATGTTGGGGCATGTGCAGGCCTGAAGTGAAATGAATGGACAGAAAAAAATGCAGGCACAGAGAGCCTGGCCAGATAAATACTGTGGGTTTAATTTATGAGCTCCATCAACAGTGGCACCTGGAAAGACAAAGATGGGACAAGGACAGGACAATCAAGGCAGAGCTTTGTTAGCACCAGAGCAGCAGGAATCACAAGCTGACTTACCTGTACTGGATTGTTTCTGAAGTGGTTGAAGCTCTCAGCTTTGTCATTAAAATCCTAACTATGTTAAATAGAAATACAAAATTTATCTGGAAAAGAAGGGAGAGAGAGGAAAAAAAAATGCAACCAGTCAGTAAAACAATAGCTTACAGGATGTGATACACCCTAAAAGGCACCTTTTACAGTTTCAGTCTGACTGAAAACAGCCTTTTGGCTTTACCATTGATTGCAACACACTCAGAAGTTTACTAGAAATACCAGATTATACAGCAAACATCCAACAGCTCTTAATGTTTCCAAAACAGCAGTGAAAATGGAGTACGTCATTATTGCCCCAACAAACTTCTTTTTACTCCATTTTCTCCTTTTCTGGGTGCAACAAGGAACTAAAGGTGAGGTTGATGGATTTGCCACTCCTCTTTTCAATCTGCTGAGCTGGGTAATTATTATTATTTATGTGCTGTATCCTCACCAATGAGAATTGATATTTTCTCTAATTATTGTTGTAGCATCTGCTAGTGACTTTCTGGCACAGTGCAAACAGGAAATTCAAAAGAAAACCCAACTGCAAAGACTGATCTGTAGACTGTGATCAGTGGAAGGATTTGGCCCTGAGGAGCAGGTTTGGAGTTGCTCTCAGAGCACAAAGTAGGGCAGATTACAAGACATGGGTCTGTCCCAAAGTTGTCAGAACTACACAACTGCTGAGGTCCCAGCACAGATTGTGAGAAAATATTTACCTCACACACAATTCCAGGGGCTCCTGGCATTTTTCATCCCATTCTGAAAAATGTTCCATTTTCAGTTCCATTTTGAATGGAACAATTCCATGATTGACATCGGAATATTTACAAACACTTCCAGCAGAGCTGACAACTGAAAGGTGCTCTCAAGATATGCTCTTTTTTCCCCTCCCCGTGCTGTGGGGTATATTTCAATGTTCACATATCTTGGCATCCATCAGAGCATTTCCTGTGCCTCCTGGTACATGGTTCAGAACAAATGGAGCAATAAAACACCTGAGCAGACATTGGGAGACTGGCAGCACTGGGAATTATGTAAACACACGACGTGAGATACAAGAACACTGTTCTAGGAGTTAACACAGCATTTCTGGAAATCATTTCCTTAGCAGAGCAGGGCCCTGGGGAGTACCAGAAGTAAATATAACAGTGCAGCTTGTGTTTGTTCTACTCAGAATTGGTTTTGTCATATTAAGAGCTTGAGGTCAACTGGTTCACGCTTTATTTATCAGAGACAAAACCAGCTCCATATCTATGGTTTGACTTTAATCTTCAACTCCTCACACTGGAGACTACAATGTTCTACAGTAACACAAAGAGAAATGTTCAGGCAGCCTCTGCTCAGAGGGAAGTGAATGGAGGCGACCTTCACCCACAGAAAAAAAACCAACCTTCCCCCTCTGGAATTCTGCTGCTAAATCTTGAGGTTCTCTATCAGCTCAGAGCCATGTTTGGGTTATTTCTACCAAGGATGCAAAAAAGGCACCATCCAAAAATGTGCCAGTTTAGCAATTGTAATCAAAAGTGCCAGACTGAATTATAGACTCCTACATTAGAGCAAATTCCAAATATCAGTCGGACTGATCAATGGAAGAGTAAATTCCAAATATCAGTCGGACTGATCAATGGCATTACTGTGATGAACTGGGCAGAAGAAGGCATTTCAGGTTTCATGAGTCCTACTTCAGTGTGACAGCACCCTGCCATCTGAACTGGAAATTCAAATTGCCACAGCCCTGCATCAGAAAATTAGGGATTCTGGCCTTTTCTGAAATTCAGTTGCAGAGGCGTGATTCATCAGTCCAGAAGAATTGCTAGCTGAAAACTCTGGGAGTTATTTCACCAGAAACACTCTCGTTCTATAAAAGTCTGTTTTTAATTCTCCCAGTTCAGCTGTCCAAGCCCAGAGCAGAGCAGCGTCTGAGGCACCCCTGCATCCCTGAAGTCTGTGAGTGGCACTGGCACACGTGACAAAAAACTGGTAAGAGACCTCAACTCTCCCCAGGAGCTCCAGGAAGATTCATCAGTGCTGACTTTTAACAAACTGCCCAGGTGTCAGAGAAAACCCTGCCAGGATATTATTACTAATAATAATATTATTTCTAATTACATTTTCTAGGAGAAAATAACAGCAGCATTGGCCACTCAAACTAAATTCTGCTCCTGAGTAATCTCAGTCTGAATTTCAGAGTGACTTTCACTCAATCTTCTTTTACCAGTCTGCCTTTACCTGCAAACCAGAGAAATGGGTTTTTTTAAAGGCTGGTGGATGGGACAGGTGCAAGGAGAGTATCCTGAGCTGGAGGGAAGATATTGGAAAAATGGGTCTCATGTATATGGCCAAGAGGTGATGGCTTGGATGCAGAGGACCAAGTCAGGAAAATCCTCTGGCCTTTTCAGTGCATAAAGAGAGGTTAGAAAAATAATTCACAGCTTCTTCTGGCTTTAGAACCCCCTTTAGAATTGTGAAGCTCCTTCACGGCTTGATTTTCCACTTTCTCATAAGTTTCTCTGCCCAGCTGCTGCTGCAGCAGCACAGGACATGAGTGCAGCCTATCACATACAGCTCCTGCTGCTGGCTTCATCCCAGAGTTTCTCCAGGAAAAGGAGTAACTGATTCTTCCCCATCCTAGATTTAGCACCTCTGAGAGAACAGCCAAGTGACTTGGCCTTGGCTATAAATCAATTCCATCCCAGAGTGAGGATAAGAAGAGCAAGAGCATAAGGGACTGAGTTGGATTGGCATCATTTCTTGTTAGATTAAGCAGTTGGTTATCCTAAGATCTATTTATATCCACTGGAAAAAAATGGAAACTTTTCAACAGTGGTTCATTTGACATATTTTAAATGAGTGTTTTCAGACTAATAGGGCCTAGACTTGAATCAGTTTCCACATAAATCTTTCACTGATCTTTCAGGTTGCCCAGGATATCCCACGTGAGCTTCAATGAAGTGAATGTGGCTGTGTCGACAGAGGTTCTGTGACATTACAGTCTAGGAAGCTTAAAAATGTTTTGAGGCACCAACATTTTGTCTCTATTAAGGTTTCTCTGAGAGATCTTCAAGACTTGGATAGGGTCACCCCTACAATGCAGATCTTAGCAAGCAAAAAATCCAACGGAAAAGATGAAAATGTGGTCAAAGCAAAATACTTATTTTTGGTTTTGCCTTCTAGAAGCACAAGCAGTGTGTTTGCTTTTAATTATTTCTTTAAAAGAAAAACCCACTCCACTTCAGAAAGACACTTGGCTCAGTAGGGCCTTTTAGCAGCACTCAGAGAGGTCTGATCTGAAGATCAATTTTCAGTGCATAGTCAGATGGGGTTTTAATTGTGTTTGTCCTTGCTGGGCCTGAGACCACAGCTCATGGGGATGATGGGGGGAGTTTGCTCAGGAGAGAGGACACGACCTGAGAATCAAGCAGGGAACAGGCTGCTGCACACAGCCTGCTAGAGCTGAAAGCTTGGAGATGAAAACAGAGCTGTATTCTCAGCTGGAGAGAATCCATACAGTTCAAGTGGCTACCAGAGTGAGCCTGATTTACAGGCAGAGAAGATGAAGCCTCTGGTGTTTGTTCCTCAGACAGATCGCAGTGTTTCAGAGGAAGAGGGATCTCACTCCACTGCAAAGTGAGTTTTCCTAGAAAAGAACCTAAGTGCTGCATTGTCCAAAGCACACAATTATTTATCAAGGACCTTTTCATTACTATCGGAGCTCTGTGTCAACAGATTAATTCCTCAGAGCTGGGCAGCTCCAACCAAACCCACACATCAGTTCCATAAATGGAGACTCAGCAAAGGTCACTTAAGAAAGGTAATGATGACAGGCAGTGCATCCTTTTTATTTCTCCTTAGGCTTATTTTCTACTTCCATCCATTTCTGTTTAGCCATGTTTTCTGCTTCCTAATGGAAAACATAACTAAGGATTTTTACCTTGACATTTACAGGTAGATGAAATGAATCCAAAGGCAAAGTCTTGAAGACAGAATAAAGTGGTTTATTTCTTCTTCTCCTTTATTTCTTCTCCTCCTTTATTTATGCCATGCTAAGAATATTGTTATTGCTGGAATAAGACCCTCTCCAACTACAGATGGAAAAGAAGAAGTTTTCAGTTCTTGCCAGAAATTTAGTCTTTCCATTTCTAAGTTGGGATGAAAATTCAGACCCCCAAAATGGAGTTACAAGCGAGTGATCCAGAAAGTGTTTGAGCCATCTGTCTTAGCACTTTTCTATTATAACCTGAACACACGAGCCCAGAAACTCTTCTGAACCAAAAGAAACTTTTCGCTAAATGATTTTGGTGGTAATTTTTTTCTCTCATAAAAAGCTCCACTTTTTTCTCCATAAAAAACTCCACTTGAGAGGAAATTTATCTCCCTCATCGAGACGAAATAGCCAAAGTGCACAAAGAGGCAGTGCAGACTGAGGGCTCCTTTGCACTTCTCCCCAAGCCCAAGAGTTTCAAAGGGAGGTCGTTAAACTCTGCTCTTTCTTTTGAGAATTTAATGAACAACTGGCTTTTATTTTGCTCATTTTCTGCTGGGCTTTATATTTCATGCTTCACAGAAAGCTTGTGCTCCTGTATTTCCTAGAATGTTTGTTCCTTTTCACTCCCAGGAAATGTAAAAATTATTCTATTTAGACTTCATGTTTTTATGCAGTGCTGTAAAATCACCCCAGGGTTAAGTAACCCAGATTGGGATCAGAGCAGTCCTTTGAGTGGGAGCTCTGGATGTTGCCATCCTGACCTCAGAGGAGCACTCTGCCAGTTAATTAATGCTTTTTTTTAATTGTCCTACCATGCTGGCCTGGACTGATCCTCAGACAGGGCTTTTAATCACAGAGGTTTCCTTTTCAAAGGTCACAGGCACCACAATAAATCGTTTGGGCAAAGGGCTGGAAAACACTTTTATGTACAATCAGAAACAACGAGATGAGATTAAGAAGAATGAACATTTCATAAACAGAAATAGAAATTTCAGAAAATTTGTAGAGTGTATGTGGTATTGCACACCTCACTGGACATTTATTGACTGCACAACTACAGAGTATAAACAGCAGAAAGTCAATAATAGCAATGGTGGCAAAATTGGAGATAAATTCTGGATGGACTGTAATCAAAGCAGCACCTTATCTTTGTGCTCTGGGCAGCAAGCACAGCCTGCATGCAAGCCAGCAGAAATTATGATTAAAGTCTTGCAAGAAGAACTCGGGGATGTCAGCAGGTCATGAACTGCAAACCTGCAGCAGTGGAGGAACTGCTCATCTTTAGAGGAAAGAAATTTTAAGAAAATCAATAGGAAAACTAATTTGATCAGTGTTTGAGAAAAAACATAAGCCATTCAGATAGGAAGGACAAAGGGAAATGAAAAAAACATATCAATAATAATAATATAATAATAATAATATCTCAGTCCCTGAACAGAACAATGCAGAAGTGGAAACAGAAGTGTGAAAAGAGAGTAAGTAGAAACTAAGAAAATATTCAGAGAAGCAATTGTATCAGCAAGGAGGATTCTTACAGAGGACTAGGGAATGCTTTTCAGCCAAAAAATCCCCATAAATGAAATGCATACAGCTACATACACAGGTAAGATACTTCTATACATAAAATAGTGAGTGAGAAAACTTTGTTTTCTTTAGAAAATCCAAAGAACTTCAGCAATGTGGATTGTGGTGTTTGAAATGGAGCATGACTGATCAAAAGAAGTGAAAATGGTGACAGGACAAGGCGGAAGGGCTTCAAATTGAAATAGTGTTGGTTTAGATTGAATATTAGGAGGAAATTCTTCTCTGGGAAGGTGGTGAGGCCCTGGCACAGGGTGCTCAGAGAAGCTCTGGCTGACCCTGGATCCCTGGAAGTGCCTAAGGCCAGGTCAGACAGGGCTTGCAGCAGCCTGGGATAGTGGAAGGAAAACACTCACTTATGAAAACTTCCTTTTTTGTCAATAAATCAGCTGATTTTTTTGGATAAGCTTCAGCACCCCCACTCTCTGATGTGACAAATTTTGACAACATCCTATCTTTCCACAGCTTTGGTAATAAAAAACTGAACTAACTCAGGTATTTACTGGTTTCCTTCCAGAGCATCAGCCAGTGGTTGCTACACTGAGATACTGATATTTCCCATAACCTAAAGCTGGTCTGGCCAAATTCTTTGTAAAGAAGAGAAACAAGGTGTGAAGGGAAGAATGATGTGGTTTGTGAAGTCCTCTGAAAGAGCTGATATGAGGACAAGGGAAATCCAGGGGACAATCCTCTGAAAGGAATTCAAATTCCAGACTCCAAAAATTCCCAGAGAAATTTGCAGGACTGAAGGGAGAGCACTTTGCATAAGAAGACAAGGAAAAAAGAGTAGGAATACATATAGATATATATTTATGTATGTATGTATGTATATTTATAGATATGTTATTCTGGTTTCTCAATGGAAGGAGGCTACCAGCAGACCTGTGCTGTTTCACACAAATCTCAGTGATCTGTAAAAGGGATTGAAGAACGGGCTGACAGATTTTTAAAGGCATCAAACTGCTCAGAAAAGCAAAAATCAAGGCTGATTGCAAAGAGCTGTGCAGGGACTGAGTGATCAGGCAATAACCTGGCACAGGAAACCACCTGATGTGAAGGTAACACCACGGGAGACAAACAATCTCAGCTTTGCTGAGAGAGTTATGAGCTCTGGGAGTTTTCATTCACAAAAGAAATGCTGGAATTACACTCACTTGGCTCCCTGAAAACCTCATCTCAGTTCCCAGCAGAAGAAATGAAACAAAACCCCCGCCTGGAATTACTGAGAAAGAAAATAAACCAGGCAAGAGGATTGTGATGTAAAAATCCGTTTGTGTGGTCGCACCTTGATTACTGGGGCCAGCTGTGATCTTGCCACCACAAAAATGCTGCATCTTTAATGAGCAGCACATCATAAAGATCTCTGGGGAATCTGTGGTTTTCTCTCCTGAGCAAAATTCCACACTGAAATAAAGACCTTTAACTCCTCTACTTGTCATCCAGGAATCTCAAAGCAAGGGGGGATAATTTTTAAATAGATTATTTTGAAATAGATAATCATTGAAGTGGCTTTATAGCTGGGGAGGCTGAGCTTAAAGCAGCAATCTAACTTATTCAAAATTAAATAAATGATGAAGGCAGAGGCAGAAGTGAACTCCAGGTCCTCCCCCACCCCATACACCCACTCACTCCAGCAGCTAATTGGTTGTAGTGAATTATTTTCAACCAGACACAAAACCCCCCAGAGGTTGCAAAACTATTCAGTTCTCAAGCACAAGAGGGGAAAAAAAAAATCTATCAAAGCTGAATGAAAGGTTTTGGGGGAAAAAAAATTGATCTGCCTATTGGAAAAATGACAAGTCTGAAAAATTACAAATTTATACAGTCTTAGCTCTGAGAAATATTGCAGAGCAGTTCATAGCTGGGGTCAGTTCACAGCAGAAGTTACTGAGGGAAAAAGCAGCTCAGGTAACTGCCTCTGGTGCCTCTTCTCTGAGCTTTGTCCTCTGACCCTGCTGTGTTTTCGTGGTTCACCAGTTCTTTGGCAGTTTTACTTCTAAAATTGAACACAAGAAATGTGTTCTCCTGCATAAAATCAGGAGGAAATTCACTTCCCTGGCATTTTTTTCCAACCCTTTGCCCCTTCTTTAGCTTCAGAGATGGGTGTGTGATTAAAACTCGGTTATGTGACTCTGAGAAAACAGATCAGAACTAAAAAACCCTAATGTGCTCATTTGAAGACAAAATACCTAATAGTGTATTTTTCTAGTGCTCTCAGAAATTAAATTTCAAAGCACTCAATGTACTCAATTATTAGTTCTCTTGTGGGTTATGTTCAAGTCAAAATCCACTCAGGAATGAAACAAACAAAAAAAGATGATTACCTAAATTTTCTCCCTCAGATGTTTTGTCAATAAAAATACAGGTTTCTTGTCCAATAGACAGAATCAGCATTTATATTTAGTTTCCTTTTTTCTGAAACTGTGTCTGAAATTGTTTCCCTGTTTTCAGCCCAAGTCAATCTCCAAGCTCCTTCTACAGACAAGCAGAAAATCAATCAATCAATCAATCAATCAATCAATCAACTCCACTGCCTCATTCAAAGTTTTTGTACCTGAGATACAACACAATAATGTGATCTAGAGATGGATTTGGGGGCTGCTGTCATGATCAAAGGCCTTTTTTAGGCCAATCTTTATTTCCCAGTGAGGTTTAGAGCTCCTGCATGACCTATTCCTCATGCTATACCATCCTGTCCTGCAATAGCTCAATGCATAGGGGTAAGAAAATGAGAAATCAAAACCAGTAGAAATAATTTTTGGCAGAAAAAAAATCCTTAAAAATAATATTTAAACGGAATTGCATCTTTAGAAGCAAGTTTTATCCCTCTCAGCATATTCAGCACTCTAATATTGCCACTGGCTGGTGCCATGATGCTTCTGGAATACACCAAGATGTGTCCAAGAGGTAAGCAAAGCTCACCTGAGCTGGACACTGAGCTCTTGGCTCTTCATTCAGGTGGGTGAAGCCAATTTTAACTGCTCTAGGTGGAGTGTTCCCAGGTGCACAGAAACTGTAATTTCATGGAGTATTTAGAATTTCAGCTTTTAGTGTTAGTCCTCTTTTGGTAATAACACTAATTCCTTGTAACATTTGTGTCTCTCTATTTTTCCAGCAGAGGCCTGGGATCGTTGTCCCACAGAATTATCACAGAATGGTTTGGTATGGAAGGGACATTAAAGCCCATCCTGTTCCCCCCCCTGCCATGGGCAGGGACACCTTCCACTGTCCCAGGTTGCTCCAAGCCCCATCCAGCCTGGCCTTGGACACTTCCAGGGATCCAGGGGCAGCCACAGCTTCTCTGGGCACCCTGTGCCAGATTCCCACCCTTACAGGGAAGAATTTCTTCCTAATATCCCATCTAAATCTACTCTCCAACATTTTCAAGCCAATCCACCTTGCCCCATCAGGACTGTGCCCTGTCCTGTCCGTTCTTTCATCAAACACAGTTGCAGCTCCATTTCAATTCCTCATTAGTTCAAATCCACCTCCTGAGGAGTGACTGAGAGAGGTCAAAGAGTTGTCCTATTTTTGAAATCCCTGTGTTTTCCACTTGTGGTGCCCACTGTTCACTGGAGGGAAGAGGAAGGCAATACTTTGTCCCATCTGTGCTAAGGCACAGAAATAATCACATCTGAGGGTGGTGATGCCTGGCTGTGCTGTCCTGAGTACATGGCAGATGTCAAATTTCAGTGCTCTTAACCCAGCACTTTCCACAGCACTCTTGAAAGGGTCAGTTACTCCAATAAAAGCAAGTGATGCTTCAATTATTATCTACAGTTTGAATTTATTCACATAAGGATTAAAAAAATGAGCATGTCAAGCGCTTTAAGACACTGCGGGGTTGTGGGTTTTAATTAGAAACACTCCAAAAGTGGACTGACAGTTCAAATAAAATAAAAAAAAAGGAGGGGAGCAGATTTTAGGAATCAGGAGCTTTTAGATTTTGTTTGCAGAGGGATGCTTTCCTCCCCCAGCAGTGCTTTCTGAGGGGAATAACCCTAAAGTGAGGGGAGGAAGGGCTTGCCCTTGTGTTACTTCTGTAAATTGTATCAGCTCCTTTCCACTCCACAATGCAATCACTGCTGTTATCTCATTAGTGTGATTATTAGTGCTGTTATCAGCACTCGTTAGGGCTGTTATCTCATTAGTGTTTTAATTATGGCTCAAATGCAGGCAGGCCAAGGAAGGAAGGTTCAATTCAGTGTCAGGTCTGGCTCTTCAGTCACCAGCCCATTTAGAGGGGTCCCAAGGCTGCTCCAAATTAGAGGCAGATAGAATGACCTGTATACAAAGTGGCAGCCCCCAGCTACACCTTTATCTTCTGCATCTCTTTGGGGCCTCTAAATATTTACAGTGCTTTTCTGGGGAGAAAAAAGTAATTTTCATGACTCTATGGTATCTGTCAGAGATGCTACCCAATGATTGTAAAGATCCTGTGGACTAAAGGGATCATAGAAAATTCAGAGTCACAGATTTCCAGGCAATGATGTGAAACCCAAGTGCTCCAAGTATCACAAATCTCCCACTTTGTGCTGTCTAAATAGGATTTATTTGTGAGGGAATCTCTCTATCAGTGAGGTCAATTCACTGTGAGGCTCTTTCCGGTTTTGTGATGCCTCCCTCACTAACACAAATTATATTTTGTACATCACATCCATTGCTACTTCTCCCCTTAGAACATAAAGAAAAGAATTTTTACATAAAAGTATACTCCTATTATAGGGTTTTTTTTCTCTTTTCAGGTGACCCTTTTGCTTTATCTTAACAATTACGCAGAAATGAACTCTCCTGCTCTCAGGACACACACTCAGATCAGCTGCTGGGCAACACAGAAACTTTTTTCACCCTGAATGCCATGAACAGGGCATTGACAAGGTGAGAAGATGAGGCTTCTCAGCCTGGAGAAAGCTGCCAGTGGTGCCTGTTCAGGAGCATCTGCACCTTCCCCATGGGGTTGGAGTGACATAAGGGACAGCTACAGCAAACCTTGGTTCCCTAAGAGAGAGGGGAACCCACTGAGCTCTGGGAATTTGCTGTTGGTTCATCTGCCTGGAAGAGCAGAATCATTTTTTTCAGCTTTGTTCTTATACTAATAGCTAACTAATACTTTCCATCCACACTCAGTTTTGGTTTTTTTTCTAGGAAAGCACCACTGTGCTTCAGCTGAAGGCTCAAAATGGGTTATGAATGAGCTTCCTTCTCCTTCTGCCTACTCTTGGTTGGCACAAGAGAAGGAGTGTTAGGTAAACAGATAAACAGCCTGGTAAGCGTGGGCAGCACTGGGAAGAAAACTTCACAACAGGAAATCCAGAAACAAACACACAGCAGTGATGGTGATATAGAAAATGCAAGATGCAAGTCCTGACTGTGATTATTACATTTTTCTAATTAATGTGTGTGGCAGAATTACTGTAGCTTTCATCTCATCCCAAGTGGATGAGCAGATATTGTATTGCACTCCCTGGCCTGGGACATTTTTCCCTCCCACCTCTCAAAACCTTGTACAAAGGTAAACAGCACTGCACAGGGAGGAGGAAAGAATGGCCCAAACCCAAAGAAACAGCTAAAACCAAATCACTTCAATTCTTGCGGTGTTATCCACTGTGGCCATTTCTGAGAACACCTGAAGATGTTTGGCCTTGTTTGTATCTTGTTTTCCATAAAAGCAGATGTGGAACATGACAAATCAAATTTCCTCTCAGTGGGAGATGGCAGTGTCCTCCCACCCACATAAACACTTACCAGGAGAACAAGAATCACTGGACCTTGGTAGATGTAGTCAATATATTTTCCTGGCTCTTTCCCAAACCAGCACCTGTGAAAAACAAAACAAGTAAGAAAACAATTTATAAAGGTAAATTCACTTCTTTTAGACTGTAATATGATGGATACTATAGAGAGGTGTTCCTTTACTCACTGCACTGTTTAATCATATATAAATAATTAGCAAGTAATTGAATTTTCTGCTGCACATCACCCGTTGTCAGACAAAGATCTGAGCCCCACTTTCCCCTCCCATCAGAACATTCGTGTTCCCTCTATGGTTTTGGGCATTGCCTATGTAAATATTTACAAGAAGTATGAGAACCTGCTATAAGAAGGATGCAGGAGATGTCTGAGAAAGGGATTGAAGAAATATTCTGTGTAAGAGAAAAAAACCCCTGTTAACCATTGCAGTGCCCAGAGACACATTCCACAAAGTAAAGGCTGTTAATTAAAGCAAATGTCTCAAGCTGCATGGAAATTCTGTCTAAATAAAACACTGAATGGATAAGGAGCCATCCCACTGGCTTTGAACGAATCTGGGGACCACTGAGGACTCTGAAGGGCTCAAAAACCACCTAGATGTGGCACTTGGGGACAGGGGTTAGTGGAGGACCTGGCAGTGTTTGGTGTGGCTCCACGATCTGAGAGGCTTTTTCCAACCTTAATGACTCTGTGGCCACCAAAGCCAGCAGACAGAACCTGCTCCAACATCCCCTTCCAAATTGTCTGGGACAACCCAAAATGGGCTGGGAAATGGACTCAGGTGACGTGAAATCACAGGTGAACTGAATACCCTCAGAGCAGAGGACAGCCTGGATGTGCCCGGAGAGGTGGTGGCGCCACCATCCCTGGATGTGTTTAAAAAAAGACTGGACGTGGCACTGGGTGCCATGGTTTAGTTGAGGTGTTGGGGCTGGGTTTGACTCGATGATCTTGGAGGTCTCTTCCAACCCAGTGATTCTGTGATTGTGTGATTGTGTGATTGTGTGTCACATGTGACCGAGCGCTGCCTTGACTTCCACTGATTCCAAGTGTTTTTCTCCCTGCTGTGTTACACAACTAAAGAACCCCGTGATTTCACAGCAACCCACACTGACACTCACTTCATCCTCTTCACTGAGAATAATAAATCCGCTCTGTTTATGTTGGTGAGAATAATAAACAATAATAAATCCGTTCTGTTTATGTTGGTTGGAATGAAAGAGAGACTGGGCTCAGGTCTGAGCTCACACCATTCCATTTTCCTTGGGGTAGTTTTGGTGCAGGCCAAAAACTAACCCAAGTCCAAAACTATTCCCGGGGAACAAATCTGGAGCTAGCAGGAGCCAGAGGACATTCCCAATAGCCCACAAACTGCACCTCCCCTGATTTTGGAGGCCAAGAAGGTTTAATAATACCTTCTTGAATTATTCCATGCTATTTGGAAGTCGAGCCCTAGGAATTAATCCAGGCCCAGCTAATTTAGCATTACAGATACAACCACGGGGTCTGGATCCAGGATTCCACCAAGCAAAGACAGCTTTGCATTCATAATTCCTTAAAGCTTAGATCATTGGAGCTTCAGATCCCTTAGGAAGTAGTTTTTGGAGTTCAAGGGCCTGAGAGTTCTCTTCCCTGTCATGGATACCCCATAACAAGTCTATACAGCAAAAGTTATGCCTTCCCCATGTTTGCTTTGTGAAACAGATAATTTAGTGCCACTGGAGCCATGGAAACAAGGGTAATTCCTGTGCCAGGGAGACCATAGAGCCACATTTGCACTTTTACAAACAAGATGTAAAAGGGATTGCCTCAAAGAGGTTGGAGTAAGACAGGACCTCATGAGTCCAGGGGTTAGGAACGGGGATTAGGAAAGCTCTGGTTCAAATGGGATCCTTGTGGATCACACCATGACCTCAAAGCCTCTCTCCAAAATGTGTTGTTTGTTAGAACAGGAGGAGCTGCTTGCCCACTGCAAGATGCTCTGAGTGGACAGGAATATTGAGGTATGCAGCTGGAATCAAGAACACAGTTGAGTACCTCACTATTATTTGCCTCTTCTTGGCTCAATTCCTACATCCTTTAAGTTCCAAATGAATGAGGGAGCTTTGAATGTTTTAGAAATGTGAAAAATGTCTGCTATTCCCTGGTGCACTGGCTGAAAACGAGTGTGAATTGACAATTTTGCAACTCATCTTCCAAAATTTGGGCCTGAGAGCAAGTCTTGGAATAAAGTACTTCCTCCAGCCAAGTTATCATCCAAGAAGGATCCCCAGAGCAGCCTTAAATGAATGAAACTGTGTTTTCGAATTTTATTTCTTTTTATGTAGCTGGAAACACATAAAAAAAATTACAAGATATGCCAGGGCAGGAAACAAATTTCTCGAGAACTTGCAAGATCTACATTTGAGAGAAGATTTTGAAGGGTATTTTGGGAGAAGTATTTTTTACTGCCTGAAACTTAGAGAACTAAGGGAAGCGAAGAGTTTCTGGGAAGCTGGTTGCTCTAGCAGAGGGACTAATATGAAGCAGACTCAGGCATGTGGTAGAACTAAGTGGGCTAGAAAAAGTCAGCAAAGAATTTGGAACCGAGCTGGTAGAGCACAAATGAGGTTCCAGGCCAAAGGCTGCTTGTTGCTCTCTGGAATTTAAATGTTGCTTAGCTGGAAGACCAAAATGTTGAAATTTATTATCTAAAGTCTAGTATTAGACCAAGGTTTTGCTGAGTGAAGAATTAATGTGGATTTATTTCCACACTGAGGAAACAAGGTTGTGGCCAAAGACAGATTCTGGAACACAGGACTCTCCAGGGGAGTTGGTGCTCCAAGGTTCCTTTTGTAGGTAGTGGAGAAAAAACAACCCAATCCAACAGCATTTTAGGTCTGTGTTTATCTCATTAGGTTATAAACCAGATCTGTTACATTATAATCTAAATATTTGTAATTAAATCATGTGAGTAATGCCAGAGGAGACAGTTATTTGCCAGAAATATTACAAATGTCTGCAATTCATTAGCAATATTTCATGTTTAGAGTCTTAACTGTTCCAGCCAGGACTTTTAGCTAAGGTATTGCAAACTCTTCTGCCAATCATCTGAACTCTTACTTTAAATCTGACACAAGGCATTGTTCCTGCAATAAAATAATTTCTTTAAAACCAAAAAGAGAAACTTAAACCACTGACAATTATTTGGTGCATCTCTGATAATTATTTGGTGCATTTGTGTGAAATAAAAGTCATTTAACCACTTTTTATTCTTTTTTTACCTCTGGAAGGATAAATAAACACCCCCTGAATATTGAAGAGGACAATTTAGGAAGACAGTTTTGGTAAGACTCAGATATGTAAAACACATTTCTGTTGAACAGCAGTACTTAATATTCTTCAGGGTTCTCTGATAGTTCTTTATATAACCAAACCCACTGGTTTTATCACTATTGTTAATTAGATCTCCCTAATGTTCTTCCCCTTAACAAATACCTATCAATGAAATTACTGCAATAACTCTTAATAATCTGTGTATTTTTTAAATTGAGATTTAACAGCACTTTTTTTTTTTTTTTTCGAGTTGCCATATTTTGCTAAAGAACTGAAAAACCCCAGACAGGATACTTGCCACAGTACCAATTACAGTTGCCTCACTGTGCAGAAAATGAACTCTAGTAAATACAAAGATTAAAAAGTTAGGATTGATTAAAGCATTTCCTTAACATTCTTTCTATTTTGAACTTCTAAACTACGATGAGCTACACAACCTGAACCCCAGCTCAACCTCCAAACAACTTCAATGGATATTCAGACTCAGAGAAAGAGGAACTTCCCATTTTTCCTGGGTTTTGGGCAGTCCCAACCAGTCTTGGAAGCTGCAGGCAAGTCCAGGTTTGCTGCCTGTGTCCATTTGACTGGGTCTGACCTCCTGGGAGCAGCCCATGACTCCCCCAGGGCTCAGGAAAAATGGACAAAAGCTCTGGCATGGAGCAAAGTCAGGAGCCTGGGTTTTAGAAGAGGAACTTCCAGCTGTCTGAAGAATTAATGGATGAGATCCCCCTGGGAACCTGTCCTTAGGGACAGAGGAACTGATCAGACCTGGCAGCTCTTTAGGGACATGGTTCTTCCAGAACAAGAGTTCTCCAATCCAACGTGTAAGAAATCAGGCAGGACAGCAGGGACTGGGCATGGCTGAGCAAGGAGCAGCTCCTCAAACCGAGGAAGAAGGAAATGCACAGCCAGTGGAAGCAGGAATGTGTGACCTGGGATATCTTCCTTTATAAACAAGTTTTTATTAGAGTTTTATTACAGCTGTTTTAGTCGAAGCCATCTTATTTTTAAGAAAAAATAACTAAACTTTGCAAGTTAGATAAGCATATTTTAACACTACTTAGGATACTTTAAAATTAAACAATACTTAATATGAATAAATTGTGGCAAAAAGAATCTTAAATTATATTAACTTAACAAAACTTACATGTAATAAAATTTTAAATTAATATGGTTTGGATGTGTATTCATTTCCTAATTTGTTTAGAGAGCCACACAAACACAAATATTAACATCACTTACTGTTCATTTTCATAATACAGCTTGCCAATGGCCCAGGCAATAATGATTGGACAGGGAATACCTGCAGGAGAAAAAAAAAAAATAGGAGTTAATCATGGATGGATGGATGGGTGGGTCCACGGTACCAAAGTAAATTGAGATTTGTGTGAGGAGAGTCTGAGTTAATGAATGGGAGACTCTAAATAATAGTGGTCCTGTCTTGGTCTGCTTGAAACATCACAACTGCTAAGATCTTTTAATTTAAAAATGAAAAATTATCATCTCAAGAAAACTTTAGCACCAGTAAGGGAAGTTAATAAAACCATTATCAAACACACACATAAATACCTATATTTCCATAGAAATGACCAGAAGAATTTTGGCTGACTTAAATGCAGTTTTGGTCCCTTTTCATCTTCCTGCACCTGATACAGCAGAATCTTAAAAGACAGTACTTTGAAGTGGGTGTTTAGGTTTTTATTTCCCAAGCTTTAAGAAGCTTGTAAACATATTGGGATCTCTAGATGAAGCACAATTTCAAAACTTTCAATTTTTTTTTTTTTTTTTGAGTGCAGTGTTCCTTATGAAACAGGATTGTGAGAAAGAATAGCTTGGTATCTTGCAGTACCAGAATTCTTGGGTTTTTCTCTTCCTGAAGGATCCAGGTACTTTTAACTTTACAGACATCACTGCACTCCCTAACAAGTGTTTATGTTAGGCCTTCCAAACCAGCTGAAGGGGATTTGCTGGAGGAGGGACCTGGAAGGGAGGAAAGAGTAAATGGAAGTGGCCTCTTGACTCACACTCAGGCAAGGATTAGATTTTGAAATTAAAAGGGGAGATTCTTTTTCCATTCCCCCTTTAACTTCTCACCTCAGGAAAACCCAAACAAGGCCAGCCTCACCAGCTCCATCCCCCATTCCAAACTGCAGGTTCATGCCTCTCTGAAACCACTGAAACCACTAAGGTTAGTGCAGCAGTGACTCTCATGAGTATCTGCTTCTACCCCAGTGTCTTAGGTTAGGTAACCAAAAAAAGTGTATTCTATTTCATCTCTTGAAAACAGTTGAGATGTTTATCTCTTGTAACTCCACGGGAAGGGGGGGGTGGATGCTTTCTGATAATGGGCCAGCCATTAAAGCCAGGTGGGGCAGTGTTATATTATCTCCTTCACCACCCGTCCATTCTCCAGGGGATATCTGCTGATAATTGGCCATGAAGGCTCACCAGTGACATCACACATTACATCATCGGGGATATCTGCTGATAATGGGCCATGAAGGCCCACCAGTGACATCACACATTACATCATCCCCTTGGGGGATGCGCCACCCATTGGGGGAGAGGCAACTGTTCCTACATGGATAAAAACTGAGACTCAGGAACAGCAGGGATCTGTTTTTTTTTCCACTGGATTCCCAGAGGAAGACCAGACCCATCTCCCACCGATGGACTTTTCTATAGAATTGCCCCTACTCCACAGAACCACATCTGTTACTCCAGGAGGATTTATTTGGACTGCTTCCAACACCCTGACCAACAGGGTGTCAGGTTGTATCCCTGACAAACAGGACTTTTGTTTGTTTGCTTGCTTGTGTTTTTTTTTGTACTACTACATTTGTATTCTTTTTTTTTTTTTAATATTCCTAGTAAAGAACTGTTATTCCTATTCCCATATGTTTGCCTGAAAGCCCCTCATTTCAAAATTTTAATAATTTGGAGGGAAAGGGATTTACATTCTCTGTTCCAAGGGAAGCTCTAGCTTTCCCTGGCAGATACCTGTCTTTCTAAACCAAGACATTCAGTGAGAGTAACATGACTTAAACCCTCACACAGGAGAAGAGGTGGATTTGTCTCTAACATAAATTCACCTATTTTAACCTCTCACTTGCTGCCCCTTCTGTGGGAAATGAAGGTTTTAAGGAGATGGAAAGAGAACCACAACACACAGGGGATGGGGCTGAGCTGCTCATCTTTAACCTCAGCAAGGAGTACAGCAGCTCTGATCTCCTGCCCCATCATCCCTAGTGGCTCCTGTGCCCTTCAAATGATTGTGTTTTGTTTCATCCTGTTCACCACAGACTCAAAGTGCCTGGTGCACTCATTTCCCCATGTTCTTGGGAGGAATGGACAAAGGAAATGGTGCCATGTCCCCTCTCCTGAAGTAAAATATTTTACTTTTTCTTGTTAAGTGAAAAATAGGGATTTGAGAATAAGTCTGGTAAAGAAGTGTATATGAGGGGACAGAGCAGAGCCAGAATGCACCTCAAAGGTGTCTGGAAAGATTTGTTCAGCTCACAGCACTTCTACATTAGTAATAAGGGGCTCAGAGGATTCTGACAGAGGTAGAGAGTGAAAACACCAGGGATCAAACCAGTTTGTAAGCAGCTGAATTTCCAGTTTGCTGAGAGAATTGAAAACTACTGCAGAAAAAATTGAATCAACTCCCCAAATAAACATTTTCTTTCTACTACAACTCCTCTTTCCTCCCATTTCATTTTGGATTGAATGATATATTTTGTTTCAAAGGCTGTTTCTGCCTCCCGAACTGCAATCCAATTACTTCTGAAGAGAGGGAGAGGCACTGCTGAACAAAATGTCATTCTGCTTTCACAAAAGAAAACATTGGTGACTTTTTTCCACCTTTCTTCCTTCAACAGAAAAGAACTGCCAGATTCACTAGTTCTGTTTGACCTCACATTTTCATTCAAGTGAACAAACTGCCTGCATGGGGTTTGTTCTGCCAAACATCTGGCCGAGTTCAAAACATGGAGATGTTGGTTGGGAAGGACCTCTGAAGGTGTTTGCTCCAATTTCCTGCTCTGAGCATAACTATCAATACTGCCCCACCTCAGCCAGGGCTTAGCCTGAATTTTTAATAACCCCAAGGTCAGAGGTTTCACAGCTTTTAAGTCACATGTTTCAGTGTTCCACCACCTCCTGGCACATTTTCTGTTTTCTTAACATCCAGCTGGAACCTCCCAGTCTGCAGTTTACGGATATTTTCCCTTTTTATAACATCTGCTATTAACAAGCAGAATTTGGCTCCATCATCTTTGTAACTATCTTTCAAATCACTCCTGGTACCAAACAGATCCCTCCTCATCTTCCTCTTTGCTGGATGAAAGAAGCTCAGCTCCTTCAGCCTCACATCACAGCTCATGTGCTTTAGATCCCTGATCACATTTTCAGCTGGAGAATCTCCAGTTTTTCCACATCTCTTTTTGACCTCAGAAACCACAATGGACCAGGGCATCCCAAAGGCAGCTTTGTCACAGCTAAGTCTTTGAGCAGCCCCAAAGATAGTACAAAGATGAAGTGTGACTCCCTGCTGAAGCTGTTTTCTAGGAACAAACCCCTCAGCAGCCGTGGAGCTAGACTGGCAGATAATGAAGCTCATTTTCAAGTCGGCTCCTCACTTAGAAGTGTTTGCTGAGACTGAGTGGTCCAGAATTCACCCCAGGGGGGTTTATAATATTTATTCTTGCCTCTCTTTGTCTTTAACACTTTAATGCCAGCTACCACAGAACACCATTTGAGCCACAAAGGTCACTTACACCATCCTATGAAGAGAAAGACCCATTTCCTCAGCTTATCTGTGGAGTAGGTCATCACTATAGCAGTGTGTAAGTAGCAGCCTTCCACAAACATCCAGAAGAAGTTGGTCACCACAAAATAATTGTAGACAGTGGTAATACATCGACACCAGGGCTGCAAAGGGAACAGAAAAGAATATTTTAAAATCATGGTGAGAACATTAAAAGATTCTTCATGTTGTTATTCCCTTAAAAAATCAGTGGTAGAATTCATTCATGGGATGCAGATTTATCCTGTGGCTTGGAATCACAATATTTTAGGTGCTGACAGGAACTCACAGATCCATCTCTGACCTCCTGCTGAGGCTGGCTTTGACCATAACATGCAGGATCTGCTGTATCTAAACCTGTCTGGAAAATTCAGGTTCCAGAACAGGCCTCCAAGAGGAGCAGGTCGTTTGACCACAGGTGAGCTGTGTCAATGTCATGTCTTGCTTCGTTTCCACTGAGGGGAAGAAGCATGACTGATATTTAAAGAAAAAAGAATACTTTAAAGGCATGGTTTTATCAGCCAATTTATCCCCTCTGTTCCTACCACTGTGCTTCATTCTGTAAGTCACACCATGTCACATGTCACCTCTGAATTTTGCCACAACCTGGACAGGAATTTTTTGTGTATCAGTACAGGAATCTCCCCAGAATGGCTGTGCAGTGAGAGCACAGCTGTGGGAAGCACAATTAGCTCCAGCTGGGAACATCCCAGCAATAAATCACAAGGAACTGAGGGTAATTTCCATTGTGCTGCTCACCTAAGTCTGGGAAAACTTCCCTCTAACCAAGCTGACATCGAGTGCATTCCCTGAAGCACAGCTCTCATTACCTGGGCTCCCTGCTAGCACTGATTTTGGTCATTCTGGTCTCACCATTCTCCAGCCTTTTCATAAAATCTAGTGAAGTATTTGCAACTTTTACCCTCAGTTAATTTTATTTTAGCCTTCATTGGCAGGAGATATTGATGGTCTACAGGCAGCCAACAGAGCAACAGATAAACAACCAAGCCCAGTAAAATTTTGAGGTTCAAGAATGTACTGGGCAAGAAGCAGAGTTACAAAATGACAGCCCATCCACAAGCTGTGATCACTTCTGTTTATTGAATGGAAATAAAAAGAAGAAATCTTTTGGATGTGTTAACACTTTCATTTCGGTAGTATTTCATTAATATTTGAAATTTAATTTGGCTTCACCCTTAAAATAGGATTAAAGCCCAAACAACCCAGAAGAAGCTGAAACATTTTGTTTTCAAAAGTTCATTTAAACCAAATTTCCTTTCCTTTCCTTTCCTTTCCTTTCCTTTCCTTTCCTTTCCTTTCCTTTCCTTTCCTTTCCTTTCCTTTCCTTTCCTTTCCTTTCCTTTCCTTTCCTTTCCTTTCCTTTCCTTTCCTTTCCTTTCCTTTCCTTTCCTTTCCTTTCCTTTCCTTTCCTTTCCTTTCCTTTCCTTTCCTTTCCTTTCCTTTCCTTTCCTTTCCTTTCCTTTCCTTTCCTTTCCTTTCCTTTCCTTTCCTTTCCTTTCCTTTCCTTTCCTTTCCTTTCCTTTCCTTTCCTTTCCTTTCCTCCCTTCCCCTTCCCCTTCCCCTTCCCCTTCCCCTTCCCCTTCCCCTTCCCCTCCCTTCCCTCCCCTCCCCTCCCCTCCCCTCCCCTCCCCTCCCCTCCCCTTCCCTCCCCTTCCCTCCCCTTTCCCCTTTCCCCTTTCCCGTAAATAAGAATTATATCCAAGTCCATTTTTCCTGTATCAGAAGTAAGAGGATTGGGAAGATTGTGGGACAGACAGAGACAAATAAAAATAATGGTGGTGAGATCTCCCCCTGCACGACTTCCATAGGAGACCAGGATAAAAAGAATTTTGAGCAAGTCCTTTGTGGGTTTATTAACACTGAATAGTGAACCAAAATTGCAGAGGTCACTAGTTCACACCTTTCTGTTTATTTGACTGAGGATTCTTGATCCCCACACAGACCCCCCATTAGGCTCCAGATAACTTCACCAATTCCTTCTTGATTTTTTTGTAAGCATTTTAAACTTAATGAAAAATATTTCCACATTGATGCTTCTGTATCTGTTATTTAATCTCCTCCGATCAGCACAGAAGAGATCACAACAACAGCTAGAATAAACGATGTTCCCTTTCATTTTGGTGGTGTTATTTGGGCTGACTTATCCCACAATCACATAACAAAGTTATCACCAAGCTTGTATAAAGCACCTTTCCCAAAAAGGCTGCAGAGAAAAGATGAGTTAATAAAAACTGGGGCATGTGATGATCCGTCCTTGTATTTGCAGATTTATATTTTCATTGTCATTTCGTGCTCACATTTTAAGAGGTATTTGAGTCCTGTCTCCAACAGATTTTTCCTAAATAACTGTAAAAATCTCAATAAAGACTTGCAGCATTATCATGAGAGCAAGTCACACAGCATGAAACCGTTGAGCATAAAGCTCATAAACTCCATCTTCTGGAGTGTGAGACTGTCAGAAACACAGACAGAGCAAACACTGATTTAACAGAATTTACATTTTCTCAAAGGAGCATCTGGGTGAATAATAATAGAGATTTATGCACGGACATCTTCTTTATTGTGGGCACTAATGATTTCTCTGTTTGTTTTCCCAAAGCACGGGACTGAAGTTCAGATGTCAAATCTTAGATTTGAAGAGCTAATCAAGGATGATGAGTGCCCAGCTGACACTGAAATGAAGGGCAGCATGGAAATCTCTCTGAGCACATGGATAGGCATCCCTCACAATATTTATACAAAGAAACTCAGCACCCCAACCTCCAGGGCAGGGCCCTGCCGCCTCCCAGCACTCACTTCATTGCTCTCGTGGATGTTGTGATCTATCATCTGAAGCAGAAACCACATCACATTCCTCAGGATGAACGTGGTGATCAAGTTCCAGTGGATAATATTCCGCAGGCATCTGATACTTCTGAACAGGGAAACACATTTGAGTGAACATATACAGTGAATATGCACACACACATCAATAGCTATATAAAGCAAATGAGTAAATTCTGTTAATTGAACAGTTTATCCCCCTGCAATCCTTCTGTTACTCTATGAAACAGGAGGTTTTTGTTTTTGCAAAGGCATGTACAACAATTTGTCTTGACAACACAACTGAATCAATTCAAGCAAGTGAAATAGGATCTACGGGAAAAAACAAACCATTCAATTCAAAAACAAAAAGCAAACATTCAAACTGTCATTTCATCTTTGGTTATTAGTTTTGCTCCCCTTCCCTCCATCTCTAGAACAACTGGAATTGATAGAAAAGCCTCTGAACAACCAGGCTGCCCTGGAGGCTGCTGAGTTGCTCACAGAAGGAGATTTAGTGACAAATATTTGTGCTGGAGTGGCAAAGCTGCAATAGTTTACATTTGGTTAATGCTTGAATATGCTCACCTGTGTGACTTTGAATTAATACAACAGGAGAGCATGAACTGCCTGGTCTTCAATCCTGGACTCAGCTGTCTGTACCTTAAACAAGGCAGAGCTGCACATCCTCCTTCATCAGGAAATATTTGAGTCTGTTTTTAGTCCCTCCCCAGCCCCCATTCAGGTGCAATGTAAATTATGAGCACAATGTAAAATATGAGCTACAGTAAGCTGGGACACAGTGCCATAAAACAAGAGAGGGCACATCTGAAATACACTTGCTGCTGGAAACAGCTCCAGGAGGCAGCCAGGGCACGATGCTATTGCCAGCAAAAAAAGCATCACTGAAGCAAGACAGAGTTACCCGTGATAGGTTCACTCATTTGAGACCAGAACATTTCTCTTCTGATTCTTTGTGAACTGGTAAAAGATGGCAAGTGCCAAGTTGCAGCGTTGCAGTTATAGAATCTTCAATTAAATGATCTTTTCTCAGCTAAAAGCAAACCACTGCGTTTATGAAAATCACTTCCACAGGGTTTCAAATAGCCAGAGCACTTCCTGGGATTTGGCAGTGGCTGCACCAGGCTCCCTGCTTGCCAGGGAAGTTGCCAGATAATGTGGGACAAACACAGAAAGTGCCTCGAAGCTGCTCAGCTGGAACTGACTGATCTCACCCCAGGGACAGCAAAAAGAGAGTCACAATCCAGTAACCAATTTTTTGTTGCCTCAGGTCTTTTTTGCATGGCAAACAAGCCACTCCTCAACAACAAACACTATTTTCCTACCATAAAGCACTCACTTTATTTTTCCTAGGACTAAATTAGTCAGTCTTAGGGCCAGAAGCAATTCTGTTATGTCCTTCAGCCTCCCAAATCTCTCAGAGATTTCAAGCAATTCAGCAAAGAAACAAACAGAAGACCTCCCACATATCAGATACTTACAGAGGGACACCCAGAGGTATCACCCTGCCAAGCCAATGTTAAAATGGCCTCTGAGTTTAGCAGCTCTGGCTGCCAGAATGAAACTGGTACTTGGCTCTGAGCACCTCAGTGACTTGTGATGAGTTAATCTGGAGAACAAATCAGCTGCTCAGACCCTTTCTCTTTAACCTACAAATTCCAAAACTGCTCTTGGACATGGCAGACAGGTCACTTGGAGAATTTCACTTTTAACAAAGGGCTGAGGTTCAGGGTTTGGCTTTCAAAGAAATGAGGCAAAGAAGCTGCCCATGCTGAGCCCCAGGAGACCAGCTGCCTCTGAAACATCCTACTCAGGGCTGTCCTCTGTGGATTGTCCTGCACATAAATGTCCTGCAGCTGCTCTTCACCTACATGTTTTATTAACTCCCTCCAGGTCAAGGATTAGCAAATGAAAGGATGAGTTTGAAACATTGCTTCTACAGAGAGATGGAGGCAGAGGACTAAAACTAAGGAAATTCAGGTCAAACTGTGAGTTATTGAGATGAAATTAATTGCTTTAGAGAGCTCTAACAAACAAAACAGATCTGGCACACTTGTCACCTGAATGTATTTCTTGGCAAAGGTAAGGTAAAGGAGTGGGAGAAAAAAAATCCTTGCTGCAGGCATCCATTTAGATATAGATATATTTAGATTTTTTTTTGTGTGTGTAATCATCCCATATGCTTGAACATCACTAAATCTGGCTGGGGAAATCTTACTGCCACAAGATTTATAGCAGGATATTGGACTGGACACACAGGCAAACAGGATCAAATGAAGAGTTGTAGCTTTTTGGTTCATAAACAAGAGGTTTTGCCCCTGGAGGACCCCAAATCCAAACCACATTGTCTTTTTTTTCTTAAGACAACCTCAGTGGATTTGATGATCTTTGAAGGTCTTTTCCAACCTTAACAGTTCTATGGTTCTATGTTTTTATCTAGTGCCTCCATGATCTTTGCCCTCCTTCTTGCTTCTTGGTTCCTACTGGTTTTCATTTCTTTGCCCATCGCTCTGCATCCTTCAGACTTTTAGTGATGTCTGTGCAGGACCCAGAGCAAGAGGGTCTGCTCTGCGCTGGAAACCTCCAATCTTAACAGATATGTATCAAAACACTCCTTGTTTTCAAAAAGCCTCGTTTGTTGAGGGAAGGTGTGTTCCTGGTATAAAATTAAGTAAAGTATAAATGTGTAAAGTATAAAAGTAAACTTTTCTTAAGTAAAATATAAAGTATAAATGTGGCCAGCAGCTGGAAATGACCAAACTGAAGCCTGAAGCTTTGGCTTTGGACATGAAACAGGGACAGTTGGCTCTCCTGTCCCACTGCCTTTAGCAAAAGCCGTATTTTGGGTACAAGTAACCTGACACCACTGCCTCATTCCCTTTTGGAGACTCTGGGCGTGTGGCTTGAATGGTAAATAGGTGCTTTCACTGCTAAAAAGCTTCCTGTCTTTGGGGCTAACAGAACCATGAAAGATAATGTGAGAGATGTCTGGAAGTGTCATAGACTTTCTTAAATAACTCAGGCAGTGATGTGACCCCAGGCACAGAATGGTTTTAACCTTGGTTTTAACCTTTTCCCTTGGTTTTTTTTTTTTTTTTTTTGGTTGTTGGGTTTTTTTTGGTTTGGTTTGGTTTTTTGGGGCTTGGTTTTTTTTTTGGTTTTTTCCCTTTGATTTTCTTTTAATAAGAGTCCCAAATGGACACTGAAAGTTTGTTATTGTTCACAACGAGCCCCGAGCCTGTGATTCTGCCCTCTAACCACCACAGAAATCACAGTGGCAGTAATGCAATTCACAGCCAAGGGCAGGGAAAGCTCGAGCAATAACTGTGTCAGGTTTGTAGTGGGGAGGGAGAATCTGCAGGATAATAAAGCGTGTGGAGGCTGCAGGGCACAGCAGTGCAGGGCTGCAGTCGATGGAACAGGGGAACAATCTCTTGGCAGCCACCTGAGAAAGCTGCTCTCATTTTCAGGCACTGCTGGTGGGTGGAATTATTGTAATTTAGTAGGTGTAAAGCATCTGGAAGGGTACTGAGGAAAGGATCTCCTCATTCCAGGCTTTATTCACACGAGACTGCTCTGCTGGGCTCAGGGGCTCACCCTGTGCACAGAATTCATCTCTGCAGCCAGGCTGGAGTCTGAGGTGGGCACTGAATGAAAGACATTTCCCAAACTGGGCAAGGAAAGTGCTGAACAACAGGAGACCTGCAGCACAGCTAAAGTTTGCTGAAAGGACAAATCTGACCTTGTCATACTCATTCATCTCAAAGCCTGAGGAAAAATCCTCAGAAGACTCATAGGAGTCATTTATCCTCCACAGGTCTTTTCCTGGCTCTTTGCAGATAGAAGGTAGCTTAAATTTATGAGCCTTAATTTAAATGTAAATCCTCCTGTTAGTCATGAAAATGACCTGTCCCATTTTGAAAACTTAAAACACTCCTATCAGTCCTCTATGACAATGAGCTCCATAGCTCCTTTCTCCTTGATTAATTATTGGCTTTGCTCTGTGGAAAAGTAACCAAGCCTGTGCTCCAGGAGCAGCAGTAACTGCCCTCATAGGCAGCACAGGAAAGAAATATTCCTATCACACTGCAACTGGCAGGAGGTGGAATTTAAAACGCATTAAGCTGTGTTACAGGTTGGTGAACTGAGCTTTTCTGGAGGCACGGGGGTTGGCATGAATGAATTCCCTCAAAATCCAGAAGTGAAGAAATTTGGGATTGCTCTTACCTCAGGAGGGGGATATCACAGTCTGGGGGTGGTGGCAGTGGCAACATGAAGGAAATGAGAGCACAGAGAGCACAGAGCTGCCTCTCAATAGGGAAAGAGTGGGAGAGGGGAGAAATGGGAGCTGAGGGAAGTGGGTGCTGAACTGCTGCTTCAGACACAATTAAAGCACTGCTGGGAAGGAATTGTCACTTACAGAGCCATTCAGAGCTCCCCAGCCCAAAGGATCCGATGATAGAAGGTTTCCTATTCATCTTCATGTCAGGTAACACCACTTATGCCATTTCCACTTGTTTTACAAGCCTTGATATGTGCAGAGTAGTGCAGGAACAGCAGCACAAATCACCACCCCAGAGATCCTGAAGGCTGGCACATCACAAGGCACCACAGACTGAGGCTACAGGCTTCTACTGAGGAGGAATTAATTATTTCCTTCCTACTCTAATTGTTTTCAGACAAAAATCACTGGTCAAAGCTTTGGCTGGACTCTTCTGCTAGCTCTTCCCTGGCACATGGGTCTGAGGATGGATAGAATAAACAGAGAAGTTGCAGCAATTCACTCACCACAGACTTTAAGATTGAGGGCAGAACATAAAGACATAAGAAATTCATGTTCCCTAAGACCAACGTGCCATTTAGGCTGGGACTCAGTCCCTGTGGGGATCAGGAAAATTAATTTGGGAAAGAACACTGGAAACAGGGGAGTTGAACTGCAAGTTGTTCCTTGCTCTTACCTCCTTGCTCCTGGAGATATTTCTGATTGAGAGGCCGCATTTAAATGCATTAAATTACCTCGTTGGTGGCCCCAACTCCTACCAGGACTCCTTTTGTGATTTATGTTTACTGGGGTCAGACCATGGATTACTCCACTAACATGATGGATTGAAGAGCTCATAACCTGTTATTCACAGTAAAACACCTTTGTCTTTGTGGGCTCCTCTTCTCTGCTTGTCTGCCCACTCCCAAGGGCTGGATGAGGAGGCATTTCCTCACAAATGCACCCCCTCCTGTCCTTTGGCAGCTGCAAGGTGAAGGAACAGAAAACGCCTGGATCTGGACAGCAAGAAACTGCTCATCCATGGGCTGTGGGAGGAGTGTTGGTGCTGCATCCTGCAGTCTAACAGTTCATGCAGCAATTTCCCTTCTAGCTGTGCCTGACAGCAGATTTTGGGCAGGAAAAATCCCCCTGAAATTCAGCAAGGTCAGACAGGCACAAGCAAGAGGTGTGTGTCACCCTGAGTGAAGGAGCAGGCAGAAGGAAAAGGATTTCCTTGAGAAAAGGACAGACTATTTCAGACATGGAGAGAAAAGATATTGCCACTGGAGGCATCTCAGCTTTGTAAGTGAAAGGGTTCATTGGTTCCTCATGATTTCTTAAGAACCAGTGCTTTCCATGCTGAACGGTGTCCAGACACCTCCTCCTGAAAGGGCAGGAATTTCTCATGAGGGCCTGAGGGACAGGAGTCCTGTGATGGGTTTGAGCAGAGGTGTCCTCATATCCTCACGTTTTCATGTCTTCATATCCTCATGTTTTCATGTTTTTATGTCTTCATGTCCCAGACAATTGATTAAGGAATAAGAAACACAAATACTGTTCTCCTCTATCCTTCCAGTTGGAGGGAATGATGAAGGAAGAGGAAGAGCCAGCAGATCGTCAATACCTGGCTCCGAGCATGGTGTCACCAGGAGAACTTTGTGGTTTTTTCATCATGGGTTGGTCTACATGGCACCAAACTTGTTTCAAGGGTTGGTGATGTGAGGTTTTGGGTAGAAGAGTGTAGCAAGTGACAGCACACTCTCATGGGAGACTGAATTATGAAGTGCCTGGTTTTATATTTGCAGGAATTTGGGGACAAGAGAAGGGAAACACAGTGCAGAGAAGAGAAACAAAGCTGGGGAAGAATCTGGAGCACAAGTTTAGTGAGGAGCAGCTGAGGACTGGGGGTGCTTAGTCTGCAGAAAAGGAGGCTCAGGGGGGACCTCCCCACTCTCTGAAATTCCCTGACAGGAGGGTGCAGCCAGGTGGAGGTCGGGCTCTGCTCCCAGGTAACAGGGGACAGGACCAGAGGAAATGGCCTCAAGTTGCACCAGGGAAGGTTTAGTTTGGGAATTAAAAAAAAAATTTCTTTGCTGAAAGAGTGATCAGGCATAGGAATAACCTGCCCAGGGCAGTGGTGGAGTTTTTGAACACCATCCCTGGAAGTGTTCAAAAAACATTTAGATGTGACACTTGGGGACAGGGTTTAGTGGTGGACCTGGCAGTGCTGGGGTAATGGTTGGAGTCAGTGATCTTAGAGGTCTACTCCAACCTGAATGAATCTCCATGGGCCTATAGGAAGATGTGTATATTCCAGTGGAGCCAGAGTCCCAGAGCCTGTCTCGAGCTGTGCTGGCCAAACCAGATGAGATTATCTGGGATCGGGGATGAGCCTCCCTCTCATCACCCACAGAGCACTCGGCTCAGCTCTGCAGCAGGTTGGACATGAAGAAGCAATTAAGGTGAAAACCAACAAGCTTTTCCTTGGCCTTCCTAATTAGTAAATAAAGGGCCAGGTGTATTGTGAGAAATTGCACACAACAACCCCTTTATTTGATGTGAGAACAGACCATGCTGTTCCCTGACTCGGCTTCCTAACACCGGCACCCTGAACTGCCTCACGTGCAGGGTGTCAGAGCTGGGCTTCCACAAAGGAAAACAGCAGCAAAGGGTAAAAAAAAAAGCAAAACTCTCCAGCAGCTGACTGCAGCCTGGATCAGAGGTGGAGAGAAAGAGCTTCTGATTGTCGTTGGAGAGAGAATGTCCTGCTAATTATTTCCACCAAGTGACCTTAATTGTGTGATTTGACAGAGAAAGCAGAGAAATAGAAACCCCATTCTTTTCACTTGCAAAATTGTGAGATCTGGAAAGGCAGAAAGAAAATCACATCAACTCTTTCTGTAAAGGTGGCCTCACTGATTCAGAAATGGACATCTATAAATAGCCCTGGTAAAACTCGAAGTAGCTTTCTGTTGATTTACTGGGTTTTTTCTCACTCTATCCATACAGTGGTATTTTTCCTCTGGGAGGCACAGAGCCACTATTTTCTGATTCAAAGCATGAGACAAACAATTAGCATTAACAATCATAATAATGTGCCAGAGTGGTTGAAAGCTCGCTGAATTAGTTGAATCATCAGCATAGAAATAATTGCAAATGAACACTTTATTAAGGAAGCTTGGAAACCTTCTATTAATTCATGTAGTATTCCATTAATAATGATGTTCAATTAAGACTGCTGTCCCAAAGTCTCTCTGGAAACAGCTGATAGGAGAAATAGGAGTGCACTTTGCTGGGGCCCTTCCCATTGCATGACTGGAACATGCCAGAAGGAGAATCATGGACAATACTTAAAAAACCATTTCCCCTCTTTTGTCTTTTCTAGGGCAGGCAAAGCACATGTACAACCCATAAATGGCACGGAGTGGGAAGAAGACCTCACAGCAAGTTATTTCCCAGGCTCTGTGCCTGTCAGGGCCTATTTGCTTTCACCCACATGGAAGTCTCCCTTGAGGTCCCCATGGTTTCCCCGGTGTGCTCAATCAGTGCACATATTCTGGAACTCCTAATGCTTCCAGATGGGAACAGCAGCTGGAGAGGTTGGCAGGGAAAATCAGCTTCTAGGTGGCAGTTGCCTGGGGGAATGTAAATATTCCCACAGGAAAAGCAAGGGGAAAAGCAAGGGAAGAATGGAAGCCTGTGAGGAAGTGACAGCTTTATCACGAGGACAGGAGTGAAATGCTCAAGTGAAGAGGAGAAGCAGCAGCTTCCATGAGTATTTAGGATGTGTAGAGACCCTAAAAAAACACCCACTGTGGAACCGTCTGTGCATTTGTCTTTTCCAAAGCTTCCCTCTCCTGCCTTCAAGCCAGTTTTTAATCGCAGGACATGGGGCATCCTGCCTGCTTTAGACACAAAGGTTTTCAGCACTGATGTTCCAGGGCTGGGAAGGATGCAGCCAACACAACACACAACAGGCTGGGCAGCCCCAGACTGGCTGTGCTTAAATTAGGGATCATTGAAACCCAGCCCCTGCATACTCCAAGAACACAACTCCAGCCTTGACTGGGCCACCAAGTCATCCACTGGAGAAAATTCCCAATTTTCACAAGAATGATAAAATTACAGATGACTTCGTTTAGTGCAGCATGTGATTGTGGCTGAAGAAAAAGATTTGGGACTCTACTCTCATTTGCTCTGCTAAATGGTGCTCAGATGCCAGTAATTTTTGAACAAAGAGAAAACAGGGCTGCAAGGTATCTTTTTAAACAGAAAACACCTTGCAGCTCAGGTTTTCTGCACAGGTTGAAGTTATCAGTCCACACTGTGGAAAGGTGAATGTTTTCCATGGAGATTGACCACTGCAGTGGGATTGCACAAATCAGAGACAGGACTTCAGAAAGCAGACAGGGAGAGCTCAGAGTAGCTGATCTGGCTTACAGCAGCTGTTTGGGAAATAAGAGTGCACAGCATGTCCTCATTCATAATCCCCTTATGGAATTATACAAAAAAAAAAAAAAAAATCTGAAACCAAATTAATTTAAATGACCAGCTAGAGAATTCAAAGGTTATGCCTTTTTTTTCTTTTTACTTTTAATACAATTACACAATTAGCAAAGTTTATTACATTATCTACATTTGCAGATCCTGAGGTGATAAACCAAGGAGGAAAGTCTGAGCTGCTGATGCTGCTGTTCACACTCTCCTTGGCCTCATTTACACCAAGACATGGTGCGAAATATTTAATTATTTTGGAGCATTTGGCCAGGAATTCAGGAAAGATTGGAAACCTCCCAAATAATCATTGCTGTGCTTGGTCTAAATTCCTCATTCTGATGGTGCTCAGTGGGCATTAGGAAATGTGTCCAGTGGCTCAGCCTGGGCACATCCCCAGAGAAGCTGCTGTTCCCATAACAGGCAGAGGCAACCCAGAGGCTGCCAGGGGTGTCCATGGCCCATTGAGGGGTGACAGAAACATCCACCTCTCCCCCTCTCATGTTTTAGCTGACAGAGCAATGTGAAGCAGCAGAATTCACAGAACCATGGAATTGTTTAGGTTGGAAAAGCCCTCCAAGATCATCAAGTCCAACCATCGACCCAGCACCAATAAACCCTGTCCTCAAGAGCCACATGCACATGTTTTTTCAGCATTTACAGCAAAGGTGACACCACCATTGCCCTGGGCAGCCTATTCCAATGCCCAACCACTCTTTCAGTGAAGAAATATCCAATCCAAACTTCCCCTGGCACAACTTGAGGCCATTCCCTCTCATCCTGTCCCTGTTCCCCTGGAGCAGAGCCTGACCCCCCCAGCTGTGCTCCTGTCAGGGAGCTGTGCAGAGCCAGAAGGTCCCCCTGAGCCTCCTTTTCTCCCGGCTGAGCCCCTTTCCCAGCTCCCTCAGCCGCTCCTGGTGCTCCAGAACCTTCCCCAGCTCTGTTCCCTTCTCTGGACACCCTCCAGCACCTTAATCTTTTAGATTAGGCACAAGAGAAGGTTCCTGAGTTTTGAACAACTACAGTGGAGTTAGTGAGTGACCTACATGTGCAATTAATTCCATGGGTGAAAACTGAAATTGAAACATTTAGTACCTGAACAGCTGCAGGTGCATCTGCAGTTCACAACTCTAAACATCATCTTGAGAACATAATTCTCTGATTTTCCTTCCCAGAGATGACTCAGGGTATGTTGTTTTTTAAAATCAAATTGCACTCCTGAGCATGATTCATATATAAACCGCAAAGATCTAACTTTGCTTTTCTCTTTTCTCTGAAATCTTGGAAAAGTTGCAATGTTTTCTCCACTGTTCCCAAAACCATCCCATCATCATCAGAAGCAGAACACAGGCAAGTCTTAGCTTGTCAGTCAACATAGATCTAGATCTTGTAAGAGCAGTTCTATAATCAGAATTCAAACAAGTTCATGTCCATCTCCAAAAACTCAGCCAAAATCTTGGCAGCAACAGAAATATACCAGCAATAACATATTTCTAGCACAGGATAGGAAGTGGCCTCCAAGTCTCAGATCAAGAAAGGAACAGAGAAAAAGCATTTCATAAATTCCTGATACTCTAGTTTGACTCTGTCTTGGGTTGGGTCTTGCTTGCTTGTCTTTGTACTACTGCATTTGTATTTTGGTTTTTTTGTTGTTGTTGTTTTTATTCCTATTAAAGAACTGTTACTCCTATTCCCATATTTTTGCCTGAAAGCCCCTAATTGCAAAATTATAATAATTTGGAGGGGAGGGGCGTGACACTCTCCATTCCAAGGGAAGCTCTAGCTCTCCCTGGCAGACAACTGTCTTTCAAAACCAAGACAGATTTCAATTTAAATTTTTTCCTCTACCACCTCAGCTCTGTGGGCTGGAAATCATCCTTTCATATCCACTCACAAATGTCTGTAGAGCACCTATACCCGTTCTTTTCTTGCACTGACACTGTCCTTGATCATAAGCAGCTCTTCAGTTTCCAGTGTTTATCCAATGGTGATGTATTTATAGGCAGCAACAACACTCCTCAGTGTCTTTCATTGTGCTAGGTGACAATACCACGATTTCAGATGCAGCTTGTGAAACCTTTCACATTTTAAGAACAGAGCTCTCTGGGCACACTTTTAATTACTGGTATTATTCCAGGAGCTCATGAGGGCCCTGCTCTCCAGGGTTTTATTTTGTTTGGGGTAGGCTCTATACAAAGAGTGTAAAGAACAAATCCCACAGATGTGAGATGAAGAGGGGGCGAGTAAAGGCAGTGAGAAGCAAAGGCAATGGCCTGTGGTTAATCAATAGGAAAAGTGTGGCATTCATCTGAGTTCATTGGATGAGGCTCTTCACAGAGATTCAGGCAGTACAGGCACTTGAGATGCTTTGTATTTAAAGATGGCCCCCTCACTGGGTTTGTTCTTTTTTACAGAGCTCCATGATTTTCATCCCTGCCTTTCTCCATGGACTTCCCTGTGGACTGTTACAGGATGGGACAGAGCTGTTCAAACCCACAGCCATTGCACCCACCCCAGGATTTATGGTGAAGTTTAACATTGCCACGTGCCTGAATCATTAAGGAAGGCTCTGCAGATGGAACAGACTGAACTAGGCTGGGTGGGAAGGCAGGAGATGAGGGGAGGACACAGAGCTCTGACATGAACTGTTAGGTGATGTCCTGACCTGGGACTTGCTCTTTCCCCTTGCTCCACAACAAAAAAGGATTGTGCCTTAGATGTGGAGCCTGCTCTGCTCTAATCACATCAGAAACCTCATCCTTTTAAATGAAAACCAGAACTAATCGTGGAGATCTCCTCCCCACCTGAGATACCCTCAGTCTGCAGGTTCTGAGAGGTGCCACATCACTTTGCTCGATGAAACCTGCTCTGTATTGATGCTCTGCATTTCTCCTGACAGGTTTCTACAGATCATTTAATCAAACTCTTCCATTCTTGCACACAGAGGCCTGCAGCAGCAATCCTGCCAATCCTGCACCAGACTGAAGAGCAACAGGGTAGTTCAAAGGAGCTTGGAACAGGATAAAGGAAAGTAGATAGGAGATGGTTGGGGGGGAGGGGGAAAGAAGTGGCTATATTGTTTTAGCAAAAAAAGTTCCAGTCTTTTGGGGAGAAATAATATGTGGGATTTAGGAAATCTGTATGTAATCATAAGAAAGAACAGGGACACTGCCTCAGGACTATGAGAAAGAAATGTATCAGATGCTTTACTGGGGAAATAGAAAGAGCTAAATTTATGGGCAACAGGAAAGCAGAATTTCCCTCAAAACCTCAATTTGCTTTCACTGCCACCACAGTAGTGACAGAAGACGTTATGACAATGTTTGTGGGTTTGGTTGTTTTTAGAGCTGCCTTTATCCAGCAAGGACATGTCATTTTTAATCTCCAGCCTATCTTCCTGTCAGCACCGTCCTTTATTAGATTCGAAACTCAGCAGGGACGTGGATGCTTCCCAGCACAAATACCTTTCTTCCCCAACTTCTTCTCTGATAGCCACTGCACAAATAAAGCTTCTTCTGATGGAATCCACCCAGGTCACTGCTGGCCCCTGCCAGCACATTGTTTAATAACAAGTCAGGAGTTTTACAAAGGACTCCTATTCTACCTCAGAGGATGTTCTAACAGCACAGTGACAAGGGAAAATCCAGGACAAAGCAATTTAGGTTTCTGCATTATCAGCAACAGCAAAGGGAAAGTGTGATTCAAAAGAAGTATTTTAATCCTTTGGATTTTTTTTTATTATTTTCTTTTCCTTCAGCTTGATTGGTATTGCTGATAGCAGGATTCCTCCCTTGGAAAATTTCTGCTTCAGCAGTGTGAGATTGTGATTCAGTGGGGTGATGAGGCTGAGTCAGTGGGAGCTGCCCGTGTGCACCTGAGGGAGGGAGCAAACCTTGACTATTAATGAGAACAGACAGACTGTGAGAATCCCAGCAGTGCAGATCCATTCAACAATGCCAAACGAAGTGCCCTGAGCAAATCTCCCCAGGGCCTGCATTGGAGATCAATCCACCTCTGCAGCACACTTTGTACACAAACTCTTTGTGTTTCCTTCTTGGTGTATTCCTTTTTTGAGTTTGTTTGGTTTTGCATGGTACAGACAGCATGGCTCTCTCAATTTTAGGACCACCTACATTTAGACCTTGAGAAACTGATGTTGACTTGGACCTTCAGGAGCTGCCTCAGTGACTCACTGGCATTCAGCCAGTGTGCCAGCAACAATCAAGCGCTCTCCATCACTTGTTATTATTTAGGTGCTAAATGAGATGTTTACTGGCTTGTTTGCCATTGCACAGGTTCAGATGTGACAGAACTGGAGAAAACAAGGCTGAAATGGGTCTGCACAGGAAAAGGGGGCCCTGGCTGAGCTCTCATCCCCTCCCTGTTGTGTTGGGGTCTCATGGACACAAATGGCAGGTGATTTCATCACCTGCTGCTACATCTGAGATTCCTGACCCTTAAAACAGGTGTGTGATTCCCCAGTGTTCAGGGACTTTTCTGCTAAATGGAGGGTGGGTTGTGAATGAAGGATGAAGTTGCGTAAGGAGTCAAGGAAGAATGAAGCTGGGTACCAGGAGACAGGATAAAGTTCGAAAAACAGGGTCAAGATCCAGTTCCGTCCCCCTTCCCACTTCAGCACAACTTAGGAGAAGTTGGAGAACTAAGCCCCACTGGACTGGGGCAGCATCAGTGATGGTGAAACTCATTTCCAAAAGCAGAATGCCCTCCTGACCAGGCAACACTTTTTGCCACGCCAGACAAATATTTCACCTGCTCCTAAAACCCTCAGAGGGAGAGACCCCAACTCCTTGCCAGCAGCAGAGTAGGTGTGCTCCAGCCTCCCCCTTGAGACAGGGCTGTCTTTGGGATCCACCTGCACTGACAGAGCAAAGGAAAATTGAGCAGGTCATGGGGGAGAAGCATAAAAATTGGGGGCAGATGTAAAACTTGAATCTTCCTGGAGGTCTCCTCTATTTTCACCCTCAGCAGGGTGAAATGAGGTGGATGGATGGAGTGGGGCAGGAATAAGGAACTGGAAGATTTCTACTTTAGGTCAAGACGAGGAGCTATCAGATCGTATTTTTTTTGGCCAGGAATTACCTAAATTCTCTCCTTTCACCCAATTCCATCATACCTTCTTCCATCCAAAATAAAACAGCATTAAAAAAACGTCCCAAATAATAGAAATTGATTATCAAAACTGATTTGTTCTTGGGGCACTTTTTAGAGGTAAATGTGATGAAGATGTCCATAACCCAAAATTTGGGTAGGGACAATCTGCAATGAAACATGAATTTGGGTTGCCTTCACTGGAACATCTCCAGAACATTGGAAAACGGATGTGTATCGACAGACCCTGAGGAATCTCATGCTGGCTATCTCTGGCTGCACACTGGACACATTTTGCATGACACAATGTGAATTTGAAAAGATGGACTACCTCAAATAACAGCATGTACAGGGAAGTACTTCATTGCCACTACTTAGTTGTTGTTTTTAATGTTGTAGCTTATTGCAAAATTTAAACCTTGAAGTTTAAATAACAGAAGAACAATTCAGAAGAATTCAGCTGGGCCACCTCCGTGTTTCAAGCTGGATACATTTATACCATCCTACCTAATTGTTTTTGTGTTATTTACTCAAGCATTTATAAAAGACTGAGCATAAAAGCAGGGAATATAGTTACTTCAGTGACTAATTTGAATTCCTTATTCAGTGCAAATTAATTCAGGTCTCCAAGCACTGTGGGAATTAGTTTTATATGCACTGTAGAGGGCTTGAAATGGAAGTTTAAATTGATGCATCATAGAAGTTTCCATTTAATGTTTAAGGTATTTCTTTTTGTTTAGCATAGATTATTTTGTTTACAGATGCTGGAGTGTGAGAAGATTCCTATTGTTATTAGAAAAGGCCTTGTTAGGAATGCTCAGAAGACTTAGCTAAGACTTTAGGGATGCTCTGCTCCAGGAAAACAGTAATTCTTGCACTGTCAATCATCCTTTTGTAATCCTAAGCAGGAGGAAGATGTCCTCCACCCACAGTTTATCCTCTGCTATTAGGACAAGGTTTTTCTTAAGGATTGTCATTGCACAGCAGTCAGTGGAGCTGGTTTTAAATTCAGGTTAAACTCTGCTGGACAACACAGCACAAATTATACAGAAATGCCAGTCATGGAATGCAAGAAATAATATATTATTAACCCACCAGGACACTCCTATGAAAATATATTCCTGTGATTCAGGCTGTGGACATACATATGGTGGTCCACATCTACTTGTTTTGCACTAATTTGCCTTTCCTCCTGACCTTTCTTTTCCTTGTAGCCTTAACTCTGCTTTCACTGACATTCACTCGCCAAACTCCCTTCTGCACCCCAGACCAGATCAGGGAAGGGTTTCTATGCAATCTCCTTGATTTGCATTCATCATTTCATGAGCACTGCTGGGGATTAAGCTCCACTAATGATGTTCCTCTTTTTATTTAAGAAAACTTCTAAGCCCTTTAATGAAAGAAAACCCAAAATTAACCCAAAGCAAAATGGAAAAATTTTGTTCTGTCCCCTTTGGTTTAGATCTGGGTTTTAGCTGTCAGGGAATGCAAGACATTATCATGTTCTACCTTGTGAGAAAACAAAACTTGCCCCCAAAACTTGCAACTTGACACACTCACATCCCAGTCTCCCTTAATGAAGAACCCTGCTCACTGAATTTTTTTTTGCTGCATCAATAAATCATGTTCAGCTCTTTCCCTGAATCCAAAGAGGCTTTAGCTCCTACGCTCAGGAGGAGCTCATCCAGCACATTAGTCAGCAAAACCACAGAACATAAAAGCCATGACCACTTTCAGGACCATCCCTGACCTGGACAGAGCCATGAGAGGGCCGGAGCAACCCAGTCACCCAACCGAGTTAGAAACATGCAAACACATTACTCACCTCAAGCACAAGAAAAGCATAAAGGCAACTATAAGGGCCCCTACTGAAATACAGTGCCCCAGGTAGTTTATGATGAGAGCAATCTTGTAATGGAGCGCATACTTCCTCTGGAGGCAAAGAGATAACAGGATTAAATCAGCATCAGTCTCCCAGCACTGGCATTCAGGAATAGTTTATCACTTCAGAAAATAGTGATAAATAAATAGTGATAAATAGTTTTTTCACAAAAAACCAGTAATTATTTTTCTCAACTTTACAATGACATAACAGACCCAGGGCTTGATGCCTCTGTGTAAGGCAAACACATTGCCCAGGCGTACAAGTACAGGCTTGATGTCATTTCAGTTTAGGATTTGTCCACAGTTTCTTACAAATATCTGCAAAAAAAGTTATTTCGTTCCCACTTTCCCCCCCCTTTTTTCCCCCCATTTCCTCAGGTTTCTTTATTTTAAACCTTTGTCATTTTAGGCGACAAACCTACCAAAGGCACATTTTCTCCGAGTTTTAAAAGTTATAAAACATTATTTTCTTAGGAAACAGCACGGTCTTAATGAGCCAGGTTATGCCACTTTCCTATTCAAATGGCTTGGTTTTCACACAAAAATGTCAGTAAGAATAAATAACAATAGGCAGATTTTCCTCTGAGGGACATTCCTTGCAGGCTATGATCTTTATCCTTCAAACCCAGGACAGAACCAATGCAGACTAAAAAAGCTGGAACCTGGTGGTGTCCCTTCAGTTCTGGGAGAGCCTGACAAACCAGGGATCCTGCTGGTTTTGGATCCTATTATTTCTAACAGTAACCCAAATATGTGGTGAAATTTCCTCTATTAGTGTCTGTTTCCTAGGATGTGGGGGAAATTGTTGGTAGGTTCTTGATCCTATAAACAAAAAAATAAGTACAGAAATGCTCGCATCTAAACCAGTGAATTTTAGGGATTTAGTGACCAAAATTTGACCTTGCAGAAACATCTTTATTGGTGGGCTGCTCTTGGCTTTGGAAAAAGGAGAAGCATCTCCTCTCTTTGCCTGGCTAAGAAGTAAAAAGACACTATTCAGATAAATACTGCAGCTGGCTAAAAGAGGTTTGCTACTGGAAGACTAAATGCCCCTGAAAAATACATTTATTTATTAGTTTTGTCATTTATTGCTTTTCAAGTTAAGCAGATCTTTCCCCACACTGAGATGTTGCCCTCCTTCAGAAGAACAAGGCTTTTAAAAACCAACCACCTACGTTTCCTCCCTTGAGATAAAAACATGAAAGTAAAATCCTACAAATGGCATAATTTTTTTAAAACATTTTGGGTGAATTTCTTTTTTTTTCATTTTTTCACCTAACAATTTCCCTTCACATTTTACTCTAGTGAAAGGAATTTGTCAGTGAATGAATGTTTGGCTGAAAATACAACCAGCAGCTGTAGTTAATCTGTTCCATTGTTCTGTGAAGATAAGCATCTTCCAGCACTTTGCCAGAGAGCCAGGGAGCTCTCTGGGAATCATTTTTGCGATGAAACCTGCCTGTATCTTCAGCTCACAGAGTAATGTGCTGTTTCTGGACAGAACTCAACCACGCAGAGTATTTTTAAGTCTATTATAAAATCCCCTAAAATAAACCTCCCCATTCACGGGCCCATTTTTTGAATCGCCTGGAGGTGAAAAGAAAAAAAAAAAAGCAACAAAAGGAAGCAACGGAATGCAAATTCCACACTGTGTTTTATTTATCCTTCAGTCGAGGGGACACCTGAAGGGAAAGAAAACTCACTTGACCTGATGTGCCTACCTGTTCAATGATGTTTCATTCAACAAGGCCCTGCCAAACTGCAGGGCTCATTGACTCTCCTGCTTAATTCACAGAGCCAGAGGATCACAGAACATCTCCAGGGATCCAAAAGGATCATTGAATCAACTCACTGCTTCTCACAGCACTACCAACCCCCAAACCCAGCTGACTAAGAACTTTCCTCAGAATTGCTCATTTAGTGCTAGGAATCTCCTGGAAGATGGCAAACCTTGTGCTTTTCCAGCACGAGGTTCCTGCTCTTTAAGTCTCACCCTCCTTTGGCTCCTGACCACTATTTTAACTTCACTCAAGTTTTAAGAAGGTCTGGTTCCAAACATGAGGAGATTAATTGGAAAAATAAAATTATTAAGCTCCTGTCTGGTGCACTGATGCTGAAGAAAAAATAGGCACGATTTTCATATTTTCTGCTTCTGATGCTAACAAGGTTTCCTGAAGGCAAATTCAAATATCATAGAAACATGAACTGCCTTGGTGCTTTATGGAAAACTAAGCTGACAGGGTGGCAAGATCACTTTCCACCAACCTACATGCAATCTGCATCTTTGCTGGAATGGGAGACAACACCTTCAGGGCTGAAAAGCACGTGCCCAGAAAATCATGTGTTTGTTCCCCAAAGCTCACATAAAATACTTGCACAGCTCTTTTCTGGCTCACCCTCTTGGACACCGATACATTTAAAATGTCAACAACCTTCTCCTGTTACTCAATATCCTCCTGCTTGCAGGAAGATGCTTCACTTCACTAAAACAAACATTTAAATTCTGTTCAGGCTTAGGAGGGGGTTTGCTAGATTAGAAATGAGCTAGAGAAAGAGATCATAGAATCCTGGAATGGTTTGGGTCAGAAGGGACCTTACTGACGATTCCTGCCATGGTCAGGAATGCCAACTACCCGACCAGGTTGCTCAGAGCCCCTGACCTGATCCAACTTGACCTGGAACACTTCCAGGTGATGCCTTGGGAAGGCTGAGCTGAAACAGAGACTGGACAGAGCTAGAGAATAAAGTAGGTATTTATTGAAAGGCCTCTAGGATCCACCTTGGGCAAGATAGGAGCCTGACTAAGGCTGCACCTAGGGTGGACTAAGAATGGTCACAAAATGGCTGAATGGTCACGAGGTCTCACATATTTATAAGTTTTGGTGCATTTGCATATTGGGGTTTAATTGCCCAATTAACAGCTTCAGGTTGTGAGGTCTCATCCTTCTTGTTTGGGGATGGGGAATCCAGAGACTGGGGAATCCAGAGATGGTTTTACCTGCTGGCCACAGCAGGTCACACCACTGCAATCCCATTCCAGGAGATTAAGACGTGATAATCACACTTACACCAGGCAGGGCAGAGGTGTCTCCCAGGAGCTTTTTATAACTGAGGAATTTGCACAATGTCTTTCCCTGCACTTGCTTTGCACATCTAAGGCATGGTGGGCTCCCCACAGGCAGGCTTCAGGCTAATGACAGAGTCATTCCATCTAGGGCACTTTTCCCCTTGCTTCAGCTAGAATGTGACTGCTTAACCTGTCCTAAACAATTCAGTGAGTGATTTGAATCAATAAGCTCCTAACAGCAGCACTCTTAGGCCATCTGACAAGGATCTTGCTTCCTCTAACAGAACTCACTGACAGGTCCTGCCAGCGTTTACAGCTCATGTCTCCCTGGGAGGCTCCACACGCCACTGCCAGTCAGTCACTTCCGATTTCCTCCTGGTGCCAGATGATCTCAACACCAGCACAGCGTAAGGACACCTCTCCAAAGACTTCCAGAAGCAACTGGGAAGTATCTGTGTCATCCCAGATGACTGAGCTCACTGCTTTCCCGTTCTGAGCCAGCTGGGAGCTGCTGTGGCTGATGTGACCGTGCTCCTATGCAGGATATATTAATCTGAGCCCAGCGTGGTGCTAACTCAGCTACTCAGCTTGAAGCCACTTCAAAACATCAGCAGAAGCAAATTCACATACAGCTGCCACAGATCACAACACCGAGGTTCCTGATTTATAGCTCCTTTTAGAGGCTAAGATGTATCTTTTGCTGCCTGAGACACTCACTTTTCCTCTAAGAAAAGCAAAGATTTGTGTCGGATGCAGTGAAGGCCTTTTCAACACAGGAGCTTGTAGGCTGAGGAGGATCTTTCCATTTGTCACACATCGTGCCACCAAACAGCCAGCTGGATCAAAATTATTTCTCTATCTTGCTCCTGTGCCTGGAGGAGGAGCCAACTATCTGTTCAGAGGGTGAGATTCAGTCTGACATGAGGACACCAAGAGTTGGGTACCCACCCAAGGCAAGGGTTAGAAGTGGTTGTGCACACACAGGCACCTTGTGTCCCCTGAGGGGCACTGTGGACACTTGTGATTCCCAGCTGGTCCTGGTGACTGACCCCCATGACTGCTGCTGAATTAGGAGTGTTAAGGTTGGAAAAGATCTCTAAGATCATTGACTCCAACCACTCCATCAGCATAACCCTGCTCACCACTAAACCCTGTCCCCAGGTGCCACATCCACACATTTTTTGGACACTTTTAGGGATGGTGACTCTGCCACTTTCCTGGGCAGCCTGTTCCAATGCCTGATCTCCTTTTCAGTGAAGAAATTTTCACTAATACCCAACCTAAACTTCCCTTGGCACAGCTCAAGGCCATTCCCTCTCCTCCTGTCCCCATTCCCTGGGAGCAGAGCCTCACGCCCCCAGCTGTCCCCTCCTGTCAGGGAGTTGTGCAGAGCCAGAAGGTTCCCCTGAGCCTCCTTTTCTCCAGGCTGAGCCCCTTTCCCAGCTCCCTCAGCCATTCCTGGTGCTCCAGAGCCTTCCCCAGCTCTGGTCCTTCCTCTGGACATGAAGAACACAGGTATTTCAAAGGACAGTCACCTGCCAGATGCATGGAGACACTGGGACATTTTAAACTACACCACACAACTACATTTAGGAACTAGATCTCAGTCAGAGCAACAAATCAGTCCCAGAGCAGAGTTTTATCAGCTACTGCCACAGGTCTCAACCACAAGCAGAGCATTGATATAACCCAGTGAATGTGTGTTACTGAGCTGATGCCCCCTAAGACTGACCCACAGTTGAAAAAAACCTTAAACTTCTATTGCTACTTTACCAAAACTCTGTCATAAAGCATAGGATTGATGTTGAAAACTCATCCCTATCCCCTGTTATCAATCACTGAATTAAAGCCATGTGATTCTTTAGCACTCTGTGAGTGGTCGAGCTTAAAAGCAGTGTTGGTGTTTTTTTGATTAAAAATAGACACAAATCACAGGGCATTACCCCCTGGCTGATGCTTAGCATCTGCTAAACTCGATAAATAACAATAGAGCCACTTGTGTGCCTGAATCTCACCTTTAATCAAAATGGAGCACATCTGTGGGGATTGTTCCTTTTTTCCCTTTTTTTTTTTTTTTGAGATCACAAAGTATTCATCCGTAACACAGAGCATTATGAGAGATTTCAAAAATATTCACAAATATTAATATTTGCAAAGCTTGTCACAAATCTTTAAAGGTCTAATAAATGAGTTTTTAAGCCTCTGTAAGCAAGGGTGGGGGAACATCTGCACTTTCATCTGTTTAAGAAACATGCTATTTAAGGAGTTTTAAGCTATCACCATAGCTGCAAAGTTTTCAAAAGCAAAAACAGAGCAAAGGGAATAATCCTGTCCTCTAGTCACAACACTTCTCCTGCCTCTTCAAATAAAGCCCCTCTGCATTTGCTCGTGCACAGGCAGCCACTGTTGGGAGCCATGCAAACACATAATGAGTGTTATTAAAATGCAGCAGCGATTTCCTGAGCGGGTGCAGCTCACTTCTCCCAGCTCAGGTTTCCTGTATCACCTAAACCACATCACAGACACCGAGGCTTTGCCCAGCTCTGCTCCCTGCTCTCCAAATCAGCGCTGGCTGTTGCACATCCCCTCTCTTGCCCATTTCTAAGACATGGTCAGTCTGTCCCTCACAGTCCCCCAGCTTGTGCCAGTCCCAGCACTCCTGCAACGATGCACTGAGATAGTTTAGGGACCTGATTCATCCAAAAACATGACCCAGCAGCAAGTTAGCTTTGCATTTGAAATTGGAATAAATTGTAAGGAGGGGCTGCACTAGGGTGGTGCCATGGCCTAAACTGCCATGGGAGCCTCTGCTAGAACACCTTTAATGTCCCTCTGGGTGGCAGTCAGGTACTGGCACAACTTTTCTTAATTCCTAGAAGCCTCTAAAGGGGGGATTAAATTAGCCAGGGGATGAGAAAGGTTCTCCTCAGCAGCTTGTTTGTGGTGATTTTTTTCCTGATTCACTGGTGATAACCCACACTGACCAAGCACGTGGATCTTACAGGACGGATGCTGCACCACATCCTGGCTGCCTGGGGGGCAGCACCACTCCAGAGAGTCCCCGAGTACTGAATGTGGGATCTCATCTTCCTCCTCTCTGTCCTTGCCATGGCACAACTACAAGGACAGAATGAGTTGAATGAACCCCAAAACAAACCAGTCTGAGCTGCTGGGTTCCACTCTGGCTCCTCAAGGGAAAAGCCACTCCTGGCAGAGACAGCACAAAGCCTTTGTGGGGTTGTGTCCCACCACAGCACTCAACACAGGAGGAAGAGTATGAAGGGCTTGAAGGCTTAAACTGTGTGAGGGTGAATGTTTAGGACGTCTCTGAGACATCTGGAAAGAAAAAGGCTTTGCATAATTCCTCACAGCCCTCCTGAAGGAACTTAATCCCATATGCTAATTTAAATCTGCTAAATCTTATATCATGCAAGACTGGTTCGATCTCTTAAAGACATCTGGGTCCTGAGTCTACTTTTTATGTATTTTTTCTGTTGCTCTCCCTTTACATATTTGCTTAAGGAGAAATGACATTGAGATCTGGAAAGGTCAGTTGCTGATGAGACCTCAGAATGAGCAGATATAGGGTGGAATCAGCTGGTTGAACTTATTTTTTAGTGCCAAAGAGGCTTTAGGTCTTATTGTTATTATTACTAACATTTACTGTAGCAGCTGTAGGCTCTGAACAAAGCTAGGAAAAATCTGCATAAACACACATCATCAGGGACAGAGTGAGATAAAGCATCCTTTTTCAAAAACCATGTGAGTAGGGGATATGGAGAGAGGATAAGTGATTTGCCTCAATTCACAGGAAGGTTTTGTTATGGAGACAAAAATGGAATCTCTCTCACAAGTCCCAAATTAGCACGTTAACCTTAAATTTAGTTTTGCATTCATTTATGCTGAGAAATGTCATGGAGAAGAATGAAGGGAAAAATACAGACCTTGTCATCCAGAATAGGCTCACACTGAGAGTAGTTTATCTTGGAAGCCCATGTCCCATTGCCCAGGCATTCTCTGTAGGCATTTCCTGGTACAGACCAAAATAAAAGAGAGATGAACACTCTGTGCTGGACTAGAAACAGCATAGACATTTCACAGGTTCAAGAAAAGAATTGACAGAACAGATTATTTACAAGGCAAATCAATTTATCCCACTTCTGTGAGGATTGGAGCAACCCACTGAGAAGAGGAGAAATAAATAACCAAAACACATCTACAGACAACGAGTATTTAAAGGTATTTATTAATAGTTTTTTCTTCCAGAATATGAATTCAGAAGACAGCAAAGGTATGAGAACATTGCAACAGAAACCATTCCTGGTGTTTTCCCATGGTGCCAGTTCTCACAGATCATAAGTGAAAATCACAGATTACTGAAGTAGAGATTTAATGCCCACATTCAACATCATCCTGCAGGGCTCTAGGAACTACATGTGGCAATACTGGGGTGAAGAGGAGAGTTCAGTTTCTGGCAAGCACTCTCTTCATCCCAAGGTATTCCAAGGGAAAACTGCAGTTTTCCTGTACGAACCTTCCTCCACTCATCAAAGGCACATCCAATCCCAAACCCAAGAGGTTCTTGGTTTTTTTTTTTTTTCTGTTCTTATTTTGAACTGTTTCTTAGAAACACGAGAACTAAAATAAAACAGGAAATCCAGAAAGATCCCCAAAGGACAAATACAGGCAACTTCCTGATGCACTCTTCATGATGTTGTTGCTGCCCTTTACCCACTTTTTTTTTTGGGCCTTTGCCACGGTCATTTCAGGCAGGAAAATCAAATGGTCCTAAATGTGCTGCTGGCACCAGCCTTTGAAAAAGGTAAGAGACCTTTGAAAAGGTGTTTTGTCGTGCAGAGAAGGGAAGTCAACAAATAACAGTTCCTGCAGATGCTCCAGATGACACCACACAGATCACTGAATTTCACATTGCTGGTGTCTATTTGCACTTTTTCACAGGGTTTTTGTTGTTGTTGTTGTCGTCATGGTTGTTGTTGGTTTTTTTGGAGTGCAAGGCCAAACAAAACAAAACAGTCTGAGTGGGGTTTATGTGGTAGGTTCTGATTTACATCTCTAAAAGCTCATGCATTTGTCCCCTCCTTTGGCCAGTGCTGAAGCTCTCCATGCAGAAGTACTGCTGATTTTGAGCCTCTGCAGCAAACTCCCGACTCTCCAGATGAGCTGATGCTTAGTCGGATGTTGAGTCCCACTTCCAGGGTACTGCTCATATGAAACCCTTATTTTATTCATTCAAACCCTGGCTTTACTCATTCTGACTCTTCATTTTCCCTGGTTGTAATCCCTTCAGCTCAGCTGTGGAGAGCACAAACACAATCCACCCTGTGAGGCGCTGGGAACGTACAACCCACATGAGTGCAGTTCCCTGAGCTGTCACAGCACATCTCCCACACGGTGAGGGTATGAACAGGAGGGGGGAAATCAAACTCTGAATTTCTCTCATCCAGGATCCCCTCCACTATCAGTCACTTCTCAGAAACAACAGCAGCAAGCAGATCTGGCTTCTGGGAATCTCTCATTCCAAACTCTAGTTGTCATAACTAATTTATATCCCATTGTAAACGTCCTTCTTTCTTTTCTTTCTTTTCTTTCTTTTCTTTCTTTCTTTCTCTTTCTTTCTTTCTTTCTTTCTTTCTTTCTTTCTTTCTTTCTTTCTTTCTTTCTTTCTTTCTTTCTTTTTCTTTCTTTCTTTCTTTCTTTCTTTCTTTCTTTCTTTCTTTCTTTCTTTTCTTTCTTTCTTTCTTTTCTTTCTCTCTTTCTCTCTCTCTTTCTCTCTCTCTCTCTCTCTCTCTCTTTCTCTCTTTCTCTCTCTTTCTCTTTCCTTCTCTCTTTCTTTCTCTCTCTCTTTATTTCTCTTTCTTTCTCTCTTTCTCTTTCCTTCATTCTTTCTTTCCTCCTTTCTTTTTTTTCTTTCTTTTCCTTCCCTCCCTTCCTCCCTCTCCTCCTTTCTCTCTCTTTTAATGGCATAATGCAGCTCTTTTAGCCAGTGCTTTAAAGGAGAAACATCTCATTTAGTGGGTAAGAGCCTCACTCACTGGAGGCACCCGGAGGAAGCAGCTTTTGTTCATGCACTGTGTGCAGAAAGACACTGGATTAAGGTCAAGTTTTTCTTAATCACTGTCACCAAAAAAAAACCAACAACAAAAAATGGAAGACCCATAATAGAGAACTCCACTGTAGGAACAAACAATGAACACCCAAGAAGAAAAGAACACTCACATGATCTTTCTAGGGCAAAAAGAGCTAATAATAAAAAGTACAGGTATTAGCACTATTTTTCCCCTAGTTGAAAAACAATTGTGTAAAATTTCATTTTCCTAGACAAATGACATACTGAAGAAAGTATGTCAGCATACTTTCTCTTATTATCTCCCCTTCCTTCCTGACTTTATTCTCAAGAAGGAATACACCAAATAAAGATTTGGTGGTTGCAACATGTGGTTATTTGTGCTCTGTGTGCACTTGCACTCGTATAACACAACTGGACAAGGAGATTTAATGTTCATGCAAATGAATAAGGAGCAGTAGCTCATTCAGGATGGTACAGGCAGCACTCAGCCTTTAGGCACAGAGCTCTTGACACATCATCCAATATTCACTCCTGTGCCTCAGTTTATGGTCTCCTCTTCCACTTTAAAAATGTTGATTTCCTTTTGTTGTAGATTTGTGGCTCTCAGTTTCTTCTGCTTAATCATCAGTCCAGGAGACAGGCAGGGAGGTAAGAGGGAACCACCTGAACAGAAAGGAATATCCAGGAGTGCTCAGGGTTTCCAGCTGTCACTGAAGGTATTTCGACCCCTCCAGGCTACAAATGCATTGTCCTATTTCCCCTAAGGGCTGGCTCAGGGGATGCTGATCAGAGTTATATTCCACCAGGAAAGCCAAGGGCAGCAGGCAAAGCCCAGATACACAACAACAGCAGCAGCAGTAGCAGCAGCAACATTCAGAGCTCTCATGGACTCCAAGGAGATGTAAAAGGGGTCTCCACCCCTGAAAAACTTCATTCCACATCACAAAAAGGGAGGCAAAAGATCTGAGCATTGCTCATATCTGAGCAAAGCCTCGGCAGGAATACAACTGGGACACCCAATCCTCCCTGACTCCAGCTCTTGGGAAAGTCCAGCTCAGTCTGTTATTTTATAGATCTTCACAGAATATATCCAGATAAACAATCAAACACCTACAGGAATGTCTCATTTTTATGTATTTATACACACATGCCCATATCCCATACATAGAGCCTGAGCTTTATTCTCAGTGTAGCAGAACCATTTAAGAGCAAGTGAGAAGTTCAAGGTGGAGAGCAAATTTCCTTGAATGCCGAAGAAAATTAGTGTTGCATTTATAAAAAAACCCAGACTGTGATAATCACAACTCTGTCTGTTTTCAGGGCAAACAAGACTTTTAAGAAACTTTGGCGTTTTTGTTGTTTCAATAAAAAGAAGCTGATCAACCCAGATTTGAGCCCATATATCAATAATAGTGGAAAATGGTTTTCATCTGACATAGAAGGACATGAGAAAAACTCACAGACTTTTATTTATTCATTTTAAAGGACTCCTGACACTCTGGTGTTTGATAAAGAGGGGAGACATCCAAACTCTGTTACCAGTTTTCCCGTAACTCTCTTTGGCATCCCTGCAACTCAGCACCAGTATTACCACATTAATTCTGGGAAAACTTGCATGGGATGAGAGCAGTTTTTCACAAATCAGCTCAAGGACCTTTATCCCAAACAGAAATGTGTCTTTTAGTCATCTAAAGTCATGTGAAATGAATTCCACCCTGATGTATTACACTTTATTAACAACACTGCCAGAGACTCTTCTATAGAGCTCTCAGTCCATGTCTAAACAGAAAATGGAGCAGCAACATCCAATATTTGTCAGCCCAACTGTGATTTGTCTGCTCCTTGGAATCCACTGATGTATTTTTGCTGTGAGGGTGACAGAACACTGGAACACACTGCCCAGGGAGGTTGTGGAGTCTCCTTTTTTGAAGATACTTAAAAAACTTTTTAAGACGTGCAGCTGGGTAACCGGCTGCAGGTGGCCCTGCAGGGGGGTTGGACAAGATCTCAGCCACCCTGTGGTTCTGTGATTGACTGCATGAAATCATCTTCTGGAACAGCTTTAAAACACAGCTCAGGTACAATGTTCTACATCAGTTTATGAGGTAAAACCTAGCCCTTAATTTCATTTCTAACTGCAGATGATGCTGATTTCCAAACGAGGTATGTAAAGCCAAGTGTTTGATGAGTGGTATTTTTGTATTTTTCTTTTTTTATTGACCCTGTTGAAGAACACAAAGCCTTTCAGGTAGTGGTAACTCAATATGTATGGATTGGCCTGGTGGCAGGCTTGTGTTTAGTCAGTAAAAGTCCATTAAAAGCACGACACAAACAGGAGACAGGAGCACTGGGTAAAGGTAAGTGGATATCATTCTCAGTAGGAAGTTCATCACCTCCTCCCAGTCATTAGTGAGTGAAAGACAATTCCAGACACTTCATGCAGGCACTGCATGGATCTTGTCCCTGACAACTGGAACTGGGCGGGTTTTGAAGGAGATTTGACTTGTCTTGCCATGTTTCATGTAAATAAGTTTTTGACAAGGTTTATATTTCCAGTTACCATTAAAATGGAAATCTGACTTCTCTGGCTATTTATGCCTTTCATCTTCTGGACTCTACAGAATGGCCATGGAATCTTGAGACAAGTTCATCAGCTACCAGAGTGATGGAAATAAACAGAAAAATGAATAAATAAATAAGACAGCCTGTTAAGCCCTGAGCTGAGGGTATGTGACTGCTTTGACAGCTTGCTGATCCTGCCAGCTGAGCTGAAATTAAGAGTCCTTCAATCAGAACACCAGAACCCCCCCTGAAAACACCTCCTAGAACACCCAGGGTTTTGGGAAGTGGGGTTAGGAGTGCTTGTGGCAGAGACTCAGAGATGCAATGAACACCTTGCAAGAGCACAGTGGGTCAGGTCATCTACCTCCCTACCCACAGGACTTGTTCAGTGCAGATTAAAAAGTGGAAGCCCCAAGAATTTTCAGTAATTAGTTTGTAAAACTATTACAGACAGGCTGGTAAATCTCCACTGTGATTCCTTCTTATGATATTTTCCACATTTTTTGAGACAGCTATTGAATTGTTTTTGCCCCTGTACTGCCCTCTGACCTAGCTGAGCAATTTGCCATCCTTTTCAGGGTAGGTTCGTTCTGCATATTTGCCACAGGTGGAGTTCAACCTTGTAATTTTAGAATATCAACTTGCAGCCAGTCTTGTCCACATCTCATCAATCCCTCCCTGCTCTGGCTTCAGGGCACAGCACAGCACCTCATGGTGACCCCAGCATGAAGGTGTTTATGTCAAATTTTCCAATGGAAATCAAGCCCAAGTAAGTCAGGTTTTCCCTTAGAAATAAATTAAAATAGTTTCTGTGATATGCTGGTCTGTAAAATCAGGAGAGACAGTGGAGAAAACCTGCTTTGTCTCAGTGCCATGATTAAAGCTACGTGATATCTTCTGAGCTGAATAAATGGATTTTGAAATATACAGAATTGGGGCAGCAAAAATCACTTGACAGGTTTGGTAAATGTAAATTACTCAGGTTTTACCCCCTGAAGAAAACTTTTAGATACGTTGAAAGAACACAAGTGTAAAATAAACCAAAACATCCCAGTGCTGAATGTTGTAGCCCAGGAGTTGCTCACAACATGGAGTTCAACTCTGATCTCTTCCAATGTTGGATTTCATGAGGAATTCAAACCCAGTTTAAAGGATTCCTTTTTTACAGGGGGTTCTAATCACTGGGACATTGCAAGATTCTCCCAGTGTCTCCTCCAAACAATTTTTTATTAATTTAATGTTCAAAATAAGACATTTTGCTTGGTATTAGGCAAAAATTTTTTCTCTTAGGTACTTATCCACCATGATCCCCAGTAAATCCAACAGGAACTGCATGATACAAATTCCTGAGATTGGATGCCCAGATTTCATAGGAATCAGACCAAATGAGACAGAAAAAAACCTGTGTTGCATAAGGCACACATCACTTCATGTATAGACTATTCTTAGCCCCTTTTCAAAGTCTCAGAAAAACAGCAAAGCTTCTAAAAATAGGGGCTGAATCATGGGGCTATGAATTATTTATTCATGTGCCACCCTCCCTCATTGGTGCTTTATTTTTTTTCTGATTGCTGCAGTGACAAGCTCGAGCCAGGTAGGATTCACAAAGCATCAGGACAATTGCTTACTATTTCTAGAAATCCTAAGTGACAGCAGCATAATTGTGACATCCAGGGGACTGGAAAAAAAAATAAAAAAGAATCTCTCTCCACATATTTTATTTGTGAATGAGGGATATTCTGACAAAAATAAGGAGAGGCAAGAACAGTTATCCAACTAATGCTTATTGCTTTGCACATCAGCCAACATCAACCTGAAAGCCAAAAGGTTTTCACTGGATGTCACAGCTGGATTTTTTAAAAAATTGTACAGAAATATAATGCACTTATAGGAGAGTCTTGGAAGGCAGATAAATCATAATTTAGGAAAGAAATGTTCCCCTAGAAAAATACTTCTAAACTCAGCTGTCTGGCTCAGCTTGCTGTCCTCAGGCTTTCAAGCACATTAGGAACTTTGATGAGTTTTCTATTGTTTTCCTTCGCCAAGAAATCCTACAAAGGTTTACAAGAAGCTCGAGCAGCCTCATTATGCTCACTTGCTGCATCGATTTCCCATCTGCTGAAGAGCTCAAGTGATTCACCCAGGTCACAGAACAGGTCAAAAGCAAAGGAGGGAACAGAACCTTTCAGAAGTTTAGAAGTGCTCCAGGCTCCTTCAGAGTTTAGAAAAACATTTCCCTGGGTTTCTAGCCCAAGGCACCCTACAAAGATTGAGGGCACCTGAGGTACTGAGTTCTGTTTGTACAGAGGATCACAGAATATTCTGGGTTGGAAAAGTCTTTTAAAAGTTCCAGCAGTTCCACCCCCTGCCATGGGCAGGGACACCTTCCACGAGACCAGGTTGCTCCAAGCCCTGCCCAACCTGGCCTTGAACTCTCCTTACACCAGGCTGGGGCTCCTGGCAGCAAGCAGTGACCTTAGACAGATCCCATAGACTGAATTGTGCAGAACTGTCAGCAAAGTTTCTCTTTTCAACCTTGTTCAATGAAATACCTGCTAATGTAAAACTTCTCACAAAAAATTCCTCACGTTCTGTTTGACTTTCTGATCCTTACATGGTTCACCTCAGCAAACACAATTTCTTGCAATATATTTCACTCCCTGTGCCTCCAGGGTTAGCAAAAACTCTTCCATAAAATACAACTATTTTATAGTAAATACTCTGTTTCTTCACAGTTTCATTTTGAATTGTTTCAGGATTGAGGTGTGGGCAGTGGTAGGCAATTCCCAAACTTGCCCTTTCCCAAGACAATCACCAGAAGGATGATTTGGGAATCATCCTGGAAGCTGCCTTCCTCATCCCAAATTGCTTATAGCTCCTGTGATAAGCCTCCTATTAATAACTGAGTAATAAAAGAATTATTATTCAATTATGGAATTATTACCCCTATATAATATTAATTTCCTTAATAAATTATTTCATGGCTTGTGAGTGAGGAAACTCATGTTCTGAAATGTCAGGGCTGGGCTGTTAAAGAAACACCTGAGGGAACACTCAGAAGACAGGGAGAGAAAACTCAGTGAAGAGGCTCAGCAGCACTTGACAAATGCTTGGTTAATCCTGCCTGCAGCCTCTCAAGGCTTTGTGCAGTCTGCAGGTAAATCCTTGAGACAGCACATCCCCAGGTGTGAGCACACACAGAACCCAAAGGTTTCCAGCTCAGACCTCCAGGTATTTTTAACAAGAAAGATAAAAGAGGGTGATTACAAAGCACTATTTCTCAGGTTATCATCTTTTCCTTTCACCTGGTTTTCAGCACAAGAAAAAAAAGTAAACAAGAGGAAAAAAAAGCCCAACAAAATATAAAAGTCAAACCAAACCCCCAGTCCAAACTTCTTCACTTCTAGCTGAAGAGAAACTAGAAATTGTATGACTCCCTAAAAACCTGTAAAATAAAATTCTGGCATTTGTGCTGGGCTTATTTCCCCACCCAGTTACTAAAATTAATCTGTCCTGAAAGGCCAGGTATCACACATAAAAGAAGATGCACAGACATCACTTGTACTTCAGCAAGTCACTGACACTTGGATTGCTGAAACTACAAGACGACCCAGGAGAGTCTTTCTTCATATTTGTCCCATTCTGATTTTGCTCTCTAAAGACAAGCTCAAGATTAAGACATTTAAACTCTGATGTCCTGATGCAGATGCTCATGTGTGAGTGAAGGTTACAACGTCCATGCTGCCAGAGAGACACCCAGCACTATTTGAGGTCACCTGTCATGGTATCCACTCAATCCAGGCCATCAAACCCTACTAAATTCCCAAATTTAAGCTAATGAATTGATCCCAAGATTGCAGCCAGCACAGTCTAGACAGATTCAGCAGATCCATGGCCATTTATTTCATGCAGCTGAGTTGTTCTTCCATTGACGCCACACTGACAACAGGAGGGATTTAATCAAATCAAATAGAATCATCTTCACTCCTAAATTTAGGTGCTTGGGGTAAACAAAACACTGGCCTGGATGGGCCTGTCATTTGATGTGGAACAATCACTTTATGTTTATTTTTAAGACTTCCCTCATTTGACTCTGGGTAATGCAATTGTTTTAAGGAGCGAGGCTATCATCCAACTTGTGTTTGCAGGGATCATGCACAAATTACTAGGAAAGATTCCCCAGCCCAGAACACTTCCACCCACACGGAGAGGGAACTTCCACCTACACAACTACTTAAAAAACACACGCGGGAGAGAGGTGTAGTCTAAGGAAATGTTTTTGCCGCTGGTTAGTCCGACAGGTCATTAATTCTTCCTTTGTTGTGTAGTGGCAGTGAATTCCCGCAGAGCACCAGGAGGAGGAAAGGCATCACCCAGGGCTCCAGCACAGTTTGTTTCTGAGCCCGACAGACCAGGGGAGCACAGAGCCATGAAACTCCCTCCCTAACTCCCTTCTGGAAGGCTGGCAGGGCACAGGCTGGCAATGATGTCTGATCTTTATGGTAATTGCTTCTTAGCTGAAATTCAAAATTCAATTAGTCACCTGGCGTAATTAATGAATGCGCAGAGAGATGGCAATGATAATGAGAGGTGTAACTGTACTTTATTACCTGTAGTAAAGCACTGGGGAATTGAGAAGCACCAAGATCTGATTAACACTGGAGGGAGAGAGAGAGAGGAAAGGAGCTGGAGGTGGAGTTTAGGACAGATGACTCGAGAAAACAATTTGCACCAACTCTTGAAAGAAAGGAGTGTGTGCAGCCTCCCTCTACTTTAGTTTTTGCCTCAGCAAAGCAGGAATGTGGGAAGCAATACTCTTCTCACAGAGCCTTCACTGCCTGGAATTTATTCAGGAATTTATGAGTTGCAGTCACAAAAGCAAAGCACAGCAGCTGTAGGAACGGCTCGAGATGGAGCACAGAGTCAGTGTTCACTGTAATAATCCTGACCTGCTCTCAGAACTCTGCAAAAATAATCAAAAGGGTAGTTGAGAAAAGGAGGAATGAGAGCAGGTTCCAAAATGCACCCATTCATGTGGTATTTGCCTGGAAAGGTTCAAATACCTTCTGACAAGGAATTCACCTGCTGGTCCAGCAGCAGAGGCTGTGAGAGGAAAGCAGCACACAGGAGAGAGACAGAAAATAAGAGCAACCCAGGAAGGTGAGAGAAAATATCACACACAACAGAGGGAATGAGTTGGGCTAAAAGGCCAGGAGGATCTGCAAAACCTGATTTTTATCCCTGAGTCAGCACTGGGGGTTTGCCTACACCACAGGAATGCCCATCAGGAACCACAGCAGTTGCTTGGCCTTACAGGGATTTTCTTTGTTAGTTGATTTTGGGTTTTGTTTGCTTATTTTTTCCATTTCAAACCGTTGTCCAGATCATACATCCAGCATTTTATAAGAATCCTTGCCTTTTAGAAAATCACAGCCCTACAGGATGATTCACACCGGTCCTGTCACGCTTGCACATCTCAGGACACAACACAGGCTGCTGTCAGCTCGAGCTCTGTGTGGTTGCCAGGAAGCTCCGTGTCTTCCCCAAGCCTAAATATTCATCAGGAGAAGGCAGGCAAGAAACAGACTGTCTGCAAGACAAAAACAGCCTGCAAACATCAGACGGGTGACCATTTGCCAAAGCAGCCCCTGGCAGCTTTCTTAGCTAAGCCTAATATAGGAACATAAAAAATTCCAGATGTTTCTTGGCAGATGTGAGCCCGTTTTGCTGAACCACATTTCCCCTTCTAATAATGGGAGTTAAAAAAGGGGATGAGAATGAGGCAAGTTCTCCCAATTTCTGTGAAGTGAACCTAGGGTGTCTGAATACAACCCCTTCCATAACCATGCAATTTTACAGGATGAGCAAAACATTCAGCAACATCAAGAGGCTGAATTTTGACTATGGAGATTGCAGAGGTGGAGGTTATAAATAACTTCTTTATGCCCATCACAGAGTAGGTTTGTTTGAGATGAGAAAGTAAAGTCCCTGCAGATACAGGGAAATACAAGAATTCCGAGTCTCAAAAACCTTTTTACAGACACTAATAGTGCTACATTTTCTGTGGGCTGTCCCTCCACATAAATTCCTTCTCCCACTGGGTGAAGAATAAGGTTTAAAAACAGCTCTTGCCAGGAGAAAAGCAATACCCAGCTCAGATCTTCTTTCTTATGCAGCCACAATGAGGAGCAGGAAACTCTCATTAAAGAAATTACAATAAGGAGCGCTGGGCTTTTGAGCTCCAATTTTGCCTCCCTTTCATTTTTTTCTCTTCCCATCCATGAAAATAGCGCCAAAAAGTTTATTGAATTAATCACCCAGCACAGCACTGCTACGGGGAACTCAGTGTCCAGGGATGCTTTATCTGGTAAGAAGGGCAGCAGGAAATAGCTGAGTTTGCAGATAAGCAGTTGCAAGGCTGAAGATGCACCTACCCAGATTTAACAGTTCACCAACTGCTTAAACCCCCCAGGTTCCCCTTTCCATGCTTTATATTGCTGCTTCCACTGTTGCATTTCTAGCCTTTCCCAAATTACAGCCTGGAATACGAATCATGTGCCAGCCCTTCCCTCCAGGACAGCATGTATTGAAACTTTGAGATCAAAAACCTGAGAGAAATAATATTTCATATAATGTTTGCTAGTGCTGCACAGACACCAGGAAATTTGGTTTGCAAGTGATATGAAAAAGGAAGTGAAGAAATACCAGATTAATTTTGAGAGGGAAGTGTGAAGGACCATATTGTTCTGTGAGAGTTGTTTTCATGCCCACAGAGCCTTATCAACCAGAAAAGACAGATCAGAGATATTCCTTCAGCTCCCTGAGAGTGAGATGGAACTGTCTGCACTGCTCCTGGGTCTCTGTTTCAGCCCAGCTCCCCAAGACATCTCCTAGCCCACACATAAATGATCCTCCACGGAGATTCCCCCATGCACAAGGAGTGATCACTTGTTGGCCACGAAGACTTTGAATAATATTTTGCAAAAAGCAGCTGGAAAAGAGGTAAAGAGGCTGTTCCCCTGCCATAACCTGATTAATACAATGCACCTCTCATTTGGAAAGCTGTTATGTGGGAAGGTGCTTTCTTATCACCTGGTAATTATTGTCTCTTTGGGGGTTTGAAATGGCATGGGAGAGAAAGAGGGAATTTTATAATCTCTTCTAATTTTATAGCACATAAAACACTGTCAGCACATGCTGTGACAGTCTAAGAAAAGCATTCCACCAGCTTCATTTCTTGGCTAAACTCCCTGGTGCATCTTAAGATCCTGAGCATATTTCGAGCAGGAATGATAAGTGGGCCGTCTCCTGAACCATCCCATGTGGGTTTGGGTTCACTGCAGCCTGGCAAACATGGTGTGGCAGCTCCAACATTATCACACACATTTAAAGACCCACATATCTGTGATCTCAGTGCTGTCTGTACCACTCAAACAGCTCTGGGAACTGCAGGACGCAGGGGTATTAATTCTCCATGCAGTTCCATGATGGTAAGGATGTGGATGGAAAGAATAAATCATCTCACATTGGCACTGAACACTGCACACTTTGCATAGCTCTACATTCAGGGCATTAATCTTATCATATAAATCTCACAAAACAAAAAAAGGACAGAACAGCCCCCCCCCCCAATATTCTAGACCACTTTCAGAGCACTAAAATGACACCTGTCACTGTTTCAACTCAGCTCAGTGTTTTCCTCAACATTCTTTCCCTGTACTCCACTTCTTTCCTTTTTTTCCCTAAAGCTGTGTTATAAATATATGGTTAATTCGAGTTTTATTAAAACAATTCAATGTCTGCATAAAACAAACTGTATTTCCAAGATACTCCCCTGTACAGGATCAGTTCACGGATGAATAGGCAGAAGCTATGACTTCCTCCCTACAAGACAGAACATTGAGGAGATTCCACAATGACAATATGGGGTGTAATGGCACTTAGAAGAAATAGATAATGCCAACGGCCAGAAGACACCCATCAAGGACATTCATCCCCACTCAGCCAAAGGAAGATGCAATCAAAGACATTTTCCTGCCTTACCAGAATCTTGTCCACCACCTGGAAAGAAGTAATCAAGACATGTTTTACCGGAACCCTATTCTACATACCCACTTGGAGAAAAGAATATCCATCTATATATTCAAAGACTGGACTAAACCATAGACAAGCCTCAGGGCACAAAAACTGTATAAAACCTGGCCGTGGGGAGATGGCAGATGTGAACCAGGGGGAGACATTTAGTCTGGGGAGACTGTGTCCCAGATTCACCCAGATCTGATTCCCAGAGTCAGAACTGTCTGTTGATTGTGGCTTTTTCTCGATTTCTCACTTTGTCATTTTTCCAATACATTTCTTAACCAAAAAATATTGGGGAAATTGTAATTTATAACATCTGATATGAAGATCTTCTCTTCAAACTCAGAACTGAAGTTTCCAAACCTGAAATTTGCTGGTTTAACCAGCCACAGATTTATGTACCACCTTCCTGGGACATTGTCCTGACATAAACACTGGCTCCAGGGCTTTGGAAAGCAGCACAATAAATTTGATCAGGACTGAAATTAAACTATAAAAGAGGGAAGCAGGGCACTCTTCTTTAGCCAACACCATCCCTAAAGAAATGCTGCATCCAGCAAGGACATAAGCCAAGAACTGGAGTTGGAAGAGATGTCCCAGGTGTTCCAAAGAGGATAAAAGAGTTGGTGGTGCTTCAGCACTTCCCAGGTTTAGTTGAATACAGGTAAGTGCATGAAGGGCTAGAAGGGTGGATGCTGCAGAAAGCTCCTGCCATTCAGAGCTGAATTTCCTTGCTCCTTAAATGCCTGCTGGTTTCTTGTCATGCTGATGTGGAAGATGGGCACTCAGATTGGTTGTTTACCGTGACAGAGCAGGAGAAATTTTAGAAACTAGACAGAAAAAGTGGTCTCTTAAAAAGATTTACCATCCCCTTTCAACAAAGAGAGCAATTAGATCAGGTAAAATATGTTTGGAAGTGCTCATTCACCTCAGAGAAATGTTTAATGCTCACCATTCACTTCCACTTAGTTCAGACTCTGCCATTTAGACATTTACTAACTTTGGTAACAGATTTTCTCAGATCTTATGACAAGAAAAACTACTGAAACCTCACACATTACATCTTTTACACAGAGGCAGATTTATCCTCAGTGCCATTTCCTTTTCAACTATGAAATGAGCTCCCCAAGAGCAAATTGATTGAGCAATATTTAACCACTGGGTAGTCAAGTGAGGACTGCTTAATTGATATTCTCCTTGGTACCAAACCATAAAACCTTTGATCCCAAGCTTGCCATGAACAACTGTGGTGAAGAATACAAAAAAACCCAAACCAAACCAAAACACCAACCCCAACCAAACAAAAAAAAAAACCCTACAAACAACAGGAAAAAAAAGATGCTTGAATGGGGAGATGAACTGCTTTGGATTTCAAAGAACCCAAAGTGCATGAAAAAGCATCTGAAAGTTATAACACTTTTCAAATTAATTCACCTCTGGCAAGTAATAATGAGCTACTACTGACTTGTGTATCAAATGTGGGAAAGGTGATATGGTGACACTAGAGTTGTTTTCTTTGATAGACGAATTAAAAGTTAACTTCATTTTTTTTAAAGGTAGAGTGAAATATTGATTGCATCTGAAGAGCTGTGAATTATTTTTTATGGCAATAAAACCCTCCTGTGCACATCATGAATGGGGTACAGAAAAGCTACATAGTATTTTTGAAAAATATGCTGGCTTGACAGTTTAGACCTACTTTTAATTTAATGTGAACATGAAAAAACCTGCAGTACAACATAAAACCTCTGCACAAATGAGCATCCAAATCCTCAAGCCTCCTTTCTAAGAAAAATAAGCAATTACTTAACAGTTCCACTGGAAATGCTCGTTTTGGAGCAGTGCCTCAAGGGATGAAGTAAGTGCTGTTCTGTTAAGCTCTGTTTGTTCCCTTTTTTACCCTATGAATTTTATTTTACAACACTGCAGTAGGGAGACCCAGTCTATGTCCAACTGCTCAGTTACCTCCCATTCCCAAAGCAAAGCCTAATGACCCTCTGGAATACCTGCAGTTCTTCCTTCAGGAATGCATTTGGCACCCCCGAAAGGAATGAAATTCCAGAGGTGGGTCAGACCTTATCTCTAGACAAGATAGGAGGAGAGGAATAAAGAAAAGGGGAAAAAAAAAGCTTTTAAAAAAGTAACAAAATGTGATGCAAAGGTCCATAGTGCTACATCCTCTGTTCACAAAATATACCTAAATAATTCTGTAAGCTTCCTCTTTGGCTTGTATTGCAGTGGTGCCTCTCCGAGCCCATCCAAGGAGCCCATCCATCTTCGAGGTGAGATAAAAGGCTTTCCTCACTTGTTTTGAGTCACAGAAACAGTTCAGATGTGGAAACCTCTGGGATTATTGCCCAAGATGGGTATGTTCAGAGGGTGATTTGGTCCCTTCACCATTCTCTGTTGACCAGAAGTGGAGTTGAGAAGGCTTTGAGGAGTCATCACTCACAGATGGCTCACATTCAGTGAGATAAGGCCAGCTCATATGGGCAAAACTCCTCTTATTCTGGATCTTGAAGTTCAGTGCTACAGTTTTCTGGAACTAGGCTTAGAAGAATTCTACAGTAATAAAATCTAAATGAAACTCTACATTATTTCAGGACGGGTTGGTATGGCAGGGTCACTTGAGGTTCACACAGACCATGAAGAAAGCCACAGCCTGAAGAGAAGTCAGTACTTCCTGAGTCTGGACTTTGATCCCTCTATGATTTTAGCAGGTGTAGTAATGGCTAATACCCACAAAAGAACATTTTGAGTCTTAGGAATTAGTCTTTCTATTGGAGTGGCATCTGGAGGTTTTGTAGAGCACTGGCTTCACTTCCAGCAGCAGAAGCCTCAGGCACAGACTCAGACCCTCATGGTACTGTGACTGAAAACATCACCTTTCCAAAATTCCTGGTAACTAAGGCTAGGAAGGAACAGCATAGAAACAAACTGGAGGCTGGGTGCAGGATCCAAGCAGGCAGTGAGGAGTCTTCCAACTGGCCAATAAAAAACCCCAGTCACAGATCACAGCCCAAAAGCGTGATGGCCACAACACACAGAGTGAGGACGGCTTTTACAGGAGTGCTCCTGACTCTCACATAAAGGAGGGCAGTGAAGGTGGTGAAGGGTCTGGAGGGGAAATCATGAGGAGAGGCTGAGGGCACTTGGCTTGTTCAGCTGGAGGAGACTGAGGGGAGACCTCATTGTTGTCTTCAACACTCTCATGAGACATCAATATCTTCTTTCTGGTGGTAAGCCCTGAGGGAATGGCTTAAAGCTGTGTCAGGGGAGGTTTGGGTTGGAGATCAGGGAAAGGTTCTTCCCCAGAGGGTGCTGGGCACTGCCCAGGCTCCCCAAGGAATGGGCATGGCCCTGAGGCTGCCAGAGCTCCAGGAGAGTTTGGACAACACTCCCAGGGATGCACAGGGTGGGATTGTTGGGGTGTCTGTGCAGGGCCAGGAGCTGGACTGGATGATCCTTGTGCGTCCCTTCCAGCTGAGGATATTCTCTGATTTTGTAAATTCCATCCATAACAAAAACAGAGATTCCCCATCCCTGGGAGTGTTTCAGGCCAGGTTAGAGGGGGCTCTGAGCAACCTGGTCTGGTAGAAGGTGTCCCTGCCCATGGCAGAGGGGGTTGGAACTGGATGATCTTTAAGGTCCCTTCCAACCCAAACCATTCTGTGATTCTCAGATTACGGAGTTCACAGCTGAATCTTCATTTCCCCTGCTGTGCCTTATAAAGAGAGATTTCCCATGTATCACAGAGAGATTCTCAAATGAAATGTTGGTGAGTAAAAGATGACTTTACTGTCACGCAGCTACAACATCCTGGAGCAGTTCCCAATAATGGCTTTTAGAATTAAATGATTACCATGATTTTTTTTTTCCTTCTCAGCTATCTGATCTTAATTATATCATGTGAAATGAGATCATTTGATGCACCACCCTCGAACTCTTCTCCTCTTAAAATAGCATCCAAATCTTTCTATAGATAGAAGATTCTTTAAGTAATTACACATGAAGTGTTTAGAATAAAATGTCTCTTCCTTTCCTGTGCACAAGGATTTATCTTTGGATTAATCAATAGAAGAAGGTTAGCAGATTATTCTAATGACAGCACAAAGGTAATTAAAATTTACTCTCATTATTTTTGAAACACAAAGGAGATGCAATATACCTCATGTAACAGTTTCTTCTGGTCATCATCTGTGAAATGCAGTTAATCACTGTAATTAGCTGTGACACGACTGCACATCACGAATATGTCAGGAGGAAAACATTTAACTTCAGAGAAGTACTTAGGATTTAGTTCAGTCTGAGGAAAGAATACAGCTCATCATCTCTTTAAACAGAGTTACAGTGCAAAATGCATATGCCAATGACTCCAAGGGCCTCTGTTACCTCTGTACTGAAATCATTTATGAAAACCACTCACAGAACACTTCAGACTGCAGGAAATGCTGTTTGATTACCAGTGACCATCGCCAGTTTATAAACTTTCCTTTACATCTATTTTCTCCTTCTTTTTACCACTTTCTTTCCACTTACACTTTTTTCCCTCTTGAGATATAGTTATCATCTGTGGAAGTGAGCGGTCTCAGAACTGAAGCACTGAGTTACACAGAACACATTTGTAGGAGGGTTTGGGGAGCCAGAGAGCAGCAATTTAACAGACAACCTTCCCTGTGATAATCGAGAGGGAATTTGATTCACAAATGCTGAAATGGCAGAAACTGAAGTTCCTGAAGTTGAATGGAGAGGATTTAGTGAAGGAAAGCTTGGAGGTAGCACAGTGCAGCTCCTCAACAATCAGTGATGGCACAAGACTGGAAACTGAGATCGTCAGCTCTGGAGCCACCTCAGAGAAGGCAGAAACACTCATTACTGTGGGATTTTAAGGACCATGCCAAACAGGATATGTCAAATGACATCAGAAACTTCAGGGAAGTTTAGAAATGTTTGTAGGGAATGATGATACCACAGATGTGCCTTTGTTTCAATGGAAAACAACTGATTTTGATATTCTTTGAAGTGAAACAACTGAGCTGGAATTTTGCATAAAAATAACCACTTTAGTCTGGTGTCTCTGTTTTGGGAAAGGATATCTGCTACAGGCAGAGAGAATTTCTTCATGACTTCACTGAGAGAGAAAAATGTCTCTGAGTCAGCACTCTGAATTCTGACCGAGTTCTGAGACTGAAAACCATGGAGTGCATTTAGCTATAAAGCACAGGCTGGATTTCAAACATTTCCACCTGGTGTAAAATACAGTCAGAGATGAGACTGAATGAATCTTCCAATTCAAAATTCCATTCAAATACCCCAGTTTGCCATCTGGAATTCTCTCCCTAGGACAGCAGCCTATGCTCAGCCCTCACAACCGCATTCCGAAGACTGAAGAATTTTGAAAAAAAAAGTATCAGGATGAGTTTTCCTGCATTTATTTGAGATTCCCCTGGGGTGGGATAACCCTGGCTGACTGCTAGGTGCCCACCAGACCTCTAGTCCTCCATCTCTCCTCATCAGCATAGGGGGACAAAATAAGATGGAAAACTTGTAGCATGAGAAAAAGACAGATCAGTGAGTAATTAACAATTTAGTTAATTAATTTGGCTCTGTCAAATGTGGGGACAACCCCTGACCACCTCTTCTCAGAATAACCACTCCTGCATACCTCTGCTACCAAACCTTTGCCATGTTAACCCAATACAGCTCCTCTCTTTCCTCTCTGGCCTACCAGTAGCTCCTGGGGAAAGTGTTTTCCAGAGTTTGTTTAGAGCTTATTTAAAAAAAATAAAAATCTGGTTCTTATGTCCCACAGCAGTGGCAGCAAAATGAAGCTGAGTTTACCATCAATAATCAATAATCTTGTCCACACAGAAAGAAGCAAACAGGAAGTGCTGGTTTAATGGTTGAACCGATTATCTTAGAGGTCTTTTTCAAGCTTAATTGTTCTATTATTTTATGAAGAAAAGACTGCAACAAGCAGCATCACAGCAACAAGCCACAGTGTTGCAACAAGCAAAAATAATCTTTTGCCTGATCACGGCAAAAAAAGATTAAATCAAGTCTGCTGTGAATCATTTATTTGTTTGTATTCATGAAATTCATCTGAGCATTCAGGACACTGCTACTGAAATCTACCTATTAAAAATAAATCTTTGTGGATGAATTAGCACTTCCAAAAGAACACAGAAACGTCTGGAGATTTGTTCCCTATCAATGATCTGATGGCCTTATTTAACTCCTTTATGCAAAGTTTCTCCTGCCAAAGCCTTGTGTCAAAGGCAGGTTTGTGTGAACTGTTATTACATAGCACCACTCCTTCATTACAAAATTACATGTATTATGTGCAGTGAAATTGCATAATCCATGTAATTAGCTCATCTCGGTGACTGCTGGCAGTGAAAGCAGCTGTGAAGGCTGGGCAGAGGGGAGAGCTGATGACAAACATTCAGGAATAAGGATTGCACCTGTAAAAGTGCCTGCCTGCAGCCCTGTGCCGTGTCCCAGAGCACAGCTGAGATAACACGGACTGGAGGCACTCGGAAGATGCTGATTTATTGCAGGTGCTGGATGTGAGCTGCAGCACACCAGAGGCTCACTGGGCTCATTCAGGGGTGGCTGTGTGAGAGCCGGGGTGAGCAGAGGCACAAAGCTCAGCTCCAGAGCCAGGCTGTCAGACTCACTGTGCATCAAACCCCACACTGCACAGGAAAACCTCATCCCTCTCCTTTCCTATTTCTGTTTTCCTCTTCTTTCCTTCCTTGTCCTTACATTTTTTGTTTCTTCTTCTACTGCTTGTTAAGTACAAGCCCTGTTTCTGCACTTTTTGGAGCCAGAATTAAGATGCTGGTTTCACTGCTGCTCCATTTCTTGCACTTGGGGGCTGCTGACCCTGTCACACCCTGCACTGCTCATAAGTGTCCCCCGCACCCAAGAAGCCTTCAGGGAATCAATACACTATTACTGAGGTTTTAGCATTTTATTTAGGTTTTAGCACAAAAAAAGGCAATGCAGAGCCTGATCAAAGGCTGCTTCCTCCTTTCCTTGTCTCTCATCATTTTGCCTGAGAGTTTGAAATTCCTCTTCATCGTGCTACAAAGTTGCACAATGTACTTGAAGTGTGTTTTCAGAAGAAGAAATAAGTTGAAAAAAAAATAAAACTCAGCTTATGGAAAACAAAGCCCATCTCCACTGATAAAGCAGGACAGTTCACTAATTTATCTTCACTGGATCAAGAAATGAAGCCAAATCCACTAGAAGGGTTCTGACAGCAGGATATGTATTATACTAGAAAATGTAGCCTAGGAAACAACCCTGCATTGCAGAGAAGAGCAGCAAATAGCTGAATAAATGTGATTGTGATAACTGAGCACTTCATCAGGCACACAGAAAACCTGCAGGTGCTACAGACCAGCAGGTCTGCACCAAGAGAGCAAGGCATGAAAAACAGAGACACAGAGCTGTGAAATCTTATGGCTAAACTCACAAATACATTGGTGACTGTACCCATCACTTACACAAATCAAATATCCAAGCTCATGGATATTTCTGCAGTTCTGAAGGTATTAATGAAAGTATCTCTGGTTTTCCCAGACCACACAAAGGGATGCTTTCCATTCAGTTCACATCTCCATATTGAGAACAGAAAATTTTTACTGCTGAGACACCTGGAGAGAACACTTTTAAGACACTGAAGTCCAGCTGCCTGCTTGAGCACTTTGTACATCCAAAAGTCTTTGCATGGAAACTCTTACAAAGCACTGCAAAACACAGATTCTCTCCTCAAAACTCTCCTGGCTCAGCCCCAAAGAAATTAATGATGCTGAGGAGTAAAGGTGACATGTTAGCAGGGAACTTCTTGCACTCTAAATCAAAAGTAGAGGAGAGAAGTCTTTCAAGAGTTGGAAAGCTTCAGAGTCCATGAAATATTGGAGCTAATTTACAAAGGGCAGGGCTGAAGGATGAGAGCCTGATGCAGGGGCCAGCTGCAGGGTATGAACAGGTCTCATTTGCTGCCTGTTCTGACAGAAACAAGCTGGGAACTGCCTCCATCCCTCCCCTCTCACACTGGCACAGCCACAAACACTCCACAACAACCCCACCCACATGGCCCAGATGGATCCGTGCCAGCTGAGGCTGGGGAAGTCCTGGAATTCACAACAAAGGCAGCACGGCCAGAACCTAACGGGAGAATGTGGTCCTGTCAGGTGCCCACCCACCAAATCGGGACAAGAACATCCTCTGAGAGACAGAAAGAAAAATAATGAAGAAAACCAATTTATGAACATCTCTTTCCCATTGAGACATGGAATGGAATGGAATGGAGAAGGTACTTAGGCTGAAAACACAAAAAAATCAAGCTGCATGTTCCCTTTTCATTTACAAGACAAATACTTCGGGTCTGACATTTTCTTCTGTCAAATTTTAGTTTGCTCAGAGGCTCTGGTGGCCCTGCAGTCAGGAATTGTGTCTGTATCCTCTGCTGCCTGCCTTGGATGTGGTACAGTATCATCCTTACTCTTTACATGTGGTATTTAACCCTCAATTCCCTTCTCTCACCTGCTGTTCTTTGGGATGGCAACTCAAGATTTTTGCCTGCTGTGCCACAGCTGGCAGTGAGGCACTGCAGTTCTGCCCCACAAATGCTTTCTGCATGCTTCCCATAGGTTTGCTCCATGCCTTTCATGGCAGAGGTGTCAGATCTAGGTGATCTTTAAGGCCCCTTCCAACTCAAGCCATTCTTTGATGCTATGATTTGAAACTTCCAGCACTTAAAAGTTCATCCCAAGGAAGCTATTTTTATCCAGTCTTTCTACCTCGAGCAGATAACTTCCATGAATGAGCCATCACTGAGTCACTGACATTTCAGGATTAAATCAAAGCAATTAGCCCTGCCTTTTCCAGCTGATTTTCACTGAGGTAACATGGCAACTAGACAAACGTCAGTGGCCCATGAGTATCACTCGATTCCCCTGAAAGCAAGCAAAGGATGAACTAAACCATTTTAATGGTGTGGGAAATTCACACATTACACATCAATAGGTAAATGGAATCAAAACAAGAGCCTGAGAACACTCTCACGGATGCACACCTGGTAACACAAGTTCTTCATATAAAAAACACCATCACTAAGTCACAGGTGTTCATGAAAAATAAACAGTGATAGAGGCCACTAAAGGATCTGAGATCTGTGGGGATATCACAGAATCACAGGAATGCTTGGTTAGAAGGAGCAGCAGAGCTCATCTGGCCCAACTTGCACTGTCCTATTGCCACACCAGGTTTATTTTCACCAAGAAAAGCCAGAGCTTCTTCAGCTCCACGCTCAAAATTCCTAGAAGTGCTTTGTTTCATGAAGGACACGACAAAATCCCAGTGAAGTTTCCAAAGCTACTCACAAACCTAAAGACTCACACACACATAACTGAGCTACCACAGAGAAGTGAACTTCTTTCCCTGAGATTCCAGAAGGAGGATTTCAGCTCAGGTGCACCAGAAGCTGAGTGCACACACAGCTGGTCCCAGAGCATCAGTGACTCATTCACATCTACCCCATTCATGCCTCTCTCTGTGCCTGCTCAGGGACTGGGAAAATGAGAACGAGGTTGGATAAAGAGCCTAGGAGAGATAATGCACTGAAGCCAGACAGGAGACAGGCAGGTATCCAACCACTGAAAGAAGTGATGAAAAAATAACCCCCCAGATTCTCTCAAAGCCCAGTAATTGCAGGGACTGGTCAGGTGCTCATCTGTAATCCCAGGAACTCAGCCACAGATTTGCAGCTGAGATCTAACAGCGAATCAGTGAAATAGGAATTCCTAGGAAAGACTTTGCACTCAGTTTGCTGAAAAATCCTACTGTTGATTAGCATATTCCTAGTTTCAGGAGAGCTTTTTAAATATTCCCAGGATAAACTGCATCACGCTGCTGTGATGTGCGTGCTCTTCTGATGCATTCAGCTCACTGGGTCAGCTCAGAGATCCTTCTATCCCCCTCAGCATTCACTGAAGGAATAAAGCAAAGTGCTCATGGAGAATAAAACTGCTGTTATTACTGTTGCTGGATTTTTTTTTCCCAGGAGAAACATGCTGTGAATACAGGAGAGATGAAGGGATTAAAAACAGATTAGGGCGAAAAAAATAAATCCAGACTGAGAATGGGTTTGTAGGTGGACAAGGATGACTTAACTGTGTGAAAAGGTCTTTGTGGGGATCCTTTAGTTCTCCCCAAAAAGGAGTAAGAAGCAGCAAAACACATTCCTATTCCTAACAGTGTTCCTATTGCTACAGCCACTCCCTGGAACTGGGAGATGCAGTGAACCACCACAAGTGCACTTGGATTTATCCCTGTCCCTTTTGAGACAGGCTTGGAAACAGCAGACCCTGGTGGGAATTTGTTCCCTCACTTTCACACCAAACAAAAGCCTTCTGATTTTTGGGCTGCTAAGGAGACTTCCTAAGTCACAAGCAGCTCTGATGGAAATGTGCATCTTCAGACATTAATTTGGTAATTAATGACATAGAGGCAAGTGGGTGAGTTTATACATGATAGTTATGTGGAGTGAGAAATTCAGAAGTTTGGATTAGATAGTCAAAATTAACCAAAAGTGGGATCCTGTCTTTCTTTAATACAAAGTCTTCCCAGTGAAGAATGAAAGAGGTTCTCTTTACAAAGGCCTTGTTAGCTGGTGATGGGGTCACTGTCCCCACGCAGCCCCACTCACCCAGAGAGGTGAGTGCCCAAATCTCTGCAATCCCACCCAAGATACCACCACCCACATCCTGAAAAGAAAAATAAGCCCTTGAGGAAAAGGACTTCTCAAAAGGGCTTTCCAAATTTTTCTCTCTCCCCCAGACCTCCTGGAACAGGAAGAACTCCCACTAGGAAGGAACCTGTGCAGTTTTCTCTGTGGAAGGCCAGCACTGGGAAATCTCTCTGCAGGACCCTGCTTCTCACTTTCCCCATCATCCCCAGCCTTTTACTCTGCTGGCTTGCAAAGGAATAAGGTGTCCCCTCCTTTTGAATCCTAGAAACCCATTTCCAGCACCCAAACTCCCATTTTCCACTGGTTCCCACACAGAGATCAGAGTTTTCAGTTGTTCAAGTGTGTTAAGATCAGCTAAGAAACAACAATCCTTGAAATCCTTCTGCTTCCAAACTCTGCTTCAGCTGCTCCAGTTGCAGAGCAGCAATCAGTGGAGCCTGGAGATCCTGCAACAAGTCCTGACTGCTCATGATGTACTTTGAAATACACAAATGCTGATGGTTTCAGGGATTACTGGCATAATTCAGCAATTCCTAAGTTAGATAAAAATTCTTGGAAATGAGAAAAAGATTCCCTAGAAAGTCACATCTAAGCTTAGTTAAAATGGTGATGATGCATTAGCAAAGTAATTTCCTATTTTCTGTGTTTGTCTCATTTCCATAACACATTTTGTGTTTTCCAAAGCTCTGTCTGCTCCCTGGCTGACTGAGGAGGATGCAGCTCCTCTGAATTAATTCCTCTGTCACAGCATGGTCAGGGCTTTCCAACCACCAGGGGTTTGGGACGATACAACCAAACTGGGAAAGGTTCCTCCTTCTTCTGTTTTCCCAGGGAAAACTCTGCATGAGACTTGAGAATTTCTTTTAATACTGGGTTTCTATTCCTATAATTTGCTTCGAAGTATTGCTTCTCCCAGCACAAGTCTCATATGGAGCAGTATCTGGCCCTCTGTTATTCCCAGCACAGCAGAGAAAGAAGTTAGCATAAAGCAATCTGAGTTTTATTGATTTTACAAATTTGTCCCAAGAGCTACCAATTATGAACTCCAAGAATAACATCTGAGGGGAATGAAAACCACACTGAAAAAAAAAAGAAAATATCTACTAAAAATCCATTCCCCTTCAATTTCCATGGGAAACCTCATTTCTCACCGACTTCTCAAGCTGCTAAGAATGGCTGTTCTAATCTGGGTGTCAAGTCTGGATATTGGGGTCCAAAACTGAGTAGGAGGTTCCCTTTCCCAGGACAGCAAACCTTGGGCAAAGCCTTGAAGGACTGTCAGAGCCTGAGAATTTTATTTGGATGAAGATGCAGCCTGAAGTTCTGTTCTTCCAAGCCACAGAAATTGCAAAGATCCCCCATCATATGAACAGCAAAGCTACTTCCATGTCACAGCAGAGCACAGAGGGGGAAACCTAAAGAACCTAAATCTGACTAATTTATCGATTTAACTGTTCTGCACAGGATGAGCAACAGGCAGGTCACAGGTGAGGTGGTATTGCTCCACTGTTAACACACCTATGAGTTATTCCTGTTAAGTAGGAGCACCTGGAGTATCTGTCAGGGAAAATCCAACAGTTCCTGCCAGGGGACAGCACACAAGCAGGAGACATCAGACAGACTGATACAAAGGGCAGCAGTGCAGTGATGAACACGGTGTGTCCAGCCACCAGCAATCCATGCATCATCCAAGGGCAGGTTCTTATTGCCTGCTTAGGGTCGCTCCTCTGAGGGATTTGTTTCACCCCTCAATGGCTGCACCGTGCTTTGCATGTCTCCACATCCTCTACCACAACACACCTGCCTGGGAACAAAGCTCAGCTCTGCCCTTCCCTCAGCTTTTCTGAGCAGCCCTGCTGAAAGAGGCATCACCCACCCTCAGGCAGAGACCTGCAACACCCACAGAAGAAGGGACACAGGATCCCTCCCAGAACATCCTTCCCACTGTGTTCTTGTCCCTGTTTCACCTCAGCGAGGCTCTTTTGCCGTGCAGCAGGACGGTGAACAGCTCTGTCCCAGAGCAGCGCCAGCCCAGGGTCACCCTGCAGCCATCCATCCCTCCCATCCATCCCGCAGGTGACTGGGAGCAGCCGCCGGGGGACACTGGCTTTACCTGCACTCTAAGTGACACCCTGTGGCTGGCAGGCGGAATGGCGGGTGACCAGCGCCTCAGTGACACTGTCCCCCAGCTTTTGTGACAGCAAACAGAGGCTGGAACCCGCCGGAGGAGTCTCAGGTGTTTGGCGACTGGCGAGAACAGCCCCATTCCACCTTCGCGGTTCCACCTCAGCCTCCCACGGCTTGTCCGGATGGAAAACGGGTCACTAAACAAAATAAAACAAGAAATCCTAATCTACAGGAGAGTGTCCACACTGGATGCAGCTGGGTGGGATTTTTCCTCTCATTTTAATACGGTGAGACGAAGATTTGTAATACATTTCATTCTTTCCCTTCATCATCTGCTCCTGAGCCATTCCCTCTTCCTCACCATGCTCCAGAAGCACACATTTTTGCAAGTATCATCTAATTCCAAACTTGTGGAAAGAAACGGACTTCAGTCCATCTGTTTGCCAGCTGGAAGTCACTGCCAGCTTAGACAACAGCAAGTTCCAGAGAGATGGATGGGGCAGCGGCCTTAGGGAAAGAAAGACTCACAAGGAAGCCTCCAAAATAATGTGGACAACCCTTTGTTTGCTGACCCTCCCGAAGGCCCAGGGTCAAAAGCCCTCTCTGAGATGTGCCACTGCTCAGGGCTGACTGACTTTGGTGCAGAATGGCAGCTGCAGTTCCAGTTCTGGTAAAGTTTGGGTGAATTTTGCCTCAAAAGCCACGCCTAAACTGAAGAGAACCCAAATCAGGGATAACAGGATCACGGCAAAGCCATCTCATAACTAATTAGACAAGAACAAAAGTACAAACCCATGTTTAATTGGCTGGAGAAAAGGTCCTTGAATGTTGACTGAAGTAACATTAACAATCTCCTTATTTTACTACATGCAATTAACTTGTGTCCTGGGCTCAATGAAGAAATCACATGTTTTACATGATGATAGTAGTGGGAGCAAGAAAAATGGATTCTTTTCATTCCTCCTCGTAAATATTTTTTCCAACATTTTTCCTCCAGACTGCAAAATCAGAGCCATCTTGTACCACAAATTATGCTTCACAAAGGAAAGGAAAAACAGAAGAAAAACTTGGGGGGAAACAAGTGAAGCCTCTCCCATCTGTGCATGACTGAAATCCAGAGCCTCCCACTGTATTTGCAGAAGATGTATGTATTTATGTTTCTCTTGCAAAACCAGCAAGAGAAAATGAACAAAAATGGTTGAAAACTTCATCTGGACACAGAGCTATTGGAGACAAGCTGACCTAATCAGCTGCAGATTTGATCTCCTCAGAGAGAACCTTTACGAGCTTAAAAATGATGTTTTATTTCCTCCCCCAGAATTCCAATTCTGGACTTCTTTTTTTCCACGGTCGAGTTTGTTTCAGTTCTCATCAGTCTCCTTCCTTTAACTTTCATGTACTCTTGACTTTCTAGCTGAAAATACTGTGTTTTACCCCCCAGGATGGCTGATAAATGGCTACTGCAAGGCTGCAGACTTTTTTTAACAACAAAAGAAAGTTTTTTTCTAGTGACTCCATAACTAAAATTGGCTACAAACCATTTGTTTTTATCCCAAATCCCCTGTTATTAAACAGTGGGATAAAACGCTTCTGGACATCGAACAAGGTTACAGAAGACAGATGAGGTGAGAGGAGCTTTAGGGTTTCATAGTAATTTTGTCAAGTATGGAAACACACATGCATGCACATGACAGGCATTTTATTTCTCTCTAATAATGATGAAAAGCCATCAGAACTTCAGGGGTCTTTGTCATTTACAGCAGGACTTTGCTTTCAAAAATGTGGCCTTTAGAAATCAAGCCAGAAAAACCTCTGGGGAACAAGTAAGTCATGTGAATGTGATCAACAGAATTGGTCAAGACACTAAAATACATGAGATAAAACACAAGTGAAAATGTTAATTGAGCCTCTGGGCCAGCCACTTATAAAAGTGCACAGTTCTGTAATTATCAGGACAGGGCTTGCCCACAAATACGAACAAGACTCTGAGACCAACGATTTCCTAGCAAGGCTCATGTTTTATATGCAGGCTGGAGCCACATCTCCAGAACTTTGAACAATAATTAATCAGAAGGAAAAGCAGCAAAGGTTAGATCTCCATAAAAGAACGGGGTTGTAACCTACGAAAATTAGCTCTTTTAAAAATTGAATCATCCCTTTAAGCCCTTTCAAAAGAGGGGAAATGCAAACCAGAAGAGCTATTAATTCACTTCATCCTTCCCTCAGCACACAAAAGAATATTTCTCTGTGTTCAAGATGAGACAACCATGAACTGCAGGAATTTTTCTCTCTGTGTGAAGCAAGCCCTGCTAACAGGTACAGGTGTGATCCATGTGCCAGGGACTCCATCCATGTGAGCAACAGCCCCGTTGCTATGCCACCAACCCTCTCCAAAGCTTTCTCACCAGGCAGCTGGCTGTAGGGCCAAGGAAAAGGTGCTGCACACCCCCTCAGAACAACAAGGAACCGAGTCCCCATCAGGGCAAGGTTAGCAGTGATTGTGTGCCTGTTTTCAGCTCCACATTTCTAGAGAAGACGAGGAGGATGCTTTTTGTGATAGCCAAAACACTCCTGTGAAGTGGCTGTTTCAGTCAAAGAGCCTCCCTGCACTGAGGGAGAGAGAGGGGGATTTGCAGGCAGGAGTTGCAGCTACAGAGACCTTTTGTTCCTGTCGATGATAAAAGCAGTTTGATCTCAATCCCCAGGTGTGGGATCCATTCAGCACAATACACACCCAGGGATGAATTCAGCTGCCTGAACACGGGCATTGGATCATTTGTCACTGAGCATCTGCAACACCTCTGTGCTCTGTGGCCCGGGAGATAAAACACGTACCTACAACAAGGCTGGGCCCTCTGAAACAGGAACAAAACACCCAACAGCATTATCACTTCTGCAGGAGCTGCTGAGCTGCTCATTCAGGTTGAGCTCAGTAACTCCCTAGGCTTCATGCCTTCTGTCAATTAGAGCTCCACTGATTTGTATTAGAGCTTAAATACTTAAATTAGCTGCTAATATCACTTGGAAATACCTAGATTTGTGGGTTTTAATCTGAAAGACCTTCTAAATGCCTCCAGCTCCTGCCTGCAGCCCAGAGCAAAGCGAGCAGCCCGTGAGGGACAGTTGTCACCACAGAACACCTCTCTGTCACACCAGATGTTTGAGACAAATTCAAATTTTGAATTGTCATTCAGTTGAGGCTACAAAAGTCAACACTTTTTGTCTATCAGATGAACATTTAGCCCTGGATTTTCCCCTTGCACAGGGAAATCTGTAGGGGAAGAGTTAATGTAGGCATACTTTAGCCTGTAACACGCTCTAAGTACGTGCTTGAGCGGCTGCTTTTTAGCAAGCAGCAAAACCAGACTCATTACAGGCCATTTGCTGAATTAATCAAGCTTCAGGATATCCTAATAAGTGAATTAATCTGTTTCCTAAAACAAGACTAAAAGCTTCACACTGTCAAAGCATAAACACATCTAGAGGGCAGCAACGACATTGTCATTTCTCGCTAAATATAGAACCTGAGCAGAGACAAGTGCACAGTCACACACTGCACCAACACAGACTTATTTTTGCCTGTTTCTTTTAATTTTTTCCCGCTTTGAGAATAATACATAAGTTTTGGTACAAAAATTGCAAAGTTGTAAGTGGATGGCATAATTTTCAGCTCTTGGTCAAAGAGTGTTTTGCCCACACTCACAAATCACACTGGAGGGTAACCAGAGCATGATCTGTCAACATGACTTTATTTCCCAAATAAAGAAGGAGAAAAAGACCCCCAGCATATCACCAAAATAACAGAATGTCAGGGATAAAAAATCCTCACAGACTGACAGACTTTGTTTTATGAATGCAGCTGAAACTTATCTGAGTCACTCAGCAGTTCCCAGGAGACACAGAGAAACACAGACCCAGGCACAGAATCACCACGGGAATTTCTTGCAGTTAGGATGGAAATATTTTATGCAAACAGTTTATTCTAGTGTGGCAAACAGGAGGGGAGTTTTGTAAGCCCAAGTTCTTCTCCCTAAGGGTTTTTGGTTTTTTTTTTCCCCTCAAATGCTTTTTCATTGAATTTGCTGACATTTGGCACTGTTTGATAGCATTCCCCATCGGAGATAGAGTGAACATCAAAGCCTGAGAGGCGACAGGATGGACACAAAGCAGGGAGCTGCATCCAAAGCCTTTGATCTGTGGAGGAACCTACCTGTCTGTTTTTGTCTTGAATTCCATCCCCTCCATGCACACAGACTACAGTGAGATGCAGAAATAGCCCCATGAGTACCAAAACTTGGCCATGGATCAGTGTCTTGTGCTTCTCTGAGTTTTTCATAAGCTTTTCACACAGTCTGGGCACTTCCCAGTCTGGATTTGCCAGTGTCTACAATGCAAAAGCTTTCCTTGACAGGGAATGCTGCTGGGTTCATTCCCTCCAGCTGATCAGCTGCTTTTAGGAAATTGGTGGGAAATTGGAATCTTTGAGAGCCTGATTTCTAAAACTGACAAAGAAATCACTGAAACTGATCCAAAATTTTTACAGGCTTTCAAATGAGAAATATGCTCCCAGATATACAAGTTATACTCACAGACATAACAAAATACACTCACAGATATCCAAAATCAACGCAAAGAAAAGCTGTAGTTCCTAAAAGGTGGCAGCTCATGAACATGGGACACCTGATAGTGTAATAAATGCTGAGTTACAACCCAGAGCTGGATAAGCTCTTACTAGAAGAAAAGCAATGCAAGGTGGTTTTTCTAAATTGGTCTGATTTTGCTCTCAAAAAAAAAAAAAAAAAAATCAGTATAACAAGCCATCATTTCTCTCTCTACCTCATCAAAATGAAAAACAAAATAGAACAAAACTACATGTCCTAGGCAGAAACCTTATGTTGATTCAAGCCATCTCCTATCAGACCTTCATTTTGAGCTGTATTATTCACCTCTGAGATTTGCAAGATCCATTTCCCATCCTTTAATCAGTTGTCTGTGCTCATTTTATCATCTACATGGGGAACACAGCTGAGGTTTTCAGCACAAAGAGCCTGATCACAAATGAGGCAGCCCACAAACCAACTTGGTGAAATCATGCAAGTGGTCAGGATGTGTCAGTATTTGGTTTTTCCAAATTCTGGACGTGCTCTGCATGCAGGAATTATATTTTTCAAATGCCGAAAGAAATTGCACCTGCGTATTCAACCCTTAACTTGCTGTCCTACTACTTCCCCAAGCTTTCATCACTTAAGTGCAATTTCCCAAGGAGCTACTGATTCCAAAAGTTGACCAAATTTTGATATAATCCTTCCTTCTGTTTTCTGGACTGCAACTTGGAGGAATTAAACACATGGAAGTGTCTAAGATCAACTGGAGGTAGCTACTTACATTTTATGCTGAAAGGAGAAAAAGATCCATTTCCCAAAAAAATAATGGTTCAGCATTTCAATAACATACTGCCATCAGTCTTTAATTCAATTAACATGCCATGGTTTTAAGAGCAGAGAATTTAAGAAAACTTATTAGCACTGCAATACAAGCATCAGCCACCACTGAGAAGGAGAGGCGCAGGGAAGAACTTAAAATCAGGTCATTGATGAAACTAGTGAAAGCATCAACAGAGTTTATAAAAACCAAACTGGGGTATTTAATTTTTTTTTCTTTCTTTCACACACAGGAAAAACATTTGAATTCTTTCCCCTGTGTTCTGCACTGCCCTTAATTCTCAGAAATTTTCTTCTGGTCTCAATTGAGACTTGTCCAAGTATTGAACTACCTGCTGTAAGCAAAGCCAGAATTACCCAGCCCATTCCAGGTTCCCTCCTATTTTATTGCAGAGACACAGGTCTGAGATGAGAGGGCTTTAGGATGATTTTGCAGTTCTCTGAGGCAACTTTTTACTCTGCTCAAAGGCTGGGGTGACAGAGGCTCATCCCTAAGAAAAAATACGGCCGGGGACTTTGTTTCATAGAACCAACACACCAAACTTTTGGCCAGTTATCTGACCATGATACCTAGATCTGGGGAAAGAATAAATTCACTTTCTACAAGTTTAAAAATAAGATCTAAAATGTCAGGGTCACTCTTTTACGGGACTTAAGGAGAATGCTGACCCCACAAAATTAACACTACCCGCAAATGAGACCACCAACACCCAAGCAACAGTTCAGAGTGAAACATGAAATGAAATTATCCCTACAGTCAAAACCACACTGAAAAAAATGAGTGACAAACAAGTGGGTGCACATATTTGGAATTAATATGTTTAAAAACTCCTAATGAAAGGTCCAAAGGGTATTGACAGATAAGCAAAAGGAAATGAGTGCCTGGGTCCCACAGCCTGAATAATAAATTTGTAGTGAGTCATCATGATTGTTTACTTCGAAGAATAAAGCATCCAGGAGATTTCTAAGGAGCCCCCATGCTCCCTTGCCTTGAATATTATTTGCCTCCTCATTTCCTCTCCTGTCTTCTGAGCAGAGCTGATGCAGCTCCAGCCCCAGCAGCCAGTCCCTGATGAAGTTGCTAAAACAGATTCCAGCCCTCAGCCTTCTTTCTGTTTGTTAGATACAACTCCCAGCAGGGTTTGAACCCCTGCTCACACAGCCAGCCTGGAAAAGGGACTGTCCTTCCAAAATGCAGTTCCTAGGTGTTAGCACTAAGTATTTAATGAGCCAAAGGTTGTGTAATTATCCAGGTGGCTGAAGCATTGCTACAAACACGCTGAGCTGTACGTAGCTACACATGCACAAACACACCAAGCACAACAAATCCTCCTCAGACTGCAGAGGATATTTTCTGCCCGGATCTCCCTAAATGTACTTCAGCAAAGAGGAAACAGTGTCCATAAGTCTGCGCTTTTGAGAAATCTACATCATTCCAGGCAAGAATTTTGAAAATACAGGCTGGAATGTGGAGGAAATGTTGATCCCTAAGCAAATTTTTTTTTTCTTTTATTATTATTTTTTTTCTTTAATGGAAATATATTTTGGGTGTCCCCAGGCGCCTTCTGAGCACGAGATCTGCGGGAGAAGGAAGGAGTTTGTACTTACTCGTGGTGTTGTACTTGATCCCATTGAAGAACTCCGGGCAGGGTCTCTCCACGAGTTCCCCCGCAGAGGTTCTGGGCCAGCAGGTCCCGATCTGGTCCGTGGTGGCATTGCAGTACGGACCTGGGGTTAAAGGAACGAGACAGAAACGGGAAAAGAAGCAGTTGAGAGAGCAAAAAAGACACACACTTTGCATCACAAAACAAACCGAACCTCAGCGCTTCTAAAGCTTTTCCCGAGCTCTGCACCAGGTAACAATTCCTACCATCAAAGCCCAGGAAAGGGACAGAGGAACTCTCTAAAAAAGTCTCGTGTAAACGATCCAGGAGGCTGCAGTTCACATCAAATTCTTCTAAGATGAACTGAGAGACGGTCACATCCATTATTCCCTCTGAGATTGCTGGACTGGATCACGCTCCTTCACCCCTTTCTGGCTGTTTTTTGGGTTTAGTCCCCTCTTCTTCCCTTCTTGGAGCCAGATGAGCATCAAGCTGCGGGCACCCCGCAGTCTCGTGTGTGTGTGCGAGCCTCTCCTGCTCGCAGCGTGCTGACAACTTGGCTGAGAGTCTGCGTCTGCCTGTGCAGTTCAGCCCTCCGAGCTCTTCTTCCCTTTAAATCCAGCGGCTCGGGAGCCAATGGGATCGGGCTGAGCCCGGGGTGAGGGGCTCACGTCTCCTCGGTGTCCCTGGGCTCGCAGCTCCCAGATGCCGCCTCACTTCGCCAGATCGCTGTGCTGCTGCATCTCCCTCCCTCTCCTTCTGCCTCTCCCTCCCTCTGACACACAGAGGCACAGTTTTACTGTCAGCTCCAGGGACGAGCACTTTTGCAAAAATACTCGCTGCAAATTAAAGCCAGGGGGAACAGGAAAAGCCATCAGAGGAGTAGAACTCCTCGGGTTTTTTGTGGAGCAAAGCAATTCCTGCCTTTGCTGCGTGGAACCGAGGATGAGCAGGGATGCTAGGGGGGGGAGCGGGGGGAAGGAGGGACCCGGTCCAGGAGCTGCAGTGCTGGATGCTGTGCAGGCCTTGAGAAAGAAGAGAAATAATAAAAGCAGGGATGAAGGAGAGGATCGGATAGAAGAGAGGAATAAAGGGATCTGGAGTAATCACAGACTCACAGAAAGTCTGGGTTGGAAGAGATGTTAGAAGTTATCTCATTCCAATGCCCTGCCATGGGCACGGACACTTTCCATTAAACCAGGCTGCTCCCAGCCCCGTCCAGCCTGCTCTGGAATAAAGAAATCTGGAATAATGACCCACAGAAGAGGCAGTGAGGAGAGTAGGGACGGGTTGGGAACCCAGCCTGGGAGAAGGCACCGAGGGAACAAATCTTTCAGCCACTCACATGGATGGGATGGGGTGGACAGTAGAGCAGGGCAAGGCATGGAGAGCTCTGAAGCAAAGGATGGATCATTCAGGGGACAAAGAAGAAAAGAAATACCCCTCTCATTTTCCATTGATAGGAGAGAGCAAGGTTTTCAGAAAGGATGAGCACCCAGACTGACCAGGAGCAAGAGGAGGAACCTCTAAACAAGAAAACCCTGGTGTGGGGAGAGAGGGAAGAGCAAAGGGCTTGACAAACTGAGGTCCATGTGGGGCAGGATCTGAAGGGTCTGGTGAAGGGGAAGGAGAAGTTTGGAAGGAGCTGCCCAGAAGGTTGGTTACCTTTGGGAAGTCAAAGCTCAGCAGAGTGGGAACTGGGTGAGGGTCTGCACTCGGGGACATGCTGGACAGCACCTCAGACCTGACCAGCCTATCTGACTTGCTGCACCAGGCTATGAAGAAATCCCTAAAAAAAAATGTTGCTAAGGAGGATCATTTACGATCACAGATGCAGAAAGATTTTGGGAAGCAAACAGAAAACTGACTCGTGTAAGGGAGTAGCCCAAGATCAGTAGATATGGAAGTGGCGGAGAGGAATGCAGAAACACAAGGCAAGAACAGCAAAGATGATTTGAAAGAAAGAAATGGATCCCAAAATGAAATATTTACGGTCTGTGCACAGCTTTAGATCGGACAAAGTAATTACACTGAGCTCAAAGCAGTGGTACAGGACTTCCTATAACATTTGTCTCCCACCCTGCAATAGCCTGGACTTTTATTCTTTATTTTTTTCTTTATTTATTCTACTTTATTCTTTACTTTTGAAGGACCAAAAGAATTGTGGCATCCAAAGAGAGGAAAAAGAAAAAAATAACTGGGTTAGAACAACAAATAAATTAACAACATGCACTGAGGAGAGAACTAGCCAGGCTCTTACTTTGCCATCTGGGAATCTGGAGATTTTCTAACATTTTCACATTGCAATGGAGAGAGGGGAGGAGTGCCACTGTGGTTTTGGGATAAGTATTTTTATTTGAAATATGTAAAAACCCACGAGAATAACAAGTGTACTAACTCTCCAGACACTGTGATATTCTGAGGCAAGCGAATGCATCTCTCTGCTTCTCTCTCTGGAGCCTTGATTTCCTTCCCAAGTGAATGTTCCCAAAACTACAGCCCTTCTGGAGAAATCTCAGTTGCAACAAATTAACCCTTGTCAATACCAACAGATCTCTTTGTCCCTTGCACCTCTAACCCCAAAAAGCAGGCAAGAAAATATTTTAGCATCAGTCATGTAACATGACCACCACCAGCCTACTGGTTGGCTTTCAACAGGGCTTTGAGGAGAAAACCCTTTTTCTTGAACTTTCAAGAGTGAGGGATAAAGGGCACTCTAAACCTGCCTTTCTCCTTCCTGACAGTGCAATTAATCTCATAAAATTCTTTTGTGTTCCTCAAGCTGAGCCTCTCAGGGGTGGCTTTGAGACCTTCTCACAGGATGGCATCTGAAGTTGCCCAGTGGCCACTCCCACACAAGACTGAGCAGTCAGCAGGACACTGATCCAGGATGTTGTAAGATTATTTTTTTTTCTGCCTCAGCTGTCTCTCTGCAGGAGAAAAATCACATAGCCTGGCCAAAAGTCTTCATTTCTCACCTACTGTCTGCCCTTTCTATTTTTTCACACTGTTTGTTCAGCACACTGGAATAAAAATCCTGGTCGGAGGCTTGGGGCACTGGAGTTTCCTGAATTTTTTGAGGAATGCATCACTTAATAAATTACAAAAAAAGAATGACAGTTTCAAAAAAAAGTAACTACTTTTAAGTTTGGTAAATGTTTCACGTTCCTAAGTGCTGCCTTGTGTTTTCCAGCATAAACTCTTGAAGATTTTTCAAATGGTTCAAATATTACAGAGTTGAACACTAAGCTGGATTTCATTTCAGTTCTCTTCTTTATAGTGGTTAACACCTGAAACAATAGCCCTGAATTAAACTAAATATTTTTTCAGGATCAGGAGAATGATTTCTTCATTTGAGTGAGAAGAACTAGAAAATCTTCAATCTAAACTGATTTCCATCTTTTCAGTTCTAACGTTAGAAAATCAGAAGTATCCTACAATCCTGCTGTGTTCCATATATTTAATAATAGTAATAATAAAACGACTGCAAAAATAAATATAGAGGGGATGAATGTTGAGGATTAAGTCTGAATGAAGAAAATAATTTATTGTTCCTCAGTCTACAAAACAGCACCATTCTTTAATAATCCCAGTTCCACTGTAACCTCTTGATGAAAAATTACTTTTGCAGCTATCCCTGGGTAAAATTAACCACTTCATCAAAGTTTCCCTCTGACTGGGTCTAGCAAAATCCTGACTCTGTCAGTTGGACTCATTTGATGTGAAAATGTTCTTTATGCAAGAAGCAAATTCAATTATAGGAAAGACTGACAGAAATCCTGCAGCTGCTGGCACTGCTGCCTCTCTGCCGATGCCGTGGTGCACACGACACAAATGAAACCTCACCAGGCAGCAGAGATCTGCCTTAGAAATCCCTCAGCACCCCAAGAAAGCTGGGATTTGGTTCCTGGCAGGCAGAAAACCTTTTCTAACTTCAAAGTGGGCTTGTTCCTGCGTGCTGCTATTCACTGGTTGGTTTGGGTGCATGTGCAAGGTTCTGGAAGAGAACAAGACAGACAAATAAACCCGTCCACACACAGAGAACTCAGTAAGACCCCTCAAAGAGGACTTACTAAAAGGTCACCTAGAGTTCTTCTGGGAAAGGGACAAGCTCTGCTCATAAATGGCAATGGAAACCTCTGTATTTCAGCCCTCACACTGCTGTTACACAGCTGCTTTCTTCATCTACAACCCACTCCAAGCCACAGCTGATGGAATTAGCCAGAGCACAGTTTTAGTTTGCCCCATTAACAGTGAGTAGCAAGGATGAGCTGTGATTATCCAGCAACATCAACACTCAGCTCTATGCAGACTCAGGCAGTCACTGTGTTTGGAGAGGGTGGAAGGAGCTCCAGAACCACCTGACTTCTCCTCAGACATTCAGTTTACACAAAATTCAGAAATCCCTGTGTATTTCAAGACCCAGGATGATTATTGAGAAGAGGGGAAAAAAAAACCAAAAAGGGAAAGAAAACTCCACAAGTTCTCTCCTCATTTCCCTTCTTCAGAGAAAGAAAAGCCACTGTATTCAGCCTCCCACTACAGTGACAGTTTTATCACTCACGTTCTCTATCTGTCAATGTAAAGAGCTCCTGCTCTCGAGGCACAGCAGTCACCCTCTGTTCTGCTTTGTAGCAAGGCTTAGGGAATGCACATCATCCATCAGTCAGGGGACACCAATGTCCTCTGCACCTCAGTGCCATTTGGCTTTCAGCAGTTTTACCTCCTCAGTGTGGAAGTATCACACTGATGCACGGTCCCAGTGTTGGCTCTTCAGTTCTCTTCCTTCCTAACCCAGGTGTGCATATCCACACCCAGACTCTTCAATTAATGGATAAACTGGTCTCTTAACTCAGTCATGGAGCTGTTACTTCTAAATATGAGGCTGGAGGGTTTCAAATGGCACAGTAAGTTTTTTCTCATCTCCTTTTCCTCTCTGAAAAGTGTCCCCCAGTAATCCTGTGTGACTGCAATGACCTTCCAGCCTCAAACTTTGAAGTTACTGGGACTATTCAGCTTGGTAAGGAATGCAAGGCTTTGAGGAAGGTACAAATTTACCAAAGTGGCTTCTGGGCCACAAACCTCATACTCAAGCTGCACTGCAAAACTGCTCTGACTGCACTTCTCACATGCAGTGAAACATGACCGTGATCTGGTAGAATATTTATCTTCCCATTCCAGGTGTGTAAATACAATTTTCAGAGTGGGAGCACATTCAGACCACAGGGAACAATGTAATTCAAGCAGCAAGAGATTGAGGACAGCCTGAAGATCTCCACAGTCAGTTCTAGAACTGCCATGGATATGTCACACATGGCTGACTTCTCTGCCACACCACACCGTGGCTCCTCACAATGAATTCCACTCTGCTACAGGAGTAGACTGCTAAATAAAACCCCTTCTCAAACCGAGGGCTACACTTTTAATCAAAATCTGGTCCTTTCTGCATCTACTTGAGACCTCCACTGAAACATCAGAGTTGAAAATTGTTGTATGTGGAGAGGAAGATTAGACACAGATACACAGAGATCTTTGTTTCAGCTGATCAGCTCATTTGTCAGAAACAGGAGACATCCTTTATTGCTAGAAATGAGGTACGACTCCACTGAGCAAAGATAAAATTAATAAATGCAGGTCTGTGGTGATGAATCTTCACAGCTTCATTGATGCTAGAAAATATTTACTGGGGGTGTAAAAAGATGCTACAGCATAAGTAATAAATGGCTTGTAGCCATTTATTATTTATGCTGTCGAATTAATATATTTCAATATAATATCAATATATTTCTTTTGGCACTTTAATACACTTGTCATTCTCTACAGCTATAAAACCTGTGTGAGTGAATCATGTTACATGAGACAAATGATGAGACACTGCAGGGAGATTACAAGAACACAAAACACACAACAGAACCAACCTTGACACACTAATAAACTGCCAGAGTTATTTTCCTGGAGGTGAGCTGTTCTGGATGAATGTACAGAACATCACCTACTGCCTAAGTGCACAGCAGCATTCCAGAATAACTCTGATTTTATACACGGTCAAACTCAGAGTCAGGGCTTCACAGACACACAAGAACACAAAGGAATGCATGTGATATCTTTATCTATGCCTGGCAATGGCCTGGTGCTCTGTTTACAGCATAAACACAAAAAATAGCAAAAATAAAGGAGGGTTAAGTCCCATCTGAATTAATGATGACCATGAGGATGTGTATGATTAGTCCCGCTCTTCTGTTATGTTACGATGGGACCACTGCCAAAAAGGATGTAAAGATTCAGAGGTCTTGTCCTGTTCTCCTCGCAACACAGCAGCCATGAAACTCCTTGTGGCTTAATTCAGGACATGCCAAATTTTTGCTCTCCCTGTGTCCCACTTTGCTTTGTTGTGCTGCCTTTCAGTGCATGCTGGGAAGATCTGAGCAGTCTTTCCATGCATCATAAGCTGGGAGGATGTACAGAAATAAAAGACACCAAAATGTTCAGAAGTCAATCCCTCATTTCCTCTGGAAACTCAACAGGCACTGCACGGTGCCTGATTTTGAACCATCAGGTAACTCAGAAAGCACAAAGAGAGAGAAATAACACATGATCATGCTGCTCTAAAAATGACCTAAATCAGATGCACCAACAAAACCAGCCTGCTCCAAATCTCCAGGATCTAATCAATATGGCTTCCTAACAAACTTTAACAAAACAAGTAAGAGAATCAATCCTTTGGGGTCTGGGCTTATGTCTTAGGTTGCAATGCAAGATGTAACCAGGGGTGTGTATTCTATTGCCAGCTGCTAAAACCAGGTGGGGAAGTGTTCTTTATTTCTTCCAGGACCCACCCTCCCTCCAGGGGATATCTGCTGTTCATGGGCCATCCAGGCTCACTGCATGGCTGATACAATTCCATCATCCCATGGGGAGATGCTCCACCCAGGGGGAGGAGCCAAGCATTCCTACCTTGATAAAACCTGAGATTCAGAACACCAGCACTGGATTCCCAGAGGAAGACTGGACTCATCTCACCACCACTGGACCTTCAGAAGGAAACTACACCCTTCTACAGGATCATCTCTGCTCCATCAGAACCACACCTGTCACTGCAGGAGAACTGCAGCCATTTTACTGGACTGCTACCAACACCCTGACCAACAGGGTGTCAAGCTGTATTCTGACTGCCAGTGTTCTTTTTGTACTACTGCATTTTTTCTTAGTTTAATTTTCTTAGAAAAGAATTGTTATTCCTATTCCCATATCCTTCCCTGAGAGCTTGTTAATTTCAAATTGTTAATTCAGAGGGAGGGGATTTATATTTTCCATTTGAAGGGAGGCTCCTGCCTTCCTTAGCAGACTGTCTTTCCAAACCAAGACAGCCTTGCCTTCATGGCCTAGCAACCATGGTAGCTACAATGTTGTGAATCCCAGTTTTAAACCATCCAACTCATATTTGCTTGGGTTTTCTTTGAGGAGCACCATCAGTCTGGCTTTGGAACCCTGGGCTAGTGGCTTCTGTACTCCTTTGGGCCCAAACCAAGTAGAAAATTGAGGACTTGTAACAGATTGAAACACTGCAGCTCTCAAGATTGCTCTGACTGTTTTCCATGAGTTATTAAAGCTGCCATTTATCAGCAAGCAGGATCTAGACTCTGAATCCACTGCCCAAAAGTGTGTGACCTGCAAGATCTGAGGTACTGCAGGATATCTGGAATAGCCATATGAGGCTGGCAGAGAAACTCAGGACCTTGGGAAGATGCACCCCTTCTGAAGCAGCAGCCAAAGGACAAACAGTTTGTCCTCAGGCATCTCAACTGTTCTGGGACTCTTGTGGATATCAGACTGGGCAAAATGTGGGCCTGTCATAAAAGGGAAGAATCCCATCGGCAGCATGTCACAGGGAGTCTTTCACTGTTATTACTTAGGCTTTACTCTATGTAGTAGATTTTATTCCTTGGGTTGCCTAATTTAAATAATCCATAAATGTGGGAAACCTCCCAAAACACAAAGAGTAGCACAAGCAGCAGCCTTATAGAGCAACTAAAGTTTTTCTGATAATTTTCTCCCCTTGGTTGAACTGTTATGTTTATTACACACCTCAGAGGGGATACAAATTTTGGATTATGGTGTCCCCAGTGCAAATTCCAGAGATGCCAATTTACTGAGGTGTGCAACCAACAGAAAAAAGTAAGAACTTTTGCCATGAGACTTACCTGATGAGATTGATTTTGTCTTCAGCTCTAACCACTACCCTGAGTAGATCTTTGCTGTCTTTAAGGGGAACCAACTTGGATTGATGTAAATGTCTGCATTAATCAGATTAATCCCATTCCAGATGCCCTGAACAAAGATCAAGTTGTTTGTTGAGCTCTCCCCCAGTGGCCCACCTCATCCCCCTGGAGTGTTTGGCAGCTGTAATCCCATAACTTTGGGCCTATCATTTCACAGGAGAGCAAACAAAAATATTTGAAATTAAACACATCAGGAATAAATACAAGAAGAAAAATGTCCCGTTAGGACAGGACTATCACAATGCCAGCAGCGTTATGTTTAGAGATTCTGTGTCTTAGATTTAATGGAATTATTTACCAGGAAATCAATACAACACAAACACTGTGTAAGAGATCTGCATCTCTCTGCCAGCCACCACTCAGCAAACACCAGAGAAAATGCCTGGAAATGAAGTGGCAGGAATCATGAGCAGAATACTGACTTTGAGAACTGAGACAGTGGTTCTTGAACACATCATTTTCACCAGACAGTGAGGAGGATCCAGTCACACCAGGCACCAGCTGGAATGATTAGGCATGAAAATGGATTATCATAATATTATTACGGCCATGATAACTGAGGAAAAAGAAGGTAATAATTGCCTGATCTGTGATTTTCAAACTGCTACTGCACACTTTTGCAGCCTCAGAAGAACAGAGAGCATGTCAGAGCATTAATTCTGTTGCAAGAGCTTGTGCCTGTGTCTGGAATCAGTGACCTCATATAATTCTGGATACCTCCTGGGATAAAAAATCCCTCTCCAGTTCTCCTCCCTAGCTTGGCTCACTACCCCTTGATGTTTTTACTGCCAGGGCCAGTATTTCTGATTCTGCAGCTCAGGGTACTTCAGGTCTTGCATGGTTTAGGGTATTTGAGAAGTCCATAGAGGCAGAAGGATTCATCTCACCTAATTCCAGCCACCTAAGATTTGGGTGTCTAGACTAAATCAGGTTCTTTAACAGTCTCCAGGGAAATGGACACTTCCAGAGAATGATGATTCATTTAATTTGGAGACAAATATCTTCTTCAAATTTACAACTCTTAGATATTCTACTTAGTAGGATGTTATTCACCCCGAGGTACCTTTGTACTTTGGAAAGACCTCTCACCTGCCAACACATCACGTATCTGAGATGGGTATTGGAGTTTTACTTACGTGTCAGACAGAAATTGAAACGTAGGACTTTATGCTGCTTTGAAATGCACACATATTTGTTTAAATACTATGTTTCTATTTGAATTTTAATCATCTTGTTAAAAACTTACACAATCCTGTTATTTTATATCACACATTTTGAGCCATCTGTAAATTGTCTGTGCCCATTTTATGGCTAAGAACTTTCACAATAAGTATAAAACCTTGGAAAACAGTTTAAAGCCTCAAAGCCCAAGTTTTTTTTCCATTCTTATTAAGACTTCGGATATGCAGATCTCAATCTATAACTGGTTCCATCAGCATTGGTTATGGTGGATTTTTACAAAAGCCATGGATCAAGCCACAAGAATTCAAAACAAAACAGCTGAAAACTGAAATAAGCATCAACATTGAAACAGATTTATTTCAGCATAGATGTAAAACATGGGTAAATGTCATCAAGGAGCTGATAATGGGATAGAGATTTTAATAACAGGTGCAGCAACAAATTAATCCTGGGAAGTGTGGCATTCCCAATCTGCTTGACAGCACAGCTGGGTTTCTTTCCCCAGGATGTGTTAATGTGTTTTTTATTTGGAAAACTGCACGTCTCACCCCAATGAATATTAAAGAATGAGTTTGGGGAAAACACATAACATTCTGATTAAACATTTTGTCACTCACATGCTCTCACACTCAATTGCAAAGGCAAGATAACAACATCATATTGCTAAGCAAGTGATGCTTCTCTCATTTATGGACTCATCAAATCTCCTCGTTAACCTTCCAAAATCTCCTACCACCCCTCAGAGTGCCCATCCATGATGTTGCTAACTTCCAGTTATCATAACCAGATGTCAAAATCTGATTGATGCCTGGAAAAAAAGATTATTTTTCAGCATTTCTTCCTTTCCTCTGTTAATAACATCATCAGAATCATCATTTACAGCAATGTTTCAGGCAACAAGGACCTGGTCATCACAGCTTTACCTCTGGGGGCTATGAAATGAAGAAATAATAATTATTAATTTTCTTTTGAAGAGATTTTTTTTGGCAGTTATTGCATTCTGAATACAAAGAGTTACCTTTGTGAGGACTAAGTTCTTTTAATTTTCAATTCCTGTGAAGTTGTTAAGTATAAAAGCTATCAGTTTATCCCTAAAGTTTATCCCCTTCACACAAATAGCTCTTTTTTAGACAGAAATAATGAAGGGATACACACGTATTATTTCACTCACAGAGTTTTTCAGGTGCTGTGGAATTCCTCTGGATAAAAGGACAAATGTAGGTGGGGTATAAGTTATCCCTAACAGGGCTGGAAGTTCCTACCTCTGAAATACGCAGCAGATATTTCTGCCCCCGGTTTCTAGGCTGGTCTGGCTCTCTGCCAGAGCTCATCCCTCTCCCTCGGCCACTGGAGGGCTCTCCTAATTCTTCATTACTGCAAAGGAAGCGTCTGATTGAGGATAGAAACACAGCAAAAGAAAACCTGCTTGTAGTCACCTGAATGCAAAATCAGCAGCTATCAAAACAGGAGTTCACTGGTTCATCCAGAGAGCCACATGTGGAAAAAGATGCATTTTACCGTTCTGCCTTTGGCAACAAGAAAGTGTTGCTACAGTAAGAGATGAATTTCCCTGAAAAGAAAACTTCCTTTTCCACACAAGTTTATGAATTGCACAAGAGATTATGGGTTTAAGATGGCCAGCAGTGTTTGCCTTCATCACCCATTCTTCCCCACGCTGCATCGTTCCACTCCGAAATCACCAAACAACTCAATTCCTTTTTCAACTAAGTGTGATTTCAGCCCTCTGCCAGCTCATCTCTAACTTATTTCCCACCCCAATACCAATTTCCCGGGCTGGTTCAATTTGCTTTTGATGGATCAATCATCTTATCCCTTTCATATTAGTGCTGCTCCTGTGGAAAGAGGAGACTGTGTAAGGTTTTCCATTCCCCTGTGGGAAGAGGGATGTTCTGCCCACACAGCTGTGAGTACCTGCAGACTATTGCCAAATGAAAATTTCTGACTGTTTCTTTTTCCCCTGCTTCTTTTGGCTCAAAAGGGCTGAGTTAGTTAAACCTAAATGGTTTTGTGGAAACAGAACAATTTTTTCTATCTTTTCTTAAGGCCATATCGAGTACCAGAATAAAAGACAAGTAGTTTTGATCATCTCAGAGTAACAATTTGGGATGAATTTTGCCCTACACCTCTGTCTCTCACTGCTCACCCAAACTCTTGGGTATATCCTGAATCAAAATCAATATTGTCCCCACTAGCCAAGGAGGGATGTGGATTTTGATATTAGGCTGGTACAGCTTCTCTGAGTTACCTTGGATATTTTTAATTCTAAGTGAGATACAAGCCAGCCAGCCCATCAGGCGTGGCAGAAAATACTTCATTTTCCATGAATTAGAAATAGTTTTGAATAAAGAGCCCTGGCTGTGGTCATTTTATCCCAAATCCTTTGAGACAGTCTAACACAGGTAGAAAAAAATTCCAGTGATAATGGACAAATGGATTTTCTTGGCCTCTGTGACTCTGCTTCTGTCTTTGAATATAAAATTAGCTAGAGCTGGGCTGAAATATCCTAGGGGTCATTTAAACGACACCTTAATTATTTAGTCTGAATTGTACTGGATTTTTAGCTTGCCAGGTGACAGAAGATGTCAGAAAGAACAAAGGTGTGAAATTCTGAGCAGGATGAAATAAATGAAATAAACATCTAAAATAATGAATTTTAGATGTTGATAAGTGTTCAAGGCTAGGCTGGACCTGTTGGAGACCTGTTCCAACACTTGGAATTTCCTAGAAGTGCAGTCTGAGGTGTCTGACTTAACTGTGGTTGTCTATATTAGGCATATTTAACTTTTTAAAGCCAAATTCTTTCTCCACCTCTCTTTTTTAGATATTTTGATTTATTTATGTATTTGATTTCTTTATATGCTTCAGTATTATTAATATTATGGCATTGGAACTAGATGAACTTTAAAGTCCCTTGCAACCCATTCTATGATTATGAGCAAAGGTTATTTCTCCAGCACAGTCCTGTGAGTTTAACATTAAAATTCCACTCTCCACAGAAATCAATAGCTGAGTGTTCCCCCACACCAAGAAAGCCATGGTTTCATTTAAAATAATTGATTATTTTATGGAGACAAAAGAACAGCCCAATTTACCCTCTTCAGATAAAAAATCATCATCTCCTTGTAAGAAGCTTCTTATATAAGAATAAGCAATTTATGGTTTTTAGAAGAGAGCACCACCCCTCTTCAGCAGAATTATAGTGGTTTTTATGGATTATGTTCCCTAAAAGTCTTTGCTGGAGGCAAAACGTGCAGAAAATATAAACTAAACAGTCCATAAGAAAATGATAGATGGGCACTGCTCATGCCAGCACTCTGTGTTGCAGCTGATGTGGCTGGGATCATTTGTCTTAGTTTATGGTCTGCAGAGGAGCTGTCAGGGCAGAGAACTCTGCAGGTTCCCTTAAAAGTCAAGGGGGATCCACTTTGTGAAGTCAGTGGACTCTCTGGGATGATTTCTGTCACCATAAAGGAGAACTTCAATTGGATCAGATAAATTGTCTTCTAAAAGGATTCTTTTCTCACCATTAACAATAAAAACAACTTTGGGCTGACCTGCTCCCTGGGACACATCTGTGCTATAAATGTCTGAACTGAGGGACAGGAAAATAAAACTGAAATCAGGCCTGGAAGATCTTTCCTGTAAAAACAGCCTCACTTTGTGCAGAGTTGAACGCTTCCACTGAGGCTTTGCTTTGTCTTTTGTTTTTTGTACAATTTTCCGGGATGAATTTATTTGGCTACGTAGGAATCCTGTTCCTGTGATTCCTTGGGGTCCCCAGCACAGGAAGGACAAGGAGCTGTTGGAGTGAGTGCAGAAGAGGCACCAGGATGATCAGAGGGATGGAGCAGTCAGGAAAGGCTGGGAGAACTGGGGTTATTCAGCCTGGAAAGGAGAAGCTTCAAGGTGACCCAACTGTGGCCTTCCAGCACCTGAAGGAGCCAACAAGAAAGATGAAGAGAGATTCTTTACAAGGGCCTGGAGTGGCAGGACAAGAGGGAATAGCTTCCCACTGCCAGAGAGGGGGTTTAGATTGGATATTAGAAAGAAATTCTTCCTTGTGAGGGTGGGAACCTGGCACAGGGTGCCTAGAGAAGCTGTGGCTGCCCCTGGATCCCTGGAAGTGTCCAAGGCCAGGCTGGACAGGGCTTGGAGCAAGTGGGATAGTCGAAGGTGTCCCTGCCCATGGCAGGGGGAGAACTAAATTGTCTTTAATGTCCTTTCCAACCCAAACCATTCTAAAACTCTACAATTCGTTTTTACCAACCAATAGAACTTTTCAGTGAAGAAATAATTAGAAACAATGAGCTGTATCTTATAACTGCACCTGCTGACTTCACAAATCCATGGTCTGTGCTGAAGCATGTGGGAGGCTGTAACCACCAACCAGCTAAGCACCAGCACTAAACCAACCCATTTTGCCTCATTTTCTGCACCCAGTAGGAGTTAACTGCTCAGGACCAAGAACTCAACATCTCCAGGCTCCTACAAAGCACTCAGAAAACACCCAGCTACTGCAAAGTGCTGATTTGGGGGATTTTCTGCTGAGTATCTTCCATTTGCATAGCAAAGAGATTTTAATTTTTCAGCATTTACACTTGTACTGTTAATACAGCCCATCAGTTTGGGACTGATGTAATTTTAAGAGCAGCAGTTAAGAGAAGTCGTCTCATTGAAGCACATCCTTTCCAGAATAAAAATAAAGGCAAGGAAGGAGTCAAACAAGCAACTATAAACTCTTACTGTTTAAAGGATAAAATTCTCCTCCATTCTGATTATGTTGAGACCTGCAGTGTTTATCCCAAGAGACATGCTGATCTGGTTTAGCTTCTAGATCCTATCCTAATGAGAAAATGAATCCTAACAATAAAAGTATGATTTATAACCCCGAGACAGATTTGGAATTTCCATCTCTGAGATTAGACGTGCAGAAAATGAGAACTCATTGGTCTCCTAAAAGCTTTCATTAATAGGCTGAAACAGTAAAAACAAAGGAAAAACTATTAAAATAGAAAGCAGCTGGGAATCTATGAATGCAGAGCCTACATGGATTTACAAAGAACCAGGCGTAGAAAATGAAGGTTTCCAAGAAGAGCTGGTAACCTTCCAGCAAGGAATACAAATGCCTTCATGAATCAATTTATTTTATCCTGTGATTTGCTCCAACAGGAGCCATCCCTCTGGAGATGCCTCTTTCTGACCATAAATCAGCAAAGACCGGTGGCTGGTTCAGAGGTAAGCAGACACTCGGGTGACCTGGCCCTCTCCAGGAAGACAAAATATTGAGATTGAAGCATGAACAGGCCAGAAACAGACTCTGCATCTTTTTTATCCTTGTTCCATTGCCTACAGGCCGTTCCCTTGCCTTTGGACATGATGTGTCCTCCTCTCCCAGCTGCAGCAACACAACCAGCCCTCCTTGGCTTTATCACCTCACTCAAATTGTCCCTCTCACGACTGACAAAATGTTTTTTGAAAGGTTTTCAAAGAATTCTGCCTGCACTTTAACAACCATTCTATTTCTAAGGAGCCAGAAAGCTGAACAGCCCCTTCCTTTATGTTTTTGAACTACATAATCTACACCAAAGTGTGCTGATGACACAAAAAATGGTGTCTTTTCAGCATTAAAGCAGATTCCTTCATCATGAATCACCAAAATTGGTCTTCAGTGGCACACAAATTGTGGAAGCAGAAGTCCACAGCAATGGAAAATAAATGTTATATGCCAAGCAGCAAGGGCTAGGACAAGAGGAAATGGCCTCCAGCTGCACCAGGGGAGGTTTAGATTGGCTATTAGGAAAAAAATTCCTCATCAAAAGGGCTGCAAGCATTGAGCCAGGCTGCCCAGGGAAGGGGTGGAGCCACTGTGTAGATGTGGCACTTGGGGACATGGTTGACTGCTGGGCTTGGCAGTGCTGGATTTGTGGCTGGATTTGATGATTGTAAAGGTCCTTTCCACACAAATGATTCCAATAATTCTAGGATCATTCTTCAAAATGAACTTGCTGCTTTCCCTAATTGAACCCCTGTTGTTCAGAACAGCAATTGCCTTGGATATTTACTATTCAGTTTATTGGAGAAACACATAAAAATGCAAGCCAAGGGCTGCAAAATGTTGATGATACCTTAATTGCACAAAAATGAATGTAAGCAGGGAAGAGGACGATAAAAAAGAGGGGCAGAATTATTCTCTCCTCATTTTAGGCATCCACAGTGGAGAGTGAGTTTTATCTTCATTATTTTAAAGTGTGAAAATCTCTGAATTTACTCAGACAAGCCTCTAACTTTCTAATCATTTTCTAATCATTTTCTGATTAGACATAACGGGAAGAAATTGATTTTTAGGACATTTTTTCCTTTCTGGGTTTAATATGATTTTTTTTTAATAACTGTATTTTCCAAGCTTGTAAAAATTTTTCCTTTGTTAAAGGAAAACATTTACACTTACGGAAATCAAGATTTTTTTTTTTTTTAAATTTCTAGCAGTAATTGTTGAAAATGAAACACATTCCTAAATCTGCATGATTTGGAATTTCCTAAAGGTAAAAATTTGTTTACTCTCACTTAGGCAATGACTAGCAACCAGAGGTATTGATCTTTTAAGCAGATTTTTTTTAAAAGTTTGTTTTTGCCTATGGGAAATTTTGCATTATCATTGCCATCATGTTGAAAATTCCTAAATAGAAAGGAAGAGTAAACACTCTGGCTGTAATTGTATTTACTCCTTGGGAATCCCTTAGTACATCAGGGGAACTGAAAGAAAATTTTTTTTGGAATATCCCATGGCAATTGCTTCTCCATTCAGTCTTAAACCACTGAGCTTCTGCAGAAGGGACAGCAGGAGAAGAAAAGTCTAAAAAGTCCCAGATACCCATTGATCCCCTGATCTTCAGAGCAAAGTCCAGCTCTAGATCCTGCTCCACCTCACCTCCACCACCCTCATCTTTCCAACAGCCCAGCAGGCTCTGTAAGATGAACAAGGACTGATGGGGACACCCAGAAATCTGCAATGAGAGGTAGAGGAGGACTTGAGGATCCAAAGAAGAAGATGGAGTGAGAGATGGATGTCTTACATCTCAGGAATTTGTGAAGGAGCAGGAAGGAAGAGGAAAGAGAGTACAGGAAAAATCTGGAGAAGAGGGGAAAGAAATGCACTCAGCTGTGCCCTAACTGCTCAGCCCCTCCCCATCCAGTGAAATTTCCAAAGGAGCACTGAATCTTTACTGTCTCAGCAACAGGGTATGGAAGGTAAAGGAAAACACTGACTCAGACTGCACTGACACAAGGAGAAATAATAAGAGAGCTTCGGAATGCAGCACTTCTGCTGCTTTTTCACGGACACCCTGAGAGATTCCAGGAAGAGAAGTGCTGGATAGACCAAAGGCTGTCAAGGTAATACGGTTAGCAGCACTTCTGTCACACCTTAAACTCTGTAACTGTGTGTGCTGAGGTGCTGGGGCAAATTCTCTTTGAAGTAAATCCCACAGTTGACCCCCTCCTAGGCTTTGTGCCAGAATATTCTGCAACAGTTCAGGGAGGTCTGCCAGGACCCAAGTGACTCAAGAGCTTTCTTTAACTCACTTGGACTGTGTTTCAGTTTTCCTTGTCAGGTTTGATCACGTGTTTGAGACTTTCCAGCTACTGCTCAGATCACACAAAGGCTGGGCATGATCAGGTAAGACTTTTGCTTTGTCCACATCCTTGTTCTCTCCCATGACAGCCTTGCCCACCTTGCCTATTAATTAATTAAGCAAATATATTTACCCTATAAACACACCCAGAACATCCACCATTAACATTTCCATATCAAGGCACAGATAGAGGACAGATGTTTTTATAATGCTGATCACCCTTCCCATGCTCCATAAAACCTTTTAAATACCATCTTTGGTAGGTCATAAAGGTATTTCTGCAGCACAAAACACACAAACCACTGTCATAACATTTATATCCTATTTTCTCCACATCGAAATATGTAAGTGGCACATTTCATAGATGAAGAGAGTGGTTGTTAGAGCACGGGGTAGAGAGACAGAAATTTCAAACCCAGCTCCAGCTAATGCTGGGATATTGGACAAATTATATCCAATGCCCTTACTTGAGCTTCCAGTAGTCACTGCATTATTCATTGTGAACACCTCAGCACTCCCTTCTCCAGAGTCATTACTTCTGCTCCCTGGAACTTCCCACCAGCCACCAAAAATTCAAATGGAATCCATTCTTTTAGCATGGATTATAACGATGAGCTTCACCTTTGGGTGAAGGTGAAATCAGCATTTCTGAGGAAGATCAAATGAAGATATCAACACTTGAGAGATGCAGCTAAAAGCAAGAGCAGTTGTACCAATCAATTAGAAAGCTCTCAGGTTGTGCGTGGGCTTGCCAGGCTACCACAGAATATTTAAAACTTTTGCAATGCAAAAATGTCAGCTGTTTGCTTTTAATTGCTCTGGGTTCAGTCCCAACCAAGTACTGCAGGCAGCCTGCAGAGCAAGAACGCCTCAAGTTCTGATATTCCTCTGGTGACTGGCTTTGAATTCTTGGCAAATAATTTCATTTATCTTTCACCATACATAGAACAGAGGTAAAAGTATCCACCCCTCAGCTTCCATGGATTCTGCTTTTGCTACGAGTTTTTTAAGTTTTAAACTACACAAAGTTAACCACAAAGTATTTCTGTTTATTGTAACACTGGAGGCAAGAAGTAACTGCAGAATTGTGGACTTAACATAACGCACCACAGTCAGGCCTCCTGGAATGAGATAAAGAGTTACAAAGTGCTCTGAAATCTGCAATGCAGATCAAAAATCGAGTATTCTTTGCTTGTTCCATCTGTGGACTACGGGACTGCAGAAAAACAAGGTAACAGATACCGTGTAATGCTGCATAGATTTTTTTCCTTTGCTGTGTGTTTTCCCCAAACAAACAGACACGTTTATTTCATTGTCTCGTGGATGTTGATAGCATTCTGATGATTTTAACAGAAAAACAGAAGACAAACCAATTTTTACTGTGCATGTTTCAACTGCTGCCCCTGAGCTCTCTATCTCTCTGCTGAAAACGGTCATAAAATCTTATCCTCCAGGTAGGGGAAATAATAGCCAAAAATTTAATAACATGTATGGCTACATTAATTTTCATTGTCATCGTGTAAAAAATAATTGCTTTTTTAAAAGGTACATCTACTGGGTGAATTTCTGTATCACTTATCTCAGAGATTTGTAGCACAACAAGCTACTTTACAGCAACCTAAAAAACTGTTATTTTTTTCTGCTAATAAGAATTTTACATTTGGATCTGAGAAGGGTTTTGTAAGAAATTAAATAAAAGAAAACCAGTAATCCATCAAAACAATGTGAGAGAACACCAGCCACATCTGAGTGAACTGGGCACTCACCCAAGCAGAAGTGACAAGCACTTTAGGTAGCAACAGTGGCATTAAAATAGCATTTCCCTTCTCTGAAAATCAAGACTTTTAAAACATCTAGGAGTAACAGGGGAAAAAAATTGAGGAGCATCCTGCATAAATAAATGTGTAAACTGAGTTCATTTATCCATGAAGAAAATGGAGATCTGTGCAAAGTTTTAAATTAACTCAAGAGAATAGATACATTTTTCTGGAGACAAGACAGCCAGAAATACTGATGATACTCCTAAATACTAGAACTTGGAAGTTTACCCAGTGGTTACTGGAAGAATGGTTTCAGCTTAATACTCTTGATTTCTAAAATGATCAGATATTGATATATATATGTGTATATCTTTATACATATATAGGTATAGGTATATTTAACAACACACAAAAAATTGCTCAGGATATGAAGCTGCTCATCTTAGTCAGAAATCTTGTTTTTAGCTGATACAAATTTCAAAGAGCTGATGCCCACTGAGGTGAGGCTCCACACTGAGGATTCATCTCAAGATTTCACACCCACCTTCACAGGGACCAGCACTCTCCTTGAACAGATTAACAGCAAAATTGCAAATACAGCTCACTTCTGATATTAACTCTTTCCCCTTTATTTACACAGAAGGCAGGCAGTAATAGTCTCCCACCTGCTGTGGAATTACCTCAGGGATACTTTCAAAGAAAGAGCAGGTTCTTAGGGGAATGATTAATTTCCTGTAACTCTGGATATTGCAAAGTAGGCATCTACAGCTGAGCAGGCCTTAGGCTGCCTTTAAGCTCAATAAATAATAAAAAAAACAGGCTTGCTTAAAAATACCAGAGCAGCCCTTTTGATTCTGCCTCAGGGTCTACCTACTACATCTTCCAGTCTCCAGTAGTGGATATTTAGGGAACAACATGGAGACAGGAGATAAATGAACACTCTCCCTGCTCCCATGTTCATCCCAGAGGATTTCCTGCACAGGACAACATTTCTTTGGCATGGTAATAACCCTCTGTGTACTTCACAGTGACAGCAGGCAAGAAATCAGCTTCTAAATTCTTGGCCTGATGTACCAGGGATAAGGTGGAGAGTCCAGAGGGTGAAGAGGGAGCCTTGAAATCAAACTCCTGTTCCACATCAGTGCAGCTGAGACACCACCCAGCACTTTATACCCTTGGCAATCTATTTCTCATTTGTGTCACCTCTTAGCTACTGGTACGTGCAACTTGAAATATCTGCATCCATAAACAACCCTTTTGTCTGACCATTTATGCACAGCAGTAGCACGACAAAGAGAATGCATCTGCCTCAAATAAAGATGCACAGAGGGTGAAGTGTTGCACAGTTCAAGTCCGAGTGGCTTACATAAACCATGTTAACATTTTCCATTATCTCCTTCTTATACAGCCAGTGTCCACCCTCTGACAGTTTAACGAGCAAGATGAATGCCTGAGGGAAAAAAAAAAACCCAACCCTTATCGTTCTTATTTGGTAATGGAATAAGAAAGCTGAGCAACATAGAGCTGGAGCTTTACAGGTTGCTTTTTGACAAGCTTGTGTACATGGGACATGGGACATGTGTACATGGGACAATGGGCTGCCCATGGAAGTGGCTGAGTCACCAGCCTGGAGGTATTTAAAAGGTGTAGATGTGGCACTTGGGGACAGGGTTTAGTGGTGGACTGGGTAGTGCTGGTTTATGGGTTGGCTTCAGTGATTTTAAAGGTCTCAGACAATTCTGTTCTATGGTTCTGTGGCTATACAATAAGATGTTCTTATCTCAAGGTTGAAGGCCAAGGCAAATTAATTCCCTGCATAACAGAGTTTATTCATCGAAGTTCAACCAAGTGATGCAACTCAGAGTTAAACAAGGCATCTGCCAGCTACAACTTTACACCAGGTGATTTCTTCAAGCTGAATCTCTCATCCATTTTCTGTGTTCAAATTCTAGTCCAGGGTAAGCCAGAAGAGCACCTGCAAGTATGAAGCATCCTTTCTCTTCCTCAAAGCAGCCACTGCTGGATTCTCAAACGACTGTGGGCACATCTTGAACACACCTTCCATGGTGGAAGGTCACCCTCTTTTTTTGCTGTCAGTAGTTGCTAGTGAAGGAAGGCAGCACTGGCAGGCATGATTTTATACATGAGGCCTAAGACAATGGATGGAGCTCAGCCTCACCTTGGTCTGGCTTTGTGGTGAATCTGGCTCTGAGTGTGGCTCAGGACACCCCTCCAAAAGACGCATGGGAATATCCAAAGCAGGGTGACAAATGTGAGACCACCACTGCGTGTCAACAGGAGCACATCCAGAGCAAATTCCTATCCTGCAGAGTCAACTCAGCCATGGGTTCATGGGCACTTAACTGAAATCAGAAACAACAATAACAAAAATTGCCTGTTCCACCCAATCCCTCCCATTTCCTAATGATCGTTGTCCTGTATAGGAATTTTTCCTGTATCTCTGAGGGTCCAGCCTTTGCAGAGAAATGGCTTAAAATAATTAGTGAGACTGCTCTTCAGGTGTGTTTTGTAAAAGCAAAAGGTGTAATAAATGAAAAATAATAACTGTTACAGAAATAAAAGAAAATCTGAACACAGGTGCCTGAAAAGCCTCTGGCACCTTGCTAAGACACCCTAAAAAGCTCTTTAGTTCCTTTGTGCTGCTTCTTTTAGTATTTGATGGTTCAGGTGGGCTGTTTGGCCCTTGGCCCAACAAAATCAGCAACAGTCTTTGACTTACACTTTCCAAACCGAATCAATGCCTCTGTAATGGCACTGAGCCAATTACTGTCAAGACAGCAAGAACTTTCTGGGTTCTTTACATTATGAGAAGTACAAGGGGTGAGTCCCAAACCTCTCCCTATATGGAAAAACTTACTCGGGTGTAGGGTGCATTACTACAATCCTGCAGCACTGCAGATGTTGGACATCCTCTGAACCTTCCACCCTTCAGAACAGTGCCACTGGTTTGTAGTACCACTCTGGTGGGTTTACTCTTACATTGGCCAAAGTGTTACTTTAACCCTTGAAGGGCTCATCATCCCCCAAACCCAGAGAGAAATGCTGATTTAAAGGACAGGGGGTGTTTTCATTCAGGAGCAGACACACTGAGATGATTCTGTGTGAAGAGAAAAGGCTCTCGATCTGTTCTGTGGAACTCGACAAAATGAGAGGTTCTACAGCGTGCATTATTATCTATCAAGTGTGCAAAAAATGGCATCTAATTTAGAAACCCCTTTCAGCAAATGATGTTTATTGTACCAACTGTATAAATTCAAAGATTTGGTATATTTGATGGCGTGGGGCATTGTAACAGTTGCTACTCAGGGTCTGCTGGGAATGCACTAGAGAGAAGTGATAGGACTGAGGTGTGCCACTCTTCTGAAATATGAAAAAACCTCAGTGTTCTATTCCCAGGGTTTTCACATTCCTGTGTAATGTAAAATCTGAGGGCAGATTCCTTCCTTTCATACTTTACTGAGGTCCTGAAAAAACACCTTTCCACGGGGTCAAGACACTGGGGCAACTTCTTACTGAAACATGTTTCATGCTGAGCATTTTCCAGCCTCCTTTACCCAGCTTAGAGATTTGTTGTTGTAAATTTGGAAGAACTCATCAGCCTCTGAGCACCTAGGATAAATGTGGGAACCTTCAGATGTGTTTATCTATCTCATCATTGAATCATTTACCCAAAAAATAAAACCCCAGACCCCTCATTAATATTTTGTTTCTACAGCAAATGTAGAAATTAGATGTGGTGCTTAGGGACATGGTTTGATGGTGGACCTGGTAGTGTTGCATTAAAGGCTGGACTGGATGATCCTAAGGGGCTTTTCCAACCTAAATCACAGAATAATTTGATTTGGAAGGGATCCACAAGGATTATCAAGTCCAGCTCTTAAGTGAATGGGCCATACAGGGACCAAACCCACAACCCTGGCAGTATTAAATTTTTCTGTTACTCTAATAATCCTCTCTAGTGGACCACAAAACTTGCTGGACTGTCTACAGTTTCCTAATACATAAGGGATTTCCATGCCCTTGGTTTGAAACTGCACCAGACTTGAAAAAGTGTACCTTTTTAAATTGAATTTTTTAAATTATAAGGGCAGTAATACGAATTGTTCAACAACACCCAGCGCTGTCAACTTTATTTTAGGAAGCACAAGCAAGCAAAGCTAGACTGCCTGGTATGTCATTTGGGGCAGTGGGAAAGTAAACCAACATCATCACCTCTATTTAAATAGTGCTGTTGCAACATCGGAAAATAGGAAGTGCTGGGAAGGCTGCTGGTGTCCAGCTCGAGTGGTGATGGTGCAAACATCCATGCCTGAGGTTATCTTTCTCTCTGGGAGCAGTGCCTGGGTGCTGTGGATGTGACCCTGCCCCCCAGGCAGCTGCAGGAGCAGCGTGGGGAGCTGCAGCCAGCAGGCTGACGCCAAGGGAGTGAAGCATATGTGAGAATAAATAGCCCATCCAAGCCTCATTCGAAATGGGACTGCTCATTGATGTGGCCTGCTGGGAAAATCAGAAGGGAAGCAGCAAGAATTGCTGCCATGCCATTACTCTGGAGGGATATTTAGGGACGTAATGATGCCAAACTTCTGTTTCCAGGAAACAGAACAGTGTGATGTACAGAAATAAATAACCCCTGGAGCAGAGAGGGGCTCACCTTTGCAGTTTGCGATGGAAAGCAAATTATCAAATATGCTTGTGTGTCATAAAACTTTCATCCACTAAAAGGATCATTGATTCAAGAATGATTGATTCAAGAATGATTGAAATTGATTATTTAAAACTAACAAGTGAGCCAAGAACAACAACATTCATTCATTCCCAGTTTTGTGCTGGAGGAGTCTCTAGAATAAAACACTCTCCCAGCAACTGGGAAAATTATGGCAAACTCCAAATGATGTCAGGTTAGCTGGAGACTTGATGAGCATCCTTGATGAGCTGCGGATCCATCCCTGAATAAATTCCTCCACACCCACCAACACATTCCGTAAACCACAATCAAAGCACTTGAGGAAACAACACAGGAGAAGTGTAAGCCTGAATTTGTATGGGTGGAATGCTGCACTACTCATAATCAGGGTGTTTACACCATTTCTGTGAGACAACAGCCTTTCACTACAAAGTGACCAGAATGAGGGCAAGGAACCAACCCCCAGCTCAAGAGGATCCAGTCCCCAGGAGGAACAAATTATTTTTCCTTTCAGTGCATCCCAGGACTTCTTGAAATGAAATGCATGACATCTGATTTACTGCCTCTCCTTTACTGGATTGTCTGAATACACTTAAACACCATCAATGCAAACTGCAACCTTCAAATTGACTGAAGGGGAAGAAAGAGAAGAAAAACAGATAATGTAATTTGTATACCGATACAGCACAGTAGCATTAGCCATCCACACACTGGGATTTTTTTTTTTTTTTTGGACAAAATTCCTATTTTCAGATGAATCATCTTATGACAAGGTCTTAAAGATTGTGTGGTCAAATGCGTCAGTGGAACAAACTGGGGAATCAAAAGATTTCCATGCAGATCAAAATCAAGTAGGATCAGATGCAAGGCGAGACTTGCAGTCTCTTGTGGAAACACGTGAGATGGGAAAGTCAAAGGATGTGAAGGGAATAATGCAGAAACATTCCACAATGCATGGAATATCAGAGCAAACTGAGGACCTCTGTTCTCTAAGTTCCTATAAAAATTCAAGCTATAACTCAGTGCCTGTATCATACAGATAGACAGAATTATAGCCACCTGTTCATCCTTGATATCACTGTAATTCTAGTCAAACCAGACTAGAAAATTACAACATCAGAAGCATCTTAAGCTGAGTCCCCTAAAAAAAAATAAATTCTGCCATTTCAATCAATTCCTCTTATATATGAAAGCAAAGTAATAATTAAATACAATTTTTTTCTTCAGGTTCACAAACACGAAGACACTTCCCATCTGGAGTGGTGCATTTCCCCCATTACCCAGATCTCTTCTGGATTGTTCTATGATCCCAAGAATTCCTGCTAGGCCGTGGCCTTTGTGAAATGGGCTTGGTGGTGAAGTGTCCCTTGACCCCAATACCAAGGACTTCTGTGTGTCCAAGATGGAAGAAGAGACCATGTTGGGTGGGGAATGACAATGGGAATATTCAGTCATTCCCTGATAGCCTTGGAACATTCTTTGCCTTCCACTGTTACTGGAATTTTTAAAATTCCAGTAATTACCTACCCAGATTGTGGCCAGGATGGAAATTTAGATATCTGCAGAAAGTGTAGTATGAATGTTGCCATCTTAACTCTATGATTGACTATTGTAGTTGTAATAAATTATACTGAGAGCCTCTGTAAACGCTAAATTAGTGATTAGGAACTGCTAAAAATCTTGTGATCCACTAAAAAACTGTGAACAAACCTCAGACTGCTGCTGGTTCAGAAGCCGTGTAAAAATTCCATCTGTGGTGAATTGGTGTTTTTACAACATCCTATTAAGACCATCCTTTAGTGGGATACGTTTGATGGTGTTGCTTTAGGTGATACTAATTAATGATATGTGTAATCCTTGAGATATTGACCAGGCGTGGGACTAAGATTGGACTGAGCTGCACCTAAGCTCTGTAATGAGTTTAACAAGCAAGGGAGGTCTACTCTGACCCTCATGACTCAGCAGAAGAGTCCCTTTTACCCTTTTGCATTTGTCATCTCTGTGTAAATCATTCTATCTCAATTTTAACTCCATTTTCCTCTGTGTGTTTCCTCCACGTAAAAAGTTGTAGAGTGGATCTTGCCACTGAACTTTGCTAACTCACACTTTTACAGATTCATGCTGAACGTACTTTTGCTAATGGCTTTGATGGTGATTCTGTAATGACCTAAACCACTCATTGACAACACCATCAAGCTCAGGAACTGAATCCAAGCAATCCTGAAGGTGCCATCCAGGGATTTTTCAAGGAAACTATGCCCAAAAGAGAAAATGAGTTATGTTGCTTTCCAACTCGGAAAAAGTATTTCTTGGTTTAAATCGCTTCAGAATGAATTTACAATATCATTCTCTCAGCCATTCTGTGAAATTACCCATGCATTACATTCTCAAAAGCATTTTATGCCATCTGTTTGGGATACTTAGTGTGAACATATTTTGGGGGTGAAATTAGTAATTATAAGAGGAGGAAATTAACATATTGGACTAATTAACAGCATCTTCTGGAAAAGAAACAGGGAAGATAACGAATTACAAAGCTGAATGTTTACTGTTCTCCCAGCTAAATAAAGATTGTTCAATATGGCTGTCCTTGGGTTTCTTTTCTTGATTTTTTTTTTCCCTTCTAAAATGTGATATCTGCACTGTGTCAAAGAACAGGAGCCAGAGAAAAGTCTCAGACATTGCAGGCTCTGTGGTCTGGTTCTCTCCATCCATGCTGCTGAATGCAGCTCACCAATGCTCCTGTGGGACACATCCTTCTCATGATCAGGGTTCAAAAGGAGGGTTGCAACACAGCTCACCTCATTTTGGACACTGGAATATTAGAGCAGACTTAGTTACAGAAGCTCATTAGCCTTGGATCCCAATAAAGAAAAAGCATTTAATTTCTGCTCCATTTTAAGTTTTAATTTAGGATTAAATTGTGCTTTGGTCTTTAACTGTACCAACAGAGCTCTACTGACCATGAAGAGGTGGTAATTATATGGCAGAGCTCCATTTTTAATGAGAAGGTTCATGGCTGAATAGTCCAGACTGTTTGGAAGATCCAGTTTTGATGAGGCACAAACCAATATGTCATGGTCAGAACCACCATGTTCTTCTTGATTATCAACCACAATGAGAAAAGAACATTGGTCCATGCTAAGCGAAAAAGTGAATTTTTGTCCCTAGGATGTCCCAAAGTTCACCTCATGCTTATGCCTGAGGCTGACCATGAAGCAGATTTGGGGTTTACTATATTTATTATCATGTGTATAAACCCACTCTCAAAGCACAGTACAGGTTCACAGGATTTTAAAGGATCATAGGAAAGTTTGTTCTAAAAAAGCTGCAGGTTGGACAGGATAAAAATCAACTTCCATAAATTTCAGAGCATTGCTTTACCTCTGATCAATGATACCTTACAAAGATAGTGGAACAGAAGAGAGGCTTCTGTGGCTTCTCCTTCCCTTTTCCCACTAAAATTCTGTTCCAGTAGCACACTCCACTGGAGAAGATGCCCCGTGCTCATGCATCACATAAACAGCCCAGAAAATTATATTTTGTCAACAACTGAAAAATAAATTGTTTGCTGACTTCTAAGACAGTCTGACGTGAAATCTGTGGGTTTTTTTCTTTTTCTTAAATAGAAGCTCTGCACAAGGAAAAACACTTCATGAATAAATGGCAAGTTTTACAATAATATTTACAAACACATTCAAAAGGCAAAAAACCACCTTAAAAAAAGCCCCAAATATAGAACCTCATTTATCTTCCCTTTGTTTCCAGCTAAGGAATGGAATAGATGGTCATTAAATTGATATAAACAAATCTGCTACACGAGGCAGAGCTGCTCCCCGGAACACAATGGCACCAAGGGGCAAAACTTGGGCCAGATTCATAACACAGGTCAACACACCCATTTATATGCAAATTGAGAGGCAGTTAAGGCACCACAACTTTCACACTTCGGTCTGATATCTAGATCATCTTCTTGTCCTTAAGGAATTGATAAAGTCAAGAATAAAACACCACTGATCCGACATATTTCACAGAGAGATTTTTAATTCCCTGAGCTTAGTTTCCTTTCCATTTCCCAGGTCTGGAAAACTAGCTGAATGATAATACCTACATTATATTTTAAACTCCTCCTTCCACAAAGATTCACCAGGGGGAAAAAAAAATGAAGAGGAAGGGAAGAAATTTAACTTTTCCCCTAGAGGCACCATTCATTGCAGCACATGCCCCAGAGTCATCCTGCAGTGGAGTGGCTCTGAGTGTGCTTCTCCCACTTCTGAAACAAAGCTGGGTCCAGTTTCACATCTCTTACAGCATCATTTTTGTGCTGGTGTATTTTAGCCAAGAGACAAGTGCTTTGCCCTGTCTCTACAAACTGGTCGGGATAAATGGACAAGACACTTCAACTGTACCAATCTTCAACTATCACATCAGTCAGTGAGCACAGCTAATTCAACAGATTAAACTATGAGAAAAGGCTGTCAGTAGTTCCCCTGAAGCTCTCTCCAGGTGTGTAAAACTCCAAGCTCTCTTTCCTTGTCACACCACTGCACATTGTCACCAAGGAAAAGCCAAGGCCAGAGACAGTATGTTTATCTCAGCAGGAAAAGATGTTCCTGGAGCAAGGACACTTTGAAAACGGATCCTCCAGTAACAAGAAGCCACCAAGAAATGGAGGAATAAATACCTGTGACATTGGTGCGGGCTGACAAAGCTTCGCAGTACTTTTCCAGCAGAACAGACAAGGGCAGGTTCACAGAGGATTCACAGTGGAGAACTATCTGCATAAACAGAAAGAAACCAAGCAGGTAAAGTGGCAGCCTAGAACAGATTTTCTCATTCATGAGTACAACAACCCCCAGCGGTCTCAGAGCAGTTCCCATTCATGATTTACTCAGGTACAGACACCCCTTGATGTAGAAGTTCTGTGGTTATACTTGCTCGGCTCCAGGGCATCACATGGAATTCACCTGACTAATGCAGAAAACTGCAAATTAACCACTTATTCTGGATCTCTCCTTGTGGGAGCTGCTCAATGCCTTTACCAAAGCTCAGGATCCACTTTGTCTCACCTAAAAGCAGATGCCTGAAATAGCAGAGCTGAATCACATGCCATTAAAGCTCATGTGTTGAGTTTTTTCAGTGAACTTTTAATTGGTGTGTAACTGCCAAAGATCCCAGCAATTGGCAAAGGGCAGTTCAGAGGGCTTGAAGAAGGTGTTTCCATGGAATATGTAGGATGATTGGGCACCCCTGCAAGGCATCCTGTGGCTTTTTTTAGCCAATGGAAGACACACAAGTTTCTGACCCTCAGCATTCAGGGCTGAGCCTTCTACTGAGGGCAAATAACAATAAGAAAGAGTAGTAATGCCAACATAGGCACTTTGAGAAAGCTGCAGGTTCAGTCCTAGATGACAGCACAAGCCCAAGTAAATTTTAGGAAATAGAGTTGAAAATCTATGGGGATAATTTAATTTTCACACTCCAAATGAAAGTGAAGTGCCCAGTGCAGACAGAGGAGAGAAGCCCACAGAGTTGTACATCAAAATACAGAGCCAAGCTGGGATCCTGCTTGGAGCAAGAGAAGCTCTTGGAAAGCCCTTTAAGAAAGGCAGAATGAAATGTGGCAGGAAAATTCAGGAGTGAAAATCAATGACAGAAAATTCCATTTTCAACCTATGAAACAAAATCTTTCTGACTGTTTCTGAAGGGGATATAAAGCCATGGTAACACACAAAATGCCTTTGCTTTTCTATTTACACAGAATTACTCCAACACAATTCAGGCAGCTTTTACTCAGGGAAACAACCCTACTCCTTGAAGGTTGATATTTTATTTCAGTGCTCTAAGGTGTGTTAAGTGATTTTATGTCACTGAATTGTCTGTCATTAACAAATGGAAGGGTAAATGCTCATGACAATAGAATCCATTGGCAACGTTGGTCTCTAAAGAACACCTGTTCTTTGTACAGCACCTTTTCCTACCTATTTCTCACTTTGCTGTTATTTTACAAAATAGGAAGTGTTGAAGTACAAGCAGAAAGCCTTTCTCAGACTTCATTCCTCTCATACAAACTCCATGAAGGTGCTGTTTCTCCTCCAGAGAAGCTCAAAACTCCTGCCTCCCATAGCAAAACCTCCATGCATAGTCAGGTCAAGGAGATAAAGGCGGTGCAGCAGATTCCACCTCCCGAGGCACCCAAAACCCAGACTCTGCAGTGGCCACATCTCATGTCAGACCCTGCCATAGCAGAAGCATTTCTTCCCATCCATCCTTCACCTTTCTACCACCTCCCAGGCCAAAGCACTGCCTCACTTCAAAGAAGAAACCTGAGCCATCCCCGGGCACTGTAAACACGCCGCGTGTCCAGCTGTGCCCTCCCCAGGACGATGGGAAAGAACAGACAGAGGTCAAGCTCAGCACAGCCTGGGCAAGAATAGGAAAGGTTAAATGTCACATTTGCCTTAGGGTCAGCTCAGGTTAATTTGGCTGGGGGGAAAAGTGCCTTCCACATATTATGTTACTTTTGGTTTCATTTTCTCTCCGCTAACCACAGTCAACAGCCTTGCTGTGTGCAAAACTTAAAAAAAATAAAGTCGTATTTAAAGCAGACAAACCCCAAAAGACTGAAAAAACCCTCTTACAATATTAATAAACAGCAAAACAAACAAAGAGAAACATTTCAGAAATGTAGAATTGTAAAGATAAATAATTGGGCCCATGACTGCATAGAAATTATATTCTGAAGTACCAAAATAATTGCTTTGGGTCACTAATGTATGACTTTACTCAAACTGCATTTCTCTTAAAACAGCTATTCCATAACCTCTGCCCACAAAATCAGTTCTTTTTTTCCTGCAAATTTACCTAAATCATGCACAGAAAGGTCCAACTTAACTCCTGTGAGACACTGTCGGCATTTATGAACAAATAAAACTAATGCACTGAGGTGGAAATTAATCCTTTACTTTCCAAAGCAGGGACACTAACTAAGAGCTGGCCACTCTGACTCTTCAGAAAAGAAAATACAGAGCCTTTGGTCAACTTCCCAGTCATATCTGAGAGGACTTTGGGAAAACGATGAATTGCTCTGGTGTGCCTCTCTCATGGATGTTTTGTTGGACCTTTCCCCTTGGACATGGTCACTGCTCTTCATTAACTCATGAAAGATCTTTATCTCTGTCAGAGGACATCAACTACGACACACAAGTGTTGCCTGCTCTCAGTTCCCACCAGAATTTGTGGTTATTTCATCCAGGTTAGAGAGGATTTGTAACTTCATTTTAAGAAGAATTAACAAAGAGGTTTGAAATACTGAGTTCCACTATAGAGCAATATAGAAATATAAAACTAAATGAACACTGCTGATGTAAAATTCACCTGCATGGGAGAGGTTGTTTTCTCCTCTCAGACAAGGAAGAAATGGGTACAGGAATATAAAGGAATGGCTTTGGAATATAAAGCAGCCCTCAAAGCTATGGACAGGATCCAAAAATGTCAATACAAGCATGGGGCTACCACTGAGCCGCGATGGAGCATCTGCTAAGTTTAAATATCTCACAGTCGGTAGCAGCAGAGTGGGTGAAGTCAGCAGGAGTGAAAGCTGAAGGGAAGGACTGAAGTAGGAAAGGATGACCCACGACAGTGGAACACCCCTTGGCAAGGTGGAGGTGAATTTGGAGGCAGTGGATGCTGCCAAACGTGGAGAGATGCACACACTCACCTCTCCCATTCTCACACAAGAATTCCCAGATGCCGTATTCCAGTGCTCTAATAAAAGACACTTGTTAGGCCTCCCTGTCAAACATCTGCTGGTGGCATGCTGAGAGGTGCTGACATCTGACACAGCCTCAAAGCAACTGAGCAAAAACTCTTTTTTAAAAAAAATGTCGTTTCTAGTACTCCCGAGGTCCCAGAGACATCCATCCCATGGAAGTACAACAGCATCTCAGCAGAAAGCCACGCCCAGAAAAGCAGTGGGATTTGTACTGAACAGCTTAGACTTCAAAACAGATCACACAGAGATTCCTTTGGAATTCAGAAGAGAAGCAGGAGTTTTCCAGATGCAGCTCATCTGCAGTATTTTAAATCTTTAAATTGGAACGACCTCCACTGACTGCATCAGCTGGGTCTTATGCATCCTTTCTAGATTTTCTTGAGAAAACATTCCTAGAGGTGACGACTGCAGAAGAAATGAGCACATCACCATCTTATTTAATCATCTGCACTCTTCCTTTTACTGAGCAGGATGAAGTGACCTTCCGAAATGGAAAAATGTGGGAGTTATCAACAGAAAAAGTGCTCAGTCCACAGCAGACAGGAGAAGGGTCTGCCTCGTGTCTTCTTTGCCACACAAGAATGAAGTCTCACCCTGAACTATCCACTGTGCCCTCTATAAGCCAAAGTATTTTCCACTCCTGAGAAACCACCTCTGGCAGTGGCATGGATCACATCAGGAGGATGCTTCTTCCCGCCCTTCATCTCTGGGAACCTCCACTGCTCTTAAGACTTCCACCTCAGCTTTTCCCATGGGTTTCTTTAAAATATCTGAGGCTGCAAATGCTACCTCATTTCAACATCAAAATTGCAGCAAAACTGCCTTCAGCACACAGAAAAGCTGCTGCTTAGTAGCTTTGCCCCAGAACTTGGGGAAAAAAGAAAAAAAAAAGAGTGAGTGGGAAAAGGGAAACCTGCATTTAATTTTTAGTTCTTCAGTTAGGCAATGCAAATAAATTCACTCCATCTCCACAATGAGATTGAGTTCTCACCCCAACTTCTGGGATGGACATGCTCAGAACAGTAGCCCAATTAAAAGCAAAGATTTGTAGTTTGTGCCCACAGAAGCTCATTTTAGGGAAACACAGGCATCTAACTTCACAATGGAAATGCAATTAGTGAAAGAGCTCAATGCAGCAAAATCAAAGCAAATCCCACACTTCCTTGAGAAAATCCATCCTCTGCTTGAACACAGTTTCCAGGGCAGGTGGGCATCTGGCAAGTTCTGCATCACTGGTGTGGGGAAACAGATGCTTTGGGAGAAAAACCACCAGATATTCCTTGGATTGCTCTTACAACAAATGCCAGTGTTCATCTGAGCAGCTCTTTCCTTCTAAGAGATGGCAACACATGGGAGAGAAGGAGGTGAGCTGGAATATTTGCTGACTACTAATCACCTGAAGGAATATGCACAATCAGAAGAGTGAAAGCTGCTACTTCAGGACAAAAACAGAGATTAGCACAGGAGAGGAGGGGAAAGTCATCCTTACAGTGGCCAGGATGGATTTATATCCACTGCCATGTGGTTACCTCATCCACAAGATGCATCTGAAAGAGATGCTTATTAAAGAACAGTACTCAGAGGGTCATTGTGTTGGAAATAGTTTGTTTTTTGGAGAACCAAAAAGGTCAGGCCTCTGCATCAACATGTTTCTGGCCTTTCTCAACCCAGTGACTTAAAATCGCTCGTGCAGCAGCACTTGGCAGTGTACAACTGTTTGGCCAGAAAAATAATTTCCATCTGGGATAGAAAGTCTAACTACAAGTTTTCACAGGAGCCTGCAACCTGAAACCTGAGCCAGCTAAGGTTACAGTAAAGGGAAAGACTGTGAGCACAGTTCAAGAAAAACAGGCTCCTTTTCAAGTCATCCTTCAGCTCTTTAAACTCCCTCTGAGGTAATCCAAGTGGCCACATAAAACATTGCTACTTGCTAGAGAACACCAAATGCTCCAGGAGCCACCACCCCATGATCTTAGAGGCCAGATGTATTCTGCAGCTCTTCCAGGAAGTCTGGAAAAAGAGACTACAAGTCTGCATGGAATGGGAATTAAGACCTCAGTTCAATAAAGCAACTGAACACATGCTCAGTTTTAAGGCATGAAATTAAATCAATCTTTATGCAAAAATAAATTAAAAAAACCCTCGAGCACCTGCTACACTGAGCCCACCACTGAACTTCACTGTTGTCTTTGAAACTTGGAGATCTGCCTTCAGTGAGCACTGCCTACATGCTCTGCTGAAGCAGCTTTTCGAGGGGAGGTTCTTCATCCACTGAAAGCCACGCAGGTGCTGAGGGATCTTCTGAGTCATGAAATACAAACCAAACCTGGGTAAGACCACCCACGAGCTGGACTTGTCCAACCAGGTCTCCAAGCCCTTCCAAAGTAATCTGAGATGTTAAAAACGAGCATAGCTGCATTTGAATCACAAGCTACAGCTTTCCTGAAATAAAATTGTTTAATGGAATGACCTTTCAATTTCACATCCTTGAAGAGCTTTGTTATTCATTCCCCCCACCTGTGGGTATCATAAGCTGAGCCTGGAAGGGGAGCAAGCCCCTCACAGCTCTCCTGCCTTCATGTCTGCCCTGTCCTTAAGTCTACAAACCCATGAGTAATTTTTTCCCACCCAATTCCCATTCCTATGAATCCTCTCAGCAGCTCCAATAGGATTCAACCTCACACACCTTATTCCAGCAAGGTTTGCTTCAGGCTCCCTAATGCTGAATGGAAGAAGGAACCACTGTCAAGGAACAATCCATCACCTGTGTTTTAAACATGTGTTTTAAACTTCAGAAAGAGATAACTCATGCACTGGAGACAAAACACTCAGGGAATCCAGAGCAGCTCAAGTTTAAGTCATATTTACCCAATGCAAATATCTCATTGAACTTTACCTACATGCAGAGCCTCTGCAGGGATCATTCACCCACCCATCGTCACCACTGCCACTACACCTCCAAGGCCGCCCTTCACAGGCTCTCCCAGCTCCAGCCCAACAAGTCGGAGCTCCTAATCTCTGTTTCTCAGGTCTATGCCACCTGAAAAAGGTAAAACCCCACCTGGATCAAGACTTTATCAGCTAATGATATCTGCTCAGCTTCCCATGGAATGCCAACAGTGATACCTCTGCATCCTCCACAAAATGTTCCTCTGACTCAAGATTTCCTGACAGGGATTTAAAAATGAGCCAGTGAGGTGGCACTGGGTATCAGCAGTGAACTTTCTCTCCATCTTTCCTTAAACTGTTAATTCTTGGGCTGGAGCCCACTTTTAGATTTGAAAACCATTATCACAGTGAAATTCAACTCCAGGTCTGGAATTATCTTTCACTACCTAGAGGGGAATCACAGACTTTTCTCCAAGGAGTCAGATTCCTCTCAGGAGCTGACAGCAGAGCAACAAGACAGGCATCATTGACAAGATGAAGTGAGGGAAAATCTCACAGAACATCAAGAAAAAATTATGCACCATGACAACGACTGAGCATTGGAGAAGAGATGTTGTAAAAAAGACATTTCAGAGATGTTGTGAGAGCTCCATCTTTGCAGATTTTCACAGCCTAACTGGACCCGAATGACTTGGTTTTGGAATTAACCCTGCCTTGAGAAGGTGACTGGACAAGGGACTTCTGGCAATCCCTTCCAGCACAAATTATTCTTTCATTCCTTGATTCTATATGATCTATAGTCCCTATGGTAAAAAGAATCACAGATAACAATTACTCCCCAAACCTTTCAATGGTCAATGCAGTAAACAGCTTACAGACTGTATCTTGAACAATAATCAGCAATCCAGACACTTTGAGGTTTCTTTCACTCATGCTTCTAAGATTTTTTACTCTGCTCACATAATCATAATTAAAATATTATGCCAAATACTATAAAAAGGCATTTTAAAATTATTAAAGATGGAATTTTCTTTTTATACTTTTTTTCTTTTTGAAGGAAAGAAATACTGCAAGTCTGACAAGACTTCAAAATCCTCATGAGGACACTTGTTTTGATGAAGTAGGGGATTCTTACACCATGGAAGGTGTCTCAAGTTCAAGCTGGACTAAATAGCTATCTCCCAGCAGGTGAGTTTTGAGGAAAAGGAAAGACCCTCAGTGCATCTGACTGGAAGCACATCTGGTCAAAATACTTCCCTGAGCTCTGAGACACCGTTCTCAGCAGCCAGAGGGACACCCTGGGCTTCCTCTCTGCTTTGAAAGAGCCAATTGGTAGCAGAAGGAACAGGCTGGTCCCTGGCAGCCTCACAAAACAAGCAGGCAGGCAGGGAAGAGCTGTGATGGCCACAGTGCCCAGCACAGCCCTGGCATGGCTCAGGAGCCTCTGCTGGCCTGGGCCCCCTGAAACCAAAGTCATGCCCGGGTCTGGGATCTGCTCCTGCCACTCAAAGGGAATCGATACCTCAGCGAGCAGAGCCTGGCTGGCAGCCCCACAGAAAACCTGTTCAGGCCCATCAGCACACTTCCTTTCCTTCCCTTTTGCCTCCTTTCCTCCTTCCTTTGCGCTGGAAAAGCCGCCCCTGCCAGAGGACAGCACTTCCCAAACTATGGCAATGCAGAGGTAACAGCACTGAGAACTCTCCCGCATCCCAGAGACCTGGGGAACAGCAACAGGGATTATCCCACAGCCCTTGGAAGCAAGTGGCTCCTCTCCAGTCCTCTGGCACTTCAGCTACTATTACCAGGGCAAGGGTTTAGCATTGCAGTGAGGACAGCTAATGTATTTTAATCTCCATCTGCATTACTCACTATTTACTTTCCCGGCATACACAAGCCAGAGTGGACAGTTACTCAGCCAGCATTATGCAAAAGTTTATAGAGCTTTAACTGGCTTCGCTTAATTAGTTTCATTTTCTTACAGCTCTGTGGAAAAAGTACTTTTCAGCTCCTGAATTATCAAATGGATTTTCTTTCTTATTTAGTGAAAACACTCTGAGTTTCTGTGCAGGCACATGAGGCTTGAGGGATGTTAGGAAAGGCAGATTCCAAGTTCTCCACCCATTGATCTCCACACCAGAGCTGGGGAAGGAGCAGCACACTCGCAGCACCTGAATTCAATGTTGGCTCCTCTACACACAAGGAGGGACTTGGGAGGCAGAGGTCAGGACAGGACATTAAAATCCATCTCTCAGAGGTGGTTTTCCCTCTCCCTTCCACAGCCCTTCCCAAATGGCCCAGCCTTTGAGAAGATCCAGCAGAACATCTGCTTGTGAGAGGCAACGCAGGTGAGCCCAGGGCCAGAGAAGTGAGCAGTGCTTACCACAGAATGTGCTCCGTGTCAGACAGCACTGCAGGGAGCAGCTCACAAACATCCCCATGCAGCCACCACAAACTGGAAATGAAATTTTCATGTATTTGGACGTGACTGACGAGATTCAAGCAGACAGTCACCTGAAGGACAGTTCTGTCTGTCGACTGATCTACTTTCTATTTGTCTTCTCTTGTAATGAGGACTGCAGCCAAATTTATCCAACTTCTCAGAGAAGAAAATTAAAACGCTCAACCCAACACTTGCCAACTTAAATCAAATACAGCTATGTTCAAAGCTTTTAAGATTAAAGGAATTATTAGCAGTAAAAGAAAACAAATTCTTATAAAGAAATAGTTTGATAAAGCAAACCATCACGAATTGTTTAGTTGTTATGAATAGCGATAAGGAGGCAAAGACAATGTTCATGCAATGCTGTAACACAGGCCACTGAATATGCATGTGAGGCAGGGAGGTGAGAGTGGCTCGCTGGACAGCTCCAGCTTTACATCCAACAATTAATGTTTGCACTTTAAGGAAGAGCTGACTACATTTGGGATTAAAAGTGGTGTAAATTACAAGAAAGAACAACATGGACTCAATCTGTTGCAATTTACAGATATGGTGTGGAAAAGAAAATTCCTGCAAAAAAGTCATCTGCTGGGTAAACTTTTAATCTAGAGTAAATCAGCTTTCCCTCTAAATCTCCTTCTTTGGATTTTTTCAGTGCTGCAAAACCTGAAAGTGATATAAACTAAAAAGGAACAGATTCTGCAGCATGTGCAGCCTGTTGTTACCACCCACATTTCCTCACCTCCCCCTCTCCCCAAAAAAATAAGATCTGCAGACCTATTAAAAGAATCTAGAAATGTGCAAATGTTTGTTCTAATACAATATTTTTAAAATATTTGGTTTACTGATATACGGGGCACCATGAAAATAAAAAGAAAACAGAAAAATGCATCCTTAATAAGTCCGTACCATCCACTACCCTGTTTTTCTCGGGGTGAATCTCTCAGTTCAGCACATCAGCAGCAGGAACCTGCAGTAATCCTTGACACAAAGAGAGCTGGACACCAAATTCAAAGTGATGAAGAGTTGGCCTTAGAGGAAAACCCCTCCCTGAGGCGGTCACAGCGAGCCCAGAGCAATGGCAGCACGGCACTCTCCATCTAAGCCAATAAATCAAGCAGTGCAAAGATCTGTTTTAAGTCCTTAATCACTTCTACTGTTCAATTTTTAGAATGGCTCCTGGCCACATTTCTGCCCCAAGCAATCTGGTGGTATCTCAAACAGTTCCTGGGAATGATCTGGGACCTAGGGAGCACCATGGAGCAGCTCCGTGCACGGTCTGCACAGCATCTCCCCACTTTAGAAGCTGAAGGAGCTCAATCACATGAGCACAAGACACTCTCTGGCATTTTTTTCTGAAAGCTGAAGAGCTTTCCTGGAGATATTGATGTAGCAGTGGAGTTAGAACCTGTGAGGCTGAAATTAAAATTCTGCACAGCCTGCAAAGAGATCCCTGCTCTCTCTTCCTCCACAACCACGCTCTGGTTTGGAATAAGAAGGTCACAGAGTTTAGAGGACTTGATCATGACTTTTCCTCTGCTCTTGACAGGATAATAATATGTAAGCAGATGCCTTATATGCACAAAAGCTAAAGCTGTTTTCTTGCTGGCTAAGGGCAGGGATGAACATCATCACTGAAATGTTTTATGGCAAAACTAAAACCAGCCAACACCAGCACACAGCCACCTCCCTCCAACATCCAATAATTGCCATGGGATGGTTACAGACTAAACCCTGACAAAGTACTGCCCCAGGAAAGGCTTCTCCTGATGAGATGTTTATGCTGCATTAATTCACAATAGGGCTGAATTTTGGCAGCCTCAGTCCAGGAATACTGTTTAACTTGTCATCACTGGCTGATACACTCACACTGCCCCGGCTCTTTTAACAGCTCCAGGAGAACAAATAAATGATAGCAAGCTTTGCTTTTGGTTTTGATGAATAATCCCCCCTCTCCAAATTACGTGAACTTAGCAAGGACTATATAAAAATGTCATAAGACTCATTTGCCTTCATTTTATGGTTTGTTTTTTGTTTCCCACATTCAGTTAAATGTGTTCACAAGTGTGTCATACGTCCAGAACTCCTTTAAGAGAACATAAATCTCAGTGCAAGTCTTCACCCTTTTGCTGCCCAGCCCTGTGAAATCTGTCAGGTCATTTGCACCAGCATTTTCATGTGGCAGATCTAATTCTGTACCAGAAAGTTGCCTCATCTCGTGGGCGTTGCAAACCTGCAGCTCCCATAAAACACAATTGCTCGGCTGCTGTAAAAACTTAAACTCCCTTAATTGGGTAAGGACCTGCTCCCACAAGCAGCTATTCCTTTCTTCAAATCCACAAATGTGAATAAAGTCACTGACTTCGAGTCCACTTTCGAGTGTTTTCAAGTGAAACAAGAACTTAAGAGCTTTGGCTTTGAGCCAAAGTTTTAAAACACGGCTCTTAAGCTTCTTGGTGCAAAGTTCCCTGCAGCTGTAAAGCAGAGATCCAGATTTACTGACAACATTCAGGGATTAAAACGCTCCCCAAAGGAGCAGCAAAAGCTTCTGCTACATCTGGAGCAACCAGAGATCTTCCGAAACTTGAGATTCAAAATGTTATTTCCCACACAGGTATACAGGAGCCCCTGTCAGACACCAGCATGTTCCACCCAAACAAGCTCCACTATAAAAACACACAGAATACACTCAGAGTTCACATTTCTTGGACCAAACAAATTTTATGGAAATTTCATTTTTTGGTCTTTAATCTTTTTTTCTTTCTCCCTTTCTTTTGAGGCAGTTTTGTTCTTAAAGCAACGACACAACTACCAAAATTTGCAGAAATAATTCAAATGCAAAGTTGCAGCAGAACTGGAAACCTGAAAAATCCATAGATTATATCCACATGGAAAACATGACATTTCTTGATTCATTGAGAATGGATTAGTCTGGCTAAATACTCAGTACCTGAGTACTTTTGATAACCTCACTGGCACGTCACTTTGAAGTCAAACAGAGATATTTTTATGGACCTAAATAAATCAAAAAAAGAAAACACAGACTGGGAAAGAAAAGAGACTCCTAAGAAACAAAGATCAGGAAGAAGTGGTTTGGGGTTGAAACCAGCAAGTGTGTAGATCCATGCCACTGTGATCCCCTGTGCACTGATCTCTTCCTTCTTTTGAGGATAAAAAAAACCCCAACACTGGTGGAGGTGAGAAAGTATTCTCTCACTTCTAAGAAAGCTACTAAAAAAAAATTAAATTGTTGCTTGTTTCTGAAGTCTGTTGTTGACCTGGATTTTCTGTTTCTTTCTAAATTAGGGAAGAGAGAAAAAAGAAACCAATCCCCAAAATAAACAAACAAAACCCCCCAAATAAACAAAACCTCAACGAAAGCAAATTAGACAGAACTTAAGGAAACAGAACAGATTTTCTTTCTTTATCTAAGGAAATGTTAAAGACAAACCAATTACACAGCGGTTCAGAAGGGTCACTGCCACTTAAAAATCTGTGGGAACAGCCTTTATAAATTCTGCACAAGATCAGTGTTATTCCTGCTTAACCTCTCACGTTTTCATTTCAAGTCTGACTTAACCACACTTGAAGCCGTCGCCCAAAACAAACATGCCACAAAAAAGCACTGGGAAAGCTTTAGAAGTCCACTCCGACAGAGGCCAATCTGATCTCCACCTCATCCCAGCGTCTCCCAGCGGGATGCCGGTGATGGAGAAGGACCACGCGGAAAAGCTTCCAGCGCCTTTCACTCCAGAGAAACTGGGAGCAAGTACTTGGCTGGGTGCGTGGGCTGAGCCCTGCCCATCGGCACCCCTGACTGCCGAGCCCTGCAGGAGCACATGGTGCCAGGAGAGAGGCCGGGGACACCGGGCACCGGCGGGGAGCGGGGAGATGGGAGGGAAAACCCCTTCCCGCTGCGGCAAGGAGCTGCCACCCCTGTGGGGTCCCTGTGCTGGGACCTCTTCTGGCAGGCAAAGGTGGCTGTTTCACAGGGACGGGGACACTAAAAAGGGCCCAGGGGCTCTGAGGGCACCCAGAGGCGAGCGGGCCGAGGGTGTCTCTGAGCGCACCTGTGACGGAGCAGCAAAGGGCCATGGGGACGGACGGATCCCCGAGCAGCACCTGGGAGCGAGCGGTGTCCGCCCGCCGTGTCCCAGAGCCGGGGACGCACCTGCGAGGGCGCGGGGCACGGTCCGGGGCTGCCCCGCTGCGTTCCCCGTGGCCTTGGGGTGTTCCCCCCACTCCCTCCCGATCCAGGTCCCGCACCCCCCGCCCCGTTCCCGTCCCCGGCACTTACGGGCAGGAGCAGGAGCGCGGCGGCCGCTGCCGCGGGGAGGCTGCGCTGAGGCGCCCGCCCCGCCATGAGGGCTCGGGGGGTGCCCGGGGCTCAGCCGGACCCTCGGCGCTGCCCCGGCGCCGGCATCGCCCCCCGCCTGCCGCCCTTGACCCCGGCCCGCCGTCCCAGAGCCGAGCCCGGCGCTGCCGCCGCGTCCCAGGGCAAACCCCCGGCAAGGGAGGGAGGGAGAAGGGGGAGCCGAGCCCGCCCTCCGCCCAGGATTCCTCGGGGATGGAGGCGGCGGGGGGCCCCCGCGGGAGCGCGACCCTCACGGCCTCCAGCAGCGAGCGGGACCGTGCTGTGCCCCGGCTGCGAGCGCCTGACGGGCTCCCCCCTCCATGGGGCGCTGGGGGGAAGCGGGGCCGCACCGCCCGCACTCGTCCGGCAGCACCGGGGAGCCCCCTCGCCGAGCTCTGAGAGTGATGGAGATCCCTCTTCTCCGAGCAATGGGGACGCCTTCCACACCAGCTGCCAGAAATAACGGGGATCCTCCTCCACCTTCCCATATACTGGAAATTCCACTGCCTCCAAAGTGTCCAGGAGCAAGAGGGTTTCTCCCTGCCCAGGCTCTGGGTGCAGTGGGGGTAATTTTCCGAAATTAGGTGCAGTGGACACAGACCCCCACAGCGCCCCAGGAACATTAATAATCCCTTCACCACCATCCCATTCTGCCAGGCATTAGGTAAAATGTTAACTCCACCGCCTGAAAACTTTGAGGAACAACAGGCTTCCCCCACGGCCCAGGTACAAGCTGCACTGTGCACACAGTGCATTAGAGGTGTTTTATAAAAAGAGGGAGAGCAGCTCTTTGCTTAAGCACATAGCGATAGATGCTTTTTAAGCTAAAAGTTTAGAAAAGTTGCTAGGAAGAATTCCTTCCCTGTGAGGGTGGGGAGGCCCTGGCACAGGTTGCGCAGAGAAGCTGTGGTTGCCCCATCCCTGGAATTATCCAAGGCCAGGTTGGACAGGGTTTGGAACAATTTGGGATTGTGGATAGTGGAAGATATCCCTGCCCATGGCAGGACGGCTGGAACGGGATTTTCTTTAAGGTCTCTTCCAACCCAAGTCTTCCTATGATTCTATGGCACCCTGCATGCCTGGAAAGGAGAGGAAGAATCCTCCCTGACATTGTGCACTCTGAACCACCTGCCTATGCTCCAAGAGTGACGGGCCACCCCTCAAACCCATCATGCAACATTGCCAGGTGTGATGAGGCCCTACACCTCCAAGACAGTGAGAAGCAAATGTCCCATCTTTACCTATACACCAGGGCAAAAAAGTTCTGACTTACTGGTTACCAGATACATCAGCACGCCTTTCCCAAAGTCTCCAAGGCTGTGGGGCACCTCCTTTGCTATTCCCAGCTGCCATGGGAAGCCCTTTTTTCCCCAGCACTTTTTAGAACTCCCCAGTGCATGTATACCCTTCTATCCAGGCAACCCCAAACCTGCCTGTTTGGCTGATCCTTGTGCACTTAATTTCTGAAACAAAAGACATTTGTCCTGCTCTTATCTACAGATACTTGCCAGGCTAGATCCCTGTGCAAGGAAAAGCAGAGCAAAGTCACCCCTCCTCTTCCTGCTGACTTGCCCAAGGAGCTTCTGACCCTCTGGTTGCTCTGTGGTAGATGTTGATAATCAGGGAATTGGAATCTTACAGATTTGGGTGCCTGACCCTGTAGGAGTCCAGTTCCTGGGTCTAGCAGAGTTATCACTCCCTGCCCTCCATGTCCAGTTGGGCCTCTCCGTACAATGGATGTGGCTGTGACATTGTCAGGTGTGGGCATCAGGCCAAGCCCTGGGTTTCCCAGTGCCAACAATGAGCCTAAATAAGATTATTTTCCCCTCTGCTCCACCCCATCTGCCCAGAGGACAGCCAGCTGTGTGTGAATCACAGTTAGAACCTTCCCCCAGCCACAGCTGGGACTGTCCCCAAAAGCCCAGCTGTGTCCTGAGGCACAGAGCCCTCAGTCACAGCTCTGGGGCAGGAGCTGACAGGACCAGCTCCTTCCCAGCCCAGCTGGATTTCCTCAGGGAGCAGTGCCGTACCCTGCCTGTGTATCACCTGTTGCCAGCTGTTTCCTTCAGGGCTATGGTGCCTTTTCTTCCTTTTCCTCTCAGACACAGTGCCTTTCCACAACCCTCCTTGTTGTTTGTTGGGGTTTTTTAAATCAAAATCAATTTAATCAAAATAAAGGTCATAGTGGCACAGAGGAAAGAGTTCCAGCAAATTCTCAGGGTTTGCAAAAGCTTGGCAAGATGCAAAAATACCTGAACATTTCCTTTGAGGCCTTGATGAATATTTTGTTCTGTCATTTGCTCAGAAAGGCATAAGACAGCTTCTGACCCTCTCTAAAACACCTACAACAACACTTATATTCCTAATTTCCTTCAGGTATCCCATTTGGTACAACATGAACATCACAGCAAGGAGATGGGCACTTATATACACTAGGAAACTTGGAATGTTCCTAAGAGTCTGGCAAAAGTTCTCACAAAGCAGCATTATTTTCCCTTTTCCTCTGGTTATTCAACAGTTTGAATACATGTAAATATTTAAGCTTGCCTAGTTTTCCATTTTCTGTCTGTTGCACACCAGCATTTGTTTCCTTTCATTATTAAAAGAAAACAAAGCCATATCCCAAAGTTGCATGCTTCCAATTAATATGAGTTCGTTCATGAAAATGCAAAAGGGAGGAATAAATCCAGCCCAATTCTTTATTGCATTTAAACATCCACCTCCGGGACTGGAAACTCACACGCGACAGGATTCCATGAACTCACGGGAATTGCTAAAAGAGGCCAGGAGCTGCCTGTGCACAGACATCAAGTGCCCTGGAACCAGGTTTTCCATGACTTTCTGTTATGATTTATCTGTGTTTATTGAGCTGTCCAAAGCCTCGTAATCTTAAATGTTGTATTGAAACAGAGCAAAACAACCCCAACATTGCGACTATCTAAGGATTAAACAAATCATTCCCATAGTCTCGTGCCCAAGGCTTTTCCCCTCGCAGCTGGTTTGCAAAGTCCTACCAAAGATTTTTTGTTATCTGGGTTGCTTTTAAGGTCACTCCCCTTTGGATATTCTTTTAGGGTAGAGCTCATGTTGCAGCTTTTCCTTCATTCAGGGGACTCTTCTCCCAGTCATGTCCTTTTATAAAACTTGTAGGATCATGAATCCTACTGGCTGGATTTATGGGTGAGGCTGATCAAGGTGAACATGGAAACAGAGATGTACAGACACAGATACCCACATATCCATAACGCATGAGAAATGTAAGCCTTATTCTTTCAGGACGCACCAAGGCCCCTGAGATCAATACTCAGAGACTCAGGAATGCAGGAGAAGACAATCCTGATCAGCTGGATGGAGTGAGTATCCACATGGGATCATGGCAAGGATCCAATTGCTCAGTTTTTGCCCAAATGACTTTTAGATATGGCTTGTGGTCATGCCCTTACAAGGGAAACTCCCTTTTGCTTGCTTGGTGGTGATTTTTATTCCTCTTAAAAGCCCCTGAAAGAACTTCAAGTCTATGTATTCCCCCTGGTGTCAGTGGTGAAGCTGTACAGAAAGAATCCTCACTGGAGGAAGGGCATGGCCAGCTCTTGGTGTCACAGCTAACACAGCAAAGTCCTTGCTGTGTCCATAACCCTGAGGAATTTCTACAATACAATGAAATAACTTGAAAAAACAGTTTTAATAATAACCACAAGCATCACACAAGACATCAGTAACCAAAGGGTGAAATCGTGCTGAATCACATGTCAACTTTGTCTCTCTGAAACACTGGAGGACCTCTCAGAGGGATGAGATGTCTTTCAGTTAAAGGGAAACATCAGAAAATATCAAATATATCCCTCCAGGTGAGTTTCAGAGCCCTCTTCTATGGGTCCCCATTTGAGGACAAATTGGGTCCCCATTTGGAACTTGGATAGGTTTTAGGCCTCTTGTGCAGGATCTGAGTAAATCCAATTTTAACTATGTATCAGATGTTTTATTCATCCCCTAAAGTAATAAAGTTAGATCCCTTTCAGAGATGTGACGGCTCAGAAATTCTCTGGAAGTGTTGTGCTGCCCTGTTCCCTCCTGACTGCATCGGATTCAGCTCTGTTTCAGAGTGGCAGGGAAATTGGTCTGGGCATGCCAGACCTGGAAAAGGCCAGGCTGGGAGAAAGAATGGGAGGAGTTCCCTCTGCTTCTTGCAGAATGAATGAATGCCACGATGACATTTGAAACCCGAATAATTTCTGCAAGGGAAGAAAGTTAGCTGGAAGGTTCCTATTAATTATGAATGTGATGGTTTCCTGAAATAATGGTGGGTCAGGGTTGGTAAGGAGCATGGCTCAGGAAAATACAGATTACTCTGACAAAGCAAGGGCACAGAGCTTCCTCCTCTTCAGTAGGTCAGTATTTGCAATTGCACTGGAAGGAGGGATGTAAGTAGGATGAGGAAAAAATGGTGATATTTAAAGAAAGTTCCAGGGTCTGAAATGGTTCCTGATAGTGAAGTCTCTGGGGTGTAGTATAAACCTTGGGAGTGGGGAGAAAGAAGGAAAATGAGCTGAAAGCATCACCCTATTCGGCATAAAATAGATTTTCTGGCTTTTTTTGCTGTGGAACTCATGTGCCCACTGTATTCTCATGGAACAACACAGGGCTTTTCCTGGTGCTGAGTGTTTGGCACATCCTATTGCCAAGGAGATGCAATTGGCTCTTCCCAGGGGCACCACAAACCCCAGCGAGCACCAAGCCCATATGGGCTGGGAGAATTGTTCTGGTGGCTGCAGGCCCTGTCAGGTGTTCCCCTGTCCCCAGCCAGCTGTGGGACAGCAAACCTGCCACATCCGGGGACGCTGATCTGGTACTTGGGGCTTTCAGGTGCCTTGCTCCAGGCTGGGAAGGACAGCTGGCAACCTGGACATCATTCCAAGTTCCCTGGCAAAGCAGTTGCAAAGATAAATTTAAAAAATATGGTGAAGTGTATTATCAAGAGATGTTTCACCTTAAAAATGGGAGAGGGGGGATATGTGTCATGAAAGGAATCACCTAATTTGGGTTCAGAATTTCAAGCCACACTGAGTAAGTAGAGCCACACCTCTAAGTAGATCTGACATTTTGATGGATTCTTGGTACAACTTGATTATTTCCAAATAACTTTCAATTTACTTCTGTGGAAATAAATCTTGGATTTCCAAGTAGCAGAGAGAAATGCGTGATTCAGCCTCTCTCTTTCACTCTTTTATCAGAAATGCCTTCTGCATTTAGAATTTAGATTGCAATGTTCACCTGCATTTTATCACACTGAAGGAAATGTGGCACTGGACAATCAAATGAAGATTGAGACAGTTCCTGCATCCAGCTTTAATTGATTGTGATTACACTAAAATCTGACTCATGTATTTTCTGCTGAAGTTCTTTCTTCAGGATGTAGTTTTTAGGATTCTTTCCTTGATTTTATATTTGTTTTCCCCCTTGACAGGCCATGTCTTCATACAACGCTCACTCTTCAAGGGGTGATTTTTTAATATCAGCAGTCTTAAAGATAAAATAAATAACACAACTTAAGGGCTAAACCTCCAGTCCTTTTAGCTTGAAATAATTTATATTATTATTACTGTTGAGGACTCAATTAAAACAATGTTTATTACAATACTTTTGGGAACATAAAGCAAAACTGGAAGATTTACTGCTTTGCAAGGAAATTCATAGAACGTTTTCTTCTCCTCTTCCATTTCCCTTCCTCTTTGGATCTTTCTGGTTCAATATTATTATTTTTGGAATTTTGGGCTAAAATAAGTTATTCATCTTCAGCTTGCCCTTACATGCTAGAGTAGCTTTCATTCTGTCTTGAGGCTCAGACACCCAATCTAGTCCTGCAAGTAAATGTTACTGTGGACAGGATTTCTCTTGTGGACTGAGATAAATAACTGTAGGTGTCTCAATATTTTAGTGCCAAGCTCATATCATAGTCAGTGGAGATCTAGAGAACCCAGTGAAACCAAAAAAGTACTTTTCTGTCAAATAGAGATGTTTCTTGGGGCTCACTCTCCTTTCTGACAAGCTTCATCATTGCCTGAGAAACTTGCCTGCTGAAGTTTTGGCAAAGTTTTGGGAGAATCCTTCCCTTGACAGTGTGCTCTGAATTCCTTGGGGTCTCAATTATTTTAGCAGCTGAGCTGACAGCAATTTCTATCCCCAGATCTGCCAAGTCGGTTTAGGATTTCCTTGTGTGGGGTTATCACTCAGCATTTCAGGAATTTCTTTGGAAAAACTTTTTTTTTTTCCCAGTGCAATGTTTGTTTTATTTCTTGCCATCATCTGACAATGCTGATTGCTTATCTTTTCTAGTGAAAGGTTTCAAAATCACTTATTTTTCTCTTTTTTTCCCCAAGAACTGTGTGCAGGCTCTCTGGAAGCTCACAGCAAAGCAAACAAACAAAAAGGTTCATGGTATTTCTTGTCATTCTTGCCTGAGACTGTCAGTGTTAGTGGAGAGGATTGGAAATTGGACTCAGCAGTTGGCAGGTGAATGAATCAGAGGCAATTTTACAAATATTCATTTGTCAGTCACAGCAATAATACTCCAATTTTACACTCTGTAGCCATGTGGGTTTCAGTGAATCCACACTGGAGGTACACACGGGAGAAGAACCAGGCTTAGCGAGTGGAAGAAAGCATGAAATGGGGATTTTCTACAACCACTTGCCTAGAATTCAGCTGTCAACATAATTTATCTCTCTTTATCTCTAGCCTAATGGTGCTGTGTCATCCCTGAAGAAAAGCATCACTCTTTTCCCAGGAATAACTGCCTTCTATTTTGGATCAAGCTTGCTACAGTTTTTCTATTCTGAGTGCCTGAAGTGACTCAAAGCATGGAGGCAAATGTATTTGTGTTACTTCAGCCTTAAAACTAAATATCACAGAATCCCTGAATGGTTTGAGTTTGAGGGGACCTTAAAGCTCATCTCATTCCACCCCATGCCATGGGCAGGGACACCTTCCACTACCCCAGTCCATCCAACCTGGCCTTGGACACTTCTAGAGATGGAGCAGCTTTTCTGGGCAACCTGTGCTGGTGCAACATGTTCTAAAAAAATGAGAATCAGGCATCCCTGTGAGTTAGGACTCTCAGGTTGAACACAGACTTAACACTCATCCTGAACGTGACCATAGAGTTTGCTTTTGCAATTTTCCATTGGTATATAAACTGCTTGCAAAACCCTCGCTGCCAAGACACTGATAAATAAACAAATAACTTATTTATCTTCTGGTGGAAAGGAGAAACAAGGGACTTGCACATCATGATTTTTTTTCTTTTACTTCTTGCCCTTCAGCCGTCTCAGTGTTGCAAGTCACTGGAGCCAGAAGCTCCAGGTGGTAAACAGTGGGTCTAGAAATGATGTTGATAAATAGAAATAAATGCAAGCACACAGACTGAATACTAAGCAGAGGTTCCTGTTAGCATTTCAGTCTCTGCATAAGACATTCACAAGATGTCCCATATGGGAGCCTACACTTTTACCAAGGACGTAGGAAATGAGATGTCAGTTCCTAAGACATCTTACAGCTCAACAAATTAACATCATAGGTAAGACAGGACTGAAAAAAGACATAATTTATAAAATGTCTGCTAATGATTGGGCTTCCTCATTCCCCCTTTGCAGCCAGTGGACATCTGAGCAACACAGTCAGAGCAGCCCAGCTTCACCCCACAACACCCTAAACCCACTGTGTATGGCCCATCTGAGGACTCACATCCTACTTTTGTCTGTTTCTTCCCTAGTCTGTGAAAGAAGCTGAAGACAGTGAGTTCAGAAAGGAATTGTAAATAACTGAGGTCAGGTGAATCCCACGAATCCCACCCAATCCTTTGCTACAGAAGGAGTCACCCTCCAGGAGTTATAACTTGCCATACACTTTGCTGTTCCTCATTGCCACAGGATTAGGACAGTTCACAGTGACTGATGCTCTGGCCCCACACCCTTAAATCCTCACTGAGAGCCAGTAGCTTTAGACATGAGAGCATTTCATTTCCGAAGCCCGTCTTGTTCACAGAAATTAATTAGTGCCACCTTTGGCAACACTTCCCTGTGATGAACATCTGGCTCCCAGAGTGTGAATCAAAGCTGTTTGTGCTGCCTTATTGTACATGAGAGCTCTTCCAGGCAGGAGAGCTGGAGGACCTGTTAGTCACTCATGTTAATACTCTAAATATTGCAGCAATCAGCCTCAGCAGTTTCAAAGGGTCTGAAATTTTACAGAACAATGCTTCACTCAGGCAGTACCTAATTAAAACACACGCTGGTGGGCCTACTGTGACTCAGCCAGGATTGCTTGTCTTATTTCCTCTGGTCTGGCTGACTATCAGTCAAAATCCCTTTCCAGAGCAGCTCTCTGCATCAGATTTCTTTAGCTCACAACTTCTTTTAGGCAAAAAATAATGGCCTTGTTCACACTGCCTTAGATTAGGATGGATTAGGCTGCACATCCTGTGTAAAGATTGGAACCTCTCACCTGAAGGGTCAGATGAAGTTAGCAGGGGATTCTCCGTTGCCAATAAAAACAATTTGGCTTTTTGGGCCCACAAAATCCATTTCTAGGTCTACCCCAGTGTTTCCATGGACACAGAGAAGGTGGCAAAGTGGGTGGACTCAGCCTGTGGAGTAACCAGGAACATGTCTCATAAAAATATAAAAACACTCCTCTAACATTCCACCACTTTACTCATCCTAGCAGAGCTGAAGCTACCCAAGCACTTAGAGAAATTTCCTTCCAGTGCTTTAAGGAAAAGATTTTTACGCTGGTTGCTCACCACTTTGCATTTCTAAACCATCTTTTCATCCATCTACTCTCCTATTTTTCTAGTCCAGCCTGTACTGAGCTGCTGTGTCAGCACTCTTTGCAAGCAGCATTTTTGTGAGTTATGGGAGCAGGAAGGGGATGAATCATTTCATGTTTATTTATCAGAGAGATGGTAATAAAGAATTTCCTTTTGCTCAGAAATTGAGTTTTCTGGGTATTGCTTGTTTGTCAATAAGTGTTCCTTTACATCCTGAGGCATGAAAAGAAAAGGAAGACATTATTGTCAGTGCTAAGGCAATTTACCCTCTAATGAAAACAGAGGTAGAGAGATTAAGCTAAAGACACCTGCAGTTGAAATGCTTCAGGGTGTGTAATTTTTGTCTTGTGTTCTTTTTTTAAGTGGAAAGCAAGCCAGACATTCTCTTTCCAGAGAAGCTGATAGGAGCACTTGACTGTATCTTGAGTTTCAGCCCAGAAAAAAAACCACAACAAAACAAGTTCTAGTCTGTATAACCAAAATTTTGTGTCTAAAACAGTTCAACTTCCTTTTGAATCCAAGAACAGGTACAGAAGGTACAAGACTTGCTTACAAAAGGTGTTTGCCAGACTTAAAAAAGGCTTTATTCAGTGTCATTTGAAATCTTTAAAACTGCTAGGTAAAGCACGTAAGGATGGATGGAATAATATTCCCCAAACACTTGCAGCTGTCAATGTTAGTGGCTGAATGGCAGACAGACCCCATAGATCTTTCTTTCCAGCCACATGAAAAAATTCAGGATGCAGGTGAGTTGTAGAGGTACAATTCATGTCCTGAGAACAGTGACTCCTGCACACCAGCCTGGGAATCTCTGATAGGTGTGAGCCTAAAATCCAGCTGGGCTACAAAACCATAGCATCCTTATAGGGCTTGAATTAAAATTTGGATATATGTGCAGGTGCACACAAGAATTCCAAGTCTTTCATTATTCCATAAAAGGTATAAATCTTGACATTCCCATACATGGAGGCAGAAAGATCCAGCAGGAATGAATGAAACCAGTGTTGTCTCTTACCATGCTAGCACATCTCTTCTGATCCAAATTGGGAAGAACTCCAATGTATTCTACATTATTTAAGGCAAAGAGATTCAAAGAGGTCCTAGCAGTGCCACAGGGAGCTAATGTATGTAAAAATTAAGTTTGGATATTTTCTGTACCTCATTGGAAAAATCCCTGAGCCTGACTGGGAAGTCAGCCCTGCCTTGAGCAGCTTTGAGAGTCAACATTTCCAACCAAAGGTTTCTTCCAACCCAGGTTTGTCTATGATTCTGTATTTCATTGCAATTTATTTTACATTTTTCCTTTGGCAAAAGTCTTTGTAGAAATCCTGATGGGGCAAAAAGTGAAGTGTGATTATCAACAGTAGATTGTGGTCCTTGCCTGGTCATGCTGTACCTGTGTGATTTATACCAGGAGCCAGGTGTAGCATAGATGTGCTTTATTTCCTGCTTCCTCAAACACCTGGATTTGCTTTCTGCACACCTCCCTCCCAAGGATGGTGTCAATCAAATGGAGCCAGGGAAAGCAGAGTCAATTTTACCTGAGGAAAATTAGGGAGAATGCAAACAGAGCTCACAGACCCCCAGAGTGAAACAGAGACAAAAAATCTTGTACTGAAAGAAAGGAAAAGGCATTCATGACACAGGGGCATTCCCAGAGCTGAGTGAGTCTCCAGAGAACACTGCCTGCTTTAGAGGATTCATCCCCTTAGTGCCTTAAGTTTTAGCTTTCACGTTTTTCAGATTCTCTGCTGCCTATGGGTGCAGCTCTGAGCCTCACATTCAGTGTCACTCAGCTCTCTTCACAGGGTAGGTAGACAAAACAAATCCTTTTCCTGCTGCAGACCAAGGAGAACAAGTACAAGTTTTAGGCCCAAAAGCACAAACAAGGAAGGGCTGAAGAGAGAAAACAAGAAGGATGGGACCTCACAACCTGAAGCTGTATATGGACAATTAAACCCCAATATACAAATGGGCCAAAACTTATAAAGGTGTGAGACGGTGACCATTTGTCCATTTTGTGACCATTTTGGATCCATCTTGGGTGTAGCCCTGGCCAGGCTCTTGTCCTGCCCAAGGTGTGTCCTTAAAGGCCTTTCATATCTACTATAAATATCTACTTTATTACCTAGCTCTGTCCAGTCTCTGTTCCAGGTCAGCCTTCCCAAGGCATCCCCCTTTTCTGGCATAGAACCACACCTGCCTTCTAACTGCTACTACAGACAAAAACACAATGCATCCCTTGACCCATCTGTCCAGAGGAATCATGTTCTCCTACTTCAAGCTCCAATCAGGATTAAAACAGGCATCAGGCTTTATTCTCAGTGAGGAAACCCTTTACTGAACAAGACTGTAGGGTACACAAGTAAAGCTGAAACCCAAGAAAAGATGAATTTAGATACACCTGACATCTGCATTTTGTTGATCAGCCACTGTGCTGGTGAGTGCAGGACAGAAACCCTCCCAGCAGTGCCTCTACCACTGTGGTGCTGGCTTCAAAAAGGGCTCATTTTTGACAGAATTTCTCCTCACTGATATGCAAGGGGACTCAGAGGAATATTTAGGAATGCCCATTTCTCCTCCCTTTGTTCATAAGCCTATGACTTGGCAGTGCTGGGTTAGTGGTTGGACTCAATGTTCCTAGAGGTCTTTTCCAATTTAAATGATTCTATGATTCTGATGATTTTGATAGGTGATTGTCAAATTCAAGTGGTAGATTATATGGAATTTTCCAAAGATTAGGACAGAATACTCTGCATTCTCACACCATGTCAGTCTCTCTGTGTAGGAAGCCCATTGACTGCCACCCTTCGCTCACCTCTTTCTTCCCATAAAACAAGACTTACACTATGAGGCTTTCCAGAACATGCAATTCCCATAATCATCAGAAACTAACAAAGCAGCAGGTATCTTGATTCTTGGATTCAGAAAAAAAAACCCTCAAAACATAAAATGAAGGAAAGACCATCATGGTTTAATGTCAAGGGCACAAGAGCCAGGAATTCAAGTCTCACACATTCCACTGCTGACATGTTGTGTTTTAAGCAAAGTCTCTCTTCTTTGCTTTACCTACTTAAAAAGTTGGAAAGAGCAAAAATGCTTCTGTTACCATGAAATTCAGCATCAGTTTTCAAAGCATGGAACGTGTGGTGTTTATATCCACAAACAATATTTTTGTGCTTGGATGGCAGGCAGGAAGCTCCCTTCCACTGCATGGTGGGTGCACCAGCTACTGAATTTATTTGACATGAAATAAAGGCAGCTCTGTGTGCCTTTGCTTCACAATAATTGAATGCTGAAAGCACAGGATGCTGGCTCCTCACTTCATCTGACATTCTATGGACAACACTGTGACATTGAAAGGGCCATGGGGACCAATTCTTGCTTTTCTTTCAGCCTGGAGAAGAAGCAGCTCCAGCGAGATGTTAGAGTGCTTTGCAGTACCTAAAAAGACTGTGAGAGAGCTGGAGAAGGACTTTTTACAATGGTATGGAGTGACAGGGCAAGGGGTAACAGCTTTAAACTGAAGAAGGATTGATTTAGATTAGATATAAGAAAGAACTGTTGTATGAGAGTGGCAAAACAATGGCAAAAGTGATCCATCTGTGGAATTATTCACTATCAGGTTGGACTGAGGACTGAGAAGCTTGATGTGGTTGAAGATGCCCCTGCTTATTGCAGGGAGGTTGTCTTGGGTTATGTAACCAAAAAAAAAAAGTGTATTCTATTTCATCTGTTGAAAGCAGTTGAGATGTTTTTTTCTTTATCTCTTGTAACTCCAGGGGGAGGGGCGTGGATGCCTTCTGATAATGAGCCAGCCATTAAAGTCAGGTGGGGCAGTGTTTCTTATCTCTGTCACCACCCGTCCATCCTAGGGGGGGATATCTGCTGATAATGGGCCATGAAGGCTCACCAATGACATCACACATTACATCATCCCATTGGGAGGTGCTCCACCCAGTGTGTGGGGAGCCAACCATTCCTACCTGGATAAAAAGTGGGACTCAGAAACACCAAGCCATCCGGGGATCCGGCTTTCCAGGAGGAAGACCAGACCTATCTTCCCACCACTGGACTTTTGCACAGGATCATCTCTACTCCACAGAACCACATCTGTTACTCCAGGAGGATTTATTTGGACTGCTTCCAACACCCTGACCCTGTCAGGGTTTCTTCCAGGACTTTTGTTTGTGTGTTTGCTTGGTTTTTTTGTACTAATACATTTGTATTTTTATTTTTTTTTTAATCCTAGTAAAGAACTGTTACTCCTATTCCCATATCTTTGCCTGAAAGCCCCTAATTGCAAAATTATAATAATTTGGCAGGGAGGGGGTTTACATTCTCCACTCTAAGAGGAGCTCTAGCTTTTCCATGGCAGACAACTGTCTTTCAAAACCAAGACAGAGGTTATACCAGATGACCTTTAAAAAGTCACTTCCAACCCAAAATGTTCTGTGATTCTTTTTCTTTCAGTCTCACCTTTGAAATTGCCATTCCTGTATTCTTATGACCGATGTGCTACAATAACTACAGTGAGTCAGGACCACTGGCATAAGGCCACCAGGATTAATGTAACCAAGTAATCCAATCTTAATGAGGTTTAGAAAGGAGCTTGACAGTAGCTCCAATGCACTTTTTAGATGTATGGCTTGTCTGTGATTACTGAAGCATGCAAAGAATGTTATTAATAGGTCTGCAGTCAGGTGAATAGGTCTGGATTAATTTCATGTAGCAACAGGCAGTGGTGACTTAAGTTAGTGGAAATTTCAATGACAAACATGCTGATAAACTTTCCAAGAGCTTGAGGAAACACAGCCATGGAAAATCGTTCAGGGTGAAAGTGTTTAGCAAATGTTTGTATCTCAGATTCATCCTTGGAGCAAATCTGCTCCGCTCATCTCAGTGGCACAAACCCCCACTGGCAAACACATCCTCCCTGAAATCTGAAATGATGTACCTGCCTGCTCAGCTGGGAGAAATAAATGGTTATGAAACCAAATTGTCTGCAATGAACACAAAATGCAGATGTCACTGATTCCTGGACAGGTCTGTGTGAGCACAGCAGTTTCACAGCTCTCAAGTAGTGACCCTTGATAGTTTTGTTTTACAAATCTTAGTTCTTCAGTGGGCAAGAAACAGTAAACAAATGTTCCCTGAGCACCTTCTCCAAATCTTTCAGGCTCCAAGTCTTTCAGACACCACAATATTGCACATTGTTTGCAATAGAGTCCATTTTAAAGCCACAGAATACAACTGTGAAACAAAAATAGAGTAACCTAGCAAACATCCCCTTGTTTTTTGATTTGCCATGGCCTTCTGTAGTCCACTAGCTAAGGGACTGTTCTGTCCTTCTCTGCTAGTTCAAGGTCTAAGATCAATAATTCTGGTTGTCTCAGAATTGAGAACATAATGACTGCCAGGTTCCTGCATCTGAGTTAAAAGTTCAATGGCTGAAGAACTTTTAACTTGTCAGTACAAGCAATAGCACAAATAGTCATTTTGTAGAGGACATAAAAGCACACAAGTTGTTTTTTTTTTTTTAATAATGACAGAAATACAGGCCTTTGTGTGAACATCATCTAAAGCAGAAGAGAGATAATGTGCTACTGCTGAAGCCAGCCAGGTTTGCTGGAATTATTCTGCTTTCATAGCCAGTGAGAATAGGGCTTCAGAATTTTAAAATGCTCAAACTACTGAGCCAGATCTGGCCCTCACTGCATGCAAAAAAGGCAGGATTTCTCATCAGCCTCAGTGGAGAAGCTCTGCTTAAAAGCTGAGTCCCAATCCCGCTCATTTGTTTTCAAGGAATAAGTGCCTCTCAGTCAGTGTATTTTGCACTGGTAGTAAATTCTGCCTTCTCAGTGTCTGAGCTTAAATCTGGAGACTTAAGCAATTAATGAGGGAATGATTCTTGAGAGCCAAGGCATTAAGTCTCACATTCAGGATTTTGTACAGTATCTGTGGTCTCATGGTAAAGAGGCACCAGGTCAGCTGCTGCTTTAAGCCCTGTAATTTGTTTATGGATTCATTAAGGCGGAACACAAAATGCAATGATCAGTCTGCTCCCAACTCCCCCCCAGAATTATTATAGCTCTTTTCAGCATCCCACAAGTTGTGCCTTCACTTTTAGAACTGGAGATCATCTGAAAGAACCCATCAGAAACATTCCTATGGAATTTCCCACAAGGAAATGTCAACCTGTCAAAAGAAAATTGTATCATGGAAATATGTCAAGTTGATAAAACACCGTGTTGAAAAATCAGAATAGAATATTTCCACAGAAATATTCTTCTGTCAGTCTTTCAGGAGCAGCAGGGTGTGATTTCCATTTTAAACCAGCTTTTATTTTTACTTTATTTCCCATGAAAAAAAAGAGAGCAGAAATCATAGAATCATAGATCATGGAATTTCGGAATGGCTTGGGTTGGAAGGGACCTTAAAGATCATCCATGGGCTCGGACATCTTTCACTATCCCAGGTTACTCAGAGCCACATGCAGCCTGGCCTTGAACACTTCTAGGGATGGTGCAATCATAATTAAACATTTTTAATGCCCCCCCCCCCCCCCCCCCCCCCCCCGCCAAATAACATCCTATGCAATTGTTGATTTGATGGGGAATTTTGTTTCTCTAGTACCCATTGAAAAATCAAAAATTTTCCCCCCCATTCAGAATTTCAAGTGAAAAAGAAATCTATTTCCCTCTCAGGTTTTAACTAAAATATGTATTTCCCAAATCAGAAGTGGAATGGTTAAAGTGCATGGTGGGAGGTGCTGAGGGCTCAGTGTGTAGCTGTGGCAAGACATCCTAATTTAAGAAAAGGGGAAGATGATTCGATTTCTCTTTACTCGTTAAACTGAGGAGAACAGAAAAAAAATGTGTATTATTTGCCATAATTAGGCTCTCCCAGAGAGATAAAGGAAAATGTAGAAAACACAAAAATATTTAGATTTAATAAGGAAAAACAGAATAAGTATTGCAATAGCAAGGGCAAATTCATAGAAGAAAAAAAATTGTGAAGGGTTTTAAGATACAAAGACATGTAAATACCAGCTGACCTTGGATTCTGGGTGACTGCACAAGAATCTCCATGGACACGATCACCTTCATTTATCAGGTATGGGCTGCTACCAGGGCTACTCCAGTGGAATAACCAGCATAAAATTAGGCTGATTTTAGCAACGAAGCAAGAACACATGATTTAATCCTTGTGTCATTTGGGATATTTTACTTCTGAGACTGGTTGGCTTTACCCATGGGTCTGCCATAGTTGTGAGCCCTCCTCTCTGTGGGAAGCTGTGCATGACAGTCATGGAAACTCAGCGTGTCCCAGGCCACGATGGGAGCAGGGATGGGTCAGCTGGAAAGGCTAATTAATCTGAGTGGAACATCCTCCTGACACAACTATATTGTTTCCATGTCCAGAATTAGTTGAGACTAGACTGAATATCTCAGCCTTGGCAGAATGTAGATATTTCCCGGGAGACAGATCCATAATCTATCTGCTGTCAGCTATCACAAAAATATGTTCTTGCTTTCCATATAGGATCAGGAGCAACAGCAGTATTCCACAGATTCTCTGGCATTCCTCCTGCCCAGATTCAGAGTGTATTTAAGGCTACGCTGCTTTTTTGGCTCAGTGTTTTAAATCAGGCTTTGTTTTGTGGTGGTGAGAGAAAATGTGGGAGAAATTCAAAATGGAAGAGTTCTCCTCCAAGATTGAGGGGCTGGGATCTTTCGGTAAGAAAACCCGGGAATGGAGCTGCTGGAACTCCTTGAGCAGATTGTAGAAAGAGATGGATGGCACGCAGGAATTTATCCTGGGATTTTACATGGCTTGGTTTGTGAAACACTGAATTGACAGAGCCCTGGGGACACAAATAGTCGTGTTCTTTATAGCTGCTGTCCAGGTGACTGTGACAGAGTCACCATAGCACAGCCTGAGATAAATGCATGGATTCCTGAGGTTAGCAGAAGAAAAAAAAGGTGGCAATCATCAGAAAAGATGCAGGGACACCTTTCCCTATCCCAGGTTACTCAGAGCCACATCCAGCCTGGCCTTGAACACTTCCAGGGATGGTGCAATTATAATTAAACATTTTTAATGCTCCCTCCCAAAAATAACATCCAATGTAATTGTTGATTTAATTTTACGGGGAATTTTGTTTCTCTAGTACCCATTGAAAAATCTTTTCTTTTTTTTTCCCAGAGAAACTCTGGATTTTTCTTTTGACTTAGAAGCCAAACTATTCATAAGGACTTCATACCACCTTCCTAAATAATGCCTGTTACGCTTTTCAGGGATACAAATTCTAGTCTGCCTGTTTGGTTATAGCATTTCAGCAGCATCAGGTTGGATTTCACTGACCTCAGCTTGCTGCCTGCCCTGCACACAAGAGCAGACAGATCTTAAAAGATCCTAAGGAGGGATTTTCTAATTCACTTACTCCCTTCTGTGAACGCAGTGTATATCCCTCCTATGGAAAGGGAATAGTAATGGATAACTGATATTCCCCTGCTTCTAACTGTGGTGAAAGATTTTTTTTTTGAAGCAGAGTTTCATTTTTGGCCATGAACCAAGGCAGACCCAGGAAAACATGGATGGTAGATTTGATGGGAGATGCATCTGATGAGCTGCAGGTGTCTGAGCTTGTCTCTGCTCCTGTTATAACCAGGGGACAGAAACAGAGCCCTGAGGGCACTGAGGGGTTTTGCCAACCACTCCTGTGGACACCACCTGCATTCGTGTCCAGTCCTGGTGCTCCAGCCTCGGCCTGGGTGAATATCTGCCTTTTGCCAGTCCTGGCTGTGCTTGGACATGGACACCACTGATCTGGACTCAGACACCCCCCAGCTTGATATGGGACCTGCTTTGTCACCACAGGCCAGCATGGCAGGGACAGGATTATCCAGAGCTGATCCAGCCTTGACTTCCTGCCTTAACCTTGGACTTGTCCCATCACCATGAACTTGCCCCAGGATTTTGGACTTTTGGCTGAAGCTCTGTGCCCTCCCTGGGTTGGCCTCTCTTTGGGGTGCTGCAAAGCAGGATCAGGGCCAGAGAGGTCCTGGTGCTGCTGAGGTTTATCACCCTCAACTCCTGGCTCCCTCTGCCTTGGGAAACAGCTGCTCCCTGCCGTGGGCATTTTAGAGCTGTCTGCTACAACCTGCAACTGCTCCAGGGGAGGAAAATCACAAAAACTACCAACACCCCCCCAAAACTGGGAGTAATTTTTCATTACTTGGTTTCTGGCTTAAATAGCATCTCATAGCTCCAAATCCCTGAGGCGACCAATCCCACCAGCCAAAACCTCATCTGTGGGGAAAGAGAGGCATTTACAAATGAAGGAAATAAAAAACTATCTTGTGCTACTGAGTAGCAGTGATGGCAAAATTGTGGAACAGTTTGGAGAGAAGCCATATTCATATTCAATGACTGATTAGAACTTCCCCTCTGAAGTACTTTCATAAATCTAATTGATAAACTTTTGACCTTTAAGCCAAGCATTACTCTACCAGTAGGTTAAAATAGAAGCACACATAGCTATTATTAACAGGTATTTTCCCCCCTCTCTTTCTTCAGCCAGGAGACATTACCTGAATAATCTCAGGCCGAGCACATTTGGATATCCTTATACAGGCAGCAAATGCAAGAAGTCAGTTTGAGAGGGGACCATAATTTCTTTATTCCAAGAAACAGCTGTTTAGTTCTGTAACAAGATGAATGAAACTTGAATTTCTTGGCACTTACAGGAAGAAGAGATTACGGTCTCTAATTTTTTTTCCTTTAAAGGCTGAACTGATGATAAGGCTGAAGAATATTTGCCAAATGAGCCTGAACCATGGAAGCAAGTAGTATTTTCCAGATAGAATCCCAAAGCATTTTAAGTCCATGTTCAAAAAATCCATTTACATCAGCCTCCTGAAAACAGTGCACCTGAGGAGCTTTGAGGTGATATTTTGGACATATGAAGTGGCAGAAACAGGCAGAAAAAATGTTTACCTGTGCTGGCTTTTTTTCCCACCTTAGTTGATTTAGGGATCTGGTTCGTTGGGTTGTAACAGCTCCATGTGGGTGCAACTGAACTGATATGAGGAAGTGAAAAGGAGGGAGCAGAAAGCATCCTTGCTGCTGCAGAAAATGCCATATGGAACCAGGACTTTTGCTTGGATGAAACTATCACACCTCTGAAATACTGATCACATGATCACAATGGGGGTTACTGAGGACCCAGCAGGTAATGAAACAACCCAAAAAAAAAAAAAAAAAGGTAGATTTTTTCCTCCCTCTTCCATTGTGCATCATAAATCAAGCTTTGCATTCATTGCTGGAGAGACTTTAAAAGGCTTCTAAAAATACTTTAAAAATAACAGACAAATAAAAACCCAAACCAACCCAAAAAAACCCTACTCCACTGCCAAGTCTCATTCATTAGGCTAAGCTAATCTTGACCCTAATTATTAAGAGCCAATGAAAAGTTACCAAGAAATATTATTATTATTATTATTATTATTGTTATTGGGCACAGCAAGCTAAACCAGCTCTGTGCTTTAAAACTCTCTGTTTCCTGGGCAGTTTCTTCTAAGTGCCCAGATCAGAAGTGATTTTTAAAATTGATCTTGCCAATGCTAAATTTTTAGAAATCATGAAAAGTCTTCCAAAAGGCAGGGTTTGAGGATGCTTATTTACAAATTTCTCCGTGTATTTATAGGGAAATTCTGTTTTTCAGGGTTAAAAAAAAAAAAGAAAAGTAAAATTGGAGGGCTCAGAGGGTTTTCTTCACTAAGTTTCTTCCCAATGGTTTTCTTACAGAATCTGGAGAAACAAGTGAAGTGTGAACTAGTTGGGTACTCATAGTGCCAGGTGTGAGTTGGCAGCACTGAATTGTGGTGTGGCATGAAATTCATGTCCTCTTCCACATGGGGTGGGTAGCACAGAGTGATCAGAGAATTTCTGTAATAAATCACAAGTTATTGATGGCTTTGTACACTGTGCCAGCCAGGGAGAAACAGAAAGCTTATTTGATCAGGTTTTCAGGGTTTGTAATGGAAATATAATAACCATGAAAATTTGAGATTTAGGGATTGTTTTATTTTTCATCCAGGATATTCGTGCCTTGACTTGATGCTGCTCTTCTCTCCTAACAACCCTTTCCAGCCTGGCGCCCACTGCCTCTCCATTTCAAAAATAAGAATTAATATAATCTTCCTGCTTGCCCAGCTAGCAGAACACACATTCACACTTCCTGTTTGAGTCTGCAGCACTAAGTCATCTGTTTCATAAGGCAGCTCTCCTTTAAAAATAGCCGTGTGTGTTTGGGAACACTGCCTGCCTGTCCCTGCCATAGGATCCTCCCTCACCATTGCGTTTCCCATTGTGTCAGCACGAGGCTTTTTGACCCCGAAGGTGGAGCCAAACTTTCAAATTCTTCCTTGAAATCCCAGCAGCTGCAGGACCCTCATGGTGAGTGCTTTAGTCGGTTTATTTTTAGAGAGGCAGCTTTAAAGAGTCTAAATCTGGCCTCCTTTGCCCAGGAGCAGCTCGAGGTAAATTCTGTGAAGTAAAGGAAGCTGAAGATATTAAACCAGTGTGTGCAGCAGCAGATCCAGGCATCACAGCTCCTTTCCAGCTCAAGTCAGAGTCAGACATTGCTTTTCCTGCTGATTTTATGCAGAGGATGTTTCACCACCGTGGTGACAGTAGCACAAAATAAAATTAGGCAGCAAAATGACACCTTTTGCATTGGTTTCATCAGGAGTTGAGTCAGGCTGTTTTCAGCTGAGCAGCAGGAGAGATGAGCTCTCTGAGGAACCAAAGCAAAGCAGGGAACAGTCAGGATGGTTCAAGCACACAGCTGTGCCCCAGATGTTGCTCCAATTACCTTACAAGCCAAGCACTGTGCAAAGATTGAAGTGGAAACCTTAATAGACCTTGAAGTCAGGAATTTTTTTCCCTCCTGGATATTTGATGCAAATAATCTGAGGGGAATTTTCCTCTGCCTCCCCTTGCCATGTGAGATTCAGACATCCACCCCCAGGGATCCTCTGGGCTCTGAACCCTATTTTTGTGGCAATATTTAACTACTACCCAAAAGTGCTTGAAACGAGAAAGTGTTTCTGCAGTGTTCTTCTCGTCAGCATTTCCTATTGGTCAGAAAATTGTGCCAAATGTCAATAATCTCAATATCCCAACACTTATCCCAACCTTGGACCTTTATCACTAAATTATGCCCTGTACCAGCAGGCTGATCTTTTAAACTAAACCATCTTCCCAATCCTATGGATTAAAAAAAATCATGATATCTTTCTAGTTTCTTTCAGAGTTTCATAACAGTCCTTCAGCTCTAAATCAGGCAGATGAAATCAGGATATTTGTTTGTACTTGCTAAACCACAAAGCTCACTGTAAGCTCAGAATGCTCAGTTTGAAAATCTAATCAAGCCTGATGTTTTTACAAGACACTTCACACAAGATTCTTGGAAAGGCGTTCCTCAATCCAGTGGATTATTGAATTAATTGTCAGGAGCAATGCCATTGCCGTGCGCAGATGGGAAAGGGAAAGCAAAACAGCTCAGTGACTTGGAACCCAGACAGCCCCCTGAGGATATTAATGTCACCAAGTCCATGAAGGGATTATATGGATCAATAAAAATAGAAACAGCCAATGTCGTGTTGAAAAAGACAAAGAAGGTCAAGCATAACTTGATCAGGGCAATACGGGGAAGGAGAGCATGAAGGGAATTGTAACACATTCATCAACAGTGAACAAATACCCTTAGATGAGTGATTTATTCTCCAGTTTCTTTTGTAAATTGCCCTGGTCCAACAGTTATTTCTCATTTCTCTTCTCCCCTTTCCATCTCCCCAAAATTCCTGTCCAAACATTTCAGAAAGTAATGCCCAGCTTTTGGCCTGCACCCTAGCAGAATGTAATATGTGACATGGAGGAACCAGCCTGTTCTGAGAGGCCATGGCAGGTTCCTGTGTCCCCCTTGGAAAAGGATGACTCTTCCGATGAGTTGTCCTTGGATTGCAAAGAGCCACAAGTTTACAAGCTGAAAGGAGCAATTAGCAGTAAATAGTCTTTTCTGAGTAAGGAGCTTTTATGCTTCTAAGAATGACGCTTAGCAGAGGGACAAGCATGTGTGTCCTGCTCCAAGCCACCAGAGCTTGCTGGAGAGGGAGGTGTGATATTTTCTGCCACTTATTGTGAGAGGTGCTGGGTTTACTTGGCCCTTACTAATCCCAGAATCACAGAATGCTTCGGGTTGGAAGGGCCCTCAAAGATCAGGCAGCTCAAATCCCTCTGCCATGGGCAGGAACCCTGGGATGGTTCTTTTTTTGTCAGGATTGTTTTGCAATATTCATTAAAAATGAGCTGTTGTCCTAGGCTACAATGTAAGAAGTGCCCAAAGTCTGTATTCTATCCCCATCCTCATGAGCTGTTGAAACCAGCTGGGGCAGTGTTTCCCTTCTCTCCTGTTCATGGCCCAGCAATGCCTTGCCCATGGCTCATGGGGAACTCCCTGCAGGAGCTGTCTCTGGTTCATGGGCCAGCAAGGAGCCACTGCAGGGCTCAGAGAATGAGATCAGCCCATGGGGAGATGCTCCGCCCAGGGGGAGGAGCCAAGCATTCCCACCTGGATATAATCCAGGGTTTGGGCACAGGGTGCCTTTACCCCCACTGGATTCACAGAGGACAAGAGCTACCAGACCTTTCTACAGGATCACTGCTTTGACAAGACCATTTCATCTGGACTGCTACTACCACCCTAACTAACAGGGTGTCAGGTTGTATTCTGACTCTGTCAGTGGTTTTTTGTACTATTGCATTTATTTTATATTACTTTGTTTTACTTCTTTTCCTCTTATTAAACTGTATTTCTGACTTGGAGTCTCTCACTGGTTTTGCTTTCAAACCAGCACAGCTGTCCAACATTTTTTAGTTTTTGATGCTGCTCTGGACATCACTGAGGGAAAACAAAAGCCCTGCTCAGGCACCTGTAGATAATCATAACCCCCTGTTCTGTAGCTGTAGATAATCCCCTGCAGCACTGGGTTCCATCAGCAGTGCTGTGTCTGTGGTGCCCTCCACACTTGCTGCAGCATCCAGAGGGCCCTGGGGTTGCTGACCAGCACTGGGTGAAGAATTTGGACCAGCAATGACCCCAAGCAGAGCTAAAGTTCAATTTTACTCTGCTGTAGCCTCTCCTTGTCCTGCCCCACACACTTTTAGCAGGGTAAATGCTCACAGCAGTCCTAGAGGAGGTGCAGCTCCCAGCTCCTGTCCTGCTGTGGTTTTCCAGCACTCAGAAAGGCAGGAATGTCATACAATTTAAAGAGTTGGCAGTTTTTGGCCTCGTTGGACAGGCCAGAGTGGCTGCTAATCAAACCTGAGCCTGGAGCAGGATTATTGCAACAGATCTCCTGACAAATTTCCCTCCAGGCTGCTGGCAGGGTCCTGCAGTGATAATACCAACAACAGCAGCCACTCCATGTGTGAGCACCTATGGCAGCCTCGTTTTGCCTCCTCCCAGAGAGCTTTTTCCCTGTTGTGAATGTGTTTTTGAAACCAGGATGTTGTTCCCTGGGTATTGAGTCTTTGTATTTCCAAGAGCTGTGACTGACTGGGAGAAGAGCTGTCATTTCTCTATTACTGCCAGCCTGTTCAGACACACACACCCCCACACAGTCCTCTCTCCTGGGCAGTGGTACAGCTGTTCTTTTATGTCTGATAATTGTTTTATTGTTGTTGTTCAGCTAACATGAAAACTGTGTGGCTGAAAATAAGCAGAAAGCTAAAGCAGAGAGAGTCTATAGGACAGTGAGTGGATGGCAGAAAAAAGAATTATTTTGCTGAAGTGCTCTTAGATGGTGTTGACTGATTAAAGGATAAATCAGCACCAGCACACCTTGGTGACACAGGAGTGTGAGTACAAGTCCCTGACCTAAATCTAATTTGCAGTCCCAAAGCTCCTGGGATGAACAGTGAACTATTGCTCCCTCAGTCAGACCCTTACTTGACCATACATTACAGCCCTGTTGAAATGCTGTGCTCATTTCCATAAACCACTGATAGTTTTGAAGGGAAAAATTAAATTGCCAGGATTTTTTTATCAAACCTCCTTAGGATCACACTAGTCTCTCTCAGAGCAATCACTTCCATAGGCCGTTTCTCAATCTAATTTATTTTCTGGTGTTATTTACCAAATAAGAAGGGTTCTGATATGATTTAGTCCTATATAAAAATATTATCAAAGCTGCAGCACAAACCAGAGTCCTGCAAATAGATATGTAAATGTCCCAGAAATGGCTTCTTTCCTGCAGTTGAGAGGTAATAAGTGACAATTCATCACTCTCCCCTCATTGAACTTCTGTCAGGTTAACAAAACTTGTGGGGCACTGTGGAATCCAAAAAGAAGACAGTGAAATAAAACAGCTTTTAAAGTGGTCAAAGGAGCACAGGTCTGATGAGGAGCAGCTGAGGGAACTGGGAGGGCTCATCCTGGATAAAAGGAGATCAGGAGAGACCTTGTAGTTCTCTAAAACTCCCTGACAAGGAGGTCTCTTCAACCAGATAATCAGTGAAAGGATGAGAAGAAACAGCCTCAAGTTGTGTCATGAGAGGTTTAGATTGGATATAAGGAAAAATTTCCTCACAAAAAGGGTTGTCAAGAACTGGAAGGGACTACCCAGGGAAGTGATGGAGTCACCAGCACTGAGAGTGTTGGATGTGACATGTGAGGATATGGTTTAGTGGTGAACATGGTTAAAGGTTGGACTGGGTGATCTTAGAGGCCTTTTCCACCCCAATGATTCTGTGATTCATGAGCCTGATGGTTTCTGGGACAGCACCATCCCAGGTGTGTGTGGGGTGATCACTACCAATGAACCCAAAGGCATTTACTCACCCAAACAAAAATACAACCAGAGTCCATAAGAAAAAATGGAATGAGGGAGAAGTTTCAGTTCCTGTCCATGCTGTGTGTGCAGCCATGGCCTGTGGTGTGAGAGAACATCACCTTGCCCTGAAATCTGGGAGACCTTGTGCCACTGAACTGCAGTGCTCAGAGAGTTGTTTTCCTCCCTGTTCATCACTTGAAAAAGTGGATGTGGGAGACAGCTGGCTGAGATTCCACACCCACCCACAACAGTAGCATTTTGCTGCCTCAGTGTCAACAGTTGACAAGCCTAAATTCAGGAATGGTGAAAAAGTTGAGATTGTTATGCTGAGAAAAACCTTTATTCCCCTGCAGGAATGATGCATAAGCCAAAGGTTAGAACATTTTATTTCAGGGTGCACACAGAACATGGAAATCAGATTTTTAGCAATACTAAAAATAAGTAAACTTATTAATAAGGAGAATCTTTTAAACAGCTGAGCAGGTCAAGTATATATGGTTTTAATTTTTGATCCTTTTATCTACGAAAATGCAGGAGATGTTCAGCAAATATTTACTCCTGATTTTAAATAAACCCTGGTTTAACCTGATATTCCTGCCATGTTTCCTTTGTGCAAACAGTCCAGAGAATGAATATATTTGTCAGATCACATCTGTCAGAGATTCTACATCTGCACTTTCTGTACAAGCATTTTTTCCATAGGTTTGAACACAGGCATCAGAGTTCAGGATGTCTTGGGGAGCTGCTCTGCATTTTGATTCCTTGCACAGGGAACAGAGCTTTTAGCATGTCTTTTCCTCAGGGAATAGTTGTGTTTACAAATTTCAGATATGCTCTCTGCAAACACACTTGAGCACTAACCCAAATTGTTTTATTCCCACAAGCACAGCAGATGATTTTGTCTTTCTCTGTGACATTGGACTGTCCAGTTATCCCTTCCTTTTTCACAGCTCCTCTGTGTTTCCCCACCACTTCCTTAGAGCAGACAGAGAAAAAAGAAATCGTTCATTACATGGCATCTGACACAGAGAGAGACTATAGAACATGGAAAACACTATAAAAAATACTCCAGGTCAGTCATTTAGACTGTTAAGCTTCAGATCAATCAAATGACAATTTATGCCACGAAGAAATCTTGCCACAAGATTCAAGGATCAAGGATCTCCTGCTCACCAGGAACTCCGTGCTTCAAACCAGGCTTAATCACAGCAAATTGGATATTTAAATCAGCTTCACCTGGCAAAAATAGCTAGGACTGGACTGAATTTCAAAAATGGCAGGCCAGAAGGCACTGGGAGACTTCTCTACTCGTTGCCAGAAGGACCAGCAAGATCCTTTGGAAGATTTCAAATTCCCAAGGGGGTACTAGGTCAGGCATAGAGACAAGTTTTGAAGAACTGACCTAAATCTCATCATTTTCTAAAGTTTGTCGACACCAGGCAATAGGATGAACAAGGTAAGACGGCTCCTCAGAGGACAATATACTTTGGGTGCTAAAATTAATTAACATTTATCACCAAAGAAAGTTTAACGGGACACTGAATTGACAATGTTCTTTCCTTGAGAGAAATAGTGGAGGAGAAAGCCCCAAATATATTTTCTGCCCATGATGCAAAATTGTCTCTTGTTACAAAGGAAACCAGCTCTGCTGGACCAGATATTGGCTGTTCCCACCAGGGAATCAGCCTGCACTCTGTGCCACTCTGGTAAGGGCTTGGACTACATTCCTGGCATCCACTTTTGGGAAAAATTGAAGGAAATGAGCCAAAAATCCTCTCCATGTCCTCATCTCAGATGTGGGATGTGGTCCAAGTGTAGAGCACAGGCCTGGGCATGGAAAGGAAGATGATTTTCTGTGACAAGCATCAAAAGGGAGAGTCTGGGCACTGCTGTCCTGCCTTCATCTGTCCTTATTGTCACAAATAATTTTATCTATACCCAAAAAGTGGCAGGAAATCTTCAACAGCACCAGCAGCAACGCGAATTCCTGAAAACCTTCACAAATATCCTATCTAGTAGCAATCCGTTACTGACAGATATTTCCAAGTTCTGACATTGAACCTGTTCCTCATTTGTGATGTGTGTCTCTTAGGCACTTTTTTCAATCAGAATGTCACTTAGAATCCACTTAGCACCCTGACATCTGTTGATTATGCCACATGGCTGTATTTATAACCCAAACCTGGAACAGTAACTTGATAAAGAAACCATCGAGATTGTCTCCCCAGTCTTTGCTGGTGTATTAACCCTTAGCACAGGCAGTGTGTGACACCTCTTTTTCTCCTCTTTCTTTGCAAGTTTAAATGTCAGACACTCAATTAAGATGATTTAAAAAGTGGCAGTGGGTGAGATTCACCAGGCTGGATGACCACAGTGCTGTTTGAGCTTTTTGCCTGGTTTCTCTGCATAGATAATGGAAGAAAGTGCTGTTTGCTGAGCATTATTCATCTCGCCCTAAATAGACTTTTCAAACCTGACAGGTGACTTGTGCCCTGAAAACTCCCATTTCTCTGCAATGACAGATGAAACACCAGGTAATGTTCTCAGCTGTGGATGTGCACAGCCTTGCCCATTTTAGCTGTGTGGTTACAGTGTGTGCTTACAGCCCCGGGGCTGGAGGAGCTCATTTATTTTGGTGCATGGCTGTCAATGAAGGGAGCCTGGAATAATTTGTATCCCCCTGCCATTTGCCCTGGGATAAGAACAAATGCACAGACATCTCAGATGACTCTGATAACCTATTAAGCCTCGACAACTTGATGGCATTTCTAAGTCCTCAGGGCAGTCGTAAGAAGGGAATATGAGGAAAGGTCTTGTGTTCTGTATTCTGTTCAACAAGGCTCTCTGTGAGCTGTGGGGAACAGAAGTACAGTGTCAGCCAGCAGGATAAAAGAACACTTCTGCAGCTGTTCTTCCTTGCCCCAAATCACACACCAACTGAAAAACATATTTGGCCTTTCTCCAGAAAATAAACAACATCCCCCCCGATAAATCCTGGCTAAGGAGATATGTGAATGTGTACTGGAGATAAAAAGCACTTATAGCAACAGCTCTGTGGGCTGGAAAGGTGCTGTGAGAGCTGGGCTCCATCACAGGAGGTGTTTGTTGGACAGGAGGCAGTGAGGAATCTGGTAATGATTCTGTTCTGACCTCCAAGCTGTCAGGACAACATGTTGGTGAGGTTTCCCAGGAATTTCTTGTACAAATCTTGAGGTGCCCAACACCGTTTCCCTAAGATTATCTCGCCACCTGTAGCATGCAAACTAAAAGTTAAGCAATGAACAAGAGGAGGAAAGATTCAGTGAACTTTGCAATGATTGTTGGGTGTGAAGATGGGTTTATAAAATGCCATGAACTTCTGCTGCTCTAATTCTCCCCTCCGTGCCTGGAAGGAGCCTCTGTCTGCCTCCAGCCTGACCTCCTGCTCGAAGCAAACAAAACCACCAACATTAGATGGAATCAGGGGTGGTGAGTCTTGGATGCTGGGCCAAGGATGGAAATCTGACAGCTTCTCTGAGCAACCCATTCCTCTGCTCCCTCCTCTGCTGATGGAATGTCACACTCAGTGCCCAGCCTGAGCTGCCCAAGCTGCAGCATCTGGTTGCTGTTCTTTGCTATCTCCATTGCCTGTGGTGGGAGGAGTTGGACTCTCATATCTCACTTTCAGTGTCAGAGCTCTCCTCCTAATTATTTTTTTTTTTGCTGCCAGCCAAAGCATCTCAAGTTCATTCCACACTCCTCCACCAGGAATATGTGGAGGATGTGATACTGCTGAGGGTAGTGATGATCCTGTGCCAACAGCAAATCTAATGTGGATTATTAACAAATAATAAATACGAAATATTAAAATTGATATTTATAAAAAATTAAAAATAATTAGGTTGTCAGTCAGCTGGACACAGCCCTGCTGGTCTAAGAAACTGCATTGTGAGGATAACTTTGACTTGGTGTACAAGGGCTGGAATAACCCTTCAGCAAGCGACCAGGTCAAGTTCCCAATTTAAGGTTTGAGAAGAAAACTATTAATTAATTTAAATACCAGACCTTTAAAAAAAACTGTCAGTGCTGTTCTCTCCTTATTCTTGCAATTTTAAGTCACCTTTACCAAAGTTCACCTCAGACTGTGAGAGCTGACGTAACTCATTATCCAGGCCCTCCTCTGTTCTTGCAGGAATATCCCAACTACCACTTAAATTTCCTTGTACCATGTGTACTCTACATCCCATCAACAAAAAATTATCTCTGTCTGCAAGTCCTGTGCTCACTCCCACAATATTTTTCAGTCTCCTGATGGAATCTCCCTACACTCGGGCATCCTCCTCTCCAGATTTACTCTATTAAAGCCTAATGGGTCCAAAGATAATGGGATTTCCTGTGCTGATCACATCCACCTCACTGGAGTCCCTGCTGTTCTACTTTGCAGGATTTATGTCCCTCTCTGCTTCTTATCACTTAATTTCTTTTAAAGACAGGGACACCTGCCAGGAACAAGGAGGTGAGATGCCATTAGATTCACAAAATGCTGTATAAAGGTTCCTCAGTAATTACCCTGACTGAAATTTCCATCAAAAATTTAAAAGCCATGTGGACACTCGATAATGGAGTTTTCTGGAGTCAGTTCTTTGTTTGTTTTTCTTTTTTGCCCTGTTATACCACTATGATTTCATGGAAACTTTCCTGAAAAGTCAGATTTTCAATCCAGCAACTATTAATTTTTCTACACCACTCTCAGGAGTGGAAAACAGAACCCACTCACACAATTTTATTTCAGCTGCAGACTTCCATAAAGACATTCCCATGCAAAGTGGGCTCCACCAAGCCAAGAATGACAACTTCCCTGCTTAGCAATAATTCATGTATTTTCTAAGACCTCATAGGTGGGGAAAGGTGACCAGAGGCAGCTGTTGGCTTTGACAGGGTTTCCTTGGAGTTATTCCCATTGCACTCACCTTGTTGCCTTGGGAAATAATAGTTCCTAATACGAGGCTTCATCCCTAGGCAGCACAGAATCTGAAAATATAAAAGCTAAGGCATCAACCTGAGCCCTGCAGCCAACACCTGCCTGTGTGGCTCCAGCTTCCCTGTCCACCTCAGGGCCTGGAGTGGATGTGGGCTGAACAAGATATTGATGTTTTGTCCTGATTAAGCATCTCCAGGGACAGGAATGCTGCTTGGGAGCTGGGGGAGAAAAATCAAGCGCTTTCTCTGTGCATGCAAAGTGAAACATCTATTTATTGTTCTGTTGGGGAAGATGAAACAGGAAAGCCTTATAAATATGACTGCTTAGATTTAGAGAATATGAAACATATAAGTGAAATTGAGTTGAAAGCAAGTTTCGATGTCTAAGATGCCAAGCTTTAGTCACTGAACAACTGGAAAACAATGGTATGGCCAGCTGAAGGTAATCCCCCCTTGATGAAACAATGCCCTTCTCCTTACCAAGAGTCTAAGGGTCAAAACAGACCCTACTAGCTTGGCAAGAGGGGGCCAAAGGGTCGTTTTTAGGGTTTAAAATATAACACTGTATGGTAATGTAATGATTCTTATAGGCTGTATGTAAATGCTTTAGGATTTGTATCTTGTACTAGATTGGTGTAAATTAGAATATTCAGTATAGAAAAAGATTTAATGTATTGTAACGGGAACTTTTCTCTCTTCTTCTCTTTCTCCTCTTCCTCTTCACTCTCTCTCTGCTCCAAGCTGTGGCTGGCAGCTCGTAGCAGGGCCCCTTTACCCACGCCCTGTGCAATAAACCCCATGCTCCAAAACCAGGCTTGACTCCAGAGATCTTTCCTCTCAGTTCGTCCCATCACCATCCCATCCAACCTCATTCTCACATTGTTCCTTAAGGTTGATGTCCCAAAGGAATTTTTCTCCTCTGGTAGATTGTTCCACCAGTCTTTCCGAGGTCAGCTTTGCTGTCCATGAGCACCAGGCAGTTTCTCAGTGAAGAACTTTGCCAAGCCCCATTCCCTGCTCTGCTGCTCTGATTCCCACGCCTTGCTGAAACCAGCTGATCAGTCACTTTTGATGACACCAGAGTGTCTCAGATCCACTTAATCCCCCAAATCAGGGCAAACTGATCACACAACACCCTGGTGTGCTGCAAGGCTAGAGAGGAAGCACCTGCCCTCAGCAGATGCTCCAGGAATAACCAAGAGGAAGCAAATGTTCTGTGGAGCTGAGCAAACAGATGCTGGTGAGGACAGTCAGCTGGGACCTCCCTGGTGTCTGTGTCACACAAATGCTGCTGGGTGGAAAATTTCCTCTCTAAGAACAGACAGATCTCTGGGCAAAAGTCTTTTCTGCCACTGCCCATATGGGATCAGGAGGGTTCTGAGTATTGAACACCTCCAATATCATGTGCAGTTTAATGGTGATAGGCAGAGATCACTTGAGCACCCATTTGAAGCACTGACTGGAAAAATTAGGAAGGCACAATCTTTTTATTCTTGGTTTTACTGTCTAATGAGACCATCTGCAAAATAAGCTTAGCACTGAAGTTCAGTGAAGGAAGAACAGCCCTTTAAAATCTCAGATCTTTGCTTGTGACTGAAAAACACACTAATATCAATTAAAGGAATAGCAGGAAAGAAGAAAAATACAAATCTGTTGTTGCTTTTTTGGATCTGCATCTTCAGAGGCTTCGTGGATGTTTCCTTCTAGCAGGTAAAATAAAGAGACAGGGAACCTGGTCCATTTTCAACTCTCAATAAAGCACCACCAGCACACACAAGATGCATCCCCACCACTGTCACAAGGTGGAGTTCACCCCAGAGCTCACCAATTACAACTTTGCTTAAACACTACCTGGCCCAAGCCCTTAAATACCTCTCTGTAGTCTTTAAACCAAATCCCCTCAAACCCTTAAATCCACAGTAGATTCTTCCATGGCATTACAAACAAAACCCGAGGATAAAGAGTGGCATTACAGTGAAGACTTCCTTCCTGGAGTCTGGCATTCCTTCCCTCATTGCTGTTCCTCCCTCAGGAGGGCTGAAGGACTCTAAGGAGGCACTGGAGCCTTTCTCATGAGCACTGCACGGATTTTGTAGAGGGCCAGCGTGTGCTGGCAGTTCTGACCCAAGACAGCCATGGGAGGGGTAAGGAAATGTTCCAAAGTGAGTAAGAGATTTTATTCTGCTCCTGTACTTGGGACTGTCTGAGTCTCTTGAATTTCTGAAGTTCTCCTCCAGCACCACCCCTTCACATGGACCCATGGCTCTCCTCTCATTTTTAGGGTTTTCGTGTTTACCTTCAGGCAAAGGCAGATATTTATAGAGGGAAGAGAAAAGCAATGATCCCTGCAGAGGTGTGTGCTCCCTCACCCATTTTGATAGAATTTTAACAGCACTGTGCATGTAGCTGGGGATCTCAGCAGCAGCCACAGGTTACATCTCCCCGAGGGCAGGAACAGCTTCATTTTCTCCTGGTGTGAAGATCACAAAAGTTTGTGGCATAGGAACAACTTAATCTGCCCCACTCATTGTTGGAAGACAGCGGGGCAGGTCACACTCAGAAAAGCACCATCAGCAGAACAGATTTTTTTTTTTTTTAATTAATTAGTGTTCCATGAAATTACACCATTAGAAAAAACCTGAAATATCCCAAGATGCTACACTGATATACCAAAAATCTTGTGGGTATGGGGTTTAGTTTGTTTTTGTTGTTGATGGTTTTTTCCCCCCAAATGAAAAGAAGAAGAGAAGAAAAGGCACTTTAACACTGTGGAAACCTCCCGCTGTAGCATTTTTTTGAAGGAAATGTTTTGCTAGTTTTTTGTTTTTGTTTATTTACATTCCCATATATATATAGGACTTTTTTTTTGCCAATTTCTAGTTATAGGGATAATTTTAAAGCACCCATCCACATTTCCATTGAGAGACCTGGGAAAAACTGTGTGAAGTGACAGGATATTCCTCAGTGACTGACACTTCCTTGTGCATTAAATCAGTGAATTAAAGAGCTTCAGAAAATAGTACTTTATGAAAGATGACAAGAAAATGAGGAGGAGAAGATAAAATAAGGGAAACATGTCCCCCATTTCCAGATGTATTGGGTCAGACTGGGATGGAGTTAACCATCACATACACAGATCAATATTGTGTGTATTCCAGTTTAATGGATTAATAAAGTTACAAAATATCCCAGATTTCATTATAAGCCTTCATAGAAAGATCAGAAATGTCATAAAATGTAATAAAATGTAGACTATAAATTGACCAGGGACTCATCATGATTTATAACAATTTAGATTGGAAAGGAACCTCTGATGCCTCCAGTGCAACCTCCCACTGAAAGGAGGTTGGGTTCAAGGTTAGGGGAAACTGCCCAAAACATTTCTCACCAGAGTTTTGATTATCTCCAAGGATTGTGATTTTCCTGTTTCATTTCCAGCTGGCTCCCTTTCCTCCCAGCAGGTGCCTGATACTCCTGATTTCCAAGAATTTCCAGGAATTTATCAATGCTGTGTTTGACCCAGGTGTAGTAATGCACCCCACACCTGAGTAAGTGTTTCCATATAGGGAAAGGTTTGGGACTCACCCCTTGTACTTCTAATAAGGTAAAGAGCCCAGAAACTTCTTTACTCTTCTAACTGTAACTGGCTCAGTGCCAGCACAGAGGCATCAATTTGGTTTGGAAAGTGTAAGTCAAAACCTATTGCTGATTTCATTGGGCCAAACAGCCCACCTGAACCATCAAGTACTAAAGGAGCAGCACAAAGGAACCAAAGAGTTTTTTAGGGTGTCTTAACGAGGTGCAGAAGCTTCTCAAGCACCCGTGCTCGGCTTTTCTTTTATTTCTGTGAAGTTTGGTATTTTTCATTTATTAAACCTTTTGCTTTTACAAAACACACCTGAAGAGCAGTCCCGTTAATTATTTAAGCCATTTCTCTGCAAGGCTGGACCCTCAGAGAAATAGGAGGATAGAAATCCTATACCCAGGCACAGAAACTTTGGGCACTCAGGTGTGGACAAACCTTGGTGTCAGAACTGGAACAGTTCACACTCCTGAATATTATTGAGCTTCTCTTACATTTTCTTCTCCACAGGTCTCTAAACACTCCACTGATGTGCAGACTCTAAACACAGATTGCTGTCTAACCAGCCGTGGCTCTCCTTGGGAAGCATTTCCATTTCCTTCCCTGTTTCCATTGCAGGAATCAGAAGACAAAATTCATCTACCAGAAGTTGCCCATAACCTCAGAAATCCTATTTAGTATTTTGGACTCTCAGGTTGCTGTCCCAATCTCCAGGCAGCATTTCCCGTATAAAACACCTATAACAATCCTAAATCCAATATATTAAGGCACTTAAAGAGGAGCTTAAAACCTTTGTTTAATATTCAGAAATAATAACCTGAAATAATACAGAAAATAGTCTGCCCACGCTGGTGGAATAAAGAAATGGATCCTGCCTCATTGCATGGAATTTGGACTTACCCACCAGTCAGTTAAGCTTATTTTATGATAAGAACATGAAAAATATGACAGAAAAGCTCAGTGATGCAGTGTGAAATTATAAATGGTTTTACTTCATAAAAAAAATATTGGAAAAGAAAGCAAACCATAGTGATAATAAATTCTTCATTTAAAAGACCCATTCCCAACAAAGAACATCAGTTTTCAGGAATGAAATTAGGCAGAGACAGCCAGATAAATATCTGCCTGTATAATCCCTTACTGAACCGTGTCTGATTCCAAATCTCAAAATGGCCCTTAAAAATTGCAGATGCATTTTCAGGGTTCAGAAAAAGCAATTTTTCTCTCAGGTGGTGGGGAGTTAGGTTATTGTTTAGAACTTACTCTGGATCAAAAAAGCTGTGGGAAACAGTTTTTGGAGGATCAGGAAAGAATCCAGTGGTGCCTGGATCACTCGTGTGACATTTCTGAGTGGACTCTCCCTGCAGGGTGGGGACCAGCAGTTGGAGGCAAGGTATTGTTGTTGAGGTGGTTCTAGGGAACTGAGAGCTGATTTTAGTCCCAAAGGACAACACTGGATGGTGACAGTTGGGGAATGTGACAGTGGAAAAGCAAAGCAGGAAAAGAGCCATCGCTCTGGTGTGTGAAATGGAATTCCAAGAGCAAGATGGTTCCTACAGCAAAAAATAAAATATAGATCCCTCCAGGAAGGGGCCTTGGACCCTGCCCTCCCAGAGGCTGATCTTGAGCCCTCTCCTCTCCAGTTCCTCATGCACAGACACATAAGGAAGCAAGCAGGTCTCTCAGCAGAGCCCCAAACCTCATGGTCTCTCTGGCTTGGACCCCCTTGTCCCTACAGCAGCTCAGCATTCTTGCATCTCTCCCATATCCCCCCAGACTTCTGTCCATTCCAACACTTGGCTTATTGTCTCTTACCTCCCTGACTTGCCCCTTTATCCCACTGTTTTTCCTTGCTTGTTCCTCCCCAAACCAGCCAAAATACTCCTTCCCCCTCTAATTCTTCCTCCTAACATCCTGCAAGGAGCCTCTTGTCTCCATCACCTCTGTCTCCTGACATGTGGGGTTGAGGCTATCTCTCCTGGGAGCCCTGGGACCAGCAGGGTTTTGGGACTGCTGCTCTGTGTTTTGGGGTCTGTCACCCCCACAATGTTCCTCTGTGCTCCTCTGTGTGCAGGGTAAAAAGCCTTTCACCACAGGAGCTAAAAAGTCTCCTTAAAATCGATTGTCTCCTTATTTGCCCTCAATTACTTCAAATGACACTCCTGGCTCTTCAGATCTGTGGAGTTTTTTCCAACAATGAAATTTCTCTGTGTCTCCCCCTCCCATTTTATTGACTGCCAGAGAAACACACATTCAGCCCAGTTCATTTTCACACAAGGGCTCAGATCCTTGAGATATCTGTATTGCAGACTTCTCTGGGCAAATTGCCTGAAAGCTGCTTCAAAAACCAGAACCACCCCCCTAAAAAACCCAACTAACCAATACCTCAGACCTCCTGCTCTCAGAAATATTATTATTTTCTATATATTCTCCTTGGTCTGCAAACAAGCACCACACAGATGTTCAATTCCTTCCTGCTGCCATCCATGTTTAGAGAAAGCTGCTTTCCTGATGAGGCCATAAATTATTTTATTCTTCAGCAAATGCTTATTTATTGACTTGCCTTTCTCATGCATCAGAAATCTCCCCAAGTCTCTCCCTGGAGAAACAGACATCTCCTGCTTGTCATCGTAGTGATTCCTTTTTAGGAAACCTTCTTAGGAAACCTTTTTAGGTTTCAACAGCCCCAAACTGGCATCCCCCTTGGCCCTAAATGCCCACTTGTTCTTGCACATGCTGCTGCCAGTGGGAAGAAGCTGGGGAATGTATGATTAATCTCACATCCCACATCTCACACAGAAACCAAGACGGTTCTGTGGCTGCCTACAGTCCTCTCTGGTGGAGTCAGACTGTGGCAACAAGCAAATAAAGTGGGGGCAACGTGCAGAAAAGTGGCTGTGACATGGGGTCTAAGTCACAGTTGAGGTCAAATGTCCAAGGAAATCCTTGACTCTTTCCTCTTGAAATGCAGCAGCTCCTCTAATGAAATAAAAAAAATCTTTTTGGAAAAAAAAAAGCCTTGGAAAAAAAACCCAAAAAAACTCCAGCAGGACTTGGGACTGAGTATAAGCTTTGGATAGAGCAACATCTAACCAAATTTTAAGTACTTTTAACTGTTATAGCTTTGGTTGTTTGGTTTTTTCTTTTTGATGCTTTACCTACAGACTAGAAGCTGGTGACGTATTTTGAAAAGTTCAACTGGTGTAGGATAACTCGTGGCCTTTCAAGAAGAAAAGAGATGCAGCCAAATAATCACCCATTTAGCTAAATCCTCATTAAATGCTTGCTGCCCCTGGGCCTCAATGAGATTCTAACGTAACCCAAGCAGGAATCAGTGGATTAGGGAACAAAAACTAATTCTATTTTTAAATTGATAATTGAAATAAGGCATCTCAGGTGGTTTGGAGTGGTTTGAGAGGATTTGATATAAAATCCTTCCTCGTGCGGGTTGCCCACAGCTCCACAGTCCCACCAGCTACCAAAGAGATGAACTTGGGCCAGCACTGTGTAAATCCTAGCTTGTCTTTACATCCAGGGGAGTGATAAATGAAAATGAACTGACTGCTAGGACTAACAGTGAATCTGCTTAAGCTTTTAAACCTTTTTTCACCTGATTCCTACTTACTGCCCATCAAATGCAACCAAATCCCAAATGTCTCTAATTCCAGAGGATGCAAATGGCCAGGATTTAGTGTTTTCATTTTGCAGATCCCCATTGCCTTTGATTTGCCTCCTCTCTGGACTTTTCTCCTTCACTCTGCTGTTGACCCCATGCCAGACTAATGCAAATATGGTTGGAATTTATTCCTTCTAAAAAGTACCAGACCAGCACTGAAACCCATCTGGGCTCAGCCTGTGGCCCCACTGCTGACCTTCTGGGAGGGCTTGGCAGATCTCTCAGCTTTTCTTGATCAACTTCCCCTTATCAGGTTTGCTGAGCCCTCTGAGATGGGAGACATCTCTCACTGTGTTCCAGCCCCTCATGGGACCGTGACCCTGGTAAGAAACTTTTGTGGGGCACTAAATACATTTTCTGCACTAATGAAAGCTGGTGACTGGTGGCCTAAGGGTGCAGATATTCTCCTCAGCTTGAATAACTCAAACCATTTTCCTTGGGTCATTTATATCTTTTGGGGTCTTTGCGGATCACACAACACAGGTCAGGAATAAAAAGTAATTTTGGATTTCTTTGCAACAGAGGAGGGTTTGGATGGGATATTTGTCCTGCTGCTTCCTCAGAGGGAAATAGGAGTTCTGTTCATTTTCCATGGGACCACGGATGCTCTGAGTTTAGGATTGCCAAGAGAGTCTGTATGAGCTGTGTACTCATGAAATTCCCAGTATTATTACATTTGTGGGTTCTAGGGAAGCGTCTCAGGCAAGTTTGAAAGACCTTGGCTTGACAGTGAGAGCTGACACCACTCACAGGAGAGGACATCAACCTCCCCCACCACCCCACTGCACCCTTTGGTTTTTGTTAGATCACTGAGTTCAGTTAAAACCTGTCTTTAGTCTCCATAATTTATGAGGTTTGTCTCCTTCAATTGGTGACACATGAAACCCGAGGATGAAGCCTGGGAGAAGTCATGAAGCAGGGAAAGGAGCAATCTAGGAAACAGCAGGGCTTTGTTGTTGCTGTTGCTGCAGATGCAACAAAACCACAGATAAATCATAATATACAAGTAAGGCAGCACAGGATTGCAGATGTTGGCAAATTGTGCACGTTCTTACAGCTTCGTTGAGCTGCAGATGGATGCCAGCATAAGGTGAGTTGCTTTTCTCCATTAAAACACAAAGCCTGTACTTTACACTCCTCTATTTTGCCTTTCTCTCTCTGTTACACAGTCAAATTAGCATCTTCTTTACTGTTCTGAGTTACATTCACCACTCCAAGATTAAAATATATGGGATAACTGTGCATTAAGTAGCTGTCTGTGCATACAGATATATATTGTTATGGGAGATTCCTATTTTTCAGTTTCACTTTGCAAGCACTAAAATCAGCTGTACACTCCTTGTTCCTTAATTTGCATGTTTACTTGCAGTCTTACATCTTTTTTATTAAAATTTAGTTCCAGATCACAGAACATTGGCTAATCACCAAGCTGCTTGTACTTAATAAATCATCTCAGCCTCTAACAGGAGATGTGTTTTTAAAGCAGATTTTAGCCTCAATATTGAAGTTTGTTATTATTTGTTATTATTGAAGCTGCATTCTGGTGTTTTTTAAAAGGAACAGAATGGAAGACAAGAGGAAACAGCCTCAAGTTGTGCCAGGGGAGGTCCAGATTGGATATTAGCAAAAATCTTTTTTGCTGAGAGGGTGGTCAGGCTTTGGAACAGGGAAGTGATGGAATCAGCAACCCTGGAAACGTTGAAAAATTGTGTAGGTTGGCACCTGAGGACTTGGTTCAGCTGTGGACTTGGCAGTGCTGGTTAATGGTTGGAATTGGTGATTTTAGAGAGCTTTTCCAATCTAAACAATTCTTTGATTCTGTGAATGGTGGGGTTTGAAGTTTGAACTTAAGAAAATGAGGGTTGAGCTGAGCTGACCATGTTTACTCCAGAGGCTGCTTTTTAGGGCTGGCACTGAGATTACCAAACTCTGTCCCCTTCACACAGGTGAGGCCTGATCCCACACCCAGGTGAGCTGTTCAGATCCCAGAGAAAGCATTTTTCCGGAGATCTGTAAATTCCCTTCTGCAGAGAGCTGCTGGGCTTTAAGAGGTCTTTATTGTAAATCTTGCCTTCCTTCTCCTCCAATATCCAATAATCCTCTTTCACTATGGATGGAAGCTTAATATTAGGGGGCTAAAAATGATTAATTTTAATTTTTGAAACAAATCCACCTCTGATGTGGAGTGAGGCCAGCATATGCCTCACACTCTTGGTGCAGAAGTTACCACTCAGACCATTCCCCTGAAATTCCCTCCTATTTAAACTTTGTCTTGCTCCTGTATTTTTTTTAATTTTTTTTTTTCATGCCTGTTCTCCTGTCTTTTAGTTTCAGGACACATTAACCTAAGAAGGCATAAAAGGAAGAAAACAGGTATTTAAGAAAATACCAAATTCCAAAGCTTGCATGAAAGAACACCCTGCTGCAGGAGTAATTTCTGCTAAACAGATGCAGTTGGGAAATGAGGCTTTATTATCAGGGATCACAGTTATTCCCTGCACAGTTTAGCAGCCCCATTTGTCTTGACCTGATATTTCACATTTTATCCACATCGTGCTGGGAATTCAGAAAAAGGGTGAGAGGGGGAGAAATCCCTCTCCGTGTTCACTGTTCATTATACATTCAAAATTCCTTTGAAAGCCTCTCACACTGAATAATAAGTTGCAAAGCTCTCCCAGTGCTCCCTGTCTCTGAGGCCACAGTGACAAATCGTTTCCCAGTAATTATGGAGGGGGAAAAAATTAATTATACCAATTTAAAAACTCCAGAATGACCTTGGACAAACTTCTAAGGTCAGCCAGGATGATCTCCTTTTTGTCCTAGACTGGATCCCACCTTTGTTATTCCTCAGAGGAATAGCCCAGTCTTTCCCCCAGTGTTTCTTACAAAGATGGAGCTGAAGAATTTGGTTATTTGGGTTCAGAATACAACAAACAGAATATACAGGATGTAATGGGAGAGTGGAGGTGTTTCTGGGGAGCTTCCTGAGCAGCATCTCCCACAAGGATGGGTCCTTTCCCTGGTCCTGACCTTCAAACTTCCATCCACCCATTGCTGCCTTCGCTGTGGGGCCGTGTGATCTACGTTGGCAGAAACAAAAAAAACCCACACAAGAAACAGAGCTGATTTCCAGGATCAGCACTGCCCCATCCAGGCAGAGCCGTGGGATCCCCCTCCAGTTTTGGGGCTTACCAGAGGAGAAGGGTTGAATTCACCTGTGACATCCCAAATCTGCTGGAGCATGTCCAGAGATGGGAATAGAGCTGGGAAGGCGCTGGAGCACCAGGAGTGGCTGAGGGAGCTGGGAAAGGGCCTCAGCCTGGAGAAAAGGAGGCTCAGGGGGAACCTTGTGGCTTTGCACAGCTCCCTGACAGGAGGGAACAACTCTGGGGGTCAGGCTCTTCTCCAAGGGAGCAGGGACAGAACGAACTGAAGTGGCCTCATTGTGCAAGGAGAGGTTTAGGTTGGATATTGGAGAAAATTTCTTCAATGAAGGGCTGGTCAGGCATTGGAACAGGCTGTCCAGGGCAGTGGTGGAGCCACCATCCCTGGAGGTGTTTAAAAGTTGTGTAGATGTGGCTCTTGGGGACAGGGTTGAATGATGGACATGGCAGTGCTGAGGGAATGTTGCACTCAATGATCTCAGACAGCTTTTCCAGCCTAAATGATTCTGTGAGTCCATGATTCGAAATAATTGCTCTTGTAGTTTTAAGACAGAAGTTTTCCTTTGTTTCCTGGGTGTTTCTTAAGGCAGGAGGACTCTTTGTTCCAGCCCCTGAAATGGGCACAGGGTGTTTGCACACAGAAAAATCCATCCCTTTGATAAATCCCCGGTAATGTCAGCAGATCTCCACAGCCAGACATGAACTGTCAAATGAAAAACTTCAGTACTGGCCAGCACAAAACTGTCTGGTCTCCTGTTGTGGGTGAGGGAAGAACTGTACACAAGATAACCAAAATGACACATTTGAAGGCCCCAGAAAGGACCAATTTTCCATTTGGTGAACATGTAAGTGCAGGAAACCAGTTGCAGCAGGGGACACAAAGGCCAGGAATAAAGGAAGGAATAAAGGAATAAAGGAAGATTTAGGAAGGCACGTGGGATATCCTGCAGTATGACAGCTATTGCATCTTTTATTTGAGCAAACTGGAGGTTGGGGTAATGACGATGTGGGCATTATCTGACATCCCAGAACAAGCCCTGGGCCCTACTCAGATGACAACTGGTGTTGCTGCCTCAAAGAAGCTTCTGTGGCTGGGACCCCAGCTCACTGCCCAAACTACTCACTTCCCCCATATTCCCTTACCTGTGACCCTGGAGTAGCCAAGGCAGAGCTTGCTCCATCCCTTCCATGCTCACCTTGGTGATGCCCAGAGCTGGGCAAAAGCAGAAGTTCCTCATGTATGCCTGAAATCCAAGGAGCTCTTGGGATCCCACTGCAGTTCTGGGGCTGCTCTGCCAGGGCTGCAGTGGTGCCTCACTGAATCCTGAGGATTCATTCGGGTGCTGAGCAGCCTCACTGAGGTCACAGGAACATGAAATGGCTCCTTTAGGGTCAAAATTCAGCTGTCAGTCACAACAGGCGGCTCAGAGGGAGGAAAATACCCATTGTCACATGGATACAAAGCAAAAAACTCAAGGCAGAGGCTGTGCCAAACAGAGGCAAAGAGGGCAGCCAGCAGTGGGACTCAGCACCTCCTGCTTTTCCAGGCAACTCTTACTTCTAATATTCCACCTTCACTGTTTCCCCCACCATCCCGTTTTGAGCTGCCATGTGTGACATCCTTTCTGATGATTTGACATCCTTCCTGGTGATTGACTTGAGCTATTCTTATTTCATCAAATTAAAGGAGACAGAAAATACAACAAGAATTAACCACTGCTCCTTGCAGAGGGCTAAAAGAGGCTTCCTGTGGAAAATAAGTGTATAAAGTCACTAAAGTGGGACATAAGACACATGGTGATTGACAAAGGGCTTTTGTTCTCTCTGGTACAACAAAGCCTTTCATTTTTTAAGCACAGAATAGTCAAATATCTCTCAAATGTCAGCAGTGTTAAATTAATCTTTTGTTGTTTCCTTTCCTATTGTAGCTGCTGCTTTTTCAGGCCCAGGTGGCTCTGCCTTTTCCATACTTTAGGATAAAACAAAAATCAAATGGATGAAGCCACCAGATTGTGGAGATGAGGGGCAGGACAGAGTTCAGTTTAAAGATAAAAACAATGCCACATTATTTGTCTTCAAGGAGAAAGAACAGTCCTTGGCTCTTCTTAGCCTGGGCCCCCCAGTTCCAGTCAGGTGAGAATTGGTCCTTGGGGCTTCCCATGGCTGAGCTCACAGCAGCCCCTGGGCTTGGATTTCTCTCACCACTGCAAGGGAACCCACATTTCTCAATCTGACCATCCATTTTCAAGCCTTGTGCTGACTTTTGAGCACCTAAAGGAGAAAGTTTTGAACTTTTTGACATTTTTGACGGCAAGGTTGAGAGGTGGAGAGGGACTGGAGATTGCTGTGTGGCACCAGAACAACCCATGACCTTCCAACTCGTGTCATAGCACCGATTACTTTATTACTTTCCTCCCTGGAATGATCTATTTTACACAGCAAATTGCTTCAGAATACTTATTTTCCAGAAATCTTGTGAGTAAGTCTTATTTTTTAAAAGTCAGACAGGCATTTATGGACCTGAGTTCCACTGAATATCAAAGAGATATGAGACTCACTTCAGCACACTTTAATATTTAAGTTTAAAGCTATATTTTATGGTATTAATTCCGTCACTGGGATTCTTGGAGTTGTGTCTTGCTCTGGGAGCATTCCCAGCAAGACCCAGTGGTTACAGAGGCAGTGATGAATTATTTTCTGTGATGTAAATGGCACAGAATTGGGCTGCATGTGTCCAAATTCATGTGCTTTTGTAAAAATCCGAGTTGATTACTGACATCCAAGCATTACAGTAATGACCAAGCATAGCAGGAAACAGAAAAATCATAGATTGAGTACAAAGAATGCATAAAGAGCAAACTAATAATAATATGGCATTATATAAACAATGTGCCAGAGTGAAAAACTGCAGTAAATGTGTTTTGACCTTTGTCATGCATCGTTCAGTCCAAAAGGAAATGTTTTAAGTGTTTATGTGTTAAATTTCATTTCTCCCCCGGTGAAGGAAACAAAAATACCAGCCAATAAAATACTTAGTAAACTGTGCTTCCAGAAGGCCATTTTTAATAGAATAAATCATTAATTTTTCAAAGTAAAAGCTTGAATTATCTTAATTTTAGCCTTCATTTGGCTCATTAAGAATAAATCAGGTATCCAGTGAGGACAAGTGACAGGTGAGAGCTGAGCAGCACCAACAATATTTTTGAAAGGACATACATTTTCTCAGTTTAAGATCCAGGGAGTTGACTGAGGCTGTGGACAAGCAGGAAGCAGCCATAAAGGATCATCTCCCACCTCCAGCTACCATTAATCATCTACAGCTTTTGCACCTCCTCGCCCACCCACTCATTCCAGGACAGGGCTAAGCCATGGCAGATGCCTTCAGGAGGTGCTTCCCTCTCTCAAGTTGGCCTTAGAGAGCCTAAAGGGGCAGATCAGACCCCAGTCCTGGAAGTACAGGGTGTTAGCCCACAATATCCTACTACAGCACAAAACAAATTCATATTTATTTCTACTGTTGCAATTTGTTGACCTCTTCCACTGATGCTCTGGGCCAGACCCTGTCGTGCTGCTTGTTCCACCCCAGGAAAACCTGGCTGGTTCCATCTGGAATTCTCTAATGCAAAGCTGGCAGTGTGCATGTTTCAGCTCTGGGGATGAGCGCAGAGATGCAGGATTTTAATTTTAATTTTTTTTTTCCCCAACCATCTGAAATGAAGAAGTGAAGAGGAAGTCAAAATTAATTTGAGCTCATTTTGAATCATTTCATTTGAACTGAAATTAAATGTTCCATGAATGTAAGGGGATTAAACCAATTAGTTTTTGGGTCATTTTTCAACCTAAAGCACTGCTCTCAAAATAAAATAGCAGAATATTTTGTTTAGCAAATCTGAGAGCAACACTTTGCTCTTCATGCTCTTTTTAAAGATTTTTTCAGCCCAAAGTTATTGCTGAATTTGACCAAGAGCCAGACATAGCCTTAGTCTCTCTAAACTTTATTTTCCAATAAATTTACTGCCTAGTTTACTGAAATATTTGCAAGACCTAAAGCCACTTTTCTCTTTCCTAAGGTTCACGATAATTATGGTTCGTACAGAGCGTTACAGAAGCACTTAGAACTTGTTTATGAAAACATAAATGAGTTGTAAATTCACCGGATGCAGTGGCTTGGGAAAAGTGAAATAACACCAAAACAGCTCAGTGTTAATGCTCAGCATCCTCTGATGAATATTAACTTACAACCAATCTGCTCCACCTCTGTCTTTCCTCGGGTGGAAAGTGTGAGCAGACCTTTTTTGCTCCCACACTTGATTTTCTCAAGGGCTATAAAATCACAATTTATCTCCAGAATAAACCCAATTGCTGAAAAAAAAATTATGATTTCTTAGTCACTTCTTTATCCCAGTTATTAATACTTCTTACTAAGCTGTCAGCTGCAGCCTGCTGAGCAATCAATAATTACGGCTCTCTTTACACATTCAACAAAAAGCCTCCATAATGAATGGCAGTAGCAAAGGTTGCTGTCACTTGAGAACTCCCCACAGAATTTGGTTTAAATATTGTAATTCCATCTGCTCCTTCTCCTGCTTATGCATTTCTGTGGCTCAGGGTGATGTGCTGGAATCCAGGCAGTGACTTGTTATTGATGAGAGCAATTATGGAGAGGGAAAATATATTTCAATTCCTTTCTGGAATACTTTAATGAACACCAATGCAGGCAGAAGGAAAAAGATGTCCTAGTGTTTTCATAAAGGCACAAAAGGAAATAGAAACGGTGCCTAAATTAGACAGTTGCCCATGGAGGTTATCCTAATTAATATCAGTGAATTGTCCCGAATCAGCTCACGCAGTAATTGCTGCTGAGTCCGGAAAGCCAAAGGGATTGCTCAGGGCTGAGCAATGCACAGGTGATTTCAATCTCCAGGAGATTTGAGTCATTCCTCCCTCAAATCTTTTCGTAGAAAGAGGAGTGTCTGCCTCAAGCTCAGGGGCTGGAGAGGGCACTGGGGTGCCTGGATTGCTGACATCCATCCTTTCACAGACAGGACTGACTGCATGGATGTGCCCTGAAGACAATACCTGTCAGTGAATGGCATCCTTGACCATCACCGTTCTCCTGATGCCAGCAAGTGAAAACTGACAGCTCCTACCATTAAAATCAGTCCACAACTATAGGGGAGTTAATAGTGCTGCCTGAAGTCACATCGTAATGACTTCTCCTAACTGGGAAATGTGTTCTGCAAAATCACCCTGTTCTCAGTGACATTTGCACTGATCATTATTCATGAAAAAAAGGAGCATCTCTCTCTATTTTCTGTTTTGTTCAGTACCACTTGTTTCCTGCTTTGCTCCAAGAAAGACCTTCAGGCACCTGTCTCACACTGCCTCGTGTGGGGTCAGACCAGCCAAGAGCAGACAGGGCTCTTCCAAACCACATGGGAGAGGTCTGTGCCTTTGCCTTTCAAGCACCCTGCCTCCCTGTTTTTTCATGTCAGATGGAGCTGATTCTAAATTAAACTTCTGAAGCTTTCTGTTCTGGGAGAGCAATGAAGCTTGTCTGTGTCATCAGAGAGCAGTGCAGACAAATGGAACGGCGAGGTTTGGCCTCAGAAATGGTGGAGCTGTGCTGAAATTCCCTGCCCCAATATAAACGCTACCCAAATTGAACCCATGCCTACCTGTGGTGAGACCACAATCCTGGGAGAGAGGCAGTGAAAGGAGCAGCCTGCTTTGCAGATGAGCCCTGGGTAAAGCCCTGAAAACTAATTAAAACCATGGCATAGTGATGGAAATGGGTATCTGCTCTGTGAACAATGCAATTCCTTTATGGAAATAAGGATATTGGCTTTCTTATCCATTTTAAAGCAGGTGTGTAGAGTGGTGCACCCAGCAGGGAATGGGTACATTCCCTGGGAATACATGGGGGTAAGGAAATGAAGAGCAGTGAGGATGAACATTGGAATGAAATCTGTTCCTAAGAGCTCTTCCCCCTGAGTCCCTGCCACATCAGCTGGCATGTCACACAGCACAGGTGCCATGGAGCCATGGCAGGGCCTGTGAAGTGACAACAGCAGAGAAATGGGGTGGTGGGGACAGAATCAGAGAATCACAGAGTCAGAGTTACTGAATGGTTTTGGTCAGAAATTACCTTAAAAATTATTTCGTTCCAACCCCCTGCCATGGGTAGGGACACCTCCTGCTGGACCAGGTTGCTCAGAGCCCTGTGAACTTGTCCTTGAAAGCTTCCAGGGATAGGGAATCCACAGCCTCTCTGTACAACCTGTTCCCAGAACATTTGAGTGGCACAAGGGTGGCTCCATGGGGTCCTGTAGGTCAGCCAAGCCTCAGCCAAAAAGGTTTAGTAAGAGCTGAAAGCTTCATCGTTGTCTTCTTGTGGCAATTAAAACTCCTGTAGTCAGAAGCACCTGCAATAAAATAGGGCAGGGTAAAGAATTTAAAAGCCATATTTTGCTCACACAGCTCAGTTTGAATACATTTACACATTCAGAATTAAAGCCTTTTCATTTCTCGCCTAAGTTTTAGCATGTTTTCTGTGGTGAATTTATGGCTGTGAGATTGCCTCAGCTAAGAATTGCTGGGAGTGAAAAGCACAGCTCTCTATCCAGCCAGTGCCATGAATAATGTGTGCATGTGCTCTCACATAAACCCATGTGTGCTGTTGTCATTTTTGTACATTCTGAGATTTATGGAATGCAAAATGCAATCCCTGAATGCTGGCAGTCCTCGCCAAGAATAAAATTCAAGAGTGAAAAATGTATGGGAATGTCAAAGAACAGAAAGATCTTTGTCAGGAAACATGTTCAGGAAATAGAAGTCGCTCACCTCTGAGGAGATTTCATTTTAGAATCCCAGAATCATCAGTCATCTTTATCCTTAGAAGTTGCCTTTTTTTTTTTTTTCCTGGTAAAAATGGAGTGCACACAGACACACACACACACACGCACAATCACAGAACTTCTTTAAGGGAGGATTTCCAAAAAAAACCACAATAAAGCAAGCTTTTGCCAGCATCTTTGGTACCCAGTTACTTCCTAATCCTTTTGGGGACCTGAAGTGCCTAATTCTGCACACTGCAAGTGGCTTCATGTTTGCCACAATTCCTGCTCTTAATATAAATGTTGTGTACCCACAAATGACAGGTGCATGAGAATGAAGGGTCACTTTTAGTGGAGCTGAGATGTGGCATCCACTGACAGCTGGTTAAAAAACAGGAGAATGAAGTAAAGAACATGGAGAGATTCTGAGTTATCCTGTTGTCTTCAGTCAGGTCAAAGCAAAACTCTTCCTCATAATCTGTAACCTCAGACAAATAATTTAATTTCTATGTGTGCTACATCTAAATAATTTCTTAACCCAACTGGTCTCTGTCTAGATATTTCTGAAAACATTTTTATTTATGAAAACATTGAAGTAATTTTCAATCTCTAAAGCAGAGAGGGATCATTCCATCTTCCAGAGTGTCTTGGATACACAAAAACCACCCCCAAAAAAACCATTCAGGCTCTCAGTTCCCAGTCAGGACCTCTCTCAAAGGATCTCCAAGGCTGAGGTTTGAAGCTTCAGTCATCTGAGGTTGAATAATGGGGCTGTTCCTTCAGCAGCAGGGTCCAGCTCTTGGGCAAGGACAAGAGGATTGGGATTGGATGATCTTTAAGGTCCCTCCCAGCCCAAACCACTCTGGGATTCTGTGACATGGCCAGAACAAGAACAAACCACAATGGGAAGGGATTTCCTTCCTTTCTAGATTTTCTCCATCTGTGCCAAAATGTGAAATCTTCCCATAGAGGGAACATGGTTCAGTCTGTAGAGGCTGGATGATGTGAGAAAACCAAATGGGAAACACCAAGGATGATATCCAGGGAAAAGGCACACCAGGCTAAATCTTGGTTACACATCTCAGCTATTCTTGGTCACATCACAGTGTCTGACAGGAGAGATGCAATCAGCATTTTTTTTTTCTTTCCTCTTTAAACCAACAGCTTTCAAATTTCCATGGAAAAACAACCAAGAGCTGCAAACGTGATGTATTTTTAGCAATTCTTGGTGAGGACATCAATTAAGGCAGGACAGTGTTATAATAATATTTAACTATAAAACCTGACAAAAGGATAATCCCATCAATCACAATTTAATTTCAAATACACACATTTCCTAGTAAATAGATATTTGTTTTCTTCACAGATCTGTTTCATATATGTCCCATGCATAGCATGAGGTGTTAGGCTAAACCTGGGGCCAAATGTTCAATATTTGAGTTCCTAAAGTTAAATGGATAAATTAAAACAAAATATTTGAGTCACCACTGGAGCTCATGGTTGCTTGAGGCACCCAATCTTTCAGATTTAAAAGAGTTTTTACAAGTGGGAGACAGTTAAATATTAAAATGGAAATAAATGTTTATAAAGTGAAGCTCCTTTTCCCATCTCCCATCTCTCAGCCCTCAATTCTGAGTCCAATCTCAGATCCTCCAGCTCTGGCCACTCCTCACCTCCTGCTCCAATCCTTAATCCTACAATATCATGGATTTTCCATCCAGTCAACACCTTTAATCAGCCCTCTGAAATTATCATAAAGACCTCTAAAACAGGAAGATGTTAAATGCTGGTATCTAACACAATCTATCCTTCTCTCAATAGGTGAGGATTTCCTGAAGCTCCTTCCTCCAAGGAAAACAAGAGAGCCATGGATTTTTACACCCATCTCCAGCACCTGGCCCCCAGCTCTCCAATTCAATGATGTTTGCTAATCTGGCCACATCAATGTTTCCTATTCCTGGTGAAATCTGTCACTACTTCAGCCTGAAAATAGCTTGACCCAGTTTGGTGGTACAGTTCTGAAGAGAATTCCAAAGATTCTTTAAATTTGCTGGATTTTTTCCCTATTTAACTGGTTGAATATTTTATGAGAGAAGAGCAGGATACTTATTTATTAGCAAGTAGTTTCCCATCTTTTGAGAGTTTCTTTAATAAAAGATCTCTTTTTAGAGCTAATAATATCTTGGTTTTTTACAGTCATTGTGCTGAACAAAACCTTCAAGAATAATGTAATCTTTTTGTGTGTGTGATTTCAAAACAATATTAAGGGAAGCCTTACCATGAAGAGCTGCTAATGTGTATTTAAATCGTAATTTCATAATATCCTGGAACATTTACCAGCAGATAATCATGAACTGCTTCATGCATGGGATATCCTTTATATTTACTAATCTGCAGCACTACTATTTTAGTTTCTTTGAAAGAAGGAGAATAGCCAGAAACACTCCAAACTAAAAATAAAACCATATTTTGCTACCAGACCCTGAAGGGCAATATAATGGACTTCAGGAAAATCATATGGATGACTGGAGAATGTCATCCTGTTTAATTATTTCAGGTCTTCTCCTGCACCAAGAATATCCTGAGCAAACAGGGCAGAGCCCCAGAGGAGCTGCCAACATGGGCTCCAGGACAAGCATGGGGCTCAAAGAAGAAGAATTTACTAAAAATTGAGATAGGAGAGCACCCAGGGACTGTGTGGGATCTCAGTTTGGTCACAGCAAAAGCAGAGTGAGCTCAACCCAGGAGCATCTTTTGCCCTAGTTTTATCACTCTTGTCTGTCTTGGTTTGGAAAGACAGGTGTCTGCCAGGGAAAGCTCCCCTTGGAATGGAGAATGCAAACCTCCTCCCTCTGAATTATTATAATTTTGCAATTAAGGGGCTTTCAGGCAAAGATATGGGAATAGGAATAACAGTTCTTTGCTAGGAAAATTAAAAATACAAATGTAGTAGTACAAAAAAAAAAAAAAAAAAAAAAAACCCAAGCAAAAACCAAAAAAAAATCCTAGAAACACTGCCAGAGTCAGAACAAAACCTGACACCCTGTTGGTCAGGGTGTTAGAAGCATTCCCAATAAATCCTCCTGGAGTGACAGATGTGTTTCTGTTGGAGCAGAGATGATCCTGTAGAAGGGTGCAGTTTTCCTCTGAAGGTCCAGTGGTGCTGAGATGGGTCTGGTTTTCCTCTGGGAATCCAGTGCAAACAGGCTGTGCTGGTGTTCTGACTCTCAGGTTTTATCCAGGTAGGAATGCTTGGCTCCTCCCCCTGGGTGGAGCATCTCCCCATGGGATGATGGAATTGTATCAGCCATGCAGTGAGCCTGGATGGCCCATGAACAGCAGATATCTCCTGGAGGGAAGATGGATCCTGGAAGGGATAAAGAACACTGCCCCACCTGGTTTAACAGCTGCCCATTAACAGAAGGCACCTGCCCCCTCCCCCCATGGAGTTATGAGATGAAGAAAAAAACACCTCTTCAACCAGTTTCAACAGATGGGAATAGAACACATCTTGCATTGCAACCCAAGACATTGTCCCAAAGTCACATCATTTCACCAGCAAACTTTCCAGCCAGCCCTAGGCAGGTTACAGAGGATGATTCAGAGCTTGGTGAACTCAGCAGAGAGGTGATATTTAATTCTGGGAGTGGTGGTGGGGAGCACTGGTGAGGGAGGGAGCACCACGGCGGCTGGGCTGGGGCTTGCTGGGAAAAGCAGCAGCTCCACGCTGCTCAGTGTGAATAAATCTCCATGTCTGATTAATTTAGCACCAGCCCTGCCTGCCTACACAGTTCAGATTTTTTTTACCTGAGATGGAAATGAGCGATTCCACACTCCCTGCTTCTTACCAGCAGCTCCTTGTGCTGCCAGCGAAGTCAATTTGTGAGAACACAAGGTCGCAAGGAAGGGCGTGGGCGTTGGATTGCTCTGAGCAAGCATCAAACACAGCAACCCCCAGAGCACAGAAATGGGGAGCCTTGACAAAAGAGATTGAAACAGAAGGAGCAGAATGCAGAGAAATTTCACTTTACCTCTACAGATGCAAAAAACTGTTGATATGAAGCAAGGAAAATAATACCCAAGTGAAAAATCTATGTATTTCTCATCTAATAGACATTTTTTGGATATTCCCCTCATACCTGACCTTAATTAACAGAAAATACTGTGCAGGCAGGTGTAGGTGGACAGTGGAAAGGGCCTGGGTTCAGTTCTCAGGTGTCAATAAAAAACTTTTTGTCACAGCCCATCCTACCCAGTGAGCACCATGGTTTTGAAGTCCTGTTTAGCAAACCACAGTCCTCAGCAAAATGTCAACAAAAAACCCACAGTATTAGCAAGAAGTCAAGAAAAATGTGGCCCAATTGAAAGTGTTGAGTGATAAGAATAAGCAGAGTAAAAGACATGGGCATAAGGGAAAAACAAAGTAATTGCAGGTGTTGGGCAGACAGAAAAATAAACTGAAAGACAAAATAACAGATAAAATAGTTACTTTGATAGGTTGTCCACAGCTTGGCCTCACTTCTTCATAGTTCTCCAAATTTTGCCTGCTGCTTTACTACATCTGTCTGTTGTGGTTCAGCCTGTCTCCTTCTTGAAGAACTCTTCCCAATGATGATAAAAAGTAACCCACAAACTGAGTACATCCTGGCTCTTCCCCTCAGCTCCCCCTCTCTGACAAGTCAAAAACTTCCTGCTCAGGATTTCTACTCACTTGGAGCTCCCTTTTAAAATTTCTGGTCCCATCTCTCAGGACTTGATTGGGTCACTGTGCTGTTTCAGGGGTGCTGCACAGTTTGTGCTCTAAAAGCTCCCCTTCCAGCTGAAGTTTGTGATCTAGATTTTATTTGCAATGTGGAACTGACTTTTAATTAGTGATTTAAATGCTCTTCATAATTTGATGACTTTTGCCAGCTTCTTTCTTATAAAATTCCTTACAATCTTCCGTGCTTTTTTTTTCCTGAGAGCTGCTTTCACACTGCTGGACACGAAACCATTTTCTAGTCACACCACTGGACTCTTTGCACCTCATCAGAATCAATATCTTAATTTTTAAACTTGAATCCTTGTCCATTTTCCCCCAGGAAAAGTCCAATAAAAGAAAGCCTTTTTTCCCTTGCATACCTCAGAGGACTCTGGCCAAACATTTCCCCAATATTGTAATGTCATTTTTGGTCTCCAGCACAAGCCAGGATGGCTGGAGAAGGAGATCTTCATTATCCTGCTCAACCCATGAGGCTCTCCTACAGACTTTTACAAAATATTCCAGATGCCTTTTGTCTCCTGAGACATTCAGTCATTTTAAGGGATATGAGGCAGTGATTTAGAAATGCACTGATTCTTTTCCAACCCCCAAAATGACCTTTACATTTAATGTTTCACTTTGTCGTGTGCATTAGCAGCAAATTATTTCCTCCCACTGCACAACAGTCCTTGGCCCTCTAAACTACCCTTAATGCCTTCTTTAACCTCACTCTGGTGAGGCAGAGGGAAGAGCAGACACAAGACAAGCTGTCAGATTTTTAATTCGTGCTGAAAAGTGGTAAGTGGGAGCTGGAAGCATCAATTCCACAGACTGGAAGAATAAAATTGAAACGAACCCATGCTGATAAACCCTCCGCAAGAAGTGACCTGAAAAAGGGATTATTTTCAAACAAATATTGGGTCTGACCTTCAGCTTGGCAAATTTCGTGTACTTTTGGCCTCTATCATCACTTTGCCCTCCATTCTGCACCACTTGCTCAAGGATGTGCAACTCAGATCACTGCCAAACCTCTGCCCACTGCCTTCTCAGAAAACATGAGCAGCCCCCAGGTGTGCAGGAGCTGTTTCTGCCTCCTGAAATCAGCAGAATTATTTCCAGACTTGGGTTGTTTGGGTTATTCTTCTTAATAACTCCAATTATTTGGGTTGTTCTGCTTTTCGAGGCAGCTTTGTTCCTCTGTCAGCCTCTTTGACGGGCAGATGTCCTGCGAAGGAAAATCAAGAAGTGGGATCTGAGAAGCCCAAGTTCCTCCAGGCTGTTTTCTCCTACACCAGCCCACCACAGCCCACCACAACCCACCAGATGTCCCAGCCCTCCCTCACAGCCCTGAGACTTCAGGGATTCCAGAGCCACACCCGTGCCAGCTGGAAAGCCACAGACACTGAAAATAAAGAGTTTATCTGAGAACTTCCTGCTTTTTTCTCCCCAGTGACGATTGATTTGGGTTTCTCACCCAGGTGCTGATTTTTGCAAAAAGAAAGAAGTTCTCTGTTGAATTTCTTTATATCCAAAAGTTGTTGGATGGAAGTGAACAGGTGGACACAGAATCTTAAGGAGCTGAGTTTTCTTAAGGACTCAGCAGAAACAGCACTTTCACTCTGTTCACCCAAAATCTGTTGAACTTAGATGATGACAAAGTCTGAAATTGCAGCATATTTGAACAAGTCTGCCTGGAACTGAACAGTCTCAAAACCATTTTGGCTTTGGATTATGGCCTTTACCTGACCCACGAGCCAGTGTGTGAAAACTTTGCTGCAGCAGAAGGGAAGGCAAATCCACTGAACCAAAAAAATGGGAGGAAAATGCCACGTGAACATTTAAACTGGACTCAAGAGAAAGCTTTCAAGGATAAATGGCACAGAGGAAAACAGGGGGCCTTTCCCAGCTGGGCTAACATTTCAGGGATGCTCGTGCTGTGTTTGGTCCTGCCTCGGTGTGCAGGGCTGGGGTCACAGGACACAGTGGCTGCTGCCACCTGTGTTTCACCAGCTCCAGGTTTCAGGTGCAGCTGCTCAGTTTCTCTTTCCTCACTGTTGCACTGCACCAAACAAATGTTTCCGAAGAAGGAAAAGGGGGTTCAGTTTTGCCCCTGATTTTTATGGAAAGGCACCAGAACTTTGTGTCCCTCTCACTGTGGTTGGCCCATTGCCAGCACAGGGACACTGGTTGGGCTTTGGAAATGTTCCTCAAAATCTGCAGCTGTTTCTGCTGGCAGCAAGCCAAATTAGCCCCTAAACCATTGAGTATTTAAGAAGGAGCACAGAGGTGCTCAAGTGCCTTTTTGGACTGCCTTACCCAGTGCAAGAGTTCTCTCTACACTGTGTTTGGCTTATATTTCTTTTCTTTGATACTGTCTGTTATTTTTGTCATTATTAAAACCTTTTCTTTTACAAAGCACGTCCAGAGAAGTTGTCTTGCTGTTACTAAGCCACTCTGAGAGGCTGCAGGTCAACCCTCAGACTTGATACATCTTCAAGGGGCTCATCACACTCTGGCCATGTGTAGGACTGTATCACCCCACCGGTGTGTTTGTATCAGCTCTTCCATGTTAGGCTTCTCTCTGCTGAATCTATGCCATCCTTGGATATCAAAACCATGCCCTGTCCTCATTTTCATGCTTCTCTGCTGCGTATCCTTAATCTGCTAATGCTCTTTTCTGCTGCACCCTGGTACTGGGACCATCCACTCTTCTTCCTCATAAGACAGAGATCTCTTTTGTTGGGTTTTTCTCCACACATGAGCAAAAGATTTCTCACCTGGTCAGATAACCTGGGCCTGCCATTCAAACTCTCCTTTTCAGACTTGCTGTACTGGAGGCTTTCCTGCTGTCATATCCTGCACAAATAACATCTCCTGGGGAGTTAAAAGGTTCAGTTTGGCCCTTGGTGCTGGGCTTAGACGACACACAGCATGAATTGAGCAGATCAGTCTGTATGACCCAGTACATCTTTATTAGCAATCAAAGAAATCAGGAGCTTTAATATTTTCAAGCAAAAGTCTCAAACATTTTTTGACTTAAGTACTGTGGAAAGCAAGTTTTAAGCTTATGCCCCGAGCAAGGGGCTGTTTCTGGAAATATAAAATCTCTGGTGTAATTAAAATGACTGTAGTGCGAACAGAGCCAGTCCTAGAAAAGTTTGAGTTTGAAGGGGCCCTAAAGATCATCCAGTTCCACCCCCTGCCATGGGCTGGGACACCCTCCACTATCCCAGGTTGCTCCAAGCCCCATGCGACCTTGCCTTGAACACTTCCAGGGAAGGGGAGTCCACAATTTCTCTGGGATCAAGAGGATTGGTGCTTCTTGTTGCTGTATTGGCTTGGATTTTGGATTTTGTTCTTCCCTGTTTTACCCCTGTTTTCCCAGCCAGCTGGGAAAAGCTCATGTTGCTGCAGAGGTGCCCAGCACCTCAGAGAGCCTGAGCTGATGTGGTAATTACTTTTTCTGGCATTGTTGTAATGGCTTTTCTTTATTTTTTTTTCCCCGCTGCTTTGATTGTATTCTGTGTACAGCTGCAATTACTGCACTGTTGAGCCTCAAATGGTAGACTGTTAGTTTCAAATCCCACTTACAGACAATTTAAATTACAGGGTTTTAAAGCTGCAGTTTGTTCTCGTGATTAAGCTGTCATCATAACTTGTAAGTCACTTTGGGGCTGAGTTTATGCAATTTGGTATAAGTAGCATGTGCAAGTGAGGGCCTTTATATCAAAAATAGGGGCTGTCAGGGAGAGCTTAGTTGCCTCTAACTCTGGTAGGCTGGAAATGCTGTGGGAGTAGTATGGGGAGAAAACTGTGAATTGAGTTTTCCTGCACTACAGCGCAGTGGGGTTTGTCTGGAGGAACAGGAAGGGAACTGTGTCTCACCAGCGCTTGTGCACAGAGCCACACTGCCAGGCAAATACCACAGGCACTGCAGGAAGAAAGCAAGAAAGGGAAGAGTAAAATGAATGAAAATACCATGAGCAAACAAAAAGCCACTCTGCAGAGACCAGACCACATGTGGGTTTTCAGGAAGGCATGAGCTGCTGTGCTAATTGCTGGGAAATGCCAAATCCGGTCACCTGGCAGAGCTGAGGCTGACGCAGCTGAGAGGTGAGGCTGAGCCTGTATTCCCCACGGGAACACACCCAGACACAGGAACGTTACAGGAATTCCCACCTGGATGTGCCCAGGCTGCTCACACGGGGCAGGGCAGGCACAGAGCACAGCCCTGACACACTGAGAGCAGCTCGGTCTTACCTTGGAGCTCCTCTCACCAAACTCTGCTCCAGGGCAGGCTCAGGCTGGAGATCAGACAAAAGTTCTTCCCCCAGAGGGTGCTGGGCACTGCCCAGGCTCCCCAGGGAATGGGCACGGCCCCGAGGCTGCCAGAGCTCCAGGAGAGTTTGGATGCTCCCAGGGATGCACAGGGTGAGATTGCTGGGGTGTCTGTGCAGGGCCAGGAGTTGGACTGGATGATCCTTGTGGGTCCCTTCCCACTCAGGATATTCTGTGATTCTAATCAGGATGAGAGTCTGTTTGTGTAATATCTTTGTATATAAATATATACATTAAAAAATTATATATATAACATATATCATATATCATATAAATATCATATATATATTATATTACATATTACATATTACACATTACACATTATATACTATATATTATATATTATGTATTATATATTATATATTACATACTACATATTATATATTTTATATATACAATATACAATTTATATATATTCATAGATTTGTTTTGCTAGTAGAACACATGCACAAAATATGAAGTCCTCCAGTGACTGTGCTCAGACACAAAGTCTATCCAGCAGCTGCTCCCTGGATCCCAGTTTACCCTGTTGCTGTCACCCTGATCTAAGTACAACGAATGGAGTGTTATCATAGAATCACAGAATGGTTTGGGTTGGAAGGGACCTTAAAGCTCATCCAGCTCCACCCCCTCTGCCAGGGGCAGGGACACGTCCCACCAGACCAGGCTGCTCCCAGACCTGTCCAACCTAGCCTGGTAAGGCCATAAGATCACACTGGTACCAGATGTGTCCAAAATTGAAAGGTTCTTAGTTCTCTTTTCCTAGGTGCTCCTCCCCTTTTGAGGCACACTGTTGGAAAAGTGTCCTGAGCAGCAATTTACACCACAGGGAATAGGAATTTTATCCCCAATCCTACTAAAGCTGGAAATCAGCATGCACAACCTTTTCTTTGCAACCTCAGCTTTTTCTGTGTTGTGATGCAATGGGAGAATTGACAAGTTTTTGTATTTGTTTGTTTATTTCTCACCAAATTTTGCTAAGGACACAGAGCCTGCTTAGGCATCCTCTGATGGTTGGATGTAGAGGTTGCCACATCCTGAGCTGTGTAAAATCAGATGGGTTTTTGGCTGATCTGTCACTGTGCTGAGCTCTCTTGGGTGGTACAGCTGGGCTCTAAGCCAGGGAAGTTCTTTCTGCTCAAGGTGGCAAGTCCAGCCTGGAAGAGGTGCTGCCACCTGCCCCACATCTGCTGCACAGCTGGGGATGTCAGCAAGGCTCGGCTTTGGACACGGTGGGGACAGAGTTGCCTCCCTTGTTCTGAAGTCTCTTTCTGCAACCTAATGCAAGTCCCATCAGTAACTCAGGGATTTTTCTGCTATTTTGCAGATCAGACAGGCATTAATCCCTAGAGATGTGCTGGGGTAAGGCTGTGATTGGTCTGGAAAGCTGAAAGGGAATGTTTGGCATTTATCTCGGTGCCACAATGTCACTGACACACTGAACTCCTCAGGGGCGCTGGAAGAATTTCCTTGACTCGAGCCTGAAAAGCAAAGAAAAATCTGTTCAGACACCTGATCTGTCACCTCCTGCCTGTCCTAAACACACAACAGGGCCAAACTCCTTCCACTCCTCATGCTGGCAGGGCTCTGAGTACCTTGCAAAGTAGTGATGCCTTAAGTTTTATTTCCCTGTATTTCAGGCTCTGTGCTGCCCAGGGCTGCAGCTCTGAGCTCACAGTCAGGGTCACTCAGCTCTCTGCACACAGCACGGACACAAAACAAATCCTTGTCCTGCTGCACACCAAGGACAACTGGGACAAGTTTTCAGGCCCCAAAGCACAAACAATGGCTGAAGGGAGGAACAAGGATGAGACCTCACAACCTTAAGCTGTAATTGGACAATGAAACCCCAATGTGCAAATGGACCAGAACTTGTAAAAGTGTGAGACCTGGTGACCGTTTGTCCATTTTGTGACCATCTTGGGTCCATCTTGGGTGTACCCCTGGCCAGGCTTTTGTCCTGCCCAAGGTGTATACTAAAGGCCTTTTAATAAATATCTACTTTATTCTCCAGTTCTGTCCTGTCTTTGTTCCAGGTCAGCCTTCCCACGGCATCAATGGCGACCTTAAATTTGAGATCTTAAATTTCCTGGTCCTCCAGGGAAAGGCTCTGCAGAGCAGTGCTCATATAACAAGACTGTGCCCTGCACTTGCTTCCATGGAAAGGGAAGGAGAAGAGCACAGGAGCCAGCAGGTACTGCTGGGTTATTTTCTCCAGGCATTTGTTGGTTGTAAGGGTGTCAGGAACACCTCCACTGCTCCATCTGCCACCGAGTTTTAAGAATCTGATGTATCCTTTATCCCAGCAGGGATATCAGAGGGGAAATGGCCTCTGAGCAGAAAGGTTTTAAAAGCTGGATTTTAAACAAACTCAGCACCTGCAGACAGCTCAGTGTTTCGTGCTTGGCTTTGTGCTTGCAAGCAGCACACCCTGGGAGTGAATTTATTCCATATCGCCCATTCCTGGTGTTTGATGTTTAGCAGAGTTCTGCAAACCTGCTCGTGCACCAGGTTTTTATTAATCCTTCGTTGGCTTGCTGTGCCAAGTGCTGACAGTTCATTACAAATAACTGGTCCATGGAGAGCACAGGGCATTCCAAGAAGCCACAAAGGTAACTTTTATAACAAACCCAGCAGCAAATGTCTGCTGGCAGAGCCCCCCTGACCGTGCTGCATTCGAGCTCCTCATCGTCTCCTGCATGCTCCCTCTTGCAACAAAACTTGGGAACGGTGCAAAAAGTGCTTAAATTCTGTGTCAGCAGTGACACAGATGGTCTCTGTCAGACCACAGGCTGCCCACAGTGTGTTTGCCTCTCACCTGCTCCGTGGCAGCGAGACAGCCATGGTGCAGCTACGGGGAGGCTCCTGCTTTTCATTCAGGGTAACATATGAGCTCAGCCTCCTCAGCAAACACAGCACAGATGGAAAAGGCTCTGCAGCCTTCCTGCTCGGAAGGGAGCCTTTTCCACAATGCCTTTCCAGCCTGAGGGCAGCATCCTAAACACAAATAGGCTGATACACATTCCCTGTGAGAAGGGAAGGGGTTTTATGGAGTCAACAAAAATACGAGGCCACAACAGGAGGAAACGGCCTGAAACTGCACCAGAGGAAGTGTTTGAACCCTGGGCACTGAGAATTTTTAGACTTTCTGTGCTGACAGGCACTGATCCCCAAGCAAACTGCATTGGACCTGAGGCCGTGGAGAAGGCTTCCAAAATTGAATGATAGAACTGGGATTGTGGGTGTGCAGTTTGGATAGAAGTGTGTGACATCCCATAGTGAAAAACTTAGAGTTTAAGGGTTTAGAATATAGTAATATAAATAAAGCAAGATAGAGGTTTTAGGGCAGAGGCTGGGTCCTTCATTTTCACCTTCTTCTTCATGGCTCTGGGTGGTATTTTGTAATTGGATAGAAAAATCCACATTGTGGGCCAGGGGTGGTTGGTTATTGGGTTAAAAGTAAAAATAATTCAGGTGTTATTTCTTGATTCGACAGTTTATCCTTAAAAGGCCTTGTTCAGAGAGAGATATGGCTCCATTTTTAGTTTGTTAACTTGTAGTGTTGCAGAACTCATGGTTTGTGAGACTGTACCATAGATAAGAATTAATAAACATCTGAGTTTGAACAAGAAACACCATCTGAGCATTTAATCCCAACTCCGGCAAAAAGAAGATAAAATGCAACAAGGAGGTTAGGATTGAATCTAAGGAAAAAATTCTTCACTGAATGAGTCGTCAGGCACTGGAACATTTCCTGGAAGCTGGTGGAATTGCCATTCCTAGAAGTGTTCAAAAGATGTGTGGCACTTGGGGACATGGATTAGTGGTGGACTTGCAGTGCTGGGTTAACATTTGGACTCAGTGATCTGAGAGGTCTTTTCCAGCCTTAATGATTCCATAAGATTCATGGAATCTTATTTCTGTGATAAATGGAATGCCAAGGAAAATGGCCCAGCTCACATAAAGCACCTCCAGCAATGACCCTGGTATCCTCCCATCATGTGTGGATGCAGTTTAGGTGCAAGCAGCAACAGGATACACAGATCTATACCAGGGACTGAGAGATTTTATCTGAATTTCCAGCACACAAACCCAGCACTGAATTCCCTGCTTCATGGGAATCCCAGACAGGAACCATTTATCATGGTTTTGTCCATCCAGGCTGTAACACCAGGCAGATTTTTATCAGTGTTTGCTCTTGCCACGTGCTTTGCTGCTGTTCACAGCAAATATTCCTCACTCCTTGCCCACTTTAGGATTTCCACTCAGGCTGCAAGGATAACTGAACCCGAGATGTGCTGTGCATGGATCAGGGAACTGGGACAGCACATCTGACTGCAGCTGCTGCCACAGTTTGGTCTTTTCCCCTACAAACATACTTACGGATATGGGAATAAACAGGGCAATTTCATATTTTTGTTCAATTCTGTTGTTTCTAGAGGACTCAAGGGTTGGTCCCAGCAACTGTGTCTGAGATAATCCTGCAGCTCTGGAGCCTCCCTATTCTCCCCTCATACCAGCTCTGTGTGGTGAACAATATACACTTTATATACAATATACATATGGGCAGATCCACAGACCAAAGCTCCCTGACAAAATTTTTTATTCAAGAGGTACTGAACCAATAGAACTTCAGAGTCAGCAGTCTGATCTCTCTATGGACTGGAATTGAGGTGCTTTAACCACTAATGATTTTTATATCAAGGATAAAGTAGAAAAAACCCAAACAAACCCCAAATCCACTGAGTGTGGATGGCAGCACACAAAGGACACAGGCCCACAAACTGAAAGGCAAAGTGTGAGTCTGGAGGGAAGCACGAGACAGTGGTCATGGGTTTTAGACCTGAGAGACCAGAGCCAATAAATCAAGAAGGAAAGGAGCCAAGAGCTCCAGAAGGTGTGAGCTGAGCAGACAGGATTGACTGGGATGTCGGGTCTGTCTGGGGTCCGTGCAGAGTGAGGGGTTGAGTGAGGGATGCCCCACCAGCTGCTCACTTCAGGGAAGGACACAAATAGATCCAGAGCTGCCTGGCATTAGCACCAGCCTTTACAAATGAGCAATCAAAGCACTCTGCTGAAAGCCCAGCACTCCGTGGAATTCCAGTCCCTATCCCTGCCAACAGCCTGTCTTGCCTCTGGCTCTAAATGTCAAGACTCAAGGGACCAGGTAACACATGGAAAATGAACTGGAACAGAGAGAGCAGCCAGTGCCATTTTCACCACTCTGCTGTGGAGTGCTCCCAAGGGATTTGTCCTTGCATGAATCCCTCCAGTCCCAGGGGAGCAGCAGCCCTCTTGGGAAGATCAGCACTGGGGGTTTCACATGAATGAGCTGTGTTTGTTGGGAGCAACACAAGAACAACGTGTGATGTCAGCCTCCACAGCCACTTTTCCATCTACATCAGCCGAGTGTGTCACTCCAGGTCCCACTGCAGCCCTAAGGATGTGTTGGAAAGATTCCTCCCTCTGCCTTGGCACCAGGACAGGGAGAAGGAAAACACCAGGAGGGAGGTGAGCACGAGTGAGCTGGGACAGCAGCTGGCTCCAGTTTGACACCAGCACCCCACTGCTCTGTGACAACTCCTTCTGCTGAAGTCATTTTCCATTGCACGCACATCCAAGGACAGATCCTCACTCCAGCCTCCTCCAGAGCTGCCTGGATCTGCAGTCATGGTGAGCCTGAGCTGACACTGGGAAGACACCAGTGTCCTCAGGAATATCACCCAGTCTAACCCATTCAAAGCGGATGCACCATGCTGCCCTCCCTGCTTCCCTCTTACACCTGTGTGTGTGCTCTCACAATCTCACATTTTTCACCTTTTCAAGACAAGAGCTGAAAAGGCTGGAACCAAAATCGTCAGGCTGAGGGGAAAAAAATCACATTTCCCGTGTTGTCAGCACCTAAAATAGTCTGGATTGGGATTTATGCAATGGCACCAACAGCTCAAAAATGTGTGTGTAGTCACACGCAGCATGTGCACAGTCACCACACAGCATGGCAGCTCGGGGAGATGGAGATTGATTTAAAAAGCATTGGGAAAACCTGCTCAGCTTTGGTTTTCTTATACACAACTGGAGTCAGAGGAGGCTGTGGCCTTTTAAAAGCTGAGAAGATGCACATCAGCTCCAGACGTTGCTGCAAGTCTGAGCTAGAACCTGAAACTACAGGATACCCTGAAATTCCAGGGTACTCTAGAATAGTGAAATAAGAATTGCAAACTTGGCTTTGTCTCTTGTGGTGTCATGGGTTTGATGAGAATATCACAAGTGGAATCAAACATCTCAGCTCTATCCCTGCAGAACATCTGAATTTAAAGACAGATGTATTTTTGCCAGAAAACTCTTTTTTTTTTTTGGAACATGCCTTTTCTAATTAATTTTTATTTCATCATATTTCACTGAGCTCCAGCTTAATTGCCTTTTGGTACTGACAGTTTGCAAAGACAATTTGGAAGTAGATAAATCTCTTGGAGTTGGTTCTGAAACTGAAGAAACAAGAAATAGCTTCGAGTCAATTTTAGATTTGAACAACTTTAAAAATGAATGATTACCACAGATGAGACTTTTATTGTGGAGCAGAGGATTTGTGAACTCAGACAGTTCTTACTGTTTCTTCCTTGAATATATATATAACCTTCCGTGACATTTTTATGGCTTGATATTTGCTGAAAGAGAATCAACTGACACAGTTACATGTATTCCAAAGAGCCTCGTTAGGACACATTCCCTTCCCTGCACAATTTTAATGACACCAGACCCATGGTATTTAACTTCTGTGTCCGTGCAATCTGGAGTAGGAACTGGATTTTCTGACATCAGCAAGACCACTCTGGGGAGTTTTTGGTGGAAATCAGTCCTGCTTAACGGGATGGGCAGGAGGATAAAGCTGACAGAGAGACAGAGAGGGAGACTGGAAAGCAACCAAACTTTTGACAGGAGTTTTTGATGTAGAAGCTGAGGCAGGATGTTGGTTGTGTCCCTCCTATCCTGACCCCAGAGCCACCCTCAGTGCTGACATATGAGATCTCATCCTGAAAAGAAATCCTCATGCAAAAATCCTGCTCATATTATCCTAAATGGGCACATTCTGATGGAATGGGAGGGAAAAAACCCCCTGAGCACACACAAAACACTTGGGTCATCTCATGGAAGCCCAGGGATTCCGGGGTCTATATAAGAAAACTGAGTTTTCCTTGCATGAAGACACATCCTGTACCAACAGACAGATCCTGGGATAGCTTCCTGCAGCTCTCCATGTGAAGGAGGTTGTCCTGGCTCTTGTTTGCTGCTGGAATTGTTTGTATAAGGGCACTTGGCACCAGGGAAATGTGGCCACTATTCCTCAAGTTATTGGCAGCTGCCTCAGAGACAGCATTTCCACTGAAGCTCCAGACTCTCAAGCTAAAATTCACCTTTGGGTAAACAAAACTCTCCTCTCCTCCTGTCAATGTGACCACACAGAAAGCTGAGAGAGCTGATGTGGAAACACCTTTGCAAGGTCTGCTCCTCCCTCTTCTGAGGGTGGGAGAGGCACACAGGTGTTTTGCCAGCCATCCACACAGGCAAATATCCCCTTTGGAGCTCTGCCCAGATCCCACATTTCTTCCACAATATTTGGGAATTTGTGCCAGATACCTGGGAGCAAGGCTTAGCACATCATTCCTAGAAGGTGGGGTGTGAATATCTGGGGCTGGTGTGAGCCCTGCCACAGAAGTGCCAAGAGCAGGCACATTGCCCAAAACATTATTAATTTTACAGCCAATCAGTTTTCAATGTAATTCTTTCCTGCTGAACTGTAATTTATTTGTGATAACAACAACTTCATTTGGCTGAATTGCTTTTTAATGCTCCTAACTATAAAAAAAGAATTAATTTCACCACGTGTTACCCCTCATTGTCAGCTCAGCAGTGGATTATCCTGACTTGGACTTATTCCTCCAGGGCCTAAGTGTGGATGTGGGATAATGACCAGATGGTTTACCTGAACAATAGAGATTCACTAGAATAAAGGGAGAGGATTATGTCCCTGTGTGCTTTCAGTTATCTGCAGGATTGAGGACTTTTTTGTCACAGCATCCATCACTGACAGGCACCAGAGAGCTGGAAATTAAGCACATAGAAATAATAATCACAGAGTAATGGCCTCCTGGCTGGGCTGAGCATCTGCTTTGCTTCCAGCTCAGCTGGTGAAAATTCATCTGACTGAATGCAGGCATCTCGAAGGGAGTGGTGCCTCTGAGTTTGTCCTCCTGCCTTCCCAAACAGCAGAGTCTTGGGGCTGCTCATGCATCTCTGTGTCCAGGGACTCTTGTTGCCTCTATTTTGGAATATTCTCAGATCTCCTAGAGCTGCCTCTCAGTGAGGCAGCTCCTGGCCTGGCCCAGGAGGGATAAGCAAGGTCTCCCCTGGGCTCCTATCCCATTCCAGACGTGCCAATGATGTGACTGTGCTCTCTGTGTCACTCTAAGAAAGCCTTTCCCTATTCCAGAGCCCACACTGTGGTGGGATAAACCCAGAATGAGCAGCTTTTATCTGGAAATTGCAGGTAAGGGGAGGAGCCCCAAAGCCCAGCTTGGCCTTGCTGCAGATAGAATCACAGAATCAGGTTGGAAAAAGCTTTGGAGATCACCAAGTCCAACCTGTGACCTAAACCCACCTTGTCACTTGTCATTGTAGGACATGAAATAAAGATGATTGACTGAAGTAATTCTTCAGAAGGATGAAGAGAAACAGAAGGCTTTATTTACAATTCATCAAGTTTTTTTTATAACATGCTGCACTAAAAGGCACATTATTGGTGCATAGTGTTGACACCTCTCAAATTCCATTGGTTAAATTACAGAAATACCAAACAACAGCTGGAGAGAGGCTGTTATGAGAAAAGGAATATTGTTTACTTAAATGTTATGAGAAAAGGTAGTTATTTACAGAAAGATGTTTTAAGAAAAGAAAAACTGTTGAAAGGTTTCCCTTGGGAAGGAGCTAGCAATTGTTAGCAAGCTGAAATTCTCTCAGGCTCAGAAACATCGAACCCACAGTCACCCAGACCATGGTACTCAGTGCCACGTCCAGTCTTTCCTTGTGAGAAATGGGTTTGTGGAGTATTCTCAAAGCCTGGCTGAAAGCTCACAGAGTCTTGTACATCTGTGTGCAAACTCTGAGGTAAGGTGTGCTGACTTAGAAGAGCCATGGGATAGAGAAGACATTGTTGAGAGAGAAATTGAGCTGGAAACAAGTTTCAAAAGATGGCCTTGCAAACAGACCAGAGATTTTTGAGAATTAGAACTGTGGAAGATGAATTGTAGCAAGACCACGTCGGGTAAAATAACAGGTGATTGGTGTTAGAAGTGTTAGCAGCATTGTGTGGCAAAGGCTGAAAAACATTTATCAGGTATTGTAAACAAGAAATGGCTTGGCTTCTGACAGAATGGTGTTGAGTTTTACATCTCTTGTATCTCACCCTTTTATGAGATTGAGAATGGAAAATAATCTTTAAAAACACCTCTCAGTTGCCCCATCTCTGTAGAGCTGGGTTTTTCCAGCATTTCCTTAAACACCACCAGTGATGTTGACTCCACCACCTCCCTAGGAAGCTCATTCCAGCATCTAATGACTCTTTGTGTGAAGAAATTCCTCCTAATGTCCAACCTGAACTCCCCCCTGGCACAGTTTAAGGCTGTGTCCTCTTGTCCTGTCACTGGAGAAGAGGCCAACCCTCACCTGGCTACAGTCTCCTGTCAGGGATTTGTAGAGAGTGACAGGGTCACCCCTGAGCCTCCTCTTCTCCAGGCTGAGCGCCCCCAGCTCCCTCAGGCTCTCTTTCCCAGACTAATCCATCCACTCGTGCCTTTTTTATCCCAGTTCCTCCCTCAAAATTACTCTTTATTTACTGTAGTTCTCATCTCAGGCAGGTGCTGTTCCTGGAATAATCTTCCCATGGTTTCCAGTCACATCAAGAGGAAAAAACCTCTGTCCACACTGCTCCCTCTCACCCATTTTGGCAGTGGAGTACTCGGGTCTAACCACTGCAGGATAACTGGGCAGTCTCTGCCAGCTGCAAAATTGACAAAACAGCAAAGGACTTGATCAGTAAATAAAATTAACTGGGATTTGCCACCACTTGGATCACACCCCGAATACTCCAGGTGCTCCTGGAGCATTGCACTGTCCAAGCAAACTCAGGTGACCTCAAGCACTGCAGATGTACCCCCAGAAGTCCAGTTCTTGTCCTTTTTCTAAAAGCAAGGCTGTTCTTTCTCCCTTATATCCCTCAGATATTCCTGTCTGAGACGTGTGCAGTTAAAACCACAGACATCAACAAAAACATCTGCTTTGGCATTGCCCTTAGCAGCAAAGTACTAAGTGTAATTAAACATTAATGCTTCTCTTATAAATCCCCCTATATAAAAATTAATTTACTTAACAGGGAGATTAGAAGCTTCAAGAAAGCACAGGTTGTTATTAGTCCTGATTCCTGTCTTTCCCTTATCTTCTCTTTACACAGCAGATGAAAAAGGCTGAAAATTAACCTTGCAAGGCTTGTCTGGCTCTTCCCAGGCCAAGAGATTGCCTTTCATTTTGGTTCCAGGCATGGAGCCAGGCTGTGATCCTTTTTAAAGGCTGTTTAGCCGAGATAAGTCATGTTTCTGAGTGGTAACACTTTCAAAAGGGTTATGCCCTATAAGACCTTAAATCAAATTTTCACTTGTGATTTATGAGTGTGGGAGTGGAACATCGATTTACAACAATGTCCTGGGCCCCCAAAATCGGATTCAATCAGCAGGAGTCAAGTCCCTTTGAAGATCTGGGTCCTGCACATACTGATATTCCAAGGATTTGACCCACCAGCAAAATCCTGCACGCTGTCTGCCCTGCCTGGGGGTTAATATTCCTGAGCACAGCACTGGGGGGTAAACAGAAAGCAATTTATCCCTCAGGAAAGGAGAAATTCAAAGCACCTCCTGTTTACTCTCACTGTCTCCTGGGAGGCAAAGACAAGCACTCAGACAGGTGTGGAGCAGGTGATGAAGGAGAGCATTTGCATAGGAGCCTTCAGGCTCCCCAGTGACAGTGTCATCGTTAAAAACAAGATGCTTGCTATTCCTCAAAATTATTTACTCAAGGTTTGAATGCATTTATCACACTGATTTAGTGGGAATGGTTTCAAAACATTTCACAAACAGTAGATGTGGACTGTGGGCCAGATTAATTTCTCTGCTGGGGCAATTTGCATTGGGAAAACTTTCTCAGCAAACTTTGCTGCCTCCCCTTTTGTTTCAATCTCATTCATCTTCTGCCTGTTTGATGAAATTAGATTGCATCTTTAAAAAAATGTAGGTGATAAATGTACACCATGACTCATTTGAGGAGACAAATTAGTTATTTCAAATATTTGTGGTCAGCTTGAGAGTCTAGAGGTGCAGTTGTGTGAATTGGGAAGGATTAGAGAATTCATCTCTGTGGTCCCATGGTGGGAGCTAAACATCTTTTCCTTTGCTTAGATGGCAAGACTTGGATTTTAAAGTCACAAGTTGCTCCTGATAATGTGAGTAAATAAGTCCCATTGTGAATAATAATCAAGCCAAAGTGTGGGATTCCTCAGGAGTTTGACAAGGATGCTGCATCTGCAATGCCAGACTGTCAGGAGGATGTGTTGACAGCAGGTGACTTCACCAAGGTGATTTTTCATACTGCTCTGTGGGGATACTGGGAAAATTGAGACTTTAATTAGGCCAGATGTGAAAAACTGTGGTCGTTTAAGGCCTCCTATCCTTGTTTGAATCATAAAATCACAGAATGGTTTGGGTTGGAAGGGACCTTCAAGATTATTCAGTTCCACCCCCTACCACAGGCAAGGACACCTTCCACTATTCCAGGGTGCTCCAAGCCCTGTCCTACCTGGCCTTGGGCACTTCCAGGGATCCAGGGGCAGCCACAGCTTCTCTGGGCTGTTTCAGAGGCCTCAAATATCTGGTGTATTTCAGGTTTCCATTGAGAACCCTGGTGTCCATTGAAGTAAATGAGGGGAGGGCTCTTTGTGTTATTTCTGGAAAGAATTAACATGGAAGTTCAAGATGTGGGACACTCCAAGGCCTTGCTGCTGTAAAACCCTGAGGCAAAAAACAGAATCAGACCACAGGAACACTGTTGTGACCTTTCTCTGCAAAACAGCAGGAAAAATCCAGATCCCTTTTCATACCTTTCTTATATGTTTTGCGTTTATTCTTATAAACTGAGCCACAGGCTTGAAAAAGTTTCTCTGTTGTCCTGCCAGTACTTGCAAAATAGATCAATTCTACACTAGGGATTGCAATTTTTGGCCCCAGTGGATGACAAATAAAGACATGTCCCTCTTTCATGTGTCTATCAGACAGACTGGCTGAAAGATTAGCACTTTTTAATAGGGGTTTTTTTTTTTTTTTTTTGGTCTTGCCTCAAATCACAAGCACTTTGGGAAAAGTGAGTGAAACACTTCATGGCAGGGACTGGGACAAAAAAACCCTGCCACTCCCCTACCTCTTCAAAACCACAAAGAAACCACGAAGGCAAAGCTGAATATTTGTTTGTTTGTTTTTGCCTAAAAAGGAAAAGCCAGAGTATCTCTGCAGTCCAGTAATGACTTTTACATGGAGCAGCTGGGAGCCAGAGGGCAGTGATGCAATGGACACTGGAAGGATCAGGTCAGCAGCTGGAGCACTGACACCTCTGGTGGCTGGCAAGACAAATGTGGATGTGATTGCTCTGCCCCCCGACTGTCTGAGGGATGACGAGGCAGTGTGTAATGCAGGAGCCTGGCTCTATTAACTCAGGGCTTTGCCCTTTTCTGGGTTATCACAGTCAAACTTACAGCTCCCAAGGCAGTACCCCCAGGCTGCCTGGCTTTGGGATTTACTGCTTGAGACAACACTTGCCAGGCTGGGGAAAAAAAAAAACAACCCAGCTTTTTCCAAATCTCTGTGTGACTCCTCGTTTTATAGGGCTGGAGTAGAGCTGCTCCAGCCTCAGTCGCTTTGTGTTTTAGTTATCACTGGGTTTTATGAGTGCAGAATGTTTTCCCATTTACTGGATGCTCTGCCTGGAATGCAGGGATGGATTCTTTATTGAGCACAGCAACACCCCCCTGCAACTGCTGATGTGGTGTTTGCCCAGGGATGAGAGGATGGGCCCCAGCTGTGTCCCTCCATCCAAAGCAGCCCCAGCCTTTGGAGGGATCCTTCTTTTTCCTGGGATGTGCAGAACTGCAGCAACTCCTGTCAGGGCTGACCTCTGCACCTCTCAGATGGGAAATCAGGGCCCATTTCACTGCTCAGATTTTGGAAGGCAGCTTGCAGGGCAATGGCTGAGCACCTCACAGAATCACAGGAACATTTAGGCTGGGAAAGACCTCCAAGATGATCAAATCCAACCTAATTCCACAGTGCTCAATAATCCAAATCCCAAAGCGTCACTTCCACTTGTTTTTTCAACACTTCCAGAGATGGTGGCTCCACCACTTTCCTGGACAGCCTGTTCCAAAGCCTAAGCACCCTTTCAGTGAGGGGAGAGTACAATATAAACCCCTCTGATGGCAAACCAGAGGCTTCAGCTCCTGTTTCTGTGCACATCTTTAATCACCTGGGTCACGAGCTTATCAAACCAACGTTTTGGGGATACTTCCAAAATCCAGTTAACTCAGCCCATTTCTGGGGCACATTGATCCATTGATCAAGGGATGTTCCTGGAGTTGGCACTGACTGACACCAGGATCTGCAGCTGATGAGCAGAACTTGGCTGGGAGCAAGGCAGGACGATTGCCCCATCACTGCCTCACATAAGATGCAATTCTAGGGAGACCAAAGTTTCCTTTCAAATAAAAATCACATTGTTCTAAGCCAGTCCCACTGCAACTACCAATTTCCAAGAACTAGATGACATTGAAGTCCTTTTTCTCAGGCAATCCTTCCCCAGCTATAACACCACAGCCTTTGCTGCTGAGTTGGGTTTTTTTCCCCTTTAATTGGCCTACCTAGGGGTTGAATAATCTGTCATCTTATATTTCCTTTGCTCAAATTCTGCTGGGGTTGGCAAGCAACAATTTTACAATGCATTCTGTCTTGCTCCTGGACTGGCTGGGAAGTATTTGAAGGTCCTGAAGCACACTGGGGAGCCGGCTCACCTTGCATGATGACAAAGAAAGAGCAATTATCTCCAACTGAAGCTGCAGGCAGGAGTGAAAAATAAATACAGACTATAGAAAACATGCCAAGGAACCCACTGAGACAATGGAAAACTTTCTTTTAAAGGAGCAGATCGGTTATAGAGCATCATCTCCCTCCAGTGCTAAAGAGAAATAGAGAGCACAGATTGAGGTTTGTAATTTTTTTGGGGGGAAAGACTCCAACTTTTAATTGGGATAACATAGAATGGGTTTCTGCTCTGTGAATGCTGCAAGAGAAATGATGAACAAGTCACCTCCATGCCTGATCCCAGCACAGCCTTCCCTTAAATATGTGGGAATGGGAAAGATGGATTCCATCCTATGGGATGTAATCCTGCACATGGACTGCCTGGGAATGGCTGAGCCAGGGCAATCTGGGCTTTTCAGAGCTCCCAATTCACCTGCTGGAAAGGGAATCCTTACCTCAGAATGAGGACTTTTGTTATGGTGTGGCTGGGCACAGCTCCTGGGATGGAGGTTGTTGTTTTTTCCATGCTTTTTTCCCAGCAGGATCAGATACCAACAAGTCTCCCAGTGCACAAATGCCCCAGAGTCCCCACAGAGCAGAAGCCTGACGGGCTCAATTTTTGGCACAGTTGTGTTTCTGCTGGCAATTCCACCCAGAACATGTTCCACCCTGGGGTGAATTGGCTCCCACTGGCTCTTCAAACATTCACCATAAGCAAAGGCCACAGCTCTGAAGAAGCTGACTGTGGTATTAACATCCCTTAAGGAGGGAATTAGAACAGTTGTTTTCCTTGGAAATTATTTACAAAGCATGGCCAGGTGGGGGATTGGTCTCTACTCCCAGATAACGAGTGATAGGGTGAGAGGAGATAGCCTCAAGTTGTGCTATGAGAGATTTAGGTTGGAAATGAGGAAATATTTCTTCCCTGAAAGGGTGGTCTGGCATTGAAAGAGGCAGTGGTGGAGTCACCATCCCTGGAGATGCTCAAAAGCTGTGTGGATGTGGCACTTGGGGACAGGGTTTAGTGGTGAGCAGGGTGGTGTTGGGGTAATGGTTGGACTGGATGATTTTTAGGGTCTTCTCTGACCCTAACAATTCTATGATTCTGAGATTTTGAGGGCATGAATCCAGCACAGCTGGGACCTCAGGAACTCATTGTCACACAAATAAATTGCAGTGATATCAGCACAGTCAGCTGGTCAGAACATGGTGCTGATATCACCAAGGTCACAATTCCACCCCCACAGGGCCATTCTGTGATGGATTGGACTTGATGATCCTTTTGGGCCTCTTCCAGCTCTGAATATCTGAATGAAATCTGTAAAAAATTTGCTGTGAGACTTCTGACCTCTCTGTCCAGGTGCTGGGATGACATCTCTGGTGAGCAAACGTTAAATGGATGACATGGACAGACCCTGGACTCCCTTACACTAAAAATGTGTCTGATCCACCAATATCCAATACAGAATTAAACCTTCTGAAATGCAACATTTTCTTGCTGCCCCTTCCCTTTTTTAGTTTTTCCTCAAAAGCCAGCAAGGCTGACTGCATTTTCAGGTGAGTTCAGGGCAATATCTCTCAGTGTCTAGAGTTCAGCCAGTGTTTGGACAACGCTCTCAGGCACAGATTGTTGGGGTGTCTGTGCAGGGCCATGAGTTGGACTCAATGATCCTTGTGGGTCCCTTCCAACTCAGGATATCCTGTGGTTCTCTACATCTCTCACCACATCCAGGCTGAACAGAATGGATTCTGCCAAATGAACGTGGAAAATTCCCACAAGGTCCCAGAGACTGAGGAGGTGTTTCTGTACCTGCAGCCTCCAGGGGTGCTCTGAGGGCAGCACCCAAGAGCAGCAGGGGAAGAACCAGGCTGACCTGGTGCCACGAGGCAGCAGGAGGGGATTGCTTCCCTTGAAGCAGTGTGAAATCAGATTTCCTGAGCTAAGTTTCACACCCAGCAAAGTGCAGAGCAGATGGCAAGGCCCGTGTCTCTCAAGGCAGATCTATAAATTATGACCTCTTGGCTCATTAGAACTGCCTGGTAATTCTGTTGCCCTCTTAATCTGTGCCAAGGGAAATAGATGTGAGATGCAAGACATGCAAAACACTTTCTCTTTCTGCAATTGCTGAGCAATAACTATTTCATCTGCTGGAGGGGGGGAAAAAGGTAGGAAGAAATCTGTGGAATTCCCCTGTTCTGGATGATTAAGGCTCAGGCTTCTCGTGTTCTTCATCAGATTTGTGGATATTCACTCTGAACACGTTCTCTCTGTGAGCTCAGACACAGAGGACAGAGGGGGATGAGTTTGTTTGTAGGTATTTCTTGTCTGACAGACGCAGAATGTCTTACATGCTACCTCTGGGCAAGCTTCCCAGATAACATCAATTAGCCAGCCTGGGTGCCACAAAAGAAAGTTAAACCTTTTAATTCACTCCGTGTTGGCAAAAAAAAAAAAAAAAAAAACAAAAACAAAAAAGTATGTACATCACTGTGTAATTATTCTGGTCTAGTGTCTGTAGGTTCACTGTGACTGAGCAGAGAAATGATCAGTTCTCAAAGGGGCAGATTTCTCATATGCTGAAGATGGCCTTTCAGTGAAGAAATTTTATTATGGGCTAATCCTTTCCAGCAGCTTGAGGTGGAAAGAGATTCCCACTGGTAAGAAGTTATGGAAGTTCACCAGCATTAAAGGCTGGATGGAGGATGTGGGTCCCCTATAAATAGTGCAGGACGTAGGACTGAACTTGCCATTTCCTGCAGTGGAAAGAACTTTTCTTTCTCAATGCACCACTGAGAACAGTTCAGCCCACTAATTTAATTAGAAGGGAATTTACAGGCAATTTTAGGTCTAAGATGAAATCCTGGCCCCACTGAAGTCAATGGGAATTTTGCCACTAATTGCACAAGGATTTTACTCCATGGCTTTGTGCAGAGATGGAGGGAAAGGGAAAAGTGGGAGAGAAAATCAGTGAAGTCTTTGTTGGCCTTTATGGGAATTTAGCTTGGTAACTAAGCCTGAGTGAGAGGGTGTGAGGACGGCTCTTAAACAGGGAGAAATTTCTCCACTGAAAGGCTGGTCAGGCATTGGAACAGGCTGCCCAGGAGGGTGGTGGAGTCATTATCCCTGGAAGTGCTCAAAAACCTGGATGTGGCACTTGGGGACAGGGTTTGGGGGTGAACATGGTGCTGGGTTACTGGTTGGACTTTATGGTCTGGAGAGGTTTCTTCTAACCCTAAACACCTCTGTGATTCTAAAGTGTCCCTAAACCCTCTGCCTGCCCCTCACCATCCCTCCCAGGAGAAAGGAATGTCAGAAACTGGAGCAGCCTTAGTTAATATTTAAGTTCAGAGAAGAAGCCTCCAAGCCCTGGTTATAGCTCTGCTGATCAAAGCCTCAGCGTGTGGTAATTTCAGAGGGGCACAGAAGGTCCCACCCAGCCATTGCTGTCTCTAAGGAGACAAGAAATGAGACTGTCTTTGCAAACTCTGCTCCTGTCACGCAGCAGAAACAAAGATTTTAATTTTACTTCCCTGCAGGAAAGCTCTGATTTAAATAAATTAGAGGTGTACACTAAAAGAAAGAACACCCCCTCCCCCTTCTGCAGCTACAGAAAATTTGCTTAAATAACAAATCTGCATAAAACTGGGAGATGCTGTCATGCCTGATAGATGATCATGGGACAGCCCAATTGCATTACCAGGAAGGCAGCAAACATTCTTGCTCTCCTTTTTAAAATAAATTACGCCCTGTTAATACATGTTTTGCTTCCATGATAATGCCAAAAATGAAATTACTGGTCCTGCATCAAAACACATCAAAGCTAAATGTGCTCATTTTCTCTTGCAGCTGTTGGATGCTCCCAGCTCTTCAAAAATCATTTCCTGGGACTTCTTGAGAGCCTCTTCACAGTGAGTCACCAACAATCATCTTGCTTCCCCTGGAGAGGTCTGCTAGAAAGCAGAATTTCAGGGAAGCTGCTGAGCTGAGTTTTCACAGCTTCCTCACAGACCTACTGCTGTTATTCCCCCCAAGCTCTGAGGCAAAGATGCACCACAAAGGCCATGAGAGGATGGGGCCAGCAAAGCCTCTCCCTGGCCTCTGTGACCTCAGGATTAGTAGAAATCATGGAAAATAAAGTAACTGAGGAGTCATGATTTTCAAAGTTGCCTTAACCAGTCAAATTCCCTGAGTTTTTCCTGTGTGCAGCCCAGGGTGAAGGGGAGCCTGGTGTGTGGATGCCCTTACAGTGGGAAAACCCAAAAGAAGCTGTTCATGGACCTGCTGTACCTGGTGACCAAAGAGTTCTCTGAGGTTATAAAGACCAAAAATCCATTTCACAGCTGTTTTAGAGCATTGAACAGCAATTCTGCAGGCCCAAAAGCTGAGCCTCTGGGATGTTTGAAGGCTGATGCTGGTTATCAGGCAATGCTACAGGAGAGAGTCCAGGTCAAAGAGAGGCTAGAAAAAATGTGTGCAGCCACAGATAACAGGTCACTTCTTTGGCCTTTGCTCCTTTTAGTAGGGCAACTCAAAACTACAAGCCAGGTGTAAAACACAGGATAATAAAAATATATGTGAAAAAGGAACCAAGCATTTCTGTAGATGAGGCACAGGGTTGGAAAATTGGAGTTGGCAGCTTTATGGTCACCCTGGTCCTTTCTTTTTCCAGAAGGAGGACATGAAAACACAAAGTAGCTTCCATCACTGAAGTCATTTCAGGAAAACTGGGAAGGATTTGAAGACTTTTTAAGAAAATTACAGCTGCTGCCAAGGCATGGTGTCACTGGGGTTCGTTATCTGCAATATTGGATCACAAATCTAATCACAAATCAAAGATGTCAAAGGCCCACAGAAGAGCAGTCCTATGCCACAAAAATTAATCAATCCTTGGACAAAAAAGTAATCTGGATCATATTTCTATGATAGAGTCAGAGCCTTGGATGCTAAGCAGTAGGAATAAATGAAATAAATCAATAAAAAAATCAGAGCTCTAGTCATTCTCTTCTGGCCCACTTTGAATTTGGATTACAGCAGAGGGAGTGGAGGTGAGAGAGGAGCAGGGATAATTACACAACCCCTTCCCAATTCTCTGAGCCTCTCCACTCAAGTGACAAAACGGGACCACTTGTGGGATCCAACCAGAAGCCATTTGGGCCACAGAGCTGCGTTGTCTCCTGGCACCTCCTAATTACTGTGGTCCCAGTGGTACATTAATTGTGATGGTCAGCAGCAGGGGACTTCTTTCAGAAGCCTTCCACTGAATATTGCTCCAGCCTTTCCCAATAAATAGGAAATAGGATTACAAGATGGTTCTTTGTCCATGAAACATTTGATTTCTTCCCAAATACACCGCAAGAGCAGGTGACAAACTGCACAATGCCAGCCCAGAGCAGAGGGAAGGAGAAAAGAGGTCATTGCAAGATGGGAGAGGCAATTTCAGGTGGACAGAGCTGTTATTTGGGGTTTTTAGCTGCTCCTATGGGTTAATACTTGAAAACCGTCATGGTTGCATGTGTTGGCCTTTTTGCATCCAATGGGATAATTTACTGGTCTAATTAATGAAGATGTAATCAGTTAGATGAGCTGGGAAATAAAAACTCATAGTCTGAGAGTCATATTTCAGATTCAATGGGTGATGCAGTCAGGGGCTCAGGTTTGCCACGTGCAGGACGTGAGGCAGTTTGGAGCTGCAGATCCTGGCAGCGGGAAAATTCTGGACCTTTCTCCATAGGGTGATTCGGGATCACGAAAAAATAAGGTTAATGGGAAGAGGTCAAGGGCTGTGGATAGGGAAAAAACTCCCTTCTGTTATTGCTGATTCATTATATTCCAGCATTAAAAACCCCCAAAAATTGATTCCCCAGGGAAGCAGTGGCTGGATTGTCACATCCCTTCAGAGGGGACACAGATCTGTTCAGGTGTCCCACTTCATGTAGGGCACACAGGGGTGGTGGCAGCTAATTTCGTTCCCCCTGAACGCTCCTGGCTGCATTTTATTGCTGTCCCTCCACCTGGAGCATTTGCAAATGCATGAGGGGCTGAGGAAGCTCCGGCTTCGGGGCAGGTGAACCCATTTCACCCAGACATGAGGAAGCAATAAGGATGGTTCTCTCTGTGCACAGGAACAGATTTCTTTCACCAGAGAGGCATCACCCCCTCTAGAGAGAGATGCCTTCATTAGCTGGCTCTGCTCAGCTTGACACATTTCTAACAGCCAGAAGAACAAGGAGCTTCCAGCTACAGGGTCTCAGCTGGTGTTTGACACTCAAAGCATGTAAGTAATGATCAAGCTGTGCTAATTTCCAGCAGCCAAAGCGTTGACCTTAACAAGGCATTTTTAGGACTATTTGCTGTTTCTCATATGGACAGGACTCTTTGCCTGATGGCCAGGAACTGCAATTAGGTCTTTTTTGCTTAGAAGTGGTGAGAATTTGGGCTGGACGTGATGAAATCTTGGTCACTGACTGTGCGAAACCTCTGCAGATCTTCAAAGACAGTTTGCAAAAATCCCACCAGGCATCAATAAAAGTTGAGGGTAACATCTCCCACACAACTTCAAAAGTAGTTCCCAGCCTTCCTACAGTGCTGCAGCTCTCTTGACAGGACTGGGGAGAGTTTTATCCCAATTGGAAGGACTGACGACCATGGAGGTCTTTGCCAACATTAATGAGAGTATGATTCTATGATTCTATCCTATGATTCTAGATATTTAAGCCTGAACTAGTAACAGGAGTTTAATTAGCAATTTAAGCACAAAGCTGAGCCCTTCTTCCTCCAGGGTAGCTCTCACAATGGCTCACCTCACAGTACCATTCCCAAACCTGCTCACTGAGGAATAGAGAGCAATGAGCTGATCAGTTTAAAACCCACTTGGTATTGGAGGCTGATTTCCCACAGCAGAGCCATTCCTGGGGAAATTTAATTTACTCCTGTGGAGAGATGGGTCTAAAGAAGGGCAAGTTTACTTTAGATATTGGGAAGAAATTCTTCCTTGTGAGATTGGTGGGGCCCTGGCACAGGGTGCCCAGAGAAGCTGTGGCTGCCCCTGGATCCCTGGAAGTGTCCAAGGCCAGGTTGGACAGAGCTTGGAACAGCCTGGAATAGTGGAAGTTGTCCCTGCACATGGCAGGGGTGGAACTGAATGATCTTTAAAGTCTTTTCCAGCCCAAACCGTTCTGGGACTCTATAATTCTAAGTGAATCCCTTTGGAAATTAAATCATGAATTCTACAAGTGAAAAGGGACAACTCTGGTACCCCAGTATCCAACATCTGACCATATCCAACACCTAACAATATCCAACACCTGTCAATATCCATTAGAGCTGAGCTGGGCTGTAGAGCCAGCCTGGGAGAAGTGTAGCAAGTAACAAAATTGATCCTTCTCCTGCCTTACAGCTTTGATAAATCACCTTAACATTGACTGTTGCTTAACCAGACATGATTAAGAAGGAGTGAATGTCACCTTTGAGGAATGAGGGGGTAGCTGAGAATGTTTAAATTGAAAGAGTCAGCCCAGAAATGAGTCTGAGCGCACATTTAGATGTGCTAATCACACCATCCTCAGTGCCTGGCTGTGACGTTTCATTCTGAATTAGTTTTGTGTTTCAGATGAACAACAGGATCCTTTACTCAATTACAGCAGCACTCCTGATGAGTTTGTTGACATATTTGCTAATTTTCCCATGGCAGTGTGTTTTGGAGGGTGCACATACATTATTAATGAACTGAAATTGCCTGGTATTGGATCAGTTGTGTTTTACCCAGGTGTTGATCCCACATAGAATCAGACTCCATTCCTGAATGGAATTTCCCCTTTGTTTTGCCACTGACTTGGTTCCATTGAATGATCCTGGCATGTTAAAAAAACCACATAAATAGATAAATAAATAGATAAATAACCCCCAACCTCTTCTCTAATTTTCACTCTCCAGACTAGAATTGCTATGGGAAAGATCAAAGGAGTTTTGATCATGCTCTGTGTACAAGTTAGGCTGATTTCAAGCAGAAATGGTTGATAAAGTGCATTGTATGTCAAGAGGCAAGAGTTTCACTCCTTCCTGTGCCACTGTCCCCCTGGAAAACCTTGGTCAAGTCACTTAAAAGATATTTATCTACCCTAAGTTTAGACTTTGGCCTAAATGAATTTCCCAGGCAATGGAAAGAGGCAGCTTTCTCCAAGGAGAGGTTCAGTTGATGCTAAAATGGGAGGGAGAAGAATTAATCACCCACTGGAAGAGTGTCTCTGCCTCTAATTAACACTCACAACAAATAAAAGAGCTGGGTGAGGTGGAACAGGTGGCAGAGCTGCCACCTCACTCGCTCTTCACTTCCAGAGAATTGCAGATGAGTCACACAGTTATGAGTTAAAACCATATTTGGCCAAGTTTTAACCATGAAATATCCTCATTCTGGGGTTTGGTTTGATCCTACTGATAATTTAAGAAAGACAGACCCAAAAACAATCCTGGAAAAAACTCTCCAGTGTAAACTCACTCCCAAACATCTTTGTTCCCAGCCAGATCCAGTTACAGGCTCTGAAAATAAATCTCACTGTTAGGGGATGCAGAAAGGAAAGTTTGGCTGCAGGAGCTTTGCAAGAGCAAATAAAGAGAAAAGATGAGATGGGAGGGAAAAGACCTTTTCAAAAAGGTTTCAACAGGAAGATGTGCGAATGTGCAGCCCTGTTCAGCTCCCAGTTTAGCACCTATTGTAATCTCAGGCACTGTGGGTGGATCCTGCCCAGCCTCAGGAGCCTTTGCTGCTTCTCCTAAATCCTGTCACCTCTCTGGTAGCCACCCACAGGTCCCCGAGTGGGCTAGTGCCACCAGATGACTCCATTCAGGGAACTGAATCCAGCCCTGGAGAGCCCTGGAGCCCAGGGAATTCAGCTTCTTGAGTTCAATGGGGATTATTTAAGGACTGCCTGAGAATTCTGGGATACCCAGATTTCAATAGACTTTTAGCAAGTTGCAGGAGTCTGTGGGAACAGGGGAAGTATTTTAAGCAGGAGAAGGAATTCTCGGTGCCAAAGGCAGAGGGAAGCATCTGGGCCCCAGAGCAGATTGTGAATTTTCACTCCGAGCTGAACCGAGGCTGAGAGTTGTGCAAATCTCACCACATTTTGGTCCAAAGTGGTGGAAACAGACATTGTAAAGTTGCCTCTGACTGGCACACTGATAAATTGTTAAATCTTTCCCTGAGCTCAAACGCATGCGAGTGCAGTCCAGGTGGAATAGACCAAATTAGGTCAGAGCCTCTGGAATTGTCTGCATCTCTCTGGCACATTTAAGACACCAATCAGACTAAGCCCAGATAAGCCTATCAGCACTAACAGAACTTGGCTAGACTTCAGCATTTATCATACTCTCCACAGAGTGACTAATAAAATCAGATTATTCCATTATGGTATTCAAATACATTCATATTCACCAGGTAAATAAAAATTTTGTATGTGGGGCTTGTTGCAACATTCAAATTTCCATTCAAGTTATCATTAAAAAGCATGAATGAGGTTGCTGAAAATTAGAATTTTACATCCTAAGGAAAACATTTTTAAATTCCCTTTCAGGCTGCAATGGTGCCAGCTATTTCACTCTGACAAAACCCAATGTTATTGTTTGGATTTTGCTATTAGCAAGCAGGAAATGTCAGTGTCAAGGAAAAGCTGTTACTTTATTTTTGGAGTGCCTCATCCAAGAGCTACATTTCTGCTGGGTACCAGATTCCACTGAATCAACATGTTTAACTTAACTGATGTTGTCTCAGGTTTAAAACACACAAATTGTGAGTAACAAGGCACCTTCAGCAGAGTGAGCACACTCATCATCACCTCTTGACACCAGCCCATTATCTGTGGGCTTGCAAACAGGCTGGGTGCAATTCAATTGGGGATTTAAACTGCAGCAGGAATTCTCTTTGCTGACACTTTTCCCTGTATCCACATTTGGAGCTGGCAGCAGACGTTTCCACCTGAGACAGGTGAAATTCTGTTCTTTGTTCTACATGGAGCCAAAGCCAAATGTGCACACCATGGCCACTGGGCAGGTGTACCTCCTTTGGGACAAACCAGAGGGTCTCCCTTATATAAACCTTATTAGAGGGAGGGTTGAACATCTGTGAAAAGGCCAAGAAAGATGACAGGGTACAGAGATCTCCTGTGCCAGTGCCAGAATCCCTTGGAGAAACAACCAGTGCCACAGGAAACAGACACAGTGACTCTTAACAGAGTGATGGTCATCATCAGACACTGGGTTCCAGGAGCTGTCTGCACATCACCCCCTTCCTCTTCCAGCTGGATGAAACTTTTTGGATCCATGGACACAGCAAGATGTGGAGATTGCCTTGACCTCCTCTGCTTTGGTTGGAGACAGCTCTGAAGCTCCCGGGAGCACTGCCAGCACAGGAGTGGCCATGGCAAGGCCTCTGGAACAAACACCACAGGATCCCAAAGGGATTCAAAATTTAGTAGTTTGTATCAGCATCCATGGTCAGTTCGTAATTCCAAGAGAAACAGATTTTGATTTCTTTCCCTTCTTTCCCACTCTAAACACATTTGTGTTCCTGAAGCAGGTGATATTCTAGGCAAGGAGAAGGAGAGTCAGCTTAACTCATATTTGCAAATATATCCCAACTTTAATATTAACAACAGCAATTTCAGTTTTTAGACTTCCTTCCAGTTCTATCCAAGCTCCATCATTATGTATTTGTTGAGTGATTTCCTCACTGCAAGCACTTTGAGGTGGAACTCACCCACAGTTGTAACATATTTGGAGTTTTTACCAGAATCACCACAAACCATTTTGTTCAAGCTCTTTGATCTTGTGCAGGGTTTCACATCTATAAAATTTGATCGCAATAAATTGACTGGAATATGCATGTGCAAAGCACAGAACTTCAGAGAGGTCATAAAGTGAGAAAGGACCCATCTGGCATCTTTTTATGCCTCCACAGAGCACAGATTTCAGCCGTAATGGGTGCTGGATTAAATTATCTCTTGGTCAAATCAGTGGAATAATAAGAAGAAAAACAGGAAACAGGATCAAGTCACCATTTGTCCCTTTGGGTGTTAATTCCAGAAAGCCACAGTGGGAGGATCAGAGTGCTTGGATGCTCTAACCCCTCAAGACAACACCTTTCATTTTAAGTGTAAAGTTCTTCCTTCTCTGGCATCCAACACACAATTATATTGTACTTACCCAGGTGGGAAATTCACTTGCCATCAGCTCCCTCAAAACAACCTGCCTTTCTCCTCCCAAGTGTGTCCTGCAGGAAAATAACATTTGTACTCATGGATTTATCAGTATGACCCACAGCTGAATTTCTCTTGGAGTTTTCTTTTCTTGTCAGGACATGCCAGCATTGTAAATCTCTTGTGAAAATGAAGAGTGCTATTAAAAAGGGATGTTTCATATGGAGTTACCACTGCTCCAACTCGAGTTGTGTTTTCTTATTCTTTCCTGGCCCAAAGGTGTGTTAGCCTGAGATTCCTTAATATCAGTCACGTAATTACTGCTGCTGGAATAACAGGAAACCAATTCAACAGTGCAAAAGGAAGAGAATCTGGGAGAGAAGCAGCTTTTAGGGCACAAACAAAACACTGCCCAGCCCCATCACAGATGCATCGAGGGGCAAATCCAGCATTAGGGTGGGTGACCATTAATCAGCACTGTGAGGGGTCTTATAGGCTGTTGCACTGCACTAAGCAAATGATTCTATATGAAGAAAAGAGTTTGAGTTTACCTTTAAACATCTAAGGAAGCCAAGCTAAACGGTTCTGTGCCCTTTCCATCAGCATTGGCTCAGTGCCAGCACAGGGACACTGGTTGAGCTTTGGAAGTGTTTCTCAAACCCTGTAGCTGTTTCTGCTGGCAGCAAGCCAAATTAGCTCCCTAAAACATTAAGTATTTAAGAAGGAGCACAGAGATGCTCAGTGCTTTTGACAGTATCTTAGCTAGGTGTCAGATGCTGTCTTGGTTTTGAAGGACAGGTGTCTGCCAGGCAAAGCTAAAGCTTCCCTTGGAGCAGAGAATGTAACCCCCCTTCCCGCCAAATTATTATAATTTTGCAATTAGGGGCTTTCAGGCAAACATATGGGAATAGGAGCAACAGTTCTTTACTAGGAATATAAAAAAATACAAATGTAGTAGTACAAAAAAACAAGCAAGCAAGCAAACAAAAGTCCTGGAAAACCCTGACAGGATCAGGGATACAACCTGACACCCTGTTGGTCAGGGTGTTGGAAGCAGTCCAAATAAATCCTCCTGGAGTAACAGATGTGGTTCTGTGGAGTAGAGATGATCCTGTAGAAAAGTCCAGTGGTGGCAAGATGGGTCTGGTCTTCCTCTGGGGTTCCAGTGGAAAAAACAGATCCCTGGTGTTCCTGAGTCTCAGTTTTTATCCAGGTAGGAATGGTTGGCTCCCCCCACACTGGGTGGAGCATCTCACAGTGGGGTGATGTAATGTGTGATGTCATTGGTGAGCCTTCATGGCCCATTATCAGCAGATATCCCCTGGAGGATGGATGGGTGGTGAAGGAGATAAGAAACACTGCCCCACCTGGTTTTAACAGCTGGGCCATTATCAGAAGGCATCAGCCCCCCTCCCCCTGGAGTTACAAGAGATAGAGAAAAACATCAGATGAAATAGAATACACTTTTTTTTGGTTACATAACCCAAGACAGATGCTTCTCTGGCACCTGGGCATGGCTTTTGTTCTTTTGCTTCTGTATTGTTTGTTATTTTCTCATTTATTAAAACCTTTGCTTTACAAAACCCACCTGAAGAGCCATCTCACAATATTATTGAGGCACTCTGGGAAGTTGCAGGTCAACCCTCAAAACCTGATATGTCTTCATGAGGCTTATTACACTCTAGCCATGTGTAAGGCTACATCAGTAGGGCACTGCTCAGCTCCCTTCCACAGCCAGTGCCTTCCCAGAGTTTGGGTAGGTTACAGCAGGTAAGAAAGGGCAGAGCATCAATCTCTGTGTGCAGTGAGAGCTCAGGGAATTTAGGAGCAGCAGTGCTGAGAGGAACAAAAATCAATCCAAGAATCGAAGTCAGTTCAGCTCCCTGCTGTTCAGATCTGTACGTTTTCACTTGGACAAGCACAGAGCTGCCTTGTTCTCCTTTATCCCTGTGGAGTGGAAGGTGATGCCATGCAAATGGACATTTGTATGAGAGCTGGGCCAGAGGCACCCACTGAGTTCAGACTCAAATTCAGCAGGTGTTGACCTGCTGAAAGGGATATGTTGAACTGCTAAAAGGCATCCCTGACTCTCAAGTGGTCCTTATGCAGTCCTCTGAAATCCCTTAAGGAGGTTTACTTCGGGATTAAAAGGTCTTAGTCATGTAGATTAGAGAGAGGTATTTGATCCTTTTCCTCTTTATCTCCACTTCACTCCCAGAGATCTTTCAGTGCCAATCAGGTTGCCCTAACTTGTGTTTGAGCTGGGGCTGTACTGACTGTAATGGCATTGATCTCCCTGCAACCTGCAGCCCTGTTCAGCTCACCCTAAAGCAAATCTTTAAATTTGCTCAGCTGAACGGCCAAACCATGGCAGGGGGGTTGGAACTGGGTGATCTTTAAGGTTCTTTCCAACCCAAAACATTCCACAGTCCTCTGGTTCTCCGACATCCTTCCCTGAGTTATTTTGGACTGTGGGGCTTGTGCTGAACTCAGAGTTTTTGTGGGATGGGAAAGGGCTCTGGTGCAACCTTGAGGCTGCTGAGATCCCAGTGCAGCACTCCTGGAAGGGCCAGGGGCAGAACAAAGCCTCCAGAAGGCTGCTGGCTTTGCTGTTGTGAAGTCAAGCACAGCTCTTTTCTGCCTGCCAACCTCCAGCATTGCCTGGAGACAAGGAGAGAGGACTGTGAGCGAGAGGATAAGGCTGCTGTCTTTGTCTCTGAGAGCTGAACTTCCCTCTCGGAGGGAGAACAGCCAGGGCCTGGCAAAGAACTGTTTAAAAACACAGCACAAAACCAATTAAATGGAAGAGTCCCAGCTGATGAGTCCTTGAAGTACCTCAGCACTGAGAGTGCTCTGCCAGCTTCAAGTGCTCTGAATTGCAGCAGCCACTGGCAATGGCTGGTGAGGCAGCAGGGAACAGTCACAGATGAGATGCGAATGTGGCTGATAGTGCCCCATCAATGACCCCCTCTAATATTTTGATGCCTTTGCTTTAGCAAACCAGGATGCTCAAGGTTTGATGGGGCCCTGATCAAGCCCAGGTTTCACTGGAGATGCCCTGAGTTTCCTCCTGGGCTTTTTGGCCAGGTGGAACATGAGGCTTTATCACAGCTGCGGGTTTGTTGATACTCAGCACAACCAGAAATGTTGGATCTGTCTATACCAGGTGAGAATTGAGCCAAATCCTTCCTGAAAATGTCAGACTTCCCACATTATACACAGACCCACACGTTGGCCTGCCACAAACACTTCAGCTGAGAACAACCCAGTGGATTTAACACACCAGACTCAGAATTAACTCCCAAATCTAACACAGATTTTCGTGTGAGACCCCGTGAGGCTTTGCTTCATCTCTGTGTGCCCTCTATCTCAGCAGAGGAAGTGCCACATCTGGTGCCTTGACCCATCTGGAAATAGTTGTCAGCTCTCTGTATTGCCCAGAAAATCATTTCCTTGAACTGTTAAACACGTGTTACTGTAGTGGATTCATAAATGATACTATGAAATAGTCAAACTTCACTTAAAACTTTGGAATCCAAAGTTAAAAGCAGGAAGTCTGGAGTGTATAAATTATAGTTACACTCACCTGTTTTGGTGTTACCACTTTCTTCGATTTTTATCACCAAAAAAACCCCACCCAAAAACAAAACCAAAAACCTAGGTTTTCCTTTGGAGAGATTTCCAAAATTTAATGTTCATAAGAATCATGAACTTTCTGTTAAGCTCCAGCTCCTTGCAAACCTGTTGAACAGCCCAGGTGTTCTTCAAATTGGATGCAGCTTTCTCAGGAAAGGTCACGAACCTCGCTAATACCTTTATAACCATCCCAGCTTTAGAAAGATTTCTGGGGAAAATTAAGTGCCTAAAGGCTAAACTGTATCCTGTCTCGGAGCTCCCACGTTAAGGTCATATTTAGAGGGTAGAAATTAGCTGTGTCTGTTAGTAGCTCTCTGACCTTAAGCCTTCAACGTAAAATCCTGTAGTTTTTGGCTTAAAATGAATTAGAAAAACACAAAGCAGGTAGTTAAGTGGATAAAATGACAGAGCAGCAGTGGCACACAGATGTTGTTATGTTCCTGCAAAGACTGTCCTTTGCACCCTCCAAGCTGTCTTTTCTTCTCATTCTCCAAAATATGCATTATATTTAACATTAAAATGAGAGCTTCATGCGCCGGGTATCTTTGCCCATCTGTTTCTCCTCCGAAGTGCTCAGTATTTTAGGAAACTAATAAAAATAACAGAGTGCTAAGAGCCAAGTTTCTGCCGAAGGGACTCGTTGTTTTGGAGCTGTGCTGGGAGAACTGGCCCCTTCTCAACGAGGTGCAAATAAAAGTCCACCCTGGGCTGGGTTATGACAATACCCCAGCCTTGCCTGGGAGCCTATAGAGGCAATAAAACTGCTGGCTCAGCCTGCAGGGAGCTTGGGGCCAAAGCTGTGTGCACTGTGCTCCTCCTGAACGCTGCTCTTTGAAGTCTTTGCAGATGATGAGTCTCTAAAACTGCCTTTGGGACTCATCCACTGAAATCACTCAGGGCTTTTTCCATTTCCTCCATCCTCTTTTTTAAGCTGTAAACACATATCCCAGTGTCTCCTTGGGGGATGGAGGGAAGGATTTGGCCTTTTCTGAGCTGTCACTCTCCTCTTACCTCCACACTTGAAGGCGCCTGTGACAGAGGGTTCAGCTGCTGACTGAGGTTGTTTCTGCTCCAGGCTGAGACTTTGGATGTTCCCAGTTGTGGTTCTTCTCTCTGGCTTCTCCCTGCACTTCTGATCCTGGCTCTGCTGCTTCCCTCCCCTCTCCACTCACCTTCTCTCCACCCAAAGCTGTGGTATCACCTCACTGACCTCTTCCCAACCCTGGCACACTTGTCCTCTAAGCACCAAGAGGAGGAGAGCAGATGAGGAAGATGGAGGTGATGACAGGATGGCAGCAACTGGCTCCCTGGACGCCTCTGAGGAGCAACAGGCACCATCAAGGATGTCCTGCTCACTGTCCTCTTGCAATTCTCTCCAAACCCGTGTTTAAGACCTTGACCTTCAACCCTGCCTGTAATTTCCTCTCAAAGGGAGGAGGAGGGACACTGACCTCTTCTTTCTGGTGACACTGACAGGACCCAAGAGAATGGCCTGAAGTGGTGTCAGGGGAGTTTTGGGTTGGATATCAGGAAAAGGTTCTTCCCCCAGGTGTTTGGCAGTGAAGAGGTTCCCCAGGGAATGGGCACAGCCTCAAAGCTCCAGGAGTGTTTGGACAACACTCCCAGGGATGCACAGGACAGGATTATGGGAGTGTCCTGGACAGGGCCAGGAGCTGGACTTGACCTTCTGGACCCTATCCAACTGAGAAGATTCCACATTCTATGCTATCTCCAGCACAAAAGAGCACAGCCTTTATCCTCCATGACCTGGTACAGGTTGTGTTTGGTAGGTGGAGTTGTTCCCAGTGACCCTTTGGGGGAGCAGAGATGCACTTGAATGGGTGTTTCAAATACCTGATTAACCTGCAGGAATGTAGGACTCAGCCTCAGCACAAAGAATCCCATCCAAAGGTCACCAGAGTCGATGAAAAGTCTGACCTGACCCTCAGCTGGGGGAGCTTTGCCAAAAGCCAGAACTGTGCCAGCAAATAAAGATCGCTTATGCCAATTCCTGCCATTCCCACCTTGCTGCTTCCATTAACACTATTTCTTCCCCTCCTTTCCCCACTCCTTCCTCTCCTCTTTCAGCATAAAAACGAGCCTGCCAGACAATGCATTCACAAGTTAACACAGTGCAACAGACTGCGACTACATTAAGAGCAGCTCACAGGCAGGTTTTACATCCAGGCTCCAGGGAACGAGCAGTGAAATAGGAGGATGGAGCTTGGCACCGCTGTGAAGCTGAGCAGCTTCAGCTATAAAAAGAAGCCTTTTACACAGATATATAAAATGGAATAGCATCTGAAAGCTTCTCTGCTTTTGGAGAGAAGGTTAAGCAGCAGCACACGAGCACCAAGCTGGTGAGCAGGCACCTGGGTTGGACATGTGCAGAAGAAAGATGTTCAAAGGCCAGGGCTGCAGGGCTCAGCCTCAAAGCAGCCCTGCAGAGGGTGCACTCAGGCTCAGTGGGGGTTTATCTGGGCAAGAGGGGTCTCAGGTCTGGCTTGCTCCTCGTGGGCAGGTGCTTCACACATGGCTTTCCCTCTGTTGGGGTTTGGAAGCTGTTTCAGGATGAAATGTGATCATATAAACATTTACTGCACTCCTCTAAGCAATTTAATGAGCTGTGGAAACTCTTCGTACGAGCTACAGCTCCAGCAGAGGTGACATTGCCCCAAACCACTCATATTGTCTCAGGGTCCTGGGCCAGGATTTCAAGAGGCTCTGGAAGTGTGAACAGCACAGCAGACAGGGCTTGTCACCCATCACCCATCACCCACCACCCATCACTTCCGAGCATCTGTCAATTCCCTGCTGCCCTGGGTCACAGCCCAGCAGCTCCTGGGAGCAGCATTTCTCACACAGAGTCTGGAGTTTGTGTGGAGACCTCAGGAGTTCAGACCCTCAGCTCCTCGGCTGCAATGAGAATTTTTTCTTCTGGGGTGAAAAAAACCAGGGGCCTTGCTGCCTGAGTTTTTCTCTGCCATCCAACACTGGGTCTTGCTATTTTGTGTTAGTTTAAATTATCCCTTAAATACTTTGCTCTTTCTTTTAGAACTTGCAGTTCTGGGTTGCAATCAGGTCACCTCTCAATCATCTTTCTGACAAACTGAAGAGACTAAGCTCATTAAATCACTTACCAAAAGTGCTTTCCCCAGCCCTCTAATAATCTTACGTATTGCTTCTCCTCCCTGATTAGTTTATCCATATGCTGACACCAAAAGATACCACGTGTGTCGTCGTAGGACACGAAATAAATTGACTCTAATATTTTTCAGAAGGCAGAAGAAAAAGAATGAAGGCTTTATTTACAATTCTTTCAGCTTTTTTTATAACATGCTGCGCTAAAAAGGACACTGTTGGTACATAACGTTTGACACTTCTTAAATCCATTGGTTAAAATACCGACATAGTAAATAACACCTGCAGAGAGGCCTCTTATGGGAAAAGGGCACTGTTTACTTAAAATGTTTTGAGAAAAGCAAAAAGATGTTTTGGGAAGAGAAACTGTTGAAAGGTTTCCCTTGGGAAAGCTAACACAAGCTAAAAATTCTCTCAGGCTCAGAAAATCATGTCCACACACATGAGTCTGACCAGTGCTCCCAGTTAATGGGTTTTTTACTGAACTGCTCCTCTCCCCAAACACCTAAAAGGTCGATCAGACACCTCCCTCCAAACCACACAAACAACTCTCAGCCTGTGCCTACCAGGGCAGACTGAACAGCTCAGATTTATACCCACAAGATTATCTTCAGATAATCTTTTTTTCAGATAATCTTGTTTTCAAAACACTCTGCATTCTCCAAGAGCTACCTGCATTCTTAGAGGCAGCAGATTGCATTTGTCTGCAATAAAAAGACCATTTGCACAAGCCTCGTTGACAAGCAGTCAGAATTGCCCTCTCCAAATGTCTTGTCTTCATTATTATTTATAGGTGCTCCATCACTTTGACACCCACAAATTTTATTGGCTGTGATTGCATATTTACTTTGGGATCATTAATGACACTGTTGATAGTGCTGGGCTCAGAGCCAATCTTGTAAAATGCCAGTAAAGCATCTCAAAAAGTCATTTCATTAGCTACAGGAATGCTGTCACCCTTGTTCTTAATCATTTGAAAGTGTTTCTATGGATAAGAATATCTATTCACAAGATCTATTGCTCATTATTGCCCAAAACATTGCTCAATATTAATTAAAAGCGTTTGAAAGATGCTTTGGAGTATTTATACACAAATCTTTTCAATTTCCCTTGATCAAGTGTCCAACAGCCCCATGTTCAATAAAGCCATGCTGGCACACGGGGAAATTGCATTGTGCCTTCACTAATCAAGTCCCGTATCAGCTTTTCCATAATTCTGCCCAGGGCTGGAAATCCAATAAACTGGCATGTAGTTAACTGGATTATTTGATACTTAAACTTCTAAAATTAGGCCCTTGCTGAGCTGTCAAAAAATGCTGCAACACATGGCATTGAATCCCCAAAAAATGTAACATTTCCAATTGTTTGGGCTTAATCCACTCTCGGAGCTGCTCTGACACAGGGGCTCTGTCAGACTGAGCTGCAGTGGAGCTGCAGGGATTCAATAAAAGATGCTCCCAGCTCCTCAGCCACTTAAACACCTTTAACACAAACCTAACTTTGTTTTTCTACCTATATAATTCTATAATCTGCTCATCACCATAGCAACCAAAATACGATACCCTCAGCATGCCACAAGTAACTGCATTTGGAAGGAATCTTTCCTCTAGAAATGTCCCTGCTTAGCTTTGCATTAATCCCCATGGCCACTCACTTCACACTAACTCTGCAAGCTCAAGGAAGCACAAATGTGTGAACTCACAGCCACAGAAGAGGTTTCAAGAAATATCTGACACTTACCACTTGAATTTATGGATGAGTTAGCCCGCTTCTCTCACTGTGAACAGTTTTGTCTCACAGCTTCAGGGAGCTCTGCTCGCTGCTCAGGACTTACACATTCCCTCTCAAGAGAGCAGAGACACATCTTGGGAAATTAAAAGTGTTTGTGACCTCCTTTCTAAGTTGATTTTTCATTGGGGTGGTTTTTTTTTTTGTGTGTGTTTGTGTGATATTTTAATTTTAATTTTTTTTAAGCAGAAAAATTTCAGCTCTGTAGATAAAGTTCAGAGCTAGAGACAGTACAAAAAAGGAGTTATACTACTATAATTGAATTCCACTCTCCTTAAATCCAGTGTTTGTAGTGTGTTCCATTAGGGTCCTGGGCTCTACTATTTCATGGCCATTATGGCCAAGATTGTCACAGAATAATTTGGATTGAAAGGGACCTGAAAGATCATCCCAAACTCCTGCCATGGTTCCCTGTCCCAGGTTTCTCCAAGCCTTACCCAGCCTGGCCTTGAACATTTCCAGGGATCCAGGGGCAGCCACAGCTTCTCTGGGCAACCAATGCCAGGGCCTCACCATCCTCCAGGTAAAGAAGTTCTTCTTCCTAAAATCCAACCTTAATCTCTCCTCTTTGAGTTTTTAAAACCCTCAGCCTATCATTATCTGCCTCTGTAAAAAGCTGCCCTTATGCTTTTTTATGAGCCCTTTTTAGGTACTGGAAGGCCACAATAATCTCTCCCAGGAACTTTCTCCAGGCTGAACAACCAACTCTCCCACCCTGTCCCCAGAGCAGAGGTGCTCCAGCTCTCAGAGCATCACAAGGACTGAGCATCTCCAGAAGCCACTACCCCCCAAAACCCAGATGAAAACCAAGAGTGGCTGAAAGCAAAGGCTTGGGAAAAAGGAAAGAGGGGAAAAGAAAATCTTTGGAACATATTGCTTCTAAGCTTCTTGATTCAAACTGCAGCTTTTAATGTGGCCTTGAAGCCTTAAGTTTTATTTCCCTGTATTTCAGGCTCTGTGCTGCCCAGGGCTGCAGCTCTGAGCTCACAGTCAGGGTCACTCAGCTCTCTGCACACAGCAGGGACACAAAACAAATCCTTCTCCTGCTGCACACCAAGGACAACTGGGACAAGTTTCAGGCCCAAAAGCACAAACAATGGGGGCTGGAGGGAGGAACAAGAAGGATGGAACTGCATCACTTGGAGCTGTAATTGACCATTAAACCCCAATGTGCAAATGGACCAGAACTTATAAAAGTGTGAGACCTGGTGACTGTTTATCCATTTTGTGTCCATTTTGGGTCCACCTTGGGTGTAGCCCTGTCCAGGCTCTTATCCTGCCCAAGGTGTATAAAAGGCCTTAAAGGCCTTTTAATAAATATTTACTTTATTCTCCAGCTCTGTCCTGTCTTTGTTCCAGGTCAGCCTTCCCAAGGCATCAGCCTCTGCCTAATTAGAGAGGAAAGTGCAAAAATCAGCAGATAACCTTTCAGTGACTCTAAAGGGAGGCAAACAGCACACACATTGCTGGAGTCACAACCAGGATGAGAATCCAGGAAAGGTTCATTTAGGCCCTCACTCCTCTCTCTCAAACATTAAAAGATGCATTTGATCCTACATAAAGAGGCAGAACTGAAAGTCATCCTCTCATCTCTCCCCAGTGTAGACACACCTGGCACACCCACATCCACCAGAAGAAGACAAGTCCCCAGCTAAGCCAAAACACTGCACCAGGAGTTCTCACTCAATGGTATTTCATGGTAGAATTTCAATTCCTGACAGCTGTAAAATATGAATAAAGAGCCTTACACATTGTGTGACAAAGCTGCGAGGATTAGGCAAGCTCTGAGCCATGCCCTGCAGACACCATGCCCTCACCCCAAGCTCTTTATACACAGCCTTTGATCCTGCTTTCAGTACCTCTCCAGCACGCAGTTATATAAATAAATGTCAGCCTGCATGACTGCATAATCATACAGAGCAGGAAGAAGGCACAAAAGCCTTCAGTAAAAGGAACAGAAACTAAATAATTTGCATTAGCTGGAGTGCAGTGAAATATTAAACTGAAAGAAATGGCCTTCAGAAGTTGTAGTCTTGCCCTTTGTGTCAGTCCCTGTGGGTAAGAACACGCTGTAGCCTGGTCTGCATTTTGATTTCTGGGCAAACTGCTGCTTCTTCTTCTTCTGGGCAAACCCAGCCCAGGCCAGTGACCTCCTCTCAAAGGTGGTCCTGGAAACAGCAGCTCTTGGAAAAGGGCAGATCTTTCTGCAGTTCAGAAATCCAGATTGACAGCTGGCTTAAAGTTTGGTGCATAAAATCACAGAATGGTTTGGGCTGGGGATGACCATAAAGATCATCTCATTCCAGTCCCCCAAACTGAACATGTGACCCCAACATTGATTTGTAAGTTTTGAACCACTGTAAACATGGATTAGAGTTCTGAACACTAAAATTATGGCCAAAATGAGACATCCAGCACCATCTGCCATCATTTGGTCAGGAAAGATACCCCAGGTCCTTATTCCTGAGTTTGGAGAGTTCCACAGCTGCCATATTGTGACCCCATTTCTTCCAGCACGTTTTTCCCACAACAGCATCTATAATCCTTCATTGTTACAGCAGTTCTACACTACAACGAGCACTACAAAGGGAAATAATGGGGAAGTAAGAGAAGTTTAAGGAATAAAGGATTTAAAAGAGGGCTATTAAAGGACTCAGGCATATTGCAAGAAGAATTCCAGATGAAATGTGCACAGAAAACAGGGATAAGATGAGGGCAGCAGGTCAGAGTTGCTGTGGGGAGGGGACAAACTGAAGCCCTGGCACAAGGCCGGCTGCTGACATGTGTCAGCATTAACAACCACTTTGTAGAACAAACACCAAAGGGCATCTCCTGGGTTCTGCCTTGCTCATTCCCATCAGCAGGGCACTTTTCCTGTCAGTGTTTCTGTCCATAATGGCCAAACCCTCCTGCTTACTTAGTTCCAGGTCACACCACTGTAGGAAAGCACCCCACACCTGAGCAGGTGTTTCCAAAGAAGGAAAAGGGGTCTCAGTTTTACGCCTGACTTTTAAGGAGAAGCAGCAGAACTTTCTGTTCTTCCCTTATTGAAATGATTCCTGTGCCTGCTGGAAAGTGGCTTCCAGCTAGTCCCGGCTGCCCTGGCTGGGAATCCTTTCAGATCAGGTTAGGCAGTAGCAGGCGGACCGGCCACCACCCCCTGGTGGGTCAGAGCTACACGAGAGCTGTTGGTGAGGCTACGACGAAGGTAAGAAGAAGGAGACTTCGTGGCAAGATGGAGTTTATTGTCACCTGCTCTGCACACAGGCGAGCCACAAGTCCCTCCGCAAGGGGCGGGGTTATGGCTTATAAGGGACCAGGAGAAGGGGGCGGACACAAGAGGGAAAACCAATCAGGGGAGTGGGGATGGAACACAGACAACGAATCGGGAACGAGGGGTGGGGGATTTCCCAGCCTGCTCCAATCCGGGACCGAGTCTCTCCGAAGTCTCTGGAAAAAGGGGAAAGGCTCCCTGGAGAGGGACAGACACTGGGGAACAAAGGTAGGGGATTTCCAAGGTGGGAGATATACCAAGTGGGGAGAAATACAGGGGGGAACTTGGGAAAAACCATTATAGAACAAATTAATATTAACAATAAATAAAAAGATAGAAAACGCACTGCTACACCTTATCACAACTGGCCCAATGCTAGCACAGGGACACTGGTTGGGCTTTAGAAATGTTTCTCAAAACCTGTAGCTGTCTCTACTGGAAGCAAGCCAAATTATTCCTCCTTAATCGTTGTATACTTAAGAAGGAGCACAGAGGTGCTCAGTGCTTTTTAGGGGTACTTTAGCCAATGCAAGAGTTCTCTCTACACTGCGTTCGACTTACATTTCTTTTGTTTGACCCTGTTTGTTACTTTTGTCATTATTAAAACCTTTTCTTTTACAAAGCACATACAGAGAAGTTATCTCACTGTTATTAAGCCACTCTGGGAGGCTGCAGGTCAACCCTCAGACCTGATACATCTTCAGGGGGCTCATCACACTCTGGCCACGTGTAGGACTGTATCCCACCACCATGGACAGAGCCACTGCCCCCCTGGCTCTGGCCCAGCTGGGTGAGAGCTGATTTCACTGAGGGCACATTTCCATGCCAGCACTGACACCCTCCTCCCAACACTGTTTCCCACCCAGAGGCTGCCAGCTTCCTCTGCCAGTGCTCATTCCCACCACCACCAAGCACATGCTGATGGCTTCTTTCACTCCCTTGGGTTCCATCAGAGCGGCTCTCAATCCCAAAATACCACATTTGGTGGTGATTGTGAGCAGGCTGGCACAGGGGACAGCTGGTGGCTGTTCTTCAGAACTGACAGCCACTGTCCACTCCCCCAAACCTGCTCCTGCAGACAGACACCCACCCCTGTCCAAACCAGAGCCTGGGCAGCTCAGGGGCTGTCCCCAACAGTGTCACACGTGGCTGAGATGGCTGAGCACCTCTTCCCCCTATTTTGTGTTTATTTCCTGGCTCAGATCTTTCCATTTGTTAGGTTTGGCTCGATGCCACGCACAGCTGAAGAGCCAAAAAGCCAAGGGCAGAGGGCTGCTATTTCACCTTTGAGAGATGGGAACCGAAGTTACTTTTGGCACTGACTTGAGGCTGCTGTAAAGAATAAAATGGGACCTGGTTGCCTCAGGGCAGTGCCCAGCAGGTTATGGTAATGGGGTTAATTGGGATTACCCAAGCTTGGCTTTAATCAGCACCAGGAACATATTGTTTTCAGGACTTGTTTTGTTGAAGTGTACTTAGAAATTGCATGGTGGGTTTTGATTGTGGTCAGAGCAACTGCAGGGTCCATAAATGAGTAAAAAAAACCAAAAAACAACAACAACAAAAAAAACAACAACAAAAAGAAAAAAACAAAAAAACCAAACAAAAATGAGACAATCTGATCTCTTCAATGTCATCTCAAATTTGCACTGTAAATACAGAACTGCACATAATACTCAAGTCTGATGGAAGAAGAGAATCTGACAAAGTCAGGGATTTTAAATCTTCTGGAGTTTTCCTAATTTCAAGAGCTTTAGTCCCTAAAGAAGTTCAGTCTCCTCCTGCCTTTTGTATAAATTTTAGAAACACAGCAAGTGTTTAAGGTACACATGTGATATTCACAAAGCAGCATGAAGTTTTGTAGATGTTCACACGCTGTGAGAAAGAAATGATAAAGTAATTTAATTTTTTATAAGCTGTCTTCATATCAGGAGACCTCAAAGACAGCCCTCAAGCAAAGGACACCATCTTCTGATTTACACAATCAGAAACTGCAGCACCATTGATTGGTGCAGCATCTCCCACCTTGCTCTTGGAAGAGCCACAAACACAAAGGGTGACTGTGGGGTTGAATTTATTGCTTTAACCATCACCCAACGTGGCCCCTCAGACACCTCCTGGCTACAAAACCTGCACCCCAGCCTCTATCAAACCTGATTTGGGTCTTAGCTGATGGAAACAGCTCCCCAGAACCCACTGGAGCCATATCTAGGTTTGTCAGATGAATAGCAGGCCCTCTATATTTTATGTTAATGTATCCCTGCAATTCCCCACGTCTGTTCTAAGTGTTTCTTAATCTTTTATTACTTTTGCGTCAAGGACTGCAGAATTTTCTGGCTTTGTATAATTTCTCAGACGTCTAAGAACACCAAAACATTCTATTTTAATTCCTCTTTCTTATGGATAAGCATTTAAACCCGTTCCAAATCAGTTAGCCTTACTTTGAGGGCCAATCTCTGAATAAGTAGACTGTGACAAAAACGAGCTCTGCGATCTAAGTGCCACAGATGCCTCCGGGCAGATTTAGACTTAATGACAGACAAACCCAGCTCCAGCCAAATCCATGGCAGCCTGTTTTCATCTCAGCAGTCAGCAGGAATGAAATCCCCCCACTGGAATCTGGGCTGGGGGTGGGACTGGATTTTTTCACTCTTGGAGAAGAAAGATGTGAAAAATCCAAAATATTGAAATCACTTGGGAGTTAAGGTCCACCTTCCACCAGGTGTCTTTATGATCCTTCCCCAGCAAGTTCTAGGTCTAAAACTGTTGTATGGAGGTGGCAGATCCTGGGACAGGTGGCAGGGACTTGTGTCAGTATGCACTGGAGATGTGGGGGGAGAATAATTGACCTTTAGTCCCCCAGATACCTTGTTAATCCTGAACTCCATGTTAATGTTGGAAATGGGCCACGTGTTAGAAAATCCTTGTGTGACCCCAAGAGCCTGAACCACACAGGCAGCCCTGTCAGGAACCTGCTTGCCCACAGTTCCAGACTGTCCATGATTCAGGGGCTTTTTTTCTGTGTTATGTTTGCAATGGTATTCTGGAATATTGGCCCAGAGGGCTGATCCAACTTCTCCTCCGTGGATACCCTGAAGGAAGCACAGTCCTGAGGGGACACATGCAGAAATCAGGCTTAAAAATGTGATTTTCTATGTGAGGAAGAGCCTTCAGTTTTCCCAGCAGGCATGAGTTCCCCATTTCCCCTGCATATAGTAAATTATGCCATATTGCAGGCATTACTGGAATTTCAAAATTGAACAAATTCAATGAATTTTGAAATTGCTGATCTTCTCCTCAGTGCTTTGATTTATGATTAATGGCATTAAAGCTCATGGTATGGGGATTGGAAACAGATCTACCCTGGCTAATGAAGGTGTACCACAATCCATTGGGTTTTAGCATCCTGTTTTATTCTCCAGGTTGGTTTGATCACTCCACAAATTCCATGTTCAGTCAAGGCACTGGGCAGCAGCTTCCAGAGGAAGCCTGTGCTTGTCAACTCACTCCTCCATGAGCTCAGCAGCTACTCTTTCCAGCTGGAAAAATCTGAATTGCTTCCAAACATTTTCCTTCCTGAAATACCAGAAGCAATATAAAAAGTTTACTTTGATGGGCAAGCTTGGATTTCTCAAATCTATCCTTTTCCCTTCTGCAGGTCTTCCCTCTCCCTCACAGGAGATGAAAGCTTAACCCAGAAAGCAGATTCACCCCAGGCAAAGTGGGCTGTGGGAGGAGTACTGTGAGGTGTAGTTAAAAAATTATGAGTGGTTCAGGTGTGCACAGTAGAAATGAGCATTGTGATACAGCCAAATAAATAGCAGCAATAGTAGAAACAACAACAACAACAACAATAATAACAATAATGAAATAACAAATTACTCTTCGTTCTCCCCCAGATGTTTCACAAATGACCTCGCCTTTAACTGGAAGCAATTTCCCTCAATCTCTGATTCCCCTTTGGCTCCTCATGCCAGCATTACATCCAGGTTTTCCGGATATATTGGATTTTTTTACCAGCTGTCACAGGACAGCATCAGGATTTTGCCTTGGGCTGCACATGTGTGTTAGGTAAACCCTGCACACCCAGAGAGATGCCAGAGTGATTGAGGAGGAACTGGACCCATCCCAGCATCAATTATTCATTTGGAGATGGAGACGGAGAATAATTTCACCTCGCTCCAGCCACCTTTGGACTCACATCTTAGACTGCTGGCAGGACTTGACAGGTGCAGTGACAGCAAATGATGCTCAGGTAAAATTCTGCCTGCTTTGGGAAGGCTGTGGAAAGCTATGATTCCTTTCCATGTGGCACATAACTTCTGGGATGTGGTGTGTGTCCTCCTGCACGAGCAAGATGATGAGAAATTTGAGTGAGGGACATGAAGGTGGCTTAGGGTCTACCATCCTGGGGGATGAGATGCATGAGGAGAGCCTGGAAGAGTTTTTCAGCCTGGAGAAGGCCAAGGGGGATCTAAATGACTTCTCTTAACTCTCAAGTAGGGGAAAATAGAGATGAGGAGCCAGACTGCTGAGCAGGGCACAGCAGAGGGACATGAAACAGCATTTACAGAGTGAAGGGAAGGAAATTCCCACCCGAAAAATGAAAACTGATTTTGCCATGACAGTGGTGGAGCATGGGAGCAGAACCTCTGAGAGGATGTGAAACCCCACAGAGTCATGGACTGGTTGGGATTAACAGGGATTTCTCCAGACCTTCTAGCCCAGCCCCTTTTTTTAAGCAGGGTCAGTGACAACAGGTTGCTCAGGACCACGTCCAGATGGGTTTTGAATATTTCCAAAGACAGAGGCTCCACAACCTCTTGAGCCAACTCATTCCAAGGCTCAACCACAATTTTCAACCAACAATCCATCGCTGGAGAGTTTCAGAACTGCACTAAAACCTTGAGCAGCCTGGTCTGGGATAGAAGCCAGCACTGCTCTGGGCAAGATTTTGGGAACAGACAATCAAAGGGTCACTTCTAACCCAAAGGGTTTCATGATTTTCCAAATGATGACCACAGATGTGTCAAGGTTCCAGCTTTATGAATTCAAAAATCCATCAGATAAGACAGTCTCCAGCTAAAATAAAATAAGGCATTTTTATTGCTATGAAAACCCAAAAAAATGCAGAACTAGGAGATTCCTCTACACTCATTCCTGGCAGCAACAGATCAAGAATTAGCTCTGTTTCCCAAATTTCACTCCAGCAACTTCCCCATCATCACCTTGATCCTTAACTTTTCATCCTACTTTTTCTATCAGTTTAAGTTCATGAACTCCAACTTCCCATGTGCCTTTTAGCCTTAAGTGCACGGTATTATTTTTTAAAACCAGAAATGGATGAGAAACATGTGCAAAGTAAAAGAATAATGCAGAGCAGACAGCTGGGGTCCTGCATCTGACGTGTGTCCCACTGTGAGAAACCACCTGGAGGGGTACGTGACCTTAAACTTGTACACATAACCAGGGTAAGGTGGGGTGAACATCTGGATTTGGACTCACCATGACCCAAAAGCACTGGAAAATGGGATTGCTGTGAAAGGTTATGGTAAGTCTTAACCATGAAAAAAGCTTAACTTCTACTTAAAAGCTCTTAATTTTGTCCCTGCTGCCAGCTGCTCTTGGAAGAGTGGCCAGGTGGCCCACACCTGTCTTGTTTGTGCCAGTACCAGAGTATTTCCCAAAAACCACTGATAGAACCAGTCTTTGTATTATTATTGGCTGTTTCCCTCCAGAACAGTTTGGGCTGGAAGGTTAAAGACTCACTTGTTCCACTCCCTGCCATGGGCAGGGACACCTTTCACTATCCCAGGTTGTTCCAAGCCCTGTCCAGCCTGGCCTTGGACACTTTCAGGGATCCAGCAGCAGTCACAGCTTCTCTGGGCACCTGTGCCAGGGTCTGACTACTGAGGAATTTCTTCCTAATACCTCATCTAAACCTCCCCTCTTTCAGTTTAAAGCCATTTCCCCTTGTCCCATCACTCCATGCATGCCTTTGCTCCCTCTCCAGCTGTCCTGGAGCCCCTTTAGGCACTGGAAAGAGCTCTGAAGTCTCCCTGGAGCCTTCTCATCTCCAGGCTGAACCATTCCAACTCTCTCAGCCTCTCCTTGTAGAAAGGTGGAGCTAGTATTCCTTTCTTCTGAGTAATTTTAAAACAAGGACAAGAAATTATACTGACCTCACACATTGTTAGAGCTGGGAATACATCCACTCCCAAAGAACAAACAATTTTAAAAATATATATTTAGGTATGTACTTGGGAGAGAATAGAAATGAAATTCAGAGAAGCTCATTATCACAAGTATATTGACAATGAGGCAGAACTATACACACCTGCTGAAGACAAAGCCACTACATTGATTCTTTTTCCATTTTCTATGTATTTAGCAGCTATTTAACCTTCCTTGCTGAGAGGATGATACCTGGAATTTGCATCATTTCTGTGTCTGTCCGGTACAGTTTGTGGTAGGACTGATTTTTCAGCACCAAGAGCACTGAGGTAACACTGGTCCTTCAATAAGTGCTTCAACAGCTGCTCTTAGAGCTACTTAGAAATTTCAGTGCAATAAATAGCACATTTTCCCTGAAAGCAGAAACCTCATAATTTCCATGCTCATTCAGCCTCAAGGTTTTTCATCCATGCTGGTCAGTTTTACACCCAGCTCTGGTGCCCAGAGTTACCTTGCAAAACCTCCTTTGAAGCGAAAAAGTTGGTAACAACTGAAATAATTAAAAAGATACAAAAAAACCCACCACCACCGCTGCTGCTGGCTGAAGGTCCCTTCCAAAGTGTGTTGCAAAATTTAAGCTCTTCCAGTGAAGGATGAAAACATCCATTAATTCTCCTAATTATGTCAGCATCAGGGGTCTTGCTGAGATGGGGCTTTGTTGCTCAGGTTGCTGTAGTGTCCTTTGGAGATGGTGCCAAAAGAAAAGAGTGAAGGAGAGCGAGACAGGGACAGTTATTCTTGTTTTATACCGGGAGACTCAAGGGGCAAAATGATTAAAAGGCTTCTGCAAAGTGTCACCAAAAAACCTTTCAGGCTGAGAACAGAGTCCAGATGTCTTTGGTCTCTTCAGAGCATAGATGCAGGCTCTTTGTCCTTGGCATCAATCTGGTAAAGCTTTTTAACTCTATTTTTGCTCAAGTCAGACAGAAAATTCCCTCTTTTACAGCCTGAAGCCTCCATACAATACGTGGAAGTGTCTGACAACAGCCACAACACACAGACTGCTCCCCATCACAGCCCCAGCAACATCATCACCCCAGCGCTGCTTCACACACCAGCCACAGCCTCATCTCAAAGTCCTCTTCAGGAAAAAAACACCTTTGCACCCACCCTGTGACCCTCTGATATTTTAGGAGGCCTGGAGTAGCTGAGGAAGGGTTTGTAACTGATTCGGTGCTAATCCTGCCTTTAAATGTGAGCTGCAGTTGAATTAGTGCTGGTAATTTTCTTTCATCTTTATAGTCGTTCTCCACACAGCCTGGAATTTGATCTCCTAAATTTGATCAGAAATTGGTTACCAATTCATCCTTGCAAAAACTATTGGGTTCCCTCTCCATCTTTTTTTTTTTTTTTAATGCAACCTGAGAGCCATCTCATCTCACAGCAGCAAAATTTTACTGAAATTTGAGCTATAACAACCTATTTCTCAGAATTGTACTAAAAATCTGATTTTTTTCTCCCTCATCAGAATGGTTTGAGCAACTATATTCAGAAAAATACCTAATATGTGTCCCTTGATGCAAACCCAGGCATTGATTTTCTACATCTGCGCAAAAGTGACACACCAGCCCTGGAGCAGAATGAGGGTTCATGTGGCATCAAGAAAACTCTGTTTGGCCAAACATTAACATCTCATTGACCACATCCCACCATAAACATGATTGTTTTAAAGTGATACCACAAGTAGTTCCTATTTATTATGTGAGTATGGTAATACTCAATCCAAGATATAAAATATTCAGAAAACACACATTTCTCAATCAGAAATGTCAGGCTTGGGGATGAAACAGCTGAAGGAATTGAAGAAATGAGACATGTCAAGGAGCCTAACCCCAAAAACTCCTCAATTTTTAAAAAAGTCATTCCTCCTTCTCAAAACACTATTGTGCATAAATAGCATTGAGAGAAAAACATTTCAGCCAATGAAAATTGCAACAAGGGTGATGAAGCCTGATGTTTCAAAACATTAAAAAATGTGATTTCTGTAACTCCTAACTTCCCAGGAACAAGTTCTTTATGTTTATGACAGAATTGATGGCAGTTATGCCTCACACAAAAGAAATACTTGAGAGGATGAAATGGTTCTACTCCAAGTGGCTGCTTTCAGTGCAGTGCTTGAAAACAAAACGAGATCCATCAAGACAAAACAGCAAAATTATTACACGGTGATGGAAGTGCATCCAAGTGGTTGTTTGCTATAAAAACCTCCATGCTAATAATGGAATGAAAACATGACATTCTGAGTGAGGCTTTCCACACTGCAGGGCAGCATTCCCACTCCCAGGCCCTTTCCCTGTGTGTGGGTTCAGGTGTTGCTCTTCTGTTTGTTGGGGGGTTGGGATGAACAATGGGTTTTCTGTAGAAGGGCACTATAGCTAATGCCTTGGGATTTTAGATTTTATATTCTTCAGATCCTGTACTGCTTTAGTGTATAACTATGAAACTCCATAGCCTGTCATCTGCTGTTCTCCCATTTTATTCAGACAAAACAATTCCTCTCTGGGCCTGAAACTCAAGGGCACCTCACTGACTCAGGCCCTGAGAGATGTCAACAGCAGTAAATTGAGGGGAGAAAACTTGGAGTAAATGACTTAATTACCTGAAGCTGTAATTGGAGGATTAACCCCCGGTATGTAAATGGACCAAACTTAGGACTGTATGAAAAACTCATGACCACTGGTTCATCTTGGGTGTAGCCCCTCAGAGGCTTTTGACTGCCCAAGGTGTATTTATTGAAGGCCTTTAATAAATACCCACTTTTATTCTCTTAATCTTGTCTGCCCTCTGTTCTAGGCAGCCACTCCAAGGCATCACAGCCTCCCAAACAGCTCTGCCAGGGCACTGTGGGGCACAACCACCTGCAGGAGAAGGGAATACAGGCGACCTCAGTGCTGATAAGTAACAGCTTTGTTAATTACCCAATACAGTCTCACCTCTGATGAGTTACAACTATAGCCAATAAGGATGAATGAGATAAAAGAGGGGCTGAGCTGATGAGAGGAGGAACCTTGAGGAGCATGAAGGAGAGACTCATGAAGAAGGATCCTGAGGAGAGAGAATCACTGCTGTGAGGTCGGTTTGGGTCTGCAGCTGTAGCCTGTTGTTGGAACCTGCAGTCACAGTCTGGCTGGGTAAAAGCTGCAGTCATAGCCTGCAAACTGATCCCTGCAGTCACAGTCTAGCTGGGTAAAAGCCTGCAGTCATAGCCTGCACACTAATCTCTGCAGTAGCAGTCTGCAAACTGATCCTTGCAGTCAGAGTTCAGCAGGAAATACCCAGCAGCCAGAGGCTGCAAGGGAAACCTGCAGTAGGAGCTTGCTGCAGCCAGAGTCAGTGAATGGTTGGAGTTAAGATGCCTAAGCTATGAAGAGGAATAAACCAGGACCCTTTTTATGCTGTGTTTAACAAGAAGTCTGTGCCTCAGCTCACTTTTACCCTCTAATAAGAGGGCTGCTGCAACAACCACCCACCCTCCCCAAGGGTGCAGCTCAGCCTTGGCACCATGTCCAGTGTGTCACAGCCCACCCAAAAATTCCCTCTTTGCAAGCACATCCCAAAGGGCATAACCCAGAGGGACAATTGCTCCAGGCTCCACAGCCACGAGTGACAAGGGCAGTGCGGAGATGGTTTATCCTGAGCACACAGAGGCCAGCTCAGGTGACTGATTCTTCTCTCACACTTGCACATGGGTGCATTCACACTCCTGTTGGCGTGAAAAACAACCTCATGCTGCCACTGGAGGGGAACAGCTCTTTTGTGAAGCCTCCTGTGGCCTCAAAGATGCCAAAAAATCCCCATGCTAGAGCAGGATGGAAAAGAGAGAGAGAAAGAGAACAACAGGTTGTGCTGGGGTAGCCTGTGATCCTTGTAACTCCTAAGCAGGGCTGACCTTCCTGCATCCTGCCCAAGCTCCAGAGAATGAAACGGTGCAGTGTCCATTCCATTCTGCTCCAGCAAGCTGCAGAAACTTAATTTAATAGATTTCTCTTTCTGCACCTGCCTTTCCCTCTTTGTTCTCCCTGAAAGTTATCACAAGGGCGATGGAGAGATATCCAGAGAATGATGTTCTCATGCAGCCCTGAGAACTGTTCCACCAGGGAACCCAAATATTACTTCTAGTCCTCTGTGCCATGCCACAGTTTGAGACAGTGATAAAAAATTACAGCTCTCAAGGAGAGAGATTTTGTGTTTAAGTTAGTGCATTTGAGGCTGGTTTATCCTTGCTTTTATTTTTTCTTTTCAATTGACTCACTTTCCACTTTGTCCAGCTCCCCTTGTGCTCTCTGTGCTCAGCTGCCAGCTGCATGGGGCAGCACTCCCAGTCTGGGCAGTTTTCACACCAAATAACCACACAGCAAGAATGAGAACACAGTTCCTGAGGCACAGGCTGGTTTTTGTGTCAGGCAGCTCCTGCAGCTTCTCACCAGGGCACAGATTGGAAAATCTCCATTGTCCCAGTCTCAATTATTATAAAAAAAGTAGCAGAGAGAAGGTAAATTCTGATAAAGGAGTCAGGAGAGCAGAAAAATTAGCGGCTCTGAGTGATTCATCCTCTCAGACCACTGATGTAATCCTTCCCAAATTCAATTACAGCTAATTAAAAATAATTCTCTCATCTGAGTTGATCACTTGTGGTTCCAAGTTCCAGTTAAATCCTGCTGTAACAGCGACCATAAAATCAAACACTGAGGGAAACTGCAAGGTCTGCTCCCAATGCAAGCAGGGTTAAACCAGAACACACTGAGCTGGCAGCCTGCTGGCACATGGGTTGGAGTAAAGAAAGATGGAATTACAGTCCTGAGTATCCCAGTCCCTCTCCTTTTGCTCTCCCTGTGCCCCCAGCTGAGGCTGACTGGGAGAAGCAGCACTCCAAAAGTGCTGCTGCACTTCACTCACAGCTTCACACAGAACCACATCATCCCATTTGTAAATGAGTGCTGCTCTGGAGAGGGCTTAGAAAGCCCAGCCTTCCTCTTTCCTGCATTCAGTAGGATCAGATCTCACCCAGTTTTAGGAGTTAGGCATCCATATTCTGCTCTCTTTCACTGCACAACAACTCAGGAAGCAGCCACGAGTCATAAAGCACCTCCTTCTCCTTCCTGCCCCGTGGCCAGAAGTGCTGAACTCCTGGGAGTCTCTATTAGCAATTCTTTTATTGTGTTATGTGGATAATAAACCAACTGCTCACACGGCTTCTACTGACAAGAGCAACTACAAGACTTTCAGTAGCAAAACAAAGCTGCTGTTGGCTTTCAAGCTGCCAAGATCAACACAAGGCAGAACAGCAGCGACAGGAAATTTATCATGGAAGGACACGGTTCAGGAGGGAAAACAATATTCTGGTGTTTGCAGCCTCAACCCAAGCAAGACTCGCTAATGACTGACCTTATTAAAGTATTGGAAAATGGATGTTTCATCCCACAGGCTTCAGGACAGAGGCCAGTGATTGTTTTCTGGGTGCATCAGGGCACAGAAATGCTTCTCAAAAATGTGATTTTCCCAGGAGGAGTCATTGTTCTCTGACATCCCTTCTTGAAGGGATCAGAATATGCTGCTAAGAAGACAACCAGAAGGGATCTCCAATCCAAGGAAATAGCACTTCACGGGGGAAATTTCCTCTGGCTCTTGCAGAGAACAATTAAGCATGTTGCACATGATGTAATTATCCACATTTTTACCACCTTTTGTGCCTTAATCACTATTACAGTATGCTTGGCAAGGCATCACTCAGCAGCTCACAATGGCAGCCTTTGCCTGCATTATTTCATTCATTAAATTATGAAAGCAGCCAAAGAAAGCTACAAACACGGGCTCGGGTTTCTGGCCAGCCACAGCCCTCCAAGCACACCCAGCTGACTGCAGGGGCAGGACTATTTACTCATTTTAAATGAATTGCCCTCAATTAGGCTGCACAGCATCTTTTTGGCACATTGCTACAACAGCTGAGAAAATGCAAGTATCAGTCCTTGGGTAGATGCTTTCTTCATTTTTATGGGGTGGTGGTTTTTTTGGTGTTTTGAGATGGGAGGAGAAGGTTCCTGCACACTCTTAGCATGCTGTGTTGTCTTCATCTTGAAGGAGAGACAGAAGTAGTTCACAAGGTTTTAAAAATAATAAAAATAAAAATATTCATTGGGATTTTTAAATCTTCCATCTGTATTATCCTGCTCCGAGCAAGGCTCAGCTTCGAACCTCTCTCAGCTCTGGCAGAGCTCTGCTCTCAGGGCATCTCTGGGGTTCCTCTCCCACACAGGATCTCCTGAGGCTGGAAATGGAGTTGGTCTTCTGCACCTGCCCTGGGCACAGCACTTTTCACAGACTTTCACAGAACCTGGAGGAATGCTAAAGATTTCAGGTCTCTTTCCTGCATCATCTTCCAAATCATGTCATCCTAATAAGGATACTAAGGATTAATAGATAGGAAATAGAGGAAAAAAAACCCACAAAAAACATTAACAAGACAGATGGAGAAGGACTTTTAACAAGGGCATGGAAAAATGGCTTTAAACTGAAGTGGGCAGGTTTAGATTTTAGGAAGAAATTCTTCCCTGTCAGGGTGGGAAGGCCCTAGCACAGAGAAACTATGGCTGCCCAATCCCTGGAAGTGTCCAAGGCCAGGTTGGACAGGGCTTGGAGCAACCTGGGAAAGTGGAAGGTGTCCCTGTCCATGGCAGGGGGTGGGACTGGGTGAATTTAAGATCCCTTCCAACCCAAACCATTCTGTGATTAAGAAAACATTACCTTTCCCAAATTATATAAAAATATTGTTGCATAAATTAGAATAGAGTAGAGTAGAGTAGAGTAGAATAGAATAGAATAGAATAGAATAGAATAGAATAGAATAGAATAGAATAATTTCAGTTGAAGATGATTTACAATGATCATCTAATCCAACTGCCTGGCCAATCCAGGGCTGACCAAAACTCAGGTTAAGGTCAATGTCTGAATTCTTCTTAAACCCTGACAGTCTTGGACCACCAACCACCTCTCTAGGAAGTCTGTTCCAGTGTTTGACAACCCTCTCAGTAAAGAAATGCTTCCTCCTGTTCCATGTAAGCCTCCCCTGGCACAGCTTTGAAGGAGAAATTGTTAGTTTTTCACTAAAGGAATCATAATTCTCTCAAGCACTTGACAGTCCCTGGCACATAAGGCCAGATCAGCTTCTCTCCTGGAATCAGACTCATTCCTCCATCTTCGCTTTGCTGTCAATTTATTACGGTGATGAAAAAAAGGCAATGGAAAGAAATTCAGTCAATGCCAGTGTGATACATAAAGCATCCCAAAAATGAGCCTGAGCCAGAAATATTTTAGTTCTGGAGCACAAGGAAGGAGAAGGTGCCACCTGGCTGCATCTTGCCTACAAAGAAGATACAGTGATCTTACCAAGAGCCCTGGCAGTGGTGAGGTTAGAGGAGATACAACCAGAATTTGGCGACATATTAAGATTTCATGGCTAAATCTTTGACCAGCTTGGTGATATTACAAATATCAAAAATATCAAAATGACATATTTTCACACTTTAGGGAGCAACCTCTGCTGACACCTGATTTGTGACCTAGGAAACAGGAATTAAAAAAGAGCCCACATAATAATATATAATATAATATAATACATATATTATATTATATATATTTAATATATAATAATTTTATTTATATATATATATAATATTATATATATAATATTATATATAAATATATATATATTTACCTCTCCACCATTTTGGTTGTTCAGTAGTTTCACCTTTCCCTCTTTTTGCATATTCAACCACACAAGGGCAGGTCTTCTCATTTTATCTTGCACCCCAAAAGCAGCTGCTTCTTCCACTCTCCACATCCTCAAATCTTCATGGAAAGCTTCCTCTGCTCCTCCCAGACGATATTTTCATAGCAGAAAATCGAATCACAAAATTATTCCACTCATGGTTCCAAAGTGTGCTGAAGTGTGGTATAAATTCACTTCCCAGTAAACAGAGAGGGCACCATCACTGATGTAAACTACAAATGTTTAGACTCAGTTTGATTCTGAGATTGATTGCCAAAACAGAGAGATGCTTGTAAATAAAGAAATTTAACAAATGCTTCCTAATAAATAGTTGAGGGAAAATATCTGCAGTTACTGGTCTGTTAACACTCTACAAGTGATTGATTATGGACTTATGATAATGGTAGTTCATTTTAAGAGCTTCCACAGGGATGTAAATCAGCTTTAATTAAAAGATGATATGAAAAATCACTTGTTGAAATATGAGTTTGTGAATAAAATTCAGTGATAAATTACATGGTTGGTTTAATTGGAAAGAAAGCTCTCTGCCACACTTAATTCAGCTCTATTTATTTTCACATAAATGTATGCACTGGAAGCATTTTAAGGGTAACTCTGGTATGATTTAAGGGAAGGGAAGTCTCAGTCTGTGGCTCAGTAGTGGCACTCAGACAATATGGGGTGATTTACAGGACTTAAAATGGTGCTGAGGAAGCACATCTGAAATATAGCAGCGTGTTCTGAAGGATTTTCATTTTAGCAGGGGAACAGAATTTCTAAAAGGCAACTCTTCTGTTTAAACATTTGGGCTTTAGGAAATCTGAAAACACCAAGAGGTGTTTTTGGTGTGTTTTTATTGGATTTTTTTCTGCTTAATCCTAATCCTACTTCTATGCTAAATGCAGGTACACCAGGGAGCTACCGTAGGCTCTCAGAGAAGCATCTGGTGAATGGGGAGCTGAAAACCCTCTCAGGAAAGAAACGCTTCCTCCTGTTCCATCCAAGCCTCCCCTGGCACAGCTTTCAATGAGAAATTGTTACTTTTTCACTAAGAGAATCATAATTCTCTCAAACACTTGACAGTCCCTGGCACATATGGCCAGATCAGCTTCTCTCCTGGAATCCTTTCGAGATGTAAATTGGAGGACACACGATACAGAGACTTGTCTCTACTGATTACAGAAATCCTGGAATGAAGCAAACCCAGCTCCTTCACTCCCAAAGGAGCTGATTTTTGCCTCTGCTAGAGGGCCTGGGAATTAACCAGCATGGTCAAGCACAGATCATAGAAAGCAGGGAGACAAGTTGGTTAACAGGGTAGACTTGTCCCTCATTAGTATGGCACTCACTCTGGAGTGATTTTTTCCCCAGAAAAGTAAATCAGACTTTTATTGTTAAAATCCCATCAGGGATTGAGTAGTCTTGGATTTGGATCTTGGAAGGATTCTTGTTTTTTGAATTATGTACACTACCTATTTTCTGCAAGTCAATCCTCCTGGGATAACTGGGCATCTAGGACCTGTCATTTTGGCATCCATGTATCTCATACTAAACACAATTTTTCAGTTCGTTCTGTTCTGACTCTGATACCCCAAAAATATTCCTGAGAAAGTATGCAGTCCAATAATGTGGGTAAATAAATCTTTACATGCTTGAGCAGGACTGTTTTTCTGCTTGATTTCTATTGCCATAGCAATTTGCAGTGGGATGGTTGGTACTGAAAAAAACCACTGCTTCAGCAGAGGAGCCGCCACAGCAAACAGCAATAAAAGAGCTGCAATGTCAGTATCTAAAAGTAAAAACATATCAGCACCTTATATGAAAGTGGTCACAGCCTGACAGAGTTCAAGGAGTGTTTGGAAAAAGCTCTCAGGCACAGGGTGGGATTGTTGGGGTGGCTGTGCAGGGACAGGAGTTGGACTCGATGATCCCGATGGATCCCTTCCAACTCAGCTTAATCTGTGATTCTGTGATTCTTACTTCTGTAACAAGCTTAGGGTCTTCCTTTGGGTTCTCCAGAAAAACTGTGGCTGCCCCTGGATCCCTGGAAGTGTCCAAGGACAGGTTGAATGGGGCTTGGAGCAACCTGGGATAATGGGAGGTGTCCTTGCCCATGGCAGGGGGTTGGAATTATCATCTTTCAAGTCCCTTACAACTCAAACCATTCAAGGATTCTATGATCTATTTTACTTGCTGTGGAAATTTTTGCATCTGGGCCTTTATGCTCAAAAAGCAGGAAAAGCCATTTGGAGTTCAACTCTTGGAGGTAAATCCATGATCTGGAGTGCCAAGAGGATAAAATCTTGGGGTTTTTTTAGACTAGATCCATCCAGGTGTGGTCTAGTGAAAAGTGTCCCTAGCCATGGCAGAGGGAGGAAGGAGATGCTCTTCATGGTCCCTTCCAACCCAAACCATTCTGGGATTCCTTTAGCTTTCAGTGGAATATCCTGTTTAGTTGTTTAATTGTTTGGTCTGACCAAAGATGGGTAAGGAAACCAAAATGTGAGCCAAGAAGGTTCAGCTTCATTGATTTTTCACTCCTCTTAAGTAGGACAGTAAGCTCCAGCTGCTCAGTTAGCACAGTGTATCTCATTGGATCCAACTGTTCTTCCAGGCTTCCATTTCCAGGAAATGGGGAGACTGGCACCTCCAGGAGGTGCCTCATCCCACCTTTTTGAGGTACTACCTAGAACAGATGGCACAAGTCCCTCACCAAATCCCACCTTCCTCCTGCACTGGCAAGGCAAACTAGCTCAGCCACCCAAAAATTCAGCACCTTGTTCCAAGTTATAGGATTTCTGTTGCAGGAAGAAATCCATCCAGCTCCCTGAGTCACCTGATAAATTGTGATGTCCTCAACCCACTGGATTCACTTTGCAGGGAAAATGCAGCACCTGCACAGTCCTTAGATCTTACCTTCAGGGAAGAATAAAAGCCCTCTTGGAATAAAAGCCCTCTTGATTTGAAGGCAGGCTGTTTTTTGGTACAGATCTCATGGACATGAAGAAAATCCCATTAGTCTGCCAGCATGCCCATGAAAAGGGGATTCTGAAGTGATTGAACACAATAAAATTGTAACTGTGTGCCTTGGTTTTGAAAGACAGATGTCTGCCAGGGAAAGCTAGAGCATCCCTTGGAATAGAGAATGTAAATCCCCTTCCCTCCAAATTATTATAATTTTGCAATTAGGGGCTTTCAGGCAAAGATATGGGAATAGGAATAACAGTTTCTTTACTAGGAATATTTAAAAAAAAAGAATAGAAATGTAGTAGTATTAAAAAAAAAAAAAGTCAAGCAAGCAAGCAAAAAAAAGTCGTGGTAAAACCCTGACAGGGTCAGGGATACGACCTGACACCCTGTTGGTCAGGGTGTTGGAAGCAGTCCAAATAAATCCTCCTGGAGTGACTGATGTGGTTCTGTGGAGTAGAGATGATCCTGTAGAAAGGGTCCAACTGTGGCGAGAGGGATCCAGTGGTCCAGTCTTCCTCTGGGGTCCAGAGTGGAAGGGCCAGGTGCCTGCTGTTCCTGAGTCTCTGTTTTTATCCAGGTAGGAATGGTTGGCTCCTCCCACTGGGTGGAGCATCTCCCAATGGGATGATGCAATGTGTGATGTCATTGGTGAGCCTTCATGGCCCATTATCAGCAGATCTCCCCCTGGAGGATGGATGGGTGGTGACAGAGATAAGAAACACTGCCCCACCTGGTTTTAATGGCTGGGCCATTATCAGAAGGCATCAGCCCCCCTCCCCCCTGGAGTTACAAGAGATAAAGAAAAAGAAACATCTCAACTGCTTTCAACAGATGAAATAGAATACACTTTTTTTGGTTACATAACCCAAGACATTCTGTTAAACCCACCTGGCTCCAGGATCCCTTTTGATGTGTTGAAAGCAGTGCTAAAGACAGTAAGAAATTTAGCTGGGGGCTGATTTCATTGCAAGGAGAACAAAATGCCACATGTAGGGAGTAACTGGGACCCCTCACTTGCACATCAGGGAGGGACAGAGAAGCCAAAACCCTGCTGTTTGATTTACAACAGCCATTTTGACATTTTACAGTCATGACGAAAGTCAGAAAAATGCTTGAGCGGAATGTAACAATGGCAAGAGACAAATTTCCTATAATTTTGTATTTTACTATTTTGTTTTCCAATATATGCACTTATTCTAGAGTATCCTACTGTTTAGAGAGCCCAAAAGTGCTGCCAGTCAAAATGAAAAAGGACAGAGTGGATCAAATTCAACCCAGGGTCGATACTGCTGGAACAAGCAGTTGTTTTGAATGAGTAGAAGTGGAGAATAAAATAGAAAAAATCCCAAGAAGTTGGTTGGAAATTGAACTCAGCTTGCTGATAAAGGGTTCAGGGAGGTCTTTAAATCATTATTGTGGATCTCCTTACCTGTGTCCTCCCACTTGCCCTACACTTCTCTGGGTACTGAGGGGTTTTATGTTCCAAGCATCTCCAGTTCCCTGTGCTGCTTCCCCGGAACTGGCTGGGCCAGATTCTAAACTGGTTCTTCCCCAGAGACAGCTGAACTTCAGGGAACTGTAGTATAGCTGAACTGTATTTTTCAGGCGTTATTCAAACACTTCCAGTGAGACTTTCCTTTTCAAGACCTGACTTAAATCAAGAAATCTTTGTTTTTGGTAGTGTAGCATCATAAAATTAGGCAATTACTCTTGTAAATCTGTCAGGGCTCTAAGTAATGATCTAATTTAGAGCAGTTAAAATAAAAAAGGCTGGAAAATTCCTCTCTCTGGGGTGCATTGCTTAGAGGAATTAACCTGGGAGAGAGAGATGTGCTGATGAAATCTATTCCATGGGGTGAGTTGGGTCAGCAGGGAAATATCCATGAATATATGGCCAACTTGAAAGGAGAGATCCTTTGGCTGCATGTTGCGGTGTGCTTTGTATTTTCATGTTTTGTTTTTACCTGTTTTTATTATGTAAGTTCTATAATGGTTTTTCCCAAGTTCCCCCTGCACTTCTCCCCATCTGGTACAATCTCCCGCCTGAGAAATTCCCTTTGTTCCCCTCTGTTGCAATATGTTGTCAATCATCTGTTGCTCTCCTTCCAGTGCCTGCCCCCCTCCGGGAAGCCTCTCCCCCTCATTCCAGAGACTTCGGAGAGGCTCGGTCCCGGACTGGAGCAGGCTGGGAATGCCCCACCCCTCGTCTTCCAGTGGTTGTCTGTGTGCCATCCCCATTCCTCTGACTGGTTTTCCCTCTTGTGTCCACCCCTTTTTCCGGTCCCTTACAATCACTGACCCCGCCCCTGGCTCGCTCTCTGCCTCTCAGCCTCCGCCTCGGGCTGGGGCCTCGCTCAGGGCCTGGGCCTGGCTCTGGCCTTGGCCCTCTTAGCTCTCTCTCGCTCTCTTCGTCTCCTCTCTCGCCCCCTCCTTCTCTCTCTCTCCTGGGACGCGTGAGTGCCTGCACCATGGGGTGCATGTGACAATAAACTCTATCTTGCCACGAGGCCTCCTTCTTCTTACCTTCGTCAAGCCACACTAACAGCTCTCGTGCGGCTTCTGAACTACTAAGGAGGTAGTGGCCGGTCTGCTAGCCACTGCCTAACCAGACTCGAAACAATTCCCAGCCAGGGCAGCCGGGATTAGCTGGAAAACCATCTTCAACGGGCACAAGGAATTGTTTCAGCTGCAGTTATCCTCCTTTCCTGCTCCAATTGCACCAAAGCAGAGAGGTTATTGCAAGGAATCAAATTCCTGCCTTCAGCTGTCTAGACAAAGACAGAGACAAAGATTATGGGGAAGACAACACCAGACTGAAAGGACAAGAGGCAACGGACACAAACTGCACCAAGGGGAATTTGGGGAGGAATAAGCTACAGCTTTTTTCAATGTGTGGCTGTGCAGCACTGGGCAGGTGCCTGGAACGTCTGTGAATTCCCCCTGTCCTGGGGAATTTTCAGCACTAAGCTAATAAAATCCTCAGGCCACATGATCTGACTGGGAAGTGCATCCTGCTGGAAACCAAGGTTGGACCAGGGAGCTCCAGAGATCCTTTCCGACCTAAATGGCTTTGTAATTCTAACAAGCAGAGATAATGCTCTGTATTCTGTAATAGTTCTGTAATAATTCTGTAATAATTCTGTAATTCTTAATTTTGTAATTCTGTGCTTCTTACAACCTTGGGAATCAGAGGCAAGGTTGATTCAGGCAGGACCCTTCACTCTATCAAGCTGAAAGCACAGGAACAGGATCTCTCCTGCTGGGACTGTAGAAATCCTTCAGCATCTGAGATGATGTTAACACTGAACCAGAATTTACCAAAACCATGGGTAGAGCAGGTCTTCAGTGACATTTTCTGAGAATCACAGAATGGTTTGCATCAGAAGGGACCTGAAAGATCATCTTGTTCCACCCCCTGCCATGGGCAGGGACTCCTTCCACTATCCCAGGTGCTCCAGTCAGGTCTTGGACACTTCCAGGGATCCACGGGCAGCCACAGCTTCTCTGGAAGCTGTGCCAGGGCCTCACCACCCTCACAGGGAAGAATTTCTTTCCTAATATTTCTTCCTAATATCTCTTTATAATATCCTCATCTAACCCTGCACTCCTTCAGCTCAAGGCCATCCCCCCTTGTCCTGTCCCTACATGCCTCTGTGAAATTTTAGGCTTTAGTATTGTGCTTTCAAATAACTGGAAAGTAATGAAAAATAACTACAAACTCTTTAGAGCAACTTGCACACTCAAACACCCTTCTCCTTATTCCCACCCTTCTGTGGGGTGTCCACTCAACAACTCTGGCCTCAGATCTTGCTGCAAAAGCAGCATCTGACATCACTAAGAGCTTGTCTTTGACAGCAAAGCTGCTGCTGCTGCAGGAAGCTGCCTCCTCCCCCCACCCAGCCCCATGGCTCCACACTGGCAGCCACAGGCATTCCAAAGTGTCCCTATTTTTCACAAGGCAGATGCACAGTTTCCCAGCCAGCTCTACTTGAGAGAGTCCCTATACCTCCCACCATCTGCTCCCTGGGCAACAAACTGTGCAACCTTGTATGAGGAGCTTGGCTTGGTGCCTCCACCAAAAAAAAAAAAAAAAAAAGGAAAAAAAAAGGAAAAAGAGAAAAGGAAAAAAACCCTCCTCCACTTCAGCTAGTTTTAGTATCTATAATTAGCTTCCCTCAAAAAACATGAGCATAAGACCGTAGATATTTTTGATAAAGCTTGAGTGATGATCCTAAAGAGAGCACAGGAATATCTTAGAGCCACAAATGTTTCAAAGCTTCCTTCTGGACGTTTGTAATTTATAACAGGCTTCTAATATGGAAGGCATGCCTTCAAAAGGAAGGGAAACAGGATGAGAAATGCTTGCTAGGGCTGCTGGAAAGGCAGGACACAATTTCCATTGGAATTTTACCTTTCCATTCCCCCCAGTGAAAAATTTTAATGTTTCTCCAGAAGAGCAAATTCCAATACCTTTGATGGCTGGGCAGACCTCAAGGTCTTCATTCAAATGAGATGAACATGTGAAGTAGGAGCAGCCCTCAGGCACAGCACATTTTAAATCCAAATTTTAAGTACCTCTGAATGTTGAAAGAGATTCAAAGTTCAGGGACAGTCTGTTACAGGAGGGAAGAACACAACCGACATTGGCGACAACACAAGTTTGAGATCATAGAATATGAATGCTCTTAACAGCCAAACATTTTAATTGTAGGTTAACTGAAGGGGAAACCTTTGGCCTTACTTCTTCTCCAGAATCTCCATTAAAAATAATTTTTACTTTCCCCTGCAATTTCACTGTACCTAATTTCAGTTGAATGTTCCTGTTGCAATCAACCCCTACTCCATTTCCCAATCCAACGCCACTCCCGGGAATGTTTTCACTGAACAATCCTGTACCACAAACAAAACCTCCCCACACATCTGGAAGGGGGAAGCAGAGGCTCTAACAATTAGACATTATCATTAAACAACATCACTCTAATGAGAGCAGTTGTTCAAAAAAAGGAAGAGCATTGTTAGAGGGGAATAAACACCCCGGGAAACAGAGCAATGAAAAGAAGTGACACTCACGTTAGCAACAACTGTGACCTTGCAGTCATGCTGGAGTAAACAGATATTTGCTCATGCATAAAGATTAGAAGGGAAATGTGCCTCAATAAATAGAGGATTAAACTTTGAGAGCACCCACAAACAAGGGGAGAAAACAGAGAGGCCACAGACACCTCTTTGGAAGCATGTGAGCAGTGCTGTTCTCTGGCCTCCCGTGCTCACAGCCTGCTCCTGGGAAGCCTCTGTAGCTGGAAGCTTCAGCTCTGTGAGGATTTCTCCCACTTAAAATGTGGGGAAAGTGACGGTGAAATGGTAACCTCCAAACCAGGCACCTCTCTCGAGGCTCACTTGTGCAGCAAAACCTGCCTGATCCAGGCTGGTGCAGGAGAGATGGGGATGAGCTGTGAATTCTGCTCCAGCTCAAATAATGTGCTCTTCATGGGTCTCATTAAATTCATTCCTCACTCAAATTCTCTGAATCTTTGTTTTCTAAGGCATGGGTGGAGCTCCTCACCACCAGAATGGTTGTTAAGAAGAGAGAATCCAGTGGAAATGAGGTCTGCTGGGTGCCATTAAAATTTGAGAAGCGAAGCAAGGTTTAGCCAGGCCTGTGCACTGCTGATTTTCTTGCTCCTTCTTTTGAAATATCCAGTATCATAGAAACACAGAATCACAGAATGGTTCAGGTTGGAAGGGACATTAAAAATTATCTAGTTCCAATTCCACTGTCAAGGGCAGGGCCACCTTCCACTGGATCAGTCCTGGGTAGATCTAGTCTAAGCCTCAAGATTTTATCCTCTTGGTACTCCAAAGCATGGATTTAAGTCCAAAAGTTGAACTCCAAACCTGCAGTAAGGTCTGGGTCAGTTAAATCTAATTCTGAGTCAAACATATTTTAGAAGACCATGTGGGAACTTGCCATTCTCCAGAGTTGGGGTGCAAACATAGAGAAAAATTGACTTGTTTTAGATGGCAGCAATGCTGAGGGCTGAAAAAATGGCCAGGACAGCAACCAGAAAAAACAAAACATTTTTTCTTAATATATCTACATATACATGACCACACACACAAGGCCTGCACATTTATGTGTGACTTCAGCCTTATTCCTCAATCCAAACATGAAGCATTTTCAATTATTTTGTAGTTCTGCAGCTCTCAATAAACTGAATTTGTCACACAGCCTGGGTACCAAACCCAAACAAGTTTGTAAGCTGCTGGACTGGAAATCATTCAAATTACTGAGTAACAAAAGGCTGGGATTCCTGCAGAAGCCTGGGACAGAGAGACTTTAGCTTGGCTCCCAGCAAACATCCAGGCATTCCTTTTTTTAGCAGAAGTACTCATAAGAAATTAGTTTGGAGATCTCAGGGGTGCATATTTGAGGCTCCAGAGAGGATCTGTACACACACAAGAATGTGATTCATGCCAGAGCTGCTCATCCAATCAAGGAACGGAAATGCTGCTACTGCTTGTGGTTCATTTACCCAAACGCTCCCAAAATACCACAAAGGAAATTTAGAATAGTTGGGACTACTGTGACAGGGAAGATATTCCAAAAATGCATGATCAAAATTCTAATATTGCAGTAAAACTCCTGTGCTGTTCTCAGAGTGGAATTAAAAAAACCACCAAAGAACAACATTGTGTTAAGTGGGTTCCCAACACCTGCAACTGTTACTGGTAAGAAAAATACAATAATAAAAAAAATAGGTTAAGCATCAGATAAAGATCTGTAAAAATCCTCATTTTGTTAATTCACTGCTGAAAAAATTGCTTAATTCTTGTATTAAATTACATTTCAACTTTAACTAGCCACAAATTTGCTGTGGTATGGAGTAAAAGGCAATATTCTGCTGAAAGTTTCTTTTAATTACTGTTAGAACATGAGGAGACTCGGCTCTCCAAAAAAAGCCTCTGGAAAAATGAAACCATGAATCAGGAGCTCTCCCTAGTGTTTCAATATCAGACTGCAGTGAGGAGCTAAAAATCCTTCCTATTTTACTTGGCGTTTTCATAAATAATTTTAGCTGTGCACCTTGTCTGTATAAAAGCCTAAAAATTCCTTACCTAAGCTCTGATTTCTTTCTGTTAGTATTTAAAAAAATGCTTCCTCATCTGGCTCTCCCATTTTACAACAAAATGGACATACTAGAGTGTTTTGATGCACATTTTGGCATCAATTAATTAATATCAAATCAGTAAATTACAGTTTATTTTGCAGGCTCCAAGGACAGCAGCATTATGGACAATCCTTAATAAACTGTTTTTTAGAGGATTTACTCTAAGACACAAGATAGAAGAAAGGAGAGGGGAAAAAGCAAGAGCTAAAAATCTGAAGCATTTCATGTGGAATTTATACAAAATTCTCAATTCATTCATGACCTGGTTTTTAGAAATGAGTCCATTTACATAAATACAGCCCACATGCAGCTGTCTTTCTAATTTTTCTTCCTCTTCGTGCCTTTTAAATTTTAATTCCCAATAAAATAACACATTTTAGGCAGACAGGTCAATGCCAGGGCATGTAGGGGCTAAAAAAGGGGGAATGACTTTAAGCTGAAAGAGGGCAGGGATAGATTGGATGTTAGAGAGAAATTGTTCCCTGTGAGGGTGGGGAGGCCTTGGACAGAGTGCCCAGAGAAACTGGAGTTGTCCCATCCCTTGAAGTGTCCAAGGCCAGGCTGGACAGGGCTTGGAGCAGCCTGAGACAGTGGAAGGTGTCCCTGCCCATGGCAGGGGCTGGAAGGATCTTAAAAGTTTCTTCCAATCCAACCCAACCCAACTGTCTTGGTATAGGAAGACAGGTGTCTGCCCTGGAAAGCCAGCTCTTCCCCTGAAATGGAGAATGTAAACCCCCTTCCTTCAAATTATTATAATTTTGAAATTAAGGGGTTCTCAGGCAAAGATATGGGAATAGGAATAACAGTTGTTTACTAGGAATATTAAAAATAAAAATGTAGTAGCAAAAAGAAAAAAAAAAACAACAAACCAAACAAACAGGCAAAAGAAAACACTGACAGGGTCAGAACACAACCTGACACCCTGTTGGTCAGGGTGTTGGGAGCAGTCCAATCAAGTCCTCCTGCAGTGACAGATGTGCTTCTGTTGGAGCACAGATGATCCTGTACAAGGGTGCAGTTTTCCTCTGAAGGTCCAGTGGTGCTGAGATGGGTCTGGTCTTCCTCTGGGAATCCAGTGCAAACAGGCTGCCCTGGTTCTGACTCTCAGGTTTTATCCAGGCAGGAATGCTTGGCTCCTCCCCCTGGGTGGAGCATCTCCCCATGGGATGATGGAATTGTATCAGCCATGCAGTGAGCCTGGATGGCCCCTGAACAGCAGATATCCCCTGGAGGGAGGGTGGGTTGTAGAAGAGATAAAGAACACTGGTTTTAACAGCTGGTTTTAACAGCTGCCCATTAACAGAAAGACACTGCTCCCTTCCCCCTGGAGTCATGAGGACAGGTCATAGAAGAGAAAAACACCTCCCCAACCAGTTTCAAGTAATAGAATACAAACTTTTGGTTACATCTTCCGTTGCAACCCAAGACCAACCAACCCAACCCAACCCATTCTGTCATTCTGGGATTCCATGATCATGCACTCCAGCCTAGAGAAAAAAAAAATTAAAACCCAAAAATAGACCCACGGTTTTTACACCGCCCATCTCCTGTAAATTGGCAAAGTGACCCTCTTCAGGAACAGGACAGAAAGTACCAGGAGGAGTGGGACAGCAAACACTTCAATTCCAATAGAATTGTGAACTGGGCTGCAAATTGTGAGAGAACAGGAAAACAATGAAGTATAAAGCCTTTGAAAACTACAAAAAGAGCCTTGAAAATGACAGTCGGAAAAGCTTTTTAAGCATAGATGTAAAATCTTCTGCAGTTTGCTCACTGCTGAGAGAAAAAAAAAACATAGGCATTGGGAACATTGCCCACAGCAGGTGAATTTCTTAATAGTCAGAAAGTGGTTGGACATTTTTGGGGAAGAAGAGAGTGTCTCTTGCAGCATGCAGAGCGCTGAACAGCCACCCTGCAGAGATGGTGGGGGAACATTGGCACTTACCTGAGACAAAACTGCTCCAAAGATGCAGGAAATTTGTGCTTTCCCTTAGAAAAGGGACAATAGGATGGCACCAGGAAGAAAAACACTCAGTGTGCCAATGCCTCCATGTTACCGTGTATAAACCAAACATAATAGCAACAACTTGGCATAAGGTGATGATAATTCATATCTGAATTCAAAACCCACAGGAAAAGGAAAAGCTTGAGATAGACTTAGAAATTTGAGGGCAAAACTTTGGGAGGTAGAGGCCTTTGGTTCATTCTTGACAGTGTTTTGATGCACATTTTGGTGTCAATTAATTAATATCAAATCAGTAAATTACAGTTTATTTTTGCAGGCTCCAAGGACAGCAGCATTTATCATGGCAATCCTTAGCAAACAGTTAATGAGGAATTTACTCTATTGCTTAAGACACAGGAGAAAAGAAAGGAAGGGGAAGAAAAGCAACAGCTAAAAATCTGAAGCATTTCATATGGGATTTATAAGAAAGTCTCAATTCACTCATGACCTGTGACTAAGGCAGGTCATTGCTCCCTCTTAAGTCCTTCTTAAAAACCCCTCTGAAAGGAAAAGAAAGAAAGAAAAAAAAAAGGATATAAATCTCAGATCAAAATCTCTCATTTCTGTCTAATTCAGAACAATTGGACACTGTAAGAAGTGATGCTCAAGGATAAAGGTTTACAGAGGCGATATAAGAGCAAGGCTAGTCCAGAGTGGGGGCCTGACAGATCCCATCAAAGCCAGCAAAAGCATGATGGGGACAAAGAAACATTCTGCTGACAATGGTATGCACAGAGAAAGAAAACATCTCCTGTATTCTTCTGATTCACATTCTTGTATTAAACACATCTTGTATCTTGAGGGAGAAAATCTTAAAAGAGAAAAAGGATGTTTGAAATCTGAATTGACAGCCAGAGCGTGTGTTGTGTCCCTCTAATTTATTCTGCATTTTGTTTATTTCTCAGTCTATGTGCCAAAAGATGTTAATATTTACTGCTGGATTGGAGTTAATTATTTTTCTGACAACAGTGCCAGTTCCTGTGTAAACACCAAAATACACTCTTGATTTTCCATGCAGCCACGTTGGCTGGAGATAATTCAGTAGCAGTGAAATCTTCCCACAAACTTTCTGTGGATCTTTGAGGGGCAGAATGTTGTAGAAAAAGAGAATTATGTGAGCCACCAAACTCAGAGTGCTTCTGCTGAGGTCTGTAAGAAGTTGGGGCACTGGGATGAGGTTTAGCCAGATGAACAGACCATGAAAGACTACTGGACACAACATCAGAAACTGCTGAATGAAAATTGGAAAAGTGGAGAAATAGCACTGTGAAGGATGGTTGGATTTCTGTGAGACCCTCAGCAGACATCAGGGCAGTCACCCATAAGACAGGATGGAATAAAAACGGGGAGAATACAAGAGGAACAGGCTGTCAGCTACCATGGGAGGGTTGCACAAAGAAAGAGCAGCAAATCCTGCTGTGCAGCTGCTGTGGGAATGCTCCAAGCCCAGCCCCGCTGTGCAGCTGCATTGATTCCATATTTCCAATAGGATAATGGCCAACACTCGTTCATAACTCTTTTCCAAGCATTAAGGTGAGACTATGGTCTCTGCCTCCTGCTCCCTAACACCTTGCATTAGCAAATAGTCCCAGAGATTCTGACTAAATTAGCTTTAAACTATTTAAAAGGCAATGTTCACATGGATATGACAACCTGATATTAGGAAACTAATAACAGCTTTGTACCCAAAAGACACACATGCCATTACTCACAGGCTATAGTTAACAGTGATTCAGGATTCCAGTAGCTCCTTAACAACAGGGCTCAGGAAGAACAAGGCATCCATCATATTCCTACTTGAAATACTACAACATTATTATAAATTACACAGCTGCCTCCTCTCAAGGCCTTGGATGCAATTATAAAGCTCAGTGGTGGGCAAGTACATATTGTATGTTTTCATTTCTTCTAAGAAATCTAATTTTTACCTGTGTTTCAGAACTTTTCTGTAATAGAAATCTGAGATTCCCATTAAACCCGTCCTCCTTCACCAGAGGAGTGAGACAAAAAGATGGATGAAGCTCCAGATTGAAACAATGCCACAGCTCAGAGTTTATGAGTTATACAAACGATGGTGATGCTGTATTTCAAACTGTGTCTGGCAGTTCTGTGATTACTTGCTCACTGTTTGTTATTCTGAAATACTCAGAACTGCACAGAGAAACAGCCAAGGCTACCAGGGTTTTGAAGGGTTTTTGAAGGCTTGTCCTTTGTTCCCAATCCTCTTTAAACTCATGGGGAGGGAAGAATGGGGAAAAAAAAAGCCTGGTATGCTTTTTCTTTTTTACAGAATGAAACAGCTTTTTAATCCAGCATCCAAACAGTTCCTAAGGAAATATTAACCAAACCACACTGGAGGAATCCAAGCCAACATGACAGTTATCAAAACATGTCTTTTGTTTTAATAATAGGGTCTAAAATAACAAGGGCAATAATAATAATAATAGTAATAATGGCTTTAAGCTAAAGCTGCTGGGAGAGGGAAACCTCAATCCATCCCATTCGTCACATCCAACAGAAGATGCTCAGTGTCTGGAGAGGGATCACAGTCAGCAGGGGAGCACCTGAAGAGCAGGACAATGGAATTCCAGTCACTCCAGACAGTGAGGCTTCATCAGGGATCCTGCTTAGTTGTGACTGCCCCTGGATCCCTGGAAGTGTCCAAGGCCAGACTGGACAGGGCTTGGAGCAACCTGGGATAGTGGAAGATGTCCCTGCCCATTGCTGAGGTGGCACTGGATGGGCTTTAAGGTCCCTTCCAACCCAACCCAACCCATTCTGTGATTCAACACTGACTAAACAATACACATCAAGATAAACTGAATCCCTGTGTGGCCCAGGCAGATCCTGCTGGTTTCAGTCAGCACAGCAGCAGAAAGTTACCTGGATATTGAAGCGTTCAGAGTGGGAGGTATTTCAGTATTTTTTCCCTTATTTTTCACGTCTTGTTGTGACAGGCTAATTTTTGCAGCACTGATTTACAGCAGCACTCCCGAGCAGCAAAGCAGTGTAACAGCTTTGAAGCATCAGCTTAATATCTCATCCTTGAAAAGCTTTATGAAATGTCTTGCCATTGTTGTTTTACTCCTCCAGTCATTTCTACCTTTGATTTCCAACACTTAAATGAAGGTAGGTCTGATAAACACAGGCAACAAGATAGCACTTGGAAAATCTTCTCTTTAAATGACATTCTCTGGAGAGAGATGCCAGAGCAGGCTCCCAGGGCTGGGACTGCAGCAGCCTCAAACAAGCAAATTGTGCTCTGCTTGAATTGCTAGAGAATTATGTATGTTTGCATGAAGATGGTATGGGAAAAGAAAAGTGTGGAAGAACCCTTGAGGCAAGGAATCCCATAAGCTAATTCCAGTTCAGCACTGCAATTGGATCCCCTCCAGGGCAATGACAATGACCAGGAAATGCTGAGCACAGAAAGCGCAAATTTTGGACTGAGAGCAGTTAACTCACCTATACCCAAAATGGGTCTGCAATTCTTCAGGATGAGATGCAACCCCAAAACTTCTCAAAGAACCTATACAGGAAAGATGCTGCTTTGGATTTAGGCTCAAGTGGTGCTTGGAAAACAGTACAAGTGGAATCACTGGAAAAGCTGTTTTCAAGTGGTGCTCACAACAAAATTGGGTTGCTGTAGAAAAGAGATCATCAGTGAAAAAAGCACAAGAGAAAAAAAAAATGTGAAGAAATGGAACAATGTAGAAACAAGGTTATTAGACAAGAAAATGATGAAAAGAACAGCTCCAAAAGCAGGAACTGTCACATCTATAAACACACTAAAAACTACACAGAATACTGGGTTAGAAGGCCAGATAAAACATGGACAAAAGGGAGAAAAGAAAAAAGAAAATCCAATTAATTTTTGCTTGGCTCGACAAGGAGTTTAGGAGTCTGAAGGAAAAGGTCAGAATTTAAAGAAGTGGAAAGCTTGCCCATGTGCAGAGAGCAGGAAATCACAAAACATGGCAGGTCAAAGCTAAACAAGAAATTAAGAGGATGGAAATGAATTTGAACAGCACCTTACAGTGGGCACTCAACTTCATGGTAAGAAGTTCTTGAAAAGCATGAAAGCAGGAGGCCAGCTAAGGAATCACCAGGCATGCTTGATGGAGAAAATGTAGCAAAAACACTCAGTGATTTCTTTACTGGGCTCTTGTGACACAGACCTTGGGGGGATTCCCACGTTTCTGACATTCTTTGGAGTGAATCAAGAAATATTGGACCAAATCAAAGCTGCCAATAAACCCCCAGAACTGATTCTCTGATTCTCATTCTCTGCAATGTGAACCTGCAAAGCTGCTGGCAAGGGCAGGTCACCCACCCCCAAAACACCTTCCTTCTTTTCATTCTTTTTTTTCAGTGTATCAGCAGTAATTTCCTGTATTCTTGGTCACAGTCAGCACAAACTACTGTACATTTTTAAATAAAATGTACAATTGCAAAACTCAAATGGAATTTTTTCTAATCAATACCTTCACTAATGAGCCAAGTTCAAACTAAATGCATCATTTTGCTCAAACTCAAATTCTATAAATGGAAGGGAGTGTCACAGCCTTCAAGAGCTTAAGTACCACTTTAAAAGACTGTCAATTATTTAATAGAGATTCTCCCCTAGTACAATGTTGCCAATCTATGTCTTGCATCCAAGGTTAATTTAAGGCTTAAAATGGAGCATTTCAAGTACTGTTGCATTAAATAATAAAGAACAAGGAGAAAATTATTCATGTGAATAAAGAACATGAATCACAGAGGAGAGAAAATTATATCTATAAAATGTAGACATGCAAAGATCAATCCTTTATATGAGATGACACAAAGGAAGGAAACTTAAATTGTAGGGTGAAACTATAGCTACATTTTAAGCAGCAAAGAATCTGGCTCACCACAGATTCTGGTCCAATCATTCAAGGTGCTACCAAACCATCCAGAAAACCTCTGTAAATCCACTCAGGTGGATTTTTTACTGTCAAAACACAATCTGTGAATCATAGAATCCCCTGAGTTGGAAGGGACCCACAGAATGTCGAAGTCCAGCTCCCAAAGATCTCAAATGACCGAGAACACACCCAAAGAACACACACCAACACTTCCAAGTTCCACAGGAGAACCCACCTCTGTGACAATTAGACAAAGGAAGGTCAGTCCCAAGGCAATTCCAGGGAACACAGGCATCACAGAGTCATGGAATGGTTTAGAAGGGACTTTTAAAACTCATTTAGTCCAACCCACTTGTCATGATCAGGGACATCTTCAACCAGATAAGGCTGATCTTGTTCAGCCTGACCTCAGATGTTTCCTGGGATGGGGCATCCATTGCTCTCTGTTCCAGCGTCTCTCATGAGGCCTCAAGGGGCACTTTCATCCTCTTTCCAAAGGCCTTCCAGAGGCTGGCCAAGAATCAAGCCACTTATCTGCCCACATTAGTGGTGATCAGGACTCCAAATCATTTCAGAGCTCCTGCCTTGAGGTCTGGAACCTGGATGTGGTGCCAGGGCTAGATGACAAAGAACCACCTCCCTGTCCAGGGAGATTTGCTGCTTTCCCTGGCCTTGCATCAGGGATGCTGAGGAGAAGCTGCCAAGCTCATCCAGCCCTTGGGCACTTGCTGCTCCTTCACATGGGTCAAGGGAGACCACGAGAACATCAACACGAGAGACCTGAACGACTGAAGCTCTGTGATAGATCACAGGGTGCAACAAAGGAATTTAGAAACGCTGCCAAGGCACATGGAGATGGTGACAGAAAAGCCAGAGCTCACCCACAGCTCATGTTTGCAAAGATTTTAAGGGCTCAAAGAAGTGCTGCTTCCCTCATAGCCATGACTGGGATCATAGCAAGGCTGCTGTGAAAAAGCACCTTCGAACACTTGTGGGCATCCAGGGAGGTCCTCAGCCGCTGAGGTGAAAAATAAATGCTTCAGCTGCTTCAAAAAGAGCCTAAAAGTTTTACCCAGAAACCCACAAACTGCTCAGGTTCCCTTCAGTTTGTGAGGAAATGATGAAATGAGTCCTCCCAGAACAGATTTGTGAGTGCATGAAGGAAATGGTGGTGATTGGGAATAGTCTATGGGAGAGGACGTGGAGGTCTCAGTAGTCAGCAAGTGATGTGTCCTGGCAGCAAAGGCAGTTGACAACACCCAAAAGGAGCATGGCTGTTAAGTGAGGAAAAAGACCTGAGGGGAATTCTTCACCCCCTTGGCTCTGAGGGGTTTAGATCACACTAGGTCACGTCCCCCTGACGTCACACACATTTTTGGTACCCCAGTAGAAGGCAAATATGGAGGTCAGGAGTTAGAAGGGGCTGGCAGTGTGCAGCCAGGGCTGGCCAGCGTGTCTGTCTTTGTGCTCGAGGTCAGTGCAGTCTGTCCTGAGTCCTCATTAAGCTTTATTTCTAACTACTGTCTCAGGGGAGTTACTCTCTGTTCTGTGGCTCTGTGTATATTCAGAGGTCTGACTCATCTGTTTCTTTCTCATGCTTTTAACTCATTTCCCCCACAACTCCTTTGAACAAGCTAAGTGATGACAAAAAAGAGACAGGCAATAGAAAAAGAAACAACTATGGACCAAAAAAAAAAATGTTTTGGCAACAAGGTGATCAACCAACTTTCTTGTTCCTCACCACAAATACCAGCCAACTCCTTTCCTGTACAAATCAGCCACCCTCCAACCCCACTATTTACAAAAATGCCTTTTGTTCACAAAAGGTTGCTGGATTTCAGATTTAAATTTCTTTTAATACATTTCACTTTCTGCCAATGAAATGTTCTGCATTTCCACAAAAAACCCCACAGGAACATTAACTAGACAAATAAAGATGACCTTAAACAGAGTATAAAACATCAAGCTTAAGTGCAATTATGTTCTCCCAAGCCCACAGCAGAGAACAAAGGAGTCGACAAACTGCAGTACACACCTAGCTGTGTACAATTATACAAACTATACATAATTACTTTTGTTCTAATTGCTTTGCATTAGTATCAGGCTTTATTGTATTCCAAATTCTCTAGCAAAAAGTCAGCCAACTACAGGTGCCTCTTAAAAGCCAGAGCTATTACACTCACTGAGAGTTACCCACTCTGGGAAATAATGCTATTTACAAATACCACAATGCTCAAAGAAAAATTCAGGAGTCTTTCCATTTGCTAAATTGCTGGAACTGTCAAATTACTGGAAGCACCTCCCTTAGCCCCTAACCAGAAGAATGTTTTTGGAGTGCACATGATCAGTAGCTGGTGATGCTGAACCAGCCCAATGGTCCTACAGCTGCAGCTGCTGTGGGACAGGAGGTGAACTCCATGTGCCTGCCATGACTGCCACCCACAGGGACCCTGGAGCTGGGATGGGGACACTTGTGAGCTCCAGGACTGATTAAAACCAGAAAACCACAAGGCAGCCCCAGCTCCTGTTGATTGACAGACCTGCACAGACAGGAGTGCCACGTCCCTGGAGGGTGGTTGTTCAGCAGCCCTTTGCTCAGACAGAGATTAGGGATTTGTGGGAAATGTGCCTCAGGAATCCCTCTGCAGCAGCTGGGAAACTGCAGCAGGTGAGATGCAGCTGATGGGTTTATAAAAAAAGTGATTTTTTTTCTCAGGGAAACCATTGCAAGCTGGTTTCTTGTCTGTGGATTACAAAGCATTGTGCTGCCAATTTGGATTTGCTGCACTGGAGGGGGCTGTCACTGACATCAAGGAGAATAATCAAGTCTTAGGACTGTTATAAATGGAGATCTGTATGTCTAATTCAACAAACCACAAAGTTAAATTTTTAGCAGCAATTTTAATTGAGACGAAATACAATTTTAATTGAGATGATATACAATATACAAGATGATATGAGATGATATACAATGATTAATTGAGTATAATTTTGGTTCTGATAAAGCATAAGCAAAACCGACTGGGGTATGGGGGAGTTTCTCATCCTGCCTCACGTACAAAGCAGGATTACCTCAAACAAAACTTATATACAAAATTCTCATACATATTCATCAATATTTCTAGTAAATGTCTTCTTATTTTCAATTCTAAAAATCTACATCACTATTCTTCATGGTGCATGCTTCTATTGTTGCTAGGGGGTCTTCTGCCTTCTTTCAGTGGTCTTTGGGATGAAGGCTCCTCATCTTCATCACTGTCTTTTGAACAACCCCATTAATTGCACATGCATACTAAGCATTGCGTTATATAACTAAACATTGTTCCAAAAACAAGCCCTATTGAAAGCACAACTTAGGTTCCACACCTGGACTAATTCCAAGTTTGTTCATCTCAAGGCCGAACAACAATTTTTAGGTCTCACTTATCTCCCTACTACATCTTGTATTCTGCTTTCCCATGTAGCATCTACAAAGGGCCCATCTGCTTTCTGACCCTTAATTTCCTAGGTAATTACAATTTCATTGGCACAAATAATTTCTATTTATCACAGGACCACAGGGATGAGGTGGGCAGGCATCCTTGTGCCTCAAGAGCATCACACCTCAGCAGATGCTGCTACTCAATGCGACGAAAAACCATTCTGAAGGCCTTGGGGAAAGGGAATCTCAGAGAATGGGAATCTCATCTCCAAAAAGTCCTGCAGGTGGTTAATACAAAGCCTGTAATCCACCACAGCAGCTATGCAGAAAGCTGAACACCTCAGACTCAGCTTAACGTGGCAAAAGGCTCAGTTCTGATGGCAAGCTGCACAACCTGGCCTCCAGAAGGGCCTTCCCAGGGGCAGGGATGCAGCTTGCAGGGCTGGAGGCTGTAAGAAGCAGGGGGCCTCAGCCCTGAGATAAATGAAACAACACCAGGAAGACCCACTGTACTCCAAAACTTATATCAGACAAGTCACTGAGCTTAACAAAACACCAAGAATTATTTAAGGAACTATGAAGGGCAAAGGACAGAGCAATCCAGCTCAGGTACACTACAGTAGGAGCTCCAGCCTGTACCTGACACGATGGAGCAGCAACCACTGTAATACCTCAAACTCTGACTGATCATCTGTTCATCAGAGGGATTTGGATGGATGCAAGGCTTGGAAAGGTTTTCCAGGCTGTGTACAACTATTGGATGTGGGTGAGGTAAAAGAAAGAGCCAGACACACATCAGAGGGCTCAGTTAAAAGTGTGAGACAGAACAGCCAGGAGCTACAGCAGGAGAAATTTGAAACAGACAGGGAAAATTACCGACATAAGAGTGGCCAGAATTTGGAAGAGGTTGGCCAGGCTGTGGAATCCCAACACTCAGGGGCACAGGGAACTTTAATCAGCTCCCCGGGCCAAAATATCAGCTTTGATCACATTTTATTACTGCCTAATGTAGGTACTGCCTAATGTAGATTCTTTTTAGGCTTAAAATGAAAGGCTCAGCTGATGAATCTTCCACCCTGTATACTGCCAGTGTGAGAGACTCAGCTTAACATAGCAGCTGCAATATTTTTTCTTTTTTTTTTCTTTTTTTTCCTTTGTTTTGTTTTGTTTTGTTTGTTTTTTACAGTTTTACTTAGAGTGCTGCTTTACTAAAGGCATGTGCATGGTTAAAGTTGCATTGGCACAGGAGTGTTCAGCTGCAGGTAACTATGTATAATTCTTAAAAATAAAGAAAGAAATCACCACAAATCTGCTCCTTATCGCAGAGCTGTACATTCCTTATTGAAATATTTTTATTATTATTTTTATTATTATAATTAATTTATTAACATAATGTAATATGCTATTAGTATATTGTATTATATTGTATTATATTGCATTATATTGTATTACATTGTATTATGCTATATTATATATAGTATAAAATAGAATACTATACTATAATATTCATATTACATAAATTATAGAATAGAACATAATATAAAATATATTATAATATAATATATATTATATAAATGATAAATGATACAATATGATATGATATAATATATACTATACTATATACTATAACATAATAGAATATAACATAATATAACATACTATACTATACTGTAATACAATATACTATACTATACTATACTATAATATAATATATAATTTAAGTTTTTTTCAAATTTATATTTATTTTTATATTTATATTTATATTTATTTTTATATTTATTTTTATTTTATTTTATTTTATTTTATTTTATTTTATTAATTTAATTTAATTTAATTTAATTTAATTTTTTTCCCCCGTTCGCTACAGCTTCCCTCCATCCCAAATCTCCGTCCGGCTTCCTTCCTTCCTTCCTTCCTTCCTCCCTCCCTCCCTCCCCAGGGGGAGGAGTTCTCCCCGCTTCCGATGACATGGTACCCACGGCACCGTCCCTGCGGGCTCCGTCCCGGTGCGGCCACCGCGGGCAGCGGCGATGCCGCCGCGCTGCCATGGCCTGAGCAGCAGCCCCGCACCCCAAACCCGCTTTTTTGGGGCTAAAACATGGACAACGCCTTCGTGGAAGAAGTGGCCGCATCACTGGTGAGAGAGTTTCTCAGTAGAAAGGTAAACTTGGCGTCGATTTCTGAGCCCCGGTGGGGATGATGGCACGGGGGAAAAGGGAAGGGCCGGGGGAATCGAGGGGTGCTGGGGGATTTATCCAGCCTGAAATCAGCGGGATGGGAAGGGTGGGAAGCTCTGGGGTGAGCAGCGGGACTACATCTCCCACAGTGCCCTTTTATTCCCGGCCATGGAGCTGCTTCCTCCTGCTCAGGGGAAGCCCATCCTTACCCACACACGCCTGCGAGACTGGAAATTAAATCAAAAAAAGCACTTTCAGTTTGGTTTTTCTTGTTGTTTGCAGGGGGTTTTCAATTATTTCTATTTTTTTCTTTTTTCCTTCATGAATTGCCTGTTTTATTGTTGTCCTTCTGTTTGCAAGAGGCATACAAAGCCTGTTTTTTGGTTTTTTTTTTTAATTTAGGCAAAAGGTAACACGTTTTAGAGAAAATGGTAACATGCATTTACCCCCCAGTTTTCAATAATAACTCAGCAGAAAACTCTTTTTTTGCGGGGGGAAGGGAATTGAGATAAAGGGAGGAAAGAGGCCATTGTACCTGTCACAGATTTAATACTATAAAGTGAATTTTGGACTACACAGGGATGCAGGGAGTGTGGGATTGAGCAGACTGGAAACCACCTTCACAATTCCATGTAGCAGCACCCATTACTTTGTATTTATGTTCAATCCTTAGGAAATATTGCTGATGTTAGACCCCCCGTGTCAGGAATGAGTAGTCTTATATCAGAAATTAAACAGCCACTGACTCATTAAGAGTTACACAAAACTCAGTCTCATGTTTTGCATCCCATCTCCAAATTCACATTTTCAAAACAAGGGGCACTGATAATCCTTTGTGCTTCTGCTTCCCCCAGATCTTTCATACACATCAGAGCCTACAGGGATGATGATTCTTTATTTACCACAACTTGCCCTTAATTTCATAAATCTGAGCCAGACACTCTGTCAGCAGAAAAAGAAACCCTTTGTTGTGACAATAAATCTCCACAGAAGGAATCAAGGCTTTCTGTCTCAAAATAGTAGCTTTGTGTTGTACCACTTAAATTAGTTTGGCATCCAACTCACAATTAATCAGTCTCCCCCAGAGAGTGAGATGACCACAGATTTTGTCTCAGAGGTGCCCATGGGTGCTGATCACAGATTAAAAGTCGAAGTTTGAAGACCCCAAACCAGATATGACTGATTTCCAACCTGAGGCTGGCTGGAATAACTTCAGCTCAGGACCTTTCATGCAGACCATCAGTCTTGGGAGGCTGTTCAGCAGCTGAGGTCTTCTGCAACAGAGGTTTTTGTTTTGCTGTGTTCATCAATTTCCACCTCACGTACCCACCTTAATTATTTTCACATCTGTGGACAGCTGTAATTCAAGATTGTGCCATTACAGCCCAGGCTCTGAGGGTTACCTGGTTACAAACTGCTGCCATCCACAAGTTTCATGTCACACCCAATGAAACTGAGAGTAAAAGCTTTGGGGTCTGACACTTTCCCTTCTCAGGGTTTGAAGAAAACCATCTCCACCATGGACCGGGAGCTTCCCCGCTCTGCGCTCAGCATCAACAACAGGAATGAGCTCCGCAATGTCCTGCACCTGCACTCCCTGTACAAACACAACAAGGTGAGGGAATGCATGGCACAGTGTGGAGGTACCCTTGCCTGCCCGTTTCCTTTTGCAGCTTTGAAAATGACACTTGTAGAATTTGTTATCCTTGGAAATGCAATATGAACAGCTCACTTGAACTCGTAACGAGGCACATCAACGCTGTTGGTATCTTCATATAAGTCCATAAATGCCACTTCAGAAAACCCTCTCCCAGTGCAGAAAAGGTGCATTCTAGCACAGTTGCCACACTCTGGAATATTTAGCTAAAATGGGAGTCAGAAATCACTGTGACAGGTTGATTTTTTGTGTCGTGCTTCATTCACTTAACACAGCAGCACCTTTGAGCTCTTGACATTCTTCAGCTCCCATCTTCCAGTTCCCTGGGTTGTTTCTCAGTCCTCCTGGGATACACCCACAGGTAGCTCTGGGAAACAGTTAAAATGTTCGGCTGCTGTGCAGTGTAAAAATAATGCCCTGCAGCCAGACTAACACAGCATTTCAATAGTCACCTGTGACAGCTCTGGTTTCTTTTTTCCTCTGCCAAGGTCAGGATGAAAGACATGGGAAATGCCAAGCTCGAGTACAGACAGGGAATGTTTATTATCTCTTATCTATTTACAGTATTTATTTATGGTTTTGACCCAGTAATGACTGTCCAAGGCCCACAATGCAGACCTTTTTCACCCAATTACAGAAAACCACCCAAACCCATGAAAAAAACAGAAGAAGATGGTGAAGAAGGACAAAGGCAATGCCCAAAATCCTTCATCTTAACTCATATGTATTATTATACACTAAAACCCCAAATCCTAAGTTTTTAGGACTCCAACAGTCACCAAAAACTTTATTTCTCTTTTTGGCCAGGCAAAGGAGAACCCACTGAAAACACTGCTGGAAATCATTACTAATTATTTCCTGGAGCACCGTGGGACTTCCAGGAGCTCTGGTTCCAGCTCTGCTCTGTCAGCTCCTCAGAGTAAGAGCTCAGCATCCCACCCACCCGACCTCCTGGATGAGGATCATGGGAATGTCAGTGCTCTGGATGAAAGCAAAACTCAGGCCTCCAGGTACAGTGTGATTTATTTCTCTTTGCCCTGTGTATTCACTTATTTTTCTTAGTGAAGGGAAATAATGTTAAATGTTTTATCATTTATATTTTGAGCTTGACTTTCTTAGTTATCCTCATAACACAAAGCTTAACTTTCCAGATTATTAAAATCTCCTGTGCAGGCCACCCTTCAAAAATGATCCTTTATGTTCTCTGCCAATTATGAAGACTGATAACCTTAATTGCATCTTTCAGTCACTGAAGCACATGGAAATAGGAGATTTCATGCTTTTTACATTGGAAATGCTCAAATTGAAGCAGGTTTGGAGATGAAACAAACCACCTGTCCTCAAACTAGAGGTATATTCATGCCTTATGTAGGCAAGAGCAAGTTTTATTGTCTTAAATTCAGACTTTGCAGAATACCTTAAAATAGCGTGTAACCAAGTTTTTCATATATTGGTGCCTCAAAGAGGATTAACAGCCCTGTACTTCAGTAGAAAGCTTTCAAAATGGGCACGGAAGTGTAACTCAGCTTCCCAGCCTCCACCCTCAGGGAATTAATCAGGTTTTGTTCTTCATCCTAAATGCAACATGCTCAAAGCAGCCAAGTCTGAGTATCAGTGCATGAAAAAAAACCCCATGAAGTCATTTCTTATTAGGGAAGAAAGCCAAGATGTTTTAAGTTCAGCTCAGAAGCGACACTTGAAAAGGAGGCAGTGCAAAGGATTTTTTCCTCTTTTCTTTTTTTTCCTCTCTTTTTTTTTTTTCCAATCCCTTTTTCTTTTCTTTTCGTGGATTTCTCCTACAGAGGAGTCCCCAGCACAGCTCTGGGAGGGCACAGCAGCACCCAGCAGTGCTAACCTTGGAAGGGACCTTAAAAATCATCTCATTCCATCCCTCTGCCATGGGCAGGGACACCTTCCACTATCCCAGGTTGTTCCAAGCCCTGTCCAACCTGGCCTTGGACACTGTCAGGGATCCAGGGGCAGCCACAGCTTCTCTGGGCACCCTATGCCAGGGCCTCCCCACCATGACAGGGAAGAATTTCTTCCCAATATCTAATGTAAATTTCCCCTCTTTCAGTTTGAACTCTTTTTTACATCAAAATTAGTAAGCATGGGATTGTGTTTACCCATATTATAACCAATTGTGACTTATAATAATGATGCTGAAATAATGTCCTCAAGTCCTGCATCCAGATGTTTAGGTGAAAAGGGACTGCATTTGATTACTATTTTGAGATAAAATGTAACTTATTTTGACAGCAATGCTTTAATTAGCTGGTTTTATTAATTCACTTGTGCATTACTTTGTTGTTTCACGTTTTTCCTCTTTCTTCCCTCTAGGTACGATGGTGAGAATCCACTGGATAAAATCCCTCCCCCCAGAAAACATCAACACAGGAGTGATAAATGCCATGGCAGTAATGTACCCAGTGCTTGGGACAAGAAGTTAAAAGACAGTCGAGAGGATTTAAAAGCAGCTGCAATTTCTGAGGAGCTGAAATCCACAGGGAAGGAGAAGTCAAGGCCCAGGTCTGGTCTCATTGCCAGAGGAATGATGGCTGGACCAGTTGCAAGTCCACCAGAGGTGATTCCCAACACTTTACAAAATATTTGGCTTGCCCCATGGATTTTCTATCCATGCTGGGATAAAAATCACTTGCAAATAATGTTCAAATGGCTTCTGCATGTTAATCCATTAAATCTGCAGGCTGAAAAGAAGTGGTAAGTTAGGGAAATTGTTCTTCATTCAGAGTTTCAGATATAACCACTGCAGGCAACCACCTCCTGCATGTCTGTGATCTCAGGTTGCTGAATTCCTTTATAAATCTTTCCCATTCTTGAAACCTCTTGACAGATTTGGTTTTCCTTTTTCCTATGAAAATTGCTTTGTTACCTTCACAGTATCTGTTTTACTCTGGTTTTTCCAAGACCCCATGTCTAGTCAGTAGTAGTTTGGAACTGAAAATTGCATTCAGTTTGAAATATGTTTCTGAATTATCAAATCAGACCATATTTCATCAAAAAGTGCTTTGAAAGCACAGTCAAAAAATTCTTGCCTATTTTTTTTCCCTTTATGCTTCTTTTATATAATGACAGGGACTTTTCCAATGTAAAATTAAGCTTGTAATAAGGAGAAATTAAAATATTTAACTATGACATTTAGGTAGTACTGAAGAACATATGGAAATTCAATGAATTCGTTGGATTTTATATCTGTGATTTAGAAGTAAAGACTAGATACCTGTAGTGGTAGATACCAGTAAAATATCTTATATGTCTTGATTTCCTGAGCTGGATACAATCCCAAAATTAAGCTCTTAGGAGGTAATTTGTTGTTGTTCTTGGTAAAACCATGGAAAACATATTTTGCTGGTAGGTAGGTAATTGGTAGTTTGACCAATACTGGTCAAATTTTAAGTGGAAATGTTTGTCTTATTTTATTACTGATTTTTTAAAAAATCTGATTTACTCTCTAAGCTGTTTCCTAGAAATAAATGAATAGGTTAGCTCAGAAATCAGTGCTAGAGCTTTCCTTTGCTTTTTTGTGTTTATTTAAAGATGGTAAATTTTTAATCTGTGGCTTTCATGGCACTTATTTCCAGGATCCCCAAAAAAGGAGGCTTTCCAGGCGATCCACGAGCATCAGCAACCCAGCACAGCCCAGGGGTGAGGAGCAGGAGGAGCACGACACTGATCTGCAGGAAAGCAAAGCATCTCCAGCAAAATCCAACGTGGAATTTGCATCAAAGCCTGTGTTCAGCTCACACACCAGTTCTGCCTCTGAAAAGCCAAGGAACAGCCCCAAAGATCCAGATGACTTTTTTTCCAAGCTGCTGTCTGACAGAGAGAAGGCCAAGACAGAAGAAAGAAAATCTCTTCCAAGCTCTGGTGCAGACAGCAGTGAAAAAAGCCTTAAAGTGAGTGCCTCTCACAGACATTCAGGGGCTGGGAGAGAAAAGAAGGAAAGGTCCCTCAAGAAAAGTGAGAGTCGGTTGTCAGGACACAGGTGAGAGTATTTCTGGGAGTATTATGCTAAAACAGCAAAATTTATTATTATTGCATGTACAACATATTCATTATTTTGCATATACAGATTATTATTATTATTATTATTATTATTGTTGTTGTTGTTGTTATTGTTATATTTTTATTATTGTTCTGCTCTATTTCAAGATATAAAAGTTTTAGAAGTGTCTCCCTCTGAGAGCTCCAAATACATATTTTTGGCTTTTCTCTCTCTTATGTTCTTAATTGATTTTTTTTTAAATTTTATTTTTTCTGGGTAAAATTTAGGAATAGGGGAAGCGTGGCATTTCTTTATTTATACACTAAAACTGCAGCCAGATTTCTTAAAATTATTACTGCTATTTTGTTTTCCAGTTTAATTTCTTATTGACATACCATGTGTGGAGACCCTTTTGGGAAGGAGGCAATTATACATTAGGTCTTTCCACATTTATAAGTTAGGGGCTGTGGGAATTATCAAACTGGGGATCTGCTGGAGCTGCAGATAGGCCACGAGTGGCACTGGCTTCCTATCTGGAACCAAAAATTAAAATTTAAAAGAACTGCCAACATTCCACAGTGCATTGGCTTATTTAATTTGTAAAAGATTAATCTATAATAGGCCAAAGTACCACAGTTTAAAGTCTTAAAACTCTGGTTTCACACAGCTTGACTGAGCCTGTAAGGCAGTGCTGCCCCATCACTTCATCCTTTCCACTCTCAGGATGTTTTTTTTTACATCACACTTGGCGTTAGTTGAGGTAGAGAAGAGAGCTTCAGTAGCCTTTGGCAGCTCCCCAGGAAAGCTGAGACAATTGAGTGTATTCCTGATTTTGGATAATCAGTTTTGAATGTGTAGTTCATTATGGATGAGCCTCAGAGGCATGGATGGAATTCCCTGGGAAGACTGTTGCAAAAAAACCCAGTAAAAAGTCAGGTTCAAACCTCACTGATGTCATTGTAGGACATGAAATAAGGATTGATTCTGATGCCTCAGGGTTTGGGGTTTCAGTATCTTGTTCTCACAGGGTGATAGGGGCAGGGTAGTTTGGGTTTCTCCACGGGATTTCAGGCATCAATTCAAGTAAATTCTCAGAAAGCAAAGAGAAAAGAAGGCTTTATTTACAATTCGTCCTGATCTTTTATAAGGTACCTTGATACAAAAGAAATATGATTGGTGCATAGGAACGACACCTCTCTAATTCTGTTGGTTTAATTACAGAAATAGAAAACAGCACTTGGAGAGAGAGGTTGTCATGAGAAAGGAATATAGTTTACTTAGAATGTTAGGAGAAAAGGTGGTTACTTACATGAAGTTATTTTGAGAAAACTCTTAAAAGGTTTCCCCTGGGAAAGAGCTAGTGATTGTTAGCAAGCTAAAAATTCTTTCAGGCTCAGAAAATCATGTCCACACACTTGTTAATGGCTGGGTCCCACAAGGGGGTCACAACAATCCCAGCCAGCACCTCAGGCTTGGGAAGAGTGGCTGGAAAGACTCCTGGTGGGAAAGGGCCCGGGTGTTGAGTTCTCATTGCGTTTTCATTGAAGACTATGGTGATGGGTAGTTGTAAAAGCAAAGTCTTTTGTTGCATGGCTAAATCAGCCTCATGGAGGCAGAGTTGTTACAGTTTGTGCCAGCAAAGTCCTCACGTCCCAGGCAGCAGCAGCAATAACGTTTTATCAGCAGCAGTAGAGGCAGCAGGAGCAGCGACAGGGCCCGTGTTCAGTGTGCCCTCAGCACTTTATTGATAGCAGTCACAGCAGGAGCAACAACAGCAGCATTTGTGGGTTTTTGTGAGTCTCTGTGTGTGTGTGTGTGTGCATTCTCAAAGTAGTGCATTTTATTCTATTTTTGGCCAATCAGGTAGAAACATGAGTCCAGTATTGCCTTGTTGGGCCTACCCTAAGATGAGAAGGATGTGCGACAATATTCGTAATTCTTACACAAATTCTACACATACAGCTCTGTCTGTTCTATCTAACAATGTTTTAGCAAGGCTACATTATTTCATTATGTCTAGAGTTTATCTGTCTTTGCAAAAGGCAAAAGTTTCAAACTCAGTTTTAGGTCCTTTTCTTTACTAGCTACTTCAGTCTCTATTTAAAACTAAATCTGCATTTCCACCTCATGTCTGTGTGGATTTATGTATATTAGTTTTTCTGAAGGTTCTAATTCAGTCCTCACGTTTCTGGGCACTCCTGTGTGGATTTGGCCCAGGGGGATTCATACTCCAACACCTGGGGGTGCTGGTGACAGTGGCTGAACGTGGGGCAGAGTGTGGCCAGATGGACAAGAAGGCCAATGGCACCTGGCCTGGGTCAGCAATGTGGTGGCAGCAGGGATTGTCCCCTGTACTCAACACTGCTGAGGCCACACCTCAAATCCTGGAGTCACTTCTGGGCCCCTCATGACAAGAAAGACATTGAGGGGCTGGAGCGAGTCCAGAGAAGGGAACAGAGCTGGGGAAGGCTCTGGAGCACCAGGAGAGGCTGAGGGAGCTGGGAAAGGGGCTCAGCCTGGAGAAAAGGAGGCTCAGGGGGGACCTTGTGGCTCTGCACAGCTCCCTTGCAGGAGGGAACAGCTGGGGGGAGCTGAGACTCCATTATTTTTATGCAGGGAAAAGCCCTTTCTTTATTCACATAACTTATTTTATACAGTTTTCACAGACCTTGTGTGCAGCTTTAATTGGTTAATAGTTTTCTTGCTAATTACTCTATTGGTTAGTAAAAGGTATTTTACTTGTCTATCCAATCTCTCTATTGTGGGATTATTTACATATATTCTTTACTGATTCTCATGGGACAAATCCCTTGTTATTGCAGGAGCTTTTGTCTTTCAACCCAAGAATAGGTTGTTATGCTAATGACTTTTCATACCAAGATTGGTTTTGCATGGGAACTTGCAAATTACTTAGAAGAAGTGACAGGCAAACTTTGGCAATTTAGCAGAGCAAGCCTGATTTCATGAGGCCTTTCTTTTATAATTCTTTTACCTGTCACAACAGAGGGGGTCAGGTTCTGCTCCCAGGGAACAGGAACAGGAGGAGAGGGCTCAAGCTGTGTCAGGGGAGATTTAATTAGATATTAGGGAAGATTTCTTCACTGAAATGATGGTCAGGCATTGGAACAGGCTGCTCAGGGCAGGGATGGGGTCACCAGCCCTGAAAGTGTTCAAAAGCTGTGTGGATGTGACACCTGGGGACGGAGTTTGCTAGTGAACATGGCAGTGCTGGGTTACTGTTTGGACTCCATAATCTGAGAGATCTTTTCCAACCTAAACCCCTCTGTAATTCTGTGGTTCACTCAGATGTATTTGGACACGCTGACCCTTCCCAACCTTTGGCAGGAAGGGCTGCAAAGGAGAAGCTGGGCTGGAAGGGGGGGTGACGCTCTGGGCAACGTGCTGCCATCCTGTCTGTGCTCCATCCCTGCAGGGAGGGATTGGAATCAGGGATTGGAAACAATTGCCTTCTTTCAAAGAGCTGGTTTGGTCTCAGCAAGAGCAGGAGAGGGAGCCCTTTCCTCAGCAGAGCCTGTTTCCAGAGCAGCACAGGTTCACTCCTGCCAGGCAATGTGAGCTGCAGCCAGCAGAGCATTTGAATCCGTGCTGAGCTCTGAGCTCCTGGAAACACCCACAGAATCCAGCAGGGCTGCTGAGACTCCTGGAGTCCAATGGGAGGTGATGCCTTGGGAAGGCTGAGCTGAAACAGAGACTTGACAGAGCTAGAGATAAAGCAGATATTTATTGAAAGGCCTTAAGGATGCACCTTGGGCAGGACAAGAGCCTGGCCAGGGCTACACCCAAGGTGGGCACAAAATGGACAAACGGTTACGAGGTCTCACACTTTTCCAAGTTGTGGTCCATTTGCAGATTGGGGTTTAATTGTCCAATCACAACCCCAGGTTATGAAGTCCCATCCTTCTTGTTTTCTCCCTTCAGCCCACCACAGTTTATGTTTTTGGGCCTGAAAACTTGTAACCTTTGTCCTTGGTGTGCAACAGGAGAAGGATTTGTTTTGTGTCCCTGCTGTGTGCAGAGAGCTGAGTGACCCTGACTGTGAGCTCAGAGCTGCAGCCCTGGGCAGCACAGAGCCTGAAACACAGGGAAATAAACTTAAAGCATCAAAGGAATAGATACTCCAAATAAACACCCACTATGTAAGGTCTGGCTCTTGCAAGACTTTTATTTCCCTTCAGCCAAATCCTGCTGTGTTTGGGAGCCCTGCAGGTTTTGACCAAAGTGATTGAGTGTTTTAAAGAATGAAAAATTACCATGTAGGAGTGGGTATTTGGATCCTCTTCCATTCTCTGTTACCTGAAATAAATGCTAATCTAAGTATTTAGAAGAGCAGGAATAACCGCAGCTGGTTCATTCACAGGATCTGCAATTCTGGTTTTGTTTTCCATAGAAAGCTAAAGATAAATCTTGTTTTGCCTTCCTATTTTACTTTTTGATTCTCTTTTCTCCCATGCCAAAAGTGCTGTTACAGCATGCAAGCTGAAGGCATCCTGTGCAAACACATGAAGAAAAATTGGAAGTAAAACTACTGCCAAGCTTTAAAAGAATACCTGGCCATCAGAATATCCTAGGGAAATGCAGATGCTCAGCATTTTGACTCACACCTTTTAATGAAAGCAATTACAGGGGTCAATGATGGTTCTTTATTGTCATAACAGTATTTTTTTGCCAAGTCACAAAGGGTTATTTCATAAAAAAATATAACATGCTGTAGAGTTTGCATACCTACCCAGATTCTACAGGTGGGGTTTTTTTAGATTTTTTTTTTAATTAATCCATGAGGAAAGCAATATATAGGTGGCAGCAGATCTTCATTTATCCTCAGCTGTAAGCTGACAGCAGCCAATTTAATTTCTCAATTCACAGAATCCCACAGCACCAGGTTGGAGGAGACCTCAAGGATCACCTGGTCCACCCTTCCTTGGCACAGTCTAGACAAGGTGACCCAGCAGCCTGTCCAGCCAAATCTTAAAAGTGCCCAGGGTTTGGGAATTCAACACTTTTCCCTGGGGGATGGTTCCAATGGCTGATTGTTCTCTTGAGAAATTTTCCTCTTGTCTCCAATTGGAATATCCCCTGGAGTAACTTGTTTCCATGGACCCTTGTCTTTTCCATATGATTCCTTGGAAAAAGGGAGTCTCCCTCTTATTTGGAGCCAAGCTTTAAGTGCTGGGGTGTGGTGATGTTGTGCAAGCAGTGCACACACGTTTATACAGGAGCATGTCAGTAATTCCCCCATGTTCCTTCACAGCAATTTTATTTAACTTAACAAATTAAAAATGACATTTATGTCTCAGTGCCACTTCAGTGGAGAATTTGGAATCCCTTTCAGGCCATTTTGATGCTGTTGTTCATTGTTCATCTTCACAGGAGTATTCCCTTTTTTTTTGTTGAGTCCCTGTTCCTCTCAGTTGTGTGCAAGGCCAATTAAAATGTGGATTATTCACTACTTCTTTTTTTTATGGTGTTATTTTTAAGAGATTTTGAAGGGAATAAAAACCTAAATTTAAAAGTATCCAGTCTAAGTGACTGATCCAAGATTCGACCTAAAAATTTCTGTTTCTATGGCTTCTTAAGATTCTTAGGAACCTGGGAAAGATGATGTTGAGGGAACATAACTCAGGTCACAGGGAGCAAATTAATAAAGACTTTTCTGAGTCTTTTATCCTGGATAGAGCCTTGAATGGCAGCAAGGAAAGGTTCTCTGCTTCCTTTAATGTCTTGAGGTAGGGTTGGGCCAGGTGACCTCTAAATCATCCTGTGATTCTCCTTGGTGCTGAATCCCCTACTGGAGGGGAATATTTATCATCAACCTCAGCACACAGAATAAAGAATGAGTGGAATGGAATTCGTGATCTTTGGAAACTGTAAAAAAATAAATGGGTGTTGAAGTTGATGACTGTCCTTTCTTTAAAGACTTTCTATTGCTTTTCTGGAAAAAAAGCCACGATGAATAATGACTTTTTTGGGAAGGTTACATGGGGTTAGAAGGTCAAGATTTCCCCATTTCACTGCTTGAGCAAACAGAACTGGGGAAAGGCAAGAAAAACCCACTTCAGATCAGTTGAGAAACAGTTCTTTTGTTTTGACTGCAGAGATGTGCTGCAATTGTTGCTCCTGCAGCACCTGAAGTGTTTTCCTAATTTTCCATTAAGTCTGTCAGTGCAAAGTGTGGTGGTTATGTGGAAACCCTCCAGTTGTCAGCTGAATAAATAATTTTGGGTGAGTAAATCCGAGCTGGCAGTTCTGCAGTGGGGTGGAACCACCATTTGCTGAGTTAGATGGGCAGATTTGGTTTGTGCAGCTCCATTTCTCTTCTGGTAGTTACAAAGAAGAACATGTGATGCTTGAAATTCTGGTTTTCACATCTAAAGCCAACCAACTTCCCTCCCCCAGTTCCAAGAAAAACAGCGTCAAATTAGAGCACTGAAACCAGAAAAAAAAAAAAAGGGGTAAAACTGGACCAAGAGAACAAAAGGACTTTGCAATCAGGACCTGGAGTTAAGGATATTTCCTGGGAACTCCAAGGGAATGGCTCAGAATCAGAAAGGCACAAAGAATTGGGACTATCGTGACGCCAGAACAAAAATTTCCTGCTGCCATTAGCGAGCAGAGGGATGCAGCAGTGAATCCCATTGTCCAGAGGCAGGGAGGTGTGCAGTTCCAGGAGCAGGGAGGATAATTGATTCTGCACTCATCCTTCCATTGTGAACAATCCCCTGAATTACCCGGCCCTGATTGCCCCTGCCCGAGCCGCTGTGCCTGTCCACCAGTGCTGGCTGTGTGCTGCTGCTCTCCTGCCAGCATTCTGCCAGGGCAGTGATGCCTTAAGTTTTATTTTCATGTATTTCAGGCTCTGTGCTGCCCAGGGTTGCAGTTCTGAGCCTCACAGTCAGTGTCAGTGAGCTCTCTTTAGATACCAGGTAGACAAAATAAATCCTTCTCCTGCTGGAGACCAAGGACAACTTCCAGGCCCAAAAGCACAAACAACGGTGGCTGAAGGGAGAAACAAGAAGGGTGGAACTGCATCACCTGAAGCTGTAATTGAACAATTAAACCCCAATCTGCAAATGGACCAAAACTTATAAAAATGTAAGATCTTGTGACCAGCCAGCCATTTTTGTGACCATTCTTACTCCACCTTGAGTGTAGCCCTGGCCAGTCTCTTGTGCTGCCCAAGGTGTAGCCTGGAGGCCTTTTAGTAAATATCTACTTTATTCTCTAGCTCTGACCAGTCTCTGTTCCAGGTCAGCCTTCCCAAGGCATCAGTTCAGGGATATTCCAGGCACCAGGGACTGGTTTATGGCTGTGGAAATGGGATTCAGGTGCCTTTTCCAACCCAAAGCTGAGCCTCGCCCTTGCACTTTGGCTCCACCACCAGGAAAATGCAGTGAGTTCAGAGCCCGGGTTTCTCCTGCCACACTCTCTCTGCTGAGTTCCCCACAGCTGGGCATTGTTCAGTGCTTCCCATTCCCAAAATATCCCTGGTTGTTTGCTAAGAAGCTTTTTTCTAGCAGTGCCCTGCATTCTAACACGGGTAGGGTTGGGTGAGGGAATTGCCATAGACACCAAGTGGAACATGACTCATGATTTCATAGAATCTTAGAAATTACAGGTGGAAAAGAACTTTTAGGGTCATTTCTTTCTATGGCAGATTAGTCACTGCTGTATATATTTATATCTGCTGTGATACTTTTCCCAGGTTTTGTATAGTCCTGTCCTAAATGACTCAAGTGACACCTCTCCCCTGATAATACATTCTATTTTCTAGCAGCTCTTACTATAAGGATTTTTTTTTGTTGTATTCACCTTCCATTTGTTGTTTTTTGTCCTATTATCCATAGCTGAAGTTGATTTTTTGAGTGGTGATCCTGTTTCTTGCCACATGTTCACCTCAGTTAAAATACCCTAAATATTTTTCATGTTCCTTTTAGGCATTTTTTGTCTGAAACTTGTACTTTCTGCTAAATATTTTTATCTTTCCTGCTCTGAACTTTTGCTGTTGTTTTTCTATTAGGTTTTACTGATTTGTTTTATATTTCCTCCAGGTATTTAGGGGTGTCTCTAACATTGTCACCCTGTGACTCTCACATAACAGGGCAAGAACTGCCACCTTTTGCTCCTGGCCTGGTCCTCAGCATTATAAAATCACAGTACAGGTGAACCCATTGTGTTAATGAAAATTCTGCTTTTTCTCTTTCATATGTTCCAAAAAAAAAAAAGCCCTGAAAACTTCTTTATAGAAATAAAAAATCCCTAGAGGAAAACAATACAGATCTTAAAAGAAATCCCTTAAATCCTTTAAAAATATATTCAGCGTTGTTTAGTTGTTTTGGTTTTTTATTCTTTTAGAATATCTGACACTTTCAAAATATTATTGTAAAAATATTATAATGACCATAACGCTTAACTAATATTTTGAAAGCATTATGGTCCTTAAAGGATTGATATTCATGCTCTCTGTTCTTAACAGGAATAAAAAAGCTTATTTTCCATGTGAGGACTGAGCCAATACCTGTCAATTACAGATGGTTGAGTGCCTAAAACTGTAAAGATCCTCTCCTATCTTTTTATCCTGCATCATCCCCAGCCACAATCTGGGCTGATCTGCATGAGGAGATTGGCAGAGAACATTGGCCGTGAGTTTCTGAGCGAGTCCTGAGAAGGATTTGGTGTTCCCTCAGTCAGTGTAAGCAACAAAGCAGAGCACAGACAATACAGGAGGTTTCTGGAGTGCACTGATAATTTCTTGACACAGTGAAACAGGAGAATTCAATGCCTGTTAAAGGTTAATGTGTGAATGTCTCATTTCGTAAGGAACACTAATTAATGTTCCAGTTTTAATGCTGTTTTTTTAAAATAAAATTGAATTTCCAACTGAAAGGAGAAATAGTTCCAGCACAGTTGTGTGATGTACATTAGCTACCCAGCAGTTTTGCTTGGCTTCAATCGTTCCTACTGTGCATTTTGGTGTAAAAGTTGGTTTTCTGGGAATATTCTGTATGGGTTGCCTGGTGGGCTGCAATATCTCAGTGTTACGCACAAAATCGGTGTGTGGGATGGGATAGCTTTGTCTAAAATAATACCTATAAAAATAAAATAAAAAGGCAATTTGGTGAGTAGTAAAGTTTTGCTCCTGGGAGGTGTTGAGCAGTTCCTAAAAGGAATATGGATAACCACTTCTGTGGAATGAGGGCTGAGCTCGCACGGCCAGGTTGTTTGAGACCTGATCTTGTTCAAAACCAGCCAGAAAGCCCCAGATTATTCCAGGATTCTCAGTGTGTGTGTGAGCAATGCCTGAGGAATCAACTCACTTTTTCCCACTGTGAGAGGAAGAGGATGCATTGGGCCAGGGTGGCATTTCTAGAAAGTAGGAGTTGAGTCAGAGTTCCAGACGAAAGAGCGGAAAGGCACGTGGGGCTGGAGTGGCCCAGGAATAAATTACAGTGGTACATTTCCTTCCACCTTTGTCTGGGATCTCTGCGTTGTCCTTCAAGCCTCACTTTGCATCATCTCCAGTGCTTTGGAGTGATTTTGGAGGCAGGAAACACAGTAGGAACAGCATTGGAGCAGCCCAGGGGTGAATTGCGTTGGCACATTTCCTTCTGCCTTTGTCTGGGATCTCTGGTTGTCCTTCAGCCGCCCTCTGCATCATCTCCAGCTTCCCCCAGTGCTCTGGAGTGGGTTTGGAGGCAGGAAACACGGTGAGAACAGTGCAGCCACACCTTCCTGGAGAGAGGAACCAAACCCTCCTGGAGGGGTTCTGATCCCTTACTCCAGGGAGTAAGCCTGGATTTGACTCACACAACTGGCAGCAGAGGAATGTCTGTCCAACAAAACGGGCTCCCCCGTGGGGAATATGGATTTGACTCACCCGTGGATGAAAAGAGAGGTTGTGGTTGCCCAATCAGGAGTGAAAACCTTCAAATGCCTGGAGTTGCGTAACACCTTTTATAACATAATGCTTGGACCGGAAAAAAGGGCCTAAAATAAAAGTTGTGAACTATTGTGACTTTCGTGTGGTGCCAATGGATTTATGGCAGCCGAGCCCGTGGCGTAACATCTGTGGGGCTGCCGTTTGCCCTTTTAGTATTTTTCCAGCACCCCATAGGAAGAGGCACTTTGCAATTACTGGAAATGACAAATGGCTTTGGTATCATTTCTTTATTTTTGGAAAGGAGGTAAATCTGGAGAGGTCCAGCCTATTGCCTGAAATGCAGTCAATCAGTTGAGAATTTGCATTAGAGGATCATTGAGGTGTCTTCCAACTCAAACTATTCCATGACTCTGTGGAATTACTTCCTCCTTAAAAAAAAATCAGTTGTGTGCAGGTATCACAAGGAATTTTTTTTACCCCTATTTATCCTTTAGATTACTTTACCAGGAGGTAAAATCTCAGTGGGCTCACCAGGAACCTGTGTTTTGAATTCACCTTTTTTTTATAATGAGATGAGATAAGAGAATACCCCATCCTCAGTGTAAGCTTTTATCTCCCAGTTTAACAGCTGATATTAGTTTTCAGGAAGATCGTTTATATTGCTGATATCTGTCAGGTTACAGTGGTTTTGACTGTTAAAAATCTGAGGTTTCTGATAGGAAGTGGAAGACCATGAATATACCACATCCTTAAAAATTAAATGGCCTAAGAGTTGAAGGCCTAAACCAGACAGAGTGGGTACTTTATGGATGGTGAACAGAGCAGAGGGTTGGATTCATCTCCACTGATGTGAATTGATTGAATGCCAAAATCTGAGAATTCTTTTCTGTGCTTTACTTAGTGTCTTGTGGGTGCTGTGCATTTTTAATGAATGGAATTTTATCTCCTTTTTAAAGAAAAAAATTACTGAATTTTGTTTATTTTGCTGACGGTAGTTTAGAATTGCTGAGCATAATGGTGATTTCACACAGGTGGTACTGAGCTCCTTGGAAATTCCAGTGGGAGGATGTCATACTCCAAAATCTCTGGTGGAGAGCAGTAGGAGCAAAGCAGCTCCATTTTTATTATAATTCTGATTTTGTAGCTGGACATAAATATTCATGCATATGGATGAGCTTTGTGTTCAGGTGAGCCCAGCTTATGAGGAACTGAAAACCATCTTGTAGCTCACCCTGTGATTATAGTAATTTGTGTTTTATGTACAAACCTTCTCAACAAAGATTTCACATTGTCACAGTTAGTAAAATTCAGCAAGATAAATGCAGATAAATGTGTGAGGGAGTCTATTTCTGCCAGAAGTGACCACTTCTGTTAGAAATTACCCTTTTAAAGCCAAATTTCTCATCTATCTGTTTTGTGTCTGTCACTGTTCATATCAGTCACCACAATCTATTTGTCATCTCTTCACCAGTTAATTTTTCATATTGCAGATGTTCAAATCAAATCAAATCAAATGCAGGTCTTCACTAAAAAGGAAATTTGGGGAAATTAAGTGTATGGGCCTCTGTTACCTTTGTCAACCAGACTTGCCAACATGATAGAATTTATATTAAATCCTCATGACGAGACCTTTTTCCCGTAGAAAAATATTGCCTGGCGTTGATTGTGATCATGTCCTTTGCATCTTTACAATTGCTTGTAATAATTCTGGTTTTATAATTGTGCCCCAAAGCAGTGACAAGCTGCTCCACATAGAATGGCCTTTTGTACCCTTTTACAAACAACAATAGAGGTTATTTTTAAGTTATCTACTCTGCAGATTTTACCCACTCATTCCAAGAATATTGGCTATGTCTGCCTATTCTGCATCCAGTAGAAAAGCTGTTGTAATCTGCCAATGAAAATGGGTTTTACCACCACAGCCACCTTAAAGCCACTGATGTTTGATTTTTAAGCCCCTTTGTTTATTTGACCTCCTGTGAGCGTTGGAGTAAATAGGAAATGGTGGAATGCACATCCATTCTTGTGCCAAGGAGCTCCCTCTCTGCGAGTTCAGCTCTGCTCTGTAAATCCATTTTCCTACAATGCTCGGAGGCCAGAGAGGAATGTTCAAATATTTAGAGAAAGTACTGTATAGTATGTTTAGAATGAAGCATATTTTCTTCCTGCCCCATTTTCCTGCCCTGATGGATGACTTCCCCCTTCCCTAAGTGGCTTTACACCTACAATAAATTTTCCTGGAACAGCAGCCCTGTGCTGAAATGGAAATTGCAATAAATGTCCTGGCTGTTTTGAGAAACACAAGTTCCCCTCAAGGAGGGGAACCTCCACCTGCAAAAATACCCCACTTAAGCAGAAAACACCCAACATTAATCTTGGATGTCAGTGCTTTCCTCAGCTTGACGGGAATTCTCAGCCTTGAGCATTCAGAGCACTTTGCATCCTGGGCTTGGTTCTTCCTGCAATGGGTGTAGAACCAACATCTTTTAGACTTTCCAGAGAGAATTAACAAAAAAAAAACTGGAGCAAGGGGAGCTGTAGGTGAATTGTACCATGGGTGGCTGTGTTTTCATTTATAAATGGAAACTAGTGCTGCATTAAGTGTCAAAATCACAGAATCCCAGAATCCCAGAATGGTTTTGTTGGAAAGGACCTTAAAGATCATTTAATTCCAACCCCCTGCCATGGACAGGAACACCTCCCACTAGACCAGGTTGCTGCAAGCCCTGTCCAACCTGGCCTTGGAAGGTGCTAAAAATTCTTGCAAAATTAGATAAAAATGGATTGACTGGGAAGGAACAGTAGAAAAGAATGGAGAATGGTGTGCCATCTCAGACAAAACAAAAATTTGGCTTTTGGTTATGCCTGAGTGACGTGACTTGAGTGAAAAGAATTTATTAGTGAATTTATTGTCATTAAGACCCTTTCTTTGACCAGGAGAAAGGAAAATAGTAACAAGCAGCTATGGGAAGGGAATCTCAGTTGAAATTCATGTTAGGAAACACCAAGGGGAGATCTGGCTGTGCTGTAAAATATACCACAATCAACTCTATTAAATTCTCTATCACATAAAAATACAGTAATATTCAGTGGGAGCTCAGTGCTGCTTATACCACTACAAAAATTTGCTCTCAGTCCTCTTATTTTTATTGACCTGCTGGGCCTCCCATTTATTTTTACCTGAAGTTCCTAGAATGTGGGTGATTCATTTCCATTCTGTCTGGCCTGAATCGGGGCCACCCACATTTCATTGCCTCAGTCCTTTAACTTATTTATAGCTAAAAAGAGAAGTGTTACTGTTTTTCTGGTACCAAATACTATCTGTGAGAAAGCTGCCAAAATGCCTTTAAGCTGGGCAAATCCTGAGTGTGATATGGCTGGGTTCTGGTTTTATTATTTCATACTCTGAAAAGGAAATTAAGCTCATGGAAAGTATGTGGCATGACAGCAGTCGTTGCTGTAATATCGTGCATACAGAGAATGTTGCTGAGGAAACGATTCCATACTATTTTTGAAAGGATTGTCAGTGCAATACCTTTTTTCCAAAGCAAAAGCCAACGATACAGTATTGCTTTTTTTTTTGGGAAAAAAAGAAAAAAAGAAAGTCCATTTTTAGTGTTTTTAGAAATAGTTATTCAAAACCTTTCCTTGATTTGGAATTCGTTTTGGTGTGATTTCAGCAGGAAGAATAAAACCAGTCTAGTCTCCAAAAATCTAATGTTTTATTTCAGCTCTGACTTCACAGCCAAATTTAAATGCTAAGTCGTTTTAGTAGCTATTCATATGAATTTTAACCTTTTAATTGTGTAACACACAATAAAATCACAAGAGGGGTTGAGCAACTGATCCCTCTTAGTGGATTAAAATAATACCCTGGTAAAGGAGCCAGTCCAAGACCTATTCCCACTTTTATTATTTGGATATTTCAAATTATTTAATGACTAATTTGAATCTTATGCTGATCCCTGTCAGGGATTTAAATTTTATTTTATGACCTGATCTGTCATATCACACAAACAAAATGAGATTGATGCTGGAACAGGGCTGAAATCCCAAATCAAACACAGGGTTTTGGTCTGTGCTGGCTGCTTTTCCTGATGAACTCCTGGAGTGCAACTTTCTTCCACTGAAAAAGGCTTTTCTCTAAGACCATTTATTTCTTAGACCATATATTTATTTATTTATATAAATATATCTATAAATATAGATAAATATATGTGTGTGTGTATATATGTGCACACACACACACATATATAAAAGTTATATCCTTGTGTGGAAATGCTCCCTCTTTCTTATTGTTTATTCAAGCAACTTTTCTCATTTAAAATGAACATTTTTTCCTTCATTTCTTGATTAATTGTCATGTAGGAAGTCTCCAACATCCACTGGCTATAAAGAAGACCAGATGAAAGAAGTCCTAGAAGTGGGTAAGTTATGTCAAGTTTCAGTTTGGCTTTCCCATCTTTTGTATTGTTCAGAGCAGCTGTGGCCAAATAAATACGTAGGAGTGGCTTCTTTTGTAACTCATGGTTAATTTAGAGCAATTGCATTAGTTATAAACTTTTAGATAAGACAAAGAAATCATTAGGAAATAATCAGACAAAGGCTGGCTCGTGTATTTTTATCTGGCTAAAACTGTATTTTCCTTTTTATCAAGACAATAAATGTTAATTTTCATGTTGATGACTCCTTAGCACTGAGTGTGCTGGGGAAAACAATTCTCTCCATCCAACACTTGATTTTTTTTTTTCTTTCAGTCGATGTTGAGGATGAAGAGACAACTGGAGAAGTTAATAAGGCTCCAGATCTTTCAACACTCTATACACTTCAAATTGTATCAAAGGCAATTGATATTTCTCTTGCAAAAGTAAGACTAATTATGGTAAATATAAATAGATTTGTGAGGTTGTTATTTGAAGCTGCAGGGGGGTTGCTCTGTGTTGTACTTTTGAACATATGCTGGATTCCTGAGTATATTCCTTGTCCAGGTGACAAAGTAATTTAGGTATGCCCAAATTCAGAACACCCTCATGCATCAGCCCACTTGAAGCACAGATAACAGCTTTAATTAATTAAGCTTGTATTATTTCCTTGATGCCTCTTGTCAGTTATTCCTGTGCTTATTCTCCAGTCTTTTCAACTGACAGTGGTTTATTATTCCCCTGTCACTGTTTCTGCCTTGCTTATCTCCCCTATTTTGAGCAGAGATGAAATTATTAAATGCTTTTCCTTCCCATTCAGACAGAGGAGAAAAAAACCCAGAGCAAATAATGAGGGTGTCTTCCAATTTAATTTCTAGATCAAAGAGCTTGGAGTAACTCTACCAGCCCTGAGTAGTCTTTTTTTATTTCCTGAGCTCTGCTTTAGCATGAATACAATTCATTCAGTGTGGCTATTGCTGGATGGTCATGGTCTGCCGTTGTTCAGGGCCTAGGTTTGGGTTTGTGCCACCTGAAATACAGAAATACAACATTTAATTAGCATTTGACTGGTACAGGGTCTTTTTCTCCCTCGTGTCACTATTGGTTTCTCTTCCCGCTGTTAAATTTCAGGCAATGCTCTGGGATGCTCTCATGGGAAACTGTGCCCCAGACATTAGACATAAATATTTTCCAGTGCTGAGCAGCTCCCAGCATTATGAGTGGAAGGAATATGGCAGGAAAAGGAAAATATTGCTCCTTTTCATTGGGGTGTTGCTATTTACAGTATGGATAAAACAGAAGAGGGTGGTTGCACAGAGTTAGTCATTACCCTTCCACACTCCTCCTTTCTTTTCTACAAATTACTGTGTTCTGGATTTGGTTTTAAAATGGGATTTTTTTTCCTCTCTTTCTTTTACAGGAATTAAAAAATCTTCTGTTTGGCTCTAGTCTTTGTTGCTTCAGTGAAGAATGGAAAATCCAGAGTTTTACATTTAGCAATATCCCACAGCTAAAATACGGCATTGTGCAGAAGAAGGTACTGTAAATTCCTTCCTAACAGTGATCTTTGCTTTTTACACTGACTTTACAAAGGCTCTGTGTTACAGCAGTGAAAAAAATCAGTTTTCTAAAGACTTTTCTCTTTTTTAAACTCTGGTTAGCAGTGGATGTTGTCACCTTGTGTCAAGTTGTGATAGGAGACTTGAGATGGATGGAGGAGAATGTGAAGGAGCTGCAGGAAGTGTGTGTGTGATGGGGAATTATTCACAGGGAGGAAGAGGAGCCACTGCAGCTGAAAGAAATAAAACTTTGGTGGTAAAACAATAAAAGAAATCAATAATCAAGGGTGGAGGTTAAGAGAAGAATGATATGTGAGGCCAAACAAATTTAAGATGCAGCTTGATCTGACTCAAAATGAGATGTAGCAGGAGTTGCCTGGAAAACCAAATGGAGAATTTTACTTCCTGAAGATATTGGGGGTCAGGTGATGAGGTTCATCCCTAAAATAAAAGGAGCAAACACCTTGCAGGCTCCCTGAGACCATGGGCTCACCTCTCCTGCAGCCACCTTCCTGTAAGTCTGGCCTGCAGCCACAAGATCCCAGCTTCTCCCTACAACAAGGTTTTCATCAATTTCCTGACAGCATCCAGCAGGTGGATGGATCTGGGCCACAGGATCCCAGCTCCTCCCTACAATGAGATTTTCATCAATTTCCTGGCAGCATGCAGCAGGTGGATGGGTCTGAGATGTCCAGCAGGTCCCCATGGTGACCACAGCTGGTAAAACCACTGACTTGGGCCAGCCTGGACAGCACGAACCCAACCCAGAGAGATTTTTTGGTGCTCTCTGATCCAGAGCATTCAATGACTTCCCTTTCAGCCCTGCCTGAGCACCTGGCTCACAGGCTGTGCTTCTCCCCTCTCTGCTCTGTGCTGTTCACCTTGCTCAGCCCAGGGACCACAGGGTTGTGGAGCTGCCCCCAAAATCCAGCAGCTCCCCTGGAAGAACGGATCCTGCCCAGCTGGCTGATGCTTTTGTGCGAGCCCTGGGGCTGTGCATGTGCTCCACACAAGGTCTCTCCCCTCAGGAGCAGGGATTTGAGAAATTCAGTGAATACTTGCAGGCTCCTCTGTAACAAAACACTCATCAAGCCTCTGTGCTGATGCAGAAACTCTTTATCTGGCCTGAGAGAAGTGGACCATTATGCAGAAATGAGAGGAAGAGAGGCTTTGAGGCAAGGACAATGGCTAATAAACATGTCATTAAGATGTTTAATTAACTTACCTCGTCTAGTTAAATATTTCATTAGGCTGGTGATCTCAGAAGAAAGCTGCTTATCTTACAAAGCCTGGCGGAAAAAGGAGATATTAAATCTTAATTTAAACTCCAAAAGGAGCCATGGCAGTGGTGGTCACTGGCCCACAGTAAATGTTACTTTGGTGTTTCCAGCCTGGAGAAAGGATATCTCATCATTTCCAGCCACTCACTGACCATTGAATTCCCCACCATGAATTCCAGTGCAAGGAAAGGTGTTTTGCTTAGATTGTGCCTGTTTCAGCTCATTAATGTATTTCCTCCTCACTTCCAAAATTCTATTCAGCTGAACAACTGTTCAATTCTTTCTTATGTTGAGTTTTTGTGGTGCTATAAGAAGATATTTAGAATAAATCCTGTCACTTCTTTTTTGACTGGGAGGCTCTCCCTGCTGGACTGACACAAACCTTGCTTTTTCCCTTGATATATTTCAGATTATTCACTCATCAGTTATTTAAATAAATCTAGAGAGGCAGAGTATGTGTAATACAAATGAGAAATGGGAAGGTGTCATTATCTAAGCTGCTTCCTAATTCCAGGAATTAGGTGATTTTCTAATCATAGGTGATTTTCTGCATTTACCTTCAGGTTCCCCTTCCCTTGGTGCTGCACTTAGGACAATCAGAGAATTAAACTGATCCTTTAATCCCATTGCTGAGTGAGAACAGCAGTGCTGGCTGCCCTTTCCCTTCTGCAGGGTTTTGAGAGGAGTTTGCTGGGTGGCACTGTTGTGTCTGTAATGTCAGCCTTGTGTCCTGTATGTAGCCCAAGTCAACTTTTGCTTTTGGTGAAATGAAAAAAAAAAAAAAAAAAAAAAAAATTAAAAAAATTTAGAAAAATTATTATTTTTTAATTAAAAAATTTAAAAAACCAATCTGCTTTCCATAAAATTTAAGGTTAATATGGCATTTCTTGGTGTTGTGATTTTTTTCCTCTGAGACTGATAATTTGAAAGATTCAAACTTTCTTGGTTTTCTTTCTCTTCCCTGGAGAGAGAGGGAGAGAGGGAGGATCTCTGGGGTGCAGAGGGCTGTACTGAAACCTGAAATCTTTGTTCAGTGATGCAGGTGGGAACTCGAGGTTGCTGAGAGGAGGTACAAGAGCAAGGCTTGTTTCCAGTCCTTGCAAAACACTCAGAATTGATTTCTCTCTGAAAATTAAACTGCAGCTCAATAAAGAGATTTTCTATTTGTACATCCCAGATTTAAATAAAACCCCACATTTCTTTTGACATTACAGATGCCTAGGTCTTTTCAGGAAAAACAGGCAGGAACCAAAAAAATGCTTAAACCCACTGATTTTCCTTGGCTTACACAGAACCCCAGAGGCACAGAGAGCACTGTGGAGTCATGGCTGGAAGGAGAGAGGTGGAGGGATGGCTTTGGGCTGGATGGGAGCTCACAGGAGTTTTCCCCTTCATCTGTAGGAATGCACCCCACACCTGAGCAGGTGTTTCCATATAGGGAAAAGTTTCAGACTCACCCCTTGCTGTTCTAAGAAGGCAAAGGATCCAGAAAGTTCTTTGCTGTCCTGGCAGTAATTGGCTCAATGCCAAGACAAAAACATTGATAGATCTCTTTATCTGTTCCTCAGAAAAGTGGCTATTCTCTATTGGGCTGTTTGCCAAAAAACCCAATTATTATTATTAATAATAATAATATATTATTTTATATAACCCAAATCATTCAATACTTTAGGGGGAGCATGAGGCTTCTCAGCGCATTTTCAGGGTGTTGTAGCAGGTGTGTGGGACCTGTCCCTACACTGGGCTCAGCTTTGTTCTTTTGTTTTGTGTTACCTTCTTCTTTTATGAAAACCTTTTTGCTTTTTTAAGACACACTCAATCATTCTGTCTCACAAAGTTATTGAAGCCATTTTCTGTGAGGTGCTGAACACCCTCAGAGTGTATTGGACCCTCACAGAGCTAAATACAGCTGGCTCTTCCAGAAATTCAATATTCATCCATCATTTTTTTGCTCATGGTGTGTCCGATTTTCCCCCAGGGTGGCCCGTGTGGAGTTCTGGCTGCAGTCCAAGCCTGTGTCCTGCAGCAGCTGATCTTTGCAGAGAGCAACAGGAACAAAGACACCCGGTAAGGCAGTGACACTTCGGAAATTCTCCCTACAGAAGAAAAAAAACTTTATTTCTCTGCTGCAGCCGCTCAGGAGCCTTTTGAGCTTGAACTTAGTGAACTTCTTTTTGTTTGTTTGAGAGAGAAAGAAAGCAGCGTCTGATTTACTTGTGCTTACTTTCTCTTGAACTGTAGGAATGTAGAAGTTGGTGTCTTATTTGTCTAATTGCTTGTGATTAACCCAAGAACCTCTACAAAACCAAAACAGCTTGAATTGAGGCCAATGGAAATTCTATAGCCTCGAGGTCCTCATGGAAATTGGATTTCAAACCAAAAAGTAATCAAGGTTTGAAAGAGCGTGAAGTTCTCCCAGTGTTTGACACTAAGCATCTCAACAGGGTTGAAAAATTAAGGTTATAACCATTTTTTTTCTTGTAATTGTATTTGAGAATTCCTATTTAAACACCTTAATGGAATTTGAATTTATATACTGTGTATTTTCTATTTGCTTTAAAGGAATTTTGTGAGGTATTGCTGCTGACGGGGAAATTGCTTGGATGGCTATAATAATAATGTACTTGTCACGTTGCTAAAGGAACATGGGCTACTGAATTAAATTCTGGAAACTAATGCCTCAAAAATAACTTTATTACCAGTTTTCATGCATTTGCCTTTTGTTTTCAGTAAGACTTTCAGTCCATTACAAAAGAAAAATTCCACAAAGCCTCCCTGTGCCTTAAAGGAACAGAATGTTTAATAGGGAAAATTATTTTACTGGTTTGTGCTGCCACCACCTTCTTTTATTTGTGACCTCCATTAGTCTGACCTTGATATAATCCAAAGAGAAACTTTCATGGTGAGGTCCTTTGGAACTTCATTACCTTACAATATAAAAATGTTCCTCTTGTATTAAATTTTGGCCTTAAATGCCCATTTTTCTGCTTGGTGCTGTGTAGGAAAATGCTGTGGTCTCTGTTGATATTCCTTAGTGCTGTCTGGCTTACCTTTAATGTAAATTCATTATTTGGGCTGTTTTTCATCAATATTGGAAAGAAACAGGTACCTGCAGAGCATCATTATTTGTCTTCAGCATCCAGGATGGGAAGTGACAGAAATTATCCTGGAAAATTTTAGGATTCTAATTCAGATTATAACGAGGGCAGACTTTTCAAGGTTCTTATCTACATAAGAGAAAAACCTCAGAAACCTTCTTGCAGGAAACTCAGTGCATACTTAGATTTTATGACCAGGGATCTCCACAGAAGAATTATTTCTGGTTGTGAAAACCAAGAATTTATTTCAGCTTTGAGGACAGCCTTTGATCATCTGCTCCTTGGTCCCTTTGTGCCTCAGGTCATCCTTAGTGAAAATAGAGATGGTAATTTCCCTCTTGCAGCATGGTTCAGAGATCATAAATGAAATAAAATTATGTGGCACTCAAATAAGTGGATGGAGGCCAGGTTGTGTAAACTGGGTGTTCCCAACTCATGCCAGCTCCAACCTGTCCTGTTTACTTGGCAGAATTTGCCTCTCCTGTTTTCCCTCTCTTATTATCCACATGGTTTTAAAAGATTTTTGTTTTTCAGTCATGAGATAAACATACTTCTCTTTTGCTTTGTTTGCCATGGGCAGAAACTTTGAGCAGGCAGAAGAGGGAAGTCTCAGAGCTTCAAACGAGAGGATAAGTATTCCTTTCTAATTCTAACCTGGATTTTCAAATTATCAGCCACTTCACAGGAAGTGTTTGAGTTCAGGCTTCTTGGACATCCAAGAAATAATTATCATGTCTCCTTCTTCCTCTGCTGCCTCTCTCAGACACATAAATTACTTGTGACTCCCATGAATTTCTGGGTATCTGTATTAGAACACAGGCAGAGATAAGAGAAAATTATGATTTTTTTTTTCACTTGAAAACTCTCACCAATTATTTCCCATATCTCACATCCTTCAGAGAAGGAAACATTCTCTAAATGAACATTATATTCAAGGGAGACATTGAACTTGAAAGTCTGTTTAATTTTTTTGACGTTTGGTGTTTCTTGTTTAGTCTTTTGAATTATTAGATCTTTTACTCAAAGAGTGGGAGTAGGTTTTGTCATCTCCCATTCTGGTAACACTCTAAAACTGATAAAATCTGAATTTCAAAGGCTGCCATTCTTGAATCCACTAGGGAAACTCCAGTTATGTTCTTCCCAGGGACATGGGATCTTTTGGCCACTTCTTCAGTCTTGTGGATATTGGGTTTATTCTCAAATCTGCCAGTTTTCCACTTTGTGACTAATGTTTTAGATCCTGACTCTGGGACACACCTTATTAAAAAAAAAACGCAGCAGCATTTATTGCAGATAGTACTTTGGAGAAAGTTTAGTAGTGGGTAAAAACATTATGGTGTAGATTTGTTTAAAAGGGTTAAGAAGTAAAAACTTCAGAATGAAATGAAGTATGAATGCCTTTAGAAACTAAAAATCATGTTTAAAACATAAGACAATCCTGTTGGAGAATATTGAAAGTTTTATTACATATTTAAAGATGAAGTAGCTTCTCTTGTCCATTATTTGCCAATATGGTATTGTTCCCTGAAGCATTTACCTGCTTTTTTATCCAAGCAATTAAAAATATGTTTTGTGGAACAGGAACTCTTTCTTTTAGAAGATCAGGGTGCGATAACAGATCTGTGCTTAACCAGTTCCTATTGTTGGTCATACCTAATTCACTCTTCTCTTGATTTTCATCCATTGCTTTTAATGATAAAAACATTTTATTTGAATCATTCCTTACATATCAGACACCAGCTTAAGTACTGATCTCCTAGAAGTAAAGACTGTGAATTTCTTCATCACTTAAATTCCCCTGTATGACAGGAGCAGTGTCACAGACCACAGAGACATAGCAATTTTACAGTTATTTATCATTAAGAGCAACATAAACTCATAGAGGTCCCCACAAAAAGCAGAACAGAGCTGTTAACACTTGACTTTGGTGAATTAATGTCCTTGCAATGCCTGTTTTCCTTCTGACTTGAGAAGAAACCCACCCAGTGTGCCCAGATTGTTCTGCAGCAATCAAAAAGAGAGTTTTTCTCCCTACACCTCCCTTCAGTGGGTCTGATTATCTTCAGGGCCCAAGGTACCTTCTTAAACGCCTAAAGGCAGGGTCTGGTCTTTGTATTTGGGTGCTAACTTGTGAAAAGAAATAATGACTAGCACTAATGTTGCTTTTGAACTCTCGGTATGGGAAACGGTTAGAAACACGTTGTGGGATGACATTGCCAAAGATGCTGCTAAATTTTCTACACATTAGAAATTAATAAAAGACACTTTACTTTCAACGAAAATAGAATGGCAGGCTGCAGCTTCAGCTTTTGTTGCATTAACACCTAATTCTGAAAATCATAACTCCTTAAACCTCTTTAAAACTTCCACCTTCTCTACACAATTCTCAGTTCCCGTGAACACTGCAGCTCCATTGCCTGACAAACAAGCTGTTCACAACTCGAGTAGCCAGTTAAATAATGGAGCAGAATCTCAACCAGAAAATGGTTCTCAACCAGAACATTCTCAGCCAGAGAATGGTTCCAAAAAGCCCTGCTGAGAAGTTCAGTCCAGGGAGTGCGGGGAGAGTTCTTGCGGCTTCTCATTCTGCTGTTTCATTCCCAGAGAAAGGGGGGATTCAGCTCCACCTTTCCACCTGGAATGTCTCCCCAGTGACAACACCAGCTGCCTTGTCAACTCACAGGATTTTTGGCCAGCCAGGTTGTTTCTTTTGCAGCTGTAGATGAACTGGAATACCTAAATAATGATTTTCTGACACAGCTCATGGGAGCCTTGTTATTAATCATTACAAAACTGCCTCTAAGGATGCTTTTGCTCTTTCAGGGACAAACCTGCTGTGAATTTATTTGTCCTCACGTTTTGGTGCCTGTTTCTCTCCTTTCTTTCCTGGCCTGCAGCTGTCTCCAGCCCTCAGAAGCTCACAGGACCAAGTGCCTCTCCCTGGCTCTCGCTGACATCCTGTGGCGTGCAGGGGGCCACGAGAAAGCCCTAGTGGCACTGTGAGTAGGAGAAGCACTTTCAGTCACTGTACACTGCCTTTGCACCTCTATCTGTCCCAAATCTACATCATTTACAACAAAAATGCTTTGTAGGCTGCATTTATGCCACCTAAAACAGCCTAAAGACCAATGCAAAATGTGGTTTATGCTGCCCCAGAAGCTGGGACAGAATAGATGAAACACTTTGAAGTTGCTGTGAAAGATCCTGGGGATTTAACTGATTGTAGGGATCCTCCAAAATCTTTTTATTAAGAGTTATTTTTCCAGATGCAGCTCTGTTCCTGTATTGCAGGATATTCCATTATGGCTGGAATTAAGCTCCTTTTGCTGTATTTGCTTGCTTAGTTTATGCAATGCAATTAGGCTATGTAGTGGTTTTACATTTACTGTAAATGTAGTGGTTTAAGTGTCTTTTGTTGTGAGATAGGATTAGGAGAAAAAGGTAAAATAGACTCAACTTAAAGGTAAATAGATAGTTTTATTAACATGTATAAAAAAGAAGAAAATTAGAATTAAAAATGGAACTTTCAAAACACTGTCATTTGTTTATAAACTGTTTACTTTTTTACAAATAACATAAAGAGATAAAACTTGTGATTTTTAGTTAGTTTTATCATTTTAAAAATAATTTAAGGGGAGGGGGCTGTTTACCAGAAAGACCCTTATTTGGGAGTTTCCTCCCAAATTTACCCTAAACCAAGACAAGCTGCTTGTACACAGAATATCCAACTTTAAATCCCTAGCTTTGGCTGCACTGGAACCTAAGGGACATCTTTAAGTGAGTCAGATTTTGTGGCCATAATTAATTTCCTTTATTAGATCAATCAAGATAGCATCAAAATAACAGAGAGGGACACAGAAATCCTTCGTAAACCTGAAATAGAAGCAGCAAATTCAAAGACATTTCAAATGATATTTCACATATTTTTACACCTCAAACCTTCTTCCTCTGTGATATTTTATGTGTGTTCTTCTGCTTGTTTGAATGTCATTGCTCTAAAAATATTTTTCAACATAAACTGTCATTAACATCTTAAACTTAAATTTATGCTCTTTCTGTATGGAGAAACTTGTAATTCATGTTAGACTGAGAGAGCACAGCACATATGAAGTGTGTGTTTCACTGATACAAATTTGGCCATATAAACTTAATTCAAAGAAATCTTTTTTTAAAAAGTCATTAAAAATAATAATAATGCAAATCTTTGGCACATCATTCAGCTCATATAACATGTTGATTTCTCTTTAATGCCATTTTCTTCCTTTTAATGTGAATTTTGTCTGAATATCCCCTTCAGGCCATCAGGAAGACAGCAGTTCACTCCCACAGGGAAATACAAGGCAGATGGAATCCTAGAAACTGTAAGGCTCTTTGTGACTCCCCTTCTCCAGATCCCCTTTTTGCTTTCCCTCTTCCAGTTCAATGAATCTGTTTTCCCTTGCTCACCTAAAGCTTTAAAATCAAATTAGTTATAAATAAAAATAAAATCCCATAGCCCGCCTGGCCGTGAGTTGCTGTGGGCACTTGGGCTCTCTGAAATCCTTTTTTTCCCTTCCATTTACCTTCCAAACCTAAAACCTCCACCTGCTTTTAATGACACACAGTAAAAATGAACATGGGCCCTTCCAATTGACCATGAGCATGAAAAGGCACTGTTTTCTTTTTGTCTCACACAGAATTCTTTGCCTTTTTTCCCTCCTCCAGAAGCTCCAAGTGGCAGAACACTTTCCAGTTATGCCTTGTTTCCATCTGAGGCTCTCAGATGTCTTTGCAAGCCAGGCTTTAGTGGCTGCAGGAAATGTTTCTGGCCTCTTAAACGGGGGAATGGATGTCTCAAAAAATCTGAAGATGGAAAAACAGGCAAAGAATATTGAAGTGAGGGCCTGGATCTCTGAGCTCTGCTGGATTTTATTTTAAATAGGAATACTCATATTCTTTGAGTGTGATAAATGCCTCACCATATAGATGCAAATCCCTGAGCTTCTTGCCCATCCTGTGTCTTCAAAAGCTCCAGTATTCCTCTGTTCTTGGCATTGTTTTTCATTGCATAGACAATGCTTAAAATGGAATCAAAGTGTCTGTTCAAGAAACTTAAAAATCATCAAAAAGCAGCAATGAAAAATTGAGACTATGTGAGGTGCTGAGATATAATTCTATTCCAAATGACCACAGTAAGAGGTAGATTTTATTAAATCTTTATGTCTTTATGTTAGTTCAGATCTTTCCAGGCAGTTTGAAAGTTTGGGCTAATTCATTTCAACTTTCAGGTTATAAAAATGAGTTGCTGGTTTTTAAGTCACCTTTTTTCCTTCTTGCATTTCTTCCCAGCTAATACTTCACAGTGCCACGAGATACGAGGATCTGATTGTATTTCTCCAGCAGAATATTCACCAGGTACTGTGCTTCATTATATATTAAATACACAAATTAAGTTAAACAAATTGTGGTTCAACTGCCAGCCTTTGTGTCTATTAGTCTCACACAATGTGTTCTGAACACTTTTTCTAACTCTATGGACTTGTCTTGCATTTTAACAAATACAGCAACAAATTCAGCTTTAGCATAAATCACAGCAATTCCTTCTGCCTTCAGTTCCATTTGCATTTCTGGAGGACTGGGCAAAAAACTTTACACACAACAAACCAAATGACACCAAAATCCTAAACAAACCAACAAAATAACAGCAAAAGAACTCCTTTTCTTTTTCAGTTTGAAGTTGGTCCCTATGGGTGCATCCTCCTGACTGTGTCTGTCATCTTATCAAGATCCATCAACCTGTGAGTGCCTCTCTAGCCTTGTTCCATAAACTGCACAGCAGAGTGAGCTGTGAAAAGCCAGGAAAAATCCATGGTGTGCTTAAATCTCTGGCCTTTATAATCTGCTGTGGTGTTTGCTCTGATAAATGTGGGGGAGTTATGCAGATTTACTCACCTGAGCTTGGCTTTTCTTGTTGTATACACACACTTGTGTGTATAATTATATATATATGTGTGTGTGTGTGTATATATATATATATATATATATATATATGTACTAAGTATTAGTCCACCACATCTGATATCAAATACCCCATCTAAACATTGTCTAAGGTAATTTTCTGTTCTCCCTGACTTGACATTTCAAGCAAGACCCGTTTAAAGGGTTATTTATTTCTCATGCTTGAGGTATCTTAGGTGGGGGGAAATAACTTCACTATGATGACTTCCCCACTCTCTGTCAGTGATAGTGATAAGGAAAAGCCAGAGTAAAATGGATGAGGCAGCTCATTTTTAGGTAGCTGTAAGTAATGTGTGACAAATCTGGTCTCAGTTTATTGCTGTAATGAATATTCTGAGCTCTAACTCGTGGAAAGTCATCATAACCTCTTTAAAAACTCACCCAGGCATTTAATTGAGCTTTTATACAGACTGGAGGTGTTTCTGTGGTGCTGTGTCAGTGGGTCAGAATACAAAGGCTGCCTTCGTTCAGTCAGGTTTTCACTGTGGTGAAAATCCCCAGGAGCAGGGGGAAGTTTGCAATAACAAGTGACACGGAGAGAGCAGCTGCACTTGAAAGCAGCACGGGTCTGATTTATGGAAGCTTTTTTTTTCTGACAGCTCTGCATTGTCTTGACCAGAAACAGCGACTTGGTCCAAATTTCAGATCCACAATCAGTTGCTCACCTGCTGGGATCCCAGCAAGTGTTTGCACATTGAGGTTTTTTTTGGTTTTATTGTAATTTCTTCCTTTCTTTTGCTTGTAGTAACATGACAGCCCTTGGCTTGACTCCACTTTTGTACTCTAACACAAATGATGTGATAATTTCAGGGCAAATGCCATTTATTGTCATTTTTCTGAGCTGGTTACAACAGAGACTTTCAGATTAGTAAAGTTGCTTGTGCAAGTAATGATCTGTAGGTTCGTAATTGCTGCTGTCTGTACTGCTTTGCTTGCTATAAAATGATAAATATTCTTTAATAATTTAAGCAAGGATATATTCCCCCTCATCACCTCCCAGTTCCTACCAGATGGATTATGACAAGGCCAATCAATCATCTGTGTTTTTATTTGGGGGAGTTGTGTCTCAAGTGAACATGGCAGTTCCTTATGGTGCCTGCTTGCATTTTAAACTATCTAAATATTTTTACAGATCTGATCCAGAATGTCAGAGCAGTTTATGAAGTGCAGTTCTATTTTGAGGAATTGTCATGATCTCCTCACAAAACTTCATTTTAAAGTACTGTTTCTCCTCTAGCTTGTACTGTGTAAGACACTGCATTGGTACCTACCTTTTGTTTACAAGAAATGGGAATTTTTCTGCTTTTAAACACAATGGAAAGTATTTTTAGACCTTTGCAGAAATTTTTCTTAGGAAGTGCAAACTGAATTTTGTTTATGTAATGTTCAGCCATCGATTTAGCTGCCTATGTCACCGTGCTTCTCTTAGGATATTAAAAATATCAAGACAAATAACTCAGTGCTGATATCCTCAAGAAATATGTACCATTCAGAGAGTGTTACCAGCATGGTAAGCAATTATTTACATAACTGGCATAGTTCTGGATGAACAGCTGAAGACAAACAAGAGTTAGTTTAGATAATGGAATTTTCAGCCAGTAATAGATCTCCATGGGATTGTTCTGTCCCAGTTTTTTGGGGGCAGTTTTAATAGAAAAATCAGCAAGTTTTTTACAACAGAAAACTCCATGGAAGTTTCAGTGCTCCGGATTTTTGTGTTCATGTTGTACTGAAAGAAAAAAAATGATTATTTTATTTTAGTTGAGGAGTTGACAGCACTTAGATTTTTCCTATTTTGAGTGTAATTATCTGTCTTAATGATCTTTAATGTCCAGAAAGGTTGTGGACTCTCCATCCCTGGAAGTGTCCAAGGCCAGGCTGGGCAGGGCTTGGAGCAGCCTGGGATAGTGGAAGGTGTCCCTGCCCATGGCAGGAGGTGGAACTGGATGGGCTTTAAGGTCCCTCCCAGCCCAAACCATTCTAAGATTCTATGATTTATTTTCTTTCTATGTAAGTATTTGCATTTAGGCCTTTAAATTCAAAAAAAGAGAAAAAAATTCATGATTAATTTGACTTATTTTGGGTGTCTATCTTAGAATGACATAAATCATCTCCTGAAGTGCTTGGTTATCTCCCCTATAAAGTGAGAAAATCTAAATAACCTACTCATAAAGGGATTTTACACTGTAAATATCAAGTCAGGAAAAGAAATCTGTTTTTTAGTGACAGCTCAATGAAAAATGGGATGTAAAACTTTAATAGTGCAGAGCATTCATTATACATGACAAAACCAGTCTCAACTGTGCTCACCTAGTGATGGGCTTTAAATAGGCTGTTATAAAAAAAGGAGAAAAATCCTGACAGTACCACTAGAAAGTTAATTATCTGAACACATCAGTTCAACTTTCTGTGATAGACAAGAGATAAATCATGTGCTGAGAGTTGAGAACAGAATAAAAACACATTAATGGCTTCATATAAATATATATGTTCTTCGATATTTTATCTTGCATGTAGTCCTGTCTCCTCAGGCCAGTAAAGTCACATTAATAGTGGAACATAGTGTGAGACAAAAACAAAGTTTCCTTAATTTGCACAGATATAAAAATCTTTATTCTTCACCAATAAAGAGGAATAACTGGGAAGTAATAAAAATTCAGGCACCCATGACAAGGTTGAATACATTATTCCTCTGACTCCAAAAACTTGGGTGCTTTCAGGGAAGCACGCAGGCTTTGATGTTAAAATGAGCACAGTTGTAATTTTTTTCCACAGCATAAATTACTTTCACTACTGGGAGGTGAGGAGGCCAAAAGTATCAAGAGGTTCAGGTAAATTTAGAGCAATTAATGGAAGGTGCAAGCTCCAGCATCCCTAAACCCCCTGGCCTTGATTTTATCTCCGTGTCCCCCAGTTTTGTGTTCTGCCTTGATGTTTGCTGCTGCTTTTGCTGCTTTTTTGGTCCAGCTCCACAATTTTTACATTGTTACAGATTCTCCCTCCCAAATGGAAATTCCAGCTTTCTGCTGGGCAGTTGTTCTGAAATCACTGGCAATCTTAAATATTTTTATTTCGAGAGGGACACATGCCAGGAAATGCAGGAGTTGGTGCTGCTTTGTAGATTTTGGGTAATGAGTTTTTCATGCTCCGAGCACTAATGATCATCACTGCCTGAGCTGATAACAAATGGCCAGAGAGGAGTGAGAATTCCTGAGGAAGTTGCTGAGAACGCGTTGTTGCTTCTGGTACAGGAAGGAATGCTGGTGCCTAACAATTGTAACCTGTTGTTTTTTAAATTATTTTTTTTAAACAACCAGTGAAAAATTTTTAAAAAAAGTCATATTATAGCAGCTCAGGGGACTAATCTTTCTGAGTGTGCGAGGTGTGTACTGGGATCTTCACGCTGATGAGAGCTGCAGGATATTTTCTGTGCATGGGAGAGGGAATGAGCTCAAAAATTGGGTTGCAAGCCCCCATCGAGCCTCCCCACTGAGTGCAGGAAAGTTGGGAATATTCAGGAGTGGTTTTAATGACAGCTGGAGTGATCCCCTCAGCCTGACTGAATTTCCAACCTGCAGTAGGACTGCAGCACAGCTTTCCCTGCTGGGTGCTGCCTCATCCTCTCCCAACCCTTCCCCCTTTCCTCAATGTGCTTACTCATGCAAAGCCATTCCTGGAGTGGGATGTGGCCCCTTGGGATGCACTCCCTGGATCCTCAGCTTGCTTTAAATCCCAGCTCCTCACCAACCCTATTTCCACATTTTTCCTCATCACTGCAGTAACTTACTGTATGAAAGCATCATCACCAGAACCCGTGAGAGCAAAGAGCGCGTGGAATGAGAAAATTCCTTGGGTGGGATCCCCGTGTGAGAAAAGAGTGGATTGACATTTTCAGGCCACCTGGGGACAATGCACAGAGCCTGATCTGAAACACAGGCTCGCTGTGCTGCTCACAAATCACAGTGCCACTGTTTGCATCACTTTGGTTGACGTGGGGATACTTTATCAGTTACTGATGGCAGGTCACGTGTCGCTTTCCAGTCAGGATGGGTCACTGGGTGCCTTTTCCATGTTTTCTCTGAAGTGTTGCTGTGAGAAGGAGTAAAACAATGGCTTTAGCTGTGGGAAAAATAAAGAGGGAGGCTGATTTTGCAAGTCAAGAGGAGGCTGTGTACTTCATTAAGGTTGGCTGCTTGTGAACCTTGGAAAATACACGTCGACATCTTCCTCCTTGTTGTGATCCCACAGCTCTGTTAACCACACTTCTGTGGTCCTTAGTGCTCCAGAAAAGGCTGTTCAGTCCTGTTTCAAAGTTATCTGTGCTGTTCCCGTTTTGGTGTTGGGGAATTTTGGTTATTTGGAGTTGGTTGTTTTGTGTGTTTCTTTCTTTAATTTATTTATTTCAAAAGCCAGTGTGTATTTCAAAGCCAGTTGTAATTAAATCGAATAGATCACATTATGACTCCTTATCAATGTAGGGTTTCTCAAACCCAATAACTCTGTCCTTGATTATTACCAATTCACCTCATTCTCTGAAATCTATTAATGAGCAGTTTTTCCCTTGAGGGAATCAAATGATTAAAATTATGTTGCTCTGTGCATTTACTCTTCATTTCTATGGTACTGTTTTACCTAATTGGAGAAGTTAAATCTCCTTAATCTGCCATTCTTATCCATCTTTGAAATAAAAACATGCAGAAGCACCAAATCATGTTAAATGCTGCCCATTATTATGCCCTTTACCACAGTCAAATATATCTGTTTATCATCCTGGGTTTATTTCTGTAATCATTTGTCTGGTTGGAAGCAATCCTACAAGAATCTTCCTCTTCTGGTCCATTGGCAAACTCTTTTTACTTTTTTTTTTTTTTTTTACCAGTTCTGTCTGCCTTTACTCATCAATTTCTAGAGAGATGTGTAGCAGGAAATTATCATTGCTGCTGTAATCTGTATCAAACCTTTTTTTTTTTCTGTGTCCTTTCCTACATCCTCTCTGTATCATTTACTGTAAGATAACCCCACTTCTGACACGTTCCTGGACCTTAAATGTCTTTCAGTCATGCAGGAGTTTGAAAAGGAAAGTGATGCTCTGCTGGCTCATGAGTTGTGGGTGGAACAAAGAGTCCCCCACCCTCCATCCACTTTCCTTTGCTGACACCTTTTCCTGTCCCAGAGCCAATCTCCAATTTGGAGTTCCCCTGAAATTCACCTTCTCTCCTGATGCTGTTGGCTGAGGAAAGGCTTTCTGTGAAATATCCACTTGGCTGGGCCAGGGGTGAAATTCCAATTCCAACTTGGCATGAAGGATCCAATCACTTGGGGCACTCCCAGCTCTTGATGGAAGTAGATTTTTCTGTGAGCCAGTTTTCTGGGAAAACCTTTTCAGAGGTGGTTTCCCCTCCACTTGAGAATGCCTGGGAGACCAACAGGATGGGGAAGTTTGTGTGAGTTTTGTATATGTATATGTAATATAATAGATGTTATGGTGTGTTTTACAGCTTTAGTGTTTGAAAAAAGACAGGGATGCTGCTGTTTTTGAGGGGAAACAGCTGTCAGTTATGTTGCAGTGCTAAAAAACAAGGAGGTGGACACAACTGAAAAAAAAATTAAATTTGAGAACCTCAGAGCTGCCCAAGAGCCATTTGTGACTTTGCAACATGAGGGAAGCAGGTTAGATTTAGCAGGAACAGGGGGAGGAGCAAATAGGACAGATTTTTTGGGATCCAGACCTTGGTAGGGAAGAATTGAGCCCTTTTTTTTGAGAGTGAGTGAACTTCTCTGCCACCTGCTGGATGGGTGGCATGCAATTCCTAATTTTCAGGATCTTCCCTGCTTTGAGATTCTATTGTAGGAATTGGACAGAGGCCCTTGAAGCCAAAGCACTCACTGGGTAAGAGCTGCTTAATCAATTAATAAATGCAAAATAATGAAGCACAGCTTGCAGCTGCTAAGAGGTAATAAAGAAAGGAGTTTTCTTGAAAGAATTTAATGTTTTTCCTTCAAAAAAAAAAAAGGCAATAATACAGGGATAATCAGTGACAGCCTTTACAATATTTGTGGGAGGATGTGAGAGCAAAATTCGAAGCTTTGTGCTCTCCAAAGGGGATAGGCAGTGGAATGTATTGATGTGTGAAATGTCACTTTGTAATGCTTGGGAGAGAGGGGAGCCAGGGACAAAAGGTGGTGAGAAAAGAGGGTTTGGAAGACAAGATAGAGGAGAAGAGAGTAGGGTCTCCCTCAAAAGAAATGTGTAGGATTTACCAAATAAAATGTGACTATAAGGAAGCTATTTAACATTGTAGGTAAGGAATGTGACCCAAGTGGAAACGTGACCACAAAGGCAAAGAAGAGGAAAGGTTGAATTGGGTTTGAGGGTGTTTGGAGGACAAGGAACAAAGGTTAGTTGCAAAGAAAAATGAGTAAATGAGATTCCACTCAGAAAAAAAAGGGAAGAATCAAGAAGACAAAGAGGTTGTTATGCTGGTTCTGTTTGTTATCTTGATAGGTAAGGGACTGGGGAAATTGGGAAACAATGCCAGAAATAATAAGTGAGGGAAAACGTGGAGTTTGCCCAGGTAGTTTAGACATGTGACTCTGGTCCCTCTCGTAAGGAAATTCAGGAATTTCAGCTGTGTCCCCAGCTGGGTTCACAGAGCAGGAGTGCAGGACTAGAGACTGAGTGACAGCAAATTTGCTGTGGATGTGCAGCAGGAAAGTCACCTGTGGGAATAAATCCAGATTGCTCCCCTGACACCTCCAGCTCCTTGTGGAACAGATCAGGATAAATCACAAAGCTGAGGAAATGAAGAAAGGGAAGATTATTAACTCGTTCTCTGGGGAGTTTTCTGACTTCTTAAAATAGTGCAGAGGAATGAAAAAAGCGTGGTGAGCAACAGCCTTCTCTGTCATCAGTGGTCTGAGTCCTGGTGTTGGAAAACGGACAAAAAATGTGGTTCAGATAAGGTCACATCTGGGGAAATGCAACAACAAGTGATTTCCTTATCATATTAATACAAAGATATCGGGAAAAGCCGTGAGGTTTCTGTGTAGAGTGGAGGTGGCTGATATCAGGAATAATGTAAAGAATGCTCCAAGTGTAAATTTAATATTCTGCCTTTCAGTGAGGAGAGCAACACGGTGCAAAGTCAGGATGGCTGATTGGACATCATGCATAATAACTGAATCAAATTTGTGAGAGGTGATTTAACCTAAAAAAGTGATGATGGCTGCACAACAGGAAGGTAAAAATAAACCAGGTATCTTTGTACCTACACCTCATTCCGAAATTTATTCAGGACTTTCAAGCTATCTCTTGCTTTGCCAGACTTTATGAATGGATCTGACCCTAAAAGCTTACCTTTGTCATGCCTTATTTAAATGTGGAGTAACTTGACTGGCAGTTATAGGAGCAAATGGAGAATTTTTTTAGTTAAACTAAAAAAAAAAAGAGAAAATAGAATAAAATTAATGGAGACCTAATAAGAGATTTTTATTTGATATGTCAAATGAAAAATCATTTACTAATGTGAAAATTACACATCTTTTACGAATTCTAAAGGTGATAAGGGAAGAGACTCAGAAAGGTGTTGTTAGCATGGGGAAAGTGACTGATGGAGTTTGTGAGTATTCAGTCTGGGATTAAAAATGTTTTATTCCCTGCAATAATGCTGGAAAAAGGGAGTGGTGTGCTGCTGAAGTGACCTGATGACTGAGAAGCTGAAAGGCCCTGTCAATAGAACAAATGGTGCTGTAAAAACGAGTTGGCTCAGCCTCATGATGAGGGCAATAAAAAAGGAATTTATTTTCACTACAGCAACTTTGAGATCTGGTAAACAGAGACTGCTCACTACTGTACTGGGGGGTTCATCAGCTTTGAGTGGCAGGGTGAGGAGCAGCAGAGCACACAGTGACCCTGAGCCAGCATTAAAGAACAGCCCTGGAGCTGCTCTGAGGGTGTATCAGCATAAATAGTTTTAGGAGGTGAAGAAATGTTAATGGATTGTGCGAGGCACTGATGTGTCCTTGGAGAAGCACCGTTTCAGGCTGGGTTCACACATTAAAGCTGAGGGAAGTGCAGGAAAAGCACAGACCAGGGGAAGAAGGAATCTGTTTTATCAAAGAAGAATTCTAAAAAAAAAAAAAATTATGTTTTCTAGCCTTAAAAAAGCAAATTTTGAGATGGTGGTGGTTGTAAATAAACAAGAAAGGCAGAGAAAGTTATTTAATTTAAAGATGAGTGTCAGTACAGAGTGAAAGTGCATCAGTGAACAGCCTGTTGAGTCAGCAAAACCTCATCAAAGCAGGAGCAGATTCCAGGTTCCTCAGCTACCACTGAGAAAAGTGTGGAAAGCTGAAAAACAACTAAGAAATGTGGATTTCTGTGAAAGAGAGTAACTGGGATGCAGAGAAGATCATCCTCTCTTCTCCCTCTCCACAATTCTGCTTTATCCCAGCATGGGATATGGCTGTAATCATATATAAACATGGAATATTGTTCTGGGTAGAACCTGAGATTTGTGGGTTGAACTGCCTCTTGGGATCATAGGACTGCCCCTATAGGATCAAGGAAAGATTCTGCAAGCTTGTTGGCCTGTGTTTGATAGGGAAAAGATAAGAAACTCTCTAAGAAATTCCACTGGAATTCTGCTGGAATATTCTCCATGTTCCCAGCAGTAATTCCAGGATTTCCCAAGCTGGGAGTTGTGTCCAGGTCAGTTTATTAGCCCTTGATGAAACCTGTCCTCCACAAATTTCTCTAAACTCTTTAATTGTTTTGGCCTCCACAACCTGTGGCAATGAGCTCCCCAGTGCAGAAATGTGTTTTGTGAACGAGTTTTTCCTTTTTTTTTTTTCATTGAATTGCCCAGCAAGTCTAAGGGAGTCTGTGGTATTCATGTTATGAAAAGTAGTGAGGAAATGTTCCTTAATCATCTCCTTCCCACTTGAACATCTCTTGGGGTCCATCAGTTGTGTCCTGCTGGAGTGAAATGATCCTGGGCTCTGTAGCCTCTTCCCACAGGAAAGCTGCTCCAGTTTTTAGCTGTGGTTCTTTCTGACCATCAGAAATGCCTCTGATCCCACAATATCGAAATGCTCAGATTCTGTTGAGCTAAAATCTGTAGTAAATTAACTTAGAACTTTCCATTGGTTTGTCCAATTTAAGAGTCTTCTTCAAAGAATGGCTACAGGGTGTTTTTATTTCTGTATCAACCTTATTTCTCACTTCTCAGCTTTTAATCTAAAAAATAAAAAATAAACACAGCCTGTTTTCAGTGCCAGAATATTTGTGATTTATCCCTTCAGTCCTTTAGCAATTTGATGGCCATGGCCTGGTTGTGGCAGGCTTCTTTTACTGTGTGTTCATCAGATGGAGAAAAGGAATTTTCCTGAAGTTTCTTCCTCTACTCTGCAAAATACCTAAGCAAGGCCACCTAAATTGCCTTCAGAATGTACCAGTTTCTCTCCATGTACACAAATTTAAAGAATGGCAGAGTGTTGCCTGTTCATGTGTTCATCTTTAGATATAAAATCAGTGATATGAATCCTACCCTGAAGTGGTTGATCAGCTTTTTCATCTTTCCAATCTTGTTTTTTCCCTTTCCTTTCCTTTAGTGAGTCAAAGCATTTCAGAAACCAATTCTGTCAGTTTTAGAAAAATTCTTTTGATTTTAGGGAAATAAAGTATATTGATTCAAAGACTGCAGAGGTGTGGAAGGATAAGTGTGATTCTACTACAAAATGTAGCAGTAACAAATAAATTGTCAGATTTTGGCCAAATTTCACATTCAGATTATTCAGCTCTTTGCTGAAGGGTGGTGAGATAGGTACAGATTTAATATCTTTGCTTGTTCTGTTGCACTCAGGAGGGCACTGCAATCAGTCAGAAAGAAAATTTCTTTAAAAAAATTAAATAGTGGGTTGAATATGCCATCAGATTAATCATTTTTTCCCATCAGATCTATCCCTGTGAAATATAATTACTTCCCATAGTTTGTCAGCACCCTGGAGCAGCAGAGCTGATGAATTAACTTGCATGAGTACCTCAGACTGTTTTAAGAACTTTGTGAAATTAGCAGGTATGTGGCAAAAGTGATAAATAAAGAATGAAGCCACTTCCTTGCTGTCCCTGGTCTGAATCCTAAACAATATTTTTTTTTACTTTTTAGAGAGGCTTTTCCCTTCTTCTTTAAACATTCATTTGAAACCTTTGCCATGTGCCAATATTAAAAAAAAAAGAAATATTCTGGAACATTTACACAATAAGGCAGTCACCCATCCTGTCATTTTCCACATCCCCATTGTAATTATTTGAAATCCTTATGCTTGAAGATGAGTTTTTTTCTCCCTCCCAGCCCCAAATCTATTTTGAGAGTGGACTTGTAATTGTGTGTTTGTTAATGTGACTGTCTGTTGCCATGAACAAAGTGAGGTCACCAATTTTCTGTGGCAGCTTTGCCTCAGAGTTAAGGACTTTAAACCAGCCAGCACTTAAACAAATGCATCATTTTTTCTTTTATATTCCTTTTTTTTTTTGTTTGTTTTTTGTATTTATATTCTCTTTTATTTTGTTCTGTTACCAAGGCAAGCTATACATATGGCACGGACTGACTCACATTGTGAGAATTTGGGATTATTCCTACTGTTACAGTTTGTATGGGACTTTTGTATTCAACATTTAATTATTCTCCATTGAAGACTTTCAAGAATTTTCTGGAAGTAAATTGAGAGTAAATATATGTGAAGCATTTGAGAAACATTTATTTCACTTAGTTTTTGCTAAGGAAAAGTTCATCTGATTGCAGGTTATGTTATATTGGAGATTTCAGTGCTCAAAATATTTGTATTTTGGATTTGTATTTATGCACTTTTAAAACTTTATTGAGTCCATACAGATCACTGAAGTGTATTTTATCAATGCACCATCACTGCTAGGTTTTATGATGACATTACATTTTCTTCTATCAAGCAGTGGTTTTGTCCATCTGTCTTAAGCTTTTAGATTTTTTTTTTGTTGTTGTTGTTGTTATTTTTATATCCCAGAATGGACTGATTTCCAGGCAGATTTCTAGTAAGTGTCTAGAAGTCTGCAAATTATGTCAGTATGGCTGTGACAATTCAGAGCAGTCAAAGGTTTGGCTCAGAACATCTGTCCACCTTCAGTCCTTAACAGCCTTTATAAACACATTATTTGTAACTTGAAACAAACAGTTACAACCAGGCTGAAGGGAAGCACAGATTCACCAACAGGAGCATGGAGAGAAAATGAATTTATGATATATAAAGATATTTTTTGGAAGGACTTTCAGGCATCCCTGCCTTAAACCCAGCAGCATTAAAAAACATGAAAATATAGGTAAAATTCACACCCAGCTGTTTTTTTGGTGATTTTGTCATGAGGAGATTTCTTCAGCTGCTGTAAATTAAGTTTTTACTCTGAACCCACCTTACACATCTTTTGGTTTCACCACATAAGTGATGTTCGTTTTGTGTGGTAATAATGTGAGAAAAAATGTTTGCTTGCATGAGGGCTGAAAGGACAGTTAAGCCTCGGGATAAGGACTCACAATTGCTCTTTTTTGGGGGGAAAAAAATTTACTTTAATAGAAATACTTTTAAAAGAACAGTACAAAGTGAATAAACCACGTGGAGCTGAGTTTTGCCATGTTATTGAGGTTCTTTGAGCATATTAAAACGCATCCACATTCTGTAAGTATTTTAGAATCCAAACTCTGTCTTCCCAGGTTTCATAAAGCCTGTCACACACATTACAACTAAAACTAGAAATCAAACTGGGAGATCTTACAAGTGACCTGAAATTTAGCAAGGTCTTGTCAACTTCTGATTTGTATCAGCACAGGGAATGATTTCTGCTGAAAACTGCACATGGAGCACATGCTTAAAGATTTAAAATCTTTATTCAGGAGATTTAAAAAATCAATATCTTGCTTTCTGCCTGAATAATTTTTTTAAACAGACTTTATAATCTTACCAGGAGAGGCAAACCCCACTGTTCTATTCTAGCAGCCAACATTGTCCTACCTTGCTCTCCAACTATCACAATACTGGAAAATAGTGATAGTACAGCACAAGAAAGGAACATTTACCATTAACTCCATTGCTTTTTAGTGTCTGTTTAGTGATCTGTGATTCTGTTACAACAGCACATGTAGTGTTGAGCTGTAAATTAAATAGGGATTCACGGAGTCAAGCCTTAAATCGTTGCCTGGTCATCACTGGGATATTTAAAAGACTCTTTGCTTCAAAGTAGTGGGGTTTAGTTTTTTTCTTTTTTAAAGTGATTTAAAAATTATAAATTGAAAATTCCACACTGGGGTGGTCGTATTAGTGATAATGATTTATAAATTATGTCTGCATTGACATCTGATAGCCAGGCAGAACGAACAAACACTGCCGATTTCCCCATCACCAGTGAATGTCTCCACATTCACTCCAGTTTCTCCCAGCAGAAACCAATCACAGAACTGTGACTATCTGATGTTTTTACAATGCACAAAGTGCACTTGCACCTGAAACACAGCAAACACACCTGCAGAGAGGCTGGGGAGCCTTTGGAATGAGTAGGAGTAAGAGCTCCGAGTGCGTTGAGCGGAGGTGTAAATCCCGCGGCCGCGCGCCTGACGTCGGTTTCCTCACCAGCAGGGCTGATTGCAAAGGCAGATGTTGTCCTTCTTCTGGAAGAGCTGAGATCCACCTCCAGACTCCCAGATTGTTTGTGCCTACAGATGGGATTAGAGCTTCCTGCCATTGTGTGTGGCGTACGTCCCCTCGTCCCCGACTGACGCATGTTGGACATTCTGCCCACGGCGCTGCCGAGATGAGACCGTTGCTAAAACTGAAAAATGGCCAAAATCCAAAGATTTTTATCATCCCATCCATGCCTTGCTGTGGTGCACGAGGGAGTTTTCCGTGTCTCGGGCACACTTTCCCCAGCCGTCCCTTTGATTTCACACAGCCAAGAGACGTCAGTGGCACTTTGTTATGTCTGATACTGAATTGTAAATTGTCTTTGAAATAAGTGTTTTTAAATATTTTGAAATATGTTTTTGCAAAAGGGATGAAATGCATTTTTCCAAATGGGAATCATTGATTCCATTCCATGACTGACTTTTTTCTTAATAATTTTAAGTACTTTTAGGGCTGTAAACCTCGAAATTATACGTTACATTCAAAGAAATCCTCTGAGAAAATAATAATCTTAAGTTTGGGAATTGTGATTCCACGACTATGACTTTTCCTGAATTATTTTAAATACTTTTAGGGCTATAAACCTCAAAAGTATATGTTACATTCTGATTTTGGCATCCAAAGAAATCCTGTGAGAAAGTAATTATCTAAAATTTGGGAATTGTGATGACTATAACTTATTTTGAATTATTTTAAATACTTTAAGAGCTGTAAACCTCAAAATTATATATTGCATTCTGATCTTGGCATTCAAAGAAAACCTATGAAAAATAATTATCTAAAGTTTGGGATGAAGACAGGAAATGTCCTGGCTTGTTACTTAATAAATAAATTTTTAATGGAGCATAGGTAGCAATGTTAAGGGGAAATTTCTATCTAGCTTTACCCTGACCACATGAATTCAACTCCTGCTTTGTCAGAAACAAAATATTTTCATTTTAAATCAAAATTAGTTGTGCCAGTTGTCCAGAAACATGGATATTTGTATGCATAGATTTGCCAAATCAAATGAGAATGAGGAGCCTGGATGTGTGTAAAATAACTAAGTTTTAATTAATCATTATTCAGGCATTGTCTCTACCTCAGTAGCATTATCAAAATAAGGATGGAGTCAAAACAATTGAGATCAGCATATTTTATGCTGAAGGAAAATAGGTTTTTTATGGCCCATAGAATTAATCAATGGGTTTTATTGCCACAGCTCTCCCAGAACATAGTACATTGCTTTTCCTCAAACTTAGATTAAACATTTATTCATGTATAAAAGAATATTTGCAATTCCATTATATCTGCAGGATAAAAAATGATCACAGTTTTTTATGGTTTAGGCCATCAACCAGTCACTAATTCAGTAATTCCAGGACTTATGAGAGAGTGATCTTAGTTTGGGGACACATTACTGCATAATTATGGGCGATGCAATTTCAGACTTTTCTCTTTGGTGTCACAACATATAATTAGGGGCCACACAGCACCATTATAAATGTCTACACCTACAGGGCTTTTGTTTTTTGGTTTTTTGGGGTTTTTTACCCCTTCTTTTCATGGACAATGTAGTGTATAGATTGTATGGATATATGACAAGTATTTATGACACGAATAGCAAATAGCAGATCTTATCTGAGTACTGAAATATTTTGCCCAGGTACTTTGTGGAGTCTGTCTCCTTAGAGAGGTTCAGAAACCATCCAGATGTGGACCTGGGAAGCTGACTTAAGGTACCAGAGGTGGGGTGGGCAAAGGAACCTCCAGAGGTCCCTTCTCACCTCACTCATTCTGTGATTCTGTCACACAAATAGTGCAGAAATTTCTAATTCCTGAAATTCTAGCTAGTGGTGACTTCTTTTTTCCTCTACAGCAGTTTCCTTCAAGCCTAGCTCTACCAAACTTCTGCTTCCCACTGGTTTAGTGGAGATATTAAAATTTTTTTTGCCATGTAAAAAATCACCTTGAAAAGACTCAGAAAATTCAGGGCTATATTTATGGTTGGGAAACAGCTTGGTTTTGTTCTTCAGTAAGATTTAGGGATGTTATGCCTAATGAAAAGAAGGAATTCCACTTAAATTGGATTGGTTTTAAATCTGTATTTTCCTTTCCAGGGTGCGCAATGACTTTGATGTGCTCACAAACCGCCTGATTGGCAGCCACGGCTACTGCACTCAGGTGAGTTAAAGGTGCATGTTTGGGGTGTCCTGTGCCTCTGCTCTGAACTGACCTCTGGGAAGGGATGGAATTGCTTATTTTTAAGTCACAGAGTCATGGAATCACAGAATGGTTTGGGTTGGAAAGGACCTTAAAGCTCATCTTGTTCCAACCCTTCCACTATCCCAGCTTGCTCCAAGCCCCATCCAGCCTGTTCTTGAACATCTCCAGGGATGGGGAATCCACACCCTCTCAGGGCAGCCTGTGCCGGGGCCTCACCACCCTCAAGAGTAAAGAATTACTTCCTAATACCAGCTGAACCTACACTTCCTCCTTGCCCCATCACTCCATGCCCTTGCAAAAAGTCCCTCTCCAGCTCTTTTGCAGCCCCTTGAGGTGTGGGAAGGCTGATATAAAATCACCAGTTTCCTTTTGTTTTTTTCCTTGTCCCCATAACCTCAAGCACCTTCCTCCTTTCTTCTTTTTCCTCGTGTTTTGGCACATTTTTGTCTTTGCTTTCAGAGGTTCTGCTTTCCAGGCTGCTGTTCTGCCCTGCATGTGCCTGTACCTGTGTGTCCATGTCCTCACACTCCTCTTTGGGACCCCTTGGTTGCTTTCAGTGCTGAGATATTGCTGTGTTCCCTCCCTGCCCTCTCAGAGAGGTGCCTGAGGTTCCATGTCTGATCCTACAGCTCCCCAGTGATTCCAGGATCCTGTCTATTGCCAAAGACAAGCTTCTTGTTCTTCTCTTGCTGCTAGAGGACTTTTGTACTGTGGCCACACAGTAGTTCCTCAAAAAAGTGGTAGAATATCAGTGATGGTGAATAAGAAGTGCAAAAAAAATCACTGAAAACCTATAAACTCTGGGGAATCCTTCAGGAGAAACACAGAGCTGTAATTGTGTGCAGTATTTTTAAATCCCAGCTCCAAACTGCCCATACCAGAGTTATTCATGCCTTTGGGCATGGTAGTTTGCAGTATTTTTTCTGGAAGCTTTCTCTTCGTTATTTCCCCTCCTGTTCCCAGCCATATGTTATTTATTAATAGTGAGCTGGTTCACTGCTGCAGCACAGTCTGATGTTAGCTCTGCCTTCACACACCCCAGCTGGCCCTGGGGGGATGGTAGCTGAGGAAAATATCCCAAAATTCTGTTCTTGAGTTTCAGGCACACTCACATGTGCAAATGCCACCCATCCTCTCACAGGTATTTAGCCTCTGACACACCCCTGCTTCAACTGGAGAGGAAATAATCAGCAATCATCTCTAGGAAATATCAATATCTTTGTGATCTGGGTCCATATGGGTAAATGTCTTACTGAAGGAGACTTCAGCCAGAAATAATCAGTGAGGAAGAGTCATAATTTGACAAATCTTGTCCAACATACAAAATACATCACTAAGCACTTTCAGAAATGTCAAGAAGTACTGAACAGGCTTGGGAGTTTATATAATTCCTGCTGTACTTTTCATTGTGGAGAAGAAGGGGCACCAAAACGTTAAAAAAAAAAAAATCTCAAAACAAGACACATATGAGATGTTTGAGAGTTGGATATGAGAGTAAATAAATCAGCAGCAGTTTGCCTCCAGAAGGATGAAAGTTGAAAACTCCTCTAATATTTGGGCTTCAGCAAAGCTTTCCATACTGTCTCTCCCAGCATCCTTTTGGACAAAAAGTCCAACCCACAGCTGGAAAAGGTTTTTTTCTTCAGAGAGTGGTGGGGCACTGCCCAGGCTCCCCAGGGCACATCTCCAAAGTTGCCAGAGCTCCAGGAGGATTTAGACAGTGCTCCCAGGGATGCACAGGGTGGGATTGCTGGGGTGTCTGTGCAGGGCCAGGAGCTGGACTGGAGGATCCTTGTGGGTCCCTTCCAACACAGGATATTCTGTGATTTTATAATTTCCTCATTTTACTTTGGGAGACTTTGACCAAAATACCTGGAATCTTTTTATAAGTGATTTTAGTCCTAACCATAAACCTAAAGCCACTGCATAAATTAGGGGTCATATACATGTGTAACTTCTTCAGTCCTGAATCAGTCTTGTGCTGATTAACTACTGTTTGGTTTTTGTTTTGTTTTTTGTGAATTTTAAACATGTCCCAAACAGGAATTGGTGAACTTGCTTTTGACTGGCAAAGCTGTGTCCAATGTTTTCAACAACGTGATAGAGCTGGACTCTGGGAATGGCAATATCACCATTCTGAAAGGCATCACGAGTCGCAGTGACATTGGTTTGCTGTCCCTGTTTGAGCACTACAATGTCTGTCAGGTATGCTTGCCTTTCTCCTGGTTTAATTAAAAAAAAAAAACAACCAATTACTTTTAAAATAATTTTAAAAAATTGAAAAAAAATTAAAAAACCTTTTAAAATTACTTTGGAATAAGTAAAGCAGCAAAGAAATTACTGGCTTGGTTCAGTTTATGTTTTCTGTGCTGTAATGGTGGTTCTGTTACCAGTAAAAAAAAAAAAAAATTACAGACAATTAAAATAGCTGTTAATTCAAGGGGATTGTTCCCTATAATTGCTTTTGATAGTCAGATTTTAATTGTAATCATCATGGAAATTAAAAGATAGATTAAAACTTTCAAAGGAGTGACAGGTATTAATTTACCTCAGGAAAAACCTGTGTAAGATTTTAATAGTTCTCCATCAACAGGAGATGGAGGATGGCAGGATTACCATTTTTCCTAAAGACATGTTCTGCCCTAAACAGCCAATCTTGTGTTTGATGCAGGAAAATTGTTTGAAATTCTCTTGCTTTTGTTATATTCTTGTAGCAGTCCCACCTGCATTTGCAGCAGCAGCACCTCTGTAAAAGTTTGGAAGTGATTACCAAAGGATTTGTTTGTACTGATCTGATCTAAATGTGTGACTGAAAACAAAGCTTGATTTTAACTCCTTCCCATGTGGCTGAAGTCAGCTACATTCTCCTGCTACTGGCAAATTACAATTTTTGTTATTTTTAATTAGTACAATCATTTATATTATTCACAGTACTACAAAAGGCTTGAATTCAGTCAAGACAGCTTATCAGTGTACCCAAATCAGATTAATTCAGAACAGAGTGGACTAAAAATAAATAAGCTTCTGTGTCTAGTTCACACTTCTTTTCTATAAACAGTGTGACATTTAAACCCTCAAAAAATGGTTATGCACCACTCCAGCATTTTTTTTTCCATTCTCCAGTGAGGAAAATGACTCGGGAGTAACAAAATGGTAAATGAGGTCAGGGCAGGTAAGAGCTATTTCTTACCCACCTGCCCTCTAAAAATAAAATAAGTTACCCAGAGATTCAGACACCATTTTCCACTTATTCTGCAAATTATATGGTAGAGGGGATCTGTTTCTCCTGTATGGCAGCTGGACTCATGAGCAGGGAATCTGTTTTTCCAAGCCAGTGACTTAATCACTTACAGAAACTCCAGCAGACGTAGTTTCCTTTTTTTTTATTAAGAGTCTCCACTAGTTGGGCATCTGCTGCAAATTGTCCTGGTTTTTATTAAGAACATCTGGGTGTTCTCTGCATTTCAGTTCAGAGGCAATGTCTGCTTAGGACTGGGACAAAAGTCAAGTCCTGGTGGATTTTGGCCCCAAATTGAAGAGTCTCCACTGTGGCCTCAGCGTGAGGGGCCAGATTCTGCTTCCTGTTATAAAACTTAGAGCAGTTCAGGAAAAAAGAAGTGGCAGTGGCAGTTTGCAGAGGTGGAACTGAGAATAGAGTTTGTCTTTCAAAGTGACTCTTTTATTCCTCTCAGCATCCAATTACAGTGTGGCTCTGAGGCTGGTAACTGAACCCAGCCATGGAAAAGGACTGTCATTTTTGGTTGGGTTTATTTTTTGTTTCCAGGAGTAAGAAAATCCTGAGCGTGCTATATGGTGAATCATAGACACTGGAGTCAGAAAACTCCCTTTAGGTCACATCCAGCCAATCTCTCAGGGGATAACTCAGGATATTTTTGTGTCCCCTTATATAGCAGAGTTTCTTTTAAAAATCCGTATCCATGAGGTTCCTGCCTTTCTGTTCAGATGGCCATTTTTTCATTGATTTTAGTGCCTATAACTGTATTTTTACAGTTTTTTTCTCATCCATTTTTCTCTACTCTAAAACATGGATAAAAGCAAATAAAGATTTGCAGGTCCTTGTGAATTTGGAGATTTTAATTTCTACCACACAGCCTGTGTTTGGAAATACTATTAATAAATCAGACTCTTCATTTACTTAGTTTCCTCTAATTATAATTTTACTCATAATCCAACCTGCCCCCTAAACAATTCATCCCCATCCGCTGGGCATTTGCAGCTGATGTAACAGTGCCTCCCTTTTTTATCAGCACATCCTGTCCAAAGCTTGTTTTCATTTCCCTGCTCTAGACTTGTTCCAACTTACCAACACGTTTGGGACAGGATATTCAAGATTCTAGGCTAGATGCAGTAAATCCACATGCAGGAAGGCTCCTCTACCATTTAATCTCCTTTTTCTAATGTGTGGAGCATTTGTGTGGAATCCACAATTCCCTTGGTGTGGCTTCTGAGTTGCAGAAGTGAGGGCACGTGAATTAATCTTTAAACTCCAGCAGTGGCAAATCCAAAGAAAATGATCCATCCCTTTTCCTCCGGTGATTGCCTGGAGAATCCCTCTGTTCCCCATCCACTCATCTCCTCCAGTGGATCCTGTGTTATCTGTGCTGATGAGAAAAACGTGTGCCTCGAGTAATTGGTCTGGAATTGTTCATGTCCAATCATCACTCTCAGCCCTGCTGTATCACCAAACCCCGTGGAGTTTTTGCAGTGTAATTACTTGCTGCAGATTGTTTCACTGTGACAGATGGATCCATTCCATCTGTTTCATGTGCAAACGTTTAGTTTCACAGCGAGATTCTGGATTTTAATGGGGAAAAAAAAAAAGCTAAAAGTCCGATTCTGCTACTTTTCAGTAGGCAACTTACACATCTTTGGGTTTCATCATTGTTTAAGCAATATCAGTTCCATGTGATTTTACACATTTAACTTAGAAGGCCAAATTGAGATTTTAGGTTTCCTGGGATTTATTTAGAGCATGTCAAGCAATAGAAACATTTCCACATGAAATTGCTGGGGGTTTCCTCTCTGCTGAGCTGTTCAGTCTCAGGGAAGCTGAGTGGTTTCTCAGCAGGGACAAGACCTCGGCGAAAGGGATGAGACACAGGAGTGGGCAGGACCCATTTTAGCACTCCTGGGTGAGGAAAATCCCTGTGTTTGGGTCAGAGCCTTTGGCCTAAATGCCACATTGAAATTGCAGGTGAAAAGACTTAGAATGATGAAATTCTTCCTTCCAAAATGTCTTGAGACCTTAAAAGTAGGAAGAAATGGAAACAGAGGCTCCTCATGTTTATGCCAGCTCATTAAATAACAGTGAAAAAGGGAAAAATAATCTGCATTCTCAGGCAATAAATTTAAGAGATTATTATCCTTATTATGATTCATAACTTGCTAATTCTTTAGTAATGTTAATAACCAATTAACAAACACCACAGTGCTAATTAACATGAATAATGATACTAATAACAATAATACAGAGCATTTACATGACATTTCCTATCAGTAGATCTGTGCTTTGCAAGAGTGGCAAGTGTCATTTCCACTTTACACAGAGGAGCAATAGGTGAATAAAAGTCAAAGTGCTTATCCCAGTAAGCTCCTGGCTGAACTGGGATGAGTACAGGTCTGGATCTCTCATTTTAAAGGCAGTGTGGTGCTGGCTGATGAATCTCACCATCCTTCTGAAATGTTTTTTGAAACCATTTTAGGTATGTGCTATTGTATGTGAGGAAATGGAAATATTCAAAGTTATTTACCTCTTTTGAGCCTTCTCTCTGATTTGTCTTTGTTTTCACCAATTCTCTCCTGCTTTAAGCTGTCCTGTCAGTTAAACCTGCTGTTGTCTGACCTTCCAAATTCCCCCTGCTCTGATTCCTGACTGTCCCAGCCCCTGCCTGAGCTGCCAGGACTTTGGGGGACCTGATGCTTTTTAGTTTTTGCTTCTCTGAAAACCAAGAGGGCATTGACAAAGAAGCTGTGCACATTTTCCCCAGCTCTTTTCAAAAAGACAGAGTAAAGCAACAGAAGCAAACAGAATTTATTCATTAAAATTCCACAGATGGGAAATATTATTTTTGGTCCTTTTGAAGAAACCACTCTGTGCTATGACAAGGCCTACTGGAACAGTGAAATTCAGCACACATGCTCTGTCTCCTGCCACCTCACCTGTGTTTTTACCCTCCTGTAACCTTCTTCCAGGGAAATATGTCCCCAAAACAATCTCTTTTCCCCATCAGATGGGCTGGATTCAAACAGGCCATTGAGTGGGGTTGTGGAGGGGAAAGTTTAGGAAGAGGTTTTTAACCTCCTCGTTTGAGAAACCAACCACAAAAACACACAAGTGCAAAATGGAAACTGAGGTTGGCTTCAATTTTCCATTCATTTTTTCAGGAATAGGGGTGAGTGTTGTGCCCTGCGGATGCAGCAGAGGAAGCTGTTATTTATGTAATTTATATTAGTTATGTTATTTAATGATCATCACTGTGGGCAAAAACATGGAGTACGTTCAAATTTGACTGAAACAAGGCTGCCAAAGCATCGGCCTTTGAGAAAGTCTGTTCCTCATTCCTTGTTTTGACATCTCCCTTTCTAGCCTGGAACTGAAATTTCCTTTAATGAAGGCCTATTGTCCTCTGAGTTATGGCCAGCAGTTTTCCCAGAGGCCAGTCACTGTTGCTGGGGTATTGGCATTGCTTCCCTGTCAACATCCTTCCACATGAAATAGAATCACAGAGTTTTTATTTAAGACAGTAAGGATAACAAAGCCCACATGTTTAGAAGAGCTCTGCGTGCTTTGCAAACAGGTAAAGCAGAAAATGGTCAGTCAGGTATTTTCCACGTCTCTCTAGATTCTGAGCGCCTGCATTTGGATCTGGATTTATCCCATCTCACTTCAGGTGCTTTTTAGGCTGAAAATATTTCAGGTAAAAGTTCAGCCAGCTCCCTGCATCACTGATGAATGGGAGGGTCTAAACTTCTGACAATACCCATCTCCTGATTATTTGATTTTACAGCCAAAGCCCAAAGGCTGACCTGCATTAGAGGGCTTACAAATAAATGCAGAAGTGTTCTGTGGGCTGAGTCCTGCCTTGTGCTCGTCAGTGCAGTGCTGTAACTCCCTGAAGTGGGCTCTAAACTTTGTGTGTGGTGAGGAAATGGCAAAATGCTGAAATCTCAGTGAGGGTCTGAATCTCCCTCAAAATTTCCTCATTTTTTGGGACATTCCAGAAGAGCAGCTGAGTGGGACAGGGGTAAAGAAAAGATCTTGAGGCTGCCTGGCACCCTAAGGTCCGTTTTCCTTGCCACATCTGCTGTCTTTTACACCATAGCAATATAAGGGAACTTTAATCAGAAGCCAGTGCTTTCCAGGAGTCTCTTCTTTGCTTTGGGAGTACTAGGGTTTAACACACATCTCTTTCTATTCTTCTTCAGTCATATCCCTTTTTTTCCCTCAGTTCATTATCAGAAAGGTTTCCTTTTCTACAAAAAAAAAAGCAAAAAAGGATCCAAAGCTGCAGAGAAATTACTTAAGGCTCTAGTGTAGCAGTAGTGTTTGCTGTTATTTTATAAATATATGGCTAAAAACTCTTCCATTTCTGTCTCACCTGGCATAGTGCATACTCTGAATGTCAGCTCCCATAAGCATTAATTTTATTTTTCTCAATCTGATTGAAATCAAGTATTTGGCAATGGCCATAACTTTACCCTCACAGTGTCCCTCAATTATCTGCTAATACAGCAATGATGGGGCTGACCTGGTGTTTCAGGGGTGCTGGGGGAATGGGTCAGGGGGGTCACTGCTCCCCCAAGGGCTGCTGGAAAGGTGTGTCTGATTTTACACCACTGACACGTCACTTTTAACACCCCTGGGACATTGTTCAATATTCATTCAGAAAAGGTCAGTGCAGCTGTGAGGAATAAAACACTGACAGAACAAACAATGGGCTGTTGCCTGTAACTCTGAAAGCTCTGTGTATTTATCCTTTTGCCTGTCAATCCTGCTAGAAAAGGTACTACCAGAAATTCCTCATTTTGACAGAATGCAGCCCTTTGTGGAACCATTACACATTGTGATTGCTTCTCAAATAAACATCTCTAGCAGCTGCATTCAGGGAAAGAAACATAAAGCAAGGAATGATTGATTATAACTAGAAAATGAATAGTAAAGTCCTACAAGCAGGGAGGTGAAATTATGTTACGTGATAAAACTCCTGGAGAAAAACACCATCAAATAGGCCATGTCCAGTTACCCTGCTTGGTTTTGGTATCACATTCTCTTGCTTTTTCCTTTGGGAATACAGATTCCAAGACATGGCCTTGTTCAAGGAACAAATCAGGGCTGAATGGTGAGGTACCATCCACTCACTCTGGCAGATCTGTTGGAATAATTCTCCAGTAGTAAATATTTGTCTGTAGGTTGAATTTCGCCATTGTGTGAATACACACAGATGAAGAATGAGCCCTCTGAATGTGCTTGCTTTTGAAAAGTTGGTGATTCCCAAAGATCAGAACAGTGTCCCTGAAATTTATGAGCATTCCTGAGGGCTTTGTAAGGGAGAGGATCAGGGTTAGGGAAGTCTCTGTAGGAATTGAAAACATGCAGCATGAAAGGACACCTCATTCATTCTCCCCTTACTTTCCTTCTGCCTGAAAATGATGAATGAGCTTGCTGGAAAACCAGTACTTGAACAGTGATAAAAACACAGCCATTGAGCTCTTACCAAAAATAATATCTCATAGAAAGGATGCAAGTCACATATCCCTGATTTACCTTTGGAATTCAGCCCTACAGATGTAGGGAAGACACTGGAGATGAGGGGTCTCTGTCAGGCTCTTGTTGGATGACACAGACACTGTGCTGAGTTTGAGGGGTTTCCTGAGGAGTCAAGACACTGGGTGTTCATGCCTGTTCTTCCCTGTCCTGTTTCCAGGCTTTATTCCAGGTTTTATGCAGTATTACTGCCACCAACCAGGCTGATCAGGCAGCTGAGGAAGCGCTGAGGTCTCACCAGTTGGACCAGTTAAATGAGGGCATAATTCTGTGTATGGGGAAGGGTCTGGAGAGTCAGTCCTGTGAGGAGCTGCTGAGGGAGCTGGGGGTGTTTAGCCTGGAGAAAAGGAGGCTCAGGGGTGACCTTACTGCTCTCCAGAACTCCCTGGCAGGGGAGGACGGGGTACTGAGGTGAGGGTCAGCCTCTTCTCCCAGGCAGCAAGGGACAGGACAAAAGGAAACAGCCTCAAGCTGCACCAGGGGAGGTTCAGGCAGGACATCAGCAGGAATTTCTTCACTGGAAGGGTGGTCAGGTGTTGGAATGGGCTGCCCAGGGAGGTGGTGGAGTCCTCATTACTGGGAGTACTGAGGAAACCACTGGATGTGGCACTCAGTGCTCTGGTCTGGTTGTCAAGGTTGGACTTGATAGTCCTGGAGGTCTTTTCCAAGCTAAATGACTCAGTGATCCTACTCCACATGACAACTGATGCTTGAAGAAGCAGGCAAAGGAATCCTCACAGTGAGGATTGTCCTCACTTTATCAGCAGCATGGGTCCATATTACATTTGTACAAAATACATTTTGCATCAGGGAAGCTGAGTGGTTTCTCAGCAGGGACAAGACCTTGGAGAAGGGGATGAGGCACAGGAGTGGGCAGGACCAATTTTAGCACTCCTGGGTGAGAAAATCCCTCTACTGGGATCCCACTGTCAAAGGTAGCAGCTATTCCTCAGCTGGTTAAATTGATGCTGACCAAAACAAAGACTTCTCCCTTCTTCTGAGAGAGGAGGATTTGAGCTACAATATTTTTAGACTCTTTTGAGTTGTCTCAAAGTTCATGCCCTGGCTGCTTTCTGCAAAGATTGTAATTGAAAAGTGCACGTTTTTGGAGAGTGTCCCTACAGCCCTCAATCATCTGAACAGTTTGTCCTGGCTTCAGGGGGTTGGTTCATGTGAGTGAGAGCTGGAGTGGACGTGGCTTTGAAAGTTCTGTATCTCTCTCATCTTTGTCAAATGTTGTTTGATGAAGCTGGGAAGTTGCTTTTGCAGACAAACATAGGAAGAACACATTTTTAGGAGGAGACTGGCTGTTCTTTTTGGCTTTGACTTATCTGCATATTAAAATATGCATGTTTGTGAGACTGAATCTTTTCATCTGTGTCCCTCTAATTTGCCATCTTTTGTTGAAACTGCGTATTTTCTTTTTTGATAACTCCTGTTACGAGTGTTATTGGAAGCTTGTAAAAAATTCTTTACTTCTAAGCCAAGAATTTACATGAAAAGCAAAACTGTTGTATAAAAGGCTGTTTTAAATAGATATTAGCAAAGTAATGAGTCAGGGAACAGTTACTTAATTAGCTGGAGACTTGTTATCTAACATCAGAAGAAATTCTCATTGTGGAAGGCAGCTGAATTTGCACTCGTAACACTTCAGATATAAATTCTAAAAGTCCATCAAGATGAAAACACAAACTCTTTATCAGAATTAATGTTGGCTTCTGCCTTTTGGCTTTTACCCTTTGCCCCTGTGCCCAGGGTGAAGAACTGAGGGCTGCACTGTAGGAGCTGCCTCCACAAATCTATATCTAGAAATCATGTATAAGAATTTTTCTGTTAAAATTTCCTCAGTTTCCACTAGGCCTTTTTCAATGAAAAAGTCCTGAAAGCAAAATGACTGAAAGCAAAATTATTTCACTGAAAGCAAAATGTTTAATTTCAGATTTCAGTTTCCCTAAGCAATTCTTAAAGGTACAAAACCCAGCTGCAGTGCTGCTGGTAACCCCTTCCTCCATCCCTTATAGATTAAATCTCTTAAGTATTCTAGTTTAAAACATCTGTGAATGAATATGAAAGTTTTTATGCGCTTTCTTAGAGAATATTGAGGTTATTTATAAATATACTTTCAAAAGAAGGACAAAGGCTTAGAAAAGGCTTTTGTTAAAAGTTTTATTTTCACATGAGCATATTTCATTTTTAAGAATAACCAAGCAAAACAAATACTTCTGTTATTGCTTTCTCCTATAGCTGAAAATACATGTTTGGACTGTGACCTAGAAAGTGATAAAGTGAAGGGAATATGTTACTTTCTTTACTCAACAAAAGATTTGGGGCTCAGTTGAGTTGCCCAGGCTGGGATGTCTCAGGGCACTTGAGACCCTGTGAGTCTCTTACCTGGTTTCCAGTCTCTGCTGAGTGACAGCACAGCCTCCCATTGATCCCATGTTGTATTCCTGTGGTTTTACAGCTGTTGCAGAGTTCATGCGTCCTTTTGGTTCAGCTCATGTGGGACCTGATCTTTTATCTGTAAGGGCATTACAGCTGCATTTCATTGTCTGGCATAACTCAGGGCCTAAGATTTGCATTTATGCTCTGTGATTTACCAGAGCTGGGCTGGTCTGCTTCATCAACAGTCTCTAATGAGCCTTCATTAGTGTTTGTAGAGTAGAAAAAATAAATGATCTTACAAATTTTATGTTCTCCACTGATGCCTTGGGAAGTCTGACCTGAAACAGAGACTGGACAGAGCTGGAGAATAAAGTAGGTATTTATTGAAAGGCCTTTAAGGACACACCTTGGGCAGGACAAGAGCCTGGCCAGGGCTACACCCAAGGTAGACCCAAAATGGTCACAAAATGGAACCAAAATGGTCACCAGGTCTCACATTTTTAGAAGTTTGGGTCCATTTGCACATTGGGGTTTCATTGTCCAATTACAGCTCCAAGTGATGCAGTCCCACCCTTCTTGTTCTCTCCCTGCAGCCCCCGTTGTTTGTGCTTTGGGGCCTGAAAACTTGTGCCAGTTGTCCTTGGTGTGCAGCAGGACAAGGATTTGTTTTGTGTCCATGCTGTGTGCAGAGAGCTGAGTGACCCTGACTGTGAGCTCAGAGCTGCACCCTGGGCAGCACAGAGCCTGAAATACATGGAAATGAAACTGAAGGCATCACCACAGTGACTTGTTTCTCCACCCAATCCCAGTGATGGTCTGCTATTTTGTGTTTTTCTTCTAGGTTGGTTGTTACTTGAAGACCCCCAAGTACCCAATTTGGCTGGTCTGCAGTGAAAGCCACTTCAGTGTGCTTTTCTGTTTGGAAAAGGATTTGCTCAGTGACTGGAAAACGGGACGGAGGTTTGATCTCTATTACTACGATGGCTTGGCCAACCAGGATGAGGAGATACGGCTGACAGTGGGTATGGGCAGCTCCCTGGCTCTGCATTTCACCTCCTGTGGGGGGCCAGAAGGGAGGATCCAATACTAAATACAGTGATGGTTACAGGCAGTGAATGTTAATTTGTGTGCTGTTGCCTGATTTCCATAATTAGTGTTGGTGATTAATTATATTTCACAAAGAGGATTCAAGGATAAGCTCTTGAGGAGGGTTAAATGTGAGCATGTGTCATTTTTATACACACTGGCAAATCTTCCAGTGGCACTGGTTCCCAAGGAACAGGCTGTGATCTCTGGCTTATTCATGCTCCCAGGACTATAAAATAAATTTCACTACTCCCATTCTCCTTCACAACATCTCACATCATTTCTACAGGCAGAAAGTGCAGGTCTCCAGTTCCTCACCCTAAATGTGTGTAGGAAAATGAGCAGAGAGGGTGAGGAAACATGAAATCCTTGTCTCCAAGGCAAGAAAGTGCCAGTAATGTGCTAAAAAAGTTTAGTTTCTTACCTGCCTGGAAGCACAAGCCTGCAAAAGATCTTCCAACTTGTTACACTCCTTTCAGGAAACCATGCCAAATTACACAGCTGCTTTTACAGTAAATACTTCTTCAACTGGAAGGCATCTGGATGAGTATTCTGATCCTTAGAAAGCACCTACTTGAATACATTCTCCACCACTAAATCCCTAATTATTGCTAATAATATCCTGGTCACCTTTTGTTTTCTTTCCTTTGGTACATTTATACAATCTTGTCTGTGATAACCAAATTCCTTCACAATCTTAAGGAGCCACTCTACTGAAATCTGCTCTTCAGAAATAAGTTGTCTCTGTTCCTTATTTGCACCGACATCCAGGTTTTTGCACCATCCAGGTTTTTGCACAGGATGGGTGTTGTGTGTTCTGCTTGAGTCCATGTGGCAAAGTTGTTTCTGTGCTGGGAGTGCTGAAGGTTTGAGCACCTCACAAGGTTTGGTAGTGAGTTCAATCGACTTTCTGCCTGTTATTTATTCTCTTATTTTAAAGGAAATCCCTGTCATTCTATTGTAGGGCTCACAGGATATATTAGCTCCAAAAATGATCAGTTTTCCCAGGACTGTGGTTGCCAGCTGGCTCCCACCTCCCAGATAAAAGTGACACGGATGATACAGCTCAGCACAGGACTAGACACACATTTTTTCTATTGTGTTGTACCACATAACATCTGGTCTGAAACAGGTATCCTGATGTCTCTTCCCATCACCAGGAATGTTTCCAAAATCAAGAGCTGCCAAGCCCTCTAAGATCCTTGGATGAGAAATGGCCCAGAGCACATATAAAGTTTTCCCTTTGCTGTCATGGCATTTCTTTGTGTTTCTCCTCAAAGCTGAAATGTGCATGGAGTTGTAGATATCTCTTTGTTGTGGCCATAGCTCCTTCCAGGGATGTGTGCCAGTAAATCCTTTGTTATCTGTGAAATTCTGCAAAAGGCAGTAAAAATGCAAATATTTTCATCATTCCACAGAAACTCCAGCCTGGTTCTGGCTGTGCAGTAATCCCTTGCTAGGTCTGGAGAAAACTGTAATTACTTTACATCCAAAAAGGTAAAACTGGCCAAACATCTAAACCCAGCACACAGGAGCAGATGGAAATATCAGAATGCTAAATATTGCTGGTATTTCCCCTGTGGAAATCCCAACCAGAGGTGATGTTTAGGCAGCATCACCTGGAGATGCAGCACGAGGAGCTGGGTGCTGCCCACATTTCCCTGCTGTTGGTTTTACTTGAGCAAGAAGTTGAATTCTTTGAAATGGGAATCTTGGTTGTAATTAGGTAAAATTACCGTCAAGGTCACATTTCAGGAAATACTGAAGACATTGCACTGGGCAAGAAAGGCAGAAAAGACAGAAGAGTAGAGTTACATTTTGGGAGTAGCAGCAATTGCTACTTTATATTGAGAATTTGCTCTGCTTCTCATACTTGACCATTTGCCAAAACGTAGACAAGAAACATAAAGTTCCTTCATAAAAGCAGGTTAATGAACTCAACATACCATCATAAAGAGAGGAAAATATTAATAAATCTTTCCATTGGGGCAGAAATTTTGGATAGGCAGAGAAGAGCTGTAACAGTGCTGGCACTCAGTTTCTCACTAATTAAAGGGTAGAATATAGATATTCCTTTTCTTTTACTCTTAGATACGCCTTTATGATAATTTTTTCTCTGTTTATTTGGATGGAAACACTCCATTCAAACCTTTTGATTGGAAGAATTCAAGTCTAAAAATGACAAAATTCATCAAAGTTGGCCATGAGTGGGAGAGGCAGCCACACCATGTGCCTGTCCTGCTACCAGGGCTATGGTCAGGACAGTGGCTGTGGTTGCACCAGGAGAGGTTTAGAGAAAAATTTCTTCACGGAAGGGGTTGTCAAGCACTGGAACAGGTTGCCCAGGGAGGTGGTGGAGTCACCATTCCTGGAATTGTTAAAAAAAACCTGTAGTTGTGGCACTTGGGGACATGTTTTAATAGTGAACATGGTGGTGGTGCTGGATTTATAGTTAGACTTGATGATCTTAGGGGTTTCAACTTTTATTATTCTAAAATTCTATGTTACAAACTCTTCAACATAAAAGATGAAAGATAAAAAAGGCTCTTTTAAACTTAAAAGATTCCTGTGTACCTCGAAGTTCCTGAGGATCTAGAGGAAACCCACCACTACTTTATGTACTCTTAAATATTGCCCATTTCCCTCCACTCCAACCCTTGCAGTCCTCCAGTTTTCTGCACTTGTACCCATCAGATCAGCACACAAGGGAGAGCCAGGTCCTTTCTGTGACAGGAGAGAGCCAGATGGAGCTGAGACTGGCAGCTGTGAATGGTCAGGACGATCCCCTCCTGTCCTACACCAGTCTCACTGAGCAGACCCAACTCCTGCACCCTGCCCTGGCACCGTGCGCCGCTCACGGCCAATCCATTGGCTGGGCAACAGACAGAAAAGAAGAAAGAAAAAAAAAAACCAAAACCCTGCTCTGCTGCAGTTTGAATGTTTGACTCCAAAACAGGAAACAGCTGAGCAGACTGACATCCAAGCTGGTGGCAGGATGTTTTGTCCCTGGGAAGTTCAGCTCTACTTTCACTGTTGACAGATGCCGTGTCTGAGACAGTGACCTCTCTGTTTTCCCCGGAACGCTGCAATGGCCTCTCCATCCCCAAGGAATGCTCACAGCCTGGGGAGGCTCCCTGACATCCTACACAGCATCATCATCTCCTGTCTGTGCATTGCTTGCTGAGCAGTAAAGGGACAATCTTCTTTTCCAGGGTGGAATAGTCCTAACCCAGTTCAAACTAGATTTGGGATTTCCTATTCAAGTGTGGCACCACCACTGACCTTAGCGTTTGAGTAACCAAAGTTACTCAGTAATTACAACATCAATTGCAAAATAAAAGCCTCATGACAGCCCTGCAGCACATTATTGCATTTTCTGATCCGTGGTTTTCCTTGAAACCATCTCTGTGTGAGCAATCTAGCCTCGCTCAGGCACGGTGATCAGTGGTGCATTGGACTCAAACCATCTTTTCTTTGGGGTTCTGTATGAAGAAAAATTTCCCCAGCCACTAACAAAGTCTGTTTTGTCTCTGCAGATACAACTCAGGTGTGCCCTGAAAACAAAGAAAATGATCTTACTCCTCCACTTGAGCACTGTATTAGGACAAAGTAAGTGAAATTACAGGTTTTCATACAGATACGTTCAGTTGTTGATACAAGTAATATATGTGAGGCTGGAGTGTCCAAAAAAATATTTCAGCAAGTAAAGCTGAAAAATTAATGCCTAATGGGCCAGGCTGTGACAATATGTTTTACACATTTAATTGTGTGTTATTGCAATTAACATTGAACTGTCCAAGGTGTTCATTCTTAGAGGAACCTTCACTGCACCACCAAGAACTGACTGAGCCAAATTCAGTCTGAGAGCACAGCTTTGTTGCAATAAATCCAAACTTAGATTCCCAAAAGTGCTTGATTGCAGAGGTATAATAAGAAAAGGAGACAATTTATTCCATTTTCTGGAACAAAAGAACAAAAGGAGGGACCTGGGTGTTATTTTCAATGCATGAAGCCCCATTGAACAGTCTCAGTTTTCTCCAGCTGCACAGAGTTTTTCAGGACGACAAAACACCAGGTTTTGTGCAATCATTCCTGACAGGCCTTAGCTCATTTTATCTCCTTGCATACAAGGTTAATTCCTGTCCTGTTGAGATTCTCATGGCCACTTTGAGGCCTATATAATTCATTCATCCAAATCACACTGAAGTTAATGGGAACATTTTCAGCTTAGTGAGACATGAAAGAAGCAAAAGGGAGAAATTTAACTGGGCAGAAAATTCAGCTTTATATCAATTCCAGCACGGCTTTGGGAGTTACTATCTGAATATCTCTGGAGCAAGAAGTGAAAGCCTCATTGTCAGAGACCATAACATTTGTTAAATCAGCAAGCCAGGCAGCTTCAGGTTTCTCTTGCAATTCCCTCCTGTCCTTGCTGCAATTTGCTCTGCAAAAAAATAAACCCAGCAGAAAGTAAATAAATAAGGACAGTGGCTGCCAGTGTGTTGATTAGAAAATCGCTGGAAGGTAGAAGAGGCATCCTGCAAGGTGACAGCAGTGACAACAGTCCAGCCTTCCTACTCATACAGATTTTATTGATTCTTCATCTCCAGTGACACATAAACATGGCTGCAAAGTAAAATAAATAATGTATAACCTCAGAAAGCCCCACGGGGAGAATAATGCATGCAACTACTTAAACTCTTAGAATATCTTCCATTCCTGGCATTGTGTCAGAGTTATACAGTGTTGCTAGTGCTGCTGTTTGTTTATTTTAAGTTCCTTGCTTTAATCTGCTGGAGAGGTAAATTACCAGCAAATTCCAGTGTCAGTGTATTTTGTTTGTAGCATTATCAGCACTCTGATTTACCCTGGGCAGTCTGGCTCCTTGTTTTCAGTGCTCTGCCTTTGCTTTGAGGGTATTTATTTAAGCGTGGCCTCGCTGCAAAATGTTTTTCATGTTAAATTTTTCCTTTTTGTTTTAAGAACTTTTTCTTTCAACGGCGGAACAGCATATAAGGAAAAGTAAGAAACAACCCAAGTAGCCAAAATTTTAGCAATTCAAGGGATTAAAAAAAAGGAATGTTTTTTATCATACAACCATGGAAAACTCTCCTAATTTTTAATAAATTTTTAATAAAGCAAAGAGCTGTTACTTATTTTGATGAAGAATTCACGATGAAGCTCTGTATCAGACTGCTCTCATCAAAAAATGCAGGATAATTTCTCAGGCAGAGTGGAGAATTCCACAGTCTGGAACAATCAGACCTGAGACTGTTAATTATCATTAATTGGTTTTGTTTAATTAATTAATTGTTTAGTTAATTGAGAGTTTTCCTTCCATTCACATGCCTCAATTCTGGTTTAATCCATGACAAGCCTATTGCTTACCCCAATACCTGAGCACCACCATCCTGTGTGCCTCACATCTGCCTTACTGTTTGTTCTTTTAACCCTCTCCAGAAGGGAAAACTGCACTGGTAATAGACTGGTTTTGCATTTAGTTAATAATAATAATAATAATAATAATAATAATAATAATAATAATAATAATAATAATTATTATTATTATTATTATTATTATTATTATTATCAGAAGGGAAGGGTTGTTTTGCTTCTGCAGGAGGAGGAGGCTCATGTTTTCAGTCCCTGTTGTATAAAACATCGGAAGAGTTCAGTTCTGAGTTTAGAGCAGGGAACCCTTCAGCTGGCTCTGGAATGACCAGTCACCACCAGGTACCCGTGTAACCTGCAGGGCCCCCAAAAAAGGACCAGTAAAAGTGCATTTTTTTGGCTCTCAGCCCCAGACAGCTGTGGCAGCAGTCGGATTCTGGCCCAGGGATGTCTGGAATGTGCATCCCTGGGTTGTTTTGGGAGATGCCGTGCAGACAACTTATCCTATTCTTCCCTGAGGAATACTCTTATATCACAGTGCTGATCCTCAGCATTGGAGGAAATAACATCTGTTAGCTCTGCCTGAGGGGAACCAAACTCTGATCTGCTATTATAACCTGAATTTAGCAGTACTTTTTGTTAACCCTCTGTGGCTGTGAGGCTGTGGGATCCATGAGTTCCCCTGTTGGCTGTGAAGTGAAACACCCAAAGGGAATTTAATGGATGAGAGAAGAGCAGAGCCCGGGCATTTCATCCTGAATTATTGATGTGCTCCAAAACAATACCAGATTATCAGCACAGGAGATGCTCACTGAGTGCTATTCCAGACTGAGCATTGTTCAGGGCCTGACCTGTTCCTCTTCAGTTCCCGTTAACTGCATGACCTTGGGTGAGGTTGTACTTGAAGCAGGTGGGTCAAATGTAGTTTTCCTTTTGTTGATCTGATAAATGATAATTGAATCAGCAGCCAGAAAATGCCTCACGTTTGAATTACAAAGTTTGGGGAAGTGATCACCTGCATTGTCCAGGAAGTTTTGGATCTGTTTGTAAATAAAAGATTTTTTCAGCATCTCTCAGTGAGATTCCTCATTCTGACACCTTTGCTTGTGCAGAGAAAGAGGGGAAAAAAGTTTGGGACCTGTCTCATAGAAGCAAACAGCCAAAGGCTGCTTTTTGGTCTAAGAAATGGTTTGAAAATAAACCCAGGAGATGAGGCTTGTTCTGAAAGTAACCTTCAGTCCTGCTTCAAAAATTATGTGGAAAGGCAGTTCTAACAAAGGCCAGTTCTCACTGCACAGTGATTAACAACTTTACCAACAGCAGAAATGGTGTCAGCAATATGAGGAATTCCACAGGACACAGTGCAGGCTCATTTGGTGTCTTTTGGCCTCTGTGGATCCCTCTCAAACTTTAATCACCCTGGTGAGATGAAAAGTTGCACTTTGGGAAGATTGTACCCAAAGATAACGGATGATTTGATGGAATTCCTTGAAAAATCCAATGGGGACAGAAGGTGGCAGTTGTTTTTTTTCTGTTTGGTTGTTTCAGGGTGACATTCTGAACCTCTGACAGGGACAGCTCTCACCTCTGGCAAATGCCAGACTTAGGTTGAATAACTCCAGATGAAACAAATTCTGCTTTTAATTTAAGATGTGGGGCATCTCTGCTCTGTATTCTTGCTAAGTATTTCTGGGATGGAAACAACCTCTCTGCATTATTTTGATTTTAATTTTCTCGGCAAAGTAAAAAAAAAAAAAAAAAACCAAAAACAGAAGGAGAAATTTCACAACAGCCCACAGATGGTCACTTCCTTTGAGACATTGCCCTGAAACTGCAAGAATTCAGCTTTTGGTTTTGTTTTACACTTAATTGACTTGCTCAGCACAAGGACTGAGCTGCCATACCCTTGCTGACACATCCTGTCTGTCCTTGGTGACAGAAAGAATGTGGCACTGGCAACTCACCTTTCCCTCCACCCCCTCACCAATGTCTCACTACCCTAAGACAGATTTTGAGAACAGATACAAGTACTCAGCACTGGCAGTGCAACAGTCTGGTTCCCAGGAAATGTGGGCCGTGACCTTGCAGATGAGAAAAGGCACAGCCAAGGGTGAATTTGTGCCATGAGGGGTGAGTGGACTCACTTCAGGGAGATGACTGGAGAGCATCATCCTGCTTTCTCCAGGTTTTGGGTCAGATTGTGTTTTACCACAGTTTGAAGACACATTTTGTGGCAGGTGTAGGATTGGTGCCTCCTTTGCATTCAGTTCCATTCCTGAGGGCAGCTGAGCTGTGGCAGCCACTGCAGAGCCAGGAATGAAAAATGTGGAAGGTTCCAGAGTCACCTGGAAACGCTGTTCTCAGTGTACATCTTCAGTGTCATTCTGAGGGAGGAATAAGGGCAGAGAAAAGCAGAACCTCAGCAAAAGAAAATCAAAACATCACCATTAAAGGAGCCATGGAATGCTTGGAGGATCCAAGGTCAGGAGCAAAGGCAGGTGCTCGGTGAAGTGACCCAGGCACAGGAGCTCAGAGTCAGAGTTCCTAATCAGAGCTGAACAGGAGGGTGCAAATTGCCTACTGACAGCTGAGAGTGAGTGTTTTGGTTATTTAGGGTTCATTCCTGTACCTATCTTGGGCATTCCCTAATGACTCTGTCCAGCATGAAGCTCTCTGTTGTGAATCAGCTGCTGCTGAGGACTCAGTGTTGCACAGAGAGGCTGGAGGAAGGGTCAGGACAGAGACCTCCAACCTTGGCACGTAAAATCAGGGGGACAAATTCCCTCACTTCTGCTCCATTCCCTTTGGGATGTGATTAGTTACCCCAAACGAGTCCCTCCCAATCTCTCTGAGGTTCTTTGGGTGGTTCAGGGCTGTGGATTTGCCTTTGCAGTGATGAACTGATGGATGTAAACGATTTCATTTCTAGGTGGCAAGGAGCTGTCATTGACTGGAACGGCACAGAACCAATCTTGTGACTGATGTGACCTGCACTTTATTTGGGAAGACCAAAAGGAAATGACTGAGTGAGCACATTCCTATTCCCACCAATACAGGAAATGGGGCAGTTTGGGACGAGGAAGAATGACAAGGTTTACAGGCTGGCAGAGTTTCACCTCAGTCACCTCGTGCTTCAGATATTTTGCTTTTAATATAAACAGCACTGACGTAAATTCCTTGTCACTGCCCTCAGCATAAAGCTCCTGAGGGCAGGCTGGGTTCCCACCACCAAATCAAGGTTACAGATGAAGCAGTGAAGTCGTCAACGTCCCCTTGAGGTCTCCTGCTGGATCCACTCTGTATCCTGCAATTGTTTGGAAGCATCTGATGGGAGATGCCGAACCCAGATTTCTCTCACTTTACAGCCTTCTCTGTCCTGCCTTGTTCTTCCTTGAAAAAACCCTAGTGCCACTATAAAACATCATCCAAGGAATATATCTTCACCTCGTTACCTGGTGTTAGCAAGCCTAAATAGGTTGGTGGCCATCTGGGCTTTTTTGGGAAAGCCTGGCCTATACCAAGTTCTCGTGTCATAGATTTGCAGTCAGGTTTGTGGTTGTGTGTTACCAGAATAATCCCATTAGGACATTCCCAGTGCTGGGTGCAGCTGCTGTGTAACAGTGCCTCGTGCTGATATAGCTCATTTTTCTTTCTGCTGAGAGGCAGCTGTATCAGTATCTTTACATTTCTGCCCTTACTTCTCCACGAGGGTTTATTCACACCCGAGTGGCAGATCAGATCTGTGGTGTGCTTCTTCACAACTACAAGAAACCAGAAGAGTTGTTACTTCTGAAATTCAAGTGGTGCCTGTCTGTGATAGGTGTTTCCATGGCTGGATAAAATGCGTGTGTTGGAATAAGATGCTGTGGAGATGGACCCTGAGGTACTGAAGCCACAGTTTGTTCTCTGATTAATTCTGTTTTAGCAACATTTTACCAAAATTGGAGCAAGCTACTGTACAGAAGGTTGGAAAAAATGCCTTGGGGAAAAAGGCAGATAAATGGTGTTTCTGGAGGTATTCCTCTTCCTTGAGAGTGAATATTTTGTGAGAGTTCAATAAAGGACTTTAACTTTCTGATGTTTATTGTAGCACCTTCTTCCTAGTCAGTGTGGAAACTCCTCTGGGTCCTGAAAAACGAGTGCAAAATCAATTTCCAGCAAAAATTCAGTGTTATTCTGGGTGTAGGGTGCAAACTGACTGTGCAAATGGAGATCTCAGGGAATTAGCACTGGAGTTAGATTTGAAAACCAACCTGGATGTAAGTTACAGAGAAGTACCAGAAAGTTTAGATGGCCTTTGGATGAAGATCTGCCTCCCTCTTTGCTTCTCATTCACATCAAACTGTCATAAAATCATAGAATGGTTTGGGTGGGAAGGGAAATTAAAGATCATCTCATTCCACCCCTGCCATGGGCAGGGACAACTTCCACTATCCCAGAGTGCTCCAAGCCCTGTCCAACCTGGCCTTGGGAACTTCCAGGGATCCAGGGGCAGCCACAGCTTCTCTGGGCACCTGTGCCAGGGCCTGCCCACCCTCATAGGGAAGAATTTCTTCCTAATATCCCATCTAAACCTGCTCTCTTTTAGTTTAAAGCCATTATATGCAGTAAAGCATCTCAGGGTTGCAATTATTTTAATTTTATTTATTTCAGTGTAATAAAATCTTTTTAGTTGAGAGCAGAAAGATAAACTTAAAACTTTGTGAGATCTGTGTCTCCCAAAGAGATTCAGCCTCTGAGACACCATCAGCATCAGATCCAGGCTTGTTCCTGACTGCTGACTCTGCCATCCCTGTGTATTTAGGGATGTGTTGGTGCTGTCAGCTGCAGGTGGATTCAGTAATGCCTTTAGGATACCTCAGCTTGAGCTTCAGTGTTTCTGGGAAGTCCCAAACAGCCAAAGATCCCAGATGTAAAGCCTTTTTCCCCCTCTTGAAATCTGTATATTCTGTAGTCCACACTTGGTTTCATGAAAATACAGTTTGATTTTCCCACCTGCCTCATAGGGCATCCATCATATAAAATTTGAGGGTTGCATTTGGACAGAAAACACTGTGGAGATGACAAATGTTGGAAGATTTTTGAAACAAAAAAAAAATTCCCTTCTGTTTTTTCCAGTCTAGTAAACCCACACCATTTATTTCAAAGCTTTAAACTGTATGTCAGATTGGAGATAACCTCCCACTCCCTGGCAGCAGAGCAGCACACACAGATAATCTGAGCTCGTCTGGAGCAGGAGGGAGCTGCTTTGGGACAGGCCAGATTTGGTCTGGCTGAAATCTGCAGGTCTGCAGTGCAGATGTGTTCAGGGGATCTGTTCTCTGCCCAGAGGAGAATACCAGGGTGTGGTGTGGCTTTGCTTTAAGGTGAGGAGAGTTGTTCCTATAAAGGGAGCCCAAGAGGATTGTCTCCAGTGGATTGCACCCATGAAGATGCAAAAATTTTTAGGGTATGAGAAAGAGAATAGTTGGAAATTGTGGTTTATGGGTGAACAAAGATGAGGAGAGGCCCTGAACTCTCTCCCTCTTTCTAAAACAGACTCCAAAGAACTTTGAGGCTCCTTCATCACCGGTTATGGGGAATGTTTTTGTTAAAACAGATTTTTCTTACTTATTATCTGTTGTCGTGTCCTTGTATATTTGTTTGCAAAGGCCACTGTCCACCTGACAGTGAATTAATTAACTCCAGATTTCCCCATGCCCTCACTCACAAAGGAGGACAAAAAGAACCTGAACCACGTCCCCAGACCACATCCCCAAGCCACCTCCTGGCAGGGCAGCTCAGCCCTGCTGAGCTCCTTCCACCAGCCTTGCTCCTGGAACATGAAAGCAGCAGGTTCCTTCACCAGGGCTCAGTGTCCTGACCAGGCAAAAAGGAATTGCTCCTTGGAAGGATTCTGCAACCAGAACGTTAATTTAGATCTAAATACTCTCAAAAGTAATGCCAGAGCATTATACCTGGTCACTGCCTGCATCAAGCCTTGCTTGTTTTTATTCGATGTAAAGCACCAGAAATTATTTCCTTTAAGATATTACAGGGCTTTTTGGGTCAATCACACAAAACAATGCAAAATATTATGTGGCAGTACAAAAATCTTTGCACAGATCTGTGTAGAAACACATCCTCTTCCGGCAGCATGCATGCCATCTTCTTAAATTATATTTTCCTCCTCATTGTTTCTCTTTTTTTTTTTCATTTCCCAAATAATGTGACTTCCTGAAGTGAACAAAACAGTGACCATTTGATAATTGAGCATTAAAAAGACACCAGTGACGTTGGCACTTGGTCTGCATGGTGTCTTCATGTCATTCTCTTTGCTTCTGTGGAATAAAAACATTGCACCCTGTGTTGAAAATTGACCCCTTAACTAATAACAGACATGGCTTATTGTGCATGGGGATGAATATGGAAGCAGAGTTACTATTTTGGCAGGCTGTCACATCTACCACCTTTTTACAAAATGTTTATTTAGCTTTGTCTTGTACAGAGTGTCCCATACAAATAAAACATTTAAAGCACTGGTCAGGCAAAACCCCAGATTTCTCACTCATTTTTTAATAATGGGAGATTGAGTTGTGAATGCTTCATGGGCCTCATCAGGTCAGTGGAAAAATAATGGCAAGAGCAAAAAAATTATGGTTGTGGGCAAAAAAGTCACAATTTCACAGACCATCTGATGTTTATTTTTACATGCCTGTCCTTATTCTGGTTAAATCTGGGAAAAGTTTAAGAAAAGATGACTGATCCCATGAATGAATCCCTGCAGTCACTTTGGGTTTGGTTCCCAGGTAAACTAAAAACGACAGCTGGAGCCTCTTGCTTTCAAGTTCTCACTTTCCTGGGGCAGATTTCCATTTGTTTATGTTTTTGATGTATCTAATGAGCTAATTGGAAATGGCAGGAAATGGTCACTTTAGTAATCAAGGGAAGCTGAAGAGCTTGGAAGAATGACACCACCACAAGCCAAGTTTTCCATCAGGGAGAAGTGGTTTCGGGGCTCTGAGGATGCAGAGTCTGAAAGTGAAGTACTGGGAGAAGGCAGAATTTTTTCTGGTGCTGGTTGGGAGCTGTATTAAAATTCTAAGGCTTTTTTTTTTTTTTCCTGAAAATACTTGCACCAATCTTTTGAAGCAGTAAAATTTTCAGTTTTTCAGAAGGCCTACATGATTTGGGGTATGATTGCAATAATATAATGTAGTAAAAATATGGATTTCAGTTCTTTTGAAATCTGCCTAATTTTCCTGTCCCATGAAGGGACTGCAAAATAAATATGAATATGTGAATATTATATATATTTCACATATATATGAAATAATATGAAGGGAACTGCCCTGAATTTCACATTGTCAATACGTGGTGTATTCACAGTTATGTTTTGGGTGATAAAAACCCTCACCAAAGTTTGTCCTGTGATCATTTTTCTCTTCAGTTTGTGTTTTTAGAAATGTCAAAACTAAGAATCAAGCACCAAAGTCATAATGTGAATAGTTTTATTTTATTTTTCATCAAAAAGACCGTATAGGAAACAGAGGGTTTTTCATGGAATGAAAATGGTTGCTCCTGCATCTCCATATGATCCCATCTGCTGCACCTCCTAAGGAAAAGTCCATTTTCCTTAAGGACACTTTGTATACACTCACACTTTTCATTTATTTGTTTTCATTGGCTATAAAATAATAAATTCAACACCAGCTCTGAAATAAGGAAGCAGTTCCTCCTTAGCTGCCTTGTTTATAAAACTAGAAAAGGGAAAAGAGCCTCATCAGGAATTTTATTTGTCGTTTCAAACAGGGTGGGGAGGGGTTGTTGGTACAGTGGCAAACAACCAGATTTTGTGACATCCCTTACTAATAGTTGCTGACTATATCAGCAAGGAATCAAGCACAGATTTTACAAGGAAAAAGCTGTTTTTTTCCTAAGATAAATAATTATGACTACTTCAACATTTTTAGTTTCATCTGCTGTGAGGTTTTTACCTTCAATTTCATTTTTTTTCTGAAGGAATTATGGGTTAGTCCAGCTGTTGATCCCTTGGGAAGTTGTGCTTAAAGGCACAACTCAAATATCCATACAATGGTAACACTGAGACATTAAAATTACACTTTCTCTGTCTCTGGCTTTTGGACTCAAGGTGAGTTTCAGGTGGTGTTTCAGGTGGTGGTTCAGTGTTTCTCATGGCACTGTGCACATCCCATGCATTCCACATCCTTGCTCAACACTGATTAAAATGTCTTTCAGCAACCCCTGGATCTGGGTGCCTTGATTTTCAAGGGCAATTAATGAAGAAATAGAGCACAATGAGTTGGCTGTGGACACCTTGAGCTGGGGTGGTGTTGTACAGAGATACCCAGAGGTGATAAATCTGACTTTAATATGGCCCTGAAGCTGAATTCCAGCTGAGCTGGAGCAAGTCCAGAGCAGGTCCATGAGGATGATTAGAGGAATAAAACACCTCCTTTGAGGAAAAGCTGAAAGATTTGGGGTTGTTCAGCCTGGACAAGAGAAGGCTTAGATAAAGAGAGACCTCAGAGCCCCTTCCAGTGCCTCAAGGGGCTCCAAGAGAGCTGGAGGGAGACTTGGAACAAGGGATGGTGTGACAGGACACAGGGAATGGCTTCCCACTGCCAGAGGGCAGGAATAGATGGGGTACTGGGGAGAAATTCTTCCCTGTGAGGGTGGTGATGCCCTGGCACAGGGTGCCCAAAGAAGCTGTGGCTCCCCCATCCCTGGAAATGCCATCATCATCATCATCATCAAAGTATCTCCTCACAGGTTTTACAGGGTGAATGTCTCCATCTAAATCAGTAACCCAGGAATAACTTGAAAGCCACTAGTGAGAAACAGGCACTGGTGGACTTCAGCCACCTGGTGAGGTTTGGGTACAGAAGGAATTGCATTTTTCTCTTCCCTGCCTGCTGCCCTCTGGATCTGCACAGGTTACACTGATTATTAGAGGAGTCCAGGATGACTGCGTGTGAATGGTAAAGCCTGAAGAGAAGGAAGTTCTGTTTATGGAGCTTGACAGAGCAAGTGAATGAGATGATGGGTCAGAGATTCCTCCTGCCTCCTGCATCATCCTCACCTCTGGCTTCCACTTCACAGCTTTCACCTGTGAGACAGAGAATCAACCCTGTGGAACAAAGCCCGGGGTTGAGCAGCAGGAATTTGCCAGCTTTTGGAAAAGGATTTGTTAATAAATCAGGTTACTCACGTGGGCACACAGGAGCTGTATCAGAGGTGGGACCTGGAAGGTGTCCTGGACGTGAGAATTTGTAAGCACAGATTTGTATAACAGCACTGGGGTTGTGTCACAACCCTAAATCCTGATAAAACACCCAAGATAACTGTACCTTGTGCGGGTGTTCTGCTCCCTTCCTTATCATCATCTTATCATTTGGCAAGGCCTTCCAAATTAATCTAAGAAATATTCTGGGCATTCGTAAAAATACTCCACGCACTGGAATTCAGCAAATATTTATTAATTGACAAAACACCGGTGAAGAATGTGTAGCCAAAAAAAGAATAAAATTGTTCAGCTCCTCTATGAAAAATACACAAATACAAAGGATAGGAGGTTAAAAGTTACATTCCACAAACATACCTTTTGCTGAGCTGTACTTGGTTTGGTGAGTGGTGTGGATGGGAGCCAAGGTCTCCAGACCCTGAGTTCTGAATCATTGCTGCAGGGAGAGTGGAAAAGTGTCCCTTGTGGCTGAGGGAAGGGAGCAGTCCAGGGTCTCCCCCTGTGCAGGTCTCTGGGGGCAGTTCCCCAGAGGGTGGATGGGTTTCTGCAAGGCTGTTTCCCAAGAGATGTGAAAATCCAAACCGAAGATCACAGGTACGGAGATGCCACTCGGTTGTGGGTGAGCAGTGAACATGTCATGGGTCACATTAGTGGAATTTTGTTAGGTATTAAATCCCAAATATTATAAAAGCATCATCACGGGGTGGTGGCTGGAAGGTGCAAGAGTAAATTAATTTTAGTATCTCAAGTAAGAAATAAAAATCCCCCTTAAACTTTGAGGATGATACAATTTTTTTTTTACTCTGAGGTACAGGACATCACCCATTACTGACTTCTGTGTTACTCAGATTATTTTTAATTTGAGATGCGATTTTAGGCCTGTGCTTCATTTACCTTATTGACCATCAAAGTCAGGAGAAAAACATACTGAGGGCCAAGCTCATTTCCAGTGTAGATTTGGAGATATTCCAGAGCTGTCTGGACACAACCCTGTGCCGTGAGCTCTGGCATGACCCTGCTGGAGCTGGATGTGGGACCAGGTGACCACTGTGGTCCCTTCCAATCTGACCCATTTCTGTTGAAATGAGCTAAACACCTGATTTTCAGCAGGCTCCACATTCTTCTCTTTCTGATGGAAGATCACTCTCTTGCATGCTGGGACATCTTTGGCTGAGAAAAACCTTCATGGTCCGTGCCTTTCTGTTTTATTGTCGGTGATACATGGCCATATTCCTGTTTTGAAGTGGCTGCAGCACGCTGTTGATGAGATCTCAGATCTGCTGTCATGTACTGTTTACATTTGGTCAATGGGAGCAAAAAGGGGGAAAATATCACAATGGCAAATTGCAGCTGGTAAATGTCACTCCCAGACAGGGTGACAAATGATTAATGAGTGCTCTGCCATGGCGTGTGAAGAAAGCCGGTCTTTTACAAGCACTTCAATGCAGAACACTTTTATTACGACTGACATCCTTCTCAGGGCTGAGTTCCTATCACCATATCCTTCCTGAGTCTCTCTTGCTCAGGTCAGTCCTGTGAAACAATCCAGCATTTCTCAAATTGTTGTTCCAAGCTGCAAACCTGGCAAACGCAGCACTAGAATCTGCTCTGGGTTTGTTGGGGTTGGTTTTCGGTCAGCAGCAGGTGAATAAAATAAGTGAAAATCTGAAAATTAGGCTTTTTAATTTTTTTTTTTTCAGTATGAAATATAGCTCTGGATACACAGCTGTTGAGTCATCTGAGAGAGAAAATATGTGTTTAATAGGTGCATGCTCTGTGTACTTTGAGAAATCCATAAAATCACAGAATCACAGAATATCCTGAGCTGGAAGGGACCCACAAGGATCAAGTGCAACTCCTGTCCCTGAACAGGACACCCCAAAAGTCACACCATCTGTCTGTGTGCATGAGTTGCAGGGGCCACAGAACGAGGAATTAGAACTATAATTATTATATTTATTTTCATTTTGAGTAGAATCTATATAAGCATTCAATAAAGCAATAGTGCTAAGGCACCCACAAATAATTTTTAACAGAACAGCAAGTGAAAGAAGAGGGAAATATCATGAGTGAGAGACTATATTGAGAGCTATGAGCAAAGGCTGAAAGAATTGGGATTATTCAGCCTGGAGAAGTGAATGACTTAACTGCAGCCTTCCAGTACCTGAAGGGAGCCTGCAAGAAAAATGGAGAGAGACGATTTACAAAAATGTAGAGTGGCAGGACAAGGGGGAATGGCTTCACCCTGAAAGAGGGCAGGTTTAGATTGGATATTGGGAAGAAATTCTTCCCTGTGCGGATGGTGGAGCCCTGGCACAAGTTACCTAGGGAAACTGTGGCTGCCCCTGGATCCTTGGAAGTGTCAAAGGCCAGGTTGGACAGGGCTTGGAGCAACCTGGGATGGTGGAAGGTGTCCCTGACCACGGCAGGGGGTGGAACTGAATAATTTTTAAGGTCCCTTCAAACCCAAACTATTCCATGATTCTGTTGGAGCCTCCTCTAATAGCACCAGCCTGGGTTTAAATTCTTGTAACAGCTGGTGCTCTCTAAATACACATTGCCCCTGTGCCGCCTCCTTTCAAGTCTTCTCAGCTGCTAAGAGCAAAGAAAGGCATTTTGTAACTTGAAGTATGAAAACAGCATTAATTTTTACTCTCTCCTTGATTTTTCCACTTCACATATTATATGTTTAATGTGTAACTGAAATAAGAAGCTTCTTCATTTTGTGGACAGCAAAGCATCAGCAGAATCTGCGAGGAGAAAGGTGATTTATGAGGTTTCCAGGATGCAGGGAACAGGTGACTTTTGCTTAAAGGAAAAAAAAAATCATGTTCCTGGCTTAAAAAAATAATCAAGTAAAAGTAAAGCCATCGAGAGAATATACGTTATCTACAATCGTTCCAGAAAGCGTTTCCTACAGAACAACAATTACAAGTCATTGTGAGTCCCTTGGGAACAGCAGTCAAAAACATCAGCAGTTAATTACTAGAACTTCCTAAATCAACCTTCTTTGGCATGACATGAAGTGAATGAGAGCAATAAAAGCAAGGAAGTGCATTGTGCTTTGTCCTGTCCAACTCCTGTTCGGACAGGCGTAGGTCACAAGCACAAATGTAACCAGGCATGAATTGTTGGGTTTTATTGTTGTTTTATTTATTTATTTTTTTAATATTTTAGTTCTTGGCCTTGGATTAAATTAAACCAGCGTGCTGGAAAGGCCAAGGTAAAATGCAGGGCCAGGTCTTGAGGCTGCGTAAATCCTCCGAGTTGTGCCATGGCCACACCTTCAGAGCAGAGTCCCTGCTCCAGTAAAGCATCAAAGAGTACGGAAAAAATACGTCCTAGAGTGGTGAAATAAAGGGAAAGCTGAACAATCTGTTCTTAGTGGGGTTTCCAGGGCTGTATATTGGGGTGCTGCTAAATTTTTTGATATGCAGCTCGGGCAGGTGGAGCTTTGTCTTTGCCTTGCACGAAGTGCAGCTTCTGTGGCTGCTGGGGTGAGTGTGGAAGAAAGAGATATCCTTAGCTATGGAAAAGTGAAAATATTTCATGTGGACCCCGCTTCAAAATCTTTCTTTGCTTTAAAACCAGTCTGAAAGATCTGGAATATTTCTCTGATAAAATGGTTGCTGCTGGTTTTCACCAATCTCCTCATTCCTGCCCTTCTTTCTCACAGTGGGATGGAGAAAACATTTCACCAGCTGATTTGGTGAGTCCTCCTGGGAAAAGGAGCTTGGAGTAGGGATGTGTGCGGGACACCGTTGTCAGCATCACACATCTTTGGCTCGGAGTGAATGAGAAGGAAACTCAGAAATAAAATTCGTGGCTTAATTGGAGGGAGGGAGCTGTGGGGAAAGGCACACACCAACAAATGGAGCAGAAGCTGTTTGTCAGGAAGAGGTTTATAGGATCTCACATCTTCACAGATGTGGGTGAGGAGAAGCTGACGACTGATATAGGGTGGCTGAAAGGAAGAGAGCACAAGATGTTTGCCAGGCAGGGCTCCCCAGACCTTGGGAAAATATTTTTGGATTACAAATTGTGCAAATCATGCTTGGTGCCATGGAAGGGCTGGCAAGAAAGAGCAATAAACCAGGCAGAATGTTTCCCTAAGCCATTAGCATTGGTGATTAACAGCTAATCACCATAAAGCCAAAGGCTCATCAAGGACTTGAGGAACTACAATTAGGTGGAGGAAACCCAACGATGTGATCGGTGCCAATGGAGTTCTTTGTCTCTGTCACTCCTGGGGCTGGTGAGCAGCTGAGACCCACTGAGATGTCGTGGCTTGGCCAAAGAAATGCTCCCCAAGGGAATCCTGAGAGCTGTGGGGTTTACTGCCCTTCCAGGAACAGGGAGCATTTGAAGATTACATAAAACTCACCGTGGGATGATTTCACAGCAGCTGTGAGTGTGTGAAAGTTATTATAGGATATTCAGAGAGGGACCAATCAATGTGGCTTGGGGAGGAGCAAGTGTGGGAAAACAGAGGTAAGGGGATAAAAGCTGTAGCGCATGCAAAAAAAAACCCCTGGGCTGGCCACACTCTGCACTTGCTCAGGTCAGTCTGCCCTGTCTCCTTATTAAACTCCATTTCCAGGTATTTTCCTGGGCAAGGGGCCCTCACAGGTTTGTGTGGGGTCTTAGGGCCAGCAGCTGCAGAAGGGAATGTGGCTCACGAGGCTCCTGTGCCTGTGGGTCCAGGAACTGGAGAGACCAGGCTGGGGTGTTCCCTGAGGAACTGCACTCCTGCACACATGGACATGCCTGGTTTGTTGAGAGAACTTCAGCCCAGCTGGAGAGAGGAGGAGAGGAGAGGTCTGTGAGCCAGGCTTGGCAGAGACCATGGCCCTGGGACAGATACTGGAGGGGCCAGAGGGTGGCAAGTTGGCTAGTGGGGGGTTTGAAGGTTTCAAGCAGCTTCTGGGGAGGTTGTGGGGTGTGTGCACAGCTGTGGGGACACACACTAGACCTCAGCAAGCAGGGCTGAGGGATGTGGAGCTGTGTTCACATCCACTGGGATCTCAGATCCAATGCCTCTGACATCCATCATCCTGACCCATGCTCCCTCATCATCATCCCTTTGATCCTCACTGAACTTCGGTGCTTGTGATGATTGACTTTCAATCATGGTGTGAGTCCCCAAGGGGGGGACCAAGCTTTTGGGTACCTGTTTCAAGGTATTTTTTAAAAATAAATAAATTTCCTGTTAATACTTTTGTAAGGTTCTAACAGCACTAATGGAGAGCTGCAACCCCCTGAGGACTCCCTGTGCTCTGCATCTCTGGGATGGAACCTGTTGCTCCATCAACAAACATTCCTGAAAGGACTTGCAGGACATTATGTGCTGACTTCAGAAACCCAGGGAAATTTCCTTTGCTCCTTCATCCCACTGCAGACATTTATCAGTCACATCACTACTACTTCACTTCAAATTTTCTCTTCCATGGGACCATCTCTGTCTTTCTTCTTGCCAAACAATACAGATTTTTTTTTCTCCCATGTTTCTACAGATCTGGAAGTGTTTGAGGCCAGGCTGGACAGGGCTTGGAGCAATCTGGTCTAGTGGAAGTTGTGTGGAGCCATGGCAGATGTTGGAACTGGATGGTCTTTTTGGTCCCTTCCAGCCCAGCTGTTCTGGGATTATGTGTGATTCTGTGGGCAGTGGGTTTCTGATTTAACATTTCCACTCATCTTTTCCATTATAAAAAGTTATGAAATGCCAAACCAATGTGTTGTGCCTCACATCTAATACTAACCACAAATCCAAGATTAAATGCCAGGTGTCTGAACCAAAGTTTTATCACTGATTTTTAACTCCACAGAACCCCAGTGAAACTCTAACATCAGCTTCTGCTTTGCTGTGAGTTTTAATGGCAATTAATATAAAAATATTCTCATTATCAAAAAACCACCTAGACAGATACAAGCAAAGAGAATTTATATTATGGATAACTTTGATCTGTGATCAAAATCCAAAGGCAAGCCAGTGCCAGAGCCTTACAGCAAATGCAGATCCAATCTCTTCTTCTGCTCTTCATCCTCAGAAATATTTTATGCTTAGATGTGCTTACCTGCTCTTCACCAGTGCATGACCTTTATTTTCATCTGTGGTTTTTGCTTTTCAGTTTGTTGCTAAGGATTTAAAAAAAAAAAGGACTTTTTCTAATGAACAAGCTCATTAGCATGTCTCAATCAGGGTTTCCTGGGAAAACTCACGGCCAATTGTGCCTGTTGTGCTGTTAAAGTCTGCAAATCATACACAAATTTTAAGTGTGAAAGAAATTGAGAAACAAACTCAGGAAAGAGATGATTAGCCAGGAGATTTTATCTGTGTTTAAGTCAAAATCATAGCTTACATGTTTCTTGTAATCACTTTTATGTTCAAAAACATAAAAATGTAATCACTTTATGTTCAAAACCCTTCCAGCTGAAGCAAAGTTGCATTTTGTTTACTGCAGCACAGGTCTGCTTTCCATTTTATACCCAAAATGGGGCAAAACGAGGGGAAGAGCTTTACTTTTCCATCCTCTCTGGAGTTAAAAGTTCTCTTGGGCTCGAAGAGCTGCTCTGAAAACCCCTGACACAGACAGATACCCAAATATCAGAATTGTGTGAAATGCTGCTTAAAACCTGATAAAATTTTAACTTTATCCTTGAAATGTTTTGTCCAAACTCATCACCTGGCAGAACTTTTAGGGCCAGAGGAGCGGATGGCCCATCCTGACCCACCTTTTGGAGTTGCCTTGGGAATACACAAAAGCAGAGCACAGCACACAGGATGAGTTGTGACTTCAGAGGCATTTTCTCTGTGCTATTTCTGAGCTTGCAGAGTCTTTACCTGCTTGTCCCAGCACCAGGATTGGTGTCATTTACGCACGAGGAGCCCTTTGTGATCTCAGGGCTCAGCAGGATCTTTTCCAGCAGGGATTTTTGAGCAATCCCAGTGCCGTGTGTAGGAAACGGCCTCTGGTGACATTTTTCTGCTGTTGGCACCAGTGCCAGCCTGTGCCAAGATGTTTGCTGCTGTAACAAATAAACTCAGCCACGGCGCAGCTGCCCTTTGTGTAAATTAGGAGTGAGAAGGGTGAATGCTCCAACATCCTCCAGAGCTGAAGTGTAAAACTGCTGCTTCATCCAAAATTAGCAGCATTTGGCAGCCCCAGCTTAGCCTGCACATCCTTCTGAAAGCACCCATGTTGTAAATGAGATCAAGTTATTATTAAATTAAAAAAGTGATAACCTAAAATGTCCTGTCTGCCCTTCTATAATTTGCAAATGGAATAAAGAAAATAATTACAACAGCAATACATGATTGCAATAAGGGGGAGGGAAATTGGGAGAAGAAAGAAAATATCTTTGAAACTTCAAAACTTCAAATAAACTGCCCTCATCCAGTTGTCTTTTGTTTATTTCTGTCCTAAATACTGAATTATTTCATACTGAAACTCAGTATGAAAGATAATGTATCCCATTAAAAGGATTTAAAAGGGAAACTCCACCCCTGTTGAAATCAATCTGATCTGATTTCAAAATTAAGAGGATTTCACTAAAAATCAGCTTTGAAGTATCTGGAATCAAATTAAAAATCCAAAATTGAGAATAGGTTCTTGATTTGGTAGCTCCCAAAGCATAAAATAAATAAATATCAGAGTCTCAAACCAACTGACTGTGTGTTATTCCACTGAGCTGGCCTATTTCAGCTGGAGTTTTATGGCCATGGTGCACTTTCGGTGCTAAGCCAGTGATGGATTGTTTCTCACAAAAATAATCATATGGTCTTTTTCAGATTAATTAACTGGGTGAGCAATTATAGATTCCCAGACAACATGTAGCCTTGACTTAAACAGAAAAATTCTGTTCACTTCATGAAAAAAAAAAAAAATTGGCTACACAAAGTTCTTGGTTTTTATCTCTTAATTTGTGTTTCCTATCAGGGAATAAATGTCTACTCCTATGAAGCTTTTACCAAAGAAGGGAAAATACAGAGACTTTAGCCAGGTGAAAATAATCAGTCAGGACCTGACAAGTGAAGGATTGTTTACCAAGGTTAGGAGGGGAAAAAAAAAATGGAGAAATCTTGGAACTGAAACAACCGAATCTCTGATTCAACAGAAAACGGGGATGTGAAAAGAGTAGTGCTGCTACCAAGGCAAACGTGCTGAAAAACCAGCCTGGGCCAGGGGAAACGGGACCTTTCCCTGCCCCAGGAGGCACAGGAGGGTCATTAGTGCCTAATCACTCCCCTAGCATTCCCTGGGAAGCACTTTGAGGAGAGCACCGCATGCTCCTCTTCTCCTTTTTAGGGAAGCGATGTGGAGGGGATGATCCCAGAGCCTTCTCTTGCCAAGGAGCCAAAAGAACAATTTCTCTGTATTTAATCAACCTCCTTAGGCTTATTCTGTAAGAGTAAGGACCGAGAAGAGGCAGAGATTGGTCATACGTGGCTCACTTTAATACTGGGATCTCCGAGACATCCCAGCTTCCTGCTTTTTAAAGATAGTTCTGAAAACTTAATCACATTTTTAATTGGTTTTCACAATTTTAGAGCTGTCAAGGTAAGGAGAGCTTTAGGGACTGTTTTATAATGACAGAACTCCCTTGCTGTCTGACTTTTTGCTCAGAAGCAGCAGACCATGTTGAATCCATTTCCATTTTAACATCTATTCGAGGTGTCTCAGTTATGATATAGCTGTCTTGGGCTTTCAGTAAAGTCCAGAGACATTTTATTTCCAAAAAATGGTGCAGATTTCACATTCCCCTCTAATTACTGAATCATTAGGCTGAGCCAATCATACCCTGGGCAGTGTGGGCAGCAGATAGAAGGAGGGGATTCTCCCCCTCTGCCCCACCTGCATAGCTGCCCCAGCCCAGCACAGGGAGGACCTGGAGCTGCTGGAGAGAGCTCACAGGAGGCACCAGGATGATCCCAGGGATGGAGCAGCTCTGCTGGGAGGAAAGGCTGAGAAAATTTGGATTGTTCAGCCTGAAAAGGAGATTTCAGGGTGACCTCGTTGTGGCCTTGCAGCTGCTAAGGGAGCTCAGGAAAGATGGAGAGAGACAGTCTACAAGAGTCTGGAGTGACAGAACATGGGGAAATGGCTTCAAACTGACAGAGAACAGGTTTAGATGAGATATTAGAAAGAAATTCCTCCCTGTGAAGGTGGTGAGGCCATGAAACACATTACCCAGTAGACCTGTGGCTACTCCTGGATCCCTGCAAGTGTCCAGGGCCAGGTTGGACAGGGCTTTGAGCAGCCTGGGATAGGGAGTGGTGTCCCTGCCCACGGCAGAGGGATGGAAGGGATATGAGCTTTCAGATCACTTCCAACTCAAGCCCTTCTGTGATTCTGTAAAAGCAGCAAGAGCTCCTTGTCAGATAATGAGTTCCTTGTCAGCTGAGTGTTTGGCTTCCATGTTTTGATCCCTAATGTCCCAGATTTTTTCTTTTCTCACAGCTTAGATGGGAGTAGGTAAATAATGTTTAAATTCATACCAAATACAAAAAAATATTCTGGAAACTAAGGGTGAAGCCAGCCCAGAAGATGCCTTAAAATTTTTCATTTTCTATGTCTCTCTGCTGCTATTATGTCATAACCAAAACTCAGTAACCACAATCTAAACTACACCATAGTATCCAGCACAGATCATTCCTATCCATTACTGACTCCACAACAGGAAATGAAAGAAAAATAATATTTCCCTTTCTCTTCCCATACATCAATGGTAACTTCTCATTAGGTTTTATTTTACATGTCAGAATATAACTTGAATGAGGCTCCAGGGTGCACAGAGTCCCAGGCAACACTTTAGTTTTAATAAAATTATTTTCATCTGTTAAAATGCATATGAAGATTACTTGATTCTTTTTTTTCCTCTTTCCAAAATACTTGGCACTCAACGTAAGTGATGGAATTTACAGTTCTGACCCTTAAGACTCCTGTCAGTAAGCTGAGGATCCAATTTGCTTTGGGGTTATCATAGCTCTGAAAAGACTGAACTAGATTTAACCTGGTATTATATGAATCAGTTTGCAGTCAAATAGAAAACCAAAAATAGAGTAATGGCTCATTTTTTTTTTTAATGTAGACATCTGAGATTTATATTTTTTTTTGGCATCATATAGACCAGCACTGTTGGAACATTGAAGGGCTTTATAGATTAATTTCTTCTTCATTTACCCAACAGGTTTGGTAAGAGGATGCTGAAGATTTTTGCTAGATACTTGTGAAAAGATATGGTTTGGCAGTTACAGGGGCTCTTACAGGGAGGCCTGAAGCTAAACAGAACTCTGTGTGCAGAGAAGATCTGTCTGTTCTCAACAGGTAGCTCTTGTCAAGGACCTACAGGTTCAGCTCAGGTGATCCCTCAGAAGTTGATTATTCAGGTTTGAAACTTAAATGTTCTGGAAATCAGCCCAGAACTTGCAGCGTTTAAGGACAAAACAAAACAAATCAAAACTTTCTGGAAGTTACTTCTGAGGTGATCGCCGTGTTCTGTGAATTTAAAATAGAACAAAGCTGGCTTAATTGTGTTGACTGGGTCTGAAATACCACGAATCCTACGCCTTCCGCATAATCCTGGCAGGTTGGTGTTCTGTCCTGGCCAAATCTCTGTTGTACCAAAGAAGGAAAACATGTAAGAAAATGTTGTTTCACGGAATTAGTCAATTTTTCACATGTCAGGAAGGCTGCAGTTGAAAACTGAAGTGGGTTTTCATTTGTTCAAAAGTAGATTATCAACAAAAGAACAGAGCAGAAAGTCTGTTTTGCTCTAGAAGTAAATCTATAACTTGTGAATAAACCTTTGACAACATTTCAATTTATGCTGAGCTGATTCAAATTATGTGCTCAAGTTTTATGCAATATTTGGCTTCCAGAAAAAGAGAGAGCATGAAAGTGGGAGATAAATTGACAGACAAACCACAGGCTCTGCCTAGAAGTGCAGAATGTGCCTTGTGATTTCTGTCAAAGATGTTTATGAGACCGTGTTACGCGCAGGTAATTGCAAAAATCTGCCACTAAATTCACTAAATTAAGAATTCTGAGCATTTCATCTGGGTTTGGGGGAAAAATGCTCTTTTAGATAGAGTCCAAATAATACTTAAAGAACAATGAAGCAGCAAAAGAAAACAGATTGTAAATGAGAAATGTAGCCCAACAGAACTCCAGTGAAGAGTGCTACAAGCAAACCTCCAGCCAGAATGCCTCTGACAAAATGCTTTCCCAACTGCTCCCAACTATGCACTTTCCTGCCAAGGCACATGAAGCAGTTCATTAGGAAGAAATGCCTTTATCTGTTGGCCCAGAGTTGGGAATGTAGGTGGGGTTACACCACTGTGTCCCACAGAAGGGGCCAAGCTCCCACGAGAGCTGAGCTTCCTTGTGTGGTTGCCTCTTCTTGTTCTGTCGCCTTTTGCGGTCAATCCTGCCACCTTGGCCTCTCCTCGCCCTTTTCCCCTTTGGAAGTCACCTCCAGCTGTGTCTCTCCTGCAACCCAAATCTGCTTTTCTAGTTCCACCCCTCACACTACAGAACAACATTTCATCAAAACACATTTCTAATTAATACGTGCTGGATTTGGTCCCGCCTCGGAGAAAAAGTCCAACTGATTTGGGTGGGAGGAGGATCAATCTTTGTTGTGTTCTTTTTGGTTAGGAATGCACCAAGATCCTGTGAAGCTTAATCAAATAAAGGGATTTGTCTCTGACAGCCTCTCTGTCTCTCCTGAGTCTTTAGGAGGCTGTTCAGTTCATTAAAAGCACCTTGGAAAATGTTGCTCTTGGAGATGGCGAAAGGCGCAAACATGATTAGCTGCAGATGAGCAATTTCTTTTTTAAAGATCAGGAAATTAGAATCCAAGCTTTGGAAATCTTTTCTGCTCTGTGGCATCAGCAGTTCCTTCTCACTGCACTTGGGAAGGATTATCTGAGTGATGATTCTTTCCTTGCTGTGTGTTTCGGAGTGCACCACGGCCAAGCCAAGCAATGCACACCAGCACTGCTCTGTCAGGAGAGTCATGCTCTTTAATGGCATTTCCCCCTCATGAACTGGTGTAAGATATTCTGCTAGAAACACATTTTTCCAGGGCTGGAAAACCAAGTTAAGAATGGTTGGGAGAGCAGCAGAGCATGTGCTGGATTGTGTAGGGGCTTCCTGCTACCTTCGAGTCGATATTTTCCTTCTGGGTGATGCTCATGACCAGTGATTTGAGTTAACAGAAGCCAAACCAAAAACAAAACTGAAAAATCTTATTTTTTCTTTCTTTTCTAGTCATACCTACAGGTCCAAATCAACCTTCTGTCTTTTTGTCTTGGGCACTGCACACTTCAGCTGGGTTTGTGCTGTTAAAGATGACCAGGGCCAGGCCTGCAATCTTCCATAGTGACCTCCTCCCCAAAACATTTTCACTCCATGCCATTTTTCTCTTTCCCAGAAAAGGCTCAGAGATGTTTCAAATACTACCACGGGTCAGAGACTGTTCCCAGAAGAAGGTGTGGGTGAGGCCACTCTTTTTTTTTCACATGGACAAAAGTTTAGCCATATGGCCATAAGATGAATCACACCATTTGCCTTCAGGGCCAAGGAACTGGACTGTTTGTCCTGCTTGTGTTGGTGTATCCTTTTGTAATCAGAGAAAGGGCTTGCCTTTTGATACTTGCAATCTCAACAGAAAAGAAAATCAAAAGGGCAAAATAAGAGAAATATTATTTTCCAGATGGTACAGAGAGATTAAAGAGATGTTTGCTTAGTGCAATGGAGCATTGTACAGATGTCCTGGAGCTAGTGCTGACCTGTGGTTGATACATGCTCACCACAATGATGAATAGAATATCTTTGCTGGCCCATCAAACTTTAAAAGTCAGCTCAAATTCCATATAAACCAAAGAACACTGAGAATACAGTCAATAGAGTAGCAAAAAGACAGTGGAAAGGAGACATAAAAGGAGGATACTTTATTTTAATCCTTTTATTGTGTCTGGAGTGTGACTCCAGCAGGTTTGGTTCCATGCAAAACCTCAGCTGCTGAGCAGTTGTGTCATTTTCTGGTGGCATTTCCCTGCCTCAGAGCTGTAAGTCCCTTCAGCTTTTCATGGAAGGATCATCAGACCACAGCAGTGCCTGTGATGTCCATTCATCACCTTCCTTTTTTTATCTCCTAGAATTTTAAGTTTTTCCTCCCCTTTAGAGTATTGGAAGAGTCTGAATCCTGATAGAATACCAACATGAACTCTTTAATATGAAAATTGCATATTTATGCTCATGATGGGCCATCCCACCTTATTTACAGAAGGACACCTCTAATCAAAGTTACTGAAATCCCAACTCAGCTCCCCTTTGCTGTGGGTGGATGAACTGGGGATTTATGACCTTGTCCTACAGTAATTTTAATGCTGACCATATTTCCTTGATTTTTGCCCCTTTGCCTTAACCACTGGTAATTTTCCCTAAAAACTTTCTGGCTGAAGACTTGTTCTATATCTTGACTGTTCACCCAGTGAAATGCTTGTGACTAAATTTATCTGCCTTTTAAGTTGTTTTTAAATTGCCTTTAGCGTGTGATGTTTCCTTATCTTGGACAGGAGAGAGGAAAAAGGAAGGAGGCTATTTCTGCCATCTCTTTCCTCCCGCAAGAAACCCTCCTCCCCCTTCCCTTCTCCCTGCCTCCCAAAGCTTTTGTTCACTTAAAATTAGCCCTTTGAGGTGTTCTTGGGAAAATCAGGCTACGCACGGTGAGCAACTCCCAATGGGGAGGTTTGTTGCAGTAAACATGGGGCAGGACCTCAGTGAGTCACCTGGCTGGCGTCCCCCCACTGCAGGAGGGACAGGGCAGTAGGAAACCCCATAAAGAAACATGCCACCACCACCAGGGATACCTCAGTGAGACCATTTCCCATCCCATCCTACCAGCAATTCCCTGCAAATGTCAGTCCACTCAGTAATTAGCGGGCACTGGATGCCTGGCTCTGATCTCATTGCCATTGTTTGACCAAAGGAAGGATTCAAAACAAGGCTTGGGGCCAAAAATAAGGTCTGGAATGCTTTTAAAATTCAGGTTATCTTGCCCCCATGCTTTTTTCCCCTTCTAATTTCCCTTGAAGCTTAATTTTAGTGACACCCACTGGCCAAAGCTCAGTTGTAATGAATCCCTGGTAGCCCTGGCTGGCTTGGAGAGAAGCATCAGAGCAGTCCGATCTATCTGTCTGCCCACACCTGCTGCTCAGCTCAGCCACCCAGAAATGCCTGGGAGCACTGTTGCATCCAAAAATGCCTCCACTGCAGCTTTTCCCAATAAAGGCGTTGCAGGAGGGGTGCAGCAAAACAAATTATCCTTTGTCAGCCTTTGATGAAACAGAAAGAAAGCACGTGGGATGTTTTATTCAAACCACCTGTCAGGATCTTCCAGAGAAGCAGCGTGAAACGGGAAGGAGAAGAAACACAGAATGACCTTTCTTGGCATTTCCATTATCTGTTTTGTTGCTCTGCAGTGGAACACATGGATGGAGGGTTTGTTTTGCAGGAGAGGGAGGGTGACAAATGCTAACAGCGTGTTTCATGGGCTCTGCTGGGTGGAAGGTTTATGGCAGCTTCTGCCAGCAGCCTTGAGGACAGAGGGAAAGGGCTTTATTTGATGTTTAAGTGGTACCTGGGCAGCTTGGAGGACGAACTTCTTTCTCATTCTCTTGCTTTTCTCTACATGTAGATCAAACTTCAGGTTCTAGGAATCCCAAATCTCACCTTTCTGATGCTTTAAGCTTTAACTTTCATATTTTCAGATTCTGTGCTGCCTAGGGGTGCAGTTCTGAGCCCCATATTAAGTGCCAGTCAGGTCTCTTTACAGAGGAGGTAAACAAAACAAATCCTTTTCCTGCTGAAGACCAAGGAAAGCTGTTAAAAGTTTTCAGGCCCAAAAAGCACAAACAACAGCGCCTGAAGAGAGAAAACAAGAAGGATGGGGTCTCACAACCTGAAGCTGTAACTGGACAATTAAACTCCAATACACAAATGGACCAAAACTTATAAAGGTGTGAGACCTTGTGACCCTTTGTCCATTTTGTGACCATTTTAAGTCCACCTTGGGTGTAGCCCTGCCCAGGCTCTTGCCCTGCCCAAGGTGAATCCTTAAAGGCCTTTCAATAAATATCTACTTTATTCTCCAGCTCTGTCCAGTCTCTGTTCCAGCTCAGCCTTCCCAAGGCATAATTTCTAACGCTGCAGTTATGTAGATCTTCAATGCTTGCCTTGGAACACCAAAGACTTAAAGCTCCCTTACATTAATAAAACCTTGTTTTCATAAATGGGAATTTGACTCCAGAGTTTTGCCGTGCACTGTAAATGAGATACATCTGCTGTCCTGGCATGAATTTATCACCTTTTTACAGCTCGTACCTTCAACCAAGCCAGTTCTTGTTCTGGAGGTGGAGCAGTCAGGGCAGCACAGACCTCAGCATGGGGGAATTGTTCTGCCAAGGGCTGTTTTGGTCTGGCCCATCAGACACCGACCCCACAGGGCTGGCATTCACTGCTCAGGGCAAACACGGGCTGGGAACAGGACCTGGCTTTGAGAGGCTGGATAAATGGGTGGCCTGTTCCCCAGCAAGTGCCCATTCCTGTGACACTGGAAGTTTACAGCTCATGGTGGAAATGGGTATGTGTTTGCTGCCCCACCAAACAGAAGGCTTTTCTTCAGATGAAGCTGGATGTTTTATTGATCTGTTGAATTTTGTGGTTTTATGGCATGGACACGCTTATCACGAAGGAAAAAAAACACAGAATCAATGGTAGGTCTGATATTTCATCCAGAATGGAGGAATAGCACAGAACCAGGACATTTCATATTACATTTTCATCCTGTGTTTTAATAGACATCTTTTAAATTTACATTTTGAAACCATCTATAAGTTCATTTTCGAAAAAATACCCTCAAAGACACAAAGGAAGCATCTATCACCTGTCATAACTATAAAATGAATAATGTTTTCAAATCAAAGATTTTATAAAAATGAATAAATATCAGAACTCAGAAGTCATGCATAATTACACCACCAAGAAAGTATTTCCTGATTTAATTTTTTTAAAAATTCCTTCATTTCTAAAGAATTTTTTGTTAAAAAAATCAATTTTGGAAATTTACCATTTCAGAAGATTGATCGAATATGATAAAGAGAAACAAATAGAAAGCCATGCCTGGGTGAAAGAATAACAAAGAAATTAAGGACATCAAAGTGTTGTCTTGAGGGGAAACAAACAAAAAACTGAACAAACAGGGGAATGAACGTAAAAAAACCCAAGAGGCTTCATTGGCTGAGACCTTGCAGTGATGAGGATAAACTGATGTGTCGCTTTTGCTTGGGTTTGAGTGACCTTTATAGAGTTCTACATTTATGTGAACAAAGGACTTAAATTCAGGCAGAGTAAAGAAACACAGATCTCAACTGTTTATGGCTGAATTCCACCAGATTTCCATAGTGATGACTAACAGAAGGTGGACTTCTATCCAGAAGAAAATTTCATCTACCTTGAAAGAATTCTGCTTCTCCTTCCCGTATCTGGTGGGAGGAGGAGAAGTCATATGTCAGCGTTTCCTCTGCCTCCAAGATTTTACATAGAAGAGCTGTTTGTGGCTCTTATTCTGATGATCTTGATATCGTGCATGGTAAATATTAAGACTGTTTAGGAATTTTTTGAAGGGAAGTTTTCTCAGCTTCTGAATCATTTGCCTTCCTGAGCACTGAAATTTAATGTCCATTGATTTTGCTGCCCGGAACGGTGCAGCCTTGTATAAAGTAATGAGGAATTCTCTTCCTTTAATATTTGGAAACAAACAAAAAAGCAAAAACCAAGTTTTCCCTCTTCTCACACTTTGCTTAGGACACAGTTTCCACAACCTTTTCCTTTCAGGAGTGGACCAGTAGATAAAATTTTTCCTTAATATCCCTGATTTCCTGTCATATTCTGGTCTCTCTTGAGTCATGGCCCTCTGCTGACTAATTGAACAGGATGAACGTTGTGACGCTGAGGTTCAAGGTGACACACAGACAGGTTCTGTTGTTATCCACATGGCAAAGATGAAGCTGAGGGCTGTCATTGGCATCACCAAGCACTGGCATCAGTCCTAGGAGGGATTGGAAGTTGTTGTTCATAGCTGGTCCCTGATGAGAGCTTGTTGACCTCAATGTGAGCACCTTTCTTGGGCCACTCTCTTTCCTGGGCCCTGACCAGCTCTTCTGAGCTCTTTGATACCTCCTTGCTCCCTCCTGCCTCACTGGTTTGTGTGTCTTGGAAATATTTCCAGGCTAAGCAGTGGATGTGTGATAGTTCAATGAACTGTAAACCACCCACTTAGATCACCTTCTGTACGGCCTGAAATGAATTTAGCACTTGTCTTTAACAATTTCAGAGTTTTTTTCTGAGGAGAGTGAAGAATTTAACCAGGTTATAGAGGATGACACCTTATCCAGCAATGTCCAGCACAGACTTCATTTTGAAGTTAAGTAAATACAGGTGCATGTGGAGCTGGTTGCAAAAATACATTATCACAGAAATATAAAATATGCTGTGTTGGAAGGGACCCACCAGGATCATCAGACCCAGCTCCTGGCCTTGCACAGGACCCCCCAAAAATCCCACTCTGGGCCTGAGGATGTTTTCCAAATGCTTCCTGAAACCAAGCAGACTTGGAGCTGTGCCCATTCCTTGGGGCCTACCACGCACTGGGGAAAGAACTTTTTCCTAATATCAACCTAAACCAAAAATTCTATTTGTGTCCATCCAAAAAGGACACTCAGACAGGAGGAACTCAGTGTTTTGGAGGGCCCTGGGTCTGCCATCCCCACGCACACCTGGGATACTGGGAACACTCTCTTTGTTAAAGGGAACAAGCCAGTGATGCCCCCATTCCCTCTGTCATGAATCCCCAGGACTCTTTGCTTACATGAAGGAAGGAGTGGGGGAAATAAAATAAAACAGAAAAAAGTCCAGGAGCGTCTTGAGGACTGTCAGGAAAAACAGATGGGACATGAACACAAGCTCTGTAGCTATAAGCAATACCTCTTATTCTCTTTTTGGAAAACTGTTACAGATATTCAAACAAATTGAAGAAAACTTAGTAAGAGCCTGTGAAATGAAATCATGTCTTCCGTTACGAAGCTTGTTTGCTTTTTTTTCTGAGCCCCAGAGAGGATTTTAAAATGCTTTAAATTGTTTGTTTTGACTTAAGTCAAGATTAATTAAGTTTTCCTTGGATACAGCTGGGCATGTCCAGAAACTATTGGATGAGCATGAGATAAAAGTGTACATGGTAGGTAAGAACTCTAACTTTTCGTATAATTCGTATTTTCAATATTGACTTGAAAATTATTAAAGGAATAGGGAACATTTTGTTCTCTTGATGCTTTTTAAGCCTTTCTTTGCAAATACTTTTCTGAAAAAAATAGTAGAAACTGATATAGTCCCATGAATTCCAGAGAAGTTAGCAAGTTCAATAGCTGCAAGGATAGGTGGATTTTAAAGCTAAATGAGTTCATTTTAATTATGTGGCTTGAACATTTCCTAACCCCGGCCATCGTATCTAAGCCAGTAATTCCTGTGGTGAGTTCAAGAACATCTGGTTGAGATAACCCAAGTGTTTCTTAACTGGGTTTCATAAGGCACCTCTTCATCTCAGCCCTCACCTCTTATCAGTGTATGTTCTTCTATGAAATATTCCTGTTTTATCAGTGGAATAATGGAAGGAATTTTCAGGGGTGCCTCAGAGAACGAAGCCCTTGAATTTCAGCTGACAGAGACTTGAACAACATGAAGGACTTCAACGTAGGTTTAAAAAGGGCGTCTCCACAATCATGGGCTTGAGGAGGTGGATAATGAGGAAGATCTCTTCTTAAGCCTTTCAAATTTGCCCAGAGTGCTCATTTTCATCCCTTGGAAAACCTGAAGAATGGCAAGAATATCCTGCAAGGCAGGAACCGTTTGTTCTGAGCTCTTCAACACTTTTCTCCCTCTGTTTTCTCCACATTATCAGCACACTGGCTTTGGTTTCAAACCCGAATTAATCACTTTGCAGGCGGGCAGGCTGGCTCTAGAGGTTTGCAGTGTTTTCTTCGGAGGGTGGATTTATTTTGGAGGTCAAGGGAAGAGTTGCCAAGCAGCTGCCAGAGCTGATGGATAGAAGGCAATTGCAGGAATGTCCAGAAATGTTTAATTGTTCTTTAGCTGTTTAAACAAATGGATGCAGGATGAACTCCAGGTTGTGCTGGGTGTGGGCATTGGCCAAAAGAGAGGACTTTTCAAATGTATGTGTATTATTATTTTTTAATGTAATTTTGTTGTTATTTCCACTGTTACTGCATGCTGGAGAATTCCAGGAATATAATTACTTTTTGTTGCTGTTTTTGTTGTTGAAACAAATGATTCGAACTCAGAAATTAGTTTGAGGAAGGATTTGTAAGAAGTTGGGACCTAATGGGCCTAAATTACTTCACTCTGTTATAGAGAATGCTGAAAGTGCTGCTGATACCACCAAAAACCCTATTTGTATCAGAAAACAGCAACTCCTCATGCAGTGGTGTTTTTATATTAGATTACATGGGCCAACACATGAGCACACACCATGAGAGCTTTTCATATTCTGCGTTGAAGAAGTTTCATACTAAATTGGTTCCTGGAAAAAAAACCCTTCCCAGGACTTTGCTTGAATTGGAAAAGAAGTGAAAGCTTGTAAAAGCTTGTAAACCTGAAATTTCTCACATGCATGAACTGCACGTGAAACACAGGTAGTTTATCCCTCCATCGTGCCCTGGGATTAATTAATTCAGGAATATTCATTTAAAGAATGAAGACAAGTAATGATGACTGAGGACCACTGAAGTGCCTAGTATTTAAACAATATTTATGCTACAAGAAAACACTGTCAACGCTGAAATTAGGCTTCAAAATCTGTCTAGAAACCGACTGCTGCTGCTGAAAAGAGTGGTGTTGCACATCTGGAAAGTCAGAGAGTGTTCAATTGCCTAAAAATGGCAATTGGGTAATGATTTAGCTCTAAGTAAATAGTAAAAAATTCCTTTTCCGCACTGAAGCAGCACCAGGGGTTTAGGCAGATTAATTAAATGTTGACAGTGGTACTGGCAGATTAAGGGATAATTTACCTATGGAGGATTTGCTGCTTATAATGGAAGCTGTTACCAGTTATTAGGTTTTAAAGGCTGAATATTGCCTAAGTGGGAGAGTGAGGCTCTCTGTAAGTGGACTCGTTCCCTGCTATCTTCAAAGGTATTTGCAAACTTTCTAATGTGGTTTTGGAGTTGTTGAAAAGGAATGCAATGACTCTGCAACCTGCAGTATGAAATATTATTCATTATTCTGACCTTTTGAGAAGCTTTTGGGTTGGGGCATGGTGTTTTTTGGTTTGTTTGTTTTTTTAGGTTTTTTTTTTGTCTGGCTTATTCTGTGGAAAAAGTTGAGATTAAAACATCAGAGGAGGAAACGGTGGAGTGAAAAATGATGTTTTCTGAAATATTTGCTGTGTTAGAGACAGGAGTTTCTTCTCCACCTCATATTTTGTTATTCGGGGCCGCCCTGTTTTCTTGAATTGACTTGTTCTGAAGATATTTTGGCCATATTAAGCAGGCATGGAAAGATCAACGAAATAAGTCAGTATCAAATCTTATCATGGGGAATATGCCCCTTGGAGTGTCTTGGTTTTCAATTATCTTGTTTCCAGAACTATGTGCATCCCTCTGTAGGCTCTATAATTCAGGGAATAGACGTTGTTGGGAGGGAGATGTTCCTGTCACCTCTTTTTAAAAGCAAAGTTTGGCACAAAATCAGCAGTTTGAGATCCATGCACTTATTCAAAGGAGAATGTGTTTGGTGAGGGCATCTGGAGAAGCCTCTCTTTCAATCCAGGAGACAAATCACACAGCTGGGATCCTCTTCCCATAAGAATCAGTCCTGAGGGACCACAGTATGGGGTTTGCAGCCCAGAAGAGGCAAAACCTGAAGAAAATGATTAGTCTTTGGAAAGATGAAAACTTCCCAGGGGGGCCCATTTGTCCTGCTGGCATTGGCTTGGATCCAGTCTCTCTGAAGCAAAAATTAAGCCCCGAGTCAGAGATTTTAATTCTTGCAAAGGCTGAGTAAAGAAATGCTGCATCTGGAGTAAATCCTTGTGGGTGATACAGCAGGGCTGGATGTGGAGGTTGTGTGCCCTGTGAAACCTGGATATTGGGTTGTATAAAGTGAAAGAAGTTTTAATGAGGAAAACTTTCTTCCTCTGGCGTGCTCTTCATGCAACTGGTCCTGTGATATCCCAGGAGCCCCAGGACTTTCCCTTCTTTCTGCTTCCTCTGGCAAAAATATTTTGTCTCTCAAGTAACTCATCTGTCTTTAGTTAGCAAGGAGTGGTTTCCTTTGAGATTTATTCCCCTCTTTGAGGCTGATCCCTCCCATATCTGCATCAGTGACCACTGCATTCCCACCTGGCCAGGGGTTTGATCTAACTCCCAGTGAAGCCAACAGGATCCATCCCGTGGCCTTCAGTGGCCAGCTTTGATTGTCCTTTGAGGGCCAGAAGACAAACATGAATAAAAATGTTGATCTATCACATCATCAGCAACACAGAGCGAAGCATCAGGAAAGCATTTATTTCACATTAGGCTAAAACTGTCAGAGAGGCCAGAATCATTAAATCTGACAGGACATTAACAGACAGGAACGATTTGGAGGAGGTTGTCAGTGAAATCCCAAGACTGAAATATAAATTATGTTTCACAGTGCCTGTTCAGTGGTAAATTAATGCTCAGAAACACATCTGCACACTTTTCTCAGACCCATAAGTCCTGAAGCAATTCCATATGAAATTAGAGCTTCTTCTATCAAGGCATCTTTCATCTCACATCCATCCCACTCTTGGAATGGTTTTAATGCACGCACAGAAAACGTCTGGAATGACACCAGGAGGTGATTCATAGGCAAAACCCACGTGCAGAGGGTACACAAGTTTGTTTTCTTGGGCAAAGACACTTCCCATGGCTCTCTGGTCTGCAGATAGGTGGGACTGGAGATAGGTGGGTCAGCAGGGATGTACTGGAAAGGAGCTTGGAAAACAAGAAAAAAATGTTGTTCCTCTGCCTCATTAGTTTTGATTATATTCCTCCTCTGAATTTTCCTCCTGAAATTAATAAGGAATCGCAATAGCAATGTCCTTGTTAATGACAGGGCATGGGCCTTTAGAGCAGACCAGATGTTCTGTGGCATCAGCTGCTTCCACTCTTGGCTCCATCCCGTTCCAGGGGGACAGGATGATTACAGTGACCTACTCTGGGAGATTGCAGGAGCTGCTCTAGGAACTCCCCAGCTGTTTCCTCGCTGATATCAAACTACTGAAAAGCATTATCAACATCTCTGTGGCTCCTTCAATCCCCAGAGATCTTCACAAACCAGAGATGGGAGAGGACTATTAAATGTTCCAAGTCCTTGCCAGCACAGGTTTTCTCTCCAGTGCACACCTGTTGGTTTGGAAAAAACCCCTCACGTTTAGTATTTCAAGAAACTTTGTGCTCATCAATTCCTCAGGGGGGTTATTATACAATTGGTCTTGATGGGAAAGTTTCTCCTCCACCTTGATAATTTATCCTAGGTTTTCTCTACCTAGGGGTGTATATATAAAAATATATTTGTGATATATGATTACTACACACATATATATAATTCAAAGAAGTCCCTGATTCTGTTCTTTTAACACATCATTGAATCATAATACCCCAGAGCCCTTCCTGTCCTAGAGCTTGGATAAACTACTCACTCTCATGAGCCTTTTGTTAATATCCATTATTTTTTCCAGCTTGCTTCTAGGAGGTCAGCACAGCCCCATGGCTGCAGGTCTGGGAATACCTAAATTCAGTTTCTTGCTCTGCCATACCCTTTCCATCAGACTCCGAGTATTCATAATTAGTTCTCTTCATTCCTCGTAAGTGTAAATATTTTGGTTGCTTTTCTTTTTTGCAGGTGTCTCAGCTTTATCAAGATTGAATCTCACTTTGTTATTTTCCCATCTCTTTTCTTGTCCCTTTTACAGTTAAATTGATCTAACTCCCAGTGAAGCCAACAGGATCCATCCCGTGGCCTTCAGTGGCCAGCTTTGATTGTCCTCTGAGGGCCAGAAGACAAACATAAATAAAAATGTTGATCTATCACATCATCAGCAACACAGAGCGAAGCATCAGGAAGGCATTTATTTCACATTAGGCTTTACAATTGAAGATTCTTCTTCAATTTTTTTTTTTTTTTTTTTGCTTCCCTAAATTAACCTCCCCATACCTACAATGGCATTTAAAGGCTCTTGTTTGCTTTTATCTCCCCGACTCTCTGGACTGAAGTTTTTGCTCAGAAACATTGACAGTTCTGCCAACAAGTGCTGCTCTAGGGAGGAGCAAAACTTTCTTGTCTTTATTTGTGGCATGTTTTTGGTACAGGAAATACCCAGCTCCCTCGCTTCTCATCTGATTCATCCAGCGATTTCAAAGAAAATAACAGCAGATAATTTGAAAGGAATTGTGGCAATTTGTGCCTGGTGGGCTTGAGAAATTTTGCCGTACCTTTCCTTTACTTTTGATGGAAACTCTAAAGGTTTCTGTGTGGGGAGAGATTGGCAGGTTGTTTTTGTTGTTAAGCTGAGACAGCAACGTGTGGGTGGAAAAAAATTTTGTTTGATTCAGTGCTGGGAAATGGGGGGACTTAATCTTGCCTCCAATATCCTGCTTATCTCTGTTTGGTGGAAAACACTTGCCTGAGTGAACAGCTAAAATTCTCTGAGAGCAGCAAAGTGCTGGACAGGCTTGGTCAGCATCCAAGGACAATGCCCAGAGCACATCTAAAATTGTGCTCGGTGTCTGCAAGCCAAGGCAAAGACAGGTCTGAAGGCAGCAGCTGCAGCAGCAGCAAGATTTGCACTGCCATGCTTAAGGTGTCATGGAAATGGAGATATTTTAACCAGGGAAGCTTTAATGGGTCACCACTTTCCTCTTTATCCTGCCCAGTGGGCCTGGACTGCGCAGGACACAAATCCTAAAGGAGCCAGGGGAATCTGTTCCATGAATTACTCATATTACACACGTGGAAATAAATGAGTTCTTCACCTCAATGAGCAGACAAGCTCATTGTACTTAGGTATGGTCTTAGGTCTGAAACACGTTACCTGATTTTCTTAGTTAGGGGCCAGAAAAGACATTGGTAAAAATTTAATTCAGGTCCTTAAACAGCAAGAGAAAGAAACACTTTTTGAATCTCCTAGCAAAGTAGGGTTGGCTGGACATGGTGCCCAATTAGTGTGAGCAGGGATGTGGGCAGCAGGAGGAAAAAAGAACAAAAATGCTTCCTGGGAAGAATATTAACCAAAGAATGAATTATATTTTTTCCCCCAAGCATGATTTTATTTCATATAAAGGTCATTCAAACTGCATGAGGACTCTAGCAGGTTCTTCACACAATGTCAAAGGACGCTCCATGTGGAAGTAGTCTGGATTAACCTGAGAAACCAGGCTGGCTGTGTGAATCCAGTGCTGGAATCCTTGATAAACGTGAGACTTCTAGAAAATTTAGTTTAAAAGTGTATCTTAAGAGAGAGGATAAACTTTATCAGAAATACAATTTAATTTGAGCCAAAGCTCACTTTTATAAATTTTTTTTTTATTCTTGTATGTATAGAGGTCTCCTCTCTGGCATTGTTCTATGTCTGTTTTAAGTTGGTCATCCTGGCTGCAAAGCAGAAAATAGAAAAACTTGGCTAAAAAGCAGTGATTGAGAAAGGCTTTGGCTGTTTTTTTTTTTTTTTTTTTTTGTAATAACTTTGCAGAAGGATGTAGGAGAAAAAGAATTGCTTCAGGTAAAGCATAGCATGGGGATAGTTGGGATTATCTGAAGAGCAATATATATGTATTTTGAAATTAAATGTTCCTGGCCATGCTTGCACTGAAGCTTGGAAACAGCTTTTTAATGGGAGAAACAGAAGGAGGAGAGGAAGAGATAACTGTGAGCTGGAGCTTTATACATTTACTGAAGTAAGAATATGATATGGACTCTTTTTAACAGCAGTGAATTGAATTTAATTATGGAAGGGTCATGCAACTCACTTCACTTCCAAGAAACAGATGCTGACAAAACCACATGGGCCAGTGAAGAGATTGTGAATGCCATTCACATCCACGCAGAGGGAGCACACGGAATGAAAATGTATCTCCCTGTTTTTCTCTAATATTTGTGCTCCAGGGTTGAGATGGTTTAAGAGATTAAGGACAGGATATGGAAGATTTCAGCAGAGGAAGGCTTTTGAAATCAGGCTGTGGTTCTCAGCAAAGGAAGAGGCTGCTGTATGTTCAATGAAACTGTGTGGTGATCTCAGTCTGATTGATGGGGATGCACATGTAGGGCTACTCCTTCTTGGCCCACTTTATTGCACTCAGCAAGATCAGAGCAAATTTCTCAATCAGCTAATCATGAATTCTAAACCACGAAGTCAGAACACGAACCAGGCTGTAATTTATGCCACTGGAAATCACTCTGCTCATCCCTGTACTGGAGACTACTGGCCAGTGTAAATTATGGTGGCTTTTAAGTCAAATTTAATCCAGCTGTTCCTCTTCGAGTGCTTTGTTTGGTGTGCCTGAGGGATTTCAAGCTGCATTAGACTTCGTTGGCTTTCATGGTCAGAAAAAACTCCAAATTCCTTTATTCCTACCTCCTGTACTATTGAAACCAATTCCTGCCATCATGGGAATTTTTTCTAGTTCTTCCTGATTACATTTCTACTGTTTACTGGTAACTAATGCTAGTACACTGCTTGTAAACTATACTGCTCTATTGGTCCAGTGTGAGAGAAAAGTCAAAAGTAGAGAAAAGTAGAGAAACTTTGTCTGCATTTTGCAGACTCTGGCATTTGTTGCTTTTGATCTCTGGACACAATAGGAAGAGAAAGAATCTGGAAATCATCTCTCATGTTCATCCTATCCCCCTGTCTGCCCATCTCCCTCTAATGCCCCACACTGACTCTGTGAGTTATTAAACCCAGGTGATGCATCAGCCAGGCATCAAACCACTTGATCTTTACTACCTGGTATTCATGTTACATAAAAGGAAAAGAAAAAATGCAAAAGCCCTGTGGCCAAGCCGGCTAGAGGAAATGGAAAACCACAGCAGCCTGCTAGGAAAGAGGAGAGATTATTACAGTGCAAAAGGGCAGAACTTCTCCCCTGGAGCAGTTAGGAGCAAGCCTTTGGGGCAGGAGCTGTGTAATCTGCCCTGCACTGCAGGAGGAACAGGAATCCTCCAAATCAAATGTCTGCCCTGGAGGTGTTCATCCCTCGTTTCTCTGCTGCCCATGCCAGCTTGATCTCCTCACTGTGGCATGGTTGGTTGAATGGGAAATATTCCATGTCATCATCCTGATGCCTGCCCAGGAGAACTGGAAGCAGGCCTGCTGAGAGTCCACAGAGGAGTTCCAGCTACAGATCCCACCACCTCTGTCGTCATAGGACATGAAATAGATTTATTCCACTCAGTTTTCAGAAGACAAATGAAAGGCTTTCTTTACAATTTCTGTAGTTTCTTTTATAGCATGCTGTGCTACAAAAGCTGAAACCTCTCTCCATTGGTTAAGTAACAGAAATAACAAACAACACTTGGGAGAGCGGGTGTTATGGGAAAAGGGCACTGTTTACTTCAAGTATTTTGAGAAAAGCAGAAAGATGTTTTGGGAAGAGAAACTGTTGAAAGTTTTCCCTTGGGGAAGGAGCTAGCCATGGTTAGTAAGCCGAAATTCTCTCAGGCTCAGAAATATCAAGCCCACATCCCTCATCCTCCTGTCACACCTTGTGGATCCAGGTGGTTGAAGCTGCCAGTGTTTGTACAAGAAAACTGAGCAGGTCCAGGTCCTGGGGTGTTTCTCCTGCAGAAAACCATTTATGTCATGAAGTTTCTACCATCCATCATCTTTGACATGGTGTGGCTGTCTCCACAAATTTTTTCTCTGGGGAAGGTAGGCTGATTACTTTTCAGAAACACCAGAGAAGGATTTAAACCCACCAAACATCTTGGCTGGAGCACTGAAGCAGAGAACCTGGTTGTTACAGGCTGGGATGCCACAGTTCACTCGTTTCTTACCTGAACTTTTGGAGGGCATCCAGCTACATATCCAGCTGATATTTTGGCCTAAGTTTCCCCACTGAGTTTGTAGAGCATACGTGGTGTGATTCACATTCATTCCCTTGAACAGCACATGCTCTAAAAGTGCTGTGGATACTTTTACAGGCACTTGATTTTAGCAGGGCTCTGTAATTTCAGAATCACTTCTGAAAATGAGGAGAATGCAGAAAGGTTTGAAACAAAACATTAAAAATATGTTTTCTGTCATCACGTGGGGTTTTGCTCAGCTGAACTCTCCCTACTGCTGATGTATATAGCACAGCCTCAGTGATCCTTATTTTCCATCAGCACTGGTTGAAAATAACAGAAAATAGCAATAGATTATTGATCATGTTTTTCTCTGCATGTTGACAATCCGTGTATTAAAAACTGATCTCTGTAATTATTACCATGAGTCAGTGAGTGCCATCTGTCTCTTGGCACTGATAACTCAGCCAAGATCAATATCTGCATCATCCTACCTTCGTGTCTTTCTTTTAAAAATTGATTTAAATTGCTCTGAGTGATTTTCTCTTTAAGAACTTTTCAGGCTTTAAGTCTTTCTCTATGGAATAAGTGTATTTATAAATCCTAGAAAACAGCATTGGAATTCTTACCCATTAAAGAATATCTGCCTTGTACATTTGCAACTCACCATACTCAAAATACAAACAGAATTTCTGAATGCTTTTGCAGTAACAGAGGGTGTGCAGAGCAGCGGACACTGAGCCAGGACTCTTGGATCACCCAGGAAAGGCTCTGAGAGCTCTGTGGGCCCCCCCAGGTTTGCTTTTACAAGAAATCCTTGACATCAGCCAGGACTGGTGCACTCTAACATCCCATCCAGATGAGAGCCAGGAATGTTCCTCTGCCAGCCCTTCCCCACCTCTTTTCCTTGGCTGCACAAACTCCCAGTGGTTTGTCAAGCCATTTGTATTTTATTTTAAAGCACAAGGCTCAATCACTCTGTGACCACTGGAAGTCTTCCAAATACCAGTTAAACCCCAGCCTGAAATAAGCTATTTTCTCCTTATTTGAAGGCTTCAAAACAATGCAAGCAATCTGCATTCACTCTGTATCATCCACAAGGCCGTGGATCACTGATTAATTTCTGTTTTTCATCTTCTAGGACTCTGTTTTGTCTCTTATCTCATATTTTATTTCCGTGCATTGTCATCATGGAAATTCCTATCTAGACTATTTTGCCATAACTGAAATTTTAAAGATAGTTGGCAAGAAGTGAAGCAAAATTAGAGTGATTTTCACCCTGTGCCAGTCCTAGTAATAATTTAAAAAAGAAAAAATTACGTGGCCCCTGAAAATCAAGGGTTTTCTTCTTAAGCCTTTCCTCTTAAGCTTAACAACTTTTCTTGTTCCCCTGCACAAGAGATCTGCTGTGCCAATGTGGATTTGCCACATAGCAAGGAAGGCCTATGGTGTATTTGTCATGGTGTGTTGCTGCTCTAAAGAAATTGTATATGTTATTTAACCTCTCTGAATACAGGTTTTGCTGTAGGCCACGGCCTGTTGCGGTCAGTGGCAGAAAAACCAACCATGAATCTGCAATTTCAGTCCTGCCCTGGGAAGGAACATCGTTGGAGAGCAATTTTAGGCTTGAATCAAAGGCCCAGGGCCAAAATCTTCCCACTACAGGCAGGGTGAAGCTGACAATCCCTTGGAAAATGACCAGGCCTTGGAATAATTTGCTGTGTAATGCCCCATTCATCATTATTCTGTTTTTTAGAGAATTGGTTGGAGCATCACGAATGTACCATGAGAAGAGCAATCTCACAGCCCCATCTCTTTTCACCACCAAAAGTTCTTTTTCTTCATTGTTCCTTCACAGTACACCACCATTGTTTTCTTCTCCTGGAGCATTTCCATTTATTGTCCTGGCAAATAAAATCATGGAAGGATCCTGAATTATTATCCCTACATTCTGTAAGTTCTCTGTTTCCACAGGATTCTTGCTTATTCACATGTGGGTAAAAAGGTTCAGAACTAGACCCAGAGCAGTCAAACATCCCATTTTCAGGTGGTGAAGGAAAAATACAGCTGGAAACTGTAAGTTCACCAAGTTTATATCTAGCCGATTATTTTATTCCAATTTTAACCTGTGGTAAGAAGGGGGAAAAACACAAACAAAAAAAAGTGGATATTTTGAGTTCACTGTGTTTTTGTTCTCATGAATAGCTGGCATATTGCTTTTGCCAAATGGCACTGTAGATCCATGATGGAAAAGGTTTTGCAGAACCCCTCATTTCTCTTCAGAATAGATGCAGCTCCTGGCAGAAGAGAACTGGATTTAGAGATGGTCCAAGGCAGACCTAAGGCACTGAGGCTTATCATGTTTTGTCCAATTATGAAAGTTGCTGAGTGTGCAGGAAACAGCAACATGATAATCCTAAAACACAGCCAGGCAATCCACAGAACGATGTTTTTGAGTGCTTAATAGTTAAATCTGACATGTCATGGCTGGAAAAAATTGTTGTGAACGACATTAATTGAGATGTAAAACTTCTACATGGAGACAGGAATGAATCCAGAGAAACAGCAAATGAAAAGGGTAAAATTGATTAAGAAAAACGTTTTATAAATAACCTAATGCAGCAATGGTGGAGGGGCCTAAGAATAATAAAATAAAGAGGCAGATAAATGCAACAGAGAAAAAGGGACCCAGTAGTATTAAAGCAGAGGAGTTGGAACTGGATGATTTTTAATGTCCCTGCCAACCCAAACCATTCTACAGTTCTATGAACATCACCAGGAGGATAAAACAATGTGAAAGGAAAAAAAAAAGTAATTTAAGCTTAATGCAACAAACAGCTTCATAATCTGTCAGATCCTGGACCAGTTTTCCAAGGGTAGTAAATAACTCTCTGCAATGAAGAGATCTAAATTCAGGTTGGAGAGAGAAATAAAAAAACTACTCCTATAAAAAGTAGTATAAAAATAAGCAAATTTGATATATAAATGATGTACAATTGATATATAAATGTTGCAACTAAAAGACAATCGATACATAAACACTGCAATTAAAGGACACTGATAATGGTTTGAACTGAATGTATTTCCATTTTCATTATTTGCATCCACGTATTATTTTGGAGGAGTTTCTTGGAACAAGAAATAAACTGGCTCTTTCCATATGACTCTTTCAGTTTTGTATGTAATTGGAATTGTCCACAGCATTTGGCCATTGAACAAATCCTAATATATACTGATTGCACTTTCCTTGGAAGATCTCCAAACCTACTGCTTAAAAAAACCCCCAACCAACAACCCTCAAAATGTTTGATATTTTTCTTCTACATCTGTTTTTTTCCAGTTGTTACTTGAAACTCTGACTTGTCAAGAAATATGATGGGATGGAGACAGCAAAATTGGAACCAGGTTGTTGAGAAATATGTGATGAGTTTCACCTGAGAGATTTAGACATTTATATCTTTAGATGTTTGCATGGAATTGTGTCCCATTTCCCACTGCAATCTGTGGATGTCTAGCCATGTAATCAATGGAGTCTGGAGAATAATTAAACTGATCAAATGTGTGCATTTTGGGTAAACCTATATGAAAAAGGTGAGCATCATACAGGATCTACAAATTCATGGGCTAGCAACTGATTATCAGATGGGAAATGGAATCCCAAATAAAGTAAATTCCCTTTGACACAAAAATATTGTGCCTTGATACCTATATTAAGGCTGCTGAATTAAATCCCAGATCTCAACATATAAGGATCATAGGCACTTAGTTTACATGTAGATATGAACACTGAGACTTCTGATTATTTTACCTGAATGCCACCAGAGATCATCATTAATAAAAAAATGAAAGCTATAAATCATGGTGTTCCTAACAAGTTTATACATTTTCACACAGGCAATGAGTTTTTCAGCATGTAGGTTTGTCTCTTTTGTCAGAAAAAGTTGCTTTGTTTAGTTAAAGATGTGAACATTTTATCAATTCCTAGCTGGTCTTGGAAGAGAGATTATAGAACTTCCAATACCAGGAAAATATAAAAAAGTCAGAAAAAAAGTACTGTGGAGGCATATTTCCATCATAATACTGCACTATTAGGTTTTACCCCCAAATGTTATTTCATGTGGAATCTGAGGGTGCATCACATGAAGTGAGGCTGTGAGAAATCAAATTACCTGGGCTTCTGGAGGTTACTGACCCTCTGAAATGTGTAGCCAAAGAAAATACTGAGGTTTATCTTGTTGATCACAGAGATTTGAACCATCATCCCTCATGGAGCAGGGATGGACCAAATCCTCTCCAGAGATCCCCTCCAGCATCAACCACTCTGGCATTCTGTGAATGAGCAGAGTGTAGAACAATACAATTGTTCAGAACATATATAAACAAAAGTTTGTTTATAAAACATAACCTGGGAAAAGTCTAAGATAAGATCACGAGAAAATGGAACAAATAGATGAAGATGTTTGTCCTCACTGTCTGTTTAGAGTTTTTTATCAGCTTGTAAGTACTGGTTGAAAAGAAGATAATGAAAGTGCCTGTGATTGAAACAAGCAGGGTTTTTTCATATGATAGGACAGGAACGAGATGAGGGATCAGAGGAGGAAGACAACAGATCAATAAATCCCAGTTAAGGAAACTTGGAGAATTTTGGATTTGGATGTTCCCAAAGCAAGGTAACCAAAATAACAAGGCAAGGTTGTGTAGCTTAAGATCTAAGATAAAAAAGAGATGATAAGGGCCCAAATGAGATCTGCCCTTCTGTGGATGGACAGGAAAAGTAATATCAAATAAATATATTATGTGGAATAAGGTGGGATGACTCATGACATCAAAGTCTTTCCCAGTAACACAGAAACCTGGAAAACTGGAATTTTGCAACTCATCTCTAGTTTGTCAAAGAGAAGAAGCCTCACTGAGCAGGATGACAACCCTGAGTGGACAGGTCTGTGTGCCACCTGCACAGGGGCAGGAGCTGGAAAATGAGGCAGAGTTGAGAGGTAGAAGGGGAATCATGAGGTAAGGGTTGCTGTGAGTCATTTTGACACACCATTGATTGTGTTCCCAAGCTTGGAGTGAGGTTGTGTCAGTCCTGCATGTTTGTCAAGGTGGAAAGTGCTGGCATGAGCCTCTGTGTGTGTGTCAAAGAGGCCTCCAAAGGGATTTAGGTGAGGCTGAAGTGATTCCTTATGGATGAATTACATTCCATCCTCTCCCAGGAAGAGAAACAGTACTGGGAAAATGAGCACTGAGTTGGATGTACAGCTCAGGATGCATCTCACCTTTGGCTTTTGGAACCCTAGAGGCTGAAAATTTCAGACTTTCTGTTCTACAAAACACTGACCTTCAAGCAAGCACCACATTTGACTTGAGGCCATGGAACAGGCTTCTGAAATTGAGTGATAGCACTGGGGTTGTGGGGTGTAGTTTGGATAGTATTGTGTGATCTCACAGGGTGAAAAGCGTAGAATTTAGGGTTTTAGTATATAGTAATATATATGGGGCAATATGGAGGATTTAAGGCGTTGTCTAAGTCCTTCTTCTTTACGGTCTAAGTCCTTCTTCTTTACCACCTTCTTGGTTTTGGGTGTTTTTTTCTAATTGGGTGAAAAGGGTCCACATTGCGGGCCTTGGGTGGCCATTATTGGGTCAAAAATATAAATAATATAGGTGTCACCTCGTTATTGGGTGATTAGCGCTTAAATAACCTTGGAAAGAGTTTAAGACATCCATTTTACCATCATTTTCTAACTTGTCAGTTAGAGCTCATAGCTCCTGAGACTGTAATATAGATAAGAATTAATAAACACTGAGTCTGAACATGAAAACTGTGACTCCCGTGTATTAATCCTGGCTCTAACACAAAGAAAAGAAGCTAAGAAATCAACATTTAGCCATCTGAAAATGAAGGAGCAGCTCTTTAGGAAGAAGTTGGTACTTCCAGGGAATGGTTTGCATCACCTGTCTTGAATGCTGTGCTGGGACAAGGGTGCATTTCCATCTTTCAGTACCTTCAGGGCTCAAAAATGTCATCCTTCCACTTTTCCAGGCTGAACAACCTCAATTCTCTCAGCCTCAGCCCCTAGAGAGATTCTTTATTTATTTTATTTTATTTTATTTTATTTTATTTTATTTTATTTTATTTTATTTTATTTTATTTTATTTTATTTTATTTTATTTTATTACACTATTTATTTTCTCTATTTTATTTTATTTTATTTTGTAGCACTATGTGTTTCATATTCTGCTTCACCCCAAGCCTGCAGAATTATCACGGAGATCACAGTTATGGGAAGCAGTGCTAAAGGAACTAAAGTCTTGCCCAGGCTCCATGTCCTTTAACACATGCACAGATATGAAGGAACATGGGGCAAATAGAAGTTTTCAAAGCAGACTTTAAGATGGTGTTAGAAACCTCTCGGTTTTCTCCTTTTCACCTCTGTAAATTGGATATCCAAGTGCTCTTGGGTAAGACTTCCCTGTCTGTGACTAATAGGAAGCACATGTGCAGAGAATACACTGGAGAAACAGTTCAAGAACATGTTATTCTAAGAGAAACACTATTTATGTGATCCTGCCAAAGATATCAAGACTTTTGGTTACTGGCAATGTATGTGCTCACTGGACAATTCAATACCCACCACTGTGCAAGCAAAAGCTCCTACAAAATATCTTTATCATTTAGGGCTGTGCATTGGGGCTTACAGTCCCCTTCTTTCACAGATTTTATGGTTATAGTGGGGCACTCAAAGTGTTTATTCTGGAAAAGTCAACGCAAAATGAGCCTTTAGAAGACCCAAAGCTGAGCCTCAGCTACACTGTGAGACCCTGAGCCCCAGCATCCCAAGAGCTCTGATTCCTGTCCTTAGCATGAGTGAAAACAGTAACTGGAGAGTTTGGGAGTTTTGCTGAGCACGTGGAAGGACAGAATTGTGAGCCCTGAACCCCAGGCATTCCTCACCCACTCTCCAGATCATGCAGACACGGTGCAGAGAGTCATAGAAGTAATTTCACCATTGCTTATTATTGAACTTTTGTTTGTAACTGTAGGTTTCGGCATAAAGATTCAGAAAGAAAACTTGAGAAAGTTTTGTGTGAGTTGAAAATGTTTCTTTTTGTGTTCATAATCCTTCAGGAACCAAAGAATCCAGCTGCCCATGAACTGCTGGCCTCCTTGCAAAGGGTATGAAGGGCTGAGGTGGAGTTCCTTCAATTTTCACAGTGTGGCTGCAGATTGGACCTGAGTGCAAAAGGGTCACAGGGAGCATAAAAATATTGGGAACCCCAGAGCTGGAAAAACAAAATGCATTTTCAAAACCCAAAGCAATAAGTAAAATAGAAATCTGCAGGAGCCTTCCACAGAAAAAGTTACAGGCATGGACACAGGGAACTGAGAAATTGTTTAGGTTAATCTCAGTAGGTATTGGACAGAACTGTATGAAGTGGATAAACTAAAAATCAGGTTAGTCTTGTACTGAAATAATAAGGATCATATTTTAAAAATTGGATTTTATTTTCAGTGAGCCAACAGCAGCTCAGTCATCTGCTCTCCTGATGAGAAAATGAAGTATCCTGCATCAAGAATAAGTAACATTGAGTGGTCAGCAGAAGAGATGTTTTTGGAAGTGGTTTGTCCTGTCAGCCAATGATTTTCTGCTATCAAGTGTTCCAGAGATCTTTTAAGTTCTCTGGGCTTCAGGAAAGCACTGAAGTGAGGAAAAACTAAAGTTAATGTTGGTTCAGTGCTGTCTAATGATTAGGAACCATCCCATGAGAATATAATACCTCAGTGAGGTCAGTTTTCTTGTGTAACAGGAAAGACAAGTTAGTAAATAATCAATAAGAAAGAATGATTAATTATTCACAGTCCAGTCATAGTTGTTTTAATAAAGTCAAACTGAGGCTAAAATGTCTGGGAGACAAGACAGTAAGTTCTGTGTGTGGGAGGGGAAAATTTATCTGGCAAGTGGCAAATGAGGGGCTGATAACTTTCTCAGTGGGAACTATTGCAAAATAAAAACCAGTGGAACTTCTGGATGTACATGGAGAACATTCAGTAGAAGATGGGAAGTGACCTTGCCTCTATGAACTGCTCCATTTAAAACTTGTTAAATGATGTGTCCAGCTCTGGAGCACATTTTAGAAAAGTCATCTAAACAATGGAGAGAGTTCAAAGGAAAGCTGCAAACACAATCTGGGGCAGGAAAGCAAATCTTTCACTACAAAACCTAAGAGGCTGAATTTTTTTTTCATCAAGAAAGGCTGAGAAACAACATCATCCCATGAAAACCACTGGTGGTTCACCACCTTAATGGCTCTACCTGGAACTGTCATCCCCATCTCTTTGAGAAGGCTGGAAAATGTTGCAGCATGTTTTAGATGTGGCTTTCCAGCAGCTTAAAATAGGAAATGAAAACAAACACTGCCACATTAACACCTTGAAGAATTTGAATTCAACTATATTCTGGGGTAAGACACCAGAAGTTTCCATCCAGATCTTGCATGGTGTTGGATATCCACATGGCAGGAGGTATTCTAGAGAAATTCTAACTACCCACTTTACTTTTTTCTGTGACCACAATATATCCCTGACATCGCTGCTTTTTAGGAGTGGGAGATTTAAAAGGTAAACAAAATATTTCAAACTGCCAATCCACTGGGAAACCTGGAATAAGCCTCCATTTAATTGGTGTAATTTTATTCAATTTGCATATTTACTCTCCATCTCAGTCCCATTTCAGATTCCTCACATTACTCAGAGAGAAAGAGAGTGTTAAAAAGACTGGGGGTTACATTTGGTAAAACTATTATCTAAAATAACTTAAATCACAGTCCCAGTTCTGTCAGCTGGGGATGCTCTTTTCAGCCATTGCAGTTCCTTGTCCATGAAAGCCAAAATGATTGTAACAATTTGATGACCTCTATATGATTTCAGAGTGATGGAGACCCAAGCCATGGCTGTTCTTTCACCTCTGTGGCACTACAAGGACTGCCAGTCTGGAGGGTGGTTTGGGATTCCCAGAGGGTCAGTCCCTGATTTTGAAAGCAGCCATTTAGGAAGCCCAGCTGAGCTCAGTTAATGTTCAAATCTCAGACAATTTGTGCAACAATATCAGCCAAAACTCCTGCATGTGCAGAGAACAATGTCCAGCTGTTCCTTTTTTTAATTTCCCTTGAGCTTCCCTCTCTCAGATAAACTGACATTTTTCTTTCCACCATAATCCAAGCAGAATTCTCATCTGAAACATACACAAGTGAGCCAAACTTTGCAATAATAATTTGTTTGATTATTAGCTTTCCACTCCTAACTGTTTGTTAGTCCTGATCAATGGTGGTGGATAATTGAAGGAAACAGGATTACACCTTAATCCAGACCTGCAGCTGCTTTGCTAATAGAAATGCCACTCCTCTGTGGCAGTGGAAGCTGTCTCTGATTTTAAAGATCCAGCTGTGCCTCAAGAAACTTGGGAGGGTCTGAATTCCACAACAGCTGAAGCCTCCATAGGTGCTCTTCATATTCCTGCTGTAAATGTTGTCCAAGCTACATCCATGCTCAAACCTGCCAAATCCAGTTATTTGTCTCGTCTTTCAGATCAGGGGAAATCATCCTGGCTCACTCTTCTTTTCCTTCCACCTCCAGTGATCCAATCATCATGGAAAAGTGAATTAATTGCTGGGACAGACTTAATTTATAGAACGCTTTTGAGCCCCTCTTGCTCTTCATCTGAGCAGAGACACATCCTTCCAGGACACAAATCTTTCCCAGTGCAAATTCCAAAGTCCCTGCTCATTAGACATTTTTCCATCACAGATATCTCCTTTACCCACAAGTTGGAGCAGTTGAGGGGGCAAAAGCCTAAAGGTTTGCCTTGGGAATGCCTTGGAAGCTGAAGTCCACCTGAGGAGTTCTGCTGGATGCCATCAGACTAAGGGGCTTCTCCCCTCACTTCCAGGCCAGCTGAAGGGTCCGGGGAGGAGATTCCTGTCTCCTCTCCTGCCCTGCAAAGATAAAAAAGAGATGCAATGATGCTGTTTTACACCACAATGTGTGTTTATGTTTACACCATTCAGAAGGCTAAGAAATTACTCCTTTATTTTAGGGATGTGTCTCCCTTTTATACTATTTTACACAGACCTGTTTGATTGGTGAAACAAAGGCAAACCTCTTCAATCACATTGGTCAAACCAGAGGGACATCAGGAAGAAGCCCCTCCTGTGAGAAAGAATGAATAACACAGGTACAGTGACAAAAATATTTCTCTTGTTTACAGAAAATTGCCTGGGAAAAGAATTTCAGAAAACATCTCAAAACATCTCAAGCATGAAATCAGAGCTACAATGCAGGGCCACTACAACTGAAGAAAGTCATCCACCATCTAATCCCATGGGTTTGTGATCCAGCTGTCATGATCAGCTCTCTTACATGGATGGGAAATGAATGCTGAAATGATTTTTGACCTTTTCTCCTTGCCTCAGAGCTGGTGGATACACTATCCCACATTAGGGGAGAAATCTTGTTGGAGTGAGAGCTGTGGGAGGGAAATGACTGCTGTTTGAGTCAAACCAGTCAACTGATTGATTTTTCCTGTTTCTGCCTTGTTTAGAAGGTCTTTGCCATCGAGTACCATCCTGCCTTCCATTTTCCACCCTTCCTGAAGACACATACGTCCTCCTACCACGTAATCCATGGGATAAAGTGGGAATGCAGAGCAGGGATGAGCCTCTAAAGCCCACAGACTCCTGCAAGTCTCTCAAAAGCAGCCAATTGAAGCCATTCGTCCTCTTCAGTGGTGTTCAGAGTTCAAATTCCTATGCCTAGGCTGACTGGATTGCCCTTGAGCTTTGCCTTGTGAGCCTTGTTTCTCAGAATCTGTTTTTTCTTTTACACCAATATTATGGCAAACGGCAACGTTTTCCTTTTTATTTTGAATTATTTTTCTGAGAGTTTGACAGATCAATTCAATCCTTACGTGGGTCTGTGCTGTTAACAGTAATGAGCACAGACAAAGCGTTTGAACCACTCACGGATGTCCTGACAGTCCCACTGCAAGAAAAAGCTTGGAAAACTGTGCCATGTAAAAACACACAGGCATTTCTATTGCAGAATATAAATACTGAGTCAGGAATTACTGAGAACTCTGCAAACCCTGGTGGGGGGTGTAATTACCCCAGCCTTCAATGGCTGAAGGGAATGAATGCACAAGTTGAGGGTGTGACCCAGCTCTCTCCGTACCACATCAGCCATTGTGGGCTCCTCTCCCACTGCCTTTTCCCTCTTGTTAAAGGAAAGTTTCTTCCCAGCTGGCTGAGAGACATCAACACACCATGTGCATGTCCAAAATCTATTTCTGTCCCAGCCCAAAGGGTTTATTTTCAGTTGCTGCCTTGTGGGCACTTCTGAGTTCCCCCTGGACATGGACCCTGACCCCAATTTACCCACGGGATGGGGACTGCAGAGCAGGGATGGCACAAACAGGTTTTAAACCACCACAGGAAGCTCTACAAGAGCTCATTTTGTGGCAGCATCACTGTTTGATGTCCTGCTGCAGCATCAGTGTGAACACATTCAGGGAGGTGCCACCTCACCCTTACAGAGCACAAATCCAGAAGCACTTGACACTGGAGCCTTATTTCTTTATGACATCAGAAGGGATGGAAAAACAGGAGGGAATTTATTGGGGACCATTTGCTACTGCTCAGGTGAGAACGGAGTCACACAACCACAAGACTGAGAAAAGACTTTGAAAAGGCCAAAAGTTTTAAAGGTTACTGGATCTCAGATTTGCTTTTGTGACGGAAAGCTGGGACCCAGTATAACTTAGAAACTTTTTTTCTTCTTTTTTTTTTAAGTGCGTCTCTGTTTTTTGACAAACTTTCTCTGCTCCATGGTGCTGCACATTGATGCTTTTCTGCAAGGAAGGAAAATGGTGGTTCCTATAAATATACACATCCTTTGTGTGAATTTATAATTTATTTGGAATTACTCCTGCAAGGAATAATTAAACCATTCCCCACTTGTTCCTGAAGAAATGGGGTAGGTCTTGCTGATAATTTGTGTGCAAGCAAGAATTGCAGTTTTGTGCATCAGAGTTTACTTTGAGGTAAAGGTCTGGTCAATGTGGTCGATGGTGTCTATGATATTGAGCATCCAAACTGGATTTATAAACAGAGACATGTGCCAAAAGTGCCTCTTTCTTTCCACTCACTGCAAGGGAAACAAGTAAAATTACCAGAATAGGAAGTGTCTTAAGTTAGATGGGGTGAATGCTACTATTTCTGAGGATTTTCTCTTTTTTGAAGTGATTTTCAGTAGTTATCCCTTAGTCTCAGTCAAGCTTTCAGTTTTCTGCTCCTGTAAGCAGAGGAGGACAAAACCAGCTGGGATTATGAATTTGCAGTAAGCTGGAAAAAAAAAAGCTAAGAGATAATTATCAATAGCTCATGATCAAAACCAAAGATGTGATGGAGGTAGAGGCTTTGATGGGTTCTTGTTCTGGTGTGGTATTTCCCACTGGTTTATGCTTGGAGTGATGGAGCAGGGAGCAGGAGTAGAAGTCTCAAGTATTATGGAGTTAAAAGGGGCAGCCTTTTAACTGGTACTTTTAACAGTACTCTGGAGGCACGAGGTTAGAATGAAGATGAACCTTGAGGATTGTAAAACTGGTCTGAAGTATAAAGGAGGTTCTCTATCGAGAAAATTCACTGTATTATAATCATAAAACATCAGATAAAGAATTACATTTACAGAAGCCAAGAGAACCAAAAGTGGAAAGTGTGCAAGAAAATGAGTTGATCAATTTATAAAAAATAAGATTGATAACCCTTAGAAATCTTCCAAATTTTTGAGAGGAAAGGAATAAATCTTTTCTAATATTCATGTTATTTAGATTTTATTACAAAGGAAATTTGGAAAATTTGGATGTAAGCACTGGAATCAAACATCTAAAGGAGTACAGGATTCCCCATCCTGGAGGAAGGTCTTTGAGACATCCCAGAGGAGCTGCTGTCAGGGAGATTAAGTGTACCTGGAAATGCAGGGAAGACTCTGGAACTTCTAAGGATGATCCATTTACTACGAATTTCTGGCACAGCTTTCTTTGAGAGACATAAGTGTTCTGCCCGTGGTGATTTTGTTTGATTGCCTCATTTCTGCAGCCTGTATCAAATGCTGAATTCCTTTGCTGCTGCAATGTGATCTCACAGATTTGACAACTCCGGCTGACATTTCCCAGGCTGTGGCTGTGTGATAGACCTGACAAAGTTCACCTCAAGGCTTTTTTCTGCTTGAGAAATAGGTCACAAGCTTCACCTCGAGGTCTCCCTTTTATTTTCCCTATCAGTTCAACATCCAGTGGCCTATAACACTTGGCAGTTAAAAGCAAGTCATTATTCTGAAGAAGTCTCTGATGTTGAATCAGCACCTCGGACTGTGCCAAAGACAAGCTGTGAGCCTGAGCAGCGGAGCCAGGGGGAAACAGAGCACACAGCACACACAGTCTGATCAAATCTGGTGACAAAACTCATGGAAATCACATAAAAAACCTCCCTGGAAACAACCAAATCGTCAGCATTGCTCTCATGGAGTTTTGCAGCTTAGGGCAGCAATAGAAGCTTGGACTGTGATTTAAAAAAACCAGGCAAAATCTGATCCTCACTGAAAATATTCCTATAGCAGTAACAATGGTTTATTCACCTCCTATGTTTGTGATGAACTACCAGGGCTTTCATTAGCACAGTCACTGATGTGTCATGCCCCATATTCCTGGCAGACTTGTTATTTTATGTAACACAATGTGCGGGGCAAAAAAAAAAAAAGGAAAAAAGAATTGGTCAACCTCCCAGTGATGCACTGGGCACAGGAAATTCAAAAGGACAATTGTTGCTAAATATGTACACTCAGAAAAATGAATAATACTTGGAGTTTAATCCTCAGTGTGGTTTCATTTTCAGAGATTGAGAAACAAAATATTTCTCAAGAGAACTGGATTTAAATAAAAAAGTATTTGAGAAGGTTTGTTTGGAGAAAGACGTTTCAGATTTTGTTCTATTTTGTGGTAAGGGCTCATACCCCCTTTCTTACAAAAATGGCTTTCCCTCACAGTGCATTGATGTTTGTTTGGCTAATATCTCTTACTGATGTGAGAAAGGCATTTATTAATACATTTATGCTGCTGGAAGTTTGCTGCTGCCATCAGCAGAGTGTGTGGCCACTCTCTCCGGCATAAGCTTGGGGAGAAAAAAATCTCCAGCTTGGAAGAATTTGTCTGAATTTTTCCTTCTGACCAAAGAAGTTCTTGAGGAGAGACAACTTTTCTGTTCCTTTTCACTGGCACTCCATGCTGTGTGTCAGAGAACAGGCAGGGGTGAAGACTTCACGGTCCATAATGCTGCATCCTCTGGAGAGATGCTGCTGTCAAACTTGGTGGCACAAGGGAATCAAAGGGGAAAAAAAAAATCTCTGCTTCCTGATTCAGGCTGGTTTAGCAGTTGTCTGGGCAATTTTCTTTTGTGTCTGGGTTGGAAGATAGTAATCTTTATTATTTTCACATCCCAGAAGTGTCAAAAAAAAGGGTAATAACAGTCCTGTCACTGTTTGGCAGCTGTGCAACTCTCATGGACAGAGAATCGGGATTTCCAGAGAAAGGTAAGTGCTGACTCTGGAGCTGGGCAGCCCAGGCAGCCTAAAAAGTTGGTTAAATGGAGGTAGTGCAGTGTAAATGTCTAAAATCAAGGGCTGTGATCACGCTCTGAAAATGCTCACAGTGAGCATTCATTGAGGGGCAGGCAAAGGACATCAGAGCAGCTGCAGCCATTTTCATGGTAGACACCTACAATTGGGGACAAATGCCACCCATGTGGCTTTGTTCTTTTTGTGATGAAAAACTCTGCTGTGCTGACAAATTTTTAACTGTATTATAGATGTTTTTGGGAAGTCCAGTGGGGTCTTCTGCCCTCAGAAGAGAGAAAAACTTAAATTGGAAGCAAGCTCTCTGAGGACATTCATGAGTGATTTTCTCTTCAGATGTCTTCAAAATCTCATTCAAGAGTAAACAAATCATCTTTAAATCATCTTTTCTATCAATCTGGGCTAAATTGGTCAGTGATGTCAGTATCAGCCTCTGCTGATACTGAATTTCTTTTAATTTAATTGTACAAACACATATTTTGTCAATTTTATATTCACTGATAAGCTTTTCTATTCTATTTTTTTATTATGGTCTGGAGAGAAAAAAAAAAAAAAAAAAAGAGGACCAGAAACAGAGAAACGCTGTAGCAAGGATGCTCAATATAGCCACATGTAGTGAAAAATTAAAAAAAAAATTGTCAAAAGAGGATTATGTTATCTAGGTGAACATGGAGGAATGTACAGACACTTTTTTGTGTATAAGAAATGGAAAAACTTGATCAGTTTTCAGAACCTGCTTTGACTTCACTGAATCAGGAAGTACCTAAATGAGAATTTGTCATGAGAACTTATTGCCTTTGAATTTTGCTTGTCAGACGGTGACATCCCATCTTGCCTCCCAAAAGAGCAGGTGACTCATGTGGTTGATAAATAACTGCTGATGCCCCACTAGAGGAATTTGTGAGAATCCAGGTCCAGCTTCACAAAGGGATTTCAGTGTCCAGCTCCATGGGGGTATTGTAGGACCTGAGTTTTCCACACAGGGTGTTGTGTTCCACTGTGGGGAACTGCAGAGAGAATTCTCTTAAAAATGGGTGGTTGGGAATGAAATTAAGCCAAACTAGGAATGAAATTAAGCCAATGCTGTATCTGAGAACTGCTTATTTGTAATGGAAATGAGAAGGAAAAGGAGTCACCCAAACAAAAGAGGGTTAGAAGAGACAGAAAAGAAGGAAGGGGAATGGAAAGGGATTTGGGGAGAGGAGAGAGAGAAGTCAGAGAGGAAAAGAGGGTGTTACCTCCAGCTGATCAGGGAAGAGCTGTTGGTGCCCAGGCTGTTGGAGGTTTTCACAAATGGGATGGCTGGGGTATGTTCCATGAGCTTTATTGCAGCATCAGTCTCATTACAAGGTTTGAGACAATTGAGAGATGGTAACAGCTCCTGTCCAGCCAGCAGCAGCCAAACACCTCTTTGTTACAGGGTATTTTAAAAGTTTTCCAGCCAATAGCATATTGCTAAAGCTTACAGACAGTTGTTCTAGCCATTCACTAAAAGCACATGTACCCCTACTTCAAACAGTATTTGCACGTATGCTTTCTATTAACAACACACAATACTCCATTATTAAGCCTAAAACCTTCAACTATCTTGCTAAGCATATTTTTCTGCAGTCTTAAGGTCTATACTAGCCAAGCCTAAAAACTCAAACTATGGATTCATGTCCTTGCTTGCTGTATCACTGTATCTTCTCTGCTCTTCCTGTTTCTGAGGCCTGCTTTCACAACTTTCTGAAAGTCTTCTTATGTGGCAGTGTGTTGTTTTGATGGATTATTCCAGTTTCCCCCTATATTGTTGGTTTAACCTAAGTTGACTCCTTCCTCCTCCAATTGTCTATCACTCCCCTGGACTTGCCCTTTGTCCCGCCTACTTGGATGTCAATCCTTGTTTGTCCCTGCCCTTGGTTCTGGAAAGTTCTGTGTTCCTCGACCACCATTGCTTTGTTCAAGTTGTTCCTCCCCTAGCTGGGATTCTCTGGCACCGCATCATTCTTACCTGTGGGAGTTCCTGGCTCTTTCCAGCTCCAAGGTCAGGGTGAATAAAACTCAGGAGATGTTGTTTCTTTGCAATCTCACTCTGAAATTTATTGTCTTTATCTACTACAAACTCAAGAGATGTGAGTTCTCTCTAACAAGTCGAGAAAGTGAGGTAATATGGTGTCTATCCAAGGTTATTTAAGTCCTACTTATCCAATAAACAGTTGACATCTATATTAATTGTGCTTCTAATCCAATTGTGATAACTCGAAATCTGCAATGCAGACCTCTTTCACCCAATAATGGAAAACCACCCAGATTTATGAAGAAGGAGGAAGAAGAAGGTGCAAAAACGACAATGAACCCACACCCACAATTCTCCGTCTGGGCTCCCATATATCACCACACACTAAAATCCCAAATCTAAGTTTTTCACCCTGTGAGATCACACAGTACTATCCAAACTACACACACACGGTTTCTGTGCTATCACTCAAGTTCTGAAGCCTTTGCCAAGGTCTCAGGTCAAATGCAGTGCTTCCCTGAAGTTCTGTGCTTGTCAGCACAGAGAGTTCAAAATTCCCAGCATCTAGAACTCCTACATCTCCCCCTCCTGTTTTGAACCATGAAGACTGTTTTACATTACCTTTACATTTCCCACACAGGTGGCCTGTGTGGCTTCACGGGCTCGGCTCCCTCGGTGACGGCCCCGCGCGCGTGGTCGGTGGGCACTGGGACAGGAGGTCCAGGACCCTGGACAGAGCCATGGTGAAGATGGCTGTAGGAATGCATTTCCACACCCAGGCAGGTGTTTCCATGTAGGGGAAGGTTTTAAGACTCACCCCAAAACCTTTTAAGGGAAGGACACTAGAAGTTTCTTTGCTCTCCTGACAGTAATTGGCTCAATGCCCAGACAAATACACTGATGAGTCTCTTTACCTGTTCCCCAGAAAGGTAGCTATTCTCTCTTGGGCTGTTTGCCAAAAAAACCACTTAAATCATCCAATACTTAAGGGAGAGCACGACACTTCTCAGGGCATTCTCGGGGTGTTGTAGTAGGTGTATGGAACCTGTCCCTACATTGTGCTCAGCTTTCTTCTTCTTTTTTTTTTTTTTTTTCTTTTGGTGTTATTTTCTTTTTTCTTAAAGCTTTTTGCTTTTTCAAGATATACTCAACCATGCCTTCTTGCTATTGATTAAGCCATTTTCTGTGAGGTGCTGAACACCCTCAGAGGCATTGATAAATTTAATAGATGGCAGTGGTGGGTTGGGTGGGGCAGCAGGGTGGAATGCAGGCAGCCCAGATAAGAACATGGGGCTGAAGTGGCAGGGCGTTGGTCAGGGACACAGGGGGGCAGGGCAGGAGCAAGGACAAGAAGGAACCAGCAAGGACAGGACCTCAGAAGGCAGGCTGGGACCAGGGCAAAGGAGGGGGAAAATTGGCCAACAAACAGCAGCGAGCCCCAGAAACAGCAAAGACCATTGGCCCAGTGTTAGAACACTGAATATCAAAAATATCAGGCTTTCTGCTGTGACAGGTGGTGAATTCAGATAAGCACTGCCTTTGACTTGAGGCCGTGAAAACAGCTTCCAAAGCTGAGTGATAACACTACAAGTGTGGGTGTGTAATTGTATAGAAGTTTAATGTGTAATGTCACAGAGTAAAATACTTAAGGTTTAGCGTCTTAGGATATAGAATATAGTAATATATATGAGACAATATAGAAGGAATTGGACATTGCCTGAGTCCTTCTTCTTCACTTTCTTTTTCCTCTTTCTTCTCAAGTTTAGGTGATCTTTTCTAGTTAGTTAGTGAAAGCCCGCATTGCGGACATTGAGTGATCATTAATTAAGCTATAAATAAAAATAAATTAAGTGCCAAGTTTTAATTAGTTTTGCTTGTTGTTTAAAAGTCCTTCAAAAGAGTTAGCAGTAGCCATTTGCTTGCCTTGTTAGACAGATCTCACATCTCATAAAACTGTAACTTAGATAAGATATAATAAACAATTGAGTCCGAACACAATACCAATGTGTCTAGTGCCTCCTGTCCAGACCTACACCTGTGCACTCCCTTCCTCCCTCCCCCCTCATGCCTCTGACAACCCTGACAGCCAGGGCTGAGAATACATCAAAACCAAACTGGCTCCTCACACAGGGAACAAATCCACCTGAGCACCTCAGGAGGGAATTTTCATCAGCTGGCATATGGAGCACCCGTGGGTGCTGAGACTGGCTGGTAGTGAATCCCCTGGAGAGGAGGAAGTGTGAGAAACATTCTGTCATCCCTGGATTTAAGAATGTTAAGTCGGGGATTAAATCTAAAACCTCTCCCATTTTGCTGGCACTGGCAGGTGTTGGTTGTGATCAAGCAGCTCTTGCAAAGAAATTTCCAAGCATCTTTACCTTGACTCAATTTCCACCCTGTACTTTTTACATCAGCAGCATGGAAGGGCTCTGCTTCTATCCAGAAATTGATTTGAGCCCAGGAAGCAGCTCCTGAGTGTTGGTGCAAGTCTGTCAAAGTTTGAAAGTGTTATCCTCACAGGAGACTTCACTTGTGAGCTACAACTCACTGTATGTTTTCATTCCACCAATTAGTGCTCAACTCCTTCCCATCTCTGGAATGTTTTAGTCAGGATACATGGACCCCCTGGCTCTTCCCTGCTCCATGGCTTTTCTGTCCTCCATGCTGATGAGAGTGGTGATGCCTTGGAGGGTTAAAAGTCCATGGGCAGAAGTGGGAATTTCTGTTGTCACTGAAAAGATAAATAGATGACAAATTTTCCTAGAACTGCTGTTTTCCTGCTAAAAATCTCAGCTGGCAGGGTCACAGCATAACTAATTCTTCTCAAGAGTGGAGTATTTTGCTGAACTTCCCCTGGTTCTTTCAATCATTTGGCTGCTGGACTTGCATTCATTCATTCTGCCCTTAGACTTTGACTGTTCCTTCACCTAAGAGGGAAATTCCCAGAGATTTCATGTTAGCCAAGTCCAAATTTGAAGCCACTGACATTTGATTCTTGTTCAAAAAGCAGAGATCCTGAGCAATCTGACATGTGGGACCACAGAACAAAGCCTGCCACTTCAACAAGTACATTTGTTTTCTGAATGAAATGTTAAGGGACATTTGTGTGCTACAGCCCTCCAAATTCTGATTTGTTTCACACAAGAAAAGGAGTCAGCCCCAAGATCTTGGCAATGCAAAACCCATTCCTGTGAGTTTGATTTTTCACTCAGCTGTCTCTAGTGTAACTAAATCAAAGAGAGGTTGGGAATACTCTGGTCTAAATCATGTGTGAAGAAACACCCCTCAGCTAAAAATCTCCTTTTTCCTTCTTGTTCCCAACAGATCTGTTCTTAATTGCCTGTCCTAAACACTGACATAAGCTTGGAAATCATCTCTATTTCTAGAAAAATTTAAACCCCACCTTCAAGAGTGTGCATAAGCTAAAACCGGGCCCAGAAAAGCTGTCTGCACAACCCCCAGCTTATCTGACGTGCAGGAAATTGGATTTTGCCCTTTTTTTTTGGCTTCTAGTGGTTTTGGAGTCTGAGTGTACTTTGTTTACTTTACCAAGCACTGTGGTCTTTGCCATCAGCCTGAGTAACATGGGATAGAGCTTGGTTTTTGGTAAAGTGACGTAGTGAGTTGGGCACCAGTTAGATTTGTGTTGTGGTGGACGTTTCTGAAGAAGTCTAACTGATGTGTGATTTCTCTACTCACATTTTCTCTCCACTTCTTCCTTATTAAACTCAAACAGCTGTAATAATTAATAATTATAATGTGGACACAATTAATAATAATAATGTGGACACAATAATAATGTCCACAATTCCCTCTACTTGTGCAGAATATTTGTTCTTTTGTTGCCATCCCCTTCTGTTTCCTCACTTGGCAGTTTTTCTATGCACAGGAAAAAGTCTGTCTCTCCTTTTTTGTGTGTATTCCCTGTTGTTGTCTTTAATTTATTTCAGATTTTTTTCTTTCTTTTCTGTCTGAATGACCGTTTTGTTGAGTTACTATGGTGCCAAGTTCCAAAATTTAAAAAGAGAGGTTGGTAACATTTATGAAAAGACAAATGGAGAGTCCAAGGATGAAAATGCAAGTGTGAGGTGACCAACGGGTTCAACACCAAGGTGCTACTCTTGAGCAAATTCAATGTTTGTGTTGTTCACATAAAGGTCTGGCTTTCCTGGTGTCCTGTCTCTGGCACAGGACAGTCAGGGATACTGAGAAGAGACTGCAGAAATCAGGGGAGCATTTTGCAATACTTCCCCAGTCTATTTTACCACCTCCTGGAAGTTTTCCTTGGAGGGGTCCTTCCTCACCTTATCAGTACTGATACAGAGGTGGCTTGGTCATGCAGTTCCTAATTGTAGGAAGAGGTGAGTAAAGAGGGAGTTTCCTGTGGGCACGAGTGACCATCTGGGCAGCTCCATCCCCCAGAGGCCAATCTGGGACACGTGGAAACTCTTGCAAACTACTCACAGAGCTCTGCTGTCTCAGCTCCCTGAGGTGGGTGATGCATGCCCTGCCTGGATCTTGGGCATCCTCTTGGGAAGACCAGGGAAGCTGATCTCTGAAGGACTTTGTCTCAGTGTTTGCAGTAAATAAAAAGTTCTACTGGACAGGATACAACTAGAATCGACTGTATCTTATATTAAAATTCCACTATGTTCCACTATTTGGCTAAATTTGATTTTTGATTTGTCTGTCCCACAGTTTCTCATTGAAGTCCCTCTGTAATTAGAAGGGTAAACCCAGTAATTAATTTGTTCCTGTTTCCTTAATTTTTCCTTTTTCACTGGTACAGTCCTGTTGTGTAAGTGTATCACTAAACAAAAAGGAAATAAAATTGGCTTTGTGAAAAATCAAGAACATCTGATGCCTAGGAAGAATAAGAACTTGGGTATGTCAAGCTGCAGACATCTGGATTTTCATTTAAACTGTTTTCAGCTTTGTCACTGAATCATCTTTTGAAAACCAAATGTATTTTAAAAAAACCCTTATTGGCTGTCTAATACTATCCAGGTGTGTATTCAATTTTTTCCTTCTTACTGGCACATTGTCCAAACGAAAAAACCTTGAATTAATTTAAGAACAATTCAGAAGATGTTACCGGTGCATTAAAGAAAGAAGAGAAAAACGAGGAGGCAGAGAAGTAGGCTGCTTTCAAGCACCCATCCTTCAAGAGTTGCGCCTGGGGAATTATTTCCTGCCTCTGGAACAGATTTTCCTGGGTTTGAAGTCAGAGCAAACCGCGGGATTTACAGCTGGACACACCCGCAGCTGCAGCGCAGGCAGGGATCTGAGAGCACAGGGGTTAATCCGAGCCGTGTGTCCGAGCCCCGCGGAGATAAAACCAACCACTCAGACCTTTTTGCTCCGAGAGGCTCTGGCACTGCCGGGAGGTTCATTTTGTCTGCAAAACCAAGCATGTAATTTCCCTTCTCCCTCGCTCTCCCCTCTGTGTCTCTGTCTGGCCAGTCCTGTGGCTCACAGCAGCAGCAGCAGAGTCTCCCTGGCGACAGCCGGGACAGCTGAGCTGACCTTCAGCAGGGCGGTGAGAATTGTGCTTTCACTGCAGGACGTGAGCTAGGAAGCCCCAAAATTGGCTTTCTTTTTTTTTTTTTTTTTTTTCCCCTGCCAATCAGAAGGGGAAAGCTGGGGAAACCCCGAGATGCCTCCGTGCTTGGAAGAAGAAAAGTGAAGAAATGACATTAATTAAAAAAAAAAAAAAAAAAAATCATCCTCAGCATCCAAATTACATGCATTTAAAGCTTCCAGCTTAGCACAGTGTTATGGCAGATTTACACATAGATTAAAAGTGATCCCTCAGCAGTGAGCACCAGCTCGTGTGAGCGGTGTAAATCCAAGTGTGTCCGTACAGCCGCCAGACTTGGCATCCAAAACAGCTCCGAGTCCCCCGAGCCAGCAGAAGGGACATTTCTACCTTTTATTTCAAATGAAACAGAGCTACTGAAGCCTCTGGAGTGTGGATTTAGCTGTCAGTCTTGTTTACTACTTTCAGCTGTTATCTGCTGCCGCTGAAGCTGGGCGTGAATAACTTACCAGCCTGCGCTGATAACTTTTCTTTCTGTTTCAGAAAGAATTTCCAGACAGAAATCCCATCAAAGCTTTCATCCCGATCCATGCGCTGACAGGTGACACAGGAGTTAAAGAAGTGAGGCTGGAATTCCTGAGGCTCTCCTAAGGATTTTTCCAAGAATCTTAAAAAACCTCTTAAAAACCGGCGGCAGAGATCGAACGCTGTTAAGGGAGGGAAAAAAAAAAAAAAAAAAAAAAAAAAAAAAAAAAAAAAAAAAAAGGAAGAAAAAAACTTTGGCAGGCAAACAGTGTCTTACATCAATCTAGCAGTCAGCATCTATGTAGATGTTCTTTCCTCCTTTTGTGCAACACCCCTTCCCTCCTACAGACCACCCAAAGCCCTATAAATAATCCAAGGACTGTATTTTTCTTCCAGATTTCTCTTCAGACCTCGAAGGAAAAATATCAGGCAAAGGAAGGGAGAGAGGGAGCAGGGAAAGTGAGGAGGGGAGAGAGAGAGAGAGAGAGAAAGAGGAAAGATGGCTAGTGAATTCAGAAAGAAAATCTTCTGGAGGGCAGTGGTGGCTGAGTTCCTGGCCATGAGCCTTTTCATTTTTATCAGCATCGGCTCTGCTCTGGGCTTCAACTTCCCCGTGGCGGCCAACAGAACATCAACGAGGTCTCAGGACAACGTGAAGGTTTCCCTGGCTTTTGGGTTATCCATCGCTACCATGGCGCAGAGCGTGGGCCACATCAGCGGGGCGCACCTGAACCCGGCCGTCACCCTGGGGCTGCTGCTCAGCTGCCAGATCAGCATCTTCAAGGCGCTCATGTACATCCTCGCCCAGTGCCTGGGGGCAGTGGTGGCCACAGCCATTCTCTCGGGAGTCACCTCCTCTCTCCCAGGAAACTCCTTGGGGCTTAATGCTGTAAGTAGAAACTTTGAATTCCTCCTTTCTTTCCTTTCTTATTTTTTTTAAAGTAAAAATGTAGCACCTGTAAGCTGCTAGAGGTGAGGGGCTAGATGGTATAAGTAGAAATTTTGATTCCTCCTTTATTTTCTTTCTATTTTTTTTTTATTATTATTTTGAGTAGAAATGTAACACCTGTAATCTGCTAAAGATGCAAGGGTAGATGCTGTAAGTAGGAACTTTTAATTCCTCCTTTCTTTTCTTTCTTTTCTTTTTTTTTCCTTTTTTTTTGAGTAGAAATGCAGCACCTGTAATCTGCTAAAGGTACAGAGGTTCTGTTGGTGCTGGTGGCCTCGGACTGTTTGTTGTAGCAGAGAATTCAGTCCTGACTGATAGCCAGGATGTCACAGGGATTGTCCTTCCTCCCCACCCTCACTTTGGAGCTTTAGGACATTCTGGTCATGATCAATTTTACTTATGTTCAGTTTTGTACATCCAAGTTGCTGCGAGGTGGCTTTTGATGGCAATTTAACTCTGAAATCACTGGCTGTTTTATGAGCTTTCGTGGTTCTGAGGGTCTCTAAGGTGACATGTTGATTAATGTGCATTTACCAGTGCTGTTCTGGCTTCTGTGAGTGTGGTTCATTCCCAGTACTTAATTAATGGTTTGTGTATCCTGGTGATGGCTGCAGTGAAAACCCATGGGGGCAGAGAGAGATGTGCAGCAGGAGAAATCCCATCCCCAAAGGTGTGAGCAGCACCTGTTGCATTAGGCAGAGTGCTCAGATCCTGCCTGACAGAATCCCAGCTGCCCTCTCTGTGCATTTCTGGGCAAAAATTGGACAAATCCTGAATTCTCATGTGTAAACTGGAAGAAAATATGAGCTGCAGGTAACTGGGTGCAGGTTCCAGCTCTCTCCCAGTCAGATGCTCACATCATGCTGCCTAAAAACTGCCTGGCCACAACTCCTCCTCCTCAAAATGTCATTTTGTTGTTGTTGTTGTTGCAGCATAATAGTAGAAAAAAAAAAGGATAAAAACACTTTTAAACTTGAAATCATCCCACTGTAAGAGGCAGTGCTACAGCCACTGCAGGACACACAGTGCTATAAATGGAAATTCCTTCTGGTCACTTATTTGACCTGATCCCTTAAGAACAAGTATTTCACATGTTTTCCTTGGCCCCTTTCTTGCAGAATATTTCTGACTGCAGTTTGTAAATTGAGCTAATTTGAAATCTTCTGCCCATTTGAAGTCACAAGGGTATTTGGGACATAGAGCTGCAAATGCAACATCTCTTCTGAAATAACTTAGGCAAAATAGCAATATGGGTTTGCATACTGTGATTTGATATTACAGTTAATTCAGAACATGAGTCAAGTTTTCAGAAAAGAATAAAATCTGATATTTAAGGTGATTCCTGGGCAGCTCAGGATTACCCACCCTCTTGTTACTCTGTGAGTTGGCTGCTCACCTCCCTCTCTCCTGGTGCCTGCAGTTATTCCATCCTGCCAGCACTTTGGAAATGTTGATGGGTTAACTCAAAACATTTTGGGGAAGAAGAGCAAATAATTTTATTGACTCCAGAAGGCTCTGGCTGCGAGTCTGGGGCGTAATCTTTTCCTCTGAAACCACTGACAGAGGGAACAGCTCAACCACATGGGACAGGGTGTCCGCCCAAGTGGTTTCCTCGAGAGGTCCAACTGCCATTAAACACGGGAGGTCTGGTTTTGGTAGCACTTAAGCTTGGCTTTTTCCTTTTGCTTCCATAAAATCCTGATGACTGGTTCCTTCCTCTAACCAAAGCTCTAAACCTGGCCGTTTGTGAGGGGGGTGAAACCCTTCTTGCCCCTCAGCCAGGAACTCCTCAAGCTAGAAAGGCAAAACCAAGCAGGGTTGAGTCTTCATCATATAAATTTTACAAATTGATCAGCAATTTCTGTGCAATGGAATAACAGGGAATATAGTTTCTAAAAGCTCTGGTCTCACTGTCAATGGAAAATATTCAGAATTTTGTTTCTTTTTTCTTTTACATCCAGTTATAAATGTTCTGGCTGGAGGACAGTGGGGAGACCCCCCTAGGGATAGTGGGGGCAGCAGCTGTTCTCCTCCCTTGGGAGAAAGAACTAGAGAGGGAAAGAAAGGAAAGCAAATCCATTCATTTCCCAGTGACAAGCCTGAGGTGCCTGGGAAGGGGAGGGCTGAGGGGGACCTGGGTCTGAGCCCAAGGCTTGGGGGAGCAGCAGCAGCAGAGGGGCTGTGCTTGTGCAGAGCCAATGCCAACGGGGTACATCCTGAAACCACAGCACCGAGGTGCCTCCTTCAGCAAAGAGCTGACAAGGAGAAACCACAGAGCTGCTTTTATTATGGTTTTCAACCTGAGGACAAGGAGGGGAGGCTCAGAGCTGGCATCCCTGCCAGCTGCTCTGTCTTGCGGATAGCGAGGTGTGGATTCCCTGCTCAGAAAAGGAATGGAAAGAAAGAGAGTGCTGCTTGTTTGACAAGGTTGGGAAGAGGGTCTGGATGTGTGTGGCTTTGTGCTCTGTTCTGACCCTGCTGTGCTTTTGGAGAGGTGTTTTTTTACAGGAACAGTGTGGTGGGGGCAGTGTAATGGAGTGAGTGGCTCCCAGTGCTCCCAGTGCCTACTGGGTGGGGTTGCATGCCTGGACTGGGATTGCTCCTGCCTGGCTCCTGCACACAGGGACCAAGCTGAGAACCCATTCCCACTCGCTCCTCTCTAATCCACAGAGAATGAGAGACAGAGAGAGGCTCTTCCACCTTTAGATCTGTTGAGTTGCTCCCAGAGACACCCAGCTCCTCTTTCTCATGTTGAGACTCCAGGCTTGGAAGCCTCTGCTAAGTATCCAAAATTAAGTGGGATAAATCCATGTATTTCTCATTGCACAAAGGGGAAAAAAAAGGAAACACAACCAAATGAAGCACAAACCCCAGCCATGGACAGTACAAGGCTGAGGAGAAAGAAGGGAGGATGAAAATGCAGGATGTTCCTTTAACAGTTCAGTATTAAGGTCTGGTTTACACCAAGACAAGCAAGGCAGTCAGACATTAGGATTTTGATCCAAACTTTGCTTAAGTCAACAGATATATTTTTAGTTACTTTGGCTGGTCCTGAGTAGGACATTTTGGACAACACTCAGAGATGTATTTAGATTACTGAATCCTTTTAAGACACTTAACTTCCAATATATTTTAGTAGTGATGTGGGTTCCAAAGTAAAAAAATTGAGAATTGGAGAAGCTGGAAGAGGAGTATGCAGTGTGTTCGCTCTTCTAAAAATTTAAATATTTTTCCTTACATCATCTTGTATCTTTTTTTGGAAGTCGAAGTACTACACGTTACAAATTTCCATTAGGTAAAGCTGTAAGAATAGAGAATGCCAGATCCAAAATGCACTCATCTGCCAGCAGAGCTGGCTATTGTCTGGTGAGGACAGATCTGGAGTTTGGATAATGGAACAAACTACTCAGCACAGGCAGTTAATGACCAACAAAGAGCTCAGGCAGGAAAGAGGGGTGAGAGGAGACTTCTGTGCTGTGAAGTAACACAATATTTGCTGTTAAACAATGTTTGACTGGAGAACTTTCCTCCAACTTTTAAAAACATGCTCAGAAAATTTCTTTAGCTCAGGTTATTTTATATTTCTGTATCTATTTATCTACTTAATAACATGAGATAAATATATAGGTATATTTAAATAATTAGAACTTCATGACAAATGCAGACACTGCTTCACAATTTTCACAATTTTATAGTTTTCTGTATTTTGGCATCATGATGAGAGTGCCAGGAAATGTGTCCCCTAACTCTCGGGGCTATAATTTGGAAGCTATTTGAAAACTCTGCCTTTGAGTTTATGATGAAAAATATTATTTTAAAAGTTATAAGTGGTTCAAAAATTGTAGGCAAGAAAAACAGACCTGAAGGTAACGTTACTCGGGTAGATAAAGGGAAAAGAAAAACAACCAAGAATAACAAATAGGAGGGCTTGGGTTTAGAAAACACCCAGTGGACTGATAAACGTTGTTTGTGTAACTAAGGAGCTCTCTGGAAAAGCCAGAGGAGAGCTGTGGTCAGTGGATTCAGAGGTCATTTTAAGACAGGTGAATATTCATATGGATACTATTCCTGGAGTATGGAGAGTTTCTTGTTGCTGGAACACCCTTTGTACTCCTGCTGTGGCTGGTTGTGTCTCTGCTGCTCTGTGGGGCTGCCCAAATCAGGATCAGCTGTGGCAGAATTGGAGCACACGAGGGTGCAAAGTCCTCTGGGGATAAATGCCCCGTGTCCAGCTCTGGATTTCCCAAGGGCAGGGAAAAAAGAAACCTTGGCTGTCTTTGACTCCTCATACCAGACCAGGCTTGGAGACACCTTCCAGCCACACCAAAGGCACACCACAGAACCACAGAATCATGGACTAGTGTGGGTTTAAGAGACTTTAAAGATCCAACCCTCTGCCATGGGCAGGGACACCTTCCCCTAGACCAGGTTGCTCCAAACCCCATCCAACCTGGCCTTGAACACTTCCAGGGATAGGAGTGAGTCCTTTCCCCATAACTACTCCCACTTAGCTGGATTTGATTCAGCAGCAACAGAGCAGCTTAGAACCTCAATGCTGGAGATTTTTAGTTTTTTTCTTTATTGTCTACATGTCCCCAGCTCCAGCCTTATTCTGCTACTTGGGGAAGATGAGCAATCTCTTGTCTCTTGAGAGTGGAGCATAGGATGTGATAAGATATGTGGATCCTTATCATCTGTAGATGATCTTATCTCTAGGACATCCATGCCTGATAAATTTTCTCCCAACAAATTCCCAGTTTGCATTTCCAGTGCAAACACAATGTTCCATCAGCACTGGGAATTCTGTTTCGTGTAGCTGAGACCTGCCACACCTTTTAATGGTGTTTGAGGATCAGCACTGAAGTGTTCATCCTGATATTCCCCATTGGATGTTTCCCATCTTTTAGAAACTTGCCTCAGAGGGGATTCCCTGTGGGAATCACCACACTCCCCACATTGGTCCCCACCAGGGGCCTTCTCACCATGGGGAGCAGGACTTGCCTGGTTGCCCTGCATGACTCAGTGTTTGCCTTGTGATTTCCCTGTCTCCCCGTGCCCGCGCCCTACGAGCCCGCTCTCCAACCTCCAATTAAACAAAGCCGGCTCGAGTTGGAAGAACATCCAAAATAAACTGAGAGCTTGACAGTGTGAGGGGACAATTGAGTAAGAGATGCTGCTTTTCCTCTGAGTCACTGTGGAAAATTGCAGTTCCAGAGGTGCTGCTGGATGGACGGGACACGCAGCTGAGCTCCTGACCTTTAGCACTTCTTGAGGAATCCTTGGATGCCTTTTTTGTGTTTTTCAATGCAGATTATATTTTCTGCCTTTCTCAAGTCTAGGCCAGTGAGGAGCTTCATTCTCTCTTTCTCTGCCCTCTGCTCTGCCTATTTTTCATCCAGTTTAGGCTTCTCCTGCCAGCCTTGCCTCTGCTGGGACATCTGCGGGCTCGAGGACTCAAACATTCACAAGGGACCAGAAGCTGCTGCATTTTTTAAATGAGCAAAATGGTTCCGGTACATGACATTGATCTGGGATTTTTATTTCTTAACAATGACTGTCCCAACAATAGCTCATTGTTCACTGTCAGTTTTTGCAGCAGAGGGCTTTTAAAGGCTTGCCAGCATTGTGCTGAGAGACCCCAGGCAGGGCAGGTGGGACACAGGAAAGGCACCTGCTCAAAACTGGCCACACTCTTGGCCTCCTTTTAATGAGTTCACACAGTGACAGCAGAAACATCTGGGCTGAAATGTAAACCTGATGGTTATCACCCATCCCCCTGAGAATTCGGGGTTATGGCTCTAATGCTTATTTATCTCAGATCTCAGAGCTTATTATCTGATTTCCATTTCTGTGAGGATTTGCTGAGCGCCTCTCTGATGATAGAGCCACATCCCAGGATTTTGGCAGGGAGCACGGAGGGATGCAGCAGCATTTCTGGGACAAGGAGAGGCCCTTGGTGCTCATCCTCCTGCAGCTCAGCCCTTCTGTGCTAGAACAGAGGAGAGCAAAGTGGGGTTTGTGCCAGTGGATCCAAGGATGACCATGTGGAAAATGCTCTGCAGGCCTCCAACTTAATGTTCTCTTCATTTATATTTATGTAGAAATGGTAGAAATTCCTGAAAGGGGTGCACAGGGATGTATAAAACAATGAGTTGCCATAGATCTAAAAACATCATTAATTTGGTAGGTTAGCTAATATTGATGATGACAATCTAATATAATGATGACAATCTAATATAATAATGACAAGTGGAGTCATGCTGGGATTTTCAGAGAATGTTTTTTTCTTTTCTGTTTTAGATCAGTTGTCAAACTAAGTAGGAATTAAGTAAAATTCATTTTGCCACCACACTCCCTGAGTGGTCAATAAACAGTTAAAGTTGGTTTCCTTTCCATAGAGTTCTCTGATTATATCAAATATATTTGGGTGTTCTGTGTGTTATGTGTTTTCCCACCCCCAAACACACTCATACACCAGAGACAGATGGACAGAAAAATTCTTCAAATGAGACAAATCCAAATTTCAATTTTTAATTTAAATTCTTAGGAAAGCTTTTTTAAAAAAAATATTAGTAGGTGTGGGTTCTGAACCAAAATCTGACATGGCAAGGACAACAGCCTGAGAATGAATGGAAATGTCCGCAGCAAGAGAATGAATTTTATGGATAAATTCTGGTTAAATTGGTGTAATGGTAAGAAAAAAAAAATATCTAGGTTTTTGCAGCCAGGCTTGTGGGTTTTAGCAGATAATGTAAATCTTTGGAGAGCGAAGAATAACATTTCTTTAATCAGAGAATCCTAAAAAATATCACTGTCTGTCTGTATAGATATTTTTAAGTGAAACATTCTTAAAGCAAGGATACCAAACCGCATCACAAGTACTAAAGGAAGAAAAGATAGCCCTTGAAAAATTTCCTGTTTGTCTCCAGAGGAAATTGCCTGTTTTCTTTAGGGCAGTAGTACATTTTTGCTTATTTATCCATTCTCCAGCCTAATTGAGAGAGTTCAATAACAGAAGTTTCTTTACCTGGTGCCACAATTGTCTCCTGGAGGTTTTCCTGGCCTGGCTGGGAACATTTTGAGCCCTGAGTATTTATTAATGTGTAACTGATAGGAAAGTGCTGATCTTCCTGGCATCCAGAGCCAGTGCTGGTGTTTGACTGCTGCAGCTTCATTGGAGATCTGAGGCTGAGGCACAGCGTAAACCTGTTAAATCAAATATACAGGGTCTGACAGACATCCTGGAGGAAACTATAAACAGCAGGAGGGCAAAAATGTGGCCTGAGAGCTCTGCAAGGCACAGCTCACAGACTAGAAAGGAGTAAAGAAATCCTCTCTGTGCTTCCCTGGACGAGTCCTGTGCATCCCCTCTCTAGGAACTGCTGGGAGGTGTCACAGAAAACTCAACTTTTCCAGGCTCTCCATGCTAATTCTGTGCCAAGTGGAGTCAATGAATGCTTTCAGAGCAGAAATGTGGCACGTTTCCTCACACATAGACACGCAAAACTCCTGCTGATGGCACTGATGGCTGTGTTTGGAATGGAAAAGGTCAGGTTCAGCCCCTTTTCCTTCCTTTGTTAGGGCTCCTTGCTTGGTGAACAAGGTGGAGAACTGAAGGAGCTGGAATTGTTCCCCCAATTCCTGAAGTGCATTGCACAGGCTCAGAGCTGGTTTTTAACCCCACGGAAATGCCAAGTCTTCAACACTGTGCACAAGACTGACTTGTCAATTTTGAGAACTTCACAGATTTGCTGGAGTTTGTCTAGAAATATAAAATGAATATTACTTTGCCAACAATCATACTGTGAGCTTTGTGCAAATCGAGGTGTTATTCCAGTAACAACACAGAAAAGATGATCATGTTTGGCTCAAAATTCAGATGTGCCCAAAATTCCTCACTGAAATACTATCTCCTTCTGGGCTGGTAATAGAGGGGATAATAAACAGCTCTGTGGTATAAATGACTGCTTCAACTGCTACAGAAAATTAACTATTTGCTTGGGTTTAGCTGGGTAAAGAAAAAAATACAAAACCTCATAATTCCTCATCCTCTGAACAGAAGTTGTTTATTTCTCAGCAGCAACATTTAACCAAAAAAAAAAAAGTTTCTCCCAAGTAACTTTCCCAGAGTCACATCAAAAAGTAAAAGTGCAAATAAAAAAAATTGTCTGTCTCTGACCAGCTGTGCTAAATGCGAGTCCTGTAGAGGAACTGAGTTTTACTGCCTGTCTTGGTCTGACACACGAATTTTATGTGCTCTGGTTTAATATAATAATCACTCTCCCCTCTTTCTCTCCACGGCACTAGGACACAAAGCCCTGGATAATTTCTCCTGGGCCTGCAGAGAGGGTGGGAGGAGCGAGCTTAGCCTTGTTCCTGGAGGGTGTCTGCTGCCTAAAGAACGGAAAATATGATTTCTGCTTTGGGAATTGAATGAGTCCCCTTCAGAGCTCTTCAGGCTGTATTTATAGGAAGGATAATCTAGCAGAGGACAATGTGTTTTGTCCCCAGGTTCTGCTGAATGCTTCCATTGTTGATGTAGGATACGATCCAAAGCTAATTCATGAGCAGCTTCTGAGAGCTCCTGTCGTATAATTTTAAGTGAAGCTCTTTAGATCTGTGCCTGTCTCTCCTTACTAAAGAAATGAGACTTTTGAACTCCCTGAATCCCTAATACTCAATTAATGGGTATAGAAACATCCCTTTCAGAGCCATGCTGTTAAATAGCAAAGGTAGAAGTGAATAACTGTCTTCTCTGAATCAATTTTGACTATCACTCAAGGGGTGGTTTATAGCTATGGGGATGTGGGATAGGCTTGCAGGAGAATAAAGGTATGTTATCAATATGGAAATCATCAAGTTCTTTTCATGACAGAGTTGGAGCTGAAAGAGTGAGAAAAGTCAAACAAAATGACAGGCAAGAGAGTGGGATGTGGTTTGGAGGGAAGTAGGGAGATGAATTTCTGAGATTACATTTGTAGAACATCCCATTAAAGAACTTTGCCAGCCAAACACTTAAATTATAGTTAGTTGGCATAAAAAAGAATTTTTTTGGTTATTGTTTAAAAAGAGGGGATGACAAAGAGAGAATGAACCATCTGAACTATTGTGAAGAGCTTTCCTTATTCAGTAAAAGAAGGAAATTCAAAGAAGGGAAATTTTAAACTATAAGAAGAAAATTCTGTAAGACAGCAAGAATTTACTTGAATAAAATGCTAATTAAAAAAAAAAAAAAGCCAACCATGGAAGAGAAAAAGTAATAATTTCAGTAGGATGGTGAGGATATGCAATGAAGAGAAGTCCCAGCCATTAACAATGCTGTGGCTTAAATTTTCTCCCTCAAAACCACACCAGCAGGCAGGGCTTGCTCTGGTGTTTCATAAGAACGGGGAAAGCTGAAAATCCCTTGCTAAAAAATAGACTTCTGCAATTCCAGAGGCCTCTTTTTTTTTTTTTTTTCCTTTTTTTTTTCTGGAACAATGAGGAAACTAATCCCTGTTATATGAAAGGAAGCTGGGCCCTGGAAGCTCCAATCCTGGCTAAGGGTTTGTTGGATGGGATGGAGCTCAGCCCCACGTGACGGAACCACCTTGCATAACAAAGTGTCTTATCCATATAACGGAAAACAGGTTTGGGCTTGATATACTTTCACCCATAATGAGAAAAATATGAAGCCACTGGAGAAGTACACAGTGGGGTTTACCTTGGGCCAGTTTAATTTCCTGTCCCCGTTTCTCTTCCGAAGGCGGACAACTCATAAATATCCTGTCCCTGCAAAAAAAAAAAAAAAAAAAGAAAAGAAAAATCAAAAGGAAAGAAAACATGAAAACATACCATTAATTTGCCCAAATTATTGCTGTGGCAGTCAGTCAGCTGAACATGGCAGTTAAGGGCACTTCTGGGAAACAAATTTTCTAGTTCCCATCTCCTGTGTGATGTTATGGAGAGCTGGAAGCGACGTGGCCACTGCCCATTTCCTAACACATAAAGCAGGTGTTCCTCTCAACTGATTGCTCTCATGTTCATGTCTAGATAACGCTTTTTGGGGTTTAACACTCCTCATTTTAATGTCTCCTGAGTCACTCTGCCTTCAGTGCTTCCTTAGTTTCCAATCAGTTGCATCTCAGGAGTTTTCTGAAGATGTGATTTCTGTGCATTTACTGAATTCTGGTAGATTTTTATTCCATGGCCTTGTTCAGATTCAGAGTGAACTGGGGGGAAAAAAATCGTTAAGGCTGGAAGTGGTGGAATTCAGCTCACAGAAGGATGCACCTCTCTTGGGGTGTCTACATGTTCTGCTTCTTGTCTGGGAGCTGTGAGGGTCCAGGGGGAATTGCTCACTGCAGCTAACACAGCCAGGATTGATTCAGCTGATCAGATAAATGTGCCCACAGATAGCTCACACATCTTGCCAATGATTCAGCCCATTTCTTACGTGTGTTTCTGGCGCTTCTTCTGTCAAAACACTGACTTAGAAATGAAGTTAAGTGGAATTATTCATGTGAACAAAACAGGGAAAGAAGTCTGTGTAGACTCTCTTGGAGATGAATATGGGCTGTGTGTTTCTTTTAACCCCTTAGAGCATGTTGGGGTCCTTAAAGTGCCAAATCCCCTCCTCAAGTCTCCCAGGCCTGAAGCCTGAAAAGCTCAGGGAGTTGCTGTGCTGTTCCCTGCCCCCTGACATTTTTTCTGTTACCTTAATGAGGATTATTGCACTGCAAAGAGAAGATGTCAAGGATTTCCCAGCAGATACTTCAAGGACAGATGCAGTGTCAGCCCTTATATCCTGTGACCACTGGTAAGAGGTACCAGTGCAGGGAAAAAGGCATTGCAGTGTGGGTACAGGTCACTGGGAAGGGTCCTCTTCACCCCAACACTGCACTAGAGGTGGCTGTGTCTTGTTTCAAAGCATTATTTTGTCTGTTTAGGAACCAGAAATATTGGTCACCTTGTATTCTGGATATTCTCAGTAGAAGAATGGCAGATGCTAAGAACAGCTGTTGATTTTTAGTCAGATCTCTAATGTGTGGTACTGCTTCCTACTAAATTCAGATTAAGCTTTAGACCACCTTGAAGTTTCTGCAGTCTGATATTCTACAAAATATTCCACAAAAGTTCAAGCTTTCCTTAAAAACTTGAATAACACATAGAAAATACAAGCAAAGGATGACAAACTCGTGTAGGTTTGTGTCTCCCTGGTTCTGTCAAGAGCTTAAACCAGCAGATAAAAAAGGTGCAAAATGTTGTCTAGGTGAGACTTGCAAATCCCCTGTGAATAAGGATAATATAAATATAAATATAAATATAAATATAAATATAAATATAAATATAAATATAAATTCAAATACAAATACAAATACAAATATGCATGTACATGTACATTTTAACTTGACAGAAGGGAATGTGCCTTCCTATTCCCTCTCTAAATTTTTCTGATATGTGCTTGGGATGGTGAACATTGGTGCTGTTCCATGTGCACCATGGATGGCCCAGGCTGCTGCTGCAGTGATAATTTAGCTCTGATCAGAAGGCAAATAAATACTCTGTCATCCTACACTTACACACTGCAGATCCACAGGCTCCAGCAGAGCAGGACATCCAAGGCTGGCCCAGGTTTGTCCCATTTTTGGAACACGGCCCAGAGTCCTTGCTCTCACAGTGGAATCTTAACGTTCCTGGCAGGCTGAGTAAAATTACCCGGAGGTTGGAGGAAAGCAAAAGGTTTCCTATGATATTTCCAGGTTTTCTTTGATTCCACACAGCCCATCAATAAGTGTTGATTAGCAGGGAGAATGACCTCAAGTCACGTCAGCTGTAGGATGTGTTTTTCCTGGAGGGAAAGGAAGAATATGATTTCCGCCTCTCGAAGATAAGGATTATCACAGGTTTTTAAAGAATAATTTTGCTCTTATTGTCTTTTATAGAAGCCCTTCAAGTGAAGGGAAAGCCCAATGGCTGGCCAGTGTTTAATCTTTTAAAATGTCAAGGCTTTGTCAAATGTTAACATTATGCGTCAGCTCTGAGTTCTCTGGGGTTGCATTATGATAGGAAAAAATTTGGTTTCTTATCTGCTTTTGGGGCATGTGCACATCAGTCACTTATTTGCTAAGACACCTGGCTTTTAAGTTTGGCCATTTGGCCTTCCAAATGTGAGATAAGATTTTCCAGAGGATATATAGTCCAGATTCTTAAATTGGTTTTGATACAAGGGAATACATTGGAAGCCTAATTTGTTGAGAGACAAAAATCCCACTGTCGCTTCAGTAATAAAAAAAAGGTTTGTTTTTTTTTAAACTCACAAAAGCAATGGGATATTAATTCAGAGATATCAAGCATGAATTTCTGGATCCTGCAATTTTCAGTGCATCTCATATGGATGCATTTATGTCAGACTCACACTTCTCACATGTAAGTCTAATAATGATGAAGATTTCATAAATGGATTTCAGTTTCTACTCTATGGATGCTGAAGGAACCAAAATACGTATCCTTTCAACCAGAATTCCCTTCTATTTGTGGATAAACTACTTCCAACTCAGAGGATATCACTCCTGCATGTTAAAGAACAAGCTATAAAAAATACATTTTTAGTGCTTCAGATTAGCAGGATTTAAAAATCAGATTTATGCTGAGGAAAGACACGAATTACTTTCATTGCTTAGGAAATCGATATTAAACTTTGTTCCAGAGAAGAGACAAGAAATGTGAATAGCACCTGTGGCAAGTGAAATAGTTCAGTTAATCATCTTTAAGTTTTAAGGTTTTTCAAATATTAGCTTTGGGGAAATTAGGGCATAAACCACAAAATCAGATTAATAACAGGATTTCCCGTGGTTTCATTGTTCTGGACAGGTCACAACAACATGTAATTATGTTTTTTGCCATGTATGACCCAGCAGTTTTTAATGCAGGGGCTCTGACAGATGTGATAACCTACTGATAGCACAAATTAATATAAGTTTTGCAGAGTTGCTTCCTACTCTGAGTCACACTCTCAGTTCCCTGGCCTGTGGCCAAGCTTATGTTTCATCCCGTCCTTGCAAGTGAGTTATTTCTGCTTAACATCAAGTTATTCAGCTCAGTAATAGACTTGCCTTGACTTCATGAAGACACCACTCAATACAGAAATTAAAAGCAGAACTCAAAACTTGTTATAACATCAAATGGTTTACCTCCATGCTTTCTTGTTAACTGCAAGTTTTTAGCAGTAATCCTGAAACATGACAGCATTTCTGCTCTGTAATGTCCATTTATGTGAAACACCATGGTTTCAGTATGTTCTACAGCATTTACAAGAAATGCTGCTGATTTCATGACTAATAATACCATTTGAATATTTATCTCTGACAGGCTGAGTTTTTCTAGATAATCTGCTTCAGTAGGAAATGGAAGCACTCCCATCAGCCCCTTGGGATTACTTAACTGGGGATATTTTCTTTTTTTTAAAGTGTTCCAAAGAAGTTAAATGAGATTCAGTTTAAGACACCAAAAAATATTTTCCCTGTGAGTTAGGTATGTAGGGTCTTTGAAGTTGAATGAGATCTATTAAAAAAAAGAGCTTTCAAATGATCCCCTTCATTTCATCACGTGAAAGGATGTCATCTCCATTGACTACACCATTATCTGAGCAAATTAGAGATACATTGGCTAAATATTAATATCTAGAGATGTTTTAAATACTTTTGGTCTTCTGTCACATCTACCAGTCCCACAAGAGCTCCGTGGAAATCTCAGGGTATTTCCTGTGGCATTAGAGGCATATTTTCAGGCAATTGATTCGCAGTATAGGTGGAATATGAATATCTTAATATTAATGTGGAAATCCCTGAAACAATAAGTGACTGTCCTAAGGCACCACAGTTGACATCTGAAGAAGTAAACTCTACTGAGGGTGACTCTCTGGCTGATTTGTTTCTCACACGTAGATCAATTGCACTCTCATTGTGCCCAGTGGCTGAGTGTTCACTTTGGCTGGAAGCAGCAACCACTCAACCACGTTGGATCAAAAAAAGCTGCTTATGCTTAGGCTTGAGTACAACAGGGAGTGTTTCAAAACTACCTTCTCTTCAATTTTTTCTATTTCTTCCTATTTTTCCCCCTGTTAAGCAAAACAGGGCATTTCCCAGGAGGGAAATGAATGTGCAGGTCGGCATTTTCATATTGAGGAAATAGATGTTGCAGAACTTTGTTACACCTGTTGAAATCATGAAGGAATATGAAATAACATTTCCCTTCTTGCCTCCGTGCAGCTTTCAGAGGGAATCAACGCAGGCCAAGGGCTGGGAATTGAAATCATTGCCACCTTCCAGCTGGTGCTGTGTGTCCTGGCCACCACAGACCGGAGAAGGAACGACGTCTCGGGATCGGCACCATTGGCCATTGGTCTCTCCGTCGCCTTGGGACATCTTCTTGCTGTAAGTTTTAGCCCTCAGAGGTTGTATCTGCCATGTTCCACCTCGGGGTGGGCCAGTGAAGGCTGGGGGGTGATGGGGAAGTTTAATCTGTGCCTCACCTCTGGTTCTCTTTCCGCCTCCTAGATTGATTACACCGGCTGTGGAATTAACCCAGCCAGATCTTTCGGCTCAGCGCTCATCGCCAACAACTTTGAAAATCACTGGGTGAGTTGAGTAAATTTGTTTCACTCACAAGAGGCTCTGAAAACACATAATGTGTTTCTACAAGACCAGAAACACTTCAACACACATCATTAGGACCAAGTCAGAGAGCTGGCATTTCCTCTTCATTTAACAAAGAATATTCTCCTTTCCATCCTGACCAGCCTCAGGCAAACAAAAACTCCTCAGGCTCATTCAGTCTCTGTGCTCAAAGCAATACAATAGATTTTCTTTGGTTATTCCCCTTTATATTTATTTATTTCAAACATTTTAATTCTTTAACCTTATTTCACAGAATCCTCTATTGTGTATTTATTGTTTAAACTGCGTTTGTAAAGTGCTACTGCTTAATCTGGCAAAACCCAATTTAGAAAGATTCTTAAGCAGGTTTATAAACTGAAATGGATCATCCAATATTTAAGAGCTAATAAAATGTTCAGCATCTTAAAGCTGAGTGTCTGCTTACGTGTTTTCAAGGATAAGTGCTCTGGAAACACTATAAATTTTAGATTATTCCTTGTTTTTAAACGTGGTTAAAATTAAGGTCTTCACAAAATTTTACTTTTTTCACTAAAGCTCAATATAAAGTTGTAAATGAACATGTGTTCTTGAATATATAAAATGGGGCTTGTTCCAACTCTTCTACTCACGATTTTGGCAGCCAGTTGCATAGGCACAGGTGGAAATTTAGTGGTAATACAATGGGGTTGTGAAAATTTTGGATATGGATTCCATTTTAATCTAAAGAGTAAAACAAAAGAGGACACTGGGAAAATTTTGGCAGTGTCTACCACTTGAACATTATTATTAGGACAGTAAAGGGAAGTAACTAAGTGGGGAGCTGATATTTTCAGAATTTAATAGGAAAATTATTATCCTTTGTAGAGGCAGAAGAAGATAGAGGTAATATTTTGTGTTAAACTGCTGATATTGCTGAATAAAATAAAGAGTTTTCAGACTCAGTAGAGCTTTGGCCCTGCAAAACCTTCTATATGTTCTGGTTTTTTCTAACAAAATCAACTTTTCTACTAAAATCCTTTTATTATCTCTCCTTCTAAATTTTCATTTTCTTAAGTGGTTCAATCACAGCAATATCACCAGATAAGCAGCATCTAGTGGAAAATTAAACCCCTTGATAAGTATTATTTTCAAATTCACCTATCACTGGAATTTAATAGAAGGGAAACTAACGCCCTGTTGTAGCAATTATGTTCCCCTGCCAACTCTATCTGGAGTAGCAGCGATGTTTCAGCAGTAGGTAACTGATTTTAAATATCACAACTTGCCAACATAGTCACAGTTATTCACCTCTGGGTCTATCACCAATTCATGGTGACAAACTCCTGGTTTTACACCATGTGCTTAAGTAAACATTCAGGTGGACAGGCTGCAAATTTCAGTGTGAGAATCCTCAGAGGAGCTTCAAATGCAGAAATACCTGATGCAATGGCTTGGATTTGTATTGCAGATTTTCTGGGTTGGCCCAATTATTGGAGGAGCAAGCGCAGCCCTGATTTACGATTTCATCCTGGCGCCCAGAACCAGCGACCTCACCGACCGCATGAAGGTGTGGACCAGTGGCCAAGTAGAGGAGTATGACCTGGAAGGGGATGATATGAACTCCCGGGTTGAAATGAAGCCAAAATAAAGAAGGGCATGGAGAGAGGAAAGAAAAAAAAACAAAAAGAAAAAAAAAAAAAAGCAGCACATTGGTTTCCGAAGATTTTATCAGTGTTATAGACTCTTTGTAAACCAGCAAGCAGTACTTTGTTTTTTCAATTCAATATAGTTTTCCTTTTTTTTTTTTTTTTCCCTTCCCCAAATCCTGTATCATTTTTTATATCTGGGGTTTCAATTACAGAGTCTTTAGGTTGAGAAGTCATGACCTAAATAAATTTGGGTGAAGTTTAACCCCTCCCTTGGTACCACCCAATTTTGAGGTGTTTTTAGTGTGGGGAGTTCTCTCACCATGTCACTCAGTAATGATAAGTAGTTCCAATGACCATTTTTTTTTCTGAAAGAATAGCTATTGAGGATAGAAAACAATCTGTACAATAATGGAGGCCTTACACCTGAATAAAGAGTATTTATACAAAAATGCAAGGCTGGCATCTAATGCCAGCAATGAATGGGGAAAAAAACCAGCCTCAAATCAGCGTCCAAAAGCATCTTTTGGAAGGAAAGGTTACTAAAGATTAGTTGCTATGTAAAATTACCCATAATTTCCTGAATGATTGATCATCTTTGAGAAAGAGGGCCAGAAAAGTTAGACAGGGTAAGAATGTCCAGAGTCACAGGATCTTTCAGACTTTCTAGTGTTTCATTCTCCCTGAATCTGCATCCAACGGCTTGTCAGGGGAGAATACACGTGACCAAAAAAAAAAAAAAAATAGATATATTAACTCCTGGGAAGTAATAACTAGAAGTCAAATTGGAGAGTAGCAAAAAGAGCAACATGGTGCCAACGTGTAGACAGAATCTGATGGTTCCTGTGACTACTCTGCTTTTGTTCCCCTTGTTTAATTTATCATGTGGTTTAAAGCAAAACAAGGAGAAAAGAAGTCCCCTTTCTCTTTGACCCCATTCCAATAGCCAACGCTGTGACATTCAGGGACCATGAACAGATGTACACATGGTATATTTTCTAATGAGGGACAAATACATACCTGTAAGTCCATTTTGGGGGTGGTTGCTTTGTTTTTTATATATATATATATATATAAAATGTTTATATATATGTTTTATACAGAAAGCCTAGTGTACTGTTTTGTAAGAAAATAAGAGCATAAACACAAGTGGAAAGAATTGCAGCAGTGCTTAGCGAAATAAACGACACTGGAAACGAGAAAGAAAATTAACACTCTAAACGACGTGGAAGATTATTTTCTGTTTAAATTTGTGTGTGTGTGTGCTACTTATGATTTCCTGAGTAACCCAAAGCATTAGCTGGTCTTACCTACTAACCATAGAATGTAATTAAAGCAGATCCGTGCTGATACACTTGTTCTGCACTAAGCAGTTTTCCATAAGAAACGAGGTCCAGAGGAACTGACAGAAAATCAGCACATTCCAGCATTCAGCAAAACCCCCCAGAGGTAATGGGATGGATTCCCTTCTCTGAGAGACAGGGTGGGATTGGGAAGTGAGGTAGGATTGGCACAGGAATCTGTATGGGTTGAATCATTTCATCAGGTTGAGCAGATGGACAACAAAAAAAGAATAAAAATGAAAATCACCAGCAAAATAAACCAGAATATATTTTATCTTTCTTGTCTACATTTGGTGTGCTATTCCATGTATTGCCTATGTACATAGAGCATGATTGGATTTTGGGGTGGTTTTAAAATAAACAAAATCAGTTGTGCTAACATACGAAACGTTCATGATTCTTCATTTTTAATTTGTCATGCAATGTATTTTAATTTTCTGCACCATTTTTCATGTGCCCTCGTGTAAGACTGAGCCAATTTCTACTTTTCCACTTTTCACTTGCCCTTAAGGGAAAGGAATGTTCTTTGTTTTTATGGCAGGCAAAGCAGACTCTCAGCTGGAAGTGAACTCTTCCAAATTATACTTAGAAATGAAGCAAAGTACCAGGGTCTTGTACTCACTTTCTAGAATAAGGTTCCAATTTTATCTGCTGTTATCCAGTGCCTCCATTGGCTCCAAATTAACCCATTTTTGCCTTACAGAATCTCCAAGCCAGAGAGACCAAAATAGTTGCAAAACTCACCCGCAGTAAATAGTTTGTTTTATCAAACTTCAGGTAACAAGAGTTAATGGTGCAGAAAATGTGAGATTCACAATTTCTTCCTTAGTCTACACCTTGCAAAGAACTTGGCTTATTATTTTATGCTTCAAAGTCCAACACTGTGAAGACAAAACCCACTCCCTTTCCATTTGGGGTGTGATAGGGCAGCACCATGTTTGCTTCTCTAGCTTATGATCACTAAAATAATAAATAAAATAAATTAAAGATGTACAATAATCATTTCACTAGTGAAGAAACAAACAAACAAAAAACCAACTCAAATCAAAGCAAATAAAGTGTGATTTGTTGGTGTATTTAATAGAATCTTTGAAAGTTTTGTGTTGGAGAAGACTTTAAAGATCACCTAGTTCCAATCCCCTGCTGTGGGCAGGAAATATTTCCACTAGACCCCGTATTCACAGTGATAATGTTTAAATAATTTACAGTAAAGCTCTTAAGAAAATTAAATCAATAAAAAGTATTTAAGGTGAATTCCAGGCTTAAACCTCTCCATTCTTCTTAAAGAAGGAGAAGTTTAATGGTATATTTTAAAGTGCTTTTGTAGTACTTAAACCCTGAACTGAGAGCAGGGATTCAGGCCATGGCTGCTAATGGTGCTCCCACTCCTGGCACAAATGGTTTTTCTGAAGACAAGCACCCTTCAAACTTATCATCAGCTCATTAAAATAGTTGAAACATACCCAGCGAAGGAATTGAAGGCATGAAGCAGCAAGTATCGAAACCCTCTAACAAATGTCAAGTGGGCAAATGTGATTGCCCAGAAACTCAGCAAAATGCTGCTGACAAAGCAAGCCTGGGACAAGCCTGGTTGTTCAAACAGCTCCTGTGATGTCTGCACTGAGAGCTCCTGATCCATGGACTAATGGGGGTTGTCAGTGCCCTGGTGATGCCCTGGGCACAAATCTCTCTGTTTATCACACATTCTAACTGGAAAAGGCTGTAGAATCCTAGAATGGTTTGGATTGGAAGGAAGCTTGAACATCATCTTGTTCCAAATCCCAGGAACACCCAGGGACACCTTCCACTACCCCAGGTTGCTCCAATCCCCATCCAGATTGGCCTTGGACACTTCCAGGGATGGGGCAGCCACAGCTCCTCTGGGCACCCTGTGCTGAGTGAAGAGGATAAAGAGTGGAGGCTTCCCTCGATTATCCAGAAACCACCTACCATGGTCTCAGTCCCACACCTCAGGTACCCCACAGGTATCCCAAACAGCTTCCCTCTCTTTGAGGGAAAAAGCACAAGGAAACATTCCACAGTCCAGGAACACGGGTGTCAGTGCCTATATGGGCCAATCCCAAATATCCCAAATTTTTCCTGGGCAAAGCTGAGCAAAGCAAAGATGATCCAATTTGTTTTTTCTGAGCGCAGGTTGCCATCTCAGGAGTGTGCAGGTGTTCCCACTCTGTGGTTTGCACAGGTGACAAAGCATCCTCTGCTTATCCCAACTTAAGGCAATTTACAAAAAGCCTGAGGAAGGTGCTTTGGATTCATTCCTGAGAAACCCCTTTTGCTCCACAGACTCTATAGACAATCTAGGAGATTTGGGCCCAAATTTACCCACCTATCTTTAGAACGAAATGCATATTCTGCCTCCCCATTGTAACAGCAACAATTTAATTTTAGATTTCATCTTGCTCCACTCTACGTAGACTTTTAACACGTGCAAGGGAAGAAAGGCAATTGAAACCTAACATAATGACAGCCAGCACTCCAGGAAGCTTCCATTGTCCTTCCATATCCACCAGCTGCACCAGTCACAATTCACAGCTTAATGTTTGTAAAAATTAGGATAACACAATAATACAAATATAGAGTTTCTCATCGTATTTCAACCTTTTTTTGCTGCTTTTACCCAGCTGAAGTCTGGACGTGCCAAGTATCGCACAATAAATTATATTAGGAATATGGATGTTATGGTTCAGTTAGAGTCTGGTCTTGTGTAAACATTTGTGTGCAAACATTTGTGTCAAGAATGGTTCTGGGTTTCATTCAAGCTTGATGCTCTCGAAAGTACCAAATTTTTTGTATATAAGTTGTCTGATATTACCTAAATTAGCCCAGAATTCTTTCTGGGGGCAAATGCATAATTTTATAGACTTTCCAAAGCTGAATCATGAAATAGAGACTCTACTTAAATAGATTAATTGCTATTTAGACATTAGCCATCTATGAGATCACTTCACTTTAGGTTCTTGAAATTAATTTGCCAGGCAGGGCTATGAATGATGGTTCCTGAGAAGGCACAATCCCTGTTGACTTCAAGGTTCCCCTTTGCTATTAGAAAGTAAAACTTTCCAGGGACCTCTACTCCTGACCACTCCCATGTAGCCATGGATGCCTGCCCATGGCCATTCCTGTTCCTCCACAGGCCTGCTGCCTGTAATTCTGTGATAAATTACTGTACAGTCCAGAATTTGGTAAGGGCAGAGCACAAAATAAACACAGGAACACCAGAATGGATGGAGGGAAGTGACACAGGGCACACAAGGTGACTGGTTTGTGGATTTTAATGGCACTCAGAAGAATTAAATCTCCTTTTACCTTGGCTGAACTCTGTGCCCTACTGCCCTACAGCCATACCTGTTTGAACGAGAGGTTTTCACCTTTTTCAATCATTTTGTTATCAGGTTTATAGGTCTGGATAAAAAAAGAACCCCAGAAACTCAATGCACTCATGATTTCCTGAACTTCCTGATCTGTCATGCTGTAAAGTTTGCCATGAATTGCCCTCATTGTGCCTTTTCCTCTGTTTTGTTTCTATTCTTGTCTTTGAGCAGGAATTGAGAAGCTGGTGGAAAATGATTAGTGTAGTGATAATATTGACCCATTTTTTCGGTAGCATTTCTAGAAATTTTTTACCTCTTTCTCATCTTTTCCTTTACACTTTATTTTTATGAGAGGGGCCATTATCAGTTAGAGCTGGTCCCTCCATTTAATCTCTTCTGCCTTGAGCTTGTGCTCAGTTCCCTTCTCTAAAGGGTGTATCCTTACTCCTAGACAAAAACCTGCAGGGACTTTTTATTAATTCATTTTTTTCTTTACCATTGAAAGCAAACAGAACAATGTTTCCTGGAAGCATGGGAGCCAAACAGCAACTCTTGACTAAAAGTGGCTGTTAAGTGCAATTGCTGGAAACAGTCATAGTTTTTCTTTCTTTTTTTTTTTTTTTTTTCCCCTGAAAAGTAAATGGAGCACTTGCAGGTACCAATCTGTCCAAAAGACAGATGTGACTGTAAAAACAACGAGCTGCAGCACACACTTGATTTCCTTGGGGGATCTCCAACTTTTTCTTGTTTCACCATTTCACGTTATTACTTAACCAAGAAGAACCTGGCACGAAATAAAGGGAAGAGAGAGAAATGATGGGCCTGCCTGATGCTATATCCTATCAGTGCTGTGTGGGAAGAGTGTTACTGTGTTTTCTGTCTTTGAGCCAGATCTGATTTACTCAAAATTATTTAACTTTGTTCAAGGAGTGAAAGAGGAACTAAATTATATTCCTATCTAGCTTTACAGTGGTTTGTGTTGTCATGGCAATGCAAAATGGGTTTTTTTTTGTGATACATGGGAGAGGGCATTAATGCTTTCATGTGGGCTGTAAGAGACCTGACCCAACTCTCTCTGCTCAAGACTCAAGTCAGGCAAGGGAGTGAATCTCAGACACCTATTCCAATCTGTGAAAGCCAAAAGACCTGTGATGTGCCATCATCACAGGTCTTTTTTACACATATCCCTTGCTATTCCATGTCATTCAATTTCTGTTAATCTTCAAAGTGAGCTCCAATGAGCCTTTCTTTGTAAACATTATTGAGGAAGGAGACCTGATCTCACAAACTGGGATTTATTTGCCACGGGTGGGTATTTTGTCTCTAGGACTTTTTTTTTTCCATTTGTGACATTGCTGAGGCTGCCAGATCATTTTTAATTAATCTTTCCCTAGAGAATGCACAGAAAATGCTTTACAACTCTAGGTTCACATTTTCTTTTCCCTGACTTGTAGGGAAAAGCCTGGAAGGATTAGGGGAGTTGTACTTCACTACGGAAATAAAATAAGAAAACACCTGCTCAAGAATTTTCAAGATGTGCCATATGCAGCTTGGATGAAGCCACCTTGGAATCAGAGGGGTAGATTTTAGTTGCTTTATTAGAAGCCATATCATACTACTTGCTCTTAGCTCTAGCAGACAAGAAATTGATAATTTTATTTACTCATATAAACATATCCTGAAATTATGTATCTTGGAGATGTTTCAGGAGGGTTTCACTCTCAGCTGTCACCTCTCCTGTCCAGGATGTGCACAGAAATGAGCTTTTCCAAAACTGAACTCCAGCAAGGTGAGGAACACCCTTAGTCCTCCTGCTATATGCAGTCTGGGAGTGGCTATTTTTGGAAAACTCAGAGAATTGACTGATTTCTGTCTCCTGCTCAAGCCTTGGCAGGAGTGAAGCTGTGAATCTGCTCAGAACTTGAACTTTTGGCTTTCAGGGGTCCTAAAGACAACCTGGTCCCTGTGTGAACATTAAAGTGATTTGGGCACTTGAGATTCACATGTTTGAGTTGTCTTTATGTCCTCACTCAAGTACTTTGGCTTGTCACATGAGGACTTCTCACATGGATTTTCAAGCACTTCGTGCTTCTATTGCATCTGACCTTTTGTCAGAGCATCCAGAGTGGTTAATTATTATGCTGTGGTTTCCACTGCATGAACAATAGCCTCTTTCTTTCCCTAAAGGATTGTTTGTCCAATTAACTGCTTTTGTCCGATATTGTTAAAAAGCCTTGACTTTGGCTCCTTGACACATAATAGCTCTTTCCTGAACCCATTCAAACATTGAATTCATTGTTAAATTTTAATAATGGCCTCTACAGAAAAACTGTAGAGTTTCACCACCATGCATTTATTCCGAATATAAACCAGCGTAAATAATCTAAACAGTGCCCAGTCCTATGAGCTTTGCTTAGTAAAGCCACTTGGAGGTTTTGCATAAATCAAGAAAATGGAATAGAAATGGAAGAGCTGCAAAGTTTGCAGATTTAATTAATTTGGCAATGTATGGGATTTAGTGGTAGCTGAGGTATGGAAGCCAGAGGGATCCCACACTGTGCCAGGCTGGATTCTCAGACGGGCATCTGACTTCCATGTGAGTCAGGAAAAAGTGGGCATGTAGGTGTATAAAATTCTGCATGGAGTCTTACAAATGGAAAAGCACAGATGTGGCTCAGAGTTACGTAAAATTACTGATGAGTCTGTGTGGAACACAAATCTCCAACTCCTGGTACCCCAGTGAAGATGTAAAACAATTCTTGGATGAGTTTTGATGGAAACACAGGTGGCAGCTGAAATTAAATTCACAGACATGATTTGGACAGCTGTTTTTATGGTTTTGGATTTTTTTTTTTAATTATAGCTTTTTTATGTGGGAGGGAAACATTATCTTTTCATACAGCATTCTGTGAATATTTTGAAGCAGATTATTATTTTTAATAACATTAAGACACTGTATAATTCTGTTATTCCAGGGAAGATGTATTTTGATTTTCAAGCCAAGATTTATAAATTTAGATGTTGGCAAGGCAGGAGTTCACGTGTGAGCTGATTTTCTGAGGGCCCAATAAAGTCACTGCAAGTCTACTAAATTCACTTAGTTAAACATGAAAACTTTTCAGATGATAAAATAAGGTTTAACTGGATAACTGGAAACTTCCCTGAAAATATTGGTGGGATCCTGAGAGACCCTAATAGAAACTTGTCTCCCCTGTATATGCCTATACAGATTTATACAATCAGGACACCAAGACAGGATCTGTAGTTTTGAAAAGAATGTTTTTTAAAAATCATAAAAATTCCAACAAAAATAAAAACATTCGCAATATTTGACACGGATATTTACACTCCGGTTTTTATCTTATAGCTGAGTTTGACATCTCAAAGGAAAATATATACATTATCAAAAATGAAATTTATTTGCTTGACAAAATGACAAGCACTGGAGAAGACTTTAAATGTAGTCTTGTCTGGTGAGAAAGGAGGATTTTATATTCAACTGTGTCAACTGCCTCCCAATCACATCTAGATATAGACAGAAATTATTTGCCTGTACTGAAATAGAAATCCAGCAGATTTGTCTGATTAATCCGTGTCTCAGGTTGGTGGAGGCAGTTTGGCTGTTCTGCAGAGATTTTTAGGATCTCAGTCTTCCATGAGACATGGGACAGAACTGGGGGCATCCCCTGGGCATACTTGGAGCCAAAATCTGCTCTAATGGAGATGGAAGGAGGAAGGACAGGCTATGGGGTCCCGGGCTGTAGGAGAAACCTTGAATTTGGATATGTAAAGTAATGTTTTTAATGGGGGGGATGAAGCCAGGGCACCGAATTTACATGGGAGACTGGACAGAGCAATGCACAATCCAACCAATATGGTTAATAATATGCATTCTCCTTTATTGTCTCAAGATGGTGGGTTAAATACATTTTCAGATAGTTTACAGTTACAGGTGCTCTCTAATTGGTATTCAGACAGGAAAGAATGCAAACAATCTCAGCCTTAAGGTAGCTACTGTGAAATTACTATAACTATATTATAAAATGCCTAAACACACCTTAATCTAATTTCTTACTGCGCCACAGGTTTATTTGCTACTAAACAGGCCCAAATCTGAGGCCTAGCTCGGAGTAGCTCATACCTAATCCCAAAATGCCTCATGCCCTTGTTCTCTAAGAAATTCTGCTACAGGGGGCAAGTGAAATTTCTGTGTAAAAAACTTTCTCTGTCCGTGTCTGTGGCCACCAGCAGCCACCTAAAGCCAAGAAATCTCTGACAGTTGCATAAAAGTTCCATTTTTCCTTATCCAGATCCAGCTGGTAGTTCACTGTCCTAGGTTACAATGTGGATTGTGCCCAAAGTCTGTATTCTATCCCCATCTCCATGAGCTGCTGGAACCAGCTGGGGCAGTGTTTCCCTTCTCTCCTGTCCATGGCCCAGCAATGCCGTGCCCATGGCTCATGGGGAACTCCCTGTGGGAGCTGTCTCTGGTTAATGGGCCAGCAAGGAGCCACTGCAGGGCTCAGAGAATGAGATCAGCCCATGGGGAGATGCTCTGCCCAGGGGGAGGAGCCAAGCATTCCCACCTGGATATAGTCCAGGGTTTGGGACAGCACAGGCAGCCCTTACCCACTGGACTCCCAGAGAAGACAAGAGCTACCAGACCTTTCTGCAGGATCACTGCTTTGACAAGATCATCTCATCTGGACTGCTACTACCATCCTAACAGGGTGTCAGGTTGTATTCTGACTCTGACAGTGGGGTTTTCTTTTGTACTATTACTTTTATTTTATTTTACTTTCTTTTATTTTTTTTCTTTTCCTCTTATTAAATTGTGTTTCTGACTTGGAGTCTCTCACTGGTTTTGCTTTCAAACCAGCACATTCACTCAGCTGGCCCAGCTTCTGCCTGATGGTTGTGTGTGGAACCTGAAGCTTCCCAACCCCTCTGGAGCTGAGATTTCCTAGGAGTGGATGCTCCCTTAAACACCCTCATTTGTACAAGATCAGCCCTGCTGCACTTCAGTCCCTCAGGATCCCTGGGATGCAAACAGGGGCCTTGCTGCTCCGTGCACTTCTGTTTAAGGCAATCCCAGAGGAGTGGTAACTAAAGAAAACCATCCACAACCTGGAGTTTTAAAAATAGCAGCAGAATAGCTGGAGCTCTGCAACCAGCTGGGCTGCAGTTTGCAAAAGCTCGGGAACGATTTTAAGGTCAGGTCTGCACTGTGGGAACAACCAGCCCCTGTTGTGTTTGAACTGGAGACTGAAAAATGAGCCACAGCAGGAGCTGCTCTCTGATTCTTTTCAGCCCCTTTCAGGAAGGTTGTCCTGCTTTGTTCCTCCAGCCAAGCAGACTGGAAGATGGGACGGGGCTGGCTGCACTACAGAGAACATCCCTTGTCAGAATGTGGCGTTGTTTTTGCATCTCTCCTTTCTTCGTACACCTCATAACATTTCCATCCTTTATTTCAGATATTCTTCATTAACTTTTACCCTGATATGATTTGCTTCTCCTCTGCTTCACACTGGACTATGCCATTGGGCCAGCCCCAGTTTTAAAATCACAGAATGGTTTGGGTTGAGAAGGAACTTAAAGATCATCTCATTCCAAGCCACTGCCATGGGCTGGGACACATTTTGCTGAACCAGATTGCTCAGATGCCAGTTCCACCTGTCCTTGAACAGTTTCAGGGATGAGGCATCCACAGACTCTCTGGTCTTGATATCTTTCGTTGCTTAGCACCTGTCCCTGATGATGATGATGACGATGATGATGTACTTCACACCTTTATCTCTGCCTTAAAAGGAATTTGTTCTCTCAGTTCTGTAGCACCTTTCCTCACTGGCTTTCAGAGCAGATGTTCTTCACCCATCAGCACACCAGGAACATAGCCCCAGGCTGCTCAGCTCCCACCCTTCTCACAGGGCTTCTGGCACATCCCTGTATGTATTCAGGACACCCATAGTTTGGAATAGGTAAAATTAGGAGTCTCTTCTTTCATTTTCTCTGCCAAAATATCCAATAGCATTTCCAGTTAAACTTGGACTGTGAATGATGGACCACATATTTTATTTTTAATTTGCTATTTGTCTTGAATTTCTTTTTTTTTTCCACAGAAGAAAGACACTTCCCTTAAATATATCAGATTTGAAAAAGATGCCCTAAAGCATTTTACAGACCTTGATTTCCTTCTTAATTTGTGTCTAGAGCATTTCCAAAAGATCCTGTAGAAGTTACTGTCTCACAGCTGGCTGAGAATATCTGGAAGTCCTGTTGATTTCTTGCCTTTATCCAGCCACCTCATTAGAATTTGAAATGATAATAAATATTAGGCTGATAAACAAATAGGGACATGGCAAAAGGTTAAGTCCCTGAAGACAAAGCTCACATTTCTTTCAGTGAGCAGCACACCTTCAATGACATCCCAGTGGTGAAGGACATGTGGCATCCCTCAGTGACGGAGTTCTGAAGAATATTTGTGTTGAACAAGAAAACCACATCCCTGATCTGTCAGGACAGGACTTGAGGCCCCTGAGCCTTTTGCAGAGAGTGCAATGTGAGCAGCAGAAAGGCAGAAATCATACGGTGGGCACAGCACCCAGCCTGTGTTTGCTGGCATTATGTCACCGAGGAACACACCTCCTCCCCTGAGCTAAGGGAGAGACAGGAAACCTAAATCCAGAATTTATGCCAGCAAATGTAATCTTCAAGAGTTTTCTCCGTGGATTAAGTCATTTCAAGGCTTTGTCAAACAGCTGAAAACAGTCTGAAGGGGGGCCAAAAGAAATGACGGCTGCTAGACCGGGCGACAGCTGGGACTGAAAGGCCGACAATGGCTGAGGTGGGAGAGGGAAATGCTGCTGCCCACGCAGATAAGTCATTCGATGGAAAAGCTTTGCCAAGCCAAGGCCTGCTGGAGTGGAAAGCACATTGTCTTCAGGTTCTCAGCTGTGTCAGAGCCCTCCTGCACCACAGGGAGTTATCACATCGAGGTCCTTTGGGTGCTTCTTGCACAGCGTCCTTTTTACCATCTGGGAAAGAGGGATGAGCAGAACACAGTGTGATTTAGGGACAGAAAAGCCCTTTGAAGACAATCAAGACACAGCCTGAAGATGCTGGGAGGGGATAATACCAGTGCAGCTCGCCAAGGGAAGTTGGACACAGAGAGGTTTCTCCCAGGAGTCGTCTCTCCCCTGCCTGGCTCTTCCCAAGGACAAAGGGCAATTCTTAAGTTCCCAGTGTGACAGAGACAGCTTGGGGATGGAGATTTCCCTGCTCTCTCTCCCAAGGCTGGCTCCAACGAGATGCAGAGACCCTTTGACAGCCTGACAAATGTTTTTCAGCACCATCCAAGTGCAATTCTGGGTTAGACCCCTCTCTCCTCTTCACAAAGTGGCTCTGTGTTGTCCCTTTGGCATCCAGGGACATGGCTTGTTACTAACCAGTCTGACAGACTCTGCTCTTTAAAGAAAAATAAAAATAGATCCTTTTTTTAGGATCCTTTATACGATCCTTTTTTAAAAAAGCAGCAGAATAAGGAGAGAGTGAGACCCAAGTAACTTGCCAGGAAGTTTCACATGGGTGGGATGCCCAATGTGTTTTCTCCATCCCTACTCACAAAGGCTTGGGTGTCTGCCTTTAATAAACATAGCCAGCAATGGAAGGAGCTGGGAAAGGAAGGGGCACCTTCCAGGGATGTGCTCCAATTAAAGGAAAAAGAGTCATTTCTTAAACTTTATTTAAAAAATTGGAGCAACTCTTCTATATGGGCTTACAATGCTGGTGTCTGAAAGGCTTCAATGACCTCACACAGCCACCAGGAGCAGGAACTGATGTTTTCACCCTGCATCAAGGTGGGGTTTTTTTTATACCTCCAATAAATTTGCAGCTCTTCTGGAGGTTTTCTAGTGTCCTCTGTCACTGTCACCTCCTGGAGCCTGAGGCAGAGCAGGGGGGTGAGTTTGTGAGGGTGAGTGTGTGCATAGGAGCACAGATCCCATTTCCCAGGGCGCAGAGTGCCAGCTTGGGGCTGGGCCAATATTGTTGTGTTCTGGGAAACACACAACGAGAGCTCCTCCTTGGGCTCTGATAAGGGGTCAAGTTAAGCCCAGCACAAGCCAAATCATCCCAATTTACAGCGTGGTGCAGACTGTGATAGCAGTGAGGTTGCAGCATGTGGCTTTCAAAGAACATGAGCTAATGTCTAGAAAAAGAGTTGGAGGAAGGGTTTTGCTCCTGGTCCAGCCATCAATTCCATTCATGTCTCAGACAAATCATGTTAGGCAATATTTGCTATCCTGAAGCAAAAAGAAGTAGTATCCAAATAAAAGGTGGTAAAAACCAAAACCAAACAGAATTCCAAACCTGGGATATTTGCAGAACTTCGGGGTATTCTGGTGTCACACTGTAACATGCACCTAAGCGTGGATGTACAAGACAAACACACAGGTTGTACCTTTCTTCCTCTCAGGTGAGATTTTTGAAGATGTCGGACTGAATTAGGAATTCAGACATCAATATTATTTTCTGGGAACTTCTGCTCCTAATTCACTCACATTTCTGAATGCCTGTGGTATGTCATTGCCTGTGTTTTCCTATCTCTGACTGGGACACAACTTCTGTTCTGAAACAGGGGTTCCGTGAAAATGTGAAAATTAATTGTGTTTTTACATCAACTCTATCACTAGCAGCAAGCTCTGTCTCAATATTTTAATATTAAAACTGCAAAAGTCACATTTTATTACCATACAAAGTTCCTGTGAACTTTAATTACCTAAGACCAGCAAATACTCTGAGTTATAGATTTCATATATTATTTATTGCCATTTTAATGGATATAATTACACAGGATGAAGTCATAGCAAATATTTCTAGCTTAATATCTATTTCTTCAGGTCTGAGGGTTTAAACCTGGCCCTTGCTGCATTGTAGTCGTGTGTGCGTTTTTAATATTTTAAAAGGGCCGGGCAATGCCTTAACAAGATCTACATCAAACAATATAATGTGTAATTAATTAAAAGGATACTCTGGTGTTCCACTAGATTTGGTATTTCTTTTTTTCTCCACATTGTGCAGAATTATTGTTTTTTTGAAATTTAGATATCCTTTACATTTTCTTCTTCATTACTCAAAAAATATTCTATGTAGTGGCTGTAACAAAGCACCACAACATGGTACTCTCTGAATGTTGTATCAGCTCTTCTATGGAGAGCTATTAAGGAAGAAAAAAGAAGAAACAATAAAATCTTGCTTTGAGCTGAGTTATTCCAATTTCCTTGTCCAAGCTGGAAGCATAGAAAAGAAACAAACACCAAGAAACACTACTCATTTGAATGTTTAAATGCTTGACTGTCTCTGACAACACTGCCATCTGCTACTTCTGCCTTCTTGGAGCCTTTTGAGAATTTTTTTTTAAATAACTCTCTCCCCTTCATAATTTTAGAAGTGCTTCAGAGGAGATGAAGATGCTGCTGGTGTAGTTTTGCTGGTTCTTAATACAGTTTTCAACTCACTTGTTCACTTTATCGCTGACTTCTTTGATGTCACTGATGGTTTACAATTAAAAGTGTTTTATAAATTGCTCTCTCTCTTCCTTCTTAACTGTTCCTCTTCACCCTCTGGAGAATTATTGCTCAACTCTCATCTTTAGCCACAAATCTGTCTTTTTGCCCAGGTCAAGTGGGATGAACTGGTGACCTTTCCAAAGTCACAGAAGAGAGATTCAGTGGTAAGGGACTTACTCACAACCAGACACAGTTCCTGAGAAACTTCCAGGGCTGCAAAATTGTCACTCACCCAGTGGTGATGGCTTGGACGTGCTCTGTCAGTGTGAATGAGATTCTCACAGAGGGGTGAGTTACCTCACACTCAGAGCTGGATCTTTTTGGTCAAATGAGATTCCAGATGAGAGAACAAAACAAAACAAAACAAAATAAAACAAAACAAACCACAACAACAACAAAAATCAAAACCACAAAAAACCAAACCGTCCAAAAACCACCACCACCACAAAAAAAAACCCAAACCAAAACAAAAAAACTCACCAAAAACCACCACCAACAAAAAAACCCCAAACAAAAAAACCCTAAAAACAAAAAAACCAAAGAGAAAAAAACAAAACAAAAAACCAAGCAAAAACCCCCTAAACCCCCCCCAAACAATAAAAAATTGCCAAAAAACCAAACAAACCTCCCCCCAAATCCAACCAACCAAAAAAGAAAAAGGAAAAAGCTGTTTATTCTTTAGCAAGAAGAAAACTAACTTGAAAAAAAAAAATCCAACCAATATTAGTAACACAGTCTTTGGAAAAAAAGGTTTATCTAGGAGCATGAACAATGCACACAATAGTAACACTCAGGGAAAATAAAATATTTCCTTTAGGAAAGATATAAAATAATCAAAAGTCAGCCCTCATGACCTGGAAATAGTGGAAGTAGTTATATATGTACTACAAAAGACAGAACAATCCAACACCAAAATCAAAAACTAAACCCTCCATCTAAAAGGTTTTTAAAAATCTCCTGGGTTTGGCTCCAAGGGAGATAATTTCCTTTTCAGTGGCTGGTTCAGTGCTGTGTTTGGGATTCTGCAGGAGGACAATGCTGACACCACACTGATGTTCTGGTTGTTGCTAAGTTGTGCTCACCCTAAATCAAGGACGTTTCAGTGCCTCATGCTCTGCCATGAGCAGCTACTCAAGAAGCTGGAGGGGAGCATGGCCAAGACAATGACCTGAACTGGCCAAAGGATGTTCCATCCCAAGGGACACCATGCCCAGTGGATAAACTGGGGGAAGCTGGGGCTAATCCCACCCAGGGAATGGGTTTGGCATCAGTCACTGAGTGGTAAGAACCTGCAGTGTGCATCACTTTCTTTTTGGGTTTTTTGTCACTCTCTTCCTCTCCTATTTATAATAATTATCATTAATAATGATAATTATTATTATTACTATTATCTTTTATTCGTTTCAATTATTAAACTGTTCTCATCCCAAACCAGGGCTTCTATTTTCTTTTCCAATTGTCCTCTCAAACCCATTGGAGAAGGGAAAGAGAGCGAGGGCCTGTGTTTTGCTTTGTTGCTAACTGGGGTTAAACCTGGACAAAAATTTCTGTTACATGTTTTATCCACAGGACATCACTTCTTTCTGGGCTGATATTCAGAGTTTAAGCAACCCCACATTGATGGGTGTGATCAGAGGCAAGCAGTGATCTAATGACCGTGGTGAGATGCCTGCTGTCAACATCAAGGGAGACAGAAATTCCAGCTGGGACATTCTTGTGTCCTGTGTCACACAAATCAAGATGTTCCCGACACTTTGCTCTCTTATCCTCATCCAAACTTCACATCGTGGAGTCACTTTGGTGTGAAAATCACACGTAATTCTAGGGCAGGGCCAAGGTGTCAGGAGTGATTTCACTGCTTGGAATTTGCCAGGAAGTGAGATCCATGCAGGGGTACTGACTGAAACGGTGAATCAGTTTGGGAGGCAGATTTCTGCTTTTTTCTTACTGTTCACAGGGGAAATGGGTGTTTCTTTGCACTCATCAGGGCAAGAAAATACATTTCACTGCTCATTTGTATCATTCTTACACAAGGAATGCACACTCTGACCACTGAACTTCATTGCTACCAGTCACACCATAAATAAGGAAATTTTTGAGCCTCCTTGCTCATCCTCCAGGAACGTGGCAGAGGAGAATTGCTGCTCCACAAGTTTTTCTCTCCCCACATCCTACACCACCAACTTCCCAGCAGTGAAGCAGGTTTATAAATGCTTTCCTGCTTCTGACAGGGCCTCTTGGATAAGTTTACAACTCGGCTTTGTTTGCAGTTGATTTCTTCCTGTAACAAGCCTCTCCCCACCCTGGCATGGATGTGGTGATTTGATAGTTGTGTGGCTGTCCTGACACAGCACGAGGGGAATGAGAGAGGGAAATTACTGCACTTCCCCTGTTCTGAGCAGAGAACAAACGGGAAGCTCGATGGCTTTTGCTGTTTCAGGAGTCAGTGGGTCACACTGTCCAATTTCCAGCGAGATGGCTCAGTCATTCCCAACCCTCTCCTTTCATCTTTAAAAGGAACAAAGCTCAAAACCCCACAAAAATGAGATGCTCCTTGCAGTTTAACTTCCTGCAGGCTAGTGATCAGCTGGAAGAAAATAAGGGTAGAGCCACCTTCTTTACAACGAAAATGTCAAACCCTTCAGGCAACTCATTGATGAGATCTCACAGTTCTACAAGAACTGTGAGCAATTCTTCAAGTTGTTTCTTACTCTCTTTGGCCAATCTTTGGCAGAACTATCATTTTGGTCACATTTAGGTTGGGAGCAAAGCCTTTGATACATTTATGTGGAAGCATTCAAAAGAATCTTTAAAATTTTGTTATATTTTCTTTTTTTTTTTTTTTTTTTTTTTTGGTCACAACATACTTATAAACACTGCAACTCTGCTATGAAATAAAGCAGAGGGACCAGACAAAGCTGCAAGAATGGAGAAGCTGGGTAAGCAAATCCAGAGCAAACCTTGAAGAGCTGGGCGTGTGATTCCAGAAGGAAAGGAAGATTCGTGATTAACTGAGGATGGCTAAAATAGATGTTACATAAGGGACAAGCATCAGTTATTCCTTCTCATCATTACAGGCTGGAGAAATGGGTTTACAAGGCAGCAGGGAGAAACTAGATCAAATATTAGGGAAAACATCACAACTGCATAAAAAAATCCTCATAACTACAAGGAAAACCAGGCAGTGGATTTGGTTGCCAAGGGGAGGATGTGAATCACTGTCAGTGAAGATCTCTGTAGTGGAACAGCCATCTGTTGCAGAATTAAATCTCCATCCTGGTGTTAGATTCGGGTTAAAATATTTAGTTATTGTTGTTATTGCAGTTAGAGTCTTGCATAACTGATATTAATAATTATGGCTAATCCAAGTGAAACCTGCTTTTTTGGTTATTTTTGGTTTGGGTTTGTTTTCTTTTTTTTTTTTTTTTTTTTCCTTTTGTTATGCCCTTTGTCTATGAAGGTTTGTGTAATAAAACAGCTGCTACATTTTGCTTTTCCTCCTATTTATCCATTACAGGACATCAAAATTCGGCAAATATAACAGGATAGGTGGGGAATATATCTCCTGGTTCTTCCAGCAAACTTCCAAAATCTGTTTGCATCCCAGGAATCTGAATAAGGAATTCCTTGTAAGGAAAACAGATGCAGATACACATTTGTCTAAATGGTAGTAGAAAAAAGTCATGGTGAGCTGTCCCTTCTCTGTTTATCACAAAATCATTAAATTATATTAAAATTTGAGATTTGTCTCTTCCTTTCTTCTCTGCTGCAAATATGGAGAGTTTTTATCCTGCTTTTTATCCAGGAGCTTTAAAGAGTAAGCAAAAAGAGCAGTGACCAATTCTGATTTTCAAAAATAGCACTTAGGAGTGGGAGAATTTGTGGAAGAAACCTTCAGTTTCTCATAGACAAGGCCCCTGAGTCTTTGTAAACTCCTGCTAAATTATGGAGCTACTCAAGGGTTAGATAAAATATGGCAATCAGATCATGGATATCCTGATCTGTCTGTAGGGGCTAGAAAGGCTGAAACAGAGGCTTGGCTTATTGGGTTCATTTCATCTTTTGTCTTTCTACTGAGCCCTGAAATTGGTTTCAGGATTTTAAATATGCAATCTTCAAAATTAAAATATTGCCTGATCTTTCTAGAAAAAGCAGCTCAAACCTGTGCATGAAATGACATTGAATCTGGTGGCTTGTTGGAAAAGAGCCTGAATTTATTCTTCCCCCCTAAATGTATCATAATCATCCCAGTTGAGCCACTTCCACACTCATCTATACTTTTATTTGCATATATTTCTTGCTGTTTTCCTTCAAAAGCTTTTATTCCAGTTTTCCCCCGAGGTGAACAATTTGTCTGAGAATTGTTTCTATGGCCCTTAGGTCTGTAAAGACAGAGCACTTCCATGTTATTTTGTCATTTCCTCAAATAAGGGTCTGTGTTGCAAGATAGAGGAGTTAATTATGGTTCTCTTTTCTCTTTAGTCATTCCTGAATCACCACTCTGTGTAATTACTCAGCTACTACTGTGCAATCAAAATAATAATATGTTTCTTACTTTTCTCATCACTATTGTAACCAGTTCAACCAGAACCCTTACTTTTTGGCCCAGAATGTGAGAGTGTGAAACCATCTGCAGAATAACCACAGGCACAGGCTTATCTGTGGCCCACAGGCCACCAAGAGAGGAGAGCTGACTTAACTCATCTCGTGCCACTCATAATTAACACCATGATCACCACTTGGGTGTCACTGACTTCATTATTTTTTTTTCATTCCTATCTGAGCTCCCACTCTGATGGGTGCTGTGTGAAGATGTCTGATAATTACTGAGTTTTTAATTTAATTTAATTTAATTTAATTTAATTTAATCCTAATTTCTACTGAGTAGAAATTAAAATCTCTGAGCAAGAGGTTGGTCATTGACCTCACCCAAAATTTAACCCTTCTTCTGTCCATTTATTCTAGAAGCAGCACATCATAAGAATTTTTAATTTAGTGTGAGGGTCAAGGCTATCTGGATGTGAGGTTCCCACCAAGCCACCCTATCACTCAGCAGGATAGAGAGGGAGGGAAGGAAATAAAATGGATAAATCTCACGGGTCCAGATAAAGCCTGCTCCATAGAGCAAAGGTCTCATGCAGAAGCAAAGAAAAACAAAAGATTTATTCTCTACTTGTTGTCAGAAGGGTTGTCCAGCCACTTCCTGGGAAGTAGGGCTTCAGTACACTTGGTGGTTGCTCTGAAAGACAAATATTAGAATAACAAATGCCCCTCCCAGCCCCTTCCTTAACTTTTATTGCTGAGCACATGTGATATGGTGGAGCATCCCTCTGGTCAGGTGCTAGGTTATGAGTTCAGTCCCAAATAGGCCATTCATTTCAAAGTTGGACTGGATGATTCTTGTGGGTCCTTTCCAACTCAGAACGTCCTGAAAGTAAGGTCTGGACCAGTTGATCTGAATGTGTCCTTTCCCAAGATCTTGCCTAAACCCTGCCTAGTGGTGAGAGGCAAATGTTGGTGAAAATCATAGAATCACAGAGTGGTTTCAGTTAAAGAGAGCTTAAAGTTCATCTCATTCCAACTCCCCTGCCATGGGCAGGGACACCTTCCACCATTCCAGGCTGCTCCAAGCCCTCTCCAGCCTGGCCTTGGACATTTCCAGGGACCAAGGGGCAGCCACAGCTGCTCTGGGCACCCTGTGCCAGGGCCTCCCCACCCTCACAGGGAAGAATTTCTTCCTAAAATCTAAACCAAGTTTCCCTCTTTCAGTTTGAAACCATTTCCTGTCACTCCAAGCTCTTGTAAACATTTTTCTTGCAGGGTCCCTTCTAATATTGAAAGGCCACAACGAGGTCACCCAAATCCTTCTCTTTTCCAGGCTGAACAATTTCAACTCTCCCAGCCTTTCCTCCCAGCAGAGCTGCTCCATCCCTCTGCTCATCCTGATGCCTCCCCTGCACTCACTCCAACAGGTTGATGCTCTGCAGCAGCCAAAACGCTCTTGTGTCTCCAACACCTTTCTAGCCACGAACACACAGCTCAGCTACTCTGTGGAAAATTAATTCCACCTCAGCCAGGCCCAGCAGGGTCAGGGACAAGGTCCAGACTGAAATCTGGACAGCATTTTTTTTCAGCACCTAAACATACGTGTGCAGAGGGAGAAATTTCTGACCTAGGCACTCAGTGTCCTTGTCCTAACGTGATGCCTGTGGACATTTGAGAAATGCCAGGGTGTTGAGGACACCCAGGCTGATGGTTTCAGGGAACACCTGTGCTATTCCTGACCAGCTGGGAGCTAAGCAGGGTGAACCAGAAGAGCTCAAATATCAATAACCACATATGTTCAGGTAACTGAATCCTGTCCCAGATGTCTGGATGCACACTGAAGTCCATAGGGACCTTTGCAGTGTGTCAGGAGGCAATTTTCCTTTAGGAAGGTAAAAAAGTCACTGCCAAATAAAGATATTCAGCCTCCTTTATAGATCTCATCACATTGCAGCTCACCCCAGGTCATGAGACGGCTGCACTCTGTGTTCTTGCATTAAAAAGAAATGGATCTGTTAATGGGCAGCACAAAGAGTGAAGCAGAAACACAGAGTGCTGACTTTTTCAGCATCCGTGGTTAATCAATTCCATTTTTGAATTCATAGTACTCAGGTTTTGCCATTAGTCAGGGAGGAAAAAAAAAAGACCAAAAAAGCCTCAGTGGTGTCTGTCATCAGTCCACTTTTTCCCAACCTCTCCCATGATTATGATGTTCAGGGATTTACTGATTATCTTAACCTTTGGCCAATGATACAATTAAAAGAACAGCCAGTGCCCTTCCCAAAGTAAAATTTGGCAGTGCAATGGCTCGAAAGAAAGAAATGTAATATTGTAAAAGAACAGGGTTATAATTTAAGTAATGAAATTGCTATCCACCTGCTTAATTAAATACAAATGTTCCTTCCTGAGTGAATTTTGCTTAGTCCCTGGCCAGGATAGAAACAGTTTATAAGAGAACAGTTAGAAAAAAAATACCTCAGTCCTACTCTATTCAATGAAAAGATAAAGGCACTTAATGACTGCTTCAGTGGGTGTCTTTAGTTTATTATTAATATTCTAGTGCTATATGTGATTTTCTGTATGGTGTATCAAGAACACTTGGGTTTGCTTCTGACTGAGAGCATGGCAAACATTCCTATTTCCACTGACTAAGACCTTTTTTTTTGCCAGGAATTGTTCTATTAATTTAGAAAAATAATATCCCTTTTATATCTTATTCCTACTCATTCCTTCAGGAAAAATACTTTGTGATTTTACAAGGTTTGGAACATTTGCACAATGGATCTCAAACTGAAGTTCATCTCAGAGACATGAGAGGTAGTGACAGTTTCAATCTGTTTTCTAGAAAAAAAAATGGGCAGAAAAATTTTCTTTTCTCTCATTAGTTTCTGAACTTAAAAAAAAAAAAAAAATTGGAAGAATTAAATCTGTTTTTCCTGCCAGTTTGACCAGGAAATGAATTCCTGGTTATGGGAGGGAAAATATGACCCTTTTATAAATTGTTTTCTTCTCTCAAATTCTACTCACTTTGCTCACCCCTCAAGACAACTCTGTTAGCAGAGCACTTCAAGGACTGATCTTCTGTGACTGATGGAATTCCAACAAAATACAGAAAAACAGCTTGAAAAGGCTTCAAGACATCAACAAAGCCATTGTCCAGCCCTAAGGCAGGTTAAGACTTCACTCCCATGGTGTTTGTCTGATCTTTTTCAAAACTCATCCAATGACTGAGATTCTACATTTTCTTCTCTTCATTTATTAAAAACTTTAACAATTTTTGCTGACACAAAGATTTTTCCAGACATCCCATCCACAGTTTTCCTCCTCCACCTTTATCCTGTGGGAGTTCCTGGCTCTTTGCAGCTCCAAGGTCTGGGTGAATAAAACTCAAGAGATGTCATTTCTTTGCAGTCACAATCTGAAATTTATTATCCTTATCTATCGCAGGCTCACGAGATGTGAGCTCTCTCTAAAGTCAGGAAAGTGAGCTAAAATGATGTCTGTCCAAGGTTATTTAATTATCCAGTGAAGAGTTGACATTTATATTATTTATGTTTCTAACCCAATTGTGATCACCCGAAATCCGCAACGCCGACCTCTTTCACCCAATAATAGAAAACCACCCAGATCCATGAAGAAGGAGGAAGAAGAGGGTGCAAAAACAACAGCTAACCCATACCCACAAGTCTCCATCTTGCCTGCCATGTATCACTATACATTAAAATCCCAAATCTAAGTTTTTCACCCTGTGAGATCACGCAATACTGTCCAAACTACACACACATGCTGTTTCTGTGCTATCACTCAGTTTTTGAAGCCTTTGCCAAGGTCTCAGGTTAAACGAGGTGTTTACTTGAGGGTTGGCACCCTTCAATTCAGAAAGCTCAAAGTTTTCAGCCTTCAGTGTTCCAACATACCCAATGTCTTTTTGTCCAATCTGACACAGCAAAATTATTCCTGTTTCCTTTCCAAGGGTCCTTTATCACACGAGATGTGTCATGTCACTGTGGTGTAGTGGAAGGTGTCTTTGCCCACAGCAGGGAGTTGGAGCTGGATGATCTTTAATGTCCCTTCCAAACCAAACCATTCCATGATCCTGTGGCTCTGTGATGTATCCACTTCATCTTCTCTTTTGGCAAAACCATTGCTTTCCTTCCGACCTTTCCCGTCACTCTGCATTTTCCTGGCCTCTCCTCAAACTCTCTGCTTGCCTCTGGTTTATTTCCTGCAGATCCAAAGCTTTCTTGAAAAATATTTCTTAAAAAGGCTTTGTCTTAGACTGGTCAAGTTGCTTTAGCAGTTTGACTGCTTAGCACCATAAGCATTGCTTTATGCAGGAAATAAGGGATTCCCTCATTTATACACCAAATAATTTTGCTCTTTCTCCAGTATTGTGACATCATTGACATCATTTACTCACCTTGTGTAGCCACCTCAGCCCTTGGGTGCTTTCTTGGAAGCCTGTTGACTTTTTTCAGCTGTTTCTCTCATATTTTATCCTGAAACTATTAATGTAGAAAGTAAATTGCTTTTCCTTCTCTGATGTAAGGCACTGGTTGATTATGACCAGCAGTTAATGAGGAATTATGAATTTAGGGACCATTTTTAGCACTTGCAAGGTCCTAATGAGCAATTAATTAAAAGAGAACCAAGAGAAATATTTTGGACCACACAGTAATTATCTTCCTGTATTTCTGCATCCAAAAACTTCTGGGATTTTTTTACCCCTTTAAGAGAAATGTTAAATACAGCACTCAAATGACAAAGTCATGAGTCTGGAAACACCACCTGACGGACACCTGCCCTCTCCTAAAACTGACCCCTACCAGGGGCTGCCTTCTCTCTTCCACTGCCAGCATTTATGAGGTGCCCCAGGAAAATGATTCTGCTGGGGGAAATAAAATGTTTATTCTAGTCTGGATCAGCTCCCTGCTCCAGTTCCCTGCAATGCCCACAAATAGCTGTGGCAGGGAGGAAGCAGCCCAGAAGAAGTCAGAATGGGAGAGGAAAGAAGAGCTGAAACACTGTGTGGTCAAGTAGTTGTGCCATAGCCTTGCTGCCAAGCTAAAAAAAAATTATCCCAGTGGAAATAAAATCAGTCAAGCATGCTGGTACAGGCCCCAGTATTCCAGTGCTTAAACAGATTTAATTTCACATGATAAAGAGTTAAAGTTCTATGTTTTGTGCCGTTTAGCAGCTTTAGTTGAAATCCATCAGCCCACTTCATACATGATATGAAGTGAGCAAAAATGATCAATCAACCACTTACACTGCAAGGAGAAATTAATTTGACTGCATAATTATTGACTCTGCAAATTTTTCAGCCTTAAAAAATGGTAATTCAGGCCCTCATTTATAAAGCTTCTTTAAGCTCTGGGTTGTGCAAAGTTTTGAGCATTCCCTTTTTTCCTCGGAAACGAACCATCCATCCGTCACGTCTGCACAACAAAACCGCCTATTCTTGGAGCTGTGGTTAAACGAGTTAGGCCCAGCCTTCCTCCTCCCCTCCCTCCCCTCCCACACCTTCCCTCTACATTTCAATAGTATTAAAGAATCATCATGGCAATGAGAGACTCTGTGAGACATCGGTGGGGACTGAAATTTCCTTTTATTTCTCTGTAGGTTTGCTCCCAGCATTACAAATTTCACCACAGCAGTCTGTGCCCACCAGGGTGACCTTGGTTCCCCACAGGAGCCTTCCTGGCTCCATTTTCACTCTGGACACTGCTGTTTGCATTAATGACTTCAAGAAAAATGCCACCTGTAGCTTTTTTCCCCCGATCTTGAGTTCTAATACCTTTTTTGGGGCATGTCCCTTGGGAAAGATGCAGCTGCAGGAATGTCATCTCAGAAGCTGGAACTATTTCACTCAAATTGTTTGCTTTTAGCTTTGGAAGATCCACAGGGTTTATATGTCAATGAAGTAAGTTGTTTCTGCCTTTTTTAGTTAAATTGTGAAATAATAATTTAGAGCGTTAAGGTTTCCTCCATCTTTACATTGTCATAAGAAAACTAAAATCACGAATCATGGACTGATTTAGATTGAAAGGAACCTTAAAGATCACCCAGTTCCAACACCTGCCATGGACAGAGACATGTTCCACTACCTCAGGTGGCTCCAAGCCCTGTCCAACCTGGCCTTGGACATTCCAACTGTAGCTTAATCCATGTGTAAATGTCTTTTTAAGTACAAGAGTTTCCCCAGAGAACTTGTGGAAATCCCATTCCTGGAAGTATTCAAGTCCAGCCTGGATGGGGCTTGGAGCAACCTGGTGTTGTGGAAGGTTGGGACCAGATGATTTTAAGGTCCCTCCAAGCCAAACCATTCTGTGATTCTGTGATAATGGAGGGGTCTTGTAGAGGGAGAAAAAGTGGCTGAAAAAACCCAAAGAGGTTTCTATAAGTTTTGAGATGTCTTTCCATGTGTAGGGACAGGTAGGGATGATGGGGCTGGGAGAAAGCAACAAGTTGTTGTGAAATCAGCCAATATTTTATAAACTACGCAAACTTCTAATAAAAACTAAAACCACACCACAAAAAGCTGCAAGAGAATCCTTGAGAGAGGAAATGAAAATGTCAGATTTGAAATGTCACCTTTGGAAAGCTCCTGGGGAGAAAAGCAGCTCCTTTTACTCCATATCCAGCATCTCCTCTGCAGCTCTGCCATCCTGAAGGCAAACTGCCACCCCTAGAAAACTTGGCAGAGGAGCTGCTGGAGCAGGGAGCGTGTTGATGGTGGAGGTGATGAGTGGAGAGAAGATGTAGTAATTACTGCTCTACTACGTGCCTGCCTCTGCTCAGGAGGAGTGTGGGAGCAGGCTTGCAGGGGTGGTGGTATTCAAGGGCTGGTAGGAAGTGAGATGTTTGTGCCTGTGGAAAACTGGTCCTTCAGATGTGCTTTTATGGTGAAACGAAGCAGCTTGAAGGTCTGTTGGTTGTTGTGGAAAGTTTTTTTTGTTTAAATGTAAAAAAACAAAAAGGAGGGGGGGAATTTTAATGAAATAATAACAATAAAAAAGACCCATAAGCCCACTATTTTCTTTTAGACATGTCTTTCTCCTTAACCACAAACAGCTGGAAATTTGCACACAACGGCGACAGTAGGAAGGAACTCATTTTAATGGAATGTCTGCGCTGCAGAGTGGCAGAATAAGGCTGAAAATACAGAAAAGCCAGGTTTTCCAACATGATCCATGGTGATCAGAGTTCCTATATGGTAGATTTCAGCATAAAACCCCTCCATATTGATACTCATTCTGCCTGAAAAATGAAAACCTTTTGGGGTATCTTACACTGGGCTTCCTCTGTGTTCCCTCCTAGGGTGAGAAGTGGCAGGCAATGCCTTCTGTGGTTTTTATAGGCATGACTTCAACAGCACTGGATAAACACACGGAGTGGCTCAGATGTGGTGGCTGAAATGGAAAATTCTAATGTGGACACTGGAAGCTTACTCAGAGACAATTTATTTTCCTAATACATGGAACAGAAAAGTGCATCCCCGTGGAATGGGAGATGTTGCTCCTCTGAAATGGGTCTGTTTATGATCCTTTTTCAAACACTGGTTGAAATGGCTGTAAGGTGCATTATCAGTGGACAATTTGTGGGACAGCCCAGAGGTTTTTAACCTTAAAGCACTGATACGTTGCAGGAAACCTGATGGATGCTCAGTCAAATTTTTTCTCTTAAATCTGCAATGTCTTTGGGAAGGAGTGGAGAGAGAATGTGTCCAAATTCTGGCATGATCTTGTGATGACAGCACTGGTCATGATGGTTTTATGAGATTTTCAAGGGTTATAACAATAATAAATGTTTGTAAGGCAGTTAAAACTCCCTATTTTAGTCTTATTACTGAAAGCACTTTGAATTCAGGACAACCTGAACATTTACACTCTCCCCAAATGGGAATACAAGGTAATCAGCAAAATGCAGGTAAGAATTGAATATTGTCACCATTACTTTAAAAGTATGTGTGATGGTGAATTAAAACTTTGTAGGTTTAATTTCCCTTACTAGGTTTTTTTCATAACTTTACCAACTGAAAAAGTAGATTTAACATTATGGGCTGAAATTTTTTCCATGTTACACTTCTGCACGGAAATCTTAGTTCTTAAGATTCTGTAGCTTCTGAAATGAATTCAGGAAAAAACATGAGATTTGCCTGTGATAAATACATTTACAAGTGTTCATTTACCAGTCTAGAGCTTCATCCTCCAGAATGAGCTGATGGAAACTGACAGGAACATAGCTCTAATTTTGTTTTAGACAAGCCTTTGAAAGTTTGCATAATTAAGGAAAATATAAGCCTTTATAGGGGAAAATGAAATAAATCTTTAAGCACACACTGCAGGGAAAACCTGCCCACTTCAGCTCTCCAAAGACACTTCCTTGCACAGGATATGCTCAGTTCCCTCCCAGACCTAGCCTACAACCAACCCTGGAGGCTTCAATCCCACAGATATTCCCAAATGTAGGCACAACTGCAGCTCCTCACAGCAGTGGTGGCTCTGGGAGGTGAGAGGCTTCCCAGGCTCTCAGCATTCCCACAATTTGTGGAGAAATGCAGACAGAAGATACCTGAAATAAGTGAAGAAAAATGAGCAGGTTTGATGGACAAAGAGCAGTGGCAGAGGTGGAAACAGGGCTGTGTGATGGACCATTGTGGGAAGTTGGGAGCTGGGGTTTATAAATTACTTTAAGGAATGGCATGATGTGAGAATAGAAGAGCAGAGAGCAATACTTGAAAGGGATTTCATATCTTGAGTCTCTGATCTTGCAATGGTGGCATCTGCCTAATGTTAATGGGGAATTTGAAGTCTTTCAAGATGGTACAAACTGATAGACAAATGAAATGAATTTTCCTTTAGCTCTGAGTGAGGATGGGTATTTCTGGAGCGGGATTCACCTGGCCTGCCTTGAAGCTCAGGATGAGATGCACGAACTGAGTGTTTGTATTTCTAGACTTTGACTAAAGGACTCAACTCATTGACATTCAGACACTGAACTTTCAGAAGTCTGAAGCAAACTGGGAAGAATCTTCTTTGAATTTTGCCTTGGACTCAATGCTCAAACAGGAACACAGCAAGATTTGTGTTGACAAATTTTTTGCCTGTCAGTGGGCTTTGATTTTGCATTTGAAAGTTTAGCACTGTGGTCATTACACATCATAAAAACACCCAGATACACTGGACCCACACTAAGAAAAAGGTTTCAATATAAAAAATTTGACAATAACTGTTAGGAGAGTGTTTCTCTTATGCCAATCATGTTTATTTAATATGGGATTAATTACATTTAGAGCTGTCCATCCCCCCTAAAACCATTTTGTGTTAAAAGAAAGAAATGAGTCTTGCCAGGAGGGTTGAGAATTCCCATAATCTTGGCATCAATCACTCAATTCATCCAGCCCAGGCTTTGAGCAAAGTCAAAAAGTTGCAAAGCTTAAACTCAGTGTAGAGAATTGTTAATATTCATCTCCCACTTCACATCCCTGTTACGTCACTTCTGTGCAAAAAGATAAATGCTTCAAATCAGCAGCTGAGAGGAGAAAGAGAAGCCAAAAAGCAGGTGAAAGATGCTAAGGGAGGCTGAAGAAGTGAGGGGTGGCTCTTGCTTTGGAAAATGAGCTCTTGTTCTTTATACCTCTGTGCTCTGCACACCCTGAGTCTGGCAGTGCTTGTAAGTAATTGCATGAAAAAAAAAAAAAAGCTTTTACTTCATTGTGTTTCAATAATTGTTCATTTCCTTGTGGGAGCAGATGGTCAGATACAGCTTTTTTTAAAAATTTTTTTCTATGAGTCTCTTTTCTCTCTGTTTGCTTTGGATTCCAGTTAAACAAGGCAAGATGCAATGAAAAGTGTGAACAGCAGCAGAAGGGACCCACACTGTATCATCTTTATATCAGTTTATTTCTCTTCTTTCTCATGACACACTCAGTAAAGAGAAACACATAATTGGCAGAAACCCTTGTTTTGTAGGTGTGGGCTTTGAAAGACAGTGACAAAGAAGAAAAAACTGGAGGAGGGCTGTTACACCACAGGAGCTGAGTTTTGATAGAGCTTTCTTTCATTTCAGATTATGCAGGTTTTTTTGTTACAATTTCATCTGCCTTGGTGGTAGAATTGGTATTATTTGGCATGTGAGCAGCTGAGGTGCTGCAGGTGACAAAGGAGTGGAACCAGCAGATGTTCAGGGAAGATTTAGAAAGACCTAAAGCTATTAAAAAGCTTGGAGGGCTTGGTGACATCTCACTTTGGACAGAGATTGGCAAACCAAGATCCAAGATCACGCCAGTGTCAGGAAAAAATTGTGCAAATTGGGGGCAGGGCATTATCTTTGCTTTTGAGAATAATCACATTTTCAGCATCTTCCCTTTGTGATGCCTCCTCCACATCCTTTCTTCTGTCCTGGGACTCTCTTCCCTGAGGGGATATTTCATGAGGGGTGGCACAGCAGCTTGGTTTTCTATTTTTCATTGAGGAAAATAAACCACTGTGGAATGACTGAACAGACTTTTACTGATGTGAAACAAAAGGTTCCTTTGTACCACCTGTGTGACAAACCCACTTCCCTGTAGTAGGAGTAGATAAGTGTGATTGCTCTTAAGTAGAATATCAGGGTTCAGTGCTAATGGTTTAAAATATGAAAGTCTCTGTAAGAACCTGCCTCATTCACCCAAGAAAAACAAAATTTTCTTCTACAAAGTTGGGTTGCTCACTAGATTATTATATACTGATCAAAACCAAGTCTATGTGTTAGTGTGTAATGAAAATATCCTGGCATGTGTTGTATGTTAGAGAATAGATAAACAACCCTCATTTGAGTATAAAATGGTGGAAAAGCAGCCCTCTGTTTTTGTTGTTGGTGTAATTTGTTCATATGTTTTCTCTGGAAAACGTGAACTCAACTCCTGGAGAGGTTTGGAATTCTTGAGAGACTGACTGGGGGTCTGCTGGAGGTAGTTAAGTGCTTTGGGTATATTGATAAATATACCTAAAACACAGCCTGGGAATAAAAGATTAATATTAAAGAAATAAAATATTAAAGAAATATTTTTAGTTTATTTAACCAGAGTTTCTGTCATCAGATCTGGCACTGTCTGCTCAGGCAGTGGTTAGTGCTGACTTGAAAATAAATGGTGACAGCACCTCCTAAGATCTGTATTTGAAGGAAGAGGCAGCAATTTAAATACCTGGTACTTGATCAGCTTCATCTTTTTATTTGAGATGCATGTGCTAAATAAAGTGTTCTCGCAATCTGGAGACTTAGAAAGTAAAAGAGGAAAAAAGGCTTTCCTGGACTTTCCTGGACTGGTGACTGAGCCAAACAAGCTTTGCTCTTGCCATGAACATTTCAGAGAGCAAAGGCAGTTTTGACAGGCAAAATCTAGCAATCCTTTTTGCCAGGAGAAATAATTTAGAATAGTGCAAATGGGTGCATTTCCTCCTGCTGAGGTTTTTCTGGGCACTGCTCACTGAACCAAGAGAACGCTGTAAAAGAGATTTTCAGTAAATGCTTTGACTGTTTTTTCTACTGACTAATAAAGCTGCCTCTTGCAAAAGCTGTCAAACACCGTGGTTAAGGAGTTTTCCTGCTGTCATTGTCCAGGGTGAGGACAAGGGGGGAAGGAATTTATGTTGGCATGAACAGAGGCATCAAGACAGCAAAGGTCCTCAAGACAGATGCCAATTTTCTGTAATTCTGCCTGAATTGCATTTCTCAGTGAAGAGACATTGAGGGTGTCCCTGAACCCCCTGGTTTTACTGATCTGGGTGACATCCCTGGGCCATCCCAAATGTCAGATCTCCACCCCTTGGGGCAGGGCAGTGTCTGTGCTCTGCTCCATCCATGCACAGCCACCCTCCTCTCACACACACCAAACTTCATTCAGCCCCAAGAAGGAGCCCTGCTTTTCCCTGCTGCCTTAAACTGATCCATGGCACTGCTGTCTGCAAATTTGGCAGGAAAACCACATCCTCCTAGAAGTGCAGCAAATGGGAAGCAGATGATCTTGCAGGGCATACATGTGGAGATAACGACATTTTTAACTACCAGGGCCCAAACCCCAGAAAAACAAACGCTGTGTAATTAATCCAGCACTCTCCAGCAGCCTGAGAGCCTCTCATTTTTGGTCAACATACTGTTCAAATGCTCTGCAGGCCAACATGAGACATGGGTACTGATATGGAGGGGAAACACCAGCTTATTGGAAAGGGTGCAATCTGCCCTCTGAATGAACTGAAAACCAGAGAGTTATTTTTCAAATTCCCTGAATATTAACCTTCTCTGGGTGGAATAAAACTGAGCCATAGGCCAGCCACCTGTTTGCCATGCAAGTCTCATCCTGGGTTTATTTTCTGTTTTGTCTCCCTGGTTTTAAGTCTATATCCACACATGCAGAGCACACCAGCACCAGTGGCCAGGGCATAGAGATAAAATCAGAATGTCTCTGATCACAGCTGATCTTTTGGGACTGGGGACAGTGGTTAAGGCTGGGCAAGGCACATATTTTTTAATTTGTGTGAAATAATCCTGTGCACTCCTGCCCAGTGTGTGCATCCTCAGCAGTCTGGGTGTAACAACCTGGGCAGATTTTACCCTTTGCTGCCCAAAGTTCTCTGGATGCCCTCAGATCCTTCCATGGTTCCCATATAAGTCTGAATAAGGACTAAACAGCTGATTTTTTCCTGCTGTTAAAACCCTGGGTGTCACTTTTTTTCTCTACATGATCACACCAAACCAACAAATGCTTTGGTGCAGAGTGCTTTTCTTTCCCCAATAAAGGAGTTTTGCCTCCCACCCTGTGCAAAGAAAGGCAGATGGCAGGAGGGAGAGAACAGATTCACTCCTTTTGGAGAGAAGAGCTCTTTCAGGAGACAGTTTTGCAGTAATTGTGATTTCATGATGATGCTTCCTTGGAGGTTGGCAGGGGTTTGTCTGTGCACAGGTTCTGCAGCATTTCCTGCAGCTCTGAGCCCTTCCCTGATAAGGAATTGAGCCTGACCAGGTGCAGTGTGTCTTTCTGGGGCCAGATTTAACTGGGTCTAGCTAAAGGTAGGGTGTAAATGAGCCCTGCACTCAAACTCAGGCCCCAGCAAAGAGATCTTTTATTATGAATGTAGCCAGAGGAATTTTTAAACTTTCCAGCACAGAGCTGTAACTACCAGCTTGTGCAGAGACAGTGGCAGCCTTGGGATGGAAACCCTAAGCACTATTCTGTGTCCTCAAACCAGCCCCGTTAGATGCCAAAGTGGGTCTGGACTTAATGCCTGATGAGATCCCATCCAACCCCTTCCAACTAATCCCCCCAAAACTTTTCTCCCTGTAGGTTGCTGGAAATGTCCACCCAGAATGTGATTTTATGGTAGAGCTGAAGAAAAAGGAGGCTGAATGTCTGGAGACCCCACAGGAGGATGGGAATGCAACAGCACCAGGTGTCCATCCATGTGTGGGGGAGGGAGGGAGGGAGGGAGAGGGAAGGGACCAGAGTCAGGACATGGCCAGGCTGCCAAAGCACAGAGGGTTTTATTTATGGTGCCTTGTCAGCTCTTCTTCCATCTACTCCCATTCCTTCCCATCCTTCTCTTTTTTTTCTCAGTTCTTCACATTCGAATATGGACAGTCAATTTATCAGCGTGCCCTTGTCCAATTCCTTGGCATCATGCTTGCTTGTTTGTGAGGATGTGTTGATCTTTAAAAATAGGGCAACCCCTGAACAATTACAGTGATCTGATCTTTCTTCCAGCGTCACTCTTCACTTACTGCATTCTTTCTGAGAACTCACCTCAGTCTAACACAGGGGTCTAACTAAAGCAGATTAAATAGCAGTCTGGGGGTGTTTATTTCTCATAATAAAAACTGTGGCTGAACTATTTTTATGAGATATGGAAGGGGCGGAGTGGCAAAGTTTAAAAAGGTTTAGGGTTTTATTTTGCTCAAATTTAACCATGCTTAAAAATATATTTCTCTTTCTGTCTGAGGTTGCAAGAGAACTTGGGACAAATTGCTGTGCTGGCCAGAGGCAGATGCTGGAGAGATTCTTGCCTTACCGTGTCCAAAAATCCTCTTTCACTTCATGAAGGAGCCAGGTGATGTCCTACCATGGTTACTCCTGTTTTGTGTCTGGCAAGAGCATTTCTAAAAATGGAGGGTGAAGACAGAGCACTTCATGTTCCCATGGGTTGGATCAGAGATTTACTGCAAGGATTTTAGGAGGATCTGAGGGACCTTAGCAGTTCCTCTCATATTTTAAGGATTATCCATAGCTGGATTTGATTTTCATGGTCTCTGATGAGGCCCTGGAGCAAAAATCCAGGAGTACCAGGAGTGATTCCTTTGGTTTTCATGTGCTTTGGGATCAGTTTGTTGTGTGAGTTTCCTACAAAGCTCATCTGGAGGCTGTCTAGGTCAGAACTTAAGCTTGAGGCTTCTTGAGGTTTATGCTGTGATTGGTGTGGGATGAAATGAAAGGCAGAGGAATGAACAATGTGATTGTTCTTTAAGACTCAGGTTGGAGCTACAAAGCAGAATTTAGGCCTTGGAGCAGCACATGTGCTGCAAAACTGCAAACGAGTCCCTTTGTGCCTGCTCCCTCACAAACTGTGAGCCCACAAGGGGCAAACCACCTTCCAGGAATGACCTGGACTTTTGGCAGCTCCACAAGAAAAAGAAACTGCAAAGCCCAACCTCTGCCACATCCAACACATGCTGGTTATAAAGGAGGGATAAGGAAAATCCCTTTCATCTGTGCAGATTCATTTCCTGCCCTGGGATTCTCGGCTTCTCCTTCGTCTGAGTCATAAATCTTTTTTATGGAAGCGTGCTGTCCTCGTGGAAGGGGCTGCTTATCCCAGCTTCTGATCTGCTACAGAGGAGTGAGCCCCAGGGGAGGTGGGAATGAGAAGGGAAATTGTAGAAGGACGAGTGCTGTGCAGAGCAGAAATTTATGGAGCAGTGCTTCCCAACCTTCTCCAATGTGCCTGATATAATTCCTTCCTTAGTCCTTCCCACCTCTACCCCACCTTTGTTCTCTGCCTTCTTCCCATTGTCTGTCTATAAATGAAATACAAAGTTTTGTGTCTGATGACCTGAATGCGCAAAAGAAAATTGTCCTACCAACTCTGTGAGATGCTAATGATCCTTTTCTCCTGGCACAACTTTGTACCAGCCAGAGGTCTTCTCCTGGTTTTTATTTCCCATATTGTCTGGCCCTTCATTGAGAAAATCAAATACTTCTTTTTCAGCTGGGATGATAAAAAGAAACTGCACAAAAAAGGGCTGGTCTGACCCATTCCCTCCCTACCATGTGGCCTGTCCAGTAGAAGATGAGATTCCTCTTGAAGAAGTAAGTTTAATTACTTGAAGAATAAGTTCAATTAATTACATAAATATATGTGAGTGGTGTGTTGATGTTATAGTATTCCTTTCTATTCCTGAAGGTAACTGCAGAGGGAAACTCAGAAGAAGCTGAAATTTCTTTCTACGTATGGGATATAATTCCAATTTTTACTCTGGCCACTTATTTTGTAAGATAACTAAGAATATTTTATTATTCAGGTGTAACAATAATAAAACCAGCTGCAATTTCACAAGTATAACAGACAAAGATGTACCACAAAATGTTCCTAAGATGTATATTAATACATTTCAGTCATATCAGTCAGCAGATGAATTTTCAGTATCACAGCCACTGTACAGAAAATGTGCTATTAAAAGACCACTGTTCCAAATTCAGCAATATCTAAGGACAAGAGGGGTTTTAGGTGTCTCATCCTGAACAAAATATCTAATTCAACAATTCAAAATCTCTGTAATCTCTGTAATGAAGATCAGAATTTGACATATTTCCTCAGCCAGATTTTCACTGTTGGTGATATCTCGAGGTTACATGCACAGGGACAATACGGTGCTTCACTCTTAGTTATTAAGGATAAAAACGTGGTTCACTTCACCATGGGGAGATTTTGCACAGGTTTCCAGAGAAGCTGTGGCTGCCCCTGGATCCCTGGAAGTGTCCAAGGCCAGGCTGGATGGGGCTTGGAGCAACCTGGGATAATGGAAGGTGTCCCTGCCCATGGCGGGGGGTGGTACTGGATGTTCTTTAAGATCCCTTCCGACCCATTCCGTGATAATTCTATTATTTTGAAATAATAGAAACTCCTGAGGTGTAGGATCATCCACTTAAGGAGTTGATTATTCTCTGTTTTCCACATCTGATTTTTTACCAGCTATGGTCAGCCTAGCACAGTTTTGATGTTTCTCACAGAGTGGTGCATCCAGACTTCCTGGAAATCTTTGGAGCTCTGAGGTACTTTTGTCAGCTCTGGCTGGAATTGTATGTAGTCAGGAATTTGGGTAATCATACACAACTCACAGTTCATCCACTAGACAAAAAAACCCCCAAACAAACATTATGCCTGATTTCCACTCCATTTAACTTCATCAATCTCAAAAAAATTCTGTGAAAGTTGGAGATATCCCTGCACCATGGATCTGTAGTGCTTCAGTCAGGAGCAGGTGGGAATTTCCCAGGAACATTCTTGGCTGTCCCCACTTAGTGCATTCACATTGAGGGATGCTCTCAGAAAGGCCAATCTGGCTTCTGATGGATAAAACTGAGCTGGAAGGCAAATTCAGGGTGCACCCACTGTGCTCTGACCAGCACTAACAGTTCAGCCCATTGGATTTGACTGTGGATATCATAAATCTGCACACCTGGATGCAAAGTCCTTGGCACAAAAGATTTCACTTTACTAAACAGGAGTTGGAAGTAGATGATATTTAAGGTCCTTTGCAACCCAAACGAATCAAGGATTTATGATCAATGGCCTGCTCTTTCTAAGGCAGGTGTAGTGATAGATCCTTTTTGTTGGTCACAGAAACAAATAAGATCTTATTTTCCAAAAACCTGAATTGTCTTCTGAGAGTATTTTCCTTCATTAACTATAAAAGAAAAAGGATGAGAAAAAACCAGGATTGTATTAATAATTAAACAGATCAGCCCTGTGGCCAGGTTCTTCTCATTCTACCACAGATGCATTTTTAGGCAGCTAATTTTGAAGCACATAAATAAATTAAATAAACCCTTCTCAATGTCAGTCTTATAATGCTTAAGTTCCACTTAAGGCTCAAAACAATCATCTCCCCTTCCCCAAGTGAACTATAGGAATGCACTGCACAGCTGTGCAGATTTTAGGTTATAAAAGCTTTGAAATGGGACCCAAGAGACAGACTATGTTAGACTGGAGTTAGATTTGCAGCCTAGAGCTTATTCATTCTGTTTTCTGCTTTCATCTGAGATTGCTGAAGTCAACTTATCCCCACTCAGGGATTGTGCCTGATGGAGGAGCCACTTAAATTGAAATGGATTTTGACTGGCATTCCAACTGAGCAGCAGCTGAGTTTGGCAGCAAGAAAAACAGAGAGAAAAAAAAACCACCCAGGAAAAAAAACAACCCACCACAACACAATAAAAATTGAAAGGAGGAATAGATGGCAAAAAATGGAAGTAAGGAAGCAGAGGGTAGGAAAGTGGAGAAAAATAGGGAAAGGCTGACAGAATTCTGTATTCATCATGCTGCCAGCAGCATTGTCCTGCCACTGCTGGGGAGAAAACGTGGTATAGAATACATCGTTTATAAAAATTGCATAAGATTTTTAACAATGCCTTTTTGAAAGACTGCTGCAGGTTTTTATGTTTTTATGAATAAGCCTCAAACTACCCTGATCAATACATGTTTCAGCATCAGATTGGGCTGTATCCACACAGTTATGGAATGGGACTACACAAAAGAAACAGAACGAGTGATTGAAGTTGAATTTTGCTGTGAGATTCGAAGAGGGGGAATAAAAAGGCAGTCAGGGATGTCAACAGAATGGAAGCACCAAGCAAAGTAAAACTGACAGAATCAGTAAAAAACCTGTCATTTAACAGCTTGAGTGACAAATCATTCTCTTCTTTTATAGCAATCCTACTTTTCTACTATAAAGATCATCTACACTGTGGGCTACAGCGTGTCCGTCACCTCCCTCATCATTGCCGTGACAGTTCTTATTGCATTCAGGTAAAGGTGTCCTCTAACCTCGATTCCTTTCACAGTTCTTAATTTCTTAGACTGTACAAGACAACATTAGACATAATAAAATAATATAAATAGAAATTTGGGTGAATAAAAATAAAAAATTCCAGCCATGTTGGTTAAATAATATGAAACTGAAGCTGGAAAATTAAAAGACATGAAAGAGAGCCAGGAATAAGAAGATTCAGATCTGGGAAAAAACCACTGTTACTGTCTCTTGGCAAAACTCAGAAACTCACTTCAATCCTGAAGACCCAACAGAAAAATTTACTTGCTTTAGGCTGCAATGAAGATTTTTTTCATAAACTATGTGTGCCTGCCTGCTATAGCTCCAGGGAATTTTTAATAAGAATATACACAAAGGGCTTGATTCTGAATGAATTTTCCTGTGGCATTGTACAGATTACTAATGAAAAATTTACCACTAAAGACATGTTTTAAAGTTAATCTCAGAATCTGGTCAAATTTGGGGAGAATTCTTTCTTACTGAGTTATCCATCAATTAGGTATTTTCAGGTCTAATTTAGAGTATTTGAAGTATTTTATCATTTTAATTCTTTCTTACTGAGTTATCCATCAATTAGGTATTTTCAGGTCTAATTTAGAGTATTTGAAGTATTTTATCATTTCATGTGGATTTAATGTTTGCCACCATGTGGGATTTATTTTATTAATCTTTGTTTATTTCTTGTATTTCTGTGAGGGAAAAAAAAAAAGGAGAAAAAAAAAAGGCAGGAGATTTATTATTATGCTGTGAGAATCAGGGTTCTCTGGGGAATGTTTCTTGACCTCTGCTGGTTCCTAGTTCATGTCTGGAAGCCACCAGATTATGTTTATTGACATCCACTCTGACCTCAGGAAAACAAACCAGCCCAAATGAGGGGAAAGAAAGAAACAATGGGCATAAGGAGATGTAGTAATAGGGAGGAAAAAGTCATAATTAACAATGGGGCTGACATTTGAGGTCAACAATAAAATTCTGCACACTCCAGGTGAACTTTCAGATTAGGTGACCCTCTGATTACTGGGTCTGCATGGAATTTAGCTTTTAGTGGAACTTTTTGATTATTAACTAAAGTCCTCATCTCCAAATGAAAACACGAAGCTGCATAATGCCCTCAAAAATCTGTATTTAATAACAGTAAAAATTTAATCTGGGTTAACTGAGAATTTAAGGTAGATGTGTAAATTGAATTTAAAGTAGGTGTGCCAAGTTGTTTTAAAGCTCTTCTGTGCTTTTACTTAATTCATCAAAATAAGTACTTTGGCAAAGTAAGGAAAAAAGCTATAATTCTGGTCAACAAGGTAAGAGATTAAGATTTAGACTGTGGCTGATTTGCTTCACATGAGGAAGTTTTCTGCCTCTCTCTGAAAGAGCTCAGTAGATCAAAATGTTCTTCCTAAAAGTGTCTGCACCTGAGATAAAACAAGGGCTTATTGTTTATTTTAATTACTGAGGCATAAATCAGTTTACCTCAGAGGGACTTCTCTTTTCTTCCAGGAGGCTTCGCTGTCCCAGGAATTATATCCATGTACAGCTCTTTTTTACATTCATCTTAAAAGCTATTGCCATTTTCATTAAGGACGCTGTCCTTTTCCAGGAGGAAGGCATTGATCACTGCAGCTTCTCTACAGTAAGCACATGAAAGGCAGGATATTGTGGTATTTGATTTTTTACCTGCCATTTATTTATGGTTTCATTTTTCATGCCTCTTTTTTACTATTTATTGTTTTGGGGTTTTTTTCTCTAACCTGGTAATGAAAATTATATAATTCTTTTATTCGGTATATTTTACCTCCATAAATGTGTACATTGTGCCCTCCTATGTTCTTAAAGCATCAATTTGTGATGTTGCAGCACTCGAAATGAAATTTGGACTTTCACATAGCACAAAGCAGTTTCATTACACAATTATGTTTCAATAATCTGAAGCCTAAAACTGAAGATCTCTGAGTACATCAAAGAACAACTTTTAAAGCTTATTCTTCTGGAAATGTTGGATTTCCTGTTCTGGTTGGAAGCTCTGATCTGTAAACCACAAAGCACTCAAGGTACCAGGCAGTGAAGTTAGCGTTCATCCAGCCCCAGATCTTGGCAAGGTGGCAATGGTTTTCAAGCAGAGGTTCATGGGATGGCTCTGCATTGCTCACAGCCACACAGAATTTTAGAGCTGAGCATAAGGAGAAAAATGGGTCCTTGAACCTTCATTCAAGGAGTATTTGACACTGAAGGTACACTCAAGGCAGTGCATTTGAGAGAGAACTCACGTGCTTGGGAGCCCAAGTTACATTTCTAACACAGAGATATAAAAAGCAAAATGCAGGGGAGATTCCAAGGTGCTAGGATGGCTAAAGCCTTACTACCTAGAAATCCATTTTATTTTTTAAGCTCTTATCGGGATTTTAAGAGAGATGGGACCACTGAGAGACGTTTTAAAGCATGATTTATTGCTCTTCTACAGTCTCATAGAAGGGTGAGAACCTTGTCAGTGGTCACAAGATCTCTAGTTAAAAAGCCTTTTGAAAATTTTTAGCCAATCAACTACTGCTACAAAGTTTGTTACTGTTTTCACATCAATAGCTGATTATTTTGTTCTACACGTTTTAGGCAATGTGGACTTTCTTAACCAATCATATAACTACACAAAAACCTAAAGTACTACACCCTAAAACTTCTTACTACCTTTGTAACTATGTCTATATCTTAAACTTTAAAACTTTCCACTACCTAGCTTGACATGTTTCTGCTTAAACTACTATTCCACACTCTTGCTTCTGGTTTCTAAATCTGGAAGCCTCTTCCAAGATCTTAAATCAAACCCTGCATTCATTTCTACGTCTGGGCCTGTAGGCACAAGGTTTTGAGAATTTTCTGTGCCTTGATTTCCCACAGCTCTGATTTTAAACATGACTTAATAGTGAAATCTTGTTCTTGGTAGAACTCAGCCAATATGTACTCCATGGTCAGATCAAAGAGATGTATCTCCAACCATGACTTTCCTGTTCCCCAGACTGAATGCAAGATCTCTGTGGTTTTCTGTCACTACTTCATGATGACCAATTTCATGTGGCTGCTGGTGGAGGCTCTCTACCTAAACTGCCTGCTGCTCTCCTCCCTTTCTCATGGAAGAAGATATTTTTGGTGGCTGGTTCTCTTTGGCTGGGGTAGGTATGGATTTTACAGGAAATTAGTAAAAGGCAAGGTGTTAAACTGAGGCTGTTCAGCCTGGAAAAGATAAGGCTTCACAGAGACCAGAGAGCAACTTCCAAGGGGTACAGGAAAGCTGGAGAGGGACTTTTCCCAGGGAATGGAGTGATGGGACGTGGAATGGTACTGTGAGGGCAGTGAGACCCTGGCACAGGTTGCCCAGGGAGTTTTTGGACTCCCCATGCCTGGAAGTGTTCAAAGCCAGGTTGGATGGGGACCTGAGAAACCTTGGACAGTGGAAAGTGTCCCTGTGGGTTGGAAGCAGGTGATTTTTAAGGTGCCTTCTTCCCCAGGCCTTCTACGACTCTCTGGCTCCATAATTCTATGGTTCTGTGATTCTATGATTCTATGGATCTATGATTCTATGATTCTATGATTCCATGATCCCATGATCCCATGATTCCATGATCCATTCCCATCAAAAATACTGGATGTGGAACCTAACTGATCTAACTAAAATACCTAACCTAGGCATTGCTTCCATTTTATTTTTGTGTGAATACTAGTGAGAAGCAACCAAGTCTTTTATGGCAAAAAAGCCCCTGTGAAAGGGGTGGGAAATCAAGTGTATTTGAGAATGCACAAGGAGACATCCAGTCTTAACCTTCTTCACCCCACAAGGAAGGTATCACAAACACTAGAGTTCATGTGCCTTGCTCCTGTTTGTGCAGAATAGTTACACAGCTTGGGAAAGGGAATTGTTTTTTCATAAGCAGGAACTCTTTTATTCCTGATATTTTTCTGGCCCATCTTTTGCACTGACCTGTTTCAGGAATAAAGCAGCTCTGTCCATGAAATAAGAGGATAGGCAGTAAAACAGCATCTCCCCTCTGATTTAGTAGTTGTCTGGAATAAATGGAACTGTTCAGACTTAGAACTCTGAAACCAAGTGAGTGTCCATGGAGAGCTGCTGTGGGAAGGAAAAAGCAGAGAACTCCTCCATGGCAGGTGAACGCACTTGGCCAGAGGAATTTTTTGTTGGTTCAGGGAGGGAAATCCACGCCTGTTGTCACCAAAGGTTAAGGTAGGCCTGACAACTCAGCAAACAAAATTACTTTTGTGTTTTAGGGACTGTGTTTAAAACAATTCCTGTTACAGGAACTGGCCCCAAAAGATAATTACAGCTCTCAAAAATGGGTGATCTGTATTATTGAAGCAGAGTTTCAGTGGACAAGGCTTGGATTAATTATACGTTATTTTAAAATGTCTGACAGGTTTTCCAACACTTTTCACCCTCATATGGATATTGACAAAATTCTACTTTGAAGACACAGCGTAAGTCACTGTTTCCCACAATATTCCATATTCTTGGGCAATATTTTTAATTGATTGCAGTGATTACATGCATGTCTTTTTCTGAACTTACTGTCATGTTCACAGATGCTGGGATATTAATCAAGGCTCTCCTTATTGGTGGCTCATCAAAGGACCAATTATAATTTCTGTGGGGGTAGGTACTCCTGAGTTTGCTGATATTATTTAGAAATAAAAAAGGCTTTTGTATTAAAATTAGGTTGCTGTTTGCTGAGGTGCAGGAAGAGGAATCGTGAATTTTTATTGTTAACTGCCTGTGTCCAATGCAAACTAAACAGTTTGTCTTTCAAACAAATTAAAACTTTCCCAGGATTGTCAGTTTAGTTGAAATTAATAGCGAGTGGACTAAACCCTCCTTATAATATTTGAAAACAAAATTTTAGCACAAGAGCCCAGACGCAGCCATAAATTTTTAATACCAAACTTTCAAGGGCAATAGATTTCTGTTCAGAGCTGAGAACTGATAACAGCTCTCGAGCCTGGCATTTATTGAATAAAATGATGGGCTTTAAATGATGATCATGGATGATTACTGCCACAAGTCATTAAACCCAAGCAGTGTTTGAGAAAGCAGTTAATGCATGACCTTAAGGCCAGCTATAAAAACCTTAATTTAATTGGAGGAGAGATACATGCAAATGAGGGATATGGAATCACAGAATGCTTTGTGTTGGAATGGACCTTAAAGCTACACACAAACCACGTGAGTGAAGAATCTCAAGTTGAATTCTGGTCAGAGCTCTCTGTGTTTCAATAAAATATTTCATGTCCTACCTCTGTTATTTCTTCTGCTGGAATGCACATAGAGCATCACTAATGGATAGAATGAGGATGGACTTTCTGGTAAAATAAGGACATTGCTAGGCAAAATTAAACTTTCAGCCTCAGCTGAAGAAGAGCTGGTGTGTACAGACACTCAAAAAAATGCATGGGGAGAATCCCTCTGATCGTGGAAAACTGAGCAGCCTCACAGACTGCATAAAGCTGTGCCAAATTACAAATGTAGAAGATTTGATTTGCAAGTTAGGATTGACCCTAACTGCTTTGGAGCTGAGCTAATTCTCCTCAGAGGCTCCTTCAGAGCCAACAAAGGGAAATATGCAAGTTTGGCAAGTCATTCACCTGATTTAAAACAAGTATCTACCCTGGGAGGAGGTGACCCACCCCCAACCCCACCTGAAGCTCTATTAACTCCCCTGGCTGGTTCTCCACTGGCTGCAAAGACAGAACAGGGTGATCAGCTCTGATGGAAATATCTGACTGTAGAGGTATTTAGGCAGGAAGATTCTACTAATAATGCCCAGAGAGATCAGCCAGAATTTATTGCAATATTTATCTCCAAGGAGAATCTGAATGATTTGAGCTACAAAAGGTAAAAGAGAATCACACAAGCTATTGACAAAAGTTTTACATCAGAAATTAACATTTTCTTTTTCTTCCCTCTCACCCCTCAAACGTTGTGAACAGGTAAATTTTGTCCTATTTATCAACATCATCAGAATTTTACTGAAAAAACTGGACCCTAGACAAATCAACTTCAATAATTCTTCTCAGTACAGGTAAGGTATGGAATGTTTTTTAAAAAATCAATTATTTTATTAATAAAAATATATATATTCTTTTCTAAACAGAGAAGTACTTACTCAGTGTCACAGACAGGCTCAGTTTAACTGGCATTAAATTTTAGAATTCCCAGCCTTATCCCATTCCAAAGGAAATTAGTCAGAGGGTGAGACTCAAGTCAACTAATATTGGCCAATGAGATGTATTCAGATTAGCTCAGATGTGTGCCTTCCATTTAAAATTAATGAGGAGACAGCAAAATTAATTGAATCAGCATTAAATCTCTTATTTAGGACAGGAAAAATCACCCTCCAAAGCTGCCTTTCTCTGTATGAGAACTGTAAAGGAAGCCAGCATATTTATTTCTCTTTTATATATCTTTTTATATATACTAGTTTCTTTTTCACTTCTATTCACTACTGTGGCACACTGAGTGCATATAGTTTTTACTCAGAAAAATAATATTGCCTTATTCCTTCTCATGCCCTGTGCTAGACGTCTCTCAAGGTCAACTCTGCTTCTAATTCCATTATTTGGAACCCATTACATTGTCTTCAACTTCCTCCCAGAATATTCCAGCCTGGGGGTTCGGCTTTACTTGGAGCTCTGCATTGGATCTTTTCAGGTAAAATTAGCCTGGATTCTTTGATTCTTTCTTACTAGTTTTTCTATTTTAGCCCCAAGTCCTCATGACAACAAGTATTGCACAAAAAAAATCCTCAGATCCTGAAACCAGTGTTTGCTCACAAAGTTCCTGGTTCTTTGCTGAGTTTAAATGCCTGAAGAGATGGCAAATCCTACCTGGCTCTAGGCTGGCCTCCAGATTTTGCAAAAACAAGGCCAAAAATTCAGATAAGTGTATAAATTGGACTGGGGGCCAAAGTCAAGCAAAAATATTCCTTACTACCAGTACTTGTCCACCTGCCTTCCCTGACTTCACTAACAAATTCAAGCTGATTTGGGCTGATTTAAATCATCCAGAGGCAATCAAAGTTGTAGGTCCATCCCCCTTGCTAATTCTTTGTCAAAGAATAAATTGATAATTTAACATAAACATCAAGCAGTGCCTGGGGCGTGTACCAGCCCCACACAGGCTGCTGTCCCAAGGAATGCCACATCCCTTCCCCTCCTGCAAATATTGGCTTGATGCCCCCCACTGCTCTGGGCTGGCACACAGGGCACGGGCAGCTTGAGGAGCTTGATGCCAACAAGAAAAATTCCTGCTCTGATGTCCCCTCCAGGTGGTTTTGCTCCTTGAGTGATGAGTTGGGGTCCTAGTTTAGAGCAAATTTGGGAGGAAACCTCCAAATGGGGTCCCTCTAGAAAGCAAATTCAAGTGGCCCCCTCCCCGAATTGTTTGGGAAAAAAAAAATCCTTAGAGAAAAGTGGAAAAATCTGTTTATTTAACAAGCAAAGTGCCCACCAGCACAAAAACAATGAACATATCAAACAACAAAAGGATTCAGCACTCTCACCCCTATGGCCCAGGTTCAATTCCCAGTTAGGGAACCACTCTGAACGATGTAGTGCTGGCACCCTGGAGGCTGAAAATTTCAGATTTTCTGTTCTAAAAAACACTGACCCTCAAGAAAGCACCAAACTTGACCTGAGGCCATGGAACAGGCTTCCAAAATTGAGTGACAGCACAGGGGTTGTGGATATGTAGTTGAAATAGCATTGTGTGACTTCACAGGGTGAAAAACTTAGCATTTGGGATTTTAGTATGTAATTATATATAGGGGGCAAGGACTTTGAGCATTGTCTGGGTCCTTCTTCTTCACCTTCTTCTTCCTTCTTCTTCTTGGTTTCAGGTGTTTTTTTCTAACTGGGTGAAAAGAGTCCGCATTGTGGGCCTTGGGTGGTCATTATTGGGTCAAAAGTATAAATAATAAAGGTGTCATCTTGGGTTTGGGTGATTAGCACTTAAATAACCTTGGAAAGAGTTAGAGACATCCCCATTTAACCTGCATTCTCTAACTTGCTAGTTAGAGCTCATGGCTCGTGAGTCTGTAAATAGGTAAGAAATAATAAACACTGAGTCCGAACATGAAATTGTGACTCCCGTGTATCAATCCCAACCTTGGCAGAAAAGTGTAGAACTCAATATCCAGCACAAACAGAATGGACAACTGGGGATACAAACCTCACAAAGTCAGGGGTGACCCAATTGGCAGGGCCCAATTTCCCTTTGCTCCCCTCCCGTTCCCTGTGCTGCACCTCAGCCCACAGGCAGCAGCTGTGGGAATGCCACCAAACCTCCCCAGGGAACAGATCTCTTCCTGCTTGGTTCCATGGAATTGCTGGGCAGGAAGCATCACCAACAATCCATAAGTTTTGTTTATTCCTCTTGAGGGTTGAATCTAGTCCTGCCCAACAAACCCTGTCCATTAACCCTGACCTTCTGTACAGGGAGGGGACCTTCACTGAGTTAATGAATAGTTAGTGAATAATTTAATAGAATAAAACGTTCAGGTGTTGAGCCAGGATCTGGTTGTGTGGGTCCTATGACATCCTAGGATTGTCCTGGGTTTATCTCAGTTCAGAATCTTAGCAAATATATTTGATAGGCCAGAACTTGATTTCATCTGGTATTCTACAAAGACACAGAATTTGACAGGAAAGCTGTGTGAGCTCCATCCATGGATCTCCTTCTGCAATCTCTGTTTTACTTTCTTTAGAGTGCATAAAGAATGAGCTGTCAGTTTGTTGGGCTGGAGAACGGACCACACTTTCATAAACATCAATTGCATTTGTGAATTCATAGCGTGTGACTGATTTTGATGAAATGCCACTAACCAGGTGTTGATCTTTAAAGCTGTTCAGCTTTATTGTAGATCCATAAATTATCTTTCAATGTCTAGCAATCCTCCTACCTATAGTGATACTCACTAATTCACATAACAAAACAACAATATGAAGCCAGATAATGCAAATGACTTTTTCAAACTGTGTTAACTTCCAAAACCTTTTCTTCTGGTCTTTTTCAGGGGTTTATTGTGGCAGTTCTCTACTGTTTCCTGAACCAAGAGGTAAGGAAACTATATCAGATATATCTTCTACAATATTTCCCTCAGTGGCAAACATATAGTTAACAATCACTTTCATACAAACAGATAATCAAATCTTTCATTTTCTTATGACTGTTACATGGGTAGCAGTGCTGATGAATTTCATTTCAATTATCTTCATGGGAATGAAGCCATCTAGTGGAGAAATGAACTTTTACTACTTTGCTATTCTGTCAAGTATTTTTTATCCTTTCTGCACATTTTTGTCCTATAGCAGGGCTTGGAAAACCCCTGCTAAGTCCAGATGTGAAAATACAACTTGCTTCAGTGACGCAGAGAGATCTCCATTTATTAAAGGTCTATGTTTAAATTGGAAAGAATTTACATGCATACCTTTGCCCAATAGTGAAATATAATTTTTCAGTGTTTTTAATAATCTCATGAAGTATCTCAGTATTTTTTCATATTGGTAAATCTGGTTTTCTCTTTAGAATGTTTAAGTCAGAATTTTACTGTTGATAGGTGAGGAGTCTTTCCTTTTAGCTTAGTGTCCAGGTCCATTTATACAGTCTACACGTGATAACAATTCATCTTAAAGGAATTATACAGAAAACATGAAAGTTTATCCGCCATGTTTTAAAATATGTTGAAACTCTGGAGTTCTCCCTGGTTTTCTGACTCCAGAGTAGCTGAGGTTGCCCCTTTGGAATATGGCTGGGATTCAGCTTCAGACTAACACTTCTGGATTCTGTCTGCAGTTCCTGAACAGGAGAATCCTTTTCCGTGTATGCCCACCTTTCTCTCCCAAAAGGGCATCCCCTGGAGTGTCAAAGGTGTATTTAGGAGATGAATCCTCTCCCTCGTCACTCTAGACTCTAGGACTCCCTGGGCTGTATTGACCAAGTCTTCATTTTCCAGTTTAAAGTTTAAAGTCTGGGGCTGATTAAGCTTTCAAGCCATATTTAATCACCTAGATGTGCCGTGGGCCAAACTTTCTGAATTCTATCCGAAGCTTCTGAAATGTTAAATTAAGTCTTTTAAAATATATTAACAATCTTAGCCTTTTGATTGAGTTTATGACCATGAATTACTGGCTGCTCTAATGATGCTTGAGTTTAGATAAAAATCCTGTCATTAGCTTACTAATAACCATAATCCCTTCTAACCACAGACCACAGCGTCTCATCCAGCTCCACTTCCCAGACACACAGCACTTCAATACAGAAATTCCCTTCCTATTAAACATCTGGGGAGGCACATTCCTAACAGGAATCAGATGTGACAGGAGGCTTTAGTGGGTGGCCTGGACCCACCCCGTGCTCCTGTGCACATGCCAGTACACGACACACAATGACACAGCTGTCAACAACACACGGCCAATGTCTCCTGACTGCTGCTGGATTTCCCCTCATAATCTCAAATGGCAAAGCTGCATTATTTCCCAGCCACAAATTGGTGAATGCTGATTAAGAAACTTGCTGCAGATTATATTTTTCTAGAAGGAGATGGAATCAAGAAAACATCCCTTAGTAACTGAGGAAGAAGAGGCAATGTGGAGAAAATAGGTTTAATTTTGTAGGCTACGTCAGTGAGATCGACAGAAGAATAAGTATTCACAGGAATATTAAAAAAAAAAAAAGGAGAAGGTCTATTAAAAAAAAGCTGATATTTTAGTAATGCAGAAAATGGTTTGTAGTGCTAGAGATCTCAAGCTTAGTAGTGATAGAACTTCAGCAGAAGTTTTCATCAGTGCAGAAAGATGGCCAAGCCGAGTCAGGATTCTACTCCTCCCTATCAGCTGGAAAGGAAACTAACTGGGACAGAGATATCTAAAAACTTTGTTCTTTTCTAGCCCCTCTTTCTGTCCTGCTTCTTTCCCACTGGTCTGCTCCCCAGCAGTATTCAACCCCAAAATATCCTTTTCCTTTGTTCCTGAGGTGCAAACGGAAATTGGTCGGAGGTGGCACGGGAAGAGATACGGACTCGTGCCAGTGTGGAGGAGGACCAGGTGGACTGTGCCATCCAGCTCTGGGGTGAAAATGACCACGTCTGTGTGCTGAAAATTTCCTCAGGCTGTGGAGGGGAAAAAACCCAACCTAAGAAAGAAAAACCAAACAATAAACAAACAAAATTTTACCAAACATAACTATTGCAGTTTCTCCTGAGCAAATTGGCAGAGGATTCAGTTCTACAGTTTTGAACATGGGGCTTTTTTGCAAGACAAGCATTGCAAGGACAGATTAAACCCTGGCTGACCTTCTAAACACAAAATAACCCTCTCAGTGATAACTCTGCATCACAGCAAACATAAAAACCAGAACTATTCTGGTTCATTTCTACACTTTCTACTTTTCTAGAAAGTGCTTATGAATGGACACCATTAGCACCCTCCAGTGACACCACAGATAACCACCTCTGGAAAACAATTAAATTCTAACTCAGTGGGAGCTGGAGTCTATACAGCTTGTTCAAGCTTTGTTCCATGTTTTGATTCTGCAGACATGCAAATAAGAAACCAAAAGTCTTGCTAAACTCCAACATAATGACCAAAACCCATCCTTTAATATTGTCTTTTTACATTGCCTCTTTGAACCTTTTTGCTACTGAAGTTCACAATAAAACACACTCAGGTTCTGATGTTATTTCAGGAGTTACAGGTTAGAAAATTTCCAACAGCCAAGTAGCAGGGAAGGGAGGCTTTGGGTAAGGCCAAGGCACCATATGATAATCATCAAGGAAATTCTTTGCAAGGAAATGAAAAGAAAAAGCCAATTTTTGCACAGAAAGAGAATGAGACCCCCAGGAGATGGACCAGGAGACTGCTGGGAACACTGCTAAATATTTTCTTATGTGTGACTGTTTTTGCTCTCCAGTGTTGTAAAAGATTCAGAAGCTTAAAAATAAACTTGGATTCCCAGTGTTTGTACTTGAGCAGTCTTGTTTTGTTTTATTTTGGTTTTGGGATTTTTTTTCCACAATGGTGATCGTAACCTGTAGATTAAAAGGTTGATTAAACTTCCTGATGGGAACATCAGGGCTTGGAAAGGAGCGAAGAAAGCTAAGCTGTACCAGCCAGTGAGGATCAGTACATCAATACACTTTGCACTGCTCTTGTGAACATTTCAGTGAGCTGCCAAGTCTGATTAAAAACCAGAAATTTCCCTTTGCTGAAGCCAGGTAATTACAGCTAACCTGAAGAAATGGAATGTTGCTTCACCTGGTTTTTGTATAAAAGTTGACTTCCCAGGAGGCATTTTCCTCTTCCAATTAAAAAAAGTGGGTTTTTTCCTTTTTATTCTTCTACCTATGAAAATTACAGCAATGGCTGAATTCAGACCTGAGAGTGGGAGGTGTTTATTTCCATTTCTGAAGTGACTCCTTGGAACACATTTTACAACGTGGAGCCCAAGATTTTTTTTTTTACTGGTTTCCTTCCATTATCCAGAAGAATTCAAGGTGATCTGGGTGGAGAGTAAGGGACTAACAGACAGAAGCCCTTGTTGGATTATGCCTTTTTCTGACCCAGAGATGGGGCAGCTGAGAGGCATTTTTAAAACTTTTATCCCATTTTTAGTCTCTTGTGAAGGGTGAGACAATAAAGATGTTAAAATTAATGCCATCACAATCAGAAGCCAAACTATTTCCTAATGACAATGCATTATAAGCATTTCTTGGCCTATCAGCTTTTGCCACACAATGCTGTTAATGCCTTAAAGCCAATCATCTAAAATTACCCCTGGTGGGTCCTACAATGCACCTTTCATAGCTCTATCTTTATATTTATATGTTCCATATATTCACCTTTCATAGTTCTGTTTCTCCAAAGTATCCAGTCCTATTTGCAAGGCCATCCTTTGAAACTTGTTTCCAGTTCCGTTTCTCTCTCAGCAATGTCCGTCCTATTCCACGGCATTTCTAAGTCAGTGTCCTAGGTTACAATGTAAGATGTGCCCAAAGTCTGTATTCTATCCCCATCTCCATGAGCTGTTGGAACAGCTGGGGCAGTGTTTCCCTTCTCTCCTGTCCATGGCCCAGCAATGCCGTGCCCATGGCTCATGGGGAACTCCCTGCAGGAGCTGTCTCTGGTTAATGGGCCAGCAAGGAGCCACTGCAGGGCTCAGAGAATGAGATCAGCCCATTGGGAGATGCTCTGCCCAGGGGGAGGAGCCAAGCATTCCCACCTGGATATAATCCGGAGTTTGGGCACAGGGCGCCTTTACTCCCGCTGGATTTGCAGAGGACAAGAGCTACCAGACCTTTCTGCAGGATCACTGCTTCGACAAGACCATTTTATCTGGACTGCTACCACCACCCTAACTAACAGGGTGTCAGGTTGTATTCTGACTCTTTCAGTGGTCTTTTGTACTATTGTATTTATTTTACTTTATTTTATTTTATTTTATTTTATTTTACTTTATTTTATTTCTTTTCCTCCTATTAAATTATATTTCTGACTTGGAGTCTCTCACTAGTTTTGCTTTCAAACCAGCACAGTCAGCATTTCTTATCTCAAAGTTTGCATACAGGTGAATACTATGTGAGCCTTCTGTCAGGTTTTGAGAATTCTCTACAAATCCATTTCCCACATTCCCTCACATGGCTTTCAGTGTCCCACAGCATCCAGCTCAGGTGGAAAAGTGGCATAACCAGGAATCATGAGCTCTTTCCTGCAGAGGAATGTTTTTCAGCCTCCCAAAGATCATGGTCTCTCTCAGCTAAAATGGAGCCCAGGGTAATAACCCAGGAAAGACAGATACATTTTTGCCCATCTCTCCTCATAAGTGTTCAGAAAGAAAATTTCTTGCAGCTGCTGCATTGCTGCTGCTGTGAAAATCAGAAAATTTACTGTGGACACCATCATTCTCTAAAAGAATAAGACAAAAAGCACCAAACCCAAATAAAATTCCTTCTTCTACTGAACAGACCAACCATTGTGGGGTCCAGCTGATTTCTGAATGTGTGATGGCACTTTCTGGTCTCCCTGTCTCAAACAGTGTTTTAAAGTGTCAAATAAAGGCTCTTGTACCTCTTGACCATATCAAATGGATTTTTGGGGTTGTAATTAGGCCCTGAAATTCTGAAATGAGGTTTCCCCATTGACTCTGACCTTAAAAGGATGAGTTAGCAACAGATATGAAAGCACATGAACACAGGGACTTCTCAGGGTTCTTGTTCTCTGCTTTTAGAGAAGTTTGGATTAAGGGATTGACTCCAAATCCCTCTGTATCACAAATAGATGGTCTGCCCAACTAATTGTCTCTGTATCATCCATAACAGGCACAATTATTTGGCTGCATTCCAGTACCTGTGGCATCCATTGTCACGTGAATGGGGTTATTACACACTCAGTCTTTGTCCTTCTCCAGTCATCTCAGCTTTTTCTAGCACGAAAAAGAGCAGGAATCTTAAAAATACCATTTTGTCCCTTCCTGAAAAAACCCCCAGCTATTATCCAGGCAATATTTTCCTCAGGGAATGCTGAAACTGGGAACAGAAGTGGTTAAAATCACAAGATATGACTCAAACTATTTAATTAGAGTATTAATGTCAGTTATGACAGGCATGACATGGAGATATAGGATTGCATTACTTTTTCGCTAAATTCTATATTGAATATAAAATGTTGAGGAGGATTCAAAAACTTGAGCAATTCAGCTTTTCAGGCTGGGAATAGCATTGAATTTAGATTATTTTTACTGGTCTTAACATGAGTTTTGGATCATGTGCACGCTTATCATGTAAGATTAATTTTCTACACGTTCTTGTCTGTCACATGCAAGGTTTGATAACACAAGTATGAAAAGCGTAAGCAGCAGAAACTCCTTAACCTTTGAAGAATAAATTTGGCTAAGTGTGATTTACTTTCACTTGAAGTAGGGCCAGAGCATGGAAGGCTGCGTTGAAGAGAGAAAATTATTCCCAGGGTGTGCAAATTGCTACAGGGTTTACAATGCAATGAGTAAAGATAGGAATAAAAAAGCTGCTTCCAAGCCTGGGGACATGAGCTGATCTCACTGCAGGCTGCAGAAGTAAAAAAAAAAAAAAAAAAAAATCAGTTTTAGCCGTTAATATTCAAGTTTGTGCCAGCTTAGGTGGAAATTAAATCACTTGGTCTCCAACTTAGTGCCTAACCACAATTCCTTGTATGATATTGGTTAACTTTTCTGCTCCTATCCTCAAAAAACACCTGCCAGATACCTGAAAATAAGAAATACCTTCCAATTAGTTTTCTTTAATAGAAATATCCTTCTTTTTTTGTGGGAGCACTTGATTAGTTTCTTTTACATTCACATTCAGGTGGCATTTTCTGTTGGGCTTTTGCCCACTAGTTTTGTCATTATTTTTACATTTTCCCCCAGCCAGGCAATAACCTTTTTACACTGATTTTTTTTTCTGTCTACCTTAGTGCCTTAACACACCATAACTGTTAAGTTTAATGGCAAATTCTCTTCTACTAACAGTTTATATTTTATATGAACAAAATTAAACGGTGTATCCCATAATGACTATCAGAGAACACTCCTGGTTCTTCTGTCTTTATCTGACATCAAGGAGAGGTCACTATTATTGATTTTATATCATAAAATAATTTCAATTTTCAGTGAAGCAAGGACAGGTGCTCAATAATTTGTTTTATTTGAATGACACTGGTACAGCAAACCCTTGGTACCTCTTCCAAGGGATATCCCACAGTGATGACACTGACCTTAAGAGTAGGACACTAGAGAAAACATAAAAACATAAAAAATATTAAAAGTGGCCCAAAATGCCTTTTAGATTAGTTATTGTAATAAAAATTATCTTGGGAAAATGTTATCTGAACCAATTTGTGCCTGAAATCCTTCCATGTAGGATCCCAGATCTGCTGTGATGCCTGTAGGAGCCTGTAGGAAAAGGGAGATGTCACTGTGTCTGTAATGGGTTGGGAACACGCCTGGAACATCCTTTAATTATGATGGTGCTGTTCCCTGCTGCTCAGGGAGAGCTCTGGAAACTGAAATTGAGATCAGCTGTGATAGCAAGAGACGCAATCACATTTACACCATCACTGTCTGGCTTGAATTGGGCTCTGGTATTATCAAATTAAGATATTAATGTGGTGCTCTTCAGTCCTGCCATTATCCCTAAAGGACAAAGCTTTTAATGGGATCCTGCCCACTGCAAAATTCGTCAGAATGATGGGGAAGTTTTTTGATCAGTGGAAATTGTTTTATGGCACACTATGAAAATCCTATATCCAAAGAGCTTTTAAAAAAAAAAAGAATTTAAGGTTCTATGAATATTTCATGATTTTTGAGCTTGCAGAATGTAATGTTGTTTAGCTGCAAATAGAAATACATCGTGTTCATATTTCGTGACATAAATTAAATGACTGAAATGTTTATTTCTACTATATTTTGCTTCAAATGCCATCAATTTTAATAATATTAAAATTTTACAGTGTGACAAAAGAATGTAAAAATATTATTTGTAATTTTATGGAGCAAGAGGATTTTCCTGCCATTTTAGATGTGATTGAACAAAACCACTGTGTCAAAGTGGACAATAAATACCTTTCTTAAAGCGATAGGAACACATATAATATATTTTTAATTTTTTTAACACAAATGTCTGCAATGGATCTGTGTTTTTTATTTCTTCTATTACACTCAGTAAATTTTTCAGAACATTTAATCTATATTGTAGCTGGGCCTGTGCAGAGCTGGTCTATGGAAGGTGTCCCTGACCATAGCAGGGGGTTGGAATAAAATGATCTTTGAGGTCTCTTCCAACCCATTCCAGGATTCTGTGGTTCAGGACAAACTAAACCCACCTTTAAACTGGGAGTGGGATTTATCTCCAGCTGTTTTAGCTAAATCAAGTTTAGGAAAAGATGAGAGGGTGAGGTAGTGCCTCTCCTCCCCTTTCCCAAGCATAAGCTCTCTTTTCATAACTCGTATTTCCAACCAGAAAAAGCCCCATGTTCCAGTGGATTAGGTCAACAGGAAATTGTAAAAACACCTGGTTTTGGTAATAGAGTTCATTTTTGATGATTTGAAGGGATTTTAGAAAACTGGAGGAATACTCACACCTAATCCACAGAGTGCCTTAACGAGTTAAGGATTTTCTCCATTTCCTGACTGAACAGATAATGGCAGTGAGTAAAACAGAACTCTGAGTCCAAATCAGCTTGATGGGGAAACAACCACCAGATATTCTGTTTATTCTGTTTTAGCTGTGCTTGCTTAGCCAGTGGGACCTACGGAGAAAAGGTAAAATCCCATAAGGGAAAATGAAATCATTTTAAAGGAAAATGAACAGTGTCAGGGTGGAAGTGAGAGGGTTTTTTCTTGAAAAGTTCCCTTACACCCTTCCCAACACTGAAAGCATTGCCAGACAGGCAAAGTCTAAGTGGGTTCAAGACAAGGTTGGAAAAAAGAATGGAAAATTTGGAAAATGCCAGAATGACAAGTGGGAATCTGGGAAGTAGATCACATGGCTGCCCTGAGCCTCCCCCCTTCTCTGGGTGTAAGGTTTGAGCATCGTCACTGATGAACAGCAAGAACAAAATGCTGTCAGAAAGTTCCAAAGTGAACTTCCAGCTGAAACATCTGTCCCCTTAGCAAAAACGTGCAGCTGTGCTGCAAAGAGAACACAGTAAACCACAAACTGGGGTAGGGGAACTGAAATTTCATCTGATTACTCTGAAAACAGCCCAAACTTCTTTAGTTCAAATGAATACCCTTTTGTGGTTTTCCATGGAGGTGAGCGGAAGGACACAAACTGTTCCAGAAAAATGTCAAGGGGTCCTTTTACCTCCCGATCTTTCATATCCTGCCATTACAATGTGGTTCTGTCCCCAGTTTCACTGATTTCCAGTGAAATTATTTTTTATTACTTTTTTTCTCGGGTAAAACGCAATTTATCCTACAGATCACAAATTGGTTGTCTGTGATTTGTGCTAGCTATACATTTATTTTAGTCTAGCGACATCCCTTCTCCACTAGATGGCAGCCGGGACCTTCCCAGACCCCATTCCCCTGAAACAGGATTCTCCTATTGCCGGATTCTCTCGGCACACACCAGTTAAGATGTTCCACTCACAGGGTGAATTATCTCACCGCCTTTCCAGTGCCGCCCTCAGCATCCCGTACCAGAGAACTCCACCATCCATCCTAATCCAGGACATCACATCTTTCTTTCTCCTTGCTGCTTGTCCGTGTTGGACTCGATGATTTAGGTGTCTTTTCCCATCTAGACGATTTTATGATTGCAGAAGCACCTGGGAGTCCCTCTGGGAGGTTGTGCCACCTCTTTATGCTGGACATCGCTTGGTGGAGTGAGCCCAAGGAGCCCTTGAGGCCAGCCTGCCAAGCCTTGCACAGGTTGTGAGATTCCCAGGTGTGGATTCAGGCATGGCTGGAGCTCCTCCTCATCCCTGAATAAAATCCAGAGTCTCCTGGAGCACCCAGCTCATGTTTACTGGTTAATGCCACTTTTCCACCTGAGCTGGATGCTGTGGGACACTGAAAGCCACGTGAGGGTTTCTCTCTGGGAGCCTGGGAGCTGATTTCAGGGCACTGGTGTAGGAATGCACCCCACACCCGAGGAGGTGTTTCCATCTAGGGAAAGGTTTAAGACTCACCCCTTGCTGTTCTTATAAGGTAAAGGACCCAGAAACTTTGATGGTTTTTTTCCCAGTAATTGGCCAGGTGCCAAACAGAGATGCTGGTTGGACACCTGGACCTGTACCTCAAAACCTGTTGCCAATTTCATTGGGCAAGGTGCCAGAAAGCCCAGCTAAACCATCAAGTACTTAAAAGACTGCACAGAACTGCTCTGTGCTTTTTTTGGACTTATTTAGCCAGTGCAAGGTTTCTCTCTACACTGTATTTGACTTACATTTTTTTTTGTTTGATACTGTTTGCTATTTTTGTCATTATTAAAACCTTTTCTTTTACAAAGCACATCCAGAGAAGTTATCTCACTGTTATTAAACCACTCTGGGAGGCTGCAGGCCAGCCCTCAGACTTGATACATCTTCAGGAGGCTCATCACACTCTGGCCACGTGTAGGACTGTGTCACAAGGTGACTGAGAGCCCAGTGGCACTTCACTTCTCCAGCCACACTGGAGCCCACCCTCGGGGACACGATGACTTTCCATGGCAGCAGATAGACAAATCCAGGCATGGTGGGGATGAATTGCACTCCCTGTGGGAATGCCTTGCATTGCTGGTGGCGTGCCTGAGAGGGGATGGTCTGTGGGGCCATCCCCCTCACTCTGGAGAAGCAACAGATGGCAAAGTTGCCAAAGCAAAGGCTGAATCATTTGGGTGGATTAATCAATGCCTCAGAGCTGGTGTTTGAGTTGAAACAGCTCCTGCCAGCAGCAGGGCTCTCAGGCTACATCCCAACACACAGCAAATGTGGATTTGGAGCAAAAGCCTGGAGCTCAGTGCAGGCAGCAGGGTTGATTGTGGTTATACAGAGCTCAATTCAAGCTTTAAATCCACCTGAGATGCCAAGAAAAAAATGAATTAACAGCTGGCCTGGGCTTAGTGCCACAGGTGCTTGGCTGCTCAGCTGTAGGAAATTCATTCACGGTGTCCCCTTGGTCACTTGGTCGTGACAGTGGTGAACACATTTATGATGCCAGCTCCAAAAATCACAGAGTGCCACCATAGTATTGTGACAAAACCTCAGCAGTTCCCTGTTATTTTGTTTCCTTAGGGATTTTGTGTTATTTAAACACATTTCCATGGATTTTTGAGAGGAAAATGTGTAGGTTTATAATGACCTCTGTCAGGATCCAGTTTGGTAAAAGCTAGACCTGAAGTGAAGATGGATTCTGGTTTTGGTAGGGTTTGGATATCTCTAGGTTTTATTGAAGAAAAAAAAGTGGATTTTTTTTTTTTTGTGGGAAGGGAGAGGAGAGGAGAGGAGAGGAGAGGAGAGGAGAGAGGAGAGGAGAGGAGAGAGAGGAGAGGAGAGGAGAGGAGAGGAGAGGAGAGGAGAGGAGAGGAGAGGAGAGGAGAGGAGAGGAGAGGAGAGGAGAGGAGAGGAGAGGAGAGGAGAGGAGAGGAGAGGAATTTTATGGCTAGATGAATGTTAATGGAAATATTTTCCACATACCACCGTCACAAACTCCAGAGCTCTTATATTTTGTACAGGAGATTAAAAAATAGCATTCCAGGTCTGACTGAAAATAGCTTTTGCAATTTCCTCCTGGTAAAAAAAGGGCTGCAACAATGCAGGTATTGGAAAAAGTAGCTTACTATTAGTCTCATACCCAGGGCTAGATGGAACATTTTGGAATTATTGACATTTTATTGAAAATGAACATTTTATTTTCAGTGATTTTAGAGTCCCTGTAATGGTTCAGAAGGGTCGTTGCATCTTTAGGCAACAGTCCACACCAGCTGTGGGAACCAGATTGACCCACTCCCATGTTCAGTGCTGAACACATGCTTAATTCTATATTATTCCAAAGCACTTGTTTGATTTAATTTTTGTTAATGTTAAACTTGCACTAGTATTTTTAATCACGAAATGCACAAAGCATTAAAAATCAAAATACATTACTCATCTACTGCAGAAAAATATCCTGGAGTTCCATTTTGTTGGCCACGTTTTATTATTTTTCCTGCTGAAGAGATGTCTGGCAGAGGGACTGTGTCTCATGGTTTCTTTAATAGGAGAATAAAAACTTTTACCCTTTTTACCAGCTAGGAAGGTGCAAAGAGGTGGGATTCATCTGACAATAGTTAGTAGTCTAAGAGGTAGGTGCCTAAATTCAGTCCAGGCAACCCAGACTATAACACAGAAGAGAACATTTTGAGGGATGATTGATCTGATTGAGAGCTGATCCATTTTAGACTTTCAGTACAAAAATGAGAAGAATGGCACAGCAGACTCTCCTTGCTGGGTCTCCTAGACTTTCAAAGGTATCCCACCTGGATCAGCTGCAGATTTTTTGGCTGATGGTCCCTCCCACCACACTCTGCTCCACATGGCAGAGAACAGTGGCTGACACTGCACCAGGGCTTCTAGTGACAGGTCCAAAAAAAAATAGCTTCAAACTGACAGGGGGGAGGGTTAGATGGAATATTAGGAAGAAATTCTTTGTTGTGCGGGTGGTGAGGTAATGGGACAGAATTCCCAGAGAAGCTGTGGCTGCCCCTGGATCCCTGGAGGTGTCCAAGGCCAGGTTGGACAAGGCTTGGAACAATCTGGGATAGTGAAAGGTGTCACTGCCCATGGCAAGGAGTGGAGTGAGATGATCTTGGAGATCCCTTCCTGTAGGAGAAGGGAATCCAGGTGACCTTGCCCCTGATAAGTAACAGCTGTGCTAATTACCCAATACAGACAGCCTCACCCCTGATGAGTTACAGCTATAGCCAATAAGGATGAATGAGAAAAAGGAGGGGGTGAGCTGGTGAGGGGAGGATGAGCATGAAGGAGAGACTCATGCAGCAGGATCCTGGGGCGAGAGAATCGCTGCTGTGAGGTCAGTCTGGGTCTGCAGCTGTAGCCTGTTGTTGGAACCTGCAGTCACAGTCTAGCCAGGTAAAAGCTGCAGTCAGAGGCTGCACACTAATCCCTGCAGTCACAGTCTGGCTGGGTAAAAGCCTGCAGTCATAGCCTGCACACTAACCCCTGCAGTCACAGTCTAGCTGGGTGAAAGCCTGCAGTCAGAGGCTGCACACCAATCCCTGCAGTCAGAGCCTGCAAGGGAAACCTACAGCAGGAGCTTGCTGCAGTCAGAATCAGTGAATAGTTGGAGTTAAGATGCCTAAGCTATGAAGAGGAATAAACCAGGACCTTTTTTATGCTGTGTTTAACAAGAAGTCTGTGCCTCAGCTCATTTTTGATAAGAGGGCTGCTGCAACACCTTCCTACCCAAACCATTCTACAATTCTCTGGAAGTTACAGTTTTCAAGACCACACCGGAGTCCCCTCAAAGCTGATTCCCAGCAGCTGTGACCAGCTTCACCAGTCAGCTCTTCTGTTTGGCACGCACAGGGCGCCTTCTGCATCCACGAGCTCTGCACTAGGATGTGTCACATCCCACAAGATGCCTTAGGGCTCACATCCAGGACACTCCCAGAGCCCTGCACAGCCATGCAGACACTGGGCTCATTCCAATCTCTCTGCTCAAGAGCCATTTCTTGGGGCAGCCAATTTTGTCACAGACCAGAAAGTGGTAGCCCAGCTCTCCCTGTTTTCTGCACTGGGTGTTGGAGAAGTTCTTCTGACCATGTTAAAAATGAAGTTGTGCCCCAGTCTTGAGTCCCAGTGCAGTTGCAGGCTTATTCTGAGATTAAATACACCCAATGTTTTTTCAAATCCTGATTTGTCTCACCTAACTACACAGACAACCCTGAAGATTTTTTTCAGTACTAAATTAAGCATGTACTTGTTTTATTGGCACATGGCATTTGCTTTTTCATGACATAAACACGGACACAGGACAAAATATGCTGAAGTGACCAGGTGCAAATGCTGCCTGTCCTCCTCCCTCCTTTTACTGCATCTGTTTTCTGAGCGCTCTTTCAGAACCTCAGTAACAAAAGGAAAGTAGCTTTTAACTACTGGTTATATTTTCATCTCCGTCTGTCTCTGCTTTAAAAGCTTTGGAGAAAAAATAGAGTGGCTTTTAATAAAGTAGCAGCTATTGAAACACCAGTAATTTTCTTTCCTCCCAGAGACTCGGTGGAGGACATTTAATTGGATTAATTCACTGTTCACATTTAAAATGTTTGGTTCTTTTTGTTTCTCTCTCTTCCCCCCCCCCCCCATTTTTTCTGCCTTTCCCCTCTCCTCTCTTTTCTGATGCTTGCATTTTTCAGCTATTTCACAACAATTCAGATGCTTTTAGAAGGAAGTTGTTACCTCTGTACCCAGCAAGAGAACTGCCAGAACATTGGTACCTCAGCTTCTGATGTCTGATGGACAGGAATATTTGGTGACTCATGTAATGGCAGACTGAGACAACAGGAAGTTAAATTCCTCTATTTTTTTCTGCTTTTTGCTTCACAGGGAACTGCTCAGCTTTTGGTCATGTACTACTCCTCTACGAATACCCCACTTGTCTTTCTTTATAGCAACATAGTTGAGCAATGAAATATAAAATAACGAAAGAAAAATGAAGTGTTCCTATTACAGTTCAATGTGTGTGTCAAAAATCCTTCCTTAATGAAAACAAGGTGTTTTTCACAGATTGTTGATTTTGAGGGAATGTTATCAAGTCCATGCTGAAATATTTGATCTATCTAAAAACCTAAAATTCAGATGCAGAAGTCAGACCTGAACAATTCAATGCAATTTAATACCATAAGTAATTATGAACATCTTACTTTTGCATTTCCCTTAGGGCTCCTCTGAGCAGTTGGAACAAATATTTGCATAATATTGGTTTTGCTTATGACACAAAACCAGGCTGGATGAGGTTTGGAACAACGTGGGATTGTGGAAGGTGTCCCTGCCCATGGCAGGGGCTGGAACCAGATAACCTTGAAGATCCCTTCCAACCCAAACCATTCCCTGATTCTATGATTCTCTAATTCCACATTGTTTTTCCCCTGCATGTCTGTTTACCTGAGCACTTATAAAATATCTCCAGGAACTGTAACCACCTAAATACCTTCAATAAAGAGATTATAACCAGTCTGTGCCAGCGTGTGCCATCAGCAAGAGTAGATACAAGCAACGATGGAACATATGCTGATAAAAGAGCCTCATAAAAAAAAATGAGGCTTTTGAGATTTTGAGTGCTGAGGCTTTTTTTTTTTTTTTAATGAGAGAAGGCTTTTAGCAGCAAAATTGGGCAAACAGCAAGCAGCTGGTTTCCCACTGGGCAAACAGGGGAATCATCAGCAGGGCAGTCCAAGGCCTCCGTGGCTGCTTTGTGCTCACCTGGAAAGCCAGAGAATTACAGAGGTTGACACGTGCTGGGGGGAAAACCAGTGTGAGAGCTCATTGCTTGGGGTGTGTGCAACAGGGGAGCCTGGATAAATAACCCAGCAGGTCAGGGAGGCACGAACTGCTCTGCTGTGGATGTTCAGCTGCAGAGCAGGGATCAGCCCTGCAGCAGTGGGGCCAGGGGGATGCTGGCAGGGGAGCCACAGGCTCGGCTCAGCCCAGGGCAGGTTGTTAGTGCTGGTGAGCAGCTCTCTTCTGCAAGGGGTGATTAAAAATCTGCCTGAGGTAGGAGTCATCAAAACCTCCAGGAAAAAAGTCCCAGCCTGGCCAAAGCTGCCTTCCTTTTTTCAGTGCAGGAGCATCAGGAATTCAGCTCTGAAGTTCAGGATGGATCTCAGAGCTGAGGTATGAAATATAAATGAGATCAAGCCTAAGAAGCAGAGAGCAGCTCAAGCTCTTCCTGGTAAAAGTCAGCCAGGGGAGGCAGCTCTGAAACACAGGGTATTCTTCCTTTTGCAGGGGTGTGAAATTTAAAAATGTCTATCTCAGACCTTCTGACTCATGTGTTCCCTGTTCTGATTCTCTTGACAATATTTCAGCAAAACTAAACTACAGTGGCTAAACTGTGGTAATAAAGTTTAAACCTAATAATTACTAATAAAGTTTAAACCTAATAATTACTAAAAATCTGTCTTGGATCCTAAATACTGCCCCACATTGTTGGATTTTCTCTGATCCAGATCTAGGTGTGTGTCAGAGGCTCCCTAGGGAGTCAGCAGGATATACAGGCACCTCTAGGGGCTGGTTATTTTTTCCTAAGCAAAATGTGTAAGAATGAGATGAAACACACTGCAGATGTGTTATCACTCAGCAGTGGCTTTTAAATTGTTCTCTGTTTAATTTAGAAGTTTAATTTTTAGGCATCTGACTTAAAAAGTGTCTAAATTGCAGCATTTGAATCCCATTTCAAGAATCACAGCTGAATCCTATCTCTACTGCATGCGTGTGTAAGTGATTTTTTGCAACTGAATTGCAGCTGAAAGAGGGATGAATCTTTTCTATTGAATAATTTAGGAGGGGAAAAAAAACCCCTCTAAGACCATTGAGTCCAACCATTAACCCAGAACTGTCAAGCCCACCACTAAACCACATCCCCACGTGCCACATCTGTGTCTTTTACACACCTCCAGGGCTGGGGACTCCACCACTTCCCTGTCCAGCCTGTTCCACTGCTTGCCAACCCTTTCTGTGGAGAGGTTTTCCCTAATATCCATTCTAAATCTCCCTTGGTGGAGCTGGAGGCCAAGTCCTCAAGTTCCTCAGGACTTTGGAGAAGAAACTGTCCCGCTCTGGATACAGCCTGCTCTCAGGCAGTTGTACAGAGCACTAAAGCCTGGCCTCATCCTTCTTTTGTCCAGGCTAAACACCCTCAGCTCTATCACTTGGTCCTCATAAGATTTGTGCTCCAGACCCTTCCCCCTTTCAGTATCCCACTGCTTTCTAAAGAAACAAGACATGCAGGGTACCAGGAATGGGAAGGAAAATTAAGGAAGAAGCAGAATGAAGAACAGAGGTGCTCTGTGAGACATTGCAGGCACAGAGGCTGAAAAAGAGATGGCAAATGGAGCTGCCCACCGGAGAAAACCAGAAGAGGCAGACATACACACTAGACAGAAAATCAGGGCAGTTTCTCTGCAGCAGGTGAAACAAAGTGAACTTGCTGAGAAGCATCAAATCCTGTTCCATTGCCCCTCTTGTTTGCTGTGCTGCTTACTTCAGGCTCCTCTGCAGGAGGTTCAGGGAACAGCCCTGGACATGTTCAACAGGTGAAATGTTTGATTTAGTCCCCCCACAAGTCAGATGTTTGGGGCTGTGAAAAGGAGAAGCCTGTTGCTGCATGCTCTGAATTTTTCCAGAGATCAAAGATCAAGCAGATCTGCAACATGGTCCTTAGAACTGATCTTTCCAATCTGCTTTTTTCTACAGCTCTGCTTGGTCAGTCAGTGTTCATTAAATAAAGTTTTACATGAACAAAAAGCAATCAAACAAAGGAAACCTTATAATCTGCTTTATGAATTCCTCAGGATTTCAGCTGTCTGGTTTCTGTTATTCTCTAAAGTCGCCTTTAAACAAGATTTTCCATATAATCTTTCCCTGTATATTTCATATATGAGCTGTAGCAATTTTCACACGAAGTGAAATTTTGGGTTTGCACACAAGGTTTTGGTGGTGAGGTGTAGTAATGCACCCCCCACTCGAGCAAGTGTTTTCCATATAGGGAAAGGTTTGGGACACACCCCTTGTACTTCTTATAAGGTAAAGAACCCAGAAAGTTCTTTGCTGTCTTGACAGTAATTGGCTCAGTGCTGAGAGAAGAACCTGTTGGACCTTGTCACTGTTTGTCAAAGCCTGTACCTTTTTCTGTTGGCAGTTTGCCAATGGATCCATCCTCGACCATTAAATACTTAAGGAAGAGCACAAAGGAACTAAAGAGCTTTTTAGAGTGTCTTAGCAAGGTGTCAGAGGCTTCTCAAACACCTGCGCTCGGATTTTCTTTTATTTCTGTAAAGTTTATTATTTTTCATTTATTAAATCTTTTGCTTTTACAAAACACACCTGAAGAGAAGGCTTGCTAATTATTTTAAGCCATTCCTCTGCAAGGACTGGACCCTCAGAGGTATAGGAAAGATTCCTATATAGTGAGGGCTACAGAGGTGGCTTCTGTGAGAAGCTGTGAAGTTTCCTCCATGTTCAATGCAGCCAAATGGCTCCAAGAGGGACCTGCCACTGTCCAAGGCCAAGCTCACCAGTGACAGTGGGAGTGACTCTGGCATCATAGACTTAAAAAGTGGGGAAAAACCACCTGCAACTTCATCCAGAGAAAGGAGGGAGGGTACGTGAGAGGAACAACTCTGCAGACCCCAAGGGCAGTGCAGAAGGAGAGGCCAGGGAGAATGGGGCCCACAAAAACTGACCTCAACACTCACCCCGTGACACTGTTTTTACCATGGAAACAGAGTTTTGTTGCTACAGTTGAGAAAAAGTTTTTATTCTTAAAAACTTTTTAAAAATTATTTTTATTTTATTTTTAATGCCCATCTGGAAGTTAGAAGCCACAGGCAAGGCTTGGTTCTAGTCTCTCTCTCTGTGGTGTCTCCTCAAAAGAGTGGAAATGAAACCACGGAGAGTTCAAGCATTTCAGAGTCTCAGGAAAAACAAAGCCTGAAAGAACTGGAACAGCAAAAGTTGAAGAAGCAGCATCCTCTTTTATGAAATATTTCTTCTGAAGTTAAAACACAGCTCTGGAAAGGAAACCAAACATAATTCTAAGGACTGGTGGCAGTGCTCAGATGATGAAGGAAATCTGTTTAGTTAGGTATGCAAATTTTTGGGGAATTAATCAAAATTCACGGCCCCATAGAACATCTCTGTAGATGCTTTAGTCTTCTTAGCTGCTAAAAGGCCTGAAAGTAGAAGAGAGTCTTTGTGCATATTTATTGCTTAGGTGGAGGGAAAGGTTTTTCAAAGGTGTACAACAGATGATGCATAAATCTGAATGCATGGCAATTAAACCTACATGGCTAATTGCTGGAGCAAGCTTTAAATCCCCAATTTAGACATCACTGTAACTTTGAGACATTGTCTCAGGGGAGGCTGTGGGAAATGGTGGCAGGAATATGTTCAGGAAGCCTTCAGAGACATAAAAGGAGTCTCAATGAGTGATGGAAATAAATTAGTGCAGACAAAACAAGTAAACAGGTTAAGTTCTCTTGCCTTCTATTAGCTAACCTGAAGTTAGGGATCAGATCTCAGCTGGTTGTGCAGAACATCACTGTTGTCATTAAAATGAAATCCAGTGAGGTGGAATCCACCTCTACTTCATCCAACCTTTTTTGGCCACATCTTAAGGGAAGTTCAACTGACATTTGAAAGAGTCTCTGAGTCTCCCCTGACCACCTACAAATTTGGCTTCAAAAATTGACTAGAATAGAGTAGAACAGAACAGAACAGAACAGAATAGAATAGAATAGAATAGAATAGAATAGAATAGAATAGAATAGAATAGAATAGAATTTCTCCACTGGAAGTGACCTACAATGATGACCTAGCCCAATCATCTGACAAATTCACTTCAAAAGACACTTTTGTTTTAGATGAAATGAATCCAGTTTCATCTGTCTGCCCCAACCAATAGGTTTTTCAGAAGATGATTGCCCATCCACACCAGCAATTTGTAGGGCACAACAGTGGCACATACAGAGAACTCGATTCCTTCTGGGTACCAGAGAATGTGAATGCAGAGATGAAGAATTGACTCCAAATTTATTGCTTTCACCTTTAGATGACTGACATTTTCCTTCTGAGCTTTCACAGATTTTAAGTTTCTATTTCTCTCAATAAAGAAACCCTCTGTATCTGGAGTGAGAGTGCTTTAGAAGCCAGGAAATTCTGCAAAGGACAACCAGAGGAAGATACATCCATAATTTATCTTCCCCTGGGTGAGGGTATGAACCAGATTAATTACTTTTCATGAGCAGCTGCTGGCAGATTGACCCCAGCTATTATTATAACCATTAAGTCTCGAGGAGGAAGATAATCAATCAGTCAGTCTCTTACACTTGTAATCTTGGCATCAGAAACAATCAGGGAGCAGCAGATCTATTCATCTGCTGGCTTGTCTGACTGTTTTCCTCCGTGTTCATCTCTTCCAGGCAGCAATATCTGTCCATCATCTGACAGTCACTGCTCTGCAGGACACGCTGTCAGCTGGTAGCACACACAGAGCTGCTCAAACCACTTGAACATCAGCAGTTTTCTTTCCCTGGTGGAACAGCCTGGAATTATTTCCTCCCTGTAGAGGGAAAGTTGGATGAAAATGAAAGCAATTCAGAAGAGCTGAGTCAGGGACAGCTGAACCAAGGAAGCACAACAGAAACCCAGCATGGGAGAGATGTTCTCTCTATCTCCATCCCCAGAAGATTTTAAATATATTAAAGATGGGTGCTTGATTTTTATTGTGGTCAGGACTTAACTGCAGATGCAGCCACTAAAAATACCATGGCAAACAGCTGTGGCTGTTAATATATTGCATAAATCATCTCTCCACACATTAATCAAGTGGATGGAGTTCTGCTCAGAAGGGACCCTTCCTGCCACCTTTCTTCTGCCACTCCAGAATGTCTGTTGTGGAAAACACAGGAGAGAAAAGCTCAGTGACTGTTCCCAGCCTGGAATGCCAGCAAAGCTCTTCCCCCTGCCATTAATTCATGAGAGAAAGGAGCCATTTCCATGCCTGTTTATCCACAGCACATGCTGCTCCAGGAAATCAAGCATTTCCCTGTCAAGCATCTTCCAAGTAGCCTAAAAGGTGCCAATTTATTTGCTCTGTGCTGTTAAATGATTGAAGAGGCTAACGGAGGAATAATAACACGACTTGGGGAGATCATATAAACATGAAATTTGAAGCTGTAACGAGGCTCTGAAATTATCATCGTGCATTTTGAGTCATGTACCACTAACAAGGAGCTCAGCTGGCTGGGTGCAAGCTCTCTGTGCAGCCCGTGTCCTGATTTCCCTCAATTTCCTCCCAATGAAAGCCGTGTCCTGACAGACACGCTCTCTACTTTTTCCTTGCAGCCAAGCACAAAACCAAAAGATCATTGGAAAGCAGCTGGGAACCTCTCCTCCAGAGGTTGCCAATATTCCTTCTCCAAGGGAGGCCCTGCTTGCCTAAAGAATTATTTTATATGTTTGTATAGTCTGTCCCTGCTGAAATCCAAAAGCAGAAAAGCCGAATAAAAATGATTTGTGTTATGCTCTTCTTTGTTAATTGACCACATAAATGACAGAAAATAAAGCTGACAAACCCCCAAACATTCACATTTTTATTTTTTTCTTTTTCTTCTCGGTTTTGCTACCAAATGCAAACCACAAGGTCTTATGCTTCCCCAAGCTTTAGAGAAGGATTCAGGTTGATATCTTAATTGATCACAATTAATTTTATCATGAGAGCTCTCAATTTAAGGCACTTAAATAAGCAACATGTTTAAAGTGTTTTTGCCTGAGGTCCTACTTATAAAACATGAAATTCACCTCACCTAATTATAAATATTTAAAAGTTACATCTCTCAGTCTATGCAAGTCTTCCATTTTTCAGAGTCACTGGGGAAAAAATTGACACTTTAGAAGGTAATTTTTATCTTAAAGGATGAGTAGTTCAGGCTTTGAAAGGCAACCTGCCTACCTTGCATAAATAAATCTCACCTAAGACGGGAAACAGAAATATAGATGTGAAACAAATTAAACTTAATGAGAATTTTCAACCAACCAAGAAGAAATTAAAAGGGGATTTACCCAAAACCATGCCACAGTTCAATGTCAGAGTGAAGAATCAAACCCAGTTGTCCTGTTGTGATACAGAGCAATAAGGATTTGTGAATCTCAGGCACTATGATTGGTTGTTACTCCAGAGTAAGAAATTAAGGCAGCAGGAAATGAGATGAGAATTAAAAGCTGGTGCTAGATTTTAGAAGCAGTTACCAAAACCAGAAAGTGAAAACTAGAAAGTGAATGGGACAGTAGGATAAATGTTCTTTAAGAATATTATTTGTCTCACATATTTGAGACAAACATTTATCTAATACAATGCTTTGGGGGCTGGAGCCCCTCTGCCCTGAGCCAGGCTGGGAGAGCTGGGAATGTTCACCTGGGGAGGAGAAGGCTCCAGGGAGAGCTCAGAGCCCCTGGCAGGGCCTGAAGGGGATCCAGGAGAGCTGGAGAGGGACTGGGGACAAGGGATGGAGGGACAGGACATAAGGAATGGCTTCCCACCTCCAGACGGCAGAGATGGATGGGAGATTGGGAAGGAATTCCTGTCTGGGAGGGTGGTGAGACCCTGGCACAGGTACCCAGAGAATCTGTGGCTGCCCCTGGATCCCTGGCAGTGTCCAAGGCCAGGCTGGAAAAGGCTTGGAGCAGCCTGGGATAGTGGAAGGTGTCCCTGCCCATGGCAGGGGGTGGAACTGGATGAGCTTTAAGGTTCCTTTCACCCCAAACCATTCTGGGATTCTGTGACTTTTATTACCTCTTCCATAACCTTCCTTCCTTCCTTCCTTCCTTCCTTCCTTCCTTCCTTCCTTCCTTCCTTCCTTCCTTCCTTCCTTCCTTCCTTCCTTCCTTCCTTCCTTCCTTCCTTCCTTCCTTCCTTCCTTCCTTCCTTCCTTCCTTCCTTCCTTCCTTCCTTCCTTCCTTCCTTCCTTCCCCTTACATAAATATTCATTATATTTTTATATTTTCAGAGAAAGGAACCATAACATCCAAATACCTCCTATCCACTGCATTTTTTTTAATAACCCTGCCTTTTAATTCAGTTTTATTTCATTGTAATTCACCCAAGGGATCTATAACAAGACTCCCAGTTGTTCTCTCTCAGAAGTGGGTTATAACAAGGTTGTCCAGCCCCTGAGGTAGCTCTGTGGTGTCTCTGTGGAGAATCACCTCTCTCGACCTGCTGGTCAGGTGTCTTCTTCTCCCTGCCACTGATTTAGGATTTTGGTACCCTAAAATCTGTAATTCAGCTGATCTGGCTGGATCCAGGTATGAAGTTGGTTTGTTCAGATTTATTATGATAATCATACTTATTTTGTTAGGTGTAGAGTGGCCTTAATTTTTGATGACTGAACCTCCCACACAGAATATAATTAATAGTGCAAATAAACTGGGGGTTTTTTAAGTCCAAATAGTCCTGCTCAGCTACTTTTTATTTCCACTGAGGGCTCAAGCCTTGTTGTAGGTATTGCTCTTCTCTTTCAAGCTTCAGTAACCAGAACGAGAAGTCCCTTGCATGCTGCATTAAAAAAAAAAAAAAAGGAAAGAAAAAGAAGGGTGAGAAAAAGAAAGGACTAATTCCATTTTATGGCATGTAAAAAATGCTTTAGGAAAATAATAATCTTTTCCACTCAAAGTAGGAAAGGAACCATCAATATATCAAATAGGACAGTCAAGTTACATTTCACATTACAGATTGCCTACCCAGGGACCAAAAAATGAAAAATAATCGTCTTTGATACCACAAATCAGAATTTGACCTGGGCAATGTGTGCATGACTGAATTCTGAGAAATTAAAATGTAACTGAAAGGCATCTGGTTGTCAAAATTTTCAGAGTTTAAACCTTCAGAGAAAGCATAGCCCAGTAGATATGACATTAAGATTCAGGAAATGGACTCAGCTCTGCCATTCACCACACACTTCTTGTGAGAGAGTTAATAAATCTCTCTGGGTCACATGTGGGGTGGTGGATAACGTGCCACAGTGCTGCTTGTGCCCATGCCCTCAGGTGCCAGGCTGGGCACAATCCAGAGGCATCCAAGCTGGAATTGCAAGAGGAGGAGTACTAAAACAGCCGGTCCTGCCCATAGGAAAACCCTGGCTGGGCAAAAAGTGACTCTGCAGCAGAATTGCCCCTTGAATTGTTCTGTTCTGGAGGATTTCAGTGTTTTATGCTGAACTGTAAGGACCTGACTTCTCTATGTGAGGAATTCACAGTTATGCATCCTCCTGGAATTAAAGAACTTACTCTTTTGTTTATATTAAAAAAAACACCCAAACAAAAAATAAGTCCCAAAATAGGGAGGAATCCTTTCTTCCATGGAAGAAATGCTGCCACCCTTTACCTGGGAGCAGAACCAGCAGAACCTCCCCCTTGATGGTGAGAAACCCTGGCGTAATCCCAAAGATGAACCCTCTGTGTGTGCTCAGGATCCTTCAGCCAAAAGGCTCCCAGCTCCTGAGGACTTGCCTGGTGAGTGGGAAGCAGATGTTTGCACTCTCTCCTTAAGCTGCTCCACTTTGCATGAAATAATTCAGCATGAATTGGACCACTGAGAGGGAGAGAGATTAGTAAATGTGATTTTGAGCCCCAGAGGCCAGTTACTTACTGGAGGAAAGGGAGAAAGGCTTCAGTCCCACTACCAATTAATATGTGTAATGTATGCATTCATCAGAGCATGGTGAACATGCAGCTCCCTGTCTCCTGGGTGCATCAGCTAACCACAAATCCGATTCCTTTCTTGAGCATGGGTAACTGGTAATTAGCATGAATAACAAAAAAAATATTGGCAAGAGAGTTACAGAACTCACCAGACTTCAGCCTAGTGGTTAGGAAAGGTTTATGTGGGTTTAGCTCTCCTTGGCTGAGACAAATTTCAAATCTCACCACTAGCTACTGGATAAAAAGGAAAATAAAAGAAAATGCCTCAATTTGGCTGAATAATTTCAGCAAAAAAAATTTCTTCCTGTATGTCTTTTCACTGGATTGGGAGAAATGATTGGTTTTTAAATCCTGACAGCACATAAATATGAATTACGCACTCGGCTGCTCTGTGCCATCCAAGTGTACATGGCTGTGGGCATGTCCCAAAGGAAGCATTTATCCGCTCGTGGAAGTTGACTGCTGGAAGTGCAGTCACTTAAGGAACTGTTTCTGGTAGGGGGAAGGCTGATGGTGGTTACTGCCTGCTGCTTTCCCCAAGATGGGCTATTTGGGAACCAGAGGACTGGCTGATTTCCCATGTGGGATATGGGTTTTATATGCAAAGTGTGGATATTTATAGTTTAAATATTTATATTTGACCCAGCACCTTTGACTCCCTCTGACAGTGGAGATTCAGTCAACAGAATCAGTGGATTTTGTGACCAACTCGCCCTCTGCCTAATAAAGATCTAAAATAGATAAAACAAAGCATGACCTGAAATAACTCTCTCTTTTTTTCCCCCATTAACTATGAAGGAAGCCAAAATGACCTTTTAAAAGAGAAAACACTTTTTTCACCTGATTTCTGTGGAGATTTGGTCAAATATCAGGAAAAGACTCCTTTCCCAGAGGGTTTCACTTCACACCACACCTGACAAAGCAGCTTGTACATGGTCAGTCACCACTTCCTGGCTAAAGGGCAATATAAACCCCTTCCTCATCTTCATGTTGCAGTCAGGAAAACGAAAAAGCCTCAGAAAGGATGATGAAACGGGATTTCACAGAAGTTGAAAAAGCCGTCAAAGAGCATCGAGTCCAAGCTGTGCCAATCCCAAACTTTTCACCCTGCCCAGATCACTGAGTGCCACATCCAGGCCTTCCCTGGACACCTCCAGGGATGGGGACTCCAAACCTCCCTAGGCAGCACATTCCAATGTTTAAGAACCCTTTTGGTGAAGAAATTCTTTCTGTTGTCCATCCCGAACCTCCCCTGTCACAGCTTGAGGCCAGCTCCTCTCTTGCTGTCACTGCTTGCCTGGGAGAAGAGGCTGACCCACCCCTTGCCACATCCTCTTTTCAGGGAGTTATAGAAAGTGGTAATTTAGACTTCTGTCCCACCAATTAGGAACAGTAATTTCGCCAAGTCTGTTTCTTCTTTGTTACACAGTCCTGCAGCTTATCAAAGGTGGCTTAGAAGAGCCTTTAATGAGTATGAAGTCGTCATGTGACGGTCTGGTGCTTTCAGGTGTCAGGAAAATTAATATGGCAATGTGGTTACTGTCAGACAGCTCTTCAGAACAGCCCAGCAACTCCTGCCAAAGGGCTGTTACATGGGATTCGTTTTAAGAATGAAGGAGCTCAATTAATGACCTTGATATCTTCCTGCTCCTTTTCACACAGTCTGTCACCAGCGTGGTTCTCCGCATTCGTTGCCCTGTTTTCTTTGAAAAAGAGAGACCTTACACTTCTGACTCTGACTGCACATTAAAATGTTCTGCTGTCTGGTTTCAAGCAATCTCCATGGACAAAAACCAGGGTGGGAAATGCCGTAAAAAGCCACAAAATTTTATTAAATAAACACAATAGACAAGCATACATTTGACCATTTCTTCGCAGCAATGGGTTATTTAAATTATTATCCCTCAGATGTCATAAAATATGATAAATTTTTAGGAGAAATTCCCCAATCAATAATTTATCTTCCTTTATCCATTGTATGCTGAGATTGAATTGTCACAACTCTAAAATTTTAAGACCTTTAAGTGAGACTGAGAGAAAGTATTTTCTTGGAAAAAGAGGGACAGAAGCTATGGTGTTTATTTTTAGGGGTGAAACTCAGGTTCTGGATTTGTAAATTTAAGTGTTTTAGTCTAGATCTCCATAGAAGTTGGGTGCCTGAGCTCATCTCTAGCTACATAAATACCTCTTAATTCCTCTAATTTCTGATTAAATTAATACTGCTAAGGAGACTTTATCTATATGTAGTTCTTTGAATATGGAGCTTTAGAGACTGCAGAGCAAGCCTGCAGTTCTTCCTCTTTTTAGGATCTAGTTTTGTCTCCAGCAACTAGATTGCATTGAAATATTCATAATTTTTACCTGAAGTAAATTAGCATAGCAAGTGTCATGCCTTTGGTAGAGAAAAAGGTAATGATGTCCAGCTAAGGGTCTGTCCCTCCCCAAAAATTAATGCAATAATAATATGAAAGTATTTTAAAGATCCCCCTGAAGAGAAAGCCAAGCAAAATCAGATTTATTAATAGCCCGCCATTTCAGAAAAGCACTGAAGAAGCCATATATTCTCATTGCATTAAATAACAAAGTAGGTTGAAGTTAAATAACTTGGGGTTTATCAACCAGCACGACTTTATTTGTAACAGAGTACCACTTGGCTTATTTTTTTAATAAAAAAATTGATAAAATGCTTCTAGGTAATCTAATGAAATTCCTTATTAAAACTAATGTTCCTAACTTATGCATATGTATTAGCCTCCCTTGAGTATTAAACTGTGCTCCTGAAATCTTAATTCCACTTCTCACGTTGCACAAACAGACAGAGTAATGCTCCTCGGTATCCAAAGCAACTATCAAGGGGTAATAGCTGGCATATGGCTTGTTTTTCACTCGCTGTACTTCATGCTCTAAACGTCCTTCCCCTTCCCTCTCAGCTGAAGGTTATAGGCTGCTTGTTTACTCTCACATATTTGTGTTTCTCCAACAGGATTATTCACTTTACTAAGAAATTAACAGTTACCCATGTGAAACTGATTAAAATTAGAGGAGCATCTCTTCTGAGTGGTTCGCACTTATTAATTTGTTTCTGCGCCAAATCCAGTTCATATTTAATGTAATTACTGAGAAGAGTGGATGTCTGTGCTCCTAGAAGAACATTTTACAAAATTCCTCTGAAGGAACATTGTTCCTGAGCTTTGCTTCACCTTGGGTCCTGCCCTCCTCTACAAAACTATGAGACATCTAGAAATTTAGGAGAATGCATGAAATTCTGGTGGAAGTTTGTTGTTTTGTTTTTTTTTCCTGAAGAGGTATGGAGCAGACATTAAACTCCTTCCTTTGTGTTTTCTCTAACAAAGACATCAACGGTCACCTTCTGCTCTATTCTGTCACTGGAAGCAGTTTCCTCCAGAGCTCACTCATCTGATGAATTTTTATGATTCCATTGGAGTGTTTATTTCCTTCTGTGGGTGTCAAAGGCAGTGACTGTCTCAAGATTAGACCTCTGCTTTTTAAACGATTAAATTAGGACACATCTATCACATCCTGAACTCTTCTTCTCTCTGCTGTTGTGATCTAAGGGGAGTACAACCCTCCCCAGAACATCCATCAGGCTCACACTTCCACTGTGCCTTTGCACGTGCAAACTGCTGCTCCTTTACCTTTTTTAACGGGTATGGTTGGTCTTAAAAAAAAAAAAAAAAAGAAACACAACCCCAAAATAACCAACCAACCAACCACCCACCCAACCACCCAACAAACCAACCACCCACCCACCCAAAAAACCAACCACTCAACCAACCACCCAACCAACCAACCAACCAACCACCCAACCACCCAACAAACCAACTACCCACCCACCCAACCATCCAACTACCAACCAACCAACAAACCAACCACCCAACTAACCAACCAAACAACCACCCACCCAACCAACCAACCATAAACCAACCACCCACCCAACCAACCAACCACCCAACCGCCCACCCAACTAACCAACCAAACAACCACCCACCCACCCACCCAAACAACCAACCACCCAACCAACCACCCAACCACCCACCCAAACAACCAACCAACCCACCCACCAACCAACCACCCAACCAGCCAACCCACCCACCCACCCACCCACCCACCCAACCAACCACCCAACCAACCACCCAACCAACCAACCACCCAACCAACCACCCAACCAACCACCCAACCAGCCAACCAGCCAACCCACCCACCAACCAACCACCCAACCAGCCAACCCAACCACCCACCCACCCAACCAACTAACCACCCATCCACCCAACAAACCACGCAACCAACCACCCAACCAACCACCCAACCACCCAACCGCCCACCCAACTAACCAACCAAACAACCACCCACCCACCCACCCAAACAACCAACCAACCAACTAACCACCCAACCACCCAACCAGCCAACCAGCCAACCCACCCACCAACCAACCACCCAACCAGCCAACCCAACCACCCACCCACCCAACCAACTAACCACCCAACCACCCACCCAACCACCCAACCAACCACCCAACCAACCACCCAACCAACAAACCACCCAACCAACCAACCACCCAACCACCCACCCAACCAACCAATGACCCACCCACCCAACCAGCCACCCAACCAACCACCCAACCAACAAACCAACCAACCAACCAACCAACCAACCAACCAACCAAACCAACCACCCATCCAACCAACAAACCACGCAACCACCCAACCAACCACCCAACCAACTACCCAACCAACCACCCAACCAACCACCCAACCAACAAACCACCCAACCTACTAACCACCTACCCAACCAACCAAGCAACCAATCAACCCACCAACCAGAAATCCCAACAAAAATTGGTTAAAAGTGGAGAACTTGTTTCAAGCTAGGGAACTGATTTTCCCTCTCTTTCAAAGAAAAGCTGGATTTCACCTTGTCTCCTTATTTCCTGAGTATTTTGGGGCTCATCCATATCACCGGGATCATCTTATGGGGCTGTGGTATAGGATTTAGTGTATTATGACCTTGTAGCACGGCCTAGGGTTGTGACAGGTTCATCACAACATGGGAAGGATGTGGAGCTGTTGGAATGAATCCAGAGGAGGCCACGAGGATGCTTTGAGGGCTGGAGCCAGGCTGGGAGAGCTGGGGATGTTCACCAGGAGAGGAGAAGGCTTCAGGGAAACCTCAGAGCCCCTTCCAGGGCCTGAAGGGGCTCCAGGAGTGCTGGAGAGGGACTGGGGACAAGAGAGAATGGCTTCAAACTGAAAAGGAGAGATTTGATTTAGAGTTTAGGAAGAAATTCTTCCCTATGAGGGTTGGGATGCCCTGGCATAGGGTGCCCAGAGAAGCTGTGGCTGCCCATGGATCCCTGGAAGTGTCAAAGGCCAGGCTGGACAGGGCTTGGAGCAACCTGGGATGGTGGAAGGTGTCCCTGACCACAGGATGATGTGAAACTGGGTGATTTTTAAGGCCCTTTCCAACCCAAACCATTTTATGATTCCCTGATTTTCTGGATCGTGTACTTTATACTTCTGATCCTCTTCCTCATGGCATGGTACCTTTACATCCATAGGAGTTTTCCAGAGGTTGTTGACAATTTGATTGATGGAGTTTCAGTTTATACATTGTTCAGCATGAAGTTATATGACCTCTGCACTTTCCTGTAGATGTTTGTATTTCTCTCCTTGTTTTTCACTTAAATCTCTTATGAATTCCTTCAAAAAGTACAAACTGTGGCTATTTAGGATGGAAATTGTAACATAAATCACCCTTGAAAGCATGAAAATGAAAACTAAAAAAGAAAAAATCCTTATCAGTCCCACACGTTGTTTTGATCATTGGGCAGATGCAGTGCATTTAAATCAGTTTATTCAAATTGTATGAAATCTCTGCTTTCCTGACTCTTTTGATGTCAGCCATAATAGGCTGTAGAAAACATATCCTGTGTTTGGTTTGGAACATTCTATTACCGAGTGTATAATGACTTTGGAGGAGCTGGATCCTGAGAATGAATTACACTGGAGAGTAAGTTGGAGAATTTCTGCTTTATATTTTTTGCTGTGTGCATATTATGCTGCTTTAAGGGTAACTTAAGAGCACTTTTGGTTTTGGTAGACATAATAGCACCTCCAGGCAAGTGAGCTGATTTTTTTTTTTTCCTATCAAAAATACTTTCTTCTCAAGCAAAATATAATTCATTTCCTGCTTTACATTCCCAGGAAAATAGCATTTTGCATTCAAGTGAAAAATAACATAGAAAATGGCTTTCTGATTTTATGGAATCTGAATAGTATAGATTCACCAAAAGAGGTTTGAGTTTTAGCAGGGCAAAAATGCACACTTTGCTTTAAAGTGAGGGTGGAAGTGGCTGTGTTTCAGCCAGGCTGTTTGTAAATGTCTAAGTCAAGAACCCGTGGGTGCTTCTCCTGCAGTTGTGCCAGAGGCTTTCAAATATATAGAGAGAAAAAGAGGGAGAAATCCTGCTCTGGGCATTGCTCTGGGTGTCTGTAACTACGGAAGGCATCTGGAGCACAGTAAAATTTGCCATTGCTGCCCTGCTTGGAAAATACAAATTCAGGATGTTCTGATTGACCAGCACAAGCCTGATCTCTCAACCCTTTTGGAAGTGCAGGAGGATAAATATACAAATGGTGTTTGTTGTCCATAAGATTAAAAACAGAGTAAAGGATGTGGCAAAAAACTCAGTAAATCCACTTCTGTTATCCCCAAATCATTGTACTGTTATAGCAATGAGAAGATTCCTGTTTCTTTTTATGTGGAGTTTGAAGAGAAAACAAATTTTAGTGGAATATAGGATTTTAGAGCAACTGGTGTTGCAACAATGACAAAATAAAATAAGACAATCCAAAATGGAATTTTAAAAAAGCTAGAAGAGTGGATGGAAAGCATCAGTGTTGGGGAAGTTTTTTGAAAGTTCTATACTCACAGTGAGAAAACTAAAAGGAGAAAAAGCTAAAAGAAAGCAAAAATAATTTGTTTTTTCTTCCATCAGGTCTTGCTGGGGATGAAAAATAAAATGGCCTTATTTTTGTATAGCAACAGCAGAGAACTGAATGTTCCTTCTTGGACAATTTTTTAAGTAGAAAGATTCATATCTTACTGAAAATTTCACCAATCTGCTTTTCTCTCTGATCCCCAGCCTGCAATCAAGCAAATTAGAGAGCTGTATGTTGTTACTATAGTAATAAATGTGGCAGTGCATAAAAAGAAATTGGGCAGTCTCAGATACATCTCTCCCAGGGAAAATGGAATACAATTTTTCATAATTTTGACCACCCAGTGCTTTTGTAGCTGTGGGTTCCAAGAAACTAATGTCCCCATGTCAGTGCAAATGTTTTCCTACTCATTTGTCATTTTCAAAATGAGCAGATATTTGAATCAAAGCTAAAAGTTGTTCCCAAATTGGTGGTGTAAGCAAGGAGACAGCACTGACAATACAATTTATGTTGACTTGTGCTAGACATATCTCAGTGTATTTGATGTCTTCTATGCCAGCTTTATTTTCAAGCTTTGAATTGAATAAATTCAAAAAGAACTAGAAATAAATAAATTTACAGTTTGGTTTTTAATCTGCATTTCTTTGTGTCTACACAGATGGATTTTGTCCACATTTTTATTTGTAATAGATCTGTGCTTCTGAATCTTCATGGATAGTTTGTGTGTTTAAATAGTTGTGTGTTTATACATAGCAGTTAGATTATAAAGATAAATTAGTCTAGATTGAATTAAAATTAAAAACTACCATGATACTAAGTAGAGCTGAAACATAATACAGCAATTCTTTTTCTAAAAAATAAAATTAATAAGGATAATCTAAAATCAGAATTTAATACACAATTTGAATGACAGCTCATTAATTGCAAGTATAAGACTAGAGGACTAGAGGCAACAGTGAATTCCAGTCTTTATATTGAAACATGAAAAAAAAAATCTCCTTTTGAGACATTTTTTTTTGGTAAATATCAGCCCACCAGGACTATGAACTCCTTTGGATAAGAGGGTCTAGGTTTGGCAATAAATACAGCAAAAAGCCTCAAGCAGGGATTATTTCAGAATCCTGCAGTACAGCATACTGAGCTTGTCTCACTCTTTGTCCATCACCCTTGTGAAAAATAGATGTTTGGTTTGCGTTCACTTTTGGTTTTCCATGAGGAGAACGACCTGACTTGTGCAATAAAACCCCCAAGGTGAGAATCCTCCCCCCTTTACCAGCTGTGCCTCTCTCTGATCCCCCTCTGCCATGGGTTGCAATATGTAACGAAAACTGTGTATTCTGTTTGCAATCTGTTGAAACCGGTTGGGGAGGTGTTTTCTTTATCTCTTGTATAACCCATTCCTCATAACTCCAGGGGGGAGGGGATGGGTGTGTTCTGTTAACGGGCAGCTGTTAAATCCAGCTGGGGCAGTGTTCTTTATCCCTTCCAGCACCCACCCTCCCTCCAGGGGATATCTGCTGTTCATGGGCCATCCAGGCTCACTGCATGGCTGATACAATTCCATCATCCCATGGGGAGATGCTCCACCCAGTGGGAGGAGCCAAGCATTCCTACCTGGATAACACCTGACAGTCAGAACACCAGCACAGCCTGTTTGCACTGGATTCTGGATGAGGAAGACCAGACCCATCTCAGCACCACTGGACCTTCAGAGGAAAACTGCACCCTTGTACAGGATCATCTCTGCTCCAACAGAACCACATCTATCACTGCAGGAGGACTTGATTTGACTTCTCCTAACACCCTGACCAACAGGGTGTCAGGTTGTGTTCTGACTCTGTCAGTGTTTCTAGGGTTTTGTGGGTTTTTTGTACTACTGCATTTGTATTTTATACTTTTCTTTGTAAAGAACTGTTTTTCCTATTTCCATATCTTTGCCTGAAAGCCCCTTAATTTTAAAATTATAATAATCCAGAGGGAGGAGGTTACATTCTCCATTCCAAGGGAAGCTCTGGCTTTTCCCAGGCAGACACCTGTCTTTCCAAATCAAGGCACCTTCCCGTGTTTCAGAGCAAGAGCAGAGCTCTGCTTCCCACAGCAGCCCAGTGCAATCACAGATAACGATTTCCATTTGTTTAAGTGATTTTTTGCAATACTCATTTCCTGGATTTGCTCCACCGTGCTGAAGGTCTAATTCAGACTGATATTTACACTACAACAAATTCCCAACACCATGCCTGTGACACATCCACCTGTTCTCATCCAATAGCATGAGCAGCATCATCTCTACATCCTCCCACCCTGCCTCCCTCTGTCCAGGTTAGATGTATCTCCCTTGCCACAAATCTTGCCTTTAAACCCAAATCTCAGCGTCAAAGCAAGGAGCAGATCCAAAATGTCCTTGCTTCTGCAAAACACAAAGCAAAGGCACAAAAAGCTGATCTATAAGACTTTATCTGTGGTGTGCATACATAGAAGGCAGGATATGAACAGCACAGCTGTAAAAAAATAAAATAAAAAACCCCTCTAAAATATTTATTAGGGGAGGTATTTTCACTGGCCAGAGTCTCCTTTAGGAGAAGATATCTTTATAGAGAAATGACATCATCTCACACCCTGTTTCTGGTAAAAGGGGCTTTCTGGTTGCCAAATTGCCTGCATGAAGCAGCATATTGCTGACAGAGAAGCTGTCACTGGCATAAAGCTGTCATCAGAAAACGTGCCTGAGTGTTTGAGGAGCAAGGGAAAACACAGCACACGACTTCTGAGTGACTGCATCTGAGTGCTGGCTCTCCAAAATGCTGTTCACTTCGTGGTGCTCTGCTCTGAAGGTGTGCAAAATGAGGCTTTGGGGCTTTTTCTTCAGCCTTTGGTGAAAAATATTTCTCACATCTCAGGTTCTAGTAAAAAAAAAATGAGTAAGGGTGAGTTATGGTTGTTTCCTTTTTTTTTACATTTTTCTGTTGTTGGCTGGTGTTTTAAAACATATTCTTAGCCTAGAAGTCAAGGGAGCTTGCTTAATTCTCTAATTTGCCACAGACTTCATGTATAACCTTGGTAAGGGCTTGGCTCTTTTTCTTTTTACTTGCCCATCTTTACAGTAGGTAAAATTATATTAAAGTCATAATTAAAATTATTAGCAGTCATAGGGGGCTTAGAAATTGAAGTACAAAACAATCACTTAGAGAGGTATTTTTCTCAATTTAAGGTGCATGGTTATTTGGTTTTGGTTTTTGTTGATTTAGGTTCTTTTCCCTTTAAATGAGTGTCTTGGTTATCCTTATTTTTGTTTTCCAGAGATTTGAGGGAGAGTTTCTGTTGTCAGCCTTTCATAAGTTTTCTTCCTTAGTCTGGAGAAATTTCTGAGCTTTGCTGAGGACGTACCTTGCCAAAAAAAATTGTTTTCCTTACCACTTTATCTGTCAGCCTGACTGCCTGTCAAGGCATCTTGATGCTACAGGGATGAGTAATGGGAAAGTTTCAGTCAAAGCACAGTCTCACCAGAAAAATAGAAAAATTTTCCTGTGTCTCCTACACTGGACTGTAAAATTAGTGGCCAAACCTCTCTTCAGTTTTATGAGGACTGTGTGAAATCATTGCCTGAGTCACTGAAATTTCTCCATTATACCAATAATTGCACATAACTAAGCTTTAGGCAGTAATGTAGTTCCACATTAGAAACTCATTTTCACTCAGTGACAAAGTTCCCATTTTTTTAGATTAGCAGTAAAAAATCGTATCAGCAAACATCACTTTATATCCAACAACATCTTTGTCACGTAGTTTTGCAGAAAATTGTAAGATTTGTATGTTGATGATCTTAGAGGCCTTTTCAATATTAATGATTTGATGACTGTGATTCTGTGGTTAAGGAATATAAACTCTCATGCTTCCCACTTTCAACATGGCCTGCATTACCTTTAGCATTTGTGTGAAATCAAAAATCTTAAAACACAACTTAGGTACTTATGTGCTTGATGGCAAACCTGTTGGGTTTGCTGAAATACTTGGTCAATTTAGATAATAAAGACTGGAAAATAAAATCTGACCTCTAAGGCCAGTTTTCCATGGCTGAAAGCAACCACAGAACTGGTATGGAAAATAGGATTCATCCCACCTGAATTTAGCTATTGGAAATTAAGCCAGTCATGTAAACTCCCTTTGAAATCTGAGGGAGGGACAGATTTTTTCAAAGTCATGCCATAGCAAAATAAATATCTAAAGGGAAATCTCTTCCTTTCCACTGTTGTGAAGGAGCTTGATCACGAGGTTAGACTAAATGACTAACCCTGAGATGAGTGAATTTATAGATTGAAAGAGTCACAGAATGGTTTGCATTGGAGAAGATCTTAAAATCACTCAATTCCACCCCCTGCCATGGGCAGAGACACTTCCCACTATTCCAGAGTGTTCCAAGCCCCATCCAACCTGGCCTTGGACACTTCCAGGGATCCAGGGGCAACCACAGCTTCTCTGGGCACCCTGTGCCAGGGCCTCCCCACCCTCACAGGGAAGAATTTCTTCAGTTCTGATCTTGTAACAGAGGAGTTCCCTAAGTATTCAATCCATCCATCCCAAGTTCCCAAACACTTCTCAAATAAAACAAGCATGTGATTCAGAAAAAGACTTTAAGTGTTAAAATCCCATTTAAGTGGCTTTGAAAGCCCTGGAGAAGCATCTCTTTCCATCCTGGTCTTTACCTGTAACTCTGAAACTGTTTTGAACTTCTGAACTGAACTACTAAATAGTGGAACTGCCATAACTCTACTTGCATTTTCCGTGTCTTCTTCTTAATTTTGTTAATTCCCTCCCTGCCATGACATCTAGAGAAACATCTACATGTGAGCAGATAAAATGTGTAATACCATGGAGCAAGGACAATGTGGAGCTCACAGAGGATCAGGACTAGAGGCATGAAAATGGGATTACTTGGGGGGAAAGGTGTCAGTGGGGGGAAACACAAACTCACATTGTTTGGAGAGAGATTATTAGAAAAAAGAATCATTAATTGCACCATGAGGCCCTTAGAGCTGTGCCAATGGCAAAGGCACAGTGTGTGGCTCCAAAGAATCCTGATTGGAGTGAGGAAAAACTCAGGGGTGAATTTTCCTGTTAGGAAAAATGATGAGGTCAGATTCTCCCTGAGTCAGTTTGTTTTTGGGAGAACTGCAGGCAGTGGATGAACAAAGGAAAGGGTTGATTGAAATTGGTTATTGTGAAAGGAGAATTAGCAGATGGAGTAGTTTTCCAAAGGGATCAGCCTCGGAGCAATCAGTAATTAACTGCTTCTCTAAATATTTTGCCACACTAAGTACAGTTCCTGAAGATGCATTTTCAGAGGCACGTTCAGTATTGTGTGGGACTGGAGAGTCACCACAGACACCCTCAAGAAAGGTTAATGGATAATGGAACAACAAGGAGTGGGATCAGAGATGAAGATCATGGGCTTGGGGAGCAGCACAAAAAATCTTGTTTTAAGTGGAAATTTGTCATATGAATAACCAGCAAGAGAAATTACAGAGAATGAGCAGTTATCAAAGATGCCAAGGAAAGCATCCAAGCACTGAAATCCAGGATGGATGTGGTAAATTGCTGTAACTGTCTTTGCTCCCCTTTGGGCCAGGGTTATCTGGGGCTTCTGGCACAGTTCAGTCTTTAGACTTGTCCAGGGACTCAAAGAACAGGTTGAATACAATCACTCTGCCTGAAAGCCCAGGGACTTGAACAGTACAGGTGAGAGTGTAACACTTAACTGGGGATCAGGTTGTGGTGAAATGCATTAGCACAGTCACAGCTGAAAACTACTATGGAATTTAATACAAATACAGAGTATTCTAAAAGGTTTCTTCAGTAAATATACACCACATAATAAACTTGGCATCAATCTCCCATCCCAGGAGAAATGTGCTTTTCCTGGCTTGTCACAGACAGCACTCAGTGGCCAAGTTGAGCGTGTTTTGAAGGAGGTCCAACACTGTGACAGACAATTTTATGTCTCCATGTGCTCAACTTGTTGCTGCAGAAGACCCTGATTTTTCAGGAGCAGTACCCAGGCAGAGCTCCAGCACCCTCATCCCTTAGGCTTCAAGGTCTGTGTGCTGACACAGCCTTTTCACTACCAAGCAGTGGCTGAAAATAGTAGAAAGCAGATGGTGCTTCCTCACCCTCCATTAGAAACAGACAGCAAGAGGAGCATTCTGGCAGTTTTCACTTTTCACTTAAGCACTGGCACCACTGTGAAAATCTGATTGAGCCTCCTTAGTGGTTAATATGAACAAACCTGAAATTAAACCATATTTCAGGCACCTCACTGAGGGCGAAGGCAGCTACTTAAATACAAACACAAAACCCCTGGTTTGCTTTCTTTTCAATTTTCATTTATGGAGATAACTGCGACTTTGCTGATTTTATTAGCAGGGTGCATAGGGCTACATCCAAAGATGAATTAATTAATTGGAGAAGTACACTCTGCTGTTCATGTCCCATTCAGCTTCCCCTGCACACAGCTCACTCCTGGGTGACAGGAACAAAGCCAGAGCTGGTGGCAGTGCAGCAGTGCCCTGAGCAATCCCTTGTCCCATCCTCTGGCCATGCTTTGATTTGTGCTCCAAGCCTCTCCAAGTCAATTCTCTGCTGACAAGCCAGGAACAGGTGAAATCTTTATCAGCAAGAGCTGCAAAGTTGAAAAGAAACACTGATACAGACCCTCAGATACACAGCTGTTCTGTAGAGGTGAAATAATAAAAATAAAATCATTTAGTCACTTCAAGAGACGCTGAAACAACTTCTATTTCTAATAAAACTCTTTTTTGTGTGTCAGAAATATTGTCCATCACTTTTCCAAACGTCCTCAATTATCCATCCCTATTGCCCTTCTTTCTCTTTTTTTCCACTTAATGCCCCTCAGACATTGTCATTCCTCTTTTATTTTTATGAGGGGATTATTTCTGGCTTTTATGAAACAGCTTCATAAGACATGAGCAGAATTATGGATCAGTTCTCAAAAATGTTTCATTATCCCTGACGTGCTGTAATTAGATGACAAGAAATGCAGCCTTTCATGTGTGTCAGCTGGCTGGTGAAGGAAAAAACCAATAGCCTATTTATAAAGATTTTTTATTTTTTTTTTCCTGAAGCAAAACCAATACATAACTTCAAACACTTTGATTAATTTCAGTAGGCTTCAGACCCCAAATCCTCAAAACAATGGATATATTTCCACTTAACCTTGTGCACTTCCAGTAACTCCTCTGCTCTGTATTTAAATTCTGTACCCTGATTTTTCAGAAAGATTTTTTTAGATTTTTCTAAACAAAAGGTAAATCAAGCCTTTCCTAACTCAGACCTATGTACACAAGTCTTGCACACTGCATTACCAGCTCAGGACTTAGCCTTTGTCTGGGGAAATAAATGTTTAAAAATCTCCTGGTGTGCAGGACAAGACCTGGAAATATAGATTACTTTTAAAAATTCAAAATAAAGTGACTTTTTTATTCTCATTACCTTTGGAAAAAAAGGAGTTGTGAGCAGTGGTAGAGGACATCTGCTTAGAATAAGACAAAGGGATTCAGAGATCCTCAGAGCAAAAAAAGCTGAAAAAGAAATTCGGATTTTTTCCTGATTAAATCTTTCTGCCTTGAGAGAATCATTTCTTGAAAAAAAAAAAAAAAAAAGATTTTTAAGTCTTAAAAGTGGTGACTTTCACCAGTAGAGACATTTTCCTGTGAAGATAAATGTGAGTTTGTTGGTCCCAGGTATGAGGAAATGGTTGCATGTGAAGAAAGTTTCAGCAGAGGGGACCTTGCTACAAGAGAGGCTGTACTTTCAACAGTCTTAGCACAGCCATGAGATTCCTTCATCTTTCTTTCCATGGAAAGAGAATTCCAGAGTAAAGACAAACATTCAAGAGGTAAAGTGCTGGAGCTGAAGCTGTGAACTGGTGAAACTTTGTCGTCCCTTTAGGTCTCAGTACCTTTTCCATGATTATTAACATCCCAAAATTTTAAGCAATCCTCACCACGATCCCTGGGAATTTCACAGCACCATGTCGTGTCTCAAGGTTGGTGTAGCAGCTTGTCCTGGTTTGGAAAGATAAACCAGGTTTGTGCTAACGAACACAGGAGCCTCCCTTGCAATGGAGAATGTGAATTCCCTCCTTGAAAATTATTATAATTTTAAAATTAAAGGCCTCTCGGGCAAAAATGTGGGAATAGAAATAACAGTTCTTTACTAGGAAAATTAAAATTAAAATGTAGTAATACAAAACCCCAACCAAACAAAAAGAAAACACTGAGAGACCCAGAACACAACCTGACACCCTGTTGGTCAGGGTGTTGGTGCAGTCCAATCAAGTCCTCCTGCAGTGACAGGTGTGGTTCTGTTGGAGCAGAGATGATCCTGTACAAGGGTGCAGTTTTCCTCTGAAGGTCCAGTGGTGCTGAGATGGGTCTGGTCTTCCTCTGGGAATCCAGTGCAAACAGGCTGTGCTGCTGTTCTGACTCTCAGGTTTTATCCAGGTAGGAATGCTTGGCTCCTCCCCCTGGGTGGAGCATCTCCCCATGGGATGATGGAATTGTATCAGCCATGCAGTGAGCCTGGATGGCCCATGAACAGCAGATATCCCCTGGAGGGAGGATGGGTCCTGGAAGAGATAAAGAACACTGCCCCACCTGGTTTAACAGCTGGTAATAGAACACACACCCCTGGTTACATCTTGCATTGCAAGCTAAGATGCAGCTCAAAGTGATTTGCTCATGTGCTGAGCCCTGGCCTGACCAGCTTCTCTTTCAGTCCCCAGTTGCTGTTATGCCTGGGTTGCAAATTTTGGAGGCGCTTGGAAGCCAGGCTGCCTTGGTACAATTCTGCTGCCCCCAGTTCTCATGTGAGGTCAGTTTTTCCATCTCCTTGACAGACTCAGTTTTAAATTCTGATCATAAAGGAAGGATTTAGCTGCTTTCTCATTATTCTCTTTTTCACAGTCACAGAACAATGTCTGATGATGGAAATGAAATCTGGAGGTCCTCTGGTCCAACCCTCCTGATCAAACAGGACCACCCAGGACATTGTCCCGGGCTGTGTCCAGAAAGGTTTTAAATATTTCCAAAGAGGGAGATTCCACAAACTCACAGGGCAATCTGTTTCAGTTTTCCATCACCCTCACAGTGAAAAAGTGTTCCCTGAGGTTCAGAGGGAACCTCCTGTGTCCCAGTTTGGTCTCATAGACTCTGGTGTTGATTCACTGAACAGAGTCTGGATTTGTTCTCACTTCAGGTAGTTTTACACATCAATAATGTGTACACATCAATGTCTGAGACTTCTCCAGGCCAAACAGTCCCAACTCTCATTGTCTCCTCAAAGGAGGGGTGCTCCAGACCCTTAATCACTTTTGTGACCTTTGGCAAGTCTCTCTCTCTGGGATGCCCACGCACCTCTTGCTCTGGGAAGCTCAGAACTCAACATAAAACTGCAGAGATGTCCTCACTAGAGGGGAAACACCACATCCCTTGACCTGCTGGCATCCCTTTCCTTGATTCAGATCAGGGGTAGAGCTCCAAGGATGCCCTGCTGGCTCCTGTTAGACTCAGTGCTCACCTCCTGAACAAGGCATTGCAGCAACTGGTGTGTTCAACTCCTCATAAATAACTGAAAGAGATTACTTGTGGAGTTAGGAGAAGAATTTGCAAAGCAGAAGGCTGAATGAATATTCAAACAAACAACCTTTAGCTGTCAATCCCATTCCAAACCCTTAGGATGGATGGTTGGTTTAACCTCACGTGTCAGTAGCTGAGTTATCCAACACAGGTTCCCTTTGCAGATGTCATCAAGAGAATCACAGACTCAGGGCCTGATTCATCCCTGCAAAGGCAGGAATTTAAATATGCTGCATGAATCATGAGCTGAGAGTCATATTTTTATGTAAGGCAGTCTGGACTCCATTGCAGACACCTCAAGACAGGAGAAGTGAATTCTAGAGGCTCAACCATCATTTAGAAGGTGGTCTAAATATCCAGGGATTCACCAAGAGGTGTTAATTTTTTCCTAAATCTGTCCAAGCTTTACCTCACCTTCATCTCTTGATTTTTCCCTCTTAAACCTACTCATAATGAATTATTCTCTTTTGGGTTGTTTTGATTAAATCAGCGTTTCTGAGGAAGAAAACTGACACCACCATCCTCACCCCCTAACACAAAACAAACCCTGATTAAATGTAGGATAGAACTGCCTGAGTCTGAGTCTTTGTGTGTTCCAGTTTGAACCTCCCTATTATTACTACAGCCACTGTTCTGGGCAAGAAAATGCAACCAGCTGTCTGTCCGTATTTAAAATACTCAGAATTTTGTTTTGATTTTTTTCTCCAGGTAATTTGCCTCAAAATAATAAAAACAAGGAAAGATGAAGTGATTTTTACTAGGAATCCAAGTTTGAATAGTTTAGCGTGTCTTTAATTTAAAAAAAAAATCATATTACTTTCAACTTCATGTGTCTAATTCTTTCTTTCCTCTAAGGCCATTTATACTCTAAATTTTATATTCATTGCTACAGTAAGTCTATACATTTATTTTCAAGATGTTCTTGTCCTTTTTTTGTGCACTTTGTGATGTGTAAAAAACAATTTGCTGTTTTCTCCCAGATGCCAACACATCCTTCCCATCTGCCCCTCTCACAGGTGATAAGAAAAAGTGTCAGGCCAGAGCACCAGTATCTCATATAAAAATTATAACCACAAGTGAAATTCTTTCTTCTGAAAATAGGAACATTAATAACCAGGATTTCTCCCAAATTGAAATTCCTGCCATTGCTGTGCTTCCCTTGCAGGAGTCTTCCACAGGAATGGGCTTTGGAATTCTGTAGGCAGACATCAAATTTTGTTATTTCTTTTTCCACTTTTCTTTTAACTTCCTCTCTGCCTAACAGGATATTTAAAATGCACCAAACACTGATATTTTCCTCACAGGATTCTCAGGACTCCTCCCGGAGATTTGGAAATGTGTGTAAATAATTCAGCCAGGCTGGAGGAGTGAATCCCCTCAGTCCCTTCCAATGCACTTATACTGCTTGAGATCAGACTCTTTTATCATTGTAACAGGAAAAATTACTAAAATTAGAACTTTTTGAATTTCATCTAGGATCCAGGGAATCTTAATTTTGTGAAGAGGCTGAAAGGGTTGATGAAAAGTTCTGATTTTTCTTTTGAATTCCTACTATTTACTGAACTTAGCAGGAGCAGCAGAAATTCAGGCTCCTGAAAATCACTCTTTGCTGCTTTTCTTCAAAGGCAAAGGGGAAATATGCACAAACAGCATTCCTCAGAATAATTAAACTCAGCTTTGATCTCCTCCTTGCACCTCATCCCACAAATGCAGTAGGCAGTGCCCACTTCATGGTAAAATCCTTGCAGTTGCTGTTTGGATACAACCTTGAGTCATTAAAATAATTTCAAAGCTGTCTTATAAATATCAGCTCATTTATGAGCTGGAGTTTTGGGGAAATGAGGGGAAAGTGAGTGAAAAATTCTCCTTTAACTGAAATTATATTAATTTAGAGTTAGGGGTCTAGAAATAAGTTGCATTCATTTTGCATTCTTTTCATGGCCTATTTCATTGCCATGTGGAATTTGTGTGTATTGTATAGGAAATAAAAAAGTATCTTCTTTTTTTGATTATGATCTCTCTCTTTAAACTATATTTGTATTTGTATGAGGCCAAATCTCAGCCTCATCAAGCAAAACTTTATCCAACCATATTTAAACAAGTTCTTGAGCTTCAGATCTTAAATTAAGGACTCAAATGAAAATTTTTAAACTTAAATAAAGATTATTGATAAAAAAAAAAAAAAAAATTGGAAGTTGGAGTCCTTTACTTTACTGAACACAAAGAATTGCAGATATTCAGTTACCACCTCCTCATGAATAGAGATGGAGAAGCAGAACTGTAATTGGGGAGTTATTTCATGCTGATATTGCTGATTTCTCAGTTTTTAAAGATCTGATGTGAGTTTATGATTGCCTGAATGATTTTATATTTAAGAATTTCTTGTCCAAACATTTTTTAAAGAGATTCCACTGAGGTCAGAGCCAGTTCCTGCTCTCAAAGTGCAATGATGTCCCAGGAGTTTGGGGGCATCAAGGAAGAGCTGGAAGGTGCAGTGACACTTTTCTTCCTGTTACCTTTCCATTCTGCTTTCCATGAGCAGTAATACTCTCAAAATGTGATCAGTGTGTGTTGATTTACAGGACTGTGGGTAATGAAACCCACACTGGTTAAACCAAACCTTCTTGTGGGACCAGCACTAAGTAAGTCATTTCAGAGGAGAGTTCAAGCTCACTGAAATCTCTCCTCTTCTGAATTTCCATATTTTTGAGGAATATATATTTTTAGACTCAGAAATACCTTTTTTAAGATAAAAGGTTTTTTAGGAATTTTTCCGAGCCAGATATTTCTGCTCTTTTTATTGGGACACAAATCAACAACTCGTGTGTCCACAAAGGAAAATCCAAATTTTGATACTGGACCCATTTAAAGACTTTTTTCCCCATTTTCATTGTGAGACCTACATGGTAAAGGGTAAAATATCCTCTATTTCCTGACCAGACCTGGTAGTCAGCTGAAAATGAGAGACAGATCTCCGGACAGCATTACCATCAAGTGGGAAGTAGGGGGACACTCACAACCCACTGGGATCACGGAATCACAGAATATCCTGATTTGGATCCCACAAGGATCCAAACCCTGGCCCTGCACAGACACCCCAAAAATCCCACCCTGTGCCCAAGAGCATTGTCCAAACACTTCTTGAGCTCTGTCATTTCACAAAAAGACTCCTTCACTGACACTATTTTACAAATAAGGACGTTTTTATAGAATGGAATTTAACCAACTTTTTATTATAGCCAGATTATTTTACATTTGATATTTGTCCAAGTACACTTAGAAGCACAACAAATTTATCTCCTTTCTCCTGTTTATTGTTAACTTCCCTGGAAGCTTATGCTGCCCCTGAGAACAAAGCAGAAAGTTTTCCTGCTTTGCAGATGTGCACAGTTGCACTAAATAAACCTGCATTTCTGTTTGGCTTTAAGCCCATGAATCCCAGTGATGTTCAGGATGAGCAGCTTGTTAAAGCTGGGATTAAAATAAACAGCAGCAAAGAGGAATTTCACAAAAGACAAGGAATTTAAAGAGTCAACCATACAGGTTAAGGCTTCAGCATGAGAAAAGACAGAATGAGGAACATTTAAAGGACTATTTCTGTGAAATAATGAGTTTCTATTCCTGCATCATCTGGCTGGCAGTAGCAGATTCAGCTTTATCCAGCATCTGTACATGTTTGCCTTTGTGGGTTTTAGCACATTGGTTATAAAATAAGTTTGGCCAGTACTGAAAGAGGGGCTTGATCCCAACCCCACTGTAATATTTATGTTCATTCCTGTCAGTTTTGGGGCAAAAACTGACAGGAATGAACATAAATTATATTATATTACTGAAGCCATTTAACACAGTTGTAAAAACTGTGTTAAATGGCTTCAGTAATATTGAGTGAAGATTATGTGGGGAGTGGAAAATCCTTTTTTTACTCAAGGAATCTTAAAAGCAAAAGACAAACCAGGAGTTTCAGGCACAACATTCACATCATCTTTGTAAGAGAATCACAAATAATCTTTTAGATTTGCAGACTGATCCAGTCTGATTAGCAAATGTTACTGACACCAGGGGTGATACAGGAAATTCTGTACTGGTGTCACAACACGGCTTCAAAATGTCTGACAGTAAGAAAATTTCATCTTCCAGCAATAAAATGTCACCAACTTTAGTGCTTGTGACAAACCCCTGCAATTTGGGATTTTCTAACCCAAAAAAGGATCCAGACTGTAAAACACTCGATAGCTTTCATTTAGCAAATATGCCTTCTGGGAGCAGAGCAGAGAATGAAAAAGAAATCAGTGTAATATCAGGTTTTGGACAGAGAGAGAAGAAAACAAATGTGCAGATAAGAGGAGGTTTCAGAGGGCACCTAAGCTATTTTTAGCTATTCAGTAACTGAATATTTGAACAATCAGGAGGGTTTTAGGAAGCTTTATTGTTACACCATCATAGGATGAGCAGCCATTTAGCAGCTGAAAAACTTCATTTCCAATGCTGTAGCTAGGAAGAAGCCATGACATTCCTAATGGATCAAACTAGAAGGTAAAGGTTAAAAATTGCATAATAATCTGAGGAGAAAACCTTGGCTCTGATACCTTCTAACTCAGGATCAGAGCAGCTCCAAGGGCAGAGTTATTCCTTCTCTCATTTGTCAGCCCAGTTGATACGTGACAAATTAGGCAACAGATTTTTCTCTGAAGGATGATGGATCTGAAATGAAAAATGGGTTGATGAGGCCTTCCCTACTCATTGTCCCCCAGGTGTCCCCTCATTCCACTGGAGTGGGGAAAGCTTTTCTCCACAGACTGATGAGAGTCAGACTGAGGCGTGAAATGAAATGAAGCGGAAAATACAGGAGAAAATATCTCTTACTGGGGGAACCTTCAGCAAGGTTTAAGACGTGAAAATAAAGCTTGAAGTCAAAGCTGGGATCATAGGTTAAGCAAGGCAAAGATTAGTAAGAAGAGCATAAATGACCAGTTCATGTTTTTTAGATGAAGCAACAAGGAACGAAAATTTTGGATGGGAGGGAGTTCAGAAAGTGTGGCTCAAAAATTTAAATACCCTTTTTTATAGAAAAATATGAAAGGACAGAAAAGGAGAGGTTGAGCTATGCAATGTAAAACCCATTGATAATCAATTAAATATGAAAACGAACATTTTTTTTTATATTTTCTTTTTCCTTGTTATGATTTGATTTTTTTTTTTAAACTTGGAATATTTTCATCGCTTCTGTAATGATAAGTCACCAATTCACTGACATAAATGAGGCTTTATATCAAGCAATTGGCAGCTATTGGAGATTTTGTCACCTCTGAAAACACCTAATCTCTCATTCTGTGGCATCTATTTTCAGGATTTCAGCTCAGAAATTCCATGTTTACATCTTGCAGGACAATCCTATCATATATGCTCTGCAGGGGAATAAGAGGGAAATGAAGCCAAAAACGAGCTCTCATTTTTGAAACAATTTGTTCTTCTACTATTTAATATCCTCTGCAGGTATGAAACCCTGAGGCGTAGCAGCATTTCCCCAGAACAGACAAAAGCAATTCTGGAGCTGTGGGTGTGCAGCCACTCCAGCCCACAGAAAGCTGGAGCTCCACACGGAGCTTTTTTGTGTTCTGGGATCCACATGGGTGCACAAAGGAACAGATTAGAGGCTTTATCAGCTGGAAACTGATTAACCTGTTGTTGGTTTTGCAGATGAACCAATCTCTCTTGCCTGGATGCAGAGGCACAAGTGCGAAAGGGAAGGTGATGAGATGGGCATGGAAAACTTTCTCCTATGGCCCCTGGCACAGCTCAAAATAATGCCAAATTTCATTCCAACGTGGGATTTAAGCTGATTATTCCTAAATTTCTCTAATTTCAAGGGAGCTGTAATGTGTGCAGAGATGGAAGGCACAGGAATGTTTATTTATGAGTCAGATTTCTCTTGACTTCTACAAGAGCCCTCAAGTGTTCACCTGCTTCTTCCTTGGCTGGTGAGAAACACTTTAACAAAGAATAAAGTCCTTGTTTTGCACCAGGTTCTTATTCAAAAGGGTTTGCTTTTATTTTATGCCCTTATTAATATTTGCTTTCCTCATCGGATTTTTTGTTCCTCCTCTCTTTTCTAGACTACAGATGTAATTGGGAAAAAAAAGTCCAAATTAACAAAAAATAAAGTGAGAACACTTCGAATCAATTCAGGTTGGCAAAGCCCTCTAAGATCACTGAGTCCAACCATTAACCCAGCACTGCCAGGTCCCCCACTAAGCCAGGTCCCTGAGCATCAGGTCTTTGTTTTGTTTTCCAAAACATCCCTTGAGTAAAGGGATGCTGAAATGAAGAAGAAATCAATCAGGATGTCCAGACTGAGAAAAAAAAATAGATCTTCATTGAATTTACATAAAGAAGGTCAAATTCTGGGACAAAGAATAATTCTAGAAATCAGATTGCATTCTTTTTTTCTCTTCTTTTTCACTCTGAATAATTGTTATCATTTTTTTTTTTTTTTTTTTCACTCTTAGGTCCCAGGCAAACTGGAACCAAGAGAAGCACTGAAGTAGTATGGGCTTTTTTCCTCCAACTTCTCCAGCAGGGAGCACATAAAAGTTGTTCTGTAGATGTTGGGGACACAAGTGATAGAGAATCAAGTGTGCTGAATTTCCAAAACAGTGTTTGAGGGGCTGCACTTTTGAATCAGTTAACAGCAAGGATTTGTTGCTTCAAGGTGATTTCAAGTGGAGTAGACGCAGGAAAATGTTGTTGTGTGGATTTCATGGTGTGTTTTAGTGCATACAAATGCAAAAAGACCCCAAATACCGTGGAGATAAAGCTTTTTAAAATAAGAAAGAGGAAAACCTCTGCCTGCAGCAAGCCAAAAATTTTGCTATTTTTTTTTTTCCTGACAGGCAAAGAAGACCACAAGAAGCTGGACAGCTACTGAAGTAATTCCTGGCAGATTTGCATAACCTGCACTTTAAATCCTCCAATCACCAGCTGGATTAACTCACTGCAATGCTGCAAACCCTTGGGTGACCCAGGCTCTGAACCCAGGCCTTGCTTTGTCAATAAACTGCTGCAGAACTATTGACCAGGGCTTAAATGAATGTTTGCATGATCCAGCTTCAAAAGCTCGCAGAGCAAAAGGCATTAAATGCTCACAAGCCAGGGGGAGTTCAGAGAAGGCCAAGAGATAAACTCATTATCCAGGGATGGGCTGGTCTGTTGGGATGTGGGTATCCACATCCCTCACAACACAGTGGGTTTTCTTTACTTAGCCACAATTCGCTGTCTAATTCTGAATTCCTTAAATATTAAACTGTTTCCTCACATTCATGCCTCTGTTGTTTAGAAAAGCAGGTTGTTTTACCTTGTCAGTCGCTCCTCCTTATTCCTCATTTGTTCTTTTTCTTTTTTCTTTAATCTATTCCTTCCTATATTTTCTGCATTTTGTCAGCATTATTCAGATGCCTCATGGGTAAGGATAAATACAATTATGTCTTTAATATTTTGTAGGATCAAAATTCATGCTGCCCGTTCCAGAGAAAATTGTTTTGTCAATCCCATTTTTATACTTGGAAATATATTCACGATGCAAGGCTTGGAGAACATTTAGATGGAGGTGTAGGCACAGAAATAATCTGGGAGTTTTAAGGATGTTGGTGACAAGGACATAAATGAATCAGCTCTAACACTAAATTCTTTATAATCAGACCTAGAAAAATGATAAGGGAAAGATCTCAAAGCACTAAATCCCAAACAAACACAAAATAAGAATCAGTTGGTATCCTGAATGGATTTTAATGGTTTTTAATGGATCTCCTGTACTGACTGTCAGATCTAATCCCCTGCAGTGCTGCTGCTCCCTTGACTTTCCCAGGACCTCAAGAAAGGTGCTGAATTCACAGTCTTGTCCCTGGAAATTTATGTTCTCTGGGCTCTATTTAGTTTAATTGATTAAATCTTCTTTGAATAAACACCTAATGCACTGAGAGGCACGGAGAAGTTTATTAATCTGTAGTCTTAAATTTCTGTCTCCTAACTATCCAGGAAATTCCTACCATGAATTACCAGTTTCTTCTCTGCTTAAAAAAAAGCATTTTCACACCAAATTTAGTATTTCAAACGACATCACAGAGTCAGTTTTTACTGCTTTTGTTTTGGTTTGTTTTTTACACATTGCTCTTAATTTCCCAGCCATGAACAGAGCAGGTGTGAGGCCAGGTGTGCTGTACTAAGAAAATATTCAAAATTTTTAATGAACCTTCAGGAGATGGAAATATTTACTGGAAATACTGCAATTATCAAGGTTTCTTGGAAGTTAGGCTGCAGCTCCTGACTGGAAACTCATCTGTGCCTGAAGACACTGACAAATTCCCTTTTCTCCGTGGGATCCTGGGCTGGCTGAACTCACAAGTGTCAGAGCTGTCAACTCTAAAGATGTTTGTACTGCATCAAAAAGTACAGGCACACATTAATGTGTTCTTAATGGAGCTGTGATCCCTTAGTTCAGCATTATTTTCTACCTCATTTAATTCCTCTGCCAATCAGTATTGGGGTACTGTGCCCCAAAAATTTCAGTAACTTTAAAATAAATGTTAATTGAACAACTAAAAATTAATATTTTATTCCGTTTTCACGGATTTTCATCTACCCAAAAGTTACATTTGCAGGAGAACTGACTTATTTTTTTACCTCTTCAATTATGGGCCAAATCATGCCCCTGTGAAACAAATATTGAAAAAAGTCTACATGAGAGATTGAAATTTTCCTCATATTCAGCCCTATAAATTTTCTTACAGGAACCAAGATGAAAATACTTACAAACCTATAAAAGTCTCAGCAACTTTTGCACCTTTTCTCAAGTGGCAATTTCAGAGGGTGGCAGGAAGAAACAAAACTGTGACTTCTCCATTTTCCCCTTTCTGCCTGTGGACTTCCATCCCCAGGGCTGAGGTTTAGTGGGGAAAGGGGACAAAACACAACCAGTGCTTTGTAAAATCTGAGCTGACAGCTGGCCTGGCTGTGGGTTTCATGGAGACAAAACACGGACTTGATTGTTTTCCATGCACTTCACCTTCTTCTCAGTGGAAGTTGCTTGGATTTAATTCCTCACAATTAAATCCTTGGATTTAATTCCTCTTCATACCCACTGTTGATACATTGCAGAATTACAAAAAGTTTAGGTTGGGATGACCTTAAAGATCATCCAGTCCCACCCCCTGCCATGGACAGGGACACCTTTCACTATCCCAGGCTGCTGCAAGTCCTGTCCAGCCTGGCCTTGGACACTTCCAGGGATCCAGGGGCAGCCACAGCTTCTCTGGGTACCTGTGCCAGGGCCTCCCCACCCTCCTAGGAAAGAATTTCTTCCTAATATCCATCTAAACCTGCTCTCTGTCAGTTTGAAGCCATTCCCTGTGTCCTGTTCCTCCATGCCTTGTCCCCAGTCCCTCTCCAGCTCCTCTGGAGCCCCTTTCAGGCCCTGGCAGGGGCTCTGAGCTCTTCCTGGAGCCTTCTCCTCTCCAGGTAAACACCTCCAGCTCTCCCAGCCTAGCTCCAGAGCAGAGGGGCTCCTTGCATTATCTTTTTCTTCCTCCTCTGGGCTCATCCCAACAGCTCCACATCGTTCTTGTGCTGGAGCAGATCCCAGCAGTGCAGGTGAGGTCTCACCTGAGCAGAGCATTATGACTGGGGAATAGATTCAGCCTGGTACCTCTGGTGAGTTACCAAAAATAATCTAGCATTATTATAATCTAGCAGAAAGCAAAAATATCCATCTAGGAGAAAGATAAAGTAGAAAGATATGGAGAAATAACCAACCTGGCAGAATGTGGCTTTTTTTTAACCCAGTATTGCTTGAAGTTCTTAAGTTTTGGACAGAAATCTTGCTCCTTATTCATGTAGCTCAGAAGAGCTCACTGGGAGTGTGTCTGGACAAACAACCTTATCCAGCTGTTTATTTCTGGAGTAGCAGATTGAGGACCCAAATTTTACAAATTTATATCAACCTGTCTGCTGTTGTGCAGGAAATGTCTTCCCTCACAGAGGATTTTTACTGAATAAGGTCTCAGCTCCATCCGGAAACGATGTCTTGCAGCTTGCAGTGCATGTTCTAAGATTGCACCTCATCACTTCAAATCTCAGGATTCATTTCCGAAATGATTTCACCTGATTGGAGTTATGTAATGTCTCCTCTTTGTGTTTATAGTTTATGGAGTCTGATATATTTCCTGAGATCTTTAGGATGCTCAGAGAGTGAGTAGGCAGCTCTCTGCAAGTGTATTTTAAGTCTTGCATTATCCCATTCTGATCACATTCAAAGCTGCTTCCATAGCAACACCTAAAAATATTAATTTCTAAAAATAAGCAAGTCCTTTAGTCTCTTACCACATGCAATTCTCCTTTTGTGACAAACAAAATAATCACCTCTGTTATGTGAACGAAACTTTGGAAATGTTGTCATCAGTTTTTATGAGATTTAAGTGACTTCCCAGATAGTTCCACCAACAAAACTGTCCTTGAGCAGTGACAAGGATCATTTAATTCTGCCCAAATACCCCCCACTCTGGAAACATGAGAAACCCTGTAAGTAATTAAGATGGGTTGTTTTAAATTAAGAGATGCATGCTCTTCCTCCTGGAGTCAGGGATGGGTCTCCACACCCAAACCCAGATGGACTGGAAAGGGGAGGTGGGGCATGAAATCCATGCAAATAACAGTCCCATTGTTTGCACTGGAAGGTATTAATTGGATCTTAACTGGATTAAGATTTTAAACTGTTATAGAAAAACCACAGAGAATTAGGAAACCTGTGGGCTGGAAACAGAGAGAAACATTGTCCGTGCAAGTATCAGTTATGGGATCTCAGCTCAGGGATTTCCCTCAACGTTCTCCATTCTAATTATTAACTGCACTGGTCTCTCCTCAGCCTGTCTGTTTTGGAGTTGGGATGCAAGAGGTTTTTCTGAAACAGGTCCCTGGAACAGTCACAGAATCATGGAATATCCTGGCTGGGAGGGACCCACGAGGATCATTGTGTCCAGCTCCTGGCCCTGCACAGGACACCCCAAGAATCCCACCCTGGGCCCTGGAGAAGACCTCTGTGCTTTTTGTTCTCACTTCCAGTTTTGAACTCCCTTGGAGTGGGAGGTTGGAGCTGAAACAATCATGGGATAAATGTTCTCCTATTTTGCTATCCTAAATCCAGAGATTTCCGATTCCCCATTTGCCAAAGAAACACTACAGCTGGTGTTACACTTCTGATCTGCAGATTTGTTTTTATCTTCTCACAAAGGATTTTGGTTTAGTGGTCTGGGTTTGAGAGGGTGGTGCTGGATCAGGTGAGCTCCTGGTCTCCCTAATTCTCTTAGTAGAGAATTTCCTAAAGAGAACTAAACCCATAAACGACAACCAAATCTTTTACAGCTGCCTTCTCTCCTGGCTGTTAGGACAATTCATTTCTGTAAAAGGTCAGGGTGTTTGAATGAATATAAAAACATAATAAAAGGTCAAGAAACACTTCCTGAAAGCAAGGACTGTAACACTGCTGAAGAGCCTTTAACAGGAAATCCCTGAGTCTCACAGATTCAAGGAGCTAAAACCTGCTAACCTTGGAAAATAGCACTAAAGGACTTGTGGTGTTACACGATACACATCTTTTCTGTAGAGATCTGTTCTTCATGCTGTGGCAGAGAATCACAGAATCTCAGAATCACAGAATTTTTAGATTGGAGGAGACCTTCAAGATCATCGAGTCCAACCAGCCCCAACACCTCAACTAGACCATGGCACCGAGTGCCACATCCAGGCTTTTCTTAAACACATCCAGGGATGGTGACTCCACCACCTCCCCGGGCAGGCCATTCCAGTGCTTTATCACTCTTTCCATGAAAAACTTTTCCCTAATATTCAGCCTATATTTCCCTTGGTGCAGTCTAAGACTGTCCTCTCCTTCTGTCAGCGCTGCCTGGAGAAAGAGCCCAACCCCAGCTGAGCACAGCCACCTTTCAGGGAGTTGTAGGGAGTGATGAGGTCACCCCTGAGCCTCATTTTCTCCAGGCTGAACAAGCCCAGCTCCCTCAGTCGTTCCTCACAGGGTTTGTGTTCCCAGCCCCTCACCAGCCTCGCTGCCTCCTCTGGACACGCTCAAGTGTCTCAACATCCACCTAAACTGAGGGGCCAGAGCTGGACACAGCACTCAATGTCCTTCCTAAACTGAGGAGACACAGCTGGACACAGCACTCAATGTCCACCCTAAACTGAGGGACAGAGCTGGACACAGCACTCAATGTCCACCCTAAACTGAGGGGTCAGAACTGGACACAGCACTCAATGTCCACCCTAAACTGAGGGGTCAGAACTGGACACAGCACTCAATGTCCTTCCTAAACTGGGGGGATACAACTGGACACAGCACTCAATGTCCACCCTAAACTGAGGGCCCAGAACTGGACAGCACTCAAGATGGGGCCTCACCAGTGCTGAGTACAGGGGCAGAATGACCTCCCTGCTCCTGCTGGCCACACCATTCCTGATACAGGCCAGGAGCCACTGGTTTTCTTGGTCACCAGGGCACACTGCTGGCTCACATTTAGCTGCTGTCACCAGCACCCCGAGGTCCCTTTCCACCTGGGCACTGTCCAGCCACACCATTCCCAGACTACAACATTGCAGGGGAGGTTGTGTCCAAAATGCAAGACTTGGCACTTGGCCTTATTAAACTGCATCCTGTTAGACTCTGCCCATCCATCCAACTGTTCAAGCTCTCTCTGCAATAGGAATAGCTTTAGGAATGTTTTTTCTGAACATGAGATGCTCATTCACAGTGGCCCTCAGCGAGCAGGATGTGAGAGGACTCTGGAATGGATTTGGGACAGGAACATTGTGTTGGATTACTCTCTTCAAGGAAACCAATGAAATTTTCAAGGCAACTCAGCCTTGAAGCACTACTGATCCTTTTCCTACCAGAGAGGTACAGGATTTCAAGTTGTCATTGAAACTGAGGAGCAGTGCAGGAGGTTTGGTCTCCCATGGTAGCTCTGGTAGAATGCAACACCCACAAATTGCCTGGAATTCACCCCAAATTAATCACTTCAATCTTACTGAATTAAAGAATCCTCTCTGCCTTTCCACATTTATTTTGCTACTCTGTGTCTCAAGTCCCTCATGTCCAGAGCAATACCCTGACCTGGCTCCTGTCTCCCCAAGCCCCCTCACTCCTTTGATGATGTCACTGACCCCCAAGGACCACGTATTGACTTTTTTGAGCAGAAAGGCAAGAAAAGACAGTGCTGATTGGGCATCTGGATAAAGAGCTTGTCTCAAATCTTCACTACTGGCATGAAAGAAATGACACTGGGGCTACCTGCAACTCCTGTTGGATTTTGATGTCTTTGAGATTCTGATATCTTGTCGAATATGTATGAAATTGGTCAATATTAGGTGAAAATTATAAAAAATACAAACAGACAAACAACGTGGTTGCATAACCTGTGTTTCTTTGCAAAACTGAGCCGTTCCCTGCCCACACAGAAACAGGCACACACAGATCTCTCTTTCAGTAAGATTTCTCCATCACACAGTTGTCTAATAATAAGTAGGTTAATGGTAAGTTGTGATTCCTTTTTCAAGCTGGTTTTAAACACGTTCATCTTCCTCTTCTGGCCTAAATATCCCATTAATTCTGCAACTCATTTGTCCCAGTGCCACCGCCAACGTTCTTTTATTTCATCCATCTGCTACATCTTGAAAGATCTTTATGGTAAGGACAGTTACGATTTACATCTCTATACAGCATCTGTCAGAAAAGCTCACCAAAGTGGAAAATTATTTAGACTGAAACCTCAGTACTACAAGATATTTCTAAGTAATTTCTATTTCTAAGAGTACAAGCTTTAAACATACATCAAAATCCTGAATTTGGAGAATTTGTCAGTTATGGTTGTTGAAGCAATTCACATAGAGGAGGTGTGATGGTTATTTTCTTTTTATATTTTTTGTAATCTATGTTTTTCCCCCAAACCCAGCTAAACTTGGTACCTCTGAGTGTAAGGCAGTTTTATTTGAAATCATGGAGCACAATCCTGCTGTGTTTGACAGGTATTGTCTTGTTCTATCCCTGACATTGATCCTGAGCCTGGCAGGAAGCAGGGAGTAAACATTTCCACCATGCCTGGAGACACAATGTTCAAAAAGCTCTCTTTGGCTTGTTGATTTGTGGAACAGCCAGTCTCAGGGCAGTGCTGTTGTCAGTTATTGATATTACCTTTTAATACACTTCACTAATGAGTGGAACTGCAGCCTTAATCACTGATAGACAAACAAGCAAACAAAGGGGGGGAAAAAAAGAGAGAGGAAAACAACTGATGGGAATGTGAATCTTCTTAATTGGGCTCACCATTCATCTCATGGGGTAGCTAAGACTCAAAGGTCTTAGCAGTATGTGAAAGGTGAGCTGATGAATACAACAGGAGGGAAACACAGACACACATTATACACAGAAATTTCATGCAGACTTTTCAATTGTGGGTTTGCAGGTGAGCCATTAGCGCAGCTGCGTGGGAGGAGAGGAGGATTAGCAGTCTATAAGGCTGAGAATTCAGACATACACGCCCACTTTCACATTTGTAAAGTATTTCCTATGTGCTGGTGCACTTCTGGAATGTGAAGATCGTCTGTGGATGGCTGCATTTCATCCCAGCCTGAAGAGGTGCTCATGTGCAAGATGGATGACTCTGTCATATGTTGAGAGCAGAGCAGTGGTAAATGGGGCTTGCCAAATGTTTTCAGCTGAAAACCACTCTGAATAAGGACTTTTCTCTGGAAAATGTTGTGGGGTTTTTTTGTTTATTTCTTTTTTGCCCAACTAACCAAATGGTGGACAATCAGAGTAATTTATCTAAATGTTCTTGATTGGTTCCAAGTGTTATATTTACTTCCATTCACATCTCCCTCTTCTCTCTAAAAGCTCTTCTGTGACAAAGTGCATACATTGAGGTATAAATCACAAGAAGTCATGAGTCAGAAAGCAAATTTTGGCAAATGAAGATTTATGAATGTCTGAACTGCAGGTTCAGGAAAAGCTCCTTTTTTTTTTTTTTTAAATCACACAGCCCCAAAAAACCTGTCAGTGCATGTTTGTGCAGTGGATGGGTAGTTTGACACACTGAGCAAAAGTTTACACCCACTTTCTTCAAGACTGAGTCTTAGTCTATGCAGGGAAACTCAGAGAAATGAAAGCCCAGAGAGTCAAGTCCAGGCAAGTTTTTAATGAATAACTGAAACACAGCCACAGATTGGAGCATTTTGAAGTGAAATTATGGCTGGCTCTTTACAGAAGGGATGGTTATTTGTAGGGTGGCTGATAACCCAAAAATGATCAGAGGAGCTGTTCCAATTTTTTTTCCATGATCTTTGATTATAACCTTAAGAATGAGACCTGAGGAATGACATTTGGAAGTCTTGGCTCCAAAGAACCCTTTGATGCTCCTGGGTGGGGGTCACAACCAACACACTACTGGCTTTTCTCAAATGGATCATTTCCTTTTGGCTTGAAATGAAAAACTTTTGAAAATTCTTGCATTTAGCCAGATGCAGATTGGAATATTTTTGTCATCCTGAAATGTTTTCCAGGATGTTGACTGTCATTATTTTCCCTTGTGTAGTCAAGACTTTCTGGTGATAGATGCACCTAGAGGAGAAAAGGTGACCAGCTGGACAAACAGCACTGATTCAGAGAGAGCTGGTCCAGCTGTACATGGGAAAGATTGTATATAGAATTTTCCTGTGAGTTTTCAAGCAATTTAATTTTGTCTCAATAAACATGAACATTTTAATTAGCTGGTAAGTAATTCACCATAACCACATTGTTCTTAGAGTAGTTGTCCTCCAAATTTCTTCGCTGAAAGAGCTGCACCAAGGGAAGTATAGGTTAGATATTAGGAAAAAGTTTTTCACAGAAAGAGGGATAAAATACTGGAATGGCCTGCCTGGGGAGGTGGTGGAGTCACCATCTCTGGATGAGTTTAAAAAAAGCCTGGATGTGGCACTTGGTGCCATGATCTAGTCAAGATGTTGGGGCTGGGTTAGACTCAATGATCTTGAAGGTCTCTTCCAACCTAGAAATTCTGTGATTCTGTGATTCGGTGAGTGGTCTGGCATTGATTGGCACAGGCTGCCCAGGGGAGTGCTGGAATCACCATCCCTGGAAGGGCAAAAACCATTAGGGTGTGGTACTTAGGGCCGTGGTTTTGTGGGGGATCTGGCAGCATTGGGTAATGAGTGGACTCAGTGGCCTTAGAGGGCTTTTCCCACCTAAACCAGTCTGATTCTAAATTAAGGATTAGTCCTCCAAGAGGGATATTTCCAAGATTATCAAGTGGCAATCTTATCAGTTCTTTATGTTGACTTCAAATCATGAGGATTTTTGGTACTTTTTTTCCAAAATCAGTGTATTTTTTTTTAACTCTACCCAGAGACGGATTGAAGAAAGCACCTGAAGGTACAGCTACAAATCATTTCTCATTTCTCTCTCTCATGTGATTAGCCCTAATCACATGAAAAGGTTTGATGGAAACGTTATTAATGGGCCATTGTTCAAATATGACAATGTTCAAGTGTTTGTGAATAGGCTTTTCTTGTCATGCTTAATGTGTCACTAAAATAATTCTTCAAAATCTTTCAGCAATTTTGCAGCACATGATTGCCCAAATTATCCACGTCTGACACTTAAAACACTCTGTTGCAGTGCAATACCATAATTTCTTTATTGCAGTACATTGTGAAATATCATTTATAATTAGAAGTGTTTCAATGTGTTTGTTTGGTTGAGGTTTTTTTGTGGTTTGTTTTGTAGATTTTTTTCTTTTTTTTTCATTCTAGTTCCTTCCTGCAAATAAGCTTTTGAAGAAAACAAAAAAGACAGCTACAGATTCAGGAAATCAACAGCAATTGTATTTGTTGTCATAGTAGAACTAATATAATTTTTGACATTTCAATGCATTTTTGTTTGTCAGGAAATTCTCATCCTTTTGGATAGAGATGGGTTGATGGAGAGAATATTTTTTACTCAAAATAAGAGAAATGGATTAGTCTGTTTTGATTCAGAAGGGCCACAGGACAGTGTAACTCTCAAAAAAAGATGAAGTTAAGATGAAGTTAAATGTTCATTTCTAGAAATAATCACTTACATTGTGCAGCAAAAATCCTGTCTATGCTTGTAAATCTGTGGCAATTTTCTGAAATTGAGTGCCCTCTGTCCATAAACAACGTTGCTACCGAGAGCAGGTTTTCCTGTCTGTTGTTGGAATCAATTTTCAGATAATTTTATCAAGACATGGAGTGTGTCAGAATGAAACATAGCAGCTGTGAGAGCAACCTTGGAGTTTAAAATGAGTTGTGCATTTTTCTGCTCATAGCTCCTAAACCACGTAATTCTGATTCCTTTGTAATTCTATGGATTCACCTACTGGCCTTCTGTGCCTCCAGATTAATCTTTATTAAATATAAAAGAATCACAGGATACTCGAGGTTGGAAGGGATCTCTGGAGGTCTCTAATCCAATGACACAAATCAAAGGGGAATCAAGTGGTCAGGTTGCCCAGGGCTGTTTCTAACAGGGTTTTGCATATTCCTGAGCACAGAAACTCCACAATCTCCCTGGGCAAGCTGCTCCAGTATTGGATCACCCTCATGGCAAAGTAGAAAGGTATTTTATGCTTGAGTTGAATTTTCTGGGATTCAATTTGTGCCCATTGCCTCACATCCTGCAAAATCTCTTGCCTGATGTAGTTGTGGTGCTCCTACAGTTTGGAATAAAGGAATCTCAGGGGAGACTTCATTGCTCTGCACAACCACCTCAAAGGAGCTTAGCCAGGTGGGGGTCAGGGTCTTCTGCTAAGCAAAAGGATGAGAGGAAATCTCCTCAAGTTCTACCAGAGGAGGTGCACCTGAGAATGTGGTCAGGCAAAGGAATAGGAATAGGAATAGGAATAGGAATAGGAATAGGAATAGGAATAGGAATAGGAATAGGAATAGGCTGTCCAAGGAAGTGATGAAGTCACCATCCCTTAGATTGTTCAAAGAACTTGTGGGTGTGACTCTTGGAGACGTGGGTTAGTGATGAACACAGGGGTTCTGGGTGAACTGTTGAACTCAAACTTGGAGGTCTTTTCCAGCCTTAAATATTCTATGATTCTGTAGAAGCTGTTCATTACAATCCCATTTCACATTACATTGTTCATGGCCATGTCATAATTATGCCAAAAGTGATAATTAGATACTTCAGTGATGTCTTACATGGCATTCCTGGCCTGGCCACTGGGAAAAAAAGTGTTATAAATAAGTAATTTTCTTAAGAATGATTTTAAGTATCAACAGGGATTATATCCCTGACAAGCTAGACAAGGAAATGCAGTTCTTCAGTAGCTAAGGCAGCTAAGGCAGTTCCTGTTGATTCACTTAGTGGGGCCCACAAGAAAGATGGGAAAAGGGATTTTAGCAGGTTCTGTTTAATGGGACAAGGGGTAATGGCTTTAAAATGAAATGGTAGAGGGTCAAACTAGATCCATGGAGGAAGTTTTTTACTATGAGGGTGGGAAAACCCTGGCACAGGTTCCTCAGAGAGGCTGTGGATGCCCCATCCCTGGAAACACTCAAGGTCAGGTTGGATGTGGCTCTCAGCCACCCCAAAAGGGCTTGGACTAGATCACCTTTAAAAGTCCCTCCCAGCCCAAGCTGTTTTGTGATTCTTTGATTCTGTGACTTAAATTTCCCCCAAATGCCCCATTCAAAGCCAAATGTAACATCCCTGATGCTGCCACCCACAGTCCCACTCACAGTCAGTAAATCTTCCCTTCAAAATAAAAATAAGGCACCCTCTTTGAAAATTCTTCAAAATCTGGGAGCAATTTATGTTCATGCACTGGAGGAAAGTAATGTGTATCCCTATTTACATGGAGATGACAGTGTGCTGCTTTCTTTCCATTCTTTTGTTGCTGCCTTTTTTCTCCACAAAACAGCTGAGAAAGATCACAACAACCACAGGCTGGAGTGCTCTTTGGCCAAACCTCATTACTGGAAAAGAGATAAAATGGCAACACTGTCCCAAACTTTTCCATGTCCATGAGAAAGGAAGCAATGATTTAAGAAAAGAAAGAGGAGTTGGAAGCATGAGAAAGGAGAAGAAAACAAGATAAATGGCTGTGACCTTGGAGACATCACTCCTGGGGATGAGGGAGAGGAAGGAGGTAAATGTCAGGGCCAATCCCAGAATGGTTTGGGTTGGAAGGAGCATTACAGATCCAAAGTCCTGCTATGGACAGGGACACCTTCCACTAGAACAGCAAAGGCAATGTCAAGGGGTTGCTGCACTCCCTGAGCACTGAAAAGTTCCCGCGAGTAAATACACCCAATTTCTTTTCAAAAACACTCAAATTCCCACTGCCTATTTTCTAATCTTCCTGGACAGATTCCTTCTTGGGATATGATGTATCTTGGGGAAATCAGATTAAAGGATTATTTGGTTAAAATTAATGTTTCTCTGTTATTCTGGGATATAACCTCCACCACAACAGCTCCATTGCAGATTTCCCTCTCACAAAAACCTCACGGATCTTTTTTTACCATTCTTTTGCTGTTTCATGTTGACTTGGAGGATGGTTGGGTGAGTGGATGATCTTAATTCCCTTACATTTAACCCACTATTAAGTTCATTGAAATACTTTCAGGTTCATGTTTTTCTAACTTAAATTACCTCAGTGTATTCCTACCCTGCTGTAAAATCCAAACTGAACCATGAGTTATTTATAAACCCTTGTTTACCTGCACACAGAAATTCTTGGAAAGAAAATTAAAATCTCCACATAAAACATAATGGAATTGTTGCCTCACTCTCACATATATTTTATATAAACTTCATTAGCCCCAGTTGAGCATTTCCATGTTCTCAGTTACCCTCATCACAAGTGGCATCTAATTCACCACAGGACCATTCCTGGTTATAGTTGTGGGCTTTTTGCAGAGGCCACTTTTATAGCATCTCAAAATATTGAACAAATCTGCCCACACCCACCTCCAGCTCCCACCTCCTTTCCATCTGTGAGACTCACTCCCTTTGTCCTACAGGCTCATGCAAAGGAACAGCCACGGGAAACACTGGGAACAAATATTTCTCAGCAGCCTCCACCCTTGACACCCAAGTGCTTGGTCTGCTCTTCAGCCTCCTGCAATCTCCTGTTGCTGTGGCTGTTTGGGAGAGCCAGGCCCTCAATGTCATCTCTCCAGAAGCAGTGCTGGCTGAATGCAGACATTTCCATTACTCACTCAGCCCACACTCCCTTGTAGTCGATGCACATCAAGTCCACAGAGTCAATATTCACGGCATGATTCATTTTCTTCTGAAGCAAACCTGTTGCAAAGGCAATGTGCTGTAACAAAATAATGAGCTGCTGAGCAGGTACTTGGGATGATGGCACAGAAATGAGGCTTTGGAGGGACCTTACCTCAAACCCAACCCATGGGTGGTGAATGCTCCTCAGGGTGCAAAATGTTCTGGGTTAAAGGAAAAAAAGACATTTAAAGTGAAGGTCTTTCCAAGAAACCTGCATTCCCCACTCATTCTCTGTCCCAGAATTTCCTTCCAGGGCTGGGAGAAGGGTAGGGCAGATGTAAAACCTTTCCCTTATGGAGCAGCTGCTTTACATTTCCAGGGAATGTTAACCTGCTGGTAGGCTGCTGTCTGCCAGGATGTGTTTGAAAGTTGTTGTTATCTCATCAGCTTGCTGGAAGGAAATCAGATGGAGCATGCTGATATCTGGGGATGATCATTCAGACAGGTCCAGCTGCAATCTTTCTAATCACTGCTGTGTAATTCTCTGTTTTGCACAGGAAACAACCCAAGGACAGAAACTGCTGGATCCTAACCCTGCCTCCTACCAAGGCTCCCTCCATATTTAAGGTAATCTGGTGACCATTTGTTTTATCTTCCTTGAGGAACAAAGAGTCTGTGGAAATCTGTTGTTGGCTTACTTGGAAAAAAAAAGTCTGGAAAAAACCCCTAACCCAGATAAATAACATTTACAGGAATCAGTATCCTGTTCTGGTAAAAATGCATTTACGACACAGTCTTTTAAGTCTGTGCCATTGATCAAATAGTTTACATTTATTATGAATAGAAGCCCTGATTATATTTCTCCGTGATTAAAAATGCACTGAGACCCAACATTCTGACAAACTTCAGCTGAACTCAGTGGCCTGGAACCAGCAGCTGACTTGGCAACTGAGCTGACCCAGGAGCTCTCAAATCTTCTCTTGTTTATCTGTTCATTTTCCATCTATGATAAAAAAAGTTTGGTGATGCTTGTAGGGAAAGGTTTTGGGGTTTTTTTTGTGATACCAACTCATATGAAAAACAGACAGGCTTTCAGATTTAAATGTGATCTCTCCTGAAGCCTTTTGGAGGTGTGAGCATTCAGAATCTCTAACAAGAAGGTTTTACCTCAATTATAACTCATAGAAAAACTTTCCAGCCTACTTCAGGCTAAAAAACCAAATTAAACAGCTGCTCATGGAAAATGTGGCCATCTTGGTCCAGATCACATTCCCTTTCAATGATTTAGGATTATCAAAAAACATCCCTGCTTCAACCTAAATCATCTTGTGTTTCTTCCCTTCTCTTTCAGACGAGAGAGGAGAAGATTCAGGTGAGAGCAGCCCTAGGCCACAATGTTTGTACAGAGGTGATGAGTTTGGGCAGAAGAAGACATCAATCTTCAATCAAGAATCATCTCCTCACACACATCTACACAAGCTTTCAAAACTATGATATCAGCAATACCTGAATTTTTGCCCTGGAGATGTTTTAGCAACAGTAGAAAGTATCAGACTTCCTGATAGTATTAGACTTCTCACAACTCAGTAGGAATAAATCTGAAAAATGCCACTGAATGCCACTGAATGCAGGTGAAATCTTTGGGGAGTTTTTACACTACTTGAAAATCTCACCCACAGACTCTATGAGCAAATTTTAGTCTCCCTTTGGATTTAAAATAGCCTCCAATTTTCTGAATAGTATCCAAAATTAGATCATATATTTTGGTAGAAGTTACTCTGGGTTTGACATCATTAGCAAAGAAACATCCATGCCAAGCAGTTCTGAGGATATGAGTAAGTATATGTGTCAAGATAGATTTAAAAATAAAAAGTGATTATACCAGATCGATATTCCAAATCATAACTGTGCAGGGAGAGGAGAAAATAGTAAATCTATTTTTATTTCTTGTCACGCATCAATTATGGCAATAACAATTACTACTTTTATGTATAATCAATTAAATCCATCAGATACACCAAATCCAATAATTTGGGAAAACTCTAAGGCTGGATTTTGAGGCTACACAGAACCACTGGGACTAACTGAACAGTACAGGAATACTGGTTCTGGTGTTTATTGATTTATTGCAGCTTGGAATCTATTTTTTAAAAATCCAGAGTTGGCTTCTGTTGCCAAACAGATTTTTGCTTTCTATACATTTTTATACACTTATACCTTTGTAGACTGCTGATATACATGGTCGTGGCTTCTGGTGCTTTTCTTACCCTTTTTCTCTCTTTTTCTGAACAATAAGCTAACCTTCTAACACATGGCTGAAATACTGCTCAGTCTTATTTTTAAGAAGAGAACCTCCCAAAGGACATTTTGTTTTCCAACCAGAATCTGGAGAAATGGGACAAAGTCGTCTCTGAACCAACCCCAATGGGGCAGAACACAGGGGAAAATTACATAACCCACTGCTCTTCTAATTGAACAATATTTGGTAAATATTCTAATTTAATAACTTATAAAACCTGTGTTAAATATTCTAATTTAATGAACCTATAAAACCTGTAGGAATCTGATGCTGGGTGTGCCCATAACCATGGAGGCACCTGGAAGCTTCCATTAAAGATCTGCCTTTTATCTCACTATTTTAACACTGTTACAAATTCTGGGTTTTGATTTCAGGCAAGAATAGAGAATTTCTCTGTCTCACTCCTCCTCTGGTTATTTAGCTCTTACAACTATTTCATCTGTTAAGGTTTGTAGGGATAATAATAAATGATCAGCCGGAGGTTTTTATAGTTGTTATGGTCCCTCTCAATTGTTATGTAGCAGAAAAAAAAATTCACATGTCAGTGTCCTGGGACTGGGGTTTGCTTGTTTAAACTGGACTCTAAAATGATCCTGATAGATAAATAAAATGTACAGTGACCTCCCAAATACCAAGGGCATGCTTATGATGAGATAAGCGGGGCCAAAAGTGTCGTGGCTTGATACCACACCAAAGCTCTCAATAGCAAACCTGATCCTCTGGCAGCGTGGGTAATGCAGCTAGAGGGAGAACCATCCAGCAGTGCAGTAAACAAAGCTGTGAGTTGTGTTTCAGCCTGTTCCCCACCCTGCTTTGGTCACTTGCTGCCAGCAAAGCCAAGGATTTATGCAAACAGGGAAGCGCTGTGCATCCAGGATGCAGTGGCAGCTCCAGAGGCAGTGAGGGCTCAGCGAGAGCTGGAACTGCTGCTGTTCTGTGTGCTGAGCCTCTCTCCAAACCATCTCTGTTAAATATTATTTTTAAGTGCCACGTCTCATCAAAGAGGGATGCATTTAATGGCAGCTCACATCCTTTTTTGCAAACATTTATCACTCTCTTCCCCTTCCAGACCCTTTCCCCCCTCTTCATCTGTAAAAACAACTATGCTAGGGATCAATTATCCTAAAGCACTAAATCATCAGCAGTGCTCCCAGCTGTAAAAACATCTGCATTATAGGCTCTGCTTCTTCCTAAGAGACAGAGATGTAATTGATTCCCTCATTCTGCCTTGTTGAGGAGCTTCTGGTTTGTGTTATGCTGGGGGAGTGGGTGGGGGAGGTGGGAGGGAGGCATCTTGCCTTGCTCTAAACTGATTTTTGTTCATGAAACACATGCCTGGACTGAGAAACAGAGCCCAGACCATGCTGCAGAGAGCAGCTTCACCTCTGTTACCTCCCACAGCCCTTGTCTGCCCTTTTAATATTGCAGGGGTAAATAATTTCCAGTGCAGCAAACCAGGCATTCCTGTGCTCCCAGCAAAGGAAGGATTTGTGTGGTAGGGAAGCTGCTGCGGAGTTGCCATAGGAAAATTGCTCTGTAAAAACCTTTCCTTCTCCCTCCCTGCCTGTAGTTGCCTTAGTGACAAAACTAATGGCCACCGGTGCCCCTGCTCCAGTGCAGGGGAGGAAAACAAAGCCATTTGTGTTGTCATTCCAGCAATCTGCTGCAGGGCTGTCTTCAGGATTAAATGTGCTGATTAAAACAATCTGTGAGCCTCAGTCTCTCCACACCTGTGGGTTTACCCACAGTCACAGCTGACTTGAGGTACAAACGTTCCAGCTTGGCCTTCTCGAGGCAATTCAGTGCTTTCAGAGGTATCTAAAAATCACAGAAAGGTTTGGGTGGGAAGGGACCATAAAATGATCTGGTTCCAACCCCTGACATGGGCAGGGGCACCTTATACAAGACCAGCAAGGACAGTGTCAAATCTGCACTCCCTGAGCACCGTGAGTATAATTACTGTGAGTAAATATATCCACTTTCTCTTCAAAACACTCTAATTCCATCTCTCCATTTTCTAATCCTGCTGGGCAGATTCCTTTCAGGAACATTGTGTGTCTTGGGGAAATAAACCCAATTCAGATGAAAGCATTATTTGGTTAAAATCAGCGCTCGCTTGACATTCTGACAACATTTCAGCACAGATGTAAATCAGCCTTGCAGTGGCTACTGTGAGGAAAATTAACTCCATCCCAGTCAGAACCTGCACAAGGCATGGGAGTAACACAGTGAAAAGGCAGATTGAGGTTCAGAGTTCTCCTCTCAGCCACACCTTGGGAACAGCTGCTCCAAGTCCCTGAGTAAATCCATTATAAGCCCACACAGGTGGAAAATTAGGAACATCTATCTTTCACAGCAAAAATAAAAGGACTGCTGGGTTTGTAGTCTATGAGTTTTACTGTCACCTTCACTTACATTAATGGGTTGTTTCTGCACATAAACTACTAGCACTACTTTTTTTTCTCTGTTTTATTTATTTATTTTTTCTTTTTCTTTGGGATGCTTATGCTTGGAAAAAGTGAAGATGGTCGGGAGTGTTTCCTTCCATGATGTGATGCCTTGGGAAGGCTGAGCTGGAATAGAGACTGGACAGAGCTGGAGAATAAAGCAGAGATTTATTAAATAGGCCTTTAAGGATACACCTTGGGCAGGACAAGAGCTTGTCCAGGATTACTACCACCAAGGTGGACCCAAAATGGTCACAAAACGGACCCAAAATGGACCCAAAATGGTCACAAAATGGTCACAAAATGGACAAATGGTCACCAGGTCTCCCACTTTGATCAGTTTTGGTCCATTTGCACATTGGGGTTTCATTGTCCAATCCCAGCTCCAGCTGACGCAGTCCCACCCTTCTTGTTCTCTCCCTCCAGCCCCCGTTGTTTGTGCTTTGGGGCCTGAAAACTTGTGCCAGTTGTCCTTGGTGTGCAGCAGGAGAAGGATTTGTTTTGTGTCCGTGCTGTGTGCAGAGAGCTGAGTGACCCTGCCTGTGAGCTCAGAGCTGCAGCCCTGGGCAGCACAGAGCCTGAAATACATGAAAGCTGAAGCTTAAGGCATCAGATGGACTGCACTGTACAGCTCTGTGATGCACAATGACTTACCCAGTCCTTCCCCCACTTTTGGGATTCCTTGTTTGAAGAAGTAATTCAAGGAGCAGAAATACCTGGCCCCACAGGGAGTGGATCCTGTGCAAACTCCTCCAGGTGTTAGAAGGAGGTTGGGCTGGATGTTTTTCAGAGGTCCCTTCCAACCCCAGCCACTCTCGGATTCTGTGGAAGGTCCCTCAAGATGGTTTCATTGAATCCTGCCTGTGAAGATACACAAGGAGTGCCAGTCAGAACACATGTCTGATTTAGAAAATAATTTTAATGGATTTTCTCATTAAGGACTAAATCCAGTCCTTCAGGGTCACTGATGTCAGAATAATTCTGACCTTAATTCAGGAAAAGGGGGTAGAACCTTCACACATTTACTTCTCATATATTGGGAGAGTCAGAAGACAAAACACCTGGGGAAGCTGAAATGCCAATACAGAACAAGTTTCTGTGCTATTTAAAATATCTCACCTGAAGAAGCACTTATAAAAATACTTTTCCAAATGTATCTATATTTTTTAAAATGTTATTTTGGAATAAACTTCTTCGTGGACTTGGAGCGCAGCTGTGGAAGCAACAATGCAGGGCACCACAAATCTACTTCAGTAAGAGAAAAGAATTTTAGACTCATTGTTTTTAAAAGCTCCATTTTCAGTGTCAGGAATGCCAACATCTGTGTTCTCTCCTGCACTGAAGCTATGAAGTGAAAGATAATGGAATGCAATCAGTAGCAACTTTCACAAGAGACAGCCCAAAGCTGGGTAAAGATTTGACAGCAATGGATTTTCTTCAGCAAACAAACGAAATATTGTCATTGCAGGTTTGTGGTTTTTTTTCCTAAGACAAAATAAAAGAAGTAAAAAAGTAAGAAGTGCTTTATTAATTTATTAATTGAGAAAAATCTCAGACCCTTTAGAATCATACCTATAACCCATGGTTACTTAGGAGTTCCAGCCCCCAAAACAGAACTTTATTTGAATAGTACAAGGTTCAATACAGAAGGAATATTTATTTACCTATCTTTTAAAATCTTAGTGGGAATAGTTTAAAATCTCAGTGCTACGAGGCTGAATTACCAAGTGGTCTTTTATTCATACATCTTTAGAGGCAAGAGTACATTCAGCAGCAAGGTTATTCCCCCACCCTAATCTCTCACCACATTTTAAAGCAAGATTTCTTTGGGAAATTTAGATCCATTGATTTTCGCTCCTTTGCTTAGCTACTCTCTGATGACAATTATCAATCCTCCTGGCTCTTATCAGCATTAACAACTGCCTATCCCTGGCTTGCATTGTTATTCTTAGTCTTCCTGGCTGAGATTTTCAAAGATAATAAAATACACCTAAACATATTTGAGGGTAGAGTGGGGGTGGAAATAACCAAAAGAACAGATAATTTAAAAATATCTCAGTTATGCCGCTGTGATGAGGAAACAAAACAAATCAAAGACATTCCAAATTAGGTGGGAATCATTCTGAGAGGCTTTGCAGGCTCCTGTCTTCAAAATATCTGTTGTTTATTCCACGTTTGCTGTCTGATAGGGTGGTGAATTAATGCCTGAATGAATGAGGGAGCAAAAGGAAGTTCAGCTGGATTTTCCACCTGGGATCATGGTCCCACTGCTTGGACAGTGAAGTTTGGTTCCATTTTCCAGGCTAAAAAAATTGCTTCTGAATAGTAGTAGTAGTAAGAGCAGAAACATTGAGAAGCCAAAACTAGATTTTAATCAGAACATGACACTAAACTCCTTCACTGTGTAATAACTGTATTAAACGTGACTTAAAAAGTAGCCCCAAATATCAAAATCCCAATGTATTCCAATATACAAGTCCAGGTGGTTTTTAGTTAATGCTCAGCTTCAAATGTCTTAGATAAAAATTTTAAGCATAAGCAAATCCTGAATTTTTTATTCTTGGATCAATCAATGTTGGAAACAAAATCTTCATCAAAACTGAATTATAGAGTAATACAGACATGGAAATGGAAGACATCTGATGAGCAACAGGTATAAAATACCCCAGGTTTGGATGATCTCCTCTGACCTCTTCCCTATTCGTTTTCCATTTGTCATCCCTGAACAATGAGGGGGAAATGTGTTCTTAAGAAGTTCAACGAGAATGTTTGGAAATGTCTCCAGATCCCAATTATTTCACTGGAAGGATTTAGACGAGAGCTAATAGCCATTGTCTCTATATTGTGCCTCTTATTGTTTCATGTAGAACATGACAGCACTTCTGACAGCTCCCAAGCTTGAAATCTCCTTTGCTGATTAAAAAAAAAAAAGAAAATTAAGAACTTAAATACTGAGAATCAGTGAGTTGAAAGTGAGGGAAAAAAACCCCCTTGTTATTTTTCTCTTTTCCATAATCCACTCACCTGTTGTAGCTGCTGTTTTCACTTGCAGGGCTATCTGCAGGTTGAATGTATTGCCACAAATTCCCATCTCAGAATTTGAGAAGATATAATTTTATAAAATGTTTATTGCAGCCTTAAGCTTTTCAAATGATGTTAAAAAATCAAACCCTGGACACCCAGAATGAGAAGGAGGATGTTTTATAGCCAAGAAGTGACTCAGTGTGCAATCTCTAATGTCTTTGCATTACACCAAACAACATTTCCTGCTGCATGTTCTCTGAGGAAAGATTCAAATTTAGGGATTTGTTTGGTTTTTAATACAGACTTCAGTGACATTTGCAAGACAAATATTAAATTATTCCTTTGTGGGATGTGCAAGACAAATTTGAGCTGAGAACAAAATAGTTGTAAAATAATTTATAACCTCATGTAAATATTAAATGTTAGGTTTCCTGGTGATTGAAGATGAAAACATGGTTACAGTGTATGTGTAATATAAAAATAATGAAAAAAGGATAACTTAATACAAAAATGATGAACAAAACCTACTTAACATTAAATTAAAAAGGCTCACATAGATGGCAGTGGGTTGATACCTTAATTTTGATAAAGCTGAATTCCACCCTCAGGGGAAAACAACACCAAAACTTATTTTCATCTGAATGCCGAGAGGTTCCCACAGTCTAACTATTTTAAAACAAACTGTGAGCAATTAACCAAAAATAAAAGTACCTAAATGAAGGATACTGGTACAGAATGCTCTTTCTAAATTTTTGAGGAGAAATCTATTGAAGAACCAGTCAGAGAAATCCCTGGACTATGCTCCACAGGAAGTAAAAGTAAATGATATAAAAAGCCTTTTGATTTTTGGTTTATGAGGGGGAAGTTAGTGATGACATCAGTGACTTCAGTGAGAGAATTAGGACAATAATAGGAACTCCAGTAAATCACCATCTAGGAATAAATGACCCCATCACTTTTGACCACACCAGTGAATCACCAGATTGCACTAGAGTCATTGTGCTGTTGAGAAGCCAAAAACCACATCCATTTTTAGATGTGGTACACAACAAATTCTGATCTTTTATTTTCATTAACAACTCTTGGTCTTCCTTTTGTGCATGACACGTAAAATGGTGAGGGATGCATCAGCTCTTCAGAAGTGACAGCCTTGGCCTGTGGGCTTGGATTAAACAGCCAGGTTTTGCAAGTGGTGCCTGGAACAGGTTTCTTTTATCTGTGTAAGAGCTTCAGGGCATCCTGTGACTCCTGAGAGCCAGAGTCATTCATCCCCAAACTGAAGTAAATAATTGATGCAGTAGGACAAGGAGGAATGGCTTTAAACTGACAGAAAGTGGGGTTAGATTGGATATGAAGAAGAAATTCTTGACTGTGAGGATGGGGATGGCACAGGGTGTTCAGAGAAGCTGTAGCTGGCCCTGGATCCTTGGAAGTGTCCGAGGCCAGGTTGGATGGGGCTTGGAGCAACCTGGGATAGTGGAAGGTGTCCCTGCCCATGGCAGAAGGTGGAACAAGAGATCAGTTTTAAAATCCTCCCAACCCAAAGCACTCTGCAATTCTTAGAGTTACACAGAGAGGGCATTGTCTTGGGTTGAAATACAGGATGTAACCAGAGGTGTGTATTCTATTGCCATCTGTTGAAACCAGGTGGGGCAGTGTTCTTTATCCCTTCCAGGACCCATCCTCCCTCCAGGGGATATCTGCTGTTCATGGGCCATCCAGGCTCACTGCAGGGCTGAGACAATTCCATCATCCCATGGGGAGATGCTCCACCCAGGGGGAGGAGCCAAGCATTCCTACCTGGATAAAACCTGAGAGTCAGAACACCAGCACAGCCTGTTTGCACTGGATTCCCAGAGGAAGACCAGACCCATCTCAGCACCACTGGACCTTCAGAGAAAAACTGCACCCTTGTACAGGATCATCTCTGCTCCAACAGAACCACATCTGTCACTGCAGGAGGACTTGATTGGACTGCTCCCAACACCCTGACCAACAGGGTGTCAGGTTGTGCTCTGACTCTGTCAGTGTTTTCTTTTTGTTTGCTTTTATTTTTTTTTTTTTTGTACTACTACATTTTCATTTTAATTTTCTTTGTAAAGAACTGTTATTCCTATTCCCACATCTTTGCCTGAGAGCCCCTTAATTTCATAATTATAATAATCCAGAGGGAGGGGTTTACATTCTCCATTCCAAGAGAGACTCCTGGCTTCTTTACCACACACGTGTTTCTCCAAACCAAGGCAGCCATTTACTCCCACACTGTTGTAATTCCCAATTAATTATTCTCTGCTACAAGCATGCAAACCCAAGCCTTCTCCATGAGTCTTCTTCCTATGTTCACACGGCAAATGATTTTTAGTACACCTTTTATTGCACATGTTTTTCCAGAGATAAACTGTTCCCTTTTAGCCTATGAGAAATACAACATTCCCATGGATTTGTGATTTCTCCAGCCAAAGCCAGAGCTCTGCCCATCTCTGTGCTTGGCAGAAGCAAACTTTGTTTTCTGCTGCCCTTTTTGATGGTTTTGTCCAGACCATGGATAACAATCAGCACTTCTGAGGCTCCACATTCAAGCTAAAACCATATTAATAATTGAGATGGGCCAGAGAGCATTTGCTAGCTCTGATCCTTGAAAATCTCTTAGCTTTCAAAACGGGATCAAGTTCCTGCATGGATAAGTGGGAATGCTCCTTTGCTCGTGCCAACTTCTGCACCATGCCTTGGAGGATAAATTGATTTGGGCCAAACTGCCAAGCAGAGGGGTCACACTTAAAATATTTGCTAGGTGGTGCCTTGGTCACTGTTCCACTCACTGCTTGAGTTATTATTAGAGATATTGACATAATTATATTTCAGATAATTACAAACAGAATAAATTTAAAATATTTCCTGGAGTTTTCCAATATGACCAGGAATTCTCTAGATACCGAATTTTTTGTATAAATTAACATATAAGGACAGCAGTGGCCTTGGATCATGATTTATTCAATAGAGTCAGGGATGAGGGTATTGCTTGAAGACCTGCCATCAATTAGGTGAGCTGAACAAACTTTCTGACAGCCTTTTTCTCCTCTGCATGAAAAGTGAGGCTGATCCTCTGGGTTAAAGCCAAGCCCATTGTTCAGTGGATGAATTTTATTTATGCAGATTTTTATGAGTTTTAATAATCTTTTATTTATGCTTCTATGCTTCTAAACTGTTTCTTGGAGCTTTGCATGCAGAATTGAAATAATCTCATTTTTCTCTTATCTAAAAGGCAGATGTTTTAAGGAAAACTCCAGGGTGCCTGGAGAGACATGAACATTTCACTCTCAAGACAATAATGATATAAGACTGGTTCATCTGCAGTGAGCAGCTCCCCAGTGCTTCACCAGGGGAGCAAAGCCTGCCTGGTGTCCTTTATTCTGAGTTTCAAGGGCTACCTGGATAGCTGAGGGGGAAAATAGTCTGAAATAAATCTTCCTCAGGATATCCTCGGTGTGAAACCGCATAATAAGGAGGGCATCCAAACTCTGAAGGGATATTTGGGTCAAAGGAGACATCACATAAATCATCCTGATCCTGATCACAGGCCAATGTAACAGGTAGGGGTGTGCAGCCAGGCACATCCCAGGTTTTTAAAATGAAATCCCTAATAAGCCTTCCAGAGGAATGCAGGATATCTGAATTACAGGAGGTTCATTAAGAGGAATTTGGGTAAACTTTGGATTCTTCTTTTGTAACCTCCTACCTGCAGCGTGCTTGGCAGACGTGCACCTTTGGCAGATGTTTGCAACCATGTACCACATTCTATTGGCTCTGAGTATGAAAGTCTTTAACCTCAGTGGTCTGACCTTTGGCCACCCTGACAAATTCCATAATCTTTTCCTTTAAAGATTGGATTAAGTTCTTATTTTCCCATCACATATTTCTGATTTGCTCTCTTTGGTGCAATGCCTTTGCAGGACAGGGCCAGCCATAATCCCTGGTTTTCATTCCCTATCTCTTGTTTATACACCCATTATCATGGAAGGTTTGCTGTTTGAGTTTCGATTTTCCTGTAATGTGGCAGAGTAATTTGTAGCTCTCTCTTGAGTCATTGATTATAATTTTTAACACCATCTCCACTCCTTCGCTGAGGCTGCTAACACGAGTTATTACAGTTAAGAGGAAAGCTTTCTCCTCTGAAATGTGTCATCAGATTTGTAAAAGCTATTACTGGGAGATGTATTCATACGCCTGCACCGGTGCCAAGCACCTAATGATCTTTTGGGAAAAATAAAAATTAAAAAAAGAAAAAGCAGAAGGAAGACTCGAGGCAAGTAATAATTTTTCTTTTTCATTTTCAACAATCGGTTTCTAAAACGAGAAAAATCTTCTATACCTTGTGTTTAGCTACAGGTAGATATGATGAGGTAATTTGAAATAATTTCATTTAAGGATAATCAAGGCAATCTCTTCTGAAAAGCGAACTCCTTTTGTCATCATAATTTCAGAACGTACAATTTCCAAATCCATTGCTGGTGACACTGTAGAATCTTCTAATCGGGTTGTATTTGCACAGCATAAGAATGGTCTCCTATTCACATGGATTCTTATTTTCATCATACTCAGATCAGCTCTTTGCCAGGATATTCCAGTTCTTTGGTCATTTCAGAGATCCAGTCACTCAAATAAAATCTCAGTGGGAAAAAGTGGATGAACAAAGTAAATAAAATGTATTTACAACATCAAATTCACATTTTTTCCCCCTCCTTTTTCCCCCCTTTTATCTGGAGCAGTGTGCACAGGAGGCCGCAAGCAATGGGCACCACTTGAGACTTCCAAGCCCATCCATCACTTCCTTAAACATCTCCTCTGCTGCTACTCAAGATTTGTGGCAGCCTAGAAGTGCCTGCTGCTGGGTAAATACCTGGCTCTAAAGACAACTGAGCAGTGAGGGGCTCATTTCCCACATTTCACCTTATGAATCATCACGACACCACGCTTTTCTGCATGGAAGAGCATCCCTTATCCTTTAAATAATCTGGATTAGTGTAGCTCTTAGTACTTCCTCTTATGATTTATAAATATAGAAGGGCACATAATGGGAGTCTCCCTTCCTAATTAATTTTCTTAATCACTAATCAATAGAACTAGGTTTCAATTTAACTCTCGTTCTCATGTTTCGGTGCTTTGCAGCAAGTTTATGAAGCTTTGGGATTTCCATCATAGCTAAAATTCATGGACTCTGACACACAAATTAAAAGAAAAAAAGGATTTTGTTGATTTCTCTCTGTGGAACTTCAAAATATCATTTTTTCTTTTGCTTCCTGTAGAAAAAGTGTGTTCCCTGCTGTGGTAATTTTGCCATGCCCTAGGAATATGGTGTGAATTGACAAACAATAGGAGAGAAATAATAAGTCAGAAACATTATTTTGTTTTGTTGTTGGGCTTTTTTGTTTGGTTTTATTTTTCTTACTGTTTTACTTGTTGGTCAACAGGCAGGAAAAATTGGGGGTTTTGGGTTTTTTTGGGGGGGAGGTTTGTTAGTTTCTTTGGTTTAGGTTTAGGGTTTTTTGTTTGTGGTTTTTTTTTTTTGTTTGTTTTGTTTTTGGTTTTGGTTTTGGGATTTTTTTTGTTAGCATTTTTTATTGCTTGTTTTTTGGTTTTTTTTTAATTATTTATTTATTTTGGTTTTGTTTTGGGGCTTTTGGTTGTTGGGGATTTTTTGTTGTTTGATTATTTGTTTTTGGATTTTTTAGTTTTGTTGTTTTGGTTTTTTTTTTAATTTTGTAGGGCGTTTAATTATTTTTTCCCTATTTTTACTGACTGCTTTTGTCCTTTCTTGTTGTCTTTTGGCTTTGTCTCTCCAGGACATCCCAGTGAGGCTGAATCCTGCTCTGCCCGTGGCCACAGGAGCTCTTTGCTCCAGGGCAGGGCACACATTGATGGCAGCAGCTTTTAAATACTTCGAAAAGATTTTACTAAAACCCAAGATAATTTATGCTGTCAGAAAATCTATCTGCAGCCTTTACAGGACCCATTTAGAACTTGTCAAATATTCAGCAAATGATGGTGCAAAAACCACCAAGAAGTGGATAATTAACAATTCTTCAACACATTAGCTCAGATATCAGATGGGATCAAGGTTTTAAGATTTTCTGATTTATGTGGAGCAGAATTAATCCAGCAGTAAGGTGAAACTTGGGCTAAATAAGTGAAGCTTCAGTTTTACTGCTGGAAAAGAAAATAAAGTTATAGGGAGGAGAAACGGCTTGATTTGTCCATGAAGTTTTTCACTGAGCTTCCACATCAATTTTGGAACCTCATTGAGCTGAATTGTTCTAAAATTAATATCAAATATTAGTTCAAATAAACTCTTTCTCCAGTAGGAAGTGAAAGCTCACGATGGGGCTGGAATGACCTTCACAAAGGATGTGCACCCAGCACCTGGCCATGAAACACCACTGAACTTTTCACAGGACTTTATTTTTCAGTTGTCCGTGGTTTTTTGCCATCATTTGGGTTTTATTCACCATGGCACCTTGAAATAGGGTAATTAACTTGATTTTCCAGCTAAATTTAGTGCAGACAATTAAATTTTGCATCTCCAAACTTCCCCCATAACATTAATTACAGAGCTTTGCATTTGTTGCTATTGGTGGAGTGTAAAGGCGACGTTGTGGAAGTCCTGGGATGGTTTATCCCTGAAATATTGTCTTTAATACAGCTCTGAACAAACTGGGTGCAGCTGATCTACACCAACTGCTGCTCTCACATGAACCTTGTGAAGCAATAAAGAGGCCCTGAATAATTTATACCCAGAGGGGGATTGCACAGCTCTCCTTGAGCCAAATGGGATGAACATGGGAATAACCATGGCAGGGTCGTTCAACCATCCTCAGAGGAATCCTGGAAAACCAATAGTGTCTCTCTTAGGGGCTGGCATGATTCCTCAAATGAAATATTGAAAGAAGAGGGGGGGAAAAAAACAATTTATGCCTCCACAGCAGTGTTCTAGAAAGTGGTTGTGAGTAGGTGAAAGTACCCAGAGCCAGAGAGACAGGAGGAATTTATCAGCCTAGGAAAACAACCTGGGCATTTGCTGTCAAATATTCAGCAATCCTGTAAGCAAATTGCTTTCTGTAAATCTCATTTTAAAGCAACCTGCCACTAACAAACTGAGAGTGTGTTGGTATTAACAGGGGATTACTGTAACTTTCAGGGAGTAGTGGAAGATTTTATTTCCAGTTTTTTGTGATAGTGGAGAGCATCAGGGTACCATGACATTGGTTAATGGATAAGGGGAAAAGACTATTCAGTGCTCTTCATCATCCTATGAATTGAACAGATTATTCTGTTCTTTGCAGATTCCCTTGGCTTTTTCAGAGGTGGTGAATATAAAATCTGGAAGAAAAGCTTGTTGCATTTTTTTAATTATTTACAGAAGAAAAAAAAATACCTGAGTAGTGAATTTTTTAAAACATTGAAAAGAAAATTTACTGTGGATCTCAGGGAAAATAAGTCAGTCCAAGCATTTTGGTGTTTTCTGAGGGAAGTTAGAGAGCTCCTTAGAGGCTTTTCTTGCTTTGTTTTTCTTGTTCATTAGTGAAAAAAGGAACGTGTAAAATGGCCAATCCTTTCTGGCCTTTTTTCCCTCCAAGTTGAAAAACATTTTAAGGGGAAAGGCTGAAGAGGCAATCTGCTACAACTGAATCAAAACATGATTATTATATCAAGCCTCTGACCACAGCAATGTTTTTTTTCTTCAAATTAAATAGCATGCTCTGCACATCAGGGCACATTCTTCATGTTGCAGGAGTGAAATGATGTCAGGAGTTCATAAGTCCACCCTATAAAAGAATGGCATCTGAAGCTGTGCTTGCCTAATTGAAATAAATCCTAATATCTTAAAAAATATTTAGGTCCTTAACCCTTAAGTGTCAATTTGAGATATGATTTAGATGCTTAAACATAAAAATCTGGTGTAGTTCCAGATGTTTTGCCATTTCCAGGCTGTCCTTCAGCTGCCTCTACAGAAGGGGACAAGTTTTAGTGCCAGATCCAGCAGCTCTGGGGTGCCTTGGTGTCCCTTGGAATCAGGCCTGAGACTTTGTGCCAGTGTTCAGGCAGGTAAATCCACCTCCTAGAATTTAAATATTCCTCTAGAAATGTATTTTTTTTATATTGTTTATTGCCTGTGTAAATTTTCCTGTGTGAGGCGTTATACTGAGACTGTTGTAAAGTGAATCCCACCCAAATATCTTGGTGGTGATTCCTACCTTTAAATCCCTGTAAAAGCTGGACCTAAGTGACAAACCTTCAAATCAATGAGAATCTGCCACAGAGCAGGGAAGTGACATCTAAATTCAGTTGTTAATGCTCAAGGTGTTGGATTGAATTATTTTCTTAACAGCTCCCTCATTGCTGATTCCCTTCTGATATAAAGCACCAGTCACAGATTCAGATGGCAGAGTCAGTTTTTGTTGATTAATCCTTGTCTTGACCAGTTGCTGAAATTTTAATGGGCAAGTTTCCATGTCAGAACTACACTCATCCTCCTAAATTCATTTCATCCCCTTTTTTACTGTACCTGGCAAAACAAGTCTTAAAGAATCTATTTTCCATCATTTTTAGAAGCAGCCTGAAAGAAGTCCCACTTTTTCCTGTTTATTCAGATTAAGCCATTAGCTGTGTCTAAGAATATATTGAAGATGCAAGAATATATTAAAGATGAAATAGAACAGAAATTGCAGTACTATTATGGTATTTTGTGCTGTCTAGCCATGCTATCCTTTATTCAGCTATATGATGACATAAAATAAGGATTTTTTAACCATCTATTGCATTGACAGATCTTTCTATCTTTTATTTTCCATTCAGATTTGTGTCAGCTGGTAAAGAGCTGCCATCCTCAAAAATGTTATTTAAAGTGATTTTACCAGGGATGGTAAAAGCTTGTTCATCTCAGAAGTAAACATGTACTAGAGATGGTTGAAATAATATATTTTTATATATTCATTCCTTTGAAAATTGCTTGATAAAAATAGCCATTTCCCTTAAATTATTCAGCCTGATCATGGTGTAATGTTTCAGGTTGTGAAAGGCTCAACAGAGTTTGCAAATATTAAATATGAAGAAGCTTTTTCTCCAAAATCATACAAAAATTTCTATAATATTTATAGATATTATAGAAATTATTATTATAGAATATTATTCTATAATAATGGTTATTATATTAGGAAACTGGGAAGATGCTCTTCCTGACTGGACGTGCCCAGTGTTCTCAAGAATCTTTGAGTCCATACTATTTTTCTGTAGTATGGATAATTTTAGGCTTCTGTGCTTGGTTTTTGTTTTGTGAGGTTGATGTGGGGTGTTTTTTGGTTTATTTTGCTTTGGCTTTGCAGTGTGCTGGTTTGTCTCAGTTGTACACACTGATTTTATTGAGGGAGTCACTTTTGATTTTGCAGTCAGCCTCACTGACTGGTTTAGTTACACATCTGAACAGCAAAATCTCACTCATGGGGGAATCCAGGGAGGCTTTTCAGTCTGGAAAGGAGACAGAAATACAGGGTCAGTGCTGTGTTACGCCAATTATGTCAAAGCAGCACAACCAGAGGGACACAGACTCCAAAGAAGACAAATGAAAACCCTCATACCTGGCTGGAGGTAATTCCTATTTTTTCCGCTGCATTTGGGTCCAGGATTAAGTTGTTACACCTTGGAAAGTAAGAGCATATGGAGCAGTGTGCTGATATAGTGGCAATAAACCATGTTATAGCCAAACTTTTTGCTCCTCTCCACATGAAATTTGATTTTAAATTGTATTTCAAGATTAAGAGTATATATTCAACATTTATATAGTGTTCTTATAAAAATCCTCTTTTCTTTGGTGAACCATGTTCTCCCTCATGCATCAGCATTTTTTGAAGAGGAAGAAATCAACTTGGGAAATTTCCAGCCTTCTCTAATCAAATACTAGTCACTAGAAGAACAACTTGAAATATTTCAGAGGCCTTGAATCACAGCTCTGCTCGGGTTTGAAAATCTAACAGCTATTCAAAATCTAAATGTGTTTCATCTGCTGGAGAAGATTCCTTTTACTGCCAAGAAAAAAAAAAAAAGAGAGAAAGAAATAGGAAGGTATTTCTAGGTACCTCTAGAAGGCATTTTTGTGCAGAAATCTTAAATAAATGTTTTAAGTTGGGATGAATCACTGCCTGTAAGGATCTGTCTCTCCTTACAGACCATTGAGGGTACCAAAGAGTTTAATTTAGACTAGTCAGGTAAGTTTAGGATAGCTAAAAGCGGCAGGATTCTCCTCAAAATATTTGTCTATTACTTCTTATCTTGCTCCTTCTGTTTTCACAAGGTCCTATTAAAACCTTTATAAATATAACCACCACTATCTCATTACTCCCAAAATCCCCACTCTTGGTGCCACTTTCATTCCAGCAGGAAGCTTGATTTAATTCCCCAAGCAAACAGGTGGCTTATTATTGGTTGCCTGATAAAAATCTTCATGCAACTTGCCTTAAACATCACCACTAAAATTCTTCCATTTCTGTTTCCCTGCAGAACGCCTTAAAATGCCCCCCTCAATTCAGATCTTCTGGAAGCTTCATCTAAAAGTGCAGTCCCTCCTTCCCCACTTTCCATTCCTTCTGATTCATTAGCATAATTGGGTAGTGATGACTGCCTAATGAGTACTTATCAAGAATTTCTTATGCATATCTTGCTGCTAATTTTGCCACTATCAAGGACACAGCTATCCACTGTGCATCGTGAGTCTGTGCATGAGAATCAGAAATGCAGGGTTCTCACAAAAGTAAGAAAATTATAGGTGTCTACTAAGACTTCTTCTCATTCTTTTTTTTCCCTACTGAACTGTTTTCTTCAGAAAAAAATCCCTTTCTTTTTCAGAAAAATCTACACCATGATTATTAAAGGATACCATGAATAATATTGACAACCCTAAAATTTTCCATATCTATCTATCTATCTATATATATATATAAAACAACAAAAATGGCAAATAAACGAATAAGATGTGAGTCAACTTAACTGACTATGCAAAAATGCAGATCTTTCTTCTATCGCACGTCAGGTAGTCCATAATTTATAGTGGAATGAATTTATAGTCCCACCTATAATTTATAGCGGAATGGAGATAGAATTCCAAAGAACACAGATGTGATTTATCTGCTATAATGAGGGTTTTTATTTTCCAGCAGAATTAATTCCTGTCCCTCCATGATCAAGGATTTGAATTTAGTTTCTCATTACTGATCTAAATTCCGAGGAGATGCACAAAATATGTTCTGTAAATCACACCTTATAAGCATTTTTTCCTTTGACTATCAAATAACAGGTAGCGTGAGTCAGATCTTCCTTAGTCAGGGACCAAACTCACAGTGCAAAGGCAAAGATGGATGGGGCTGTGTTTTAACCCAGGGGAAATTAAACCAAAGAAAAAAACCATGGTGGGTTGGCATTGCTGGATACCAGGTGCCCACCAAGCCACTCCATCACTCCCCTCCTCAGCAGAACAGAGGGGGAGAAAATAGGATGGGAAAATCCTTTAGGGTCAAGAGGAAGGCTGTTTAACAAAGCAAAAGCAAAGGCTTTTGTGTGTGGTCCAAAGGAAAATGAAATATATATTATCTGCTTCCCATCAGCGGATGGAGAATATCCAGTCTCTTCCCAGGACACAGAGCACGTTGTTTCAGAAGACAAAGCTCATCATTAGGAGTATTCCACTTCCTCCTCCTTTTTCTTGGCTTTTATTTAAAGTTCTGGCCACCTGGCATCCAGACAAGGTCAACCCACTACAGATCTTCATCTGTGTGAAAGATAGGGAGCTAAATACAGGGATCCTTGGGATCCTTTCCTTCACAGAGTGGTCGTGGAGTTGGGCTCCTCCTGGCCCTTTTCATGATAACTTGTCTGCATTTCATCTATCTGTAAATCACATTCACACTGACACCTCAGAGAGCATCTTCAAACAAGTAGTAGAATTCTTTCCAAAGTTTCCAGAGTGTGACAGGTGTAGAGGAGAACCGGATTTCTCTGAGTCTGGATTATTTCAAAAATTACTCTCCAAATTTTCTACAAAGAGAAGAGGATATTGCCTGAGAGCACGTCCTGCCCTAGTCCTTATCTGCCCTTCGCTGTAAAATGATTGCAATAACCTGGAATCTGTTCTGCATCATAAAACTGGTTAGAAGAATGATGCTCATAATGAGCTTTTAGCATGTTGCCTCCCACAGCCTCATTTGAGTTTATCACTGCCTTGTTTCCTGCTGGACATGAGTCATCCCGGCAAATCATCAAGCAAATCATCCCAGATTCCTCTCCAAACATAAATTAAAAGTTGTCTTGCCATCAGAATGTACCCCAAAGAGCACCCACAAAGAAGCAAACTCTTACAGAGACGTGACTACTCCAACTAGCTCAAATATTTTGCATTTTACTTCATGGGAGTTGTGTTTTTATCCAAGTGTAGAGTGCTCCAAGATGACCTTCTTAACCCAAACCTTATCAGGGAACTTCTTTCAGTCTAGTATGACATTGGAAGGTTCTCAAAATCAAACAAGGTCATGGCAGATCATTTCCATTTGCCAAATACACCTTTCAACAGAACCTTGGGCCTGGGCAGCAGCTGAAAACTGTGTTCACACTGGAGGTGTGAACTGGATTTGTGCAGCTGTCAGAGATGCTGTCACTTCTGAGTGACACGGGCACATCAGGTGGTTTGCAAGGATTCTTTGGGCAAACAAATCATCCCTTCAGGTCTCCTGAAGTTTTAAAGCTTGGAGTGCCAGTTTCTGTGTGTTTTGGGGTGCTGGCAGAACAGGGAACTTCCAAAAAAGCAAAGATTTTTTGGTCCTTTCAATGGTCCTTTCAATGGTCCTTTCTATTCCTGTCATTTAATGACAGCCCCTTGGGACTCTTCTCCTCAGTTTGGTGGCAGGTTCAGAGCCTTCCACAGTGACTTTACATATTTCACAACCTTTCCTCCTTAAATTGGGCGCAAACTGTGCTTGCACACCAAAAGATAACAAATTTCTATCATGCCAGGGTTGTGAAGCTGGTAAATTCCATGACTTTCTGCTGTGTGGAGGTAAAGGACTGAGGAAACCACATCCTGTAAATTGCCCTTGATGGTCTTCAGGTAATTAGCCATGACTGGAATCAGTGATCCAAACTCAGAACTGATGTGGAGAGCTTCACTTCCCTGATCTTCTGTTAGCTCTTCTCTTTCTGGTTATGTGACTTATTTTCAGTTTTTTGGTTTGGGTGGGGTTTTTTGGGTCTTTTGGGGAGTTTTTTTGGTGGTTTTTTGTTTGGTTGGCTTTTGGGGTTTTTTTGGGTTTTTTTGTGGGTTTTTTTTTTTTGTTGTTGTTGGTTGGTTTGGTTTTTTTTTTTTTTTTTGGTGATAGAGTTTTTTCACTGATTTGGACGTGGATTTTGGGTAACATTTCAAAGATCTTGGCATAAAAAGCTTTTCCTGTACATGATGAGTGTACAGTCGCTGATACCTCATTAATGCTCATGGTTGATGCATTTTTTAATGTCTACCAAGGGTTTTCTCCAGTGGGACTCTCTTCATGTCCAGCTGTGTGTGTACATCACATTTCAAGAATTCACAGACATCCCTAAGCTGGAGGAAATCAAGACAGAACCAAACTTGATATGACAACTCAGCCACCACACCACAGCCCCCCAGCTAATTAGTTCCACAGAGAAACAGGATTAATTAGCCCAGACACTACATCACCCAGGTCAAACTTTAGAGTTTGGGCAGCTCCAAACAGTGTGACACTTTGTGCTGCACTCCATCAGAGTGGAACATGAGCATGAGGACATCCCCTCGCTCAGGAGACCAGTGGGTGCTTTGCATAACTGAATTTACAGCAGACCCAACAGTCTAGCATGTCAGGGCGCCAAATAAAACAGAGTGGGCTGGCAGTGTTAATTCATGGCTGTTCTGAATTAACTGAGAGATTTTTTGCAGCTTTTCTAATAGCACAAAATGATAAAAGAACCGGCAATCGGCGCAGTAAAATTTTATGCGTTAATAACTTTTTAAAACACTAAAAGGGAAGGAAATATATAATGAGCCATGTTATCCCTTTGTGTCTGATATCTAAGTACTTATAGTAGACATAATTCTGACTCTGGCATCCTTACAGTTTGGCAAAGAATGGGAAAACAGAAGACTCTAAGAGGACGTTAAAGCTGGACAAATCAAACCAGAAATGAGAACATACAATAAAGCAGAGTGACAGGGATCATTAGCAAAAATCTTCATGGAGAACACCTTTCAATCAAGATTGATTTGAGACCAATCACTGGGTGGGTGAAATGAGTTGTGGAATGGAATTCTGGGCCATTGCAGAGGTTGGTGTGGAGGAGCAGATTGGCTCCTTTGGGCTCACAAGACAGAGCCAGTGGTGACAGCTTGTTGGGATGAAGAGCCTGACAGGAGCTGAGGCAGACAGTGCTTGGCTGTGCAGGGAACAGAAACTCCTGAACTAACAGCAGAAGAAATTTCCCCTCCTGTGCTGGCAAGAATCGCTGCTTGCAGTTTGGAAAGTCTGTGCACCTCCGCCAGGCAAGGAAAATTCGACTTACAGCGTACCAGCTGAAGTCTCAAATTAATGAGCCAATTAAAGTGATATCATCACCTGAGCAGTGGTTACTGATGAGATGCACTCTGTCAGCCACGTGGCACGTGTAATGAACCGTCTTGTAACTTAAGCTCACTGAGATAATTTTAATATATTTCACTTAGCACTTGTGAAAAGGCCAAGCATCCATAAAAAGGGTTCAGCTTTCAGGCATTAATGTTTCCTGCAGGCTGATGTGGTGCATATGGGCCATTACAACAACTTAGTTAACTCGCCAAATTGTGATAATTAGAACCCAAAACTGAATCCTGAAGAGAAAATTATTCTTTGCTCTTTAAGAGTTTGGTTTATAGTGGAGGCCTCTGCATGTAAAATCATTCTCTGCTTCACAGCTGGGCTGAAAAAAACACGGGGGAATTTTGCCTTTGCCTGAAATGTGTGGGTGCATAAGAGAATTTCTGTCATGTACTCAGTCACATACCATGGAATCATAGAATTATAAAATATCTTTCTTTTAACAACATGTTGTGCTTTGCACCTCTGCCTGTCCAAGGTATGTCTGACTTTTGAATGAATAATGTTAAAAATTACCTGAAACAATTCCTTTTTGCTAAAAAGGAAATGTGCTCAAGTTAACTCCATCATTATGATAATTTTATGTACAACTCTCCCTGCAAAACCTCGATGCAGTGCCAGCCCTAATGTAACATTTAACAATAATAAAAAAAACATAATGGATCAAATTCCCCACAGCAGAAAATTAATCCAGTGCTGCTGATTTCAGTGGAGAAATGCCAGTTCATAAAAGCTGAGGAACTGCTGTTTTCACAGGGATCATTTTAATGATTAATAAGATACCAGATTGGTATTTTTTGTTGTTTGAAGCGATCAGTGCCTGATATCCTCACATTAATTTTTAATTCAAGCATCAAAACCATTATCACTTAATTTGGACGAGTGTGTGTGCATAAAACCCAGGCCTCACAAAGCCTATTTAGGATAATCCTATCAGCTGGCAGCCAAGAATTGACTGATTTGTCACCCAGTATGATGCTCGAATCTCTCTTTCTTTTCCAGCTGCATTGTTGCAGCCAGCTTTTATCCTCCACTGGAATTAAAGAGAGTCTCAGAGAAGATAATGAACTGCACACAATGAGCAGGGCAAAGGAAGGATGAAGGAGGGTTTGTAGGGGAGGAAGATGTGTCTGCCATCATCCCTGTTAAGGGCACAGGATACACAGTGAGGTTTTGTTCCAACTTCACTTCTTGAAGCAGAAAAGTTTGGGGCAACAGGGCATGGAAAAGGAGCTGGTTTGTAGGAGGGTTTAGAAGGTGTTGATGGAGATTTACCAAATGGACCTTAGGTGCTGAAGGAATATTCTCTGGAGTTGTGGAGCCCTTCAGAAGTAATAAACAAAGGTGCTGCCACTCTGTGTGATATAATGAGATTCTGATACTCGTCCTTGTGGGTTTGGAACATTAAACTTGAAACTCAGCCTAGTCCAGATATGAAAGAGAGCACATCTTCTCATGAGGACTGCAAAATATCTCCTGGTGTGCCACTGCTTCCCTCAATCCTGCTGCTTTTACACCACCTTCCAAGGCAGGGTTATCATGCTCTGGGCCACCCCAAGGGAAAATTGTGTGACCAGCATGTGCCACTAGCTCCTGCAGCTTTCTTTTCCAGAGCAAACCCAGGAGATCTCTTCCCTCTTATGAACAAGGGCTGTGGCAGGGTCAGTAACCATGGTTGGTGGATGGAGCAGTAGAAGCTGCAGAGTAGCTCACAGAAATCTTTCCTGTGGATAGGAGGAGGAGAACATGGAATACTGAAGTGCAGAGAGTGTGCAGAGGGGTATTCAGGAGTGTCTTGGGTTGCAATGCAAGATGTAACCAAAAATATGTGTTCTATTACCAGCTGTTGAAACTGGTTGGGGAGGCGTTTTTTTATCTCTTCCAGGACCCATCCTCCCTCCAGGGGATATCTGCTGTTCATGGGCCATCCAGGCTCACTGCATGGCTGAGACAATTCCATCATCCCATGGGGAGATGCTCCACCCAGGGGGAGGAGCCAAGCATTCCTACCTGGATAAAACCTGAGAGTCAGAACAGCAGCACAGCCTGTTTGCACTGGATTCCCAGAGGAACACCAGACCCATCTCACCCCCACTGGACCTTCAGAGGAAACTGCACCCTTCTACAGGATCATCTGTGCTCCAACAGAACCACATCTGTCACTGCAGGAGGACTTGATTGGACTGGGCCAACACCGTGACCAACAGGGTGTCAGGTTTTGTTCTGACTCTGTCAGTGGTTTCTTTCTTTGTTTGTTTGTTTACCTTTTTTTTTTTTTGTACTACATTTGTAATTTTTAATATTCCTAGTAAAGAACTGTTATTCCTATATCCCGTATATTTACCTAAGAGCCCCTTAATTTCAAAATTATAGTAATTCAGAGGGAGGGGGTTTACAGTCTCCACTACAAGTGAAGATCTGGCTTGCCCTGGCAGACACCTGTCTTTCAAAACCAAGACAAGGAAAAAAGGTGCTATTCCAGCCACCTCCTGTTCTCTCTGCTCCACATCCTGATCACTCCTCGGGTTCCACAGAGAGAGGGCAGACAAAGAAATCCACACAAAACATGTCTCTAATTACTGCTGAGCAGATCTGTGGGGCTGTAGTAACAAGTACAGAAAAACATTAAAAAGGAAAAAAAACCTCACAACAAAACCACCCACAATGTTTTCTTCTTTTATTAATACATTACATGACACCTCTGAATCCTAAGGATAAAGCATCTTGAAAAATACTCCAAGAACCTGGTCTTCTTCCTTTATTTTTTTTCACCAAACTGTCTTTCCTGTCTGGAAAACATAATGATTTCTGACAGTGTACTTAAAGCTTAAGGGCTGTGTGCTCTTCCTTAGAGTCAAGCACAGTGCAAAGGGCAGGGATCTGCAGGGATCACATGGACAAGGAGGAAAGAAAACATAATTTTCACTCCTCTGGATTTTCAACACTTTTCAGAGAGAGAAGAAAGCCAGGCCAACCCCTGAGAAGCATGGAAAATACTGAATTTGGGAGTTTCTAACAGGATTTGGATGCTAGAATATAGCTATAAGTGAACTGCACATTAGCTTCTTGCAGCTCAAAATCAATCCTGACTTCCAGTCTGCCTCCATAAATGCAGAAATCCAGTGAAATTGTGTTTCTGTCTCAAAAGGACATGCAGATTTATCTGGATGGAAAAATTACTGGCCACAGGAAGAGCAAAAATTTATAGGATGATTTTCATAGTAAGCAGGGATGGATAAAATTCAGTTTTCTGAGTCACTTTCTTGTTCACTGTGCCCATTCCCATCACCCCATAAAAACTTTCAAGATCAGCAAACACTGCTGGTGCACAGCAGCACAACACCTGTGAGAACCTGAATTTAAAAGACAGAAATCTTCCCTCAACATATAAATGATTTTTCCCTCTGTAGAAGTATAACCTTACTGTCTGACCCCCTGATTAAATATCTCCCATAAAGTGAGATATCTGCATTGTTGATGAATATGGCTCAGCAGGAGCTGAATTTCTTGCTATGAGTAACACAGAGAAACAGATGATTCCTTTGACTTATTGCAGACACTTATTTCAACATGAGATTAATCATCCCCAACAAATCCTTACTTCCCAGTGATTCTGAAGCAGTTGAGAGAAACAACCGAGGCACAGACGTCTACAGAGTTCTTTCAGATAAATCATATCCTTTCAGACAATTCTTGGTTCTTTTCAGACTATTCTTTGTTCTCTAAGACCAGCTGATATTCTGGGTCATAACAGCATTATCATAATAATGATTATTATTCTTCAAAATTAAAAGGAGTGAATAATGAAATACCTAATAAATTTCCATAAACCCCTGTGTAAGTCCCCTTTAGAGCTCAGTAGGCCAATATTTTTTTTTGCTGAAATAAAAAAAAAAAAGTATTATTGTCATGGTTTCTTGGAACCCTTTTCTTTAGATCTTAGGAGGATTGATGGTGTTGTACAGTCCCTGTAACAAAGGGAACCTGTACAGCTTTTCATTCCCTCCCTCCAATATAACTCAGGGTTGGGGAGAGCTTTTCCTGCTGGTTTACTCTTGTATAACTGGAAGCAGAATTAGGTCCACAGCAGGTGAGCCATCTGAGGCAGAGGATGGTAAATTGAATTGGAAGAACACAACAATATTTCAAACTCTGTGTCTTCTGTGGCTGCAGAGAAGTCAACACAAACTAGATGATGTGCAGACTGCTGGGAACGATGGACTCACACTGCTTGAAAGCACACAGGCTTCTTAGAGTGATTGTGAACTTCCCCTAGAAGTGCAGTTTTTGTACAAATAACAGCCCTTCAAGCTTGGCACCTGAACGAGTCTTTGTTTCCAGCAGAGAAACCGTGGGTTTATGGCCTGAGAACGACAATAGGAATGTGTTTATTGCTAGGGTCACAGCTGGGGATGATTATTACTTTTTTCTTTGTCAAAAGGAAATGCTACAGGCAGCTAAATGTGCTTTCAGGCTGATTTGAGGGAGGATTCTTGGTAAAAAGTCCCCTCTTTCCCTCTCTGCTTTGATTTTCCTTTGCCAGATCCAGGTTTGCTGCAGCACCAGGAGGCTGGAGGCCCATCATATTTTTGTTCTGACAGGAAACCATCAGAATTTGCATGATTTGTTTTATTGAGGAGGCTGGAGAGATATCAGGGCGAAGGGTTTGGAGGATTAGGGATTATCATTCCTCTGCAAATTTACCTCAGTGCCCATGCACAGCAATGGGCAGTCAGAGAGTCTGTCTGGGCCATGCCTTAGAGTTTTTCTCTTATTAGAATGTAAAATCTGAAAGTGCTGGAAACAATCTGCCAGCACCAGGCTCCAGTGCTGGCTCATGTAAAGCCAGCTTGGGGTGGTGAGAATACACTCTAGAAACCCCAGTCTCTAACAAACCCCTCACCACAGCAAAAGGTGCTCTAAAGAAGACATTCCAGCACCACAGTGCTGTGGCTGCAGCTCCTCTCTGCAAGGCAAGCCCAAAGGAGAGCATTTTTCGCCTGTCAAAGATGCACCTCCCCTTCCATTGAAAAGTCAATGGTAACCTCAGCAAATGGCTGCTCACAGCCTTTACATGGACGTGAATGCATGTCTAAACATCATCTTTTTTAATTAATACAGTCCATCCCTCCATTCTCCCATCGACTTGGGGAGCTGAGATGTAATCTGATTTCATTCCTGTAACATAATCTTGTTTGGTTTTAGAATACTTCCCCCTGCTCATATTAAAATCCTATTCATTTAGGTGTATGCAGTGAGAGATGGATGTGCATCTGTGGGTGCACTGGAGATGTGGAGGGTGCACTGGAGATGTGGAGAAGCTGGTGGATGAAGAGAGGCTGAAATTCAGTAATTCAGGGGGGCTGAAATTATTTGAGGCTGGCAAAACCTCCAGAAAGCTCAGTGTCTGATATGTCTTTTAGAAATGTAGTCACAAAATTGCCCAGACAGAGGTAGCTCCAGGAGCACAAGGTGCTTTGTTCAGTTTCCCTTGCCTGACAACAGGCAATACCCTTTACATGCAATTCTAATTTCACAAGATGGACTTTAGGAGCCAGGAAGCCTCGTGTTTCAGACTGAATCAGCTGGTGAACATCCAGATTGTAAATATAGCCTGGTGCCTGGCCATTTATAGACCTCTGCAATGTAAACATCTTCAGCTGAGATTCTCCTCAGCATCAGAAGAGAGAAATAAGTTTTACTGGGAGCAGCCCAAGTCATCAGAAGGATAGACATTGCTAATGCATCAGAGGAGCCGTGTTCAAAGGGTTTATCTCCTTCTGATTGCAAACTGTGCATAGATCTCTGCACTGCAGATGCTGGGAGCTGCTGAAATCAATCGAGAACATCTCATGGCTGGAATTGGCTCAGTGGGACACAGGGGAAGCTCCTGGCAGCTCCTCACAGAAACCACCTCTGTATTCACCTCCCTGCCAGAACCTCACCGTGCAAACCCACAATGGGAAAGAGGGATTTGGATACCCAGTAGGATTTTAAATGGCTTCAATCTGGAGCTTCACCAGCCCTGAGGGAGCTCACAGCAGTCACAGCTCACCACTGATCCCAGAGGGAGGGGTGATCTTCAGGCCCTAGACATTCTTGGAGAAAAAAATCCACCTGGCGTGTCCCAGAAGAAACCCAATTACAACTTTAATTTCCCAAACCAGTGAGTTTCTTTCTGGAAATAATAGGTCCTTATATGGGAAATTCATATGTAAATACCAGAACTAGACAATTAAGTGGAAAGACCCCAACCATGGAATGAAATCATAACCTGGTCTTCTATTTCAGCACTTTATGGATATTCCAGCTCAGATGGGAAACACATCATTTCAAGCATTATATAGAAATACAGTGAAGGACAAATCTTGTTTTGGCACTAAAATAACTTGAAATGAGATGACAAGATAAAGGATGTCAGAGGTGAGGAGCCTTTTTCTGAAGCAGATTAGGAACAAAATCATCTCAGACATCAGACTTCTGGAGCTTTTCTCTCCCAGGGGGTCATGTTGCCTTCTTACTCTGTGTATGCTCCAAAAACAGCCATGGGTAATGAACTCAATTACTGTAATTAAAAACAGAGCCAGCTCCTACTCTCTGCCCCCTGAGGAAATGCCTGGACTCTACTCCCATGGAATTGTTTGAATGCATTAAAATAGAGTGGTATAGATGATATTAAAGTCCTGATTAACCCAGAGCCAGAGGCAAAGACAGAGGCACACAGAGGTCAGGGATGTTGTTCTGTGTCTGAGCAGGACCACAGATTCAACTTCAGGGTCCACCTCCTGTTTATAGAGAAAAAACTTTAAGTCTGGTTTTGTACACAGATTATCTCAGTTCCTGAGATGTGCTGACCCTTTGAAGGTCAGCAGGATGAGGACAATTCAGCCTGGGACTGAATGCATGTAAACACAGGTATAGAAATAATTATATCATCATATGTATAAAATGTTACTTCTTGCCTTCTCACAGCTGAACAATTTTTTTCTTTTTTAATATTTATATTGAAGACTGACAAAAATGGTTAATACCTCCCCACTTTCCCTCCCTATAAGCATATTCTGACTGAAATCACTTACTTTGGGTTAATCAGTTTCCTCAAGATTATAATAATCAAGAAAGGAACCAAAACCCACCCCTACAAAAAAAAAATCTGCTGATTAAGTATGTCTATGAGAGATGCTGCCTGTGCTGCTTGATTTCCAATGAGCATTTTGTCTCAGAAAGGATTCTTTAAAAATATGTTTTAAATAGGATTCTTTAGAATAAAATAGCCAATGAAAGCTTTTTTCCCCCTAAACGAAAAAGCACCACAGCTGTTTTCTGTACTGCTGCACTGAACAGCAAGCAAAAATGCAGCTGTTAAATCAGTTGCAGATCAGCGTGGCAGGCCTAAGTACAGCTAGTTCTGCTTGTCTTGTAAATTAATGTCAAGTAAAAGGAGGTGACAGTAATTGGGGTTGTTGGGAAATGAGCTCTCCTGAGAAGGGAGCAGCTCTGTGAGCTGAGAAATAAATGCAGCGCAGGGTGGATTGAGAGCTTCAAGGAAAAAAAAAAAACAACAGATACAGGACTAAGGGGTGACATTCTACAGTTAATGAAATACACATCTGGGGAATCCCTCTGAAATATTCAGCTGGAGCCATCCCTAGCTTATGTCTGAGAAGGCAAAGAATCCTGTCTGGTGATAATCCCGTTCTATCTACGGATGGTGTTTTCCTTTTTTTTTTTTTTTTTAGTTATGGGATTTTACCTGGAATTAAGACTCACTAAAATGAATCCATCATTAAAAATGGTCCAGATAAACTTTTGCTGAATATAATGACACGAAGTTCTGAGTCATATTCGCTGCCTCTCACCTTTGTCTCTCTGGATGAAAGTCAATCGATGGAGTGAGACATCCAGTGCAGCTCTGGGAGCAAACCAGGCTCCTGCACTGCCCTCACAGTCAGGGCAGAGCTGCCTTTTGCTGTCTGTGGGCTTCAGAGAGTGATTCAGCTCCTCAGAGAGATGTGTTTTGAGGTAAGCATTGGACTTCCTCACAAGGGACTTGATTATGTTGTCCTCAAAATTCTTCTGGTGTCATCCAAGATGCTCAGAGGTATCCAGATATCCATGTAGGGTTGATGGATGGCAAAATCATAAAATCAGGAAATGGTTTGGGTTGGAAGGGATCTTAAAAATTATCCAGTTCTACCCCTGCCATGGGTAGGAACACTTTCTACTTGACCAGGTTAATCCAAGCCCCGTCCATCCTGGCCAGGAAAACTTCCAGGGATGGGTAGCCAAAATATCTCCAGGAAACTGTTCCAGTGTCTCAGCATTGTGATTCCATGATTCTGTGACTGCAACTCTGTGATTCCATGATTTTATGATTCTGTAACTCTGTGAATCTGTGATTCTATGATTCTGTGATTTCATGATTTTATAACTTTGTGATTCTTTGATTCTATAATTCTATGACTCTAGGATTCTATGATTTTGTGAATCTGTGATTCCCTGATCCTGTGACTCCCTTATTCCCTGATTCTGTGTGAGATGCCAGCGAGGTTCTGAGAATCTCTGTTAGGGTGGGCTATATTTAAAATAATTTTGTGTTTGCAATGATTTTTAGGTCATTATATCCCTATCAAAATCCCAGGCACTGATGTTCAATGACGAGAAACAGATAATTAGTGAAAAAAAGCATCCCTGGTATGTTCTGAGAGATATGCAAATTAATATGTAAATGAGAAGGCCTGGGTTAAAAGAGTTCTGTCTGAAGAATGTTTCTGGATGAGTTTTTGAGACAACTTTCAAAGTTTTTGATCAAATTTCCTGTTAGACTATAAAAGGTATACAAAAAAGGGGAGAAAAACTTCTAAACATTTCTTGTTCTAAAAATGCTTTCAGCTTTTTAATCATGAAGTTTTCAACTGCTGCCTCTTGATTTTTTCCAAAACAAGTCTGTTGCTCTGTGCAATAATTTTAGTGAGAATGATGAGAGTTGGAGCTTGAAGCATTAACACATGTTAAGTGAGACTTCTCTAATTTTAAACTGATCATACAACTAATGTATTTGATAGGGCTGAATGAAGTGAGATATCATTTGAGCTTTATTAATACACTCTATTAACAGAAATACCGCTTCTCTCTAATGTACTATGATTGAGAGAGGTTTTTAAAGTGTTCAAGCATGCACAGATGGATACAGATGGTGCATGAAGCAATTCTTAGTGCATTAATCAGCAGCTTCAAGTGTGTTTCATACACAAGAAAATGCACATTGCTGAGAATGCCTTTGGATTACCACAATTATGCACTAAAGTGAAGATTCCCAGTACGGCTCCTGTTATGCAAAGACTGAGTCAATCAGGCCCAAACTGCTTCCTGTGTCATTTAGGATTGCTATGAAATTCTTCATCTGGACCAAACAGAGGGAAAAATATGAAACAGGAAAAAAAATTATGATGTTCATCCTTCCCTTATACCATGGAGGGGAATAGAAAAAGCAAAAGGTGAAGTATTTACAGTGGAGAAATTACAATAAAGATTCACTTAGAAATGCAAGGAAAGAGTGAAAATTAATAGTAAAGGTCAGAAATTTTTCTTTATTAATCCATAAATTCCACATGGCATTAAGCCCTGCCAGAGAAGGTTTAAGTGGGAGATTAGGAGAAGGTTCTTCACCCAGAGGGTGGCTGGGCCCTGAAAAATCTCCCAAGGCAGGTGGTCACATCACCAAGCCCAACAGAGATCCAGAAGCACTTGGACAACTCTCTCAGGCACATAGTGGGATTTTTCAGGTTTTCCTGGGCAGGGCCAGGGGCTGGTCATGATGATCCTTGTGGGTCCCTTCCAGCTCAGGATATTCTGTGATTCCTTGATTCTATTATGTTTAGGCAAGGCTGACATCACAGTTGGTAGTAGAATAAGTATAAATAGACAAGAACATGGTCCCACAGATGGTTTTCCCACTTTCTACCTTGTATTTCAGGACAGGAGGAACATTCCGATGTGATGGAGCCCCGAGCAGAGTCCATTTATTGGCGTGCTGACAGAATTGCCCTAAAGAATTCCTAAGAGGTGTGATCATCAAATCATAGAATCATGGAATCATGGAATCATAGAAGAGTCACAGAATGAGGGAATAGCCTGAGTTGGGAGTGATATTAAAGATCACCATATTCTAATCTCCTGCCATGGCAGAGACACCTTCCACTGTCCCAGGTTGCTCCAAACCCCGTCCAGCCTGGCCTTGGACACTTCCAGGGATCCAGGGGCAGCCACAGCTTCTCTGAGCAGCTGTGCCAGGGCCTCCTCACCTTCACAGGGAAGAATTTCTTCCTTATTTTCCACCTGACCCTGGCCTCTGTCAGTCGGAAGCCATTCCCTGATACAGTCCTACACGCAGCCAGAGTGTGATGAGCCCCCTGAAGCTGTATCAAGTCTGAGGGTTGACCTGCAGCCTCCCAGAGTGGCTTAGTAACAGCGAGACAACTTCTCTGGACGTGCTTTGTAAAAGAAAAGATTTTAATATATGACAAAAATAACAAACAGTATCAAACAAAATAAATATAAGTCAAACACAGTGTAGAGAGAACTCTTGCACTGGCTAAGGCTGTCCAAAAAAGCTCTTGAGCAGCTCTGTGCTCCTTCTTAAGTATACAACGATTAAGGAGGAATAATTTGGCTTGCTGCCAGTAGAGACAGCTACAGGTTTTGAGAAATGTTTCTAAAGCCCAACCAGTGCCCCGGTCCTGGCACTGGGCCAATTACGATAGGGGAAGAACAGAAAGTTCTGGTGCTTCTCCATAAAAGTCAGGGGTAAAACTGAGACCCCTTTTCCTTCTTTGGAAACACCTGCTCGGGTGTGGGGTGCATTCCTACAATTCCCCTTTGTCCTGTCACTCCATGCTTTTGTAGTCTGTCTCTCTCTCCTCCTTGCAGCCTCCCTTTTTGGCAATGGAAGGCCACAACTGGGTCACCCCAAAGCTTGAGCAACCCCAATTCCCCCAGCCTTTCCTCCTGGCAGAGCTGCCCCATCCCTGTGCTCATCCTGGTCCTCCTCTGGCCTGGCTCAGCAGCTCCAGGTCCCTCTTGTGCTGGGCACCCCAGTGAGCTGATGGTCCAAACTGTGCATCCACATGAGAATACAAGCAAAGGTGATGAATTTACTGCTCTTACAGGCTCAGCTGCCCAGAGCATTGATCCTGCTTCTTGCCTCTGGGATAAATGCTGCATCCCTGAGGAGCTGACGGCCAGCTCAGCCTTTCTGCACAGGTGAATAATGCTCTTTCCAGGGAGAACGTGATGGATGCCAGTAATTCAGAAAGAGCTGCTGACTCCAGCCTCTCCAGCACTACACCTGAAGTGGATCTGTCATCCCAAGGGGAATCTCCATCAGACCAGACTGCTCTCTGAGGAGGAGAGGAGCCTGTATCACTGACCTGACCTTTATTTCGTGCTGCTGTTTACTCACAGGAAGGAGCTGCAGGACAGAGATCTTCAGTGTCCGAGTAGAAAGGTTAAAGGGAAACAATGGACCATGAATTTGGATGTGGAATTGAAATGTAGCAGCTGAAAAGGAAACATGTATTTAGATGCTGAGGCACAGACAAGAAAAATATGTTAGGTTTGAAAGAAACAGAGGGTAGATTGAGAAATTCAGTGCAGTGAAAGCCAGCACTAAAAAGAACAAATTTCAGAAGCAAACATAATGTAGCCATACCAGCATTGCAGATGAATCACGGAATAGTTTGGATTATGGAAGTTCACTTTTGCCTGAAGTTTGTCCAAATTTGTAAATCTCTGAATTCAACCTCTTTTTCTCAGCTTAAAAAATTGTTACCCAGCAAGTGTTTGGAGGGCATGTGTACTTTGCTAATGGCTCATTTTACATGTGGACAACTTTTTGATCGCCTTTACATTTCCGAAATGAAACACAACACTGGGTGAAAACCAAGTTTCTCTCTCTCTTTCTTATTTTTCAAAGAGATTTGTCTCCAAGGTTTTTGATTTATGTCAATGATTTTATGAATTGAGTGGAGTTTTTTACTCCTGAATCTTTGTTTCAGGCTTAAAGACTCTCCAGGATGTTGGTATTCGAGATTCTTGAGGGGGAAATAAAGGATCAGAAAAGGGAGAGGAGTGAAAGAAGTTGAAAAAACATATTGTAGGGAATGGGAGGGCAATTAGATGTGAATTTCCCATGTGAATATATGATGAATTAAAAAAGAATGCAAATTATAGGAAGTATTTCAACTCTCCACACTAAGATCTTTCATTCTGGGGCTCACAAGTGATGTGAGTTTTCATATTTGCCTCCTGAATTTTCCTGTAGTACTCTGGGAATATTTAGGTTAGGCAAGACCATTATCTCCAAGAAGCACCTTCCACAATTTCTCATCTTCTCCAGAAACAGGATGAATTCTGTCTTTGGGGACAGGACTGACCTAAATGACACTTCCACAAGAATTGTGCAGGTTTCCTGACTGTATGTGTCGTTTCAAGCGCCACAGCAGACAGACTTTGATGCAAAGAACAACTTCTGTGCTGGGTGCTCCACAGGAGGCCAGAGGAGGGAGTGAGACACTCACAGGGGAAGAACCTTTTTGGAAATCAGTTATTCACAAGAAAGACTTTGAGTTTGGTGTGGATTCACTCACTGACTCCATACTTGGAATTTCTGTGAAGGGGTTAGGGTTATATTAACATATAATTTATATAATATAATATATATTATATATATTATATTCCATATATATAATATATGTTATATATTGTATAACATATATATTTTATTATTTATTAATATTGAATATAGAATATGAAATATTAAATATATTCCTTTTCTCCTGGTACAGGAGAAAACATATATTATATGTTGTATGACATATAATATATATTTTATTATTTATTGAATATTGAATATAGAATATAAAATATGAAATATTAAATATATTCCTTTTCTCCTGGTACAGAAACCGATGAGAGGAAAGGGAAAGATGAAGAGATTCTTTTCCCCCCATTAAGTAGTTGGAATTATAATTTTTGTCACTTTGGTTTTCTACTCTTTCAGTCCATTAAATGCTAATGTCAGAAACGTCATCACTGGGCATATGACGTGGGAAAAAGATTGACTTACAGCTAGGAAAGGGAGGGATGAAGAGATGTTTTATATATATAATATATGATATATGGTATATGATACATGACATATGATATATGATATATGGTATATTATATATTATATATTATATATTATATATTATATATTATATATTATATATTATATATTATATATTATATATTATATATTATATATTATATATTATGTAATATATAATATATAATATATTCTAAATATTAAATAATAAATATTAAATAGTAAATATTATATGTTATATATTAGCAAGTAAAATTCACTGGGCATTGCTTTTTGTCCCTCACTCACACCTCCCACATGCCCAAATTCCTGAACCCTCCATAGTCCGTAACAAGAAATCCCCAAAGGTAACAGGAATGTTCCTGGTTTTGTCTATCTGATATTTCTGGGAGAATGAAGAGAGCCCCTGGGAGCAGATTTGCTGCTCCATCTCTGTAGCTGAGCAGCACAGCTGGAGTTGAGGTATTGCCCTCACCAAAGCTCACAGCTCCCATTTATCACCCGAGCACACAAACGTGCACAGCCATCCCTGAGTGAGCCTCTTCATCAGGGCAACCTCCTGAGGTTCATTATCCCCCTGACAGCCTGGGAAAACAACTTCCCTGGGCTCTTCAGGGTGGGAAGTGCCTTCCTGCTGTATTAGGCAATCAGGGCATTAAGGCTGAGGTTCATCTTCCTTCAGATCGCCACAGAGTAAAAATTTTCAGCTGCAGTGTAACCACTGGACTTCAATTATTCCCTCAGCAGAACAAGGGAATGTTTCAGGTTATGATTGGTCTGATATTAGACATTTATGGTAAAACCCTCAATATCTCAGGCCAGATCACCACTGACTGTAAATTCTGGTCCAGGTGAAAAGCTGGAACCAGATATTCCCTTCCAACCTAGGCTGATTTATGATTCTATGATGATGACCTCTCCAGTCCAATATGGCTAAATTTATCTAAATAAATTTATTAAAATCCCATGTTTTTTCATTTGTTCTTTCCCACCACTGGCTTAAACCACAAAGCACTCACCTTTTCCTGGAGTTTTTCACCACTGTAGGCTGCTTATCGGAGGACAACATTCCAGCATTCCAAGATTCTGACATTCTAACCTAAGAATCAGTCAGCCACAAATAAATTCCTCATGAGGAAGCTTTGAGCTAAGATATCAAAATCTTCACTGGAGCAGAAGTGGAGCTGTTATCTCTGCTGATTCAGGTAGGGATAAGAAAGTTTTGGCAAAGAAATTATAACAAGAAGCTCCAGGGTGTTGGTTTTTCCTTCAGTATCTACTTATAGGAAGGAAAATGGAACAACTCCCTGTATTATCCAGCCAGTGGAATCAGAGGGGTTTAAAAAAGCTGAGCATAAACCCTTTTTTCTTTATCCTTTAAAATATTTTTTTTGTTTTAGTTCCTCATAATTTTTTCATATTTCAGTTTTGTTCCAGAGTTTCAGAAGATGAATCTTCTCCATTCACTGCTTGAAGAAAATGATACTGAGACATTCTCTTTATACACAGAATATTTGGTGTCATGCATAAATTACTTCCCAAAAAAAAAAACCTAAACAAGAAAGGAATGTATGGATCAAGAAAAAATAGCAGAATGAGTGCTGTGCTTCGCTGGGGTTCCTAAACACAAATAGGGGTTCATTTAGTGCTTGTGATCCTTAATTTTGTAAGTCCTCAGTCATTCTCTTCAAGTTTTGATAATTTTTTAGACAATTTCCTCTGGACTCTGTTTTTTTGTGAGTAAAATGCTCCTCTGGGCAACCTGTGCCAGGGCCTCACCACCCTCACGGGGAAGAATTTCTTCCTAAAAGTCAATCAATTCTTGGTTGTAAGGATTTTTTTCTGTTCCTCACTTGCTGCACTGAACAGGTCCTGCTGAGGTGTCAGGCACCCTGCATATTTTCTGCTTAGGTTTGGGTGCTAACAATCCTATTTTAGACATTCATGAGACATCATGAGAGATTTATGCCACCACTTCTGCATTTATTTATGAGCACATCCTTGCGAGGAATCAGATCAGATCAAATGCTGTTCGTTGCTTTGCTGTTACATCATCCTGGGTTATTCTGATTGTAAATTCTATTGATGTGATTTTTCAGATTCAGTGGAAAGTGAACTGGCTTTTTGAGAATTACTAATACCCTCTTCTTTTTGATCTAGGATTTTTTTTGTGTCGTAGTTCTTGAAAGATGATTAAGATCCTCGCTTTCAAATGTGTTTGTGCATGACTACCTTTAATCTTCTGAAGCCCATTTCCTGTAGCTTCTAGTAATCTAAACACTGTAGGGCTTGAGGAAAACCAGTCAGCCTCTTCTTCTAATATGTAGTAAAATCTGAAATTTCTTTTTTCAGTTAGAGCTGTGTCAAGTCTGGATAAACTCCCCAAATCCCTTCTCTTCCAGAAGCCTTGTAACCCACAGCCTGTGGTTATATCTGTGTGATCCCATTTGGCCCAGTTTGGTGCAGCAGATGCTGGGAACATAATTTTGAGCTGTGTGAGGAGGTTTATATGTTAAATCCATGTGAGAGAAATTCAATTTTTGAGCCAGTGGTACGTAGGCATTCCAGGACTGAAAAGAATTGACATGAGGAGATACTAAAACCATCAGGGAAGAAACAGAGAACTGAAAGATGGCAAACTGACAGGACAAAGGGGCAGCAGAGATGCTCTGGATGCCACTTTTAGGGTCATGTGTGCATGAATCCTTCATTAATCTTGGTAAAGAATGGATCCTTGCTCTCCACAGTGGGTGTCAGCCAATAAATATTTTCTGTGAGCTTTTCTCTTCTTGATGCTCTGCTCGTACACTGTATTTGTGCATGGTGGGAAATACCCAACAAGCTTGATCTCCTGAGCTGGGGTTTGGGGGGTGATGGCAGCCTCATGCCAGGCACCAGCAATAGGTACAACAGCTGTGTTGGAAAGGTCAAAGAAAAGGAAAAAAACCCAAAATTAATGGCTTTAAACTGGAAATGAGTAGGTTTAGATTAGAGATTAGGAAGAAATTCTTCCCTGTGAGGCTGATGAGGCCCTGGCACAGGGTGCCCAGAGAAGCTGTGGCTGCCCCTGGGTCACTGGAAATGTCCAAGGCCAGGTTGGACAGGGCTTGGAGCACCCTGGGATGGTGGAAGCTGTCCCTGTCCATGGCAGGAGGTTGGAATGTTACGATCTTTTAGGTCCCTTCCAACCTAAGCCATTCCATGATTCTATGAATATTTGCAGGAATGACTGACTCAGGTGTTTTTCCCTGACAAGGAAGGTTTTTTTAACTGATTTTTTTTGATTGACACTTTATAATCTTCAATAAGAAGCTGAACCCTGCAAATCTGTGCCCCTCTTGAAAAGATGAAGTTCATTTTGCAGAACAGCCCAAATTTTTCATGTCTGTGAAGACTCACACGTGCAGTCAAAAAAAAAAAAAAAAAGTGATATTTTGCTTTGTGCTTTTGATCAAAAAGTCTTACTCTGCTGAGGCTTTTTAGAGCACACCTGATAAAATCCATTATGCATTTCTTTCTGCCTCACTGCTGATCAAAAGCCTCTGACAATTGACAATAGCGAGGCCATCTGTCACTTTGAAAACCTGTATTTTTCATGAAAGGAGCAAAATCAACCTCTTTTGCCCCAGTAAGGAAGTAAGAAACACAGACAGCTCTTCCCATACATAAAACATAAAGCTTGTGAATAACACAAGGGCATCCCATCATTCCCATTATCACAAGTGGAAGAATGGAGTGCATGGAGGTGAAGTAAATGATGAGCATCAGGCTGAACAGCCTTTGACCCGAGGCAGAGAAAGAGCCTGAGTGTCTCACAGAGTCTTTGTGCCAAGGGCTCACAGCTTTATCAGTGACAAACTGATCTAAGTGGTAACCACTTTTGCTTTCCTGGAAAGAAGCTGTACTTCAGCTCCCCAGCTAAAATCCAACTTCTTTTATTGGAACTAAAAAATGGGACTGAATAAAGGCTGAAAATCCAGACACTCATGAATTACTTCAAACTTTGGCAGCTTTGGTTCCTGTCCTTCATCTTTTATCAAAAGCAGAATTCTCAGAACTCTGAATAGTCATGATGGTTTGGGGTTTGATGTTATTTTAGCTGTCTTGTGGGTTTTTTTGTTGTTTTTTTTTTTAAACAGAGTTTGTAAGCATGAACACTTTATTTTTGCCCTTCCCCTGCACCTTCTATCAAGTGTGCTCTTCTCGCTTTGCTTGACAGACAGATATTTTTCAATAGCACTTGTTTTCTTCTTTTCTCAGCATTTTAAAAACATCACAGATCACTGAGGACCGGGTCCTAGCAGAAGACTTTGCCTCCTGCTACAGGGCTTGGAGGTGCTCGAAGGTTATGGGTGGTGAACACCCCTGGGTGTCTCTGGCCAATTCTTTCTTTAAATTCAGTGGGGTTGGTGAGGGAGCAGGTCGGGGTGCTGGGTTCTAAACCATAAATACACAACACACCCATGCCCAGCACAGCTGCACTTTTGGCATATTTGTTGTGCAATTTCATGTTGAACTAAAGTGTGGGAAATCCAAGCACAGAAAATTCTCAAAACCTTGTGCATGTAGGCCAAAACACAGACATGAATACAGGGTTCAACCTGAGACTCTGCAAAATGCTTATGGATTGAGAGACCAGAAGCAAAAATGTGGGTTTGTAGTTTAGATAGAAACATATTAAGCTAGGTGGTGGAAAGTTTTAAAGCTTTAAAGTGTAGATATGGAATTAGTTACAGAAATAGTAAAAAGTTTGAAGGTGTAGCAAGTAGGTTTGTGTATCATTATATGATTGGTTAAGAAAGTCTGCACTGCAGACGTATAAGACAAATTAATTAGCTATGGGTGTGAAAGTAGAAACAATCTGTGTGGCAGTAGTTTATTGGCTAATAAACCTTTAAAAAATCTTGTAGCTGTAGATCTTGTGACCGCTGATGACCGCTGACCATGGACTCCTGGCCTATGTGGTGAAGATGTTCTCACTGCCTCATGAGACTGTAGAAGATAACAGCAATAAATCATATTTTAAGATATTTCCCAGTGGTCTCATTTCTCTCAATATCCCGACACTAAAGAGTTCAGCCCAGCACATTTCAGGTTGTAGTGATGGCCTTTCACACTTACACATAGCCTCATATCTCCAGATCACTTTAGGTGTTGGTGTAGGACACTGGAGAATGAGCTGAGCAGAACAGATTAAATCCTGTTGCCCTGTGAACATGAAAGTTTTGGATGCTAAAATACACAGGTGGATCTAATGCTCCGAAGCATCTGGCAGACCTTGTGTGATAGATGAATAATCCTTTAATGCAGCCCACACAGTGCTGCCATCTCTTTATTTATTTATATAGAGGTAGAATTTATTCACATACTTGCACCAGGGAGAGGTGAGTTCAGTTCTAGAAATAACCACACCGAGATACAGATGAGTAATATTATTAAGCCTGTTAAATTATCACATATTTTTCTCTTTTGCAACTTATGGAAAGTCCTGGTCTCCGCTGATGAATTTAGACATGTTTTCTGAGCAGTGCAAACTGAAATTGATGTAATAAAATAAGAAAGTCTGAGCAGAATTTTAAGCATCATAATTATTCCAACTCATCATTTTTTGTGCTTGAATTTTTTAGCAAAATCAGTATGTCAGGGAATTTACTTAATGCTGCAGGACAGACATCAGAAGGAGTAGGGCTGGTTGTGAGATGTGGCACCTCCAGGAGTTACAGATTGTCACCTGTACTTCACAGTGTACAAATACCCTTTTTCTTAAGCACCAAATCCTGCATGCTGACTCTGCCTCCAGTTCTGGGGTCCCCAGTGCAAGGAAGAAATGGAACTGTCTGAGCAGATCCTGAAACGAGCCACAAAGATGCTCAGAGGGCTGGAGCACCTCTGCTATGAGGAGAGACTGTGAGAATTGGGGTTGCTCATCCTGAATAAAGACAAACTCTTGGGAAACTTTATTCCAGATAGTCAGTAAATGAAGGGGAGCTTATAAGGAAGACAGAGATTTTTTTGTCAAGGCCCACAGTGACAGGACAAGGACAAATGGTTTTAAACTGAAATAAGGTAGGTTTACACTTGACATAATGAAGATTTTTTTTTTTTTTACTATGAGAATGGTGAACACTGGAGCGGGTTACCCTGAGGAGTCATGGATATTCCCATCCCTGGAAGTGTTGGATGGAGCTCTGAGCAAACTCATCTTGTGAAAGATGTCTCTGTCCATGGCAGGGGAGTTAGGATGAGATTGACTCAGTCCCTCCAATCCCTCCAAACCATTCTGTGATTTTGTGAAGACGTCCTTATTTATCTATTTACCCTTTCACAGGCTAGTGAGTCTAAGAGCATAACGATGGCCACAAGCAACCAAACCAAATCTCACCAAGATCAGCATCCCACTTGCACTGGTGTTTGTTCATGGAAGAGTTTAGGAGAAGCTCAGCTGTGCAGTGGCATCACTCTGCTGTGTTCTCCCAGCCTCCAGTGAATTGTAGTTCGGAGACTTCCTGAAAGAAAATTTTGTCTTTATATTAATAATCCTCAATGGACTTCATCATATTAAATTTCTTCAGAGTTTTCTGTGCATGACAATGTTCCATGCCCTCTGGAACATCCTTTGGTGAAGAATAAGAGTTTAACAAGAAGTTATATGAAGAAATTTATCCTTTTGCTTGTTCTGTCACTTCCATATTGCCTATAAGAAGTAACTTCCTTTCAGAATATCTCTATTATTCCCACAGTTCAGGTGAATCTCCTGTCATTGTACCTGGAGAAGCCTGCATGAATTTTTTTCATGCTAAAACTCCATAAATATTGACAAATTTGGTTTTTTTATCTCTAAGCTGATATGAATTTCAATAAGCTAAACTGTCTGGTAAACATGTTTTCCCAGGATTTTGTTGTTGTTTATTTGCTTTTTTGCTTTTGAATCTTCCTCTCTTCCTTTGATCTCTGTCATCCCTACCACTTCCTCATCTTTCACTGTTTGAATGCCAAACTACACAAGGGGGATTCTTCACCTCTAGCAATGCATATTCAACCAGAGAAATGTGGGATTTTCCCTGGTGCCCAATTTGGATTCAAGAGACTTTGTTGCCCTTAATGGAGCCACCTCCATTTACGTCAGCCAAGAAGCTCAGCTCCTTCCCAAGGATAATGAGAGCCCTGAGTGAATCGTTCCTTGATGTGAAGTATTCTTTAGGCTGGGAAAGCCCATTTCGTGTTGCTCCTAACAGCTCCTCTCTGATGCAGCTGACACAGTTCTCAGCTTCCTCACAAGCAGCAAGCACAGAGGCTCCTCAGGAACAAAGTATGAGCTGAATGAAATAGAAGTTATGGCTGTGACGTTGCCATAGCAATCAAAGTTCATGCCTGATGCCAAAATGGTACCACTATAATCACCCATCAAAGTGTCCAGTTGCCATGGCAACTCTGAAAGGCCCCTGGACTTCAACTTCAGTATCTCCACAGTTGAAAATAAATAAATAGGGCTGCTAGTGTTTTAAATAATTAGAGGTTATATCTTTACAGTACCATTCTATGTTCACAACACGCCGAAGACAAAACACTTGGTAAACACTATCAATAAATCCCACACTTTGTCAATAACCACTGTGTGCACCATTATTACCACACTGGACAAAGTTAATTTCCTTTTTTTCCTCACATGTAGAAGTGTTCCATGGCCTGCTGCCTGCTGGAACGTGTGTTGAGACATCCTGCTACGTGGAGTGGGGCTGGCTTTGATGGTAGGGTCTGGGAATATGCTGCCCAGGGACTTGTTCATCTGAGGTTTTCAGTAGTGGTAAAAAGAATGGAGTGAAAAAAGCTTTGGTTACATAAGAAAATTTTGGTAGAAGTCACTCCAAAACTGCTGTTATTCTTTATTTTTTCCTCTCTGCATACCTTTTGTATGTATACATATGAAATGCAACCTGAATGGCAATTAAATGGGAATCAAAAATATCCCAAGTCTACTGAGGAGAAGAAGAAAATCCTTTAATTTAAAGTGTACATAATTGGCAGGATGCTACTGGGGAGCTGGACCCTTTCCTAGCTGTAAGTCAATCTTTTTCCCGTGTCATATGCCCCAGTGATTACATTTCTGATATTAGCACTTAAAGGATTGAAAGAGTAGAAAACCAAAGTGAAAAACATTATAATTCCATCCATTTAATTGGGGAAAAGAAATCTCTTCATCTCTCATTTTCCTCTCATCGATTTCTGTACCAGGAGAAAAGGAATATCTGTCCATTTTAGTTTTGGGTGATCCAAACTGGAATCCCCTGGCCAATACAACAATTCATTTTCGGTTTCAAAAGGTTTTGCCTGTACAGTCTCCCCCTTAAACGGCAAATTCTTACAGCATGTCTAAGGATGAGAGTTTTTTACTGTATCTTGCAAATATTCAGTCATGTAGAAGCCATATATGTTCCCATGAATTAGGAAACAAAAAATACTTGGAAGTAGCTTATGAAGAGCTGTTTCTTCACAGAATCATGGAATGGTTTGAGTTGGAAGGGATCTTAAAGATCATCACATTCCACTCCCTGCTATGGGCAGAGACACCTTCCACTGTCCCAGGTTGCTCCAAGCCCTGTCCAGCCTGGTCTTGAACATTTCCAGGGATCCAGGGGCAGCCACAGCTTCTCTGGGCACCCTGTGCCAGGGCCTGCCCAGCCTCACAGGAACGAATTTCTTCCTAAATTCTAAACCAAATTTCCCGTCTTCAGTTTGAAGTCATTTCCCCTTGTCCTGTCCCTCCATCCCTTGTCCCCAGTCCCTCTCCAGCTCTCCTGGAGCCCCTTTAGGCTGTGGAAAGGGCTCTGAGCTCTCCCTGGAGCCTTCTCCTCTCCAGGTGAGCACCCCCGGCTCTCCCAGCCTGTTTCTTAATTTTCTTCCTGTCTGGAACAGGATGCACTTGTGTATCAGTGTTAAACGCCCAAAATTTAAATCACATGGGCCAAGTTTAGTTAACCTTGATGCTAATTTCTCTACTGATGGCCTTGCTTAGACAATAGGTCGTAAACGAAAACAAATCCTAGGAGAATTCTGCCTTCTCCACCTAGAACAACAACCACACATTTACCATTGCCCAGGATTTTTCAAAATCTTTCTAACACCAGATTTTGATTTTTTTTTTCTTGTTGGCTAAAGCCACTGAGTTTATTGCTAATGAGAGAAAACTTGGTAGAACTCCAGGCAATCATTTTTGGGTATTATATCCAGGTTCTTCCAATCCTCTATTTTTTGCTGGGAATATTGCCAGAAATGTAAAAGATAGCAATGTTTGGAAAAGATATTTTGGGTGTTAGGCTCTTTCCCTTGTAAGGAGGTAACAGTTAAGTACATGATGACATATGTAATATTTTTTATGAATCTGTAGTGATAAAATCATCTGCACATTTTACATTATTAATGCTGAAGGAAACAAGAACTTATTTAATAAACCTGCCTTGATTAAAGACATTAACTTTTTCACAGGATTTTGCATTGAAACAGAAATAAATAATTTTGCACACTTTATATGGCCCAAGGAGGTAATTCTAAATAGTTCTCATTCCTTGCAAAGTTAACCAAGTGTTTCCTTATTACAATGTTATCCTGTATTCTTGCTTTTCATAAACCATGAATCATGGAGGTGAAAAATCAGAACTTAACATCCCAAGGTCCATGAATCAGCACCATGCTGATACTTTCATTTTGTTCTCCATTATTTTCCTTATAATTCTCAAATTTTGATTTCAGAAGTTATTATTTGTGCTGTATTTTTGTCATCTCCCGCTCAGTCAAAAGCCAACTGGTATCAAAATGCCTTTCTCTAATCCCCCCAGCAGTACTTGCTCTTTACTCAATCAAATACTGTCATCAGTAAAATGTCACAGCACCATTCACCCTCTGCTGTTCTAAATCAGTTACAAATATTTTGACCATCCCAGGTTTTAGCAGAGCACTCACAAGAATCCCACTGCCAATGTCATCCATTGGTAGAAATATTTATTCTTCTTGTCACTTTCCAAATTTTATATAAGTTTTAACCAAATAATATTCTTCTCTCTAATTCAGCAATAATTATTTTCTCTGACAGCCTTTTTAACAGTTGTTTGGCCCAAGTTTTTGGTATCTAAAAATCCATAGTGAACAGAGCACAAAGGGTAAGAGTTTCCATAAATTGAAAACAGATCACATAAGGAAATTATGACACCTTTCCCAAGAAAGAGTTTTGCAAACAAATGCTTAGATCCCTCTCATGTTGCTCTCAGAGGAAATGGTTGTATTGATACAAATTGTAGATGAAGAAAGCTCTAAACTGATAGTTCACAATTTTACACAGATTTTCACAAAATCTTTTATCAACATTTCTGCATTCATTGTAGAGAAAGTCATCATTTCCTTTCAGAGAAAATTCTGATTCACCTCTGCTCCTGCTTTTATTGGCAATTCCAGGTGGTTTTTAATATTCACAATATTTCATGTCTCTGTATTACTGATATTCTCTTTTCTTACTCATGTAAGGTAGTTATTCAATATTATATTAATAAAGTACATGAAATATTGTACACCACATGTAGAGTTTGTAATGCAAATGATACTTTATCATTTACACCCTTAGGCCATGGTTCCATTTAACAGGAAATCTGAGGAGAGGCATCTTAACACCAGATCAGAACAACCATAACCTCCCAGAGCAAGAATATCAATTTATACAGAGATTCCCTTCAAATTTATTCCAAAAACAGAACAATGAAAATGACAGGGCAACATGTCCTGACAGTCTCGAGGTCAACTCAAATACCATCTGTACCCTTCAGCAGGCACTATTCAGTTTTTAAGACAGTAGTTGCTGTAAATACCAAATCATGGGAGGGTTTTTTGATTAATTTGAATGGAATACAAGTGTGTACCCACACCTGGGTCATGTTAAATATGTTTTGATGGGCAATCTGGTGGTACACACATCTTGCACCCATAAAAGCAGCCTGGCTTACACATCACTTTAACCCAAAAGGAGCCTCCTGGGCTACACTTAGATGCCTTGGGAAGGCGGAGCTGAAACAGAGACTGGACAGAGCAAGAAAATAAAGTAGATATTTATTGAAAGGCCTTTAAGGATACACCTTGGGCAGGACAAGAGCCTGGCCAGGGCTACACCCAAGATGGATCCCAAATGGTCACAAAATGGACACAAAATCTACACAAAATGGACACAAAATGGACAAACGGTCACCAGGTCTCACACTTGGATCAGTTTGGGTCCATTTGCACATTGGGGTTTCATTGTCCAATCCCAGCTCCAGCTGATGCAGTCCCACCCTTCTTGTTCTCTCCCTGCAGCCCCCGTTGTTTGTGCTTTGGGGCCTGAAAACTTGTGCCAGTTGTCCTTGGTGTGCAGCAGGAGAAGGATTTGTTTTGTGTCCGTGCTGTGTGCAGAGAGCTGAGTGACACTGACTGTGAGCTCAGAGCTGCAGCCCTGGGCAGCACAGAGCCTGAAATACACGGAAATAAAACTGAAGGCATCAGTTGGATCATGATTTAGCCAAGACTTCTCTGTTTGAGGACTCATTGACACCTCATTTTTATCCAGGAGATGGGTGATTGTCTCAAAGTCCTCAGAAATTATGTGTGGTGATAGTGACAAAATTTATAATTGTCTCATTTTGGTGCACTGTGTCCTGCCCTCCAAAGCTTAACGACACCACAGATCTTTCCCAAACCCAGCAGAGAATGGGCAGGATTCTGTCTCTTCATCAAACTAACACTTTCTCCCTCATTTCCCCCATTTTCCCTTCCACTGGTGCTGGTGACACCTCCTCTGAGTCATGTGCTGAGGCAGCACAGGAGATGAGTAGCTAAAGCTTTGCTGAGCGCTGGAAGATTCTCCACAGAGCAAACAAGATGTCTTTGCATATCTATAGTGGCTCAAATGCATCATCCATTGAAGGGGGACAGCTTTCATTCAGAAATAACAGCTTTGGAGGAAGATTTCAGCTGGCGTGGCATTTTGGGAGAGCTTTGGGTGTGACTCATGTAAGAGTCAAATGTGCACACACATATATTTTTATATATATAAATATATATATATATCTGTGTGTGTGCATGGCAGATGATTCAGGCTTTTATTTCCCAGATGGTTGCTGTGACCCAACTTTTCTGAGGCAAAGATAAGATTTGTTATACAATTTGTTATGTAAGCAGTTTTCCCTGCCACTACCTCATTAAAACGCTTGTGAAGGGAGCGAGAACGAGCTGAACTGGGTGAATCAAACCTTTGGGTGAGCACTTGTGAAAGGACAACCTTGTAATTCTGCAGGTTTTTTGTGCAAAAGCTCCATCAGTGAAGTAATTAAAGATAATAATTTAAAGGTTGGCCAAAACCAGGATGAGCCTTGAGTGATAAAATAGAAAAAAAGAAAAGCAGTGTGAAAGAGAGCTGGTTTAAGACTGGATATCAGGAAGAAATTACTCTCTGTGAGGGTGGGGAGGTCCTGGCACAGGTGCCCAGAGAAGCTGTGGCTGCCTCTGGATCCCTGGAAGTGTCCAAGGCTGGGTTGGACAGGGCTTGGAGCAGCCTGGGATAGTGGAAGTTGTCCCTGCACGTGGCAGGGGGTGGAATGAGTTGAGCTTTAAGGTCCCTTTCACCCCAAACAATTCCATGTTTCTGTGATTCTGTGAAAGAAAGTTTACCAAAAGAGTGAATCTCTTGCAACTTTCTGAATTCCTGGTGTCTCCCCAGGTACCCCGTGTCTGCCCTTTATGTCCCTCTTATAAAATTACCAGATTAGAGACCTTTAAATACAAACAAAATTTTGAGTGAGTTAGGCAACAATTACCAACCTAGAAAACTGTGGGGAGAGGGTTGGGAGTGTTCATCTCACTCTTATCCCTCTCTAGGTGAATCCTATGCTTGTAAAAATGAGATCCTGGATGGGCTGAGTCCTCTGGGCAGTATGAACACTCTACTTGAACATCTAAGTTGACAAGGAAGGAAAAGACACCAAAACAAGGCCTGCTGCCACATTCCGTCCTCCTCCTGATAAGAAACTTCAAGGCAAGAAGAAAATGTAAAGAAGAGAAATAAAATTTTTTCAGTTGTTCTGATTAATGAGTAAAATGGGCTGGGAAAGGAGTCATGGAGGCACAGAAGACTGGTTTCCACAAGAAAGAGGGAAAGAATTTTAAGAAATTCCCCTAAAGTGGGAGGTCATAAACAGCCAAACAGGGATGGCACTTAGGTCCTTATTTATAGCAATACTTCCTTAATTTGAGAGGAAGATTGAAATCCAAACCTCAGCCCAACTACGTGAGGATTCAGAAAGGTCACAGAGTATGAAAAATCTTGGAAGGAAAAAGCAGCAACCCCTCCAACAAAGAGTGCTCATGCCCTCAGCTCAGCTGTCCTTTGTCTGTAGAAACAGCCTGACCCCAGCTGCTAAACTGAGCTAACCTGAGTGAATTGAGACAGCCTGAGAAGGGAAGACCCCCGTGGATTCAGGAGCAATTACTTGGCTTGGCTGAACACATCAATAGTGTGTGTCAGAACAGAACCCCAGAGCCACGGAGAATAGAAAATATGAACCCTTTGGCTGAGTGGGGAACTGAAGATCTGCTGGGAGATTTCTGCTCTTTATGGCTGGGGCTGTTGTCAGCCTGTGGCTGCATGGGAATGAAAGGAACAACTTTAAAGCATTTGTCAAGGTTGATTTTAACAAAGCAGGTGCTGCTTTGATACCTTTCCAGTGATTTGACTTTTCTATTCAACGTTGTCTAAGCTCCACCTTATCCTATATCTACCTGGAGGGCTTGAAAAGATTGTTGCTGGAAGTGAAAGCTTATTTTGAGGCAGCATTTACCCAGGAGAATGTAAATGAAATGAGGTTCCTCATTACATTGATCAGTAGGGAGTAAAAAATCTGCAGCTGAAACCCATGGCTGGGCAAAGTTACGGCTCAGATTAAATCCTGGTGTAGGTTTAAGACCTTCAAGGTTGAGTGAAGATCTTTTTTCTCTCTCTGTGGATTGTGTCTACTCAGTCACTGGGTAAACCCCCATACAGGGCTATTCAAAAATGAAATAGAAGCTACTAACTAATTAATAACAATGATAATCACTGATGGACAATTTGAACTCCTACAGCTTGAAGCAACCAGGTCCCATCTGCCTATTCACTCAGTGATGATCACTTTGGATGATCTGGTTGTGAAGATTTTGCTCCACCCTGTTGTGCTGTCTGTCAATGTTGTCTCAGATGTTCTGACTGATAGAATCTTGTGTGAGGTCAGATGTGACAAACCCCACAAAGGTCCATCACCTCTGAGGGGCCAGCCCTTGCAGAGAAATGGCTTAAAATAATAGTGAGACAACTTCCCTGGACATGCTTTGTAAAGAAAAGGTTTTAATAATGACAAAAATTACAAACAGTATCAAACAAAAGAAATATAGGTCTAACACAGTGCAGAGAGAACTCTTGCATTGGCTAAGGCAGTCCAAAAAAGCTCTTGAGCACCTCTGAGCTCCTTCTTAAGTATACAACGATTAAAGAGGAATATTTTGGCTTGCTGCCAAAATAAACAGCTACAGGTTTTGGGAAATGCTTCTAAAGCCCAACCAGTGCCCCTGTGCTGGCACTGGGTCAATGCCAATGAGCAAAGAAGAGAGAGTTCTGGTGCTTCTCCATAAAAGTCAGGGGAAAAACTGAAATCCCATTTCCTTCTTTAGAAACACCTCCTTGGGTGTGGGGTGCATTCCTACATCTGACCTCCCTGTCCCTCAGCTGGGAGCTGGAATGTGGCAATACTGGGGGTGTGGGACAGATCTGGGAAGTGGGGATGGTGCCAGGTTCACCTGCAAGAGCTGCCTCGGAAATGGCAGATCCTTCACCAGCCACCAGCAGTTAAAATTCCCTTTCTAAAGCCATGCAAACCATGAGGTGTCTGGCTAGGAAAGGAGCTCTGGGTCAGTTCTAGCCCAAGGCTGTGTTCTGACAGCAGAAGGAAAATTTCACAACCTCATTCACATTTTATTTCATTTCTGGCCTTCTCCACAAAATAATAATTTAAGAGAAGAAGGTGCTGAACTCCCTTCTTCTCCAGAAATACACTGTAAAAGTCTGTTGGTTTTTTTAACCATGGCTTGGGGCCATGTAGCCTGAAATGTCCAAGCACCCAATATCTTTTTTTTTTTTTTTTCTCAAAATATATATTACAGTAGAGAAAATACTGCTATTACACTTCACAGCTGATTCAGGGTTGGACGGGAGAGGAACAACAAATATCTGGCAATTAGGAGCAGCCTCTAATACATGGCCTCAGTGCCCTGTGTTTAAGGGGGATAAAAACACACATTGCTATTTCTGCTGGAATTTATATATTTCCTGATTTCTCAGCACTGCTGCTCTTCCCCATCCTCTTTTTTTTCTGGGAGAAAAGGAGCAGCTGATATTACTGATGAGCACAAAGAAATGGGCTGTTACATCTGCTCAGATGGCGGTGATTTGTCTTGAAAGGAAACGTAGTTCTTTAGATTGAGTGTCTGACAGAGTTTTCTACCATGTTAAAAAAATACAGAGTGAATCCAACTGAAATAAATAGAATATGGGGCCTCTTAGCATCACATAAAAGCTCTGACTTAAAATAGCAGCTCAAGATACCTCTCTTTTTAGCTTTTTATAGAGTAATAATTGAGTTGCCTGCTCAATTTTAAACTTTAAACTGCTATGTAGATTTAGTCTGCTAAGTAAAAAAATCCCTTCCTTTTTCCTCTTTAGGTTTTATTTCCCTTCTCTTTCCCTTTGCAATGTATCTCAAATAAGATTATTTTTCAAGCAATCAAATGCCTCCTTTCCTACCCATCATCTGCTTACTGGTATTGCTGATGCCACGCTGTGCTTTCTGTTTATCTCAGGCTGGGCTTAAATAAAAGTTCTGGGCTAAAATACTGTGAATTAAGCTGTGACTATGTTATTTTTGCTTGGAAATCCAAACTGAGTGTGTGGGGATATGTTTAGACAAGTAAACTTGGAGAAATGTGGCTGCTTTGACTCTCCAAAATAATGAGGAGGGTTTTTTGAGTTGGAGTTTGAGCCAGGCTAAGAGGTTCAGAGGAGAGGCTGAGACCCAGCTATGCACTATGAACCCCTAAAAACCTACTGGAGTTGTACTGGGAAGTGAAAAACAAAACAAAACAACAACTTCACAGTTTTTCACCTTAGAAGTGAAGATTCAAGGGAATATCTAAGGGCCAAAGTCAACACTTCAGTGGATAAGCTGAACTCAAATAACAGAGATTTGTTGGTATTTTGGGGCAGTGCTTTAATAAAAAAAAATATTCAACTGAGCTGACGCATAAAGCCATAAGAATGTAATACATTGCAAGGCTTAAATCCACCTTCCCCAAGATGAAAATGTGCCCTAAAACTGTGAAATAATTCTTTCTTTTCCTTCTCACCAATAGCTGGTGCATCCAAGTGTTTCCCTTTAGTGGTTACAGCACTCCCTGGGAGGTTTCCCTCCAGCATCCCTGCTCCCTGCTGGTTCCTGCTGTGTGCTGATCTAAACTCATTATTAATTAACACAGGGCATCCAAAACGGGGCTGTCTCATCTGTGCTGGCCAAAAGGCATGATCAGAATGAACCTTCAGAAAATCCTGAAGCAGTTTAGGACCTTTAAACTCCACCTAATCCAACCCCCTGGAAGGAGCACGGATATCTTCAACCACTGAGACTGCTCAGAGCCCAATCCAACCCGATCTTGAATGTTTCCAGGGGTGCTTCGAGTGCCTTAAAGGGGTCATAAAAAGGAGAGAAATGGGCTTCCTCTTGTTTTAAACTGACAGAGGGCAGGTTTAGATCAGCTGTTGGGAGCAATTCTTTACTCAGAGGGTGAGGAGGCCCTGGCACAGGGTGCCCAGAGAAGCTGTGGCTGCCCCTGGATCCCTGGAAGTGTCCAAGGCCAGGCTGGGCAGGGCTTGGAGCAGCCTGGGATAGTGGAAGGTGTCCCTGCCCAGGGCAGGGGGTAGAACTGGATGAGCTTTAAGGTCCCATTCAATCCCACTCTGTGATTTTATGATTCTACACTTCTCTGTGTGATTATTTTGTTGGCAGTTTTTGCTTTCTAAGAAATGGCAACATTCTACATTTTGAAGCACTTCTAAGCATTGATGCCCAGACCCCTCTTCACAAAATCTTTTTCCCATACAGCATCCCAAACCTTTTACGTTTTTTACAGTAACGCAAACACAGTGAGATACTGAAATTTCACCCTTGCATGACTTCATAAACAACGAGAAAATAAAAAAAGCAGCCACGTTAACATGCCGTGTTTTCAATTTGGAGAGCTTGTAATCGCCAATCTTCTGCGTTGCATTTGCAAAGCATTTTCTATACTAGGGCTCTCTCCACGCAAGAATAACGTGATCCTTGCTGTGTCTGCCTCTCCCCAGAGGCTCTGTGCAGTCTCACACGTAGTCTCTTCCACATGCCTGGAATTCTCTGTGTGGACGTTTTTGTCCCTTCCCAAAAATACGTTTCTCCCATGAAGCACGACACGAAAGCCTTGCCAAAACACCCTCCCGGTTCCCTTCCCATCTGCCGCGTCTTCTTCCCGGTTTGGACAGAGGCATCTAATTTTAGATAAATCCCAGCGAATTCCAGGCATTCAGCTGAAGCCTAAGTTAGAATCCTCGTCATCAAAGTGCCCTCCTCCTATAGACAAAGGGTAAAAAACATTCCTATCTTTCTTTTTCTTTCCCTAAATCTTCTTTACCCTGGCTTCAGAGGGGATCTGCAGTGCTGGCCTTGCTTCCAGCTGGTTCCTTAGGGAAGATGAGATGAACACAAACTCAACTGTTTTGCTTTTCAATTTGTTTTTCCTGGTGTGCTTACCTTTATGCTTAACAGGAAACAGTTAAGTTTTTTATTAGTGTGCAAATAATACTGAAATCTGTAGGGTTATTTTTAAGTATGAAGTTATGATTATTGATGTCAGAGCTTTGATTTCAGAGAGATGTCGTGTGTTTTAAATAAAGCTTTGCACAACTTGTATGTGAGATAAACTTCATATTAAATAAAAAATAATCCAATAACTCTACTTGTGTCAGAGATTGATATCCTGAAATATTCCAGGATGTTTCTTCCATTGGTCAATTTTCAGCTTATCCTTTATTTTTGTACAACACCGCAACATTATTGTTGTTGTTCAAAGACAAACCCACTGTAAATTTCTTTCTCTCAAGTCATCCAAAATGTCATGTTCTAAGAAAAGAACAATACTGAGATGTTCCTTCTTCCTACATGGAGCTGTAATATAAAATTTCGTTCTTTTCTCAGTTAAGAGTCTTTTTTCCTTTGGCTACTGTTATCACTTAAACAAATATCTTCAGTTAAGGCTTTCTCTTGGATAAATCACAGCATTAACTAGAAGTTATTCAAGTATTGACTGATGGATGACAAACAAACTCCTTCTACCTCAGTTCCTTCTGTCCCAATAATGACTATTTATGTAAACTTCCATATGACAAATTCCAGTGCTTTTATCCCACATTTTATCCCACATTCCAGTGCTCCAGTTGTCCTAAGATATGGGTTGATTAGATGAAACAGATGAAATCAAGGTTGAACAGCTTGGGTGGACAACAGTTATGGAACTGGAAATCATCCCTTTTTTGGGCTTGTTTTTTGATTATTTAGGGGTTTTTTGTTTGTTTGTTTCTGTGTGGTTTTGTTTGGGGGGGTTGTTTGGTTTGGGCTTTTTTTGATTTGTTGGGGGGTTTTTGTTGTTTTGCTTTGGGGTTTTTTTGGTTTTCATTTTGTTGGTTTTGGTTTCAGTTTCGGTTTTGGTTTTGTTTGTTTTGAGGTTTTCTTTTAGTTTTGGTTTTGGTTTTGTTTGTTTTGGGTTTTTTTGTGAGGTTTTGTGTTTTGGTTTGTTGTATTTTTTAATCACTGTACATATGTTTTTTTCTCCCTACTTGCTACCAAAGCCCTTTCCTAAAGCCCTCATCACGTCAAATGAGTTCTCTGCATGTGAACAATGCTGCAGCTTAAAGGAAAATGTTTTAGAGCTGTCAAGAAACTGTCGTTTGCCAGATGGCTGATGAAATGGGGGACAGAGGCACGTAGGGACTGGCTCCAAAGAGACGAATTAATAATTGATGCTGCTCACTTGTGATGGAATGGGACAGAGACAAAGCAAAGAGAATAAAGCTGATACTGAGCACAATGAAATCGGGAATTTTTAAAGCTCTCTGTTCCTTTTTGGAAAGCCTACCATTCATTCTAGATGTGCAAATATCTTGATAGATTATTTAAGGGCTACTTGTGTAGAACAGCAGCTCAAATTGCTACCAGGTTCTGAAGCCACGGATTTAACAACAGAATATGAAAATCCCAGCTTGAACAGGGAGTCGCTGTGCTCGGAGTGAAAATTCATAAATTAAGGATTATTTTTTGCTCATTCTCCTCCAGCTGAGCTCTGTGAAACCTCCCTAATGAAACCCTCAGTGGAAGATGGTTCACCCTGGTTTGATGCTTTGTAGAAAAAAGATTTCACAGTGCTGCATGAAGAACTTGGTGCCAGATGCTGGGAAGCACTGGAGACCTCCATAGCCACGAAATCCCACTGAAGTCACTCCAAGATCAAGTATCACAAGGCTCCTGGGACACCAGGGAGGTGTAAGAAGCCTCAGGATGGGTTGGATGGCCTGAATCATTAGCTGAAACACCACAGAGTTCCAGTTTGAGCTGTCACCACCTGTCCACTCTGTGCCTCTTGGGGTATGACACTCCCCTTCACAGAGATACCAGGTGGGAATCCACACTTGCACCTCTGTTAACACTTTGTCATATTATAGCTTTAAGCATGAAAAAGGCTTGGTCTCATGCTCACAGCCACTAAATTAATGGTGTTTCTCTACTTTTTCCTCCACAGTCATGGCAAACTTGTGCTGAAATGAAAAATCAGCCATAGAATGGTACATGTGAGGGAGCAGAGCTCTGAACTGTGAGGAGTTTCCAATAAACATCCACAATTCCATGGCAGAACTGGAACTAAATCCCCACAGGGATTTAAATGAAAGATGCAAAACCATCTTCTTGTGTCCTCCAGCTTTCATTTGCCCATCTCCACCACCAAGCCTGGCAATGCAAGAGTGAATTGAGCTCAGTGGGGAGCTGGGTAATTATTTGGATTTCTGATTTATAAGCTGCATTATCCCTGCTATTGCTCCCCTTCACAGCTGTGGCCTTCACACATCTCAGTCACACTTCTTGATAACCTCAGAAACAGAATCTCAGCTGCAGGTTTTCTTCCCTCTCCCGAGGTTAGAAACTGAAATTCAGCATAAAGTTTGCTTGGACTTATGGCTGAGTTTTGAAAAGTTTTGGGGTTTTTTTTCTCACTTCAGTGCAGGTTTAACTTCAGTGCAGTTCTGGCTTTGTGGATCATTTGTGTCCATTTACACCAGAAATTCTAAGTGAAATACAGGAGGATGCAGAAACAAAAATTAGCAATGAAAACAATGGTGTTGATTGAAGGATGAGAGAAGACGGACATGGGTTAAAGCAAGAAAGATTCTGGTCTGGTATAAAGAGAAATATTTCACCCATGAGGACCACCAAGGAGTTAAAAAGGCTTCCCAGAGAGGCTGTGCAGCAAAACCCCTGTAATTTATCTATTCCAAAGAACTGTTTTGCCTTGGATCTGGAAGTCTCATTACTCAAACTACAAAGACAATAAAGATATTTTAATCAAAATATTTGGATTGGACAAATCCTTTGCTACTTTTCTTGATTTGTTCCAAGACTTAAAAAAAATGGAAAGGACATGAAACCTAAATGTTATGTTGCAGTAAACTTAGAAGGGACAGTTTTCTTTTTCAGGATGAGTTTTTTCCTTTTCTTTTCCTATTTGGAAGGAGCAGAAATTGAGTAAAAAGTTATTTTTATGCTCGAGATTTTGTAAAACTCTGTGCACACCAAAATACCTTTCTGTTCCTCTTTTCCTGCCTTTTTTTTTTTTTTTTTTAATTTACACGTGTCTCTTTGTAATCAGTAAATTACCCACTAAATCCAGGTAAGTGTCTTCCGTTCTTTAGTTATCCTGGTTCTCCTGTACCTTTCCTTTGCCATTATCTGGAGAAAAGAGAAGAAAATTCATCTTCCCCCCGGGGCTGAAGATTGGCATCGCCTTGGCACAGAGAAAGGAGCAGGGGAAGATGGTTGTGTTGCTTTGGTCGTCTGTGCTTTCTCTCGTGGTGCTGCTCATGTTTGATTAGCCTGCTTAATGAAGAACATCTTGTTAAAATTAAAGATCTGCCGTATTTAGCATAATCTTGCCAATTGTTAATTAGTGTATTGACAGGAGAACGGGCTGGATTTCTCCTTCCAGCAGCATCCTCTCCCCTCCCCGGGCCCGTCCTGCCAAAATAAAGATCCTTGCAGTCACAACATGTTTGGGAGCCCATATGACACGTCTGTGAAGCTGCCTTGGAGCACTGGTGCACAGGGAAGATACATAAGCTATTAGCAAAATCCAGTGTGAAACCTCAAAGCACAGGAGGCTCAGGGCTGGGGAATCCTTTGTGTCACTAATTTATCATGTAGATACAGATTTCACATCCTTTCATGCTGTTTTCTCTGTTTTGGGCAGGTTCTGGTATTCATTCAGACTTTTGAACAGGAGCCCATTGGTACAAAAGCTGCGTTTATAATCTCTGTTTCAGGAGCAAATGTTTTGTTTGCCCTCTTTCTGCTGACTGAGGTGCTTAGAATCTGGTCTTTAGCCTCCCCTAGGGCAGCTTTGGGATTTTTACGGGGTTTCACTCATCCATATCTCTTGTTGGTGCTTTCCAGTTGAAGAGAGAGTCATGATTAAAAAAAAGCTTTGACCTAAATTGCTGAGAGCTCTGCAGAGCATCACTGTCACTGTGACAAAGGATACAGGGGAGGTCTCAGAGGGTGCTGGAACCCTTTGTGTCCTTTCAACCATCAGGATTTCTGTTCTGCATTCAGAGAGCCCAGTGGAGCTCCCAGAACACCTCAGGACCAGGGGCAAGGAAAGTCTTTCCAATTACCCCTAATCCCACGTGGATCTGCTGCTGCCTCTAGTCCAACTCATCCCTTAAACCCTGGATCATGAGAAAATTATTTCTGCGGTGAAAAGATGGAAGTATTTATTTATTGTTTGATTGATTTATTTTAATTTTGGGAAAAATTTTAGTGGGAGTTTGATTTTAATTTCAGTGTAGCAAGAGTGTGGCTGATGATGGAGCTGGTAGCAATGAAGGACCATCATTCACACATCTGGGAGAAAGACAAATAGTGGGGATGTGGAGAATCTTTTGATGGCAATTGGCAGGTGAGGTTAGGTCAGGGTTGCTGTCACTTTGTATAAATCAGGGACAATGCTTTGCATTTATCTTTAGGGACAGCTGCCTCATTCCCTCGACTGTGAAAGATGCTCAGGACTTTAATGCAAACACCCAACTGCCTGAAATTAAATAGTTTATTAGGTCTTCTATCACCTACCTCTTCTTGTAGGGTTTATAATGGCCCAGCCTGATCTTAAATTTCTCTGCAAGAATTTGTTTTTCTGCTCCTTAATCAGTTTGCAAGTCACTTTATGAATAAAAGCACTAAAAAGTATTGAAATGAAAGAATCCTGTAGCAAGCTATACTTATTTTTTCTTAGCCCTAAGATACCATGGTCACAACATTTGTCAGTTCTATCCATGTCAAATTAGACCCTGGCTCATTAATTTCTGCCCAACAGTTGGTGTCCTAATGGCTCAGTGACTGACATGTTGAAGCTATTATCCTCCATTCAGTTTGATCATCCTCAGGCAGGAGCCTGTAGTCATCTCCTCGGTGTTTGTGACAGCTCTTCTGGGTCAGAGTGTGCTCTCCAGCATGACATGAGAAAAGCAAGCCTTCATTCACAGGATAGACGTTTAAAAGCAATTGCACTAAAGCAGAATGTGGAGAAAGAAATAAAATTTTAAAAAGAATAGATTATAAAAGGACAAAAGGACACAGTGAAACTTCAAGCAAAAAAGTTTATCTTCTGAAAATATGGGATCATGGAGGACAAGAATCAATAATAGCTGAGGTCTGGGAATCCCAACTGTTGAACTTTTCAGGGTTATTTTCTGTGGGAGCTGCTGCACAGAACACCAGGCAGATAAATGGTGCAGGTTATTTAGAAAGCAGTTCCTTTCTGAGTGCATCAAGATGTGGTAAAGGGGTCAGGACTTTTACAGAAGAGTGATTCCACACAGCAATGCTCAAGATATCTTGGACCCCAAGAACTGGTGTCATTTGCGTGCAAATTGCTCTGCCAGAGAATCTTAGAATGGTTTGGGTTGGGAGAGACTTTAAAGACAATCCAGTTCCAACCCCCTGCCCTGGGAGAGACACCTTCCACTACCCTAGGCTGCTGCAAGCCTTGTCCAACATGGCCTTGATTCTCCTTCTTTCCTCTTTTTTCCAAACCTACATCTCCTAAACAGAGATGTGTCTGTTCTTCTTATTAAAGCCAAGGTGAGCTCCCCATCTTCCACACCCTTGGGGCCCCTGAGGAATTTATTTTGCTATAAAGAGTTCAGGAAATAGAAATCAAGAGCAAAACTGCTCCTAGTGCATCTGTCCCCATGTGGCAACATGACTTTTGGGTTTCCAAGAAAGCTGGGTCCCACGGGTGAATTTGCTGTGATTTCTCATGAATGAAACAAGGGCGACATTTCTGTCCTTTATGTTGTTTTCATCTCAAAAAAGACAAGCAAAAAACACAGCAGGAATGTTATCCCCACATGAAAACATCTTAAAAACTTCAGAGTGAGCAAGCGAAAATAAGCTGGCAGTAATCTCTATGAAAAATAATACAAATCACTGAACAAAACTGAGAAATCGACCTCCCGGATAGCTAAATGATTTCCTTTGCAGTCTTTTTGGTATAATTCTGCAGTAAAAATGCAATTCGCTGTGAGCTTTAATAGGAGGATTTAAACCAAGGAAACCCAACCAGCCAAACCAATTTGAGAAAAGCTCTGGTTCTGTGTGCTGAGCAGGGCTTGGCACAGAGCCAGCAAACTTGCGCGTGACGTGCACTCTGCTCCCTCAAAAATTAGCTTTGGACAGGAGCTGTTAAGCACTGTGGCCTGATCCATGATTGCATCCAAAAATATCCCAACATCTGGTTCTTACAGTCTTGCTTTTTAACTCTGTTGATGTGTGGACATTTCTGGCTCTCCGAGCAGCAATAAAAACAAGGCGAGAGAGTTCGGTCCCTCTTCTGCTCATGGTTTCAGAACAAAACAAAAGCTTTGGCTCCAAGTTTGTGCAAGTTTTATGATTGAGCTCAACTGAGAGCTTTGACTTGCTTCATCACCTCTCCCTCCTGCTCTGTCCCTGTGCTGGAGTTGTGCAGTTGCTGTGGAGAGACAGGAGGGAACAAGGAAAGGTAGAAAAGGACAAGGCAATTCTGCTTTGGCTGGAGGAGAAAAACAGGTGATGGGAGTGGGGCAGTTCTTAGAGGCCCCCTCTGAAAAACTGCCCTCAGCTCATAGAAACAAAGAATCAAAGAACATCAGAATCATTAAGGTGGGAAAAGACCACAAAGATCATTGAGTTCAACCATTAACCAGCACTGCCATGTTCACCACTACTCTCTTCCCGAGTGATGCACCCACAAAATTCCTTGAGCACTTCCAGGGATGGTGATCCCACCATTTCCCTGGGCAGCCTGTGCCTATGCTTGACAACCCTTTCCAGGAAGAAATTTTTCCTAATACCCAAATTAAACCTCCTCTGATGCAACTTGAAATCATTTCCTCTTGTATTGTCCCTCCTTCCCTGGAACCAGAGCCTGACCTCCCCCGATTGTCCCCTCCTGCCAGGGAGTTGTGCAGAGCCACAAGGTCCTCCCTGAGCCTCCTTTTCTCCAGGCTGAGCCCCTTTCCCAGCTCCCTCAGCTTCTCCTGGTGCTCCAGAGCCTTCTCCAGCTCTGTTCCCTTCTCTGAACATTCCCTTCAATGTCCTTTTTGTCAAAAGAGATCCAAACTGATCACAGTGTGCAGAAAATCCTGCTGGGGAAAGCAGTGTCCATAAAGGAGACAGAGTCCAACAACCTCATTCTGATAAAGGGGCAGAGGCCACTGGGGCACATCCCCACGGGGTTTTCTCTCTCGAGGTTTCAGAGGGCGCAGCCTCCTTTTATCCCAAACTCCCGGCTGCTCTTCCTTCCCCCGCTGGCCGAAGTACCAGGGAGGTGCAGCCCTCCCCAACCACCTACCGCACATCTCCCCTGAAGCTGTCTTTGTCCCCAAAGTTCAGAAGTTCAGGCTTGTGTGGCCCCATTTGGCTGTTTCAGGAGTCAAACTGGGCTCTGTCAAACCTGCTGCCCTAAGTTGGTACAGACATTGAGCCCCATCTCAAAGCCATTAACAGCCATCCCCTCACCCAGGGAATTGTTCATAAAGACATCAGCACACATCTTCCCTATCAACAGGATCCAGGGTGCCACCTCAAAAGTGCTGATTTCAGAGCAACAATCACTTCCCAACTCCTGATTCTTGCTTACAATGCAGCTGGATGGCAAAATGCTTCATGCAGATACACAGGGTGCCTGGGAGGAAAGGAAGAGGGAATTTTAAATCTGTTGGTAATACATGATATTTGCTCTGGGCTTGTTTCTTTGGGTAGCTTGGTTTTATCCTCTTACGTGAAAAAAAAAAAATCTTTTCCCTGCTGTTAAAATTCTGCCTTCAGAACTTGGACTTCCTTATTTTTGTCAAGCTGAAGTGCTTTGTTTTGGGTTTGGGTTTGGTTTTTGTTTTGTTTTTGCTATTCGTTCCATTTCAAGGTGTATTCATTGCTACAGTGGGTGGAGATCAAACTATGTCTGTAATTTTTGTGTGAGTCTGTGTCCTCTTCCTCCATGCTAATTATCATTCTCTACAACTCTCACAAAGGAAGTTGTAGCCAGGTGGGGGTTGGTCTCTTCTCCCAGTGATAAAACCAGTGGAAATGGAAAATTTCTCACCAAAAGAAGTGTCAAGCACTGGCACTGCTCAGAGAGGTGGTGGGGTCACCATCCCTGGAGGGATTTGAAAGATGTGGCACTTAGGGACATGGCTTAGTGGTGGCCTTGTCAGTTCTGGGTTAATGGTTGGACTTGATTATCTTAGTGGTCTTTTCCAACTCAAGTAATTTGATTCTGTGATTTTTAAATGAGGCCTTTGGCATATAATAAAAGCTCCTGTTTGTTAAAGGTGAGTGCTTATAAAAGAAGTGAATCGGGGAGTTGGAGGTTTTTAATTGTGGCCCTTAATCTGGCTGTGTGGAAGAGGAGTGGGAAAATGAGACCTTAGAATGAAATTAGGAAGGAAAGAGCTCTTGATTGAATGTTAGAACATCTGAAAAAAATGCTTTGTCATCTCGTAATCTGTGCAGCCTCTGATGTGCATAAGGAATGAATTAATCACCTGGCAGGTTTGTACTTCATTTTCCACTCCTTATTTTGTTTACTGATATTATTGCCCTCTGTAAAAAATACTGTGTGTAAAACTAGGGGTGAGAGGTGGGAAGAAGAAGAAAGAAAGAAGGGGTGCAGGGAAGCCTTTCTGTCATTATTCTGAGCTTTATGCTTCAAATTGCTTCTGCAATCCATTAGTCATGGCACAGAGTATTTATTACATATATTAAGGTGTTTGCATGTAGTCTGTTGAAAAAACCCAGCTTCTACCTGCAGATTTATATGTTTATTCATATTACAATATTCATATTATTCATGTAATTAATGTTTTTGTACTGGCAAATCACTTGTTGGCCTTGGGCACTCTCTGCAGAGCTGGGTAAAAAGGTGTAAAATATAAAGGAGTGGATAAAAGGTATAAAGGAGCTGTGCACTATTTACTCTGATATCTTCCCTGCTTCTACCCAGGGATTTTTCTGTGAAAATTTTTAAAAGTTTAGTGCCAGCTCCCTCCTTCCCCTGGACACAAAGCAAATGGAAGTTTTCTGTGTGGAAATTTGTTTGTTTTGCATCAGATTTTCAGAGGATATACAGAAGTGTGGGGGAAAAAGTCATCGGCTGGGTTTTGTTATAGATGAGTAACATTTAGGGCAAAGAAGAAAGAACAGACCACTGAGGCTGGTTCCTTGCACAAGTTTGCCATTAAAAAAATTATTTATTCTGGCTGCAGCTCTACTGTCCAGCTCTAGTTGACAAATTCCAGGCTGGGAGTTGAGATTTAACGCTCTAAATGGCATGTGATTTCAAGAGGAGGATCTGACAAACACCTGCTTGCAGTCTAAGTTGCAGACTTGTTCAAGCCATGTGTTTTTCCCTTTCTCTTCAATATCTGCCCTGCATTTGTATAAATGGATCACAGCCTGTAGATGAAAAGCACCAATTGCCCAAAGGAAAACATCACACAGCTCATTTGGTGAAACCAAGTGAGGAGGTTCCTGGTATTTAAGGTCCCATCCAAGCTGCTCCAAGTGCAGGATGCAATCTCAATCATTCCCTGGGCCTTGCACAAACACTGTAAGTACCACATCTCATTGATATTTGTGACTGACACGCTGAGAGCTGATGGAGACTTTTTTTTTTTTTTCTTTTTTCTTTTTTTTTTTTGGTTGCAGCTTAGCAACAAGCAATGACTGGCAAATTTTTCTGCTCTTCAAAATCAATGCCACTTCTCTGGATCATTTCCTCATCTTCACCCATCATCTGTCAGAACAGTAAATTGACAATGTGTTCCCAGGGACAGTGTGGGGTCTGCTGCAAGCCTTGATAGTTAGAGGATGAATTTAACCTTTTCAAAGTCAAACGTGGTCTGGGTTTGGATCCCAATGAAGCATTAACTTGCTTTTGACACTGTTAATCTGGATGTGTTTCCTTGTCCATTAAGCTTTTCCTTTATATGCAAAATATCACTGTGAGGACATGCACTGCCTGACTCATTCACCAGTAATCCGTGTTTGGTGTGGTTGCTATCGATTATTGCAATACCTGTGAAACTTCAGCATGAATTGTGATCCTGCTGCGTGAGCCCAGAATTAAAAATATTCTATCCTTGGGCAGCGTGTGTGAGGATAAAAAGCAGACAGAGAAGGGGCACTGGTGAGCGGGTGAGCATGGGGAAGATGAGGAAAATTACTGGTTGTCACTGCAGGTGGGATATGACTGGCAGGGGTTACCACTGTTGGGGATTTTAGTGGGAAATGGAAAGGAAAGAATCGTGTCTACAGGTTTGTGAGCAACTTTGGAAGAGGCAGAATGGTCAGTGCACTTGTTTACAACCAGCCCAGGTAATGGGCACTCAGGACCCTATTGGAAGACAAACTTAAAACCCCTGTTTGCTAATTATAGGTGTCAGGAAATGCTCAATCATTCAACACATTCATTAAGAGTGATCAGGGAATGCTTGATTAGGACCACCTTGCTACAGACAGGTCAGGTGCAGGGCAAAGCCAGGAGGCTGTGCCTAGAGGGGAGGAAAAAATCACATCAAGGTTCTACAGCTGAAGTTCTTTGCTTTTGTTTAGATGACTCAAGAGGTATGAATTCAGATTTTTAATTTTTTGTTCAGACATCCTCTTCCTGCCTCTCTCTATACAAAACTTCCCACTTAAACTACATTTGGCTGCTCTGCTGTGCTTATTTCTTGATACTGGAGGAGACAAGTGATTGATACTTGATGGAATGAGATGGATCATGCAAAAAGATGAGAAGATGGTGTAAGTTTGCCAACCAAAAAGGGAAGTGATGCCTCTGATCACTGTGAGGAAAGGTTTGGCCCAGACAGGGAGGTTTTTGATGCTACTGAGAAACAAGCCTGCCAAAGCCTCTTCAGGAAACTTTCCCAGAGCCCTTTTTGCTGAAAGTTTGCTGTCTAGGCTGGAGGCTCCAACATTTGGATAATCTGACTTTCTTCTGATAGACACAGGTGAGTGTAACCAGTACAAAATTTAACTTGTGCTCCCATCATTGCAATGAGACTCCCTGAGTGCTCTCAGATGTTTCAAAAGGCACTTGTAAATTTTTCTTTTTGCAGACACAGTTGCAAGGCAGCTGGGAAGAAAATCTGTCTTCCTAGGGCGTCTAGATTGTAGAATCAGAGAATGATTTGGGTTGAAAGGTACCTTAGAGATCATCCAGCTCCAGCCCCCTGCCATGGGCAGGGAAACTTTCCATTGTCCCAGGTGTTCCAAACCCTGTCCAATCTGGCATTGGGCACTTCCAGGGATCCAGGGGCAGCCACAGCTTCTCTGGGCACCCTGTGCCAGGCCCTCTCCACCCTCACAGGGAGGTATTTCTTCATATAGAATCTAAACCTCCCTTCCTTCAGATTGGATATTGGATGTTGACTATCTGAGCCCCTGCAGCATGGGAAGTTGGCCTTCTCTGACAGAGATGTTGTGGTCTGTGAGGTCACCACTGGACATTCCAGTATTCCATGTTACTGGCAAACTCATAATCTGGTCAGTTCTCTTGGATCTTGAATACCTCGAGGATCTGAAGACAAATTCATTCATCCCAAGGAATAAAAAGGGATTTATATAAAACTGTTCATGAGACTGTGCTACCACTCTCAAGATCGTTCCTTGTCACGCTGGACACGGAAGGAGGACGCTGGACATGCTCAGTCACTTAAGGCAAAAAAGGAGAACTTTATTTACAGTTTCTACATTTTATAGACTCTCTAGAATGAGAGTGGATTGGAGGATAACATATCTCTTCTAAATCACATTGGCTAGTTGAACAGTCTGTCAATTCATCTCTCTTCTAAGAAGGAATGTGAAAAACACATAGTGTTTTGAGAAAAGTGTGGGAATTCTGACTCCAAATATGTAAATATCAAAAGGCTTTTGAAAATCAGGGCAACAGTTCCTCAAGGAAAATTTGCAGGGATCATCTTAGCTCTTGGAAGTTCTGTTGATAATCCTTAGCCTGACCCTCCTTCTTAAAGGGTAAATCATATTTCATAAATGCAGCTTTATGAATTAAATATGTCATTTGATGTATACAAGCAGTCAGACTTTGTGCTTCTGACAGTGGAACATATTTCAGAAATTAAAATCCTTGCAGCATTGAGCTGCAGGGACAAAAAAGGACCCCACAGTCTGTAACTGAAAAGCAGCAGCTCTTCAAAATTGCTTGAGAAAATTGCAGCCTTCACTTGGAAGTTGTGATGACTTCTTTCGTCTGGGGTGCACAACAATAATAAAATGGGAATTTTAATCTTATACCAAGTTTCCCATCAGAGAATAAAATAGTGGCCATACTGTTGCCATTTGCTTTCTTTTTTTTTTTTCTTGATATGATAACTGTGAGTGAGGAACACCAATGTCCTCTCTGTGTTTTCAGACTTTACCTTCTCTCTGGTAGCTGAAAGTTGTTGCTGCGAGTTGCTCTTTTGCTGCCAAGTTGGGCATGATGATCTTGTATCTGTATCCTGTGGATCTGAATTGTCTTGGGGAAAACAGTTACACTTTGAAAAGCAGCAGATTTTAGCTGCCTAGAATTTCAGCAGACATTATCTGCAGATCAGAGGGGCACTCTGAAAGTGACTCTCCCAACTCTCCACGGTTCCCATGCTGTTTTTTCACATCATGGAGCCATGTCAAAATAAATCAGCTGAATTTCTTTTGGGGTGCAAATTAACTGGCAGATGCACTTCTGATAAACATGTGAAATGTCAGTGGACAGTAGGATGGGATAATTCAAAATAAAACCTTCTGAAAAGCTCATAGTGTGAACACTGACTCTTTGACACTAATTATTTTGCTCAAGAGAGTTTCTGTCTCCAGATCTTCAGGACTTGTTAAAGAAGACATGGGCTGGAGAGAAAACATGTCAAGAGAAATGCTGGCAATTAAAGTGGAAACAGAGCAGTAAAGTGAAGTGCTGTGCTTATAAAGGAATACCTGACTTAAAAACTTCCCAGCTGTTCAAAAAGTGGCAGTGTGATTGACCTCTGCTGTAATCAGCAGATCTGATTAAGAATTTTTCACTGGACTTCTCAGTCCCTTGTCTTTGAGGACTTGGGCAAGATTATTCTTCTACTGAACTGAATCCCTGTCACCAGTCCAGAGGGGGAGAAAAAAAAAAAGACAACTACTTAGAGCTTTCACTGAAGATGAAAGGACTTAGAAACATCTCTGTTATTCTGCTTTCAAAGGGAGCATTTCAGAAGGACTGGGCTGATTTCTAGCTCTCAATTTGCCAGAGAAACAAGCACTGCTCAGCACGGAATAGGGAGTGCCTTGCTTGGAGGTCACAAGTTCCTTCTGAGTAAATTAAATAAATTACACAGCTGCCACTTTTGGCACTTTTTTGCACTTCACACCGTTCAAGCTGGCAGTCACCCTCGTGCTTATTGTGGCATCTGACAGCACAAGCCCACTGCCAACCTCCAAGTGAAAAAACCCCAGAAATTCCAGTTCTTTGAGCACGTGGCCTTTGGGAGACACAAGGTCTGAGTGCCACTTGTGGGTGAGGACACTTCAAGCAGCCCAAGCACTTGCCCTTTGTGTTGAGAAGCAGGAGGAGGTTTGCTCAGCCCATTGTTCAGCTGCTCAAGCACCTTTCAGAAGTTCTCATCTGCCACGTGGTTCGTGAATATGTGGGGGTGCCTTTCACACCACTGAGGACAAAGGTAGAAAGCCTTGGCTCACCCACGTGTGACAGCTTCTTCCCAGGAAATTCCACAGCTCTTAACAGCTTGGAAAAGTAACCCAGTGCTGCGGCTCATCTCACTGAGAAAACAAGTATTGATTGGACACGGCCTTACTAATTAGTTTGTTTCTTAACAGAGTCACTTAGATGGCTTAAATGATCCTTTTCATCTTTAAAATCACTTGTATAACTGATAAAAATCATGAGGCTGTATTTTTAAAATGATTTTTGCTGAAATTTCTTTTACTGCCGTGAAAATTGGGTAAATCACTCTGAGACCCAGAGCTGCAGGACACAGTGTCACTAATTCATTTTGTAAGAAAGTCACTTTCAATTAAATCGTGAGTCTTCAGTAACTTTGTGTTTGCAGCTTATTTCCCTCAAGCCCTATCCATGGTGCTGTTAATCTTTTTATGGCATTACTGATGTCTGCAAGCCAAAATGTACTTTTGAACAGCAAAAATCCTGATCCAGCTGCATTTACCACTTCAGTTTGCAGCTAAGAACAAAGCAAGAGAGAAGTCTGTTTAAAAAAAAAGGAAGTGTTTTGATTTTACCAGTTTGATGATTAAAATAAGAGAAAAAATGTCATGAAATATTGAGATCTGGCAGAACTTAGAATTGTGTTTAGAATTTGACTGGGAATGTGCAGCTCCAAAGTCCTGATGCTTCTTGGCTGCACTGCCACGGCCTCTGTGCTATGGGACACCTGATAAATCATAGTCAGAGCTGAGCAGATAACTGGGATGTGTTCTATGTTTTACGCTGTCCTAATTATTCAAATTGTGCCTTTATTTAATTTAAATTGTCAGTTTAAAAAATGGACTTAATTTGATTTTGCAAACACTACTTTATCAGAGGAGGGAGAAGAATGGGAAAGGAATAGAATAATATTTGCATCTAAACCTATCCCCCAAAAAACCCAAAAAAGAATCCCTTCATTTTTCTGCAAATAAACAAGAATTTGGCCCTTTTTTCCTGGTTAGGAGATGTTATTACAGTTCTAGATTTCAGTCTTAGGGTATATTGGGGTTGTTGATGCAAATCTCCCTGTGAATACTTTAGTCAGTATTTTCAAAGCTTTTTCTCTCCAGTTTAGAGATTCACATTGCAAATGTAGTTGGATTTTCAATTTGAGCACCCATTATCTATCAATCATCTCATTCTTTTATCCCCAAAAGGTTGCAGTGGATACCACAAGTTCCACAACTATTCCATAATTAAAATCTTACTGAGTAAATACACAGTAAAAGGGAGGTTTTACTGTCACTTTTCTCCATTTTCAGTTTAGATAAGTAGGAACCATGTCCTGAGTTGAGGCGGGCTTGTCTAATTATCCATAAATTCTTAATTTCTTTTTCATTGGTTACTTCCTTTTCCTTTGAATTTGTTTTAACTCTCTGGTTGCTGGAGCTAATTTACCTGTCTATATCCTTGTGGGGATTTTTTTCGTCTGTAGGATTTTTTTTCTCCCCAGGGCAGGATCCTGTAAACCAACATTCCGTGCCTGGGATTTGCTGTGCCGAGATGTGCTCAGCGAGCTCCTGCTAAGTAAGGGCACTCAGGATCTTCAAAGGCAGGGTGAGATCAAAGCGTGGCAGAACCTCTCCCTTCCAGGCATCCCTGCATCCTCTCTGATGAGTTTGGCTGCCCAAGAGGAACAACATCCTTCAGATGCTGTCCCTGAGCTCTGTGGAAGGGCGTGGAGGACAGGAGCTCTCCTCCAGAACCACTGGAGCAATAATCCCAAGGGAATCTGGTGCTTGTGTGCTCTTCCTCCACAGAAACCCTGGTCAAACTCATAACAAATAATATCCAACCTGGAAGTTTTGGGGTTACCGTGAGGGTTTTAACACCATCTTTTGTTATTCACTGCCTTGACTTCTGGCTTCTTTGAAAAAGATCCTAAGAGATGCTTGGAGGGCTCTGATAACACCTCAAATGAATTACATTGAGCTGCAGAATGTGAGGAAGATCTGGACAAGGAGGATATTGGAGAGGGGGGACCTGAGCTTCAGGCAGGGCTTGAACGAGCCCCTGGATTTGTCCACAATTGGCAGCTGGCTCAGACTGAGGTTTCATTCCAACCAGAGAGAAAGGCTTCACATTTTTCCACTTTTAGTTTGCAAATTTGAATGATTTCCTCATATATGTGTGTATATATATATATACACACACATAAATTTTGAAAAGTGTATGAAATTATGTATATGAAAACAAACACATTGTTTTGTTTATATGTAAATAATCTATTTTATATCTTTATGCCTTTGTATATTTCTTGTTTACATATAAACAAATGGTTTTTATTTACCACTATCTTTTCAGTAGACTTTCAGTAACCTTAACACTTCTGTTTCCAAATCAGAAGCAGATGTAGATCTTTATCTTTCCTTTACAACTCATTAAAGCAGATTTGGGAACTAAAAAACCCCAAACACACCATTTTTGAAACATAGTCCTCAGTCATCTGAGTTTTGTTTTTTTAGCCAAACATTATAAAGATAGTGAAATCGGTGTCTTGAGTCAAAATACTGAAATAGTTCATGACAGATATTGTGAGACAAGTCATAAATACATTAAAAATTCTTCCCCTGAGCTCCAGTAATTTTAATTATCTTATTAGCAATTTTCCACCTGTTCTAAGTAGCAGTGTGTGTATGCTGCATGTGGGACAGGTTGAAGCATCATTCCTCTCCACCAGTAAAGCATTTTGCGCTTGGTTTTCCATCCTTGCTGCGTGAATTTCTTTGTGAAAAGTGAATTTCTTTGTGCTCTTTGCATTGTCTCGAGCACTCTGCAGCTGCCTGAGCATGTGGTGATCCAGTGTTCCTCAGTCTGCCATGAAAACATCTTGTTATCCAATGGGAAAAGCTGCTGTCTGCTCTTGCAAGGGTGGCAGAGCTCAGGGAAATCTTTAATGCACATTTGAGGCCCAAGGGTGTCTTGGTTTGGAAAGAAAGGTTTCTGCCAGGGAAAGCTGGAGCTTTCCTCTGAATGGAGAATGTAAACCCTCTCCCTCTGAATTATTATAATTTTGAAATTAAGGGGCTCTCAGGCAAAGATATGGGAATAGGAAAAACAGTTCTTTACTAGGAAAATTAAAAATGTAGTAGTACAAAAAAAAGGCAAACAAACAAACAAAAAAACCACTGACAAAGTCAGAGCACAGCCTGACACCCTGTTGGTCAGGGTGTTGGGAGCAGTCCAATCAAACCCTCCTGCAATGACAGATGTGGTTCTGTTGGAGCAGAGATGATCCTGTACAAGGGTGCAGTTTTTCTCTGAAGGGTCCAGCAGTGCTGAGATGGGCCTGGTCTTCCTCTGGAAATCCAGTGCACACAGGCTGTGCTGGTGTTCTGACTCTCAGGTTTTATCCAGGTAGGAATGCTGGGCTCCTCCCCCTGGGTGGAGCATCTCGCCATGGGATGATGGAATTGTCTCAGCCGTGCAGTGAGCCTGGATGGCCCATGGACAGCAAATATCCCCTGGAGGGAGGATGGGTCCTGGAAGAGATAAAGAACACTGCCCCACCTGGTTTTAACAGATGGCAATAGAATACACACCTCTGGTTACATCCTGTATTGCAACCCAAGACAAAGGGTTATCCTGCTGCTGCTTTCAGGCTGCTCTGGGTTGATTTTGCAGCCATTCCCCAAGCCCTGAAGGGCTCTGCTGAGCGTTTTGTCTGCTGGGGATTTGTGCACGAGCAGAAGAATCATTTTTCTGATTCCTTAAATGGCCATAGGAGCAGATACAGCATTTGAGGTGTAATAGCCAACCTGGCTGATGTGAGCTCCTCTGATCTGCTCTGACAGCATAAAAAGGATGCTGACAGTCTGGATGTTTTCTTGCATTTCCTGTGCTGGAGTAAACCGGCAGCCAAGGTGAATAGTATCTGAGCAATCAAAAAATTTCAAATATATACTGAAAATTTACATTTTCAAAGAAAGTGAGTGTCAGGAAGCTGAGAGAGTTCAGTGATTTGGTTTGTGGTTTGTTTGTTTGTTTTTAATTGAAATGACGGAGGTGAAAGAGACTCAGGTAAGAGTTAAGAGTGCCTGTATTTGCTATTACTATTAACTTTTTCTTTGGAAAGCTGTGCAGTGAATATTCTCTTTCCACATAGTATAAGGACTGTGTTGTATAGGCACAGAAACACTAAGAATCAGCTTGCACTTAATATGAACCATAAACTTATTTCAGATGGATCAAATCTTCCTTTTTAATCATGTTTCTCTTGTCCTGGGATCTCTTCTGCCCTTTGTTTTCTGCAATGGCATGGAGACAAGAGGTAAGTCTAACCAAATATCCAGCACTGCATTGCTCTGTGTCTTTCTGATCTTCCAGAAAATTGGATGCAAAAGAGTTGCAGCCACTGGAGCTGAGTTTCTAAAGGAAGGTTTGTGCAGGCTGTATTTCATGGGAGAGGAAACATCCTTTGCTTTTAAAGACTCACCTTTTGTACCCTGAAACTGGGAGAAAGGCTGCCTCTGTGTGGCATGATGGAGTTAGCCAAATTCAGGGTTGAGAGTGGGCTGCTGGTGTCAGGATCTTGGGTATTTTCACTGCCATGCAGGAAATCTCAATTCCAAGCATATCTTGGACACAGAGCATTGGGAAGAAAGATTCTCTCCTGCTTAAATTTAAGAGGATTTTTGAAGGGACTGGAGAAAAGGCCCTTTACATTTCTGAACAGGGATACAAAGAAGGACCATGGGTCACTGGTCAGTTCTAAAACCAACATTCAAATTCTCTTGTTTGGGTGAGGGGATAATCCAGTATTAAAAACTGACTTCTGGACATTAGTGTGAACTTTGTTGTCGTGTGGGTGAAAGAAGTGGCCCAGACTCCAAGTGGCTGGAAAATGAACAGTGGATGTGAGAGATGACAGATTGCTGGTGTCTGGAAAAGTAATTTTTCCTTATGGTGGGAATTCTTTGTTTTACCTACCCACCCTGCTCACCTTGTGAATGAACAGAGACAAGATAATATTGTTAAATCATACTCAATCTGAGAAAATTTCCTCCTGAGCACTGGAAAAAATGTCACCCAGTGCAGTTTGAGTACTTTACAATGTCTGTCTTCCTAATGTCTCTTTTCTCCCCTAAAAGATAATTGAACAAAAATTGAACATGTACTGGGAACATCAGCAGTCCTTGACATAGGAGTTTTGAGTTTGCTCTTTTCCCTGAATATGACTGAGATTCATCCCTTAGGAACCTTTGAGGCATCGAGTGGATGTGAAGGAAACAAAAGAGAGATCCTGAATTCGTTTTTGGGGTCCCTTCAGAGCAGGGCTGAGGAAATCTTCAGCTGATGTGACAAATACTACCCAACGCACAGTCTTCCTTTCCATTACCTGTGACTTCATCAGAGCAAACATCACTCTCCTGACCTGCTTTTCTCATGGTGGAGCAAGGCAGTAGCAGCTGACTTGGAATTCTGGGAATTTTAGGAACAGGGCTGTAAAAATTCCTGGTCACTCCTGTCATGATGGTGCAAATCACTCAATGTATTTTGAAGTCAGTGACCAGTTTCTCTCCAGGGTGTCAGAGGCCATGAGTGATGCTGCTTGCTTGTTGAGATTTGAGTATTCTACTGCACAGTACCAAACTCACACTTCTGAACATTTGTAGTTTCCCTTCCATGCTTTTACAAGATGATTCTCATCTGCTTGCAGTTATAGCTTCAAATTTGTTTCAAGCTTACTGTAAAATATCTCTGCATTTGATCCCCCATCACTCTCCAGCCCATACTGGGATAGATATAAATTTGGTTTACATTAAAAACCAAAATATAAAAGATTAGCCTTGTATTCTCACTACTATTCCTTACCTTTTATTTCTGGTGGTAAAAAAAAAGATTCCAGTTTTGGAGATGTGACACCCCAATGGATGAATACTCAAACCAAAATGCAATATGACAATAGAGGATGTCCAGAGATTTGTTCTTGTTTACAGAAACAATATAACTTCCATCTAATTGTTCATCTATGAAGAGGATCGTAAACTTTCTGATTTAAAATACTCAAACCTGTATGCTTGCATTCAGTTTTATTAGGTTGCTAAAGTTTCATTAAGACAATTAAAAGACAATCAAAATACCTTTAAATTGTGAAATACACAAGAGCTGCTCCAGGTAGGTACTACTACAGCTTTCCAAAGACTTGATACCCAGTGGCTGTGGTCAGCCAGTCTGTGCTTGTGAGTTTTTATCTCTTTTCTTCCTGTTAGAGCCAGGATTAAAGCACAGGAGATGCAGTTTTCTCGTGTTTGGGCTCAGTTGTTCATTAATTCTTATCTACAGCACAGTCTCACAAGTTGTGAGTTCCCAGCCAACACAGTAGAAAATGGCTCTGTCTCCAACTCTTTCCAAGGTCTTTTAAGCACAAATTGTCCAATAACGAGATGAGATCTATATTATTTATATTTTTAACCCAATAACCAAACATCCATGGCCCCCAATGCAGACCTGTTCACCCAATTAGAAAAAAACACCTAAACCCATGAAGAAGATGAAAGAAGAACCCAGCCAATCCTCCAAATTGCTCTCTATCTATTACTATATACTAAAACCTTAAACCCTAAATTTTGCACCCTGTAATTTGAATAGAATCACACAATTCTATTCAAATTACACACTCATAATCTCAGTGCTGTCACTCAGTTTTGGAAGCCTTTTCCATGGCCTCAGGTCAAATGCAGTGTTTGCTTGGGGGCCAGTGCCTGTCAGCACAGAAAGCCTGAAATTCTCAGTGCCCAGGGTTCCAACATGTGCTCACACCTCAGCCTGAACAGAGCTCATGAAAGGGAAGCACCAAGGGTAGGAAGAGCTGCAGGCAGAATCAGGAAATTTAATCAGAGGGACAATCCAGGGAAATCTGGGATCACACTAGGGTGAGAAGCTGGAAGACAACATCTGAAATATCAGGTTTTGTAGAGCTTGGAACTGCCACCAGCAGCCTTCACAAGCCTGTTTATTTTGATAATCTCAAATCATGTCACCCACTTCACACAGCCACAGCCACTGTTTATGGAAAATTAAATCCTTGACTCCACCCTAACCCCTAATTAACCCTCTCTGAATTAATAACTCTTCACATTCATAATTTTTTCTGGAGATGGAGCATGCTCTGCATGTTTAGAAGCAATGCTTTCAGGTAGGCATGGCACAAAGGCAGCGTTGCCATTGGAATGAACACTGGCTTGTGTTGATTTCCTGATTAATCCCTTCTCCTTTGTATCTGGGACTGATGGGAATGGCCAGAGGTTCATGGCTGAGACAGTCCCAGGCAGCCACAGGGATCACTGCTGCTCATTTTGTGTTAATGTCAGGAATTTCCCTTGGTGAGCATGGAAACTCAAGGATCTTTATGGGAAAAAAACACATTTACATCTTGTATTTAACACTGAAGCCAATCTGCCTCCCAACATGGCATCCACAAAAATTCCCTTTCCTTTAAAGACAAGTAAATTTTTTTGTGCCAAAAGGGATGTAACAAATTAAGCCTGGAGTTTTTGTGGATGTGAAAACATCATATTCTGTGTGTATACACATTAATAAAATAGTATGAAATCAGTCCCTACCTTCTTCCCACATTATTTTGAGTTTTCAGGAAAAAAATAACCTCACTATGGTAATAAAGCTTCCACCTGACCTGTAATTGCTTTTGCTAAAACCTTTAATGTTACAAACCTGATTCATATGCAGTAAATTTTTTGGTGCCCCTCTTCCATGAGCTTTATTTTTGTCATCATTGTTTTCTTTCTAGAGGAAGGAATGTGTTTACCTTCCACAATGGAGTTAATAACTCCAAGGGTACAAAAGTTCATATTGTTTTTAACAGCTTTGTAAAATTAGATCATAAACGTTTCTGGACTTTGTCATAAGATTTTTAAATATAGTATTTTTTACAAAGGGAAAATGGACACAATACAGCAATTTTCTAGTTGAGGCAAGAGTAGTTATTTAGTATCTCATTAATTTCTTTTGCTTTTTGCATTAGTTAAAAGTAGAAAAATCTGTCATTTGCCCCAAACCATCTTATTTCTCTTTTCTCTCATCTACTTTTTTCCTTATAATATTGTCATTGCTACTTTAACCTTTTTTCACAATTATTTTGGAAGAACTTGCCCATCCTTTTTTATCTAATTTTTAACATATATTGTAACTGTGTCCTCCACTGACTTCCATGTCATTTCCCAATTTTCTACTCATCCTAATAATTATAACTATTATTCTGTTGCCCTGCATTCTCTGTAAATATGGACATTTACTGCTGACAGTTAAATATTCCCATATTCACTGAGTAGTGAGCTCTGCAAAATTACAGTAATAGATCATATTCTGGATATTGATAGCAAGGGAAATGTTGGCATTTTAGGCTGCAACATTTCAATTCCTGAATTAGAACAATAAGTTTCCATCCGAAGTCTCCATTTTCTCCTGTGCTTTTCTGCTGCTCTTATTTTTTACCTTTTCTTCTCATTTTTTTCTCTTCATTCATTTCCCACTATTAGTTTTCTTTCCTGCAGTTCTTTTCCCATCCTTTCCTTTTGTGTTTATTTTCTAGCCCTAGTCCTAAAAGCAAATTTTAATCCAGATTTTCTCTTCTCAAAATTTCCTTAGATAATTCTATAGCAGATAAACATCTTTCCCACCCAAGACCAGGAGAGCTCTGATGGGAGGTTGACAAGTCACATTTCTCTGGTAGCAGAGGGTTATTAAATTTCTTATAATCTGTAATATTTATTGAGGTTACTCCCTTCAGTGACTCTTTTAAGGACTGTGTGCTAATATGAACAATGTTTATTTTATAATTTCTCAGCTCCTGGTTGAAGTATTTTGGTCTAGAGAGAAACTGAATCAAAATTCACATTAAAAAATCACTCCCAACCCCATATCAATGACAAACCTCCTGATAATCTTCCTAAGGATGAGGGAATTTTCTTGCCTGTTTTTCTGCTGATACTTGGAATAAGACTTTCCCTTCTGTGAAATTATTCATGTGGATTCCCTAGTTATTTAATTAATGCTTATCTGTACCTTTCAGTAAAACATTTTATTGTGGTTTTAGCCACTTTCTGCTTTAATCTTTTTTTTTTTTCATAAAATATCTACATAACCTATCAAAATGATCTTATTTCACATAATGGTTTTTAATGAGAAGTAAAGAAAAAGAAAGCTCTTTGAAACGTGAAAGCTCTTTGAATATTAGAAATAATTCCAAATCAAAGTTCCTTAGAAACCAGCCAGGAGTTTAAACACAGGGAAATATTGAAGAAGTCAAGGAGTCATGCTGGGAAAAAGGAATTGTAAAAAGGAAGTGACCAACATCATTATCATGCTCTTGAGTTTCAGCCTCTATACATCCTGGAAAATAAGTATTAATAATTTTCCAAGAGGAAAAGACTTATTTATTTTCTTTAATGCCTTTAATTTTCTTCAACATAGCAAAAATTAAACCACCAGTTTGTTATTGTCATTTGAGTCTTCACACTGTGCTCCTGAGTGTCTTTCTTGATGCTCACAGTGCACCCTGGAGGACATCTGCAATCTCTGGAATCACCAGATATTACAGACTTCCTGACTCAAAGTGCCATCTTGGAATTTGATCTTCACTTTGATTGTTTCAGTCAAGTAGATTCTGAGCTTACCCACAGGATATTGTCTTTTTGGGGACACGGAGTTGGCTTTGTTCTTTGGCACAGTAAAAAGTGTAAAATCTCCTCTTTTCCCAACAATAAACAAGCTCATTTCTGATGAAAACATTTGCTTTTTGTTTTGCTCACCAATTAAGCCTTTTCCTGCATTTCTTGCCATATGATCACATTCTTTTCTATTCCTTTCCCTTTCCCGGGGGATTTGGAGGGCTCAGGAAGAAGAGATTTCCCACTCTGTCCCTCCCCAAGCAGAGCTGCTCCAAAAATGACCTTTGAAGTCCAGAAGCTTCATTTGCAATAAATGCTCCTTATTAAGATCCTTCTTTTTCTATTGCTCACAGAAACATCCTCAGGAAGGGAAAATGCACTGTGCAAAACAAGGAAAACTGTGACAGGTTTTGACTTTTTTTCTTTTTTGCTAAAGTTGGGATAAAGACACAGGAAATGAGGGGATGAGTTCGGACTTCGTTGTTTATTATATTTTATTTAAATGTAGACATCATGAGTTCTAACTAGTAATCTAGGAAAATGAGGTAAAATGGAGTGTTTCTAACTCTTTTTAAGGTTATTTAAGTGATAATTACCTAATACTAGGGTGACACTTATATTATTTATATTTTTGATCTAATAATGACTTCCTAAGGTCTGCAATGTGGACCTTTTTTACTTAATTATAGAAAACTACTTAAATCTATGAAGAAGAAGGAAAAAGAAGGTGAAGAAGAAGGACTCTGACAATGTCTAAAGCCTTTTTTTTTGTTCCACATGTATTACTGTATACTAAAATCTTAAATAGAAGCTTTTCACTTTGTGAGATCATACAATACTATTTAAACTACACACTTACAACTTCTGTAATATTACATAATTTTGGGAGCTTGTCCTAAGGTCTTACATCAAATGTGGTGAATGCTTGAGGGTTAGCACCTTTTAACACAGAAAGCCTGAAATTTTCAGTTTCCAGGGTTCTAACAGAAAACAGGGAGGCTTTGCCTTTGTTCCCTTCATGGAGGGAATTTGTTTCATAGTGAGAACACAGAGATGCTCCAACCCCCCCAGTCATCATCCCTATTGGGGTACAAATCCCCCTGGGCCCCATTCACAAAGGCCCAGGGATGTCCAAAGATGTGAGGACTGAGTTAAAACCTTCAGAGAAACTAAGCTACGTAAATCCACCCAGAAATGAGGTAGAAATACAAGTTTAGTTCTAAATAGATAGAGGATTTTTAAGGGCCTTAAACAAATAAGAGGCTGTATTAGTAAGAGAAGCCCTAAAGCCTCGTTTAAAGTTCAAGTGGCATTGCCTTTTGCAAAGAGAGTTAAGTACTAGACATAATGAGAACAATGTAACCTTGCTAAGCATTCCTAGATGGAAGAGACAGAGCTGTACGCATAGAATTTGTGTAGTTGCCACACATCAATTTTAGCTTAGGATAGGTCCAGCAATATCATAGAAAATTCGTGTTAAAGCCTGATTGGCTAAAATTAGAATTAAAATTGATCTGAGAACGGTAGGACGCTCATGCTTAGGGCACACGGAGTACGGGTGCTGTCGCTGCTGTTGGTTTCACTACTGCTGATAAAATGTTACAGCTTCTGCTTGGGACAAAGGGACTTTGCTGGCACCAACTGTAACAACTCCACCTCCATGAGGCTGATCTAGCCATGCAATTAAGGACTTTGCTTTTACAAGTACCCAGCTACTTGTCTTCAATGAGTGGCACAATGCTGAAGAAACCCAACTAGCTCACACTCCCTGGATCACGGAGAGTGGCTACTCCTGGGTCCAGCTTTGATCCAAGCGGCGGTGCATAGCAAGGCTCTCTGCTCTCAATGGTGCTGGTGGTTCAGCGTCAAGGGTCAGGGCAAAGAACAGGGAGGGGTCTCCCCTGTGCTTCTCAAAGGATTTTATTCCCCAAAGAGGGGCACAGTCATGAAAAAACCGAAAAACTTGCGTGTCGCGGTCTTTTCAGCAGGAACAGGGGGAGGTTACAGTTCTTCAACCAATCGGAGATACAATGGGGAGGAGATTAGGGAGGGGCTCAAAGTATGAAAACCAATAGGAAAGACAATGGGAGTGGAAAGGGTCACATGGTCCACTGGGATGTCCTAGATTAGGGGAATTCCAGGGAGGGGTTTAGGATGGACAGGGAACACTCTGGAACAAGGGGTAGGGGCAAGGGAGGATTGACATTATGTAGATGAGGTAACAGGAGGGTCTAGGGAGGGAATGACAACCGGGAGAGGGAGGAGAAAACTTTGGGTAAAACCATACATGTCAGAGGGGAAGAGGGAACAAACCATTCAACAGGGTTTAAAAAAATATACATAAAGAAAAACCCACCACCACAAATGAGGATGTGCGGAAAACTTGACAATCCTCTCCCCTGCTGGACACTTTCCAGGAGTTCTTTGCCTTTCTTGATCTGGAGAGCCCAGAACTGGGCACAGGTCCAGGGCAGAGTAGAGGAGCAGGGTCACCTCCCTCCAGCTGGTCACTCTTCCTAATGAATCCCAGGATCCCAGTGACCTTCTTGTCCACATGGGCACACTGGTGGCTCATGGTTGACCTGCTGGCCACCATGATCTTCAAGTCCTCCTCCTGGTCCCAGCAGGTCACTCCCCCAGCCTGTTCTCAAGCCTGGAGTTATTTCTCCCCAGGCACTACACCTACAACAGGCATCAGGACTGTGCAACAATCCCATTTATCAATTTCGCTTTATTTTAATTTTTTTTAATCATTCTTTCCTTCTCTCTAATATTTATTAAGGTTATTGTTTATTTTCAAGGCATACTAAATCATAGAGTATGATTGTCATTTTGCTTTTAATTTCAGCTTCACATTGTTTGCTTTTATGGCCTTGAAAATACAGTTTAATTTATTTTTCCTCCCTTTTAATATGCATTCTGATCAGCTAGAGTTACAAAAGGATCCTCAAGCTGTCTTTAGCATAACGCAATCTGTCAGAAAAATTCCTAAAAGTGGATGTTTTTTATTTGCACCTTCTTCTTGCATTAACAGAAAAGGGATTTACATTGGAGTAAATCATGCAGTTTCTAGTGTTGTGAGGTCAATGAAGGGGAAGTAGAATAGTCCATGATCTAACGAGGAGGTTGCCAGTATTTCAAAACGCCAGATTAAACACCTGATCTTTTTACAGCCTTGAAGGTGACAACAGCTAACAGAATCTATTTGGCGTGAGATGTTGGAGCACAAAAGGCTGAAAGACAGATGCTTTTTGAAGCAACATGATCATGTACAGCAAAATGCACTTCAAATTCTTAACAGCACCGAGAATAAAACTGGCAGATTGAATCTTGATTATGCTTTGTGCGACGCATAAATGCGTCTTGTCAGCTTTTATTGTTAACAGATGTTTGCATCTGGATCTTGGGTTTTTTTTTCCCCTGAAGTTGCTGTTTTAAGTGCATGGAGCTGTTGTCCATCTCTTAGGTAGTTCTCTGTGTAAATCTTACTCTGCTGTTTTCAATCCTGAGAGCTAAAGCCTCCTTGAAGCCATGGTTTATTAATACCAGGTAATTTCCACAGCTCCACCCATGCTGGGGGCTGTCTAGCCACACTTTTAATCTGGTGGGATGTGTGTCACCCCTGCAGAACCCTGCTCATAACCAGTTACCAGCCAGATTTTGATCTATTCATGGGTGCCTCTCCAGTCTGCTGATCTAGTCTATTTTCCAGCCAACTGGAAGTTCACTGGGAAAGAAAGGAAAGTGGTTTTTTTTCTTTTTTTTTTTTCAGGCTCCTGGAGTTTAATTTTAGGAGCCAAAGTTTAACCACTAAAAATTCCCTGTCAAAAATTTTGGGGAGTTTCTCTCTCCAATCTGGAGTTTTCAACAATAGTGATACTGCTCCAAAGGCAAAGGATTGTCAGCAAAGAAGTCCTCCTCCACTCCAGGAGTGCAGCAGTGTAGTGATAAATAGCAAACCTCCCTCCAGCTTTGTGAGAGGATCTTCTTTGTGGATAAGGGATTTGAAAGATGTTATCAAAGCTAATTTACAGAAAAATGTGGCTGACACCAGCCACACACTTTCCCCCAGTGTCTAACTTGCTGAATTTACCAGTGTGCTGGATAAAAATTTTGGATTCAACATCTGCTGATGTTGCTAGGCTACAGCCCGATGCAGAAGTTTGCATGTAAAATTCACATCATTGCCTCAATTGCTTTTCCCCCCAAAAAAATCTCATAAAGACCTTACAAAACATAAAGTTCTGCAGACATTGCCAGTGTATTGCCTTTCCCTCTTCCTTGCAAAGGGAATTGTGCCATGGAAATCAGATGGCACAATCTGCAAGGTGTCGGAGCTCTTTTCCTTCGCTGTAGTAGCAATGTGGGCTGTGATGTGTTGTGTCTGAAAAACATCCATAAAACTGACTCTAATCTAAGTCTCTCCTCATTTAGTTTAAAACCACTCAAGCCAGGAGTCACAAAAGACAGCAGTTCTCCTGTGTTATCGTTGGACAGGAAAAGAAAGTGTTTATTTATTATTTGTCCTCCAAGTCTATCTGTGCATTTCAAAATTTTGACAGAATCCAGAATATTCTGAGCTGGAAGGGACACAAGAACCATCGAGTCCAACTCTTACAATGGTCAGTGCAGGGATGGAACAGTAATCTTGGCATTTTTATGTCCTAGGCTCCAACCAGCTGAGCTCCTCTGCCCCTTCCTCATGCCTTAGATTAGTTGTAACAAATAAATCCTTCAATATGAGGGTGGTGAGGCACTGGAATGTGCTGCCTGTAAATACTGTGGATGTCCCATCCCTGGAAGTTTTCAAGGCCAGGCTTTATGGAGCCTTGAGCAACCTGATCTGGTGGGTGACATTCCTGACTATGGCAGGGGATTGGAACTGAATGATCTTTAAAGGTCTCTTCAAACCATTCTGTGATTCTGTGGTTGAGTACAGATTCACTCTTTATTCTGGGCAGTGAGTCAGAGAAATGAGGGAAATCTCTCCTTAGTTCTTGGACTACCTGAAAAAGTGCATTCATTGTTGTGCAGGCTTGTATAGCATCCAATACCTCTGCAGATAATTCCTGTATGGACATCCCGTGCTACTTATGTTGTGTATTTCCACACTGACATTTGTCACAAGCCTGGAGTGAGTATTAATTCCTGTATTTTTCACACCTGTGAATATACAACACGTGGCTCAGCTACAGCTGTCACTTCAATTAGAATTTACAGTGATTCAATTTACAGTTTTCTCTCCTGTCCTGCGGGGAATGAAACCGCAGTCCACATACAAAATCTTTTACATCCATTCCCACAGTGAAACACATTTTATGTCTTTTTCATGTCTGGCTCTTGTTGTTTATCACTGTCACTTCTTTTTTTTAACGCTTTTAAGCAGCATCAGCTTTTTCCCATGTGCCACTCTCTTGGCAGGATGACATTCCTTGAGGTGAAGCAAAGGGGAGCTCATGGAAAGAAGGAAACTTTCACACAGAAACCTTTCTCGCTTGTGAAACACGGAACATGGCCACTGAGACCTCACAGTCTGCGCTAGCAGTACCAAAATCATGTTGCATAAAATTTCTAACCCCCAACCAAGTGACACCCAGGCAGTTCCCAGGCAGTTATCCCTGGACAACCTTTCCCTGAGTTTTTATTGCTGAGCATGATGCCCCATGGCCTGAAATATCCCTTGGATCTGTTGGGGGCAGCTGTGCCAGCTGTTTCCCCTCCCAATTCCCCGTGCACCCCCAGCCCCATCACTGGTGGGGGGTGTGAGAGGTACAAAAGGCTCTGTCCAAGCTCTGCTCAGCCATAACAAAAACATCCCAATGACACAGAGATGTGAGAGTTTTAGATGATCCGTTATAGTAGGCCTCTGTATGTTAGGATGTATTTCAAATAGTGCTTTAGAATATGTATTAAATCCATTTTAGAAAACATTTAGTGGATACCCAATGCTGTGTCTGTTAACCTTTTGTATATTATAAGCATCTTGGACTCCTTGGTGAGAGTAAAGAGAAAAATGCAAACATCCTGGGACAACAAAGCTGAGAATGCAGATAAAGAGGGAGAACACAGACCCTTAGACAGCATAAACTGAGTATTCCCTTGAAAGGATGCCAAAGAGAGCCAGAAGCCACACAGAAGAGATAAAGGTGAAGAGTTGACTGAAGAAGACTCCATTTTCTTCATCCTCTGAGACCCCAGAAGACCACCAGAACAAACTGAGCATGCTCAGATGGGTGTGGAATTAATTACCATATGAGGTGAGGATGGGCGGGGCCAGGGAATGAATATGTATGAGGCAGATTGTGCATATGTAAGACCCTGGGGAATAATAAGGGGAAACACCGTTGGGTGGGTATGGGGGTCTTTGGTGAAGTTATTCCCCACACAGCTCGGCTGATTAAATACATTCCGCTCTAACAACTATTATTAGTTGTGGAGTTTTATTTCCACTCATGTTTCACCCAGGATTATCCACACCATTTCCAGTACAACCCCAAAACTTAGCCCCACATGAAAGAAATAAGCCATAACCAACGCTCCAATATTTTTCCAGGATGTAGGCACTGATGTGCCTTCTCTAGAGGGGACATTGCTCCAGAGATGTGCATGATTTTGGGGAGAAAATCATGTCACCTCTTGTGTTTGAAGTGTCACCGAGGAGCCTCTCACAAAGAAAACATGGTAGGTTTTCATTCTGCCTTATACCCAGCCTGCCCCTGGCTCTGCTTGCCTGACTGGGAGTAAAAAGCTTTTTCATTTCTTTGATTTGATTTAAAATCTTTCTGGATTTTAAACTTTTCTTCACTTCAGGGGCAGAAATCCAGCCCTAGGAGACAAAGCTGTCTCAGAACATGCACTTGCCATTTGGCATTAATATTTTGGGGTTCCAGTGACTTGATTTTATTTGATTATTTTCAGTTTTTATTTATTTTTTTGTCTTTCAGAAACCAGCTTCCACAAATCGCCTTTTTCTTCTTCCATTTTCTTCCTGAGGCTCATTGAACCAGTGGATCAATGCCATAGTCAGTACATTATAAATTATATTCTTCCAGATCAGCCTTGATGGACTGGAGATTATTCCTGTGGCAGCTGTGACTGGATGCTTTTGGCAATCTGTGGCTATGTGGGACAGCAAAGAATAAGGCAGAGCTGAAGGGTGAGGGCCAGGTGGGCATTAATCCTAATTCTAACTTTGACAATGGCCATTCCTATGAGCTGAGGAATTTTCCACAGTTTCTTTCCTCATCTCCAAAGTGAGCACAGAAGCGAAAGCTTCATCTCCCAACCCTCCTCTAGAGTTGGCATCCTCAGCCACCAAAAAACAGCATATGCAGAGGAAAGTCTGTTGGCAGCGCCTGCAACACTTGCTCTTTTCAGAGGTTTGTGTGTTGGGTATTGATCAGTCTCTCTGCCACGCCGTGCTCAGATTAACAGCTCACATATTTTTTTGGCCAAGGTATAAATGAATTTCTTTGCACTCTTCATTCCAGTTCATCTCTGCTTTGCATCCCGGTATATATTTTTTTCCCATCTTCTCCTCATGGCAATTTTTTGCTGTTCCCATCCTGGCTGCCCTTGCTCAGCTCTTGATTGATTGTCATTCAGCTTCTCCTTCTGCACATCACTTTTTCTTCCAGGTTCCCAGCTGACAGCCCCTGCCCTTCCCTGCTACAGGAGGGTGACAGAGCCTGTGCTGAGCTTAACCAGCGAGTTTTTGCTTTGTCACTCTGCAGTGACAAGGTTAACTTCTCCCCAAAGCTAATTCAGCTTTTCAGAACACCCGTGGGCTGCGGAATCGATATGTGCAGTTAGATATTTTCACTTTTAAAGTGTGGCTCCCAGCAGAGTTGTGCTAACGGGGTCAGTAAACTTCAAATGCCTTGAATTCACAGGGGAAAGGAGGATGCACAATCTGAACACTGAGCATGGATTGAAAACATGCTCAGTTTACTTTTTTTTTTTTTTTTTTGGTGAGAATATTTATGCTGTTGCCTAGGTTTGTTATTAACTAGCAATCTAAAAAAGCCGTCAGACATGACAAGGAGAACAAGCAAATTTTGAAGTGTTGGGAGTTTTTATTATGGGATTCAGCGTGCTGTACAACTGAATGGAATAATGAACCATGAAAGCCATTACAGCACAGAGCAAAGTTTCAAATGGAGCTGATGAAAAATAAAAGCACTGGAAGAATATCTGCAGTGTAATTTTCCAAGAGATGATTCCTGGCTGACTGCAAGGTTGTTCTCAAGGCTTTCTAACAAGTAGAGGATTCCCTGAGGGAAACAAGTCTTTTCTAGACTAAACACCATGTCCAAGCAGTGGCTGGTGAGCAGAGAACCTGAAATGCAGGTCCATGGTGTTGGATTTTATGACCCAGAGATGGGGCAGCTGAGAGGCATTTTAAAAACTTTTACTCCATTTTCAGTCTCATGTGAAGGGTGAGACAACACAGATGTTACAATTCATGCCATCACAATCAGGAGCCAAACTATTTCATAATTACACTATATTATAAGGATTCTTGGCCTATCAGCTTTTGCCACACAATGCTGCTAATGCCTTAAAAAGCCAGTCATCTAAAATTACCTCTTGTGGCTCCTACTGCAATGCACCTTTCATAGTTCTATTTCTCCAGCATATCCAGTCTTATTTGCAAGGCCATCCTTTGAAACTTGTTTCCAGTTCCATTTCTCTCTCAACAATGCCTGTCCTATCCCATGGCATTTCTAAGCCAACATTTCTTATCTCAAACTTTGTATACAGATGAATACTATGTGAGCCTCCTATCAGGTTTTGAGAATTCCCTGCAAATCCGTTTTCCATATTTCCCCCTCTTTCTTAAACACATGGGAGGAGCATCCTCATGCTTGTAGGATCCCCCTCTCTTTGATTTGCTGTCTCCTATGGATCAGAGAATCTCCTGGGTTGGAAGAAACCCACCAGGATTATCAAAGGCCAACTCCTGGCCCTGTACAGGTCAGCTCCATGAATCACACCATGTATATATTTATATATACAATATATGTTATATGTTATGTGTTGTATATTACATATATTATATTATTTATCTTTATTTTTATTTTTATTTATGCATTTATGCATAATTTTATTTATATTATATATTTATTTATATATTATTTATTATTATATTATTTATTATTATATTATATTTATAATATAATAATAAATTTGTTTTTATATATTTATTATATTATATATTTATATTATATATTTATATTATATATTATATATAGATATATATACAGTACCTTGGAGATAAATATTTTTTTCTTGTACTGGTCACTTTGCTTGGAAGGGTGGATCCAGGCAGGTGTTCCTGGACCTTCTCTATCACCCTCTGGACTCCCATATTCCTCACCCACAGAGATGGGGGTTCAGATGTGGAGCAGCACACCAACCATACTGATTTTCTACCAGAGGTGAGAGGAGAGCAGCAGCTTGGTTTCACTGCCTCTGAAGGAATGCAAGGAGTAGGAACCAACATCCTCATCAGTGCCCTCTGAATCATTGATTTTACTGAGTGCCGAGAAACACCACTTCATTGGTGGAGGAGAACAGGTTACACTTATAACTAAGTTATGCACGGCTTTTTATTTAATTGTCCTCCACTTACCCATATATTCCTGCTCTGAAAAAGGCTTACTTGCATGACAAAGTTGTTGAATGAGAGAGAATTTGGGAGATAAATTCTATATCAGTATTTACTGCCTTTTTGCAGGACCCATGATATTACATCAGCATGGAAATATGGAAATAAAAAGCCTTTGATAGCAGGAATTTGATGACCATGTGCTGTGGAAAGAGTGTTTATTATCCCACTATTTGAAAATTATCTAAAGAAACTGCTTGTGGGAGATCACTGATGGAGAAAATTACTTGAAAAGAATGTTATTGCTTTCAGTTGGTGCTGAATGAAGATGAGATCAAGCTCCTTGCATTCACATAAGTTGTGTGAATCAGTAGCATGGAAAGAGATGCACATGAGGAAATCAAACTGCAGCAAGACTCAGCAAGATGGTGTCTTCAGAGTGGCCTTTATTTTATAGTTCTTACCTACCAAAAACTGAATATAGTTCAAACTAAAGTAGATGGTAAGAAAACTGTTTGTTTAATTTGTTCATTTTGCTTCAAGACAGTGGAGATGCCCTTGTTCCTCTACATCTCAATTCTCTTAAAAATAGACCTGATGTAAATTCAAGTTCAATACATGAACCAGACCTGAAAAAGCCTAAAATTAAATTATCAACCATCTTCTGAGCTTGTTCTGAGTCTTCAATGCTTTTAGAGCCTGAGGGGGAGAATTAACAGCCTCTAGTCTGTCCTCCTGTGTACAGTGGGCCACATCATTTTACCCAGCATTAAAATTTTTTATAAGACTTTGAAAAATGAAATTTAGATTTCAAAATTACAAGGGAAAAAATGTTTGTAAGAGCATCTGTGATACCTCTGCCCATTATTTTAAGAAAAGTCAAGTCTGGAAAATAGATTGATTATAGCAGAGAGGTTCTTGAGGATGAGGGGACTGGCAGGTTTGGAAATGGAGCCTTCATCTTTGAAAGGCAGGCAAGTAGACTTGGGGGGAATTTTTTTTGTCACAAAACTGCTGTCTAATGACAGTCACAGAGGGAGGTGGGAGGTATTTTTGCAAAGGGCAGTGCTGTTACAGTGTGCACCCTACTTTCCTATCTCTTTTCTTCTTTCCCTTGTCAGTAATGTGCAGGAAATGAGGGAAGTAAGAGGTGCATTCTGCCTAAAATAATCCAGACTGATAGGTAGCAGCAACTGAGAGGACCTGGGTTGTCCTCTTGAAATGCAGTTGTTGATGTGATGTGCAGGTAGTGATGGATTAATGATTGGACTTGATGGTCTTAGAAGTCTTTTCCAACCTGAATGATTATCTCATTCTGTGTTTACCCCCTCTCCTCCCTCGCTGCTTCCAGCTCTGTTTCTCTGTAAAGCACAAAGAGAACAGAGCACATGGGAAGCGTTAGAACTTGCTTTATTACAGAAGCATGACATTTAAATATGAAAGAAAACCTTTTGATAGGCATTTTAATAGAAATAAAACTGGATGGGCAGCCTTTAGGAGAGGTTGGGCACAAAGAGCCTGGCCTAGAAAGAGAGACAGTGGTACTCTGCAGAGGCTCAGGGTGACCTGTGCACCTGCCCAGGCAGGAGCACCTTTGAACATCACATGACAGCAAGGTTTTAAACTCATTCTATGCAAACTTGGAGCTCTCTCTTAATTTGTCTATTCTCTCTCAATTTTTGTCCTTCTCTGCACTGCTTGTCTGATCTTCACACCCCCAGTGGCTTCAGTTCTGCAGTGGTGGCACCTCAGTGGTTTGCTCATGGTTTGGTTTATCGTGACAGGTAGAAGAATTATAAAAGAAAGGCCTCATAAAATCAGGCCTGCTCTGTTAAACTAATAGCTAGCCTGTCATCTCTTTTAAGTGTAGTTAAGCAATTTGCAAGTTCCCATGCGAAAACAATCTTAGTATGAAAGGTTGGTTAACACAACAACCTATTCCTGGGTTGAAAAATAAATGCATCTGTGTGATCAATAAGATCTGCTCCATGAGAACCCATAAAGGAAAAATGTAAACAACCTGAATCTTAGCATGTACACACAAATCACCTTCTGACCAATAAATGAAGTGGTAAGAAAACCACCAGCCAATAGATGTTGCACATGAGGTCTGTGAAAACTGTATAAAATAAGTGATTAGGATAGCCAAAGAATTGGCTTTTCCTGCATGAAGAAAATGGAATCTCGGCTAATTTATTATAATAGTTTGGTTGAGTTTTTATTCTCCAGAACATTTTTTCCCAGGTTCAGCTGGATTCTGCTGTGATCCACAGGCTGGATCCTGTCTAAAAAGTCTGGGTTAGTACAAGACAAGTGTTTTTTCAGCAATAAGGCAAAATTGGGTGGCATGGAAGCTGGGACACCACAGTATCACCAGTGCAACCTCCAGGGAAAGTTTACTATGTTTTTTTTTTTTTTTCCTGTTGTAAATTAGAGCTGCTGAGGATGGGAAGATAGAAATTGTGATTAAATCCCTTACTGAAAAATAAATGCCTTTGAAAATAGTAAATAAAATAATCCTGAACACACTGCTCAGTAGTGATACTGAGTTCCCAGTTTGGTCTCCCAATTTTGATGATCCTGTGTGTGTGAGGGAAACAAAGTGGATCTTGTCCTACAGACAGATAAAACCAATCACTATCCCTGGAGGTATTTAAAACACATCTAGATGTGGTGCTTAGGGATTTGTATTAGTGGTGGATGTGGCAGTGTTAGGTTAAATCTTGGACTTGATCTCAAGGGTCTTTTCCTACCTAAATTATTCCATGAGTCACCTTCCCAAGAGCTCCTTGCATTGTTAGTGATGAGTTCATGACTGATTAGAGGAGGAGCATTAGCCCTTGCTAATGGGACATTTATATCAGAAGGGAAGAGGGACCTATGGAGAATATGCTAATCCTAGTGGAAATAATCCTTTTGGCACAAAATCCTACTGCAAATCTATCAAACAGATTAGAAATTAGTGAAAACCTGGAATTAGGTGGTAAATGATGCACTTCCTTCCCCCATCTTCTGATTTTAAGGCTCTGGTGTCTGGACAGAGTGAGATCATGACCCTAAAAGTCAAGTTCTTCTACCTCTCACTTTGTTTTGCAGAACTTTGTCAGCATGAACTTTTGCTTGTGGTTCTGGATGTCACTTTTGGTATAAACTGCTCCCTGCACAAGCTTTTCAGATGGCTGAAATTACTGGAATAGGGTCTCTTTTTGTTTATAGTGTTATTAAAATTGAGTCATTCTACAGCGCAGCACCATGATCTGTAATGAGCTGAGTTATTGGCAGGATTAATGGACCAGCAATTCTCTCACTTCTGATTTGAAAATGGCTTTACCATCACGTCATTGAATATTCTGCTGTGGACAAAAAGCGCTGCACATCAGGCTCTTGACTTTTTTCTCTTTGTGATCCAAAAATCCCAGGAGTTTGTCAAGATTTGAGGCAGCACTGCTCGGTAGTTGTTTTGCAGATGAAGCAGATTATGTTCCATTTTGTTCCAAGACATTTGCTCTTCCATGACAATGAACTGAGTGAATGGGAATTCCCAGATTGCTGGGACAGACTTGTGTGTGCAGGAGATTTCCAACAGCATCAAGCCTTTATTTAGGCTGGTAACTCTGGAGCTGTATATTTTTCAGTTCTCTCTGAATCTGCCTGACTACAGAATTATGTTAACCTAATCCTGATGCACTGACATCCCAGAAATTTTTTTAGTCTTTTGAGCAAGTCTGCTGCCTGTAACAGGAGGAGGATTTATGTAACAGCATGAGAAATGAGGTAGCAGGGTGGTTATCACAGTGTGAGCTGTCACCTTTCTGTTCATGGAAGTGGATGATGTTTGCATCCTGGGGTGCCTGAGCAATGATCCTGTTATCCCAGCTGACAGTAAACAACTGCACGACTTCTCTGGAAAGGCAGACGTGTTCCTACGTGTCAGCAGGGTGCCTGTGGCTCCTGCTCCTTTCACCCTCTCACACTCAGCACTTCGGCTGCTGCTGTGCTGGGCACTGGCTGCTTCCCACTGGAAAATTGGGAAGTTTCCGTCAGTGCATCAGGAAAAAAGGCAGGGAGAGATCTTAACCAGCTTCTAAAATGCTTGCAGAAGAAACTGATCTGTTTGACAACTTCTTCTTCAATGAAAATTAGGAAATGTTTTAGGGATATTTTTACAAGTTGGGGTTTTTTTAAACTCATTTTTTATGCTCTCTTTCTTTCATGTCATACCTGTCTGTCCTGGTTTGGAAAGACACGTGTCTGCTGAGGAAGGCAGGAGCCTCCCTTGAAAGGGAGAATGTAAACCCCTTCCTCCAAATTATTATGATTTTGAAATTAAGGGGCTCTCAGGCAAAGATATGGGAATAGGAATAACAGTTCTTTACTAGGAAAATAAAAAAAAAATGCAGTAGTACAAAAAAAGCAAGCAAACAAAAAGAAAACACTGACAGAGTCAGAACACAACCTGACACCCTGTTGGTCAGGGTGTTGGCAGCAGTCCAATCAAGTCCTCCTGCAGTGACAGATGTGGTTCTGTTGGAGCAGAGATGATCCTGTACAAGGGTGCAGTTTTCCTCTGAAGGTCCAGTGGTGCTGAGATGGGTCTGGTCTTCCTCTGGAATCCAGTACAAACAGGCTGCCCTGGTGTTCTGACTCTCAGGTTTTATCCAGACAGGAATGCTTGGCTCCTCCCCCTGGATGGAGCATCTCCCCATGGGATGATGGAATTGTATCAGCCGTGCAGTGAGCCTGGATGGCCCATGAACAGCAGATATCCCCTGGAGGGAGGATGGGTCTTGGAAGAGATAAAGAACACTGCCCCACCTGGTTTTAAGAGATAGCAATAGAATTGCAAAGGACACTGTGTTACCTGCTGAGCTGCACTATTGCTGGCTGTGGGCAGGGCAGGGAGAAATGCCTGGCATTAAAATTTGCTGTAGCAGGGCAGAGTTGTCAGCCTTTGCACTGTACTCACCCTGGGTTCAGCTGCCCTTTACTGGTGCGAGAATAGTGCAGAGATCCCCATGAGGCACCCACATTGCCATAATGTACCCAACATAACGTGGCTCCTCTGGGGAAGCTCAATCCTGTTTCTCTGGTCACCTGGCAGCTTGTATGAGTGATGTTCTCTTTAAACACTTCAGAGGAAGTGCTGAGAACTGAGAGGGAGCACAAAGAGAGCCACTCAATGCGATCAATGTGCTTGCAGCCATGCTTCACATTAAAGTGGTTTGCCTGGAGAAACTGTTATGGATCTGGGGAATCAGCTGGAGAGCTTCTAGGAATCAAAGAGGAGATATTAGTGTGTAGCTAGTAGGAAACTTTTCAAATGTCCTCTCATCCACATGGCATAAAACTTCCCTGGAGGACTTCAAAAGGTGTTTGGATGTGGCACCTGGGGACAGGGTTTAGTGGTGAAAATGGCAACACTGGGTTAACTCTTGGAAAATCAATGATCTTGGAGGGCTTTTTGGATTCTGTGACTCTGTAATCAGATTTTGGATTACTATCTGACCCCCTTCATGTGCTACCCCTTCACCTCTTCGTAGCATGAACTAGATTTTGTCCTGAACATCAGTGAAGTACCTGACAAATGGAAGTCAAGGATGTTTAGACATGGTAAATACTCCTTAAAACTGACACATTCTCCTTTGTTTTGAAAAATCTGTAGCTGAGGGATTTTTGCTTGTAGGTGCCTTGTGATTTAGGGGACCTTACATAGAAAGACATAAGGTATTAGTTCTTTAAAATTTCCCCAGGTTTATGAGTTTATGTTTGCTTTTAAACTCAGAAGAAAAGGAAATCACTTCTATCCATGACTTCTATACATGTGGCTCTCTTGCTTGTAGAATTCTCCTGAGAGCAGGAATCATCAGTGCCCAAAAGCCCTTGAAAGGCATTTGCTCAGAACAGGCATTTTGGTACAAACAAGATGTACAAAAGGAACCTGAAACCTTCCGCTTCATTTAAAATGAATCTCACTGCTCGGGATCTTCCCCAGCTGCCTCCCTGCTGGTTTCATAATCTCACCAGAGCACTGAGGAGCTCGATACCTCCAGGAGCAGCTTTATTCCTTGGCAGGGCCAGTTCCTCACCTAGTTCTAGCTCTGTGTGTGGAGGAGGCACCATCAGCCACTCCACTGTTCAGTGAACGCTGGCGGGATCGGGAGAGGTGGGGGATTCCTTGGAGCAGCTATCGATGTTTCCCAGGCAATGCTGACAAAACCACGCTGCCTCTAATTGGCTCCACTACAAATATTTACAGCTGTGAAAAGAAGTTTGCTGATCCCACGACGGTAGCCATGGTTGCCTATCTTTTTTAGCTGCTGTTGTGCTGGTGAGAAACATGAATAGGTTGCAAGAATCCCTCACTGGCTTTGTAGCAGGAACATTTGCTGACCCAAATGCAGAAGCCAATTAAGCTCTAAAGCTTCTGTGTGTTTTTCTGGTGAGCTTTGCCATTTGTTCTGTTTATTAGCAAAAACCCCACACCTAAAAACAACCAACATGGTGAGGGGCTACAACAAATTCAGGGCTTGCTACCATTTATGTTGGTTGTGATACCATTTCTGTTGGTTGTGTGTATATAAATAAAATATTATGTTTAAACATCATATTAATATATTACTTTGTGAATTTGAATTCCCATGTTGGCAGTGTCTGTTTGCAGCCCTGTGTACTCAATCAACCTCTCGAAGTAGAAATGTTGATGCAGTATGTTCTAATATTTGTTCTGAAATTACCTTTCAGATTGAATGTGTACTTACTTCTCCTGACGGGAAGAAGGTGGAGCCAGGCTCTTCCCAGTGGTGTTCAGTGGCAGGACAAAACATAATGGGCACAAACAGAAATACTGGAAATGGCTTTTAAATGTAAAAAAAGATTCCTTACTTTGTGGGTGGTCTAAGATTGTAACAGGTTTCCCAGAGTAGTTCTGGAGTCCCCATCCTTGGAGACATTCAAAACCTTCCTGGACACTGTCCTGGAACAGCTGCTGTAGCTAACCCTGCTTGAGCAGGGTGGTTGGAGTAGGTGATAGCAGGAAACTCTGCCAAGCTCAAATAGTTTCTGAATATGGAGTGAAATCTGCATTTTTTGTTTCAGTCTTGTTTGCTTTGTTTGATGTGTGTCTCATTTTAAATAAATAACAGATCTGAAGTCCCACAGGAGGAATCTGCACACACAGGGCACACATTGACTCCTCCCTCTAGTGGAGATGGGCCATGCTCAGGCTTTAAACTGAAAGAGGGCAGGGTTAGATGTGATATTGGGAAGAAATTCTTCCCTGTGAGGGTGGAGAGGCCCTGGCACAGGGTGCCCAGAGAAGCTGTGGCTGTCCCTGGATCCCTGGAAGTGCCCAAGGCCAGGCTGGACAGGGCTTGGAGCAACCTGGGATAGTGGAAGGTGTCCCTGCACACGGCAGAGCATTGGAACTGGATGGTCTTTACAGTCTCTTCCAATCCAAACCACTCTATGACCCCAAAATTCTGTGAAATTGTTTGTTCTGCTTTCAAGATTCTGAAATAATGCCTCAATTTTCAACAGAGGAGTGTCTCTGAGGGTTACAATTTCTTCCATGCTTCAGGCTTTAGAAAAAAATCTCATTTTTTAGGGGGTGGAAATCCAGGCTGCAGGATTGTTTGGCAGACTCAAGAGCCTTGTTTGCTAATCAAGGACTGTTAGATTGAATGTTTGTATGAGCTTGTCACAGGCACTGTGAGAGGCAAGACTTCACATTGACACTTAGTACTGAATGTGTTTCTTTTCAATCAGGTAAAATGTGGGCTGCTGCATTGTGCTGGTGTTTGTTCTCCCTTTTCCAGCCAATTCCTGAAAGGGGCCTGTGAATGCAGAGGGATTTATTTACATCTGTTTGCTTCCAGTGCAGCTCGAGAAGTTTCTCCTGAGCTTTGCTCCTCCCTGCCCAAAGTTGTGCTTGGATGGGCTCTGCTGTCATGTTTTTCTGTCAGTCATGAGTCTTGAGCTGAGACTGATGCTGCTGAAGCCTCCACACGTGGCAGGATGTGGCTGCTTGTGAGAGCTTTCTGTAAATATTCGTTGTCTTCCCAGACAGCAAGCTGAAGGTTAAGGCTGTGTGTTGGTTTTGTATGTCAGCAATCTGTCAGGAGAGAGTTCAGGAGTGATTTAGGATGCATCTACTTGGGGAAATTGTGAATTAGGGTTTAACTGGATGATCCAAAAGTTTTCTGTGTGAGCAACCATGAATTTGGTGGTGACTCAGAACATGGGCAAATGAGATCATAACGATGAGTATCTCATTGACTAATTAACAAAATTGCACTCAATTTTTCTCTAAACTTCTATTAATTTATTAATCTGTCTAATGGCATTGGAAAACTTGGGAATTTCTCACAGAACCACAATTTTGCCTTGACTATGAGGGGTTGCATTAAGTGGCAAGAGTCAATTATTTCCTTTGTCTCTTGGACTGTCTACTCTGACCAGAAAGCAAAGCACTTCAAGAACCTAAAAAAAACTACCAGCTTCTTTCTTATTTAATTTCTTTCCATTTGTCTTGTGATTTTTTTTCCCAACTCTGTGCTATCTTCCAGATTCTTTGTTCCTCTGCCTGGAATTAACTCCATTCAAAATCAAGAGTTAAATGATTTTTTAGACTTGAGGATCTCCAAATGACCCTTGCTGCTGGAAGTACTAACTCTTCCTGTGTAATGTAAATGGAGATAGAAACCAATTTGACTGGAGGGAGAACATATCTTGATAACAATCTTTGCTGGTCTTAGATTGATTGTTGTACTTGCTGGTGTGGGAGAATGAGAAATCATCTTTTTCGGGTGTATTTGCATGTTCTTTGTGAGGAACATCCCATCTGTCTGCTAAAGGTGATCCCCTTTCTGTCCCATTATTTTTGCCCTGGCTGAGGTATTTGCTTGCTATTCAGTAATTCCCAATTCTGTTTAGATATCTGCCACACGCTCAACAGATTTTCTGTTACAAAACAAATACAGAGAATGAGCTCAAACTAGACTTGTAAAAGGTTAAAATAATGGGGGGTGAACTCAGCTTTAGATGCACACAAAGATCCATCATAGCAATGAAAGACTCATAAATTTTTATTCAGGCAGTGTATAGAGAAAGAGTCTTGATTGTAGAAGGAATGAGAGAAGAAAAGCTGTGTAGTTATACAGATTTTCACAGGTTGCAACTTGATATTTCTGTTGTGGTTGAGTTGTGATTTTTGTTTTGAATTTAGATGTTAGAAGCCTCTCAAATCTCACTCACTGAAGCAAGACTACATGGAGTGGTGGTGGAATTTAATAATTCTTAGAGGAATTTAATAACATCTGAAGGCGATTCTGAGTTTGATGAAAATCATCTCATCTCAAAACACCAGCACTTCTCTGTCTTTGTTTATAAAACAGAGAAAAACCATACTTCAGTGAGCACTTGGGTTTTAGCAGCTTTTCAAGCAAGGTGAATTCAATGCTGGGAAATTACCTTTTTTTTTTTTTCCTTTTTCCTTTATTTTTCTTTTTTTCTTTTTCCTTCTGTAAGAAAACTCTGTGAGTGGGCAATTGAAACTAAAACCTGTTGTGGTTCTTCAGAAAGCAGAGAGAAAAGCTTTTGAAAAGCCAATGCCAAGTGGAGGCATTCCACAGCAGCACAGAGAGGCCTTTGCCATGGAGCCTTGCTTCCTGCAGAGGCAATCCTGGGAGCCAGGGAAAAGAAGCACGATTTACAAACCACAGGAGAGAAATCAATACAACAAGAGGCAGCGTGAAAACCAACAGCAATTTTTTCTGACTCAGTTCTCTGAGTGTCTTGGTTTGGAAAGACAGATGTCTGCCAGGGAAAGCTGGAGCTTCCCTTGAAATGGAGAATGTAAACTGGAGCTTCTCCTCCCTCCAAATTATTATAATTTTGAAATTAAGGGGCTCTCAGGCAAAGATATGGGAATAGGAATAACAGTTCTTTACTAGGGATATTAAAAATACAAACATAGTAGTACAAAAAGACCCCAAGCAAACAAACAAAAAAAAAACACAACAAACCCTGACAAAGTCAGAAATACAACCTGACATCCTGTTGGTCAGGGTTTTAGGAGCAGTCCAAATAAGTCTGCAGTGACAGATGTGTTTCTGTTGGAGCAGAGATGATCCTGTAAAAGGGTGCAGTTTTCCTCTGAAGCTCCAGTGGTGCTGAGATGGGTCTGGTCTTCCTCTGGGAATCCAGTGCAAACAGGCTGCCCTGGTGTTCTGACTCTCAGGTTTTATCCAGGTAGGAATGCTTGGCTCCTCCCCCTGGGTGGAGCATCTCCCCATGGGATGATGGAATTGTATCAGCCATGCAGTGAGCCTGGATGGCCCATGAACAGCAGATATCCCCTGGAGGGAGGATGGGTCCTGGAAGAGATAAAGAACACTGCCCCAGCTGGTTTAACAGCTGCCCATTAACAGAAGGCACCTGCCCCCTTCCCCCTGGAGTTACAAGGAATAGGTCATAGAAGAGATAAAGAAAACATCTCCCGAACAGGTTTCAACAGATGGCAAATGGAACATACACTTTTGGTTACATCTTGCAACCCAAGACACTGAGCAAGTGCAACAATAACATGATTGGAAAGGCAGGATGGTGTATGAACTGTTCATGAAGAGATGGGATTTTCCAAGTCATGGAACAAAACTGCTGCCTGCAGCTCAATTTCTAGAAACACAGACATGAAAAAAAATTAAAAATAAAAAAAATCAGGGAGAAAGTAGAACCAGGTCCTGGGCTTTTTAGAAGATAGTGTTTTTTGGATGAGATCCTTAAAAACAGTAACCATGCTGTATGAACAGCTTTATTATTCTAGAAACAATGATGTAAAACAGGTCTTGATCTTATCTTGGATACGTCCCCTTCTGTGCCCAGTGCTGGTGTTAGAGGTTCTGTTGCAGAGCTCTGCACATATGTGGTGTAATTATTTCATTTGTGAATCTTTCAGTCTCCTCGTTCAGGCTAATCATCTCCCCAGCTATTTATAGATTGCAGCTGCCAACTGGAAAACCAGCAAAGATGGGAATGGGTGAGAAAAAAAATCTTTTCCTAAGTGTCTGTGGGCTGCAGCTGAATGCCTTAACTGATCTTGAGGCAGAGGTAGCTGTTCCCTTGAAGCATAGTTTTCTTGCCAAAAAAATGCTTGTGGTAACACCACGAAAACCTCCGCTCTAAAATACAATTTTGAAGTTATCCTTCCTATTATTTTATATATGTCCTTACTCTTTTTGTGTGAATCTTCATTTAAGGAGAATGTGTGGTCTGAAAAGAATCACACAGAGAAGCAATAATTAAAGAATTTTCCTCCATCATTGCAGTTGATGGGAAAATGCAAGCATAAAGATGTTTTTCTGATTGTTTCACGACTACACACTGTGTTTGCCAGGAAGGTAATGGGATTCATGCAGAACTGCTACATCAAAATGCCTTTATGCTATGTGCTTCCAAAGGAATTGGAAGAGAATGCTTTGGGGTTTTTTGTTGTGGGAACTGATTTTCAGGACCAGGGTCTGAAAATTGTTGTTTTTTTCTTCAAAGCATACCAAAATCATAGAATGACTTGGGTTGGAAGGGACCTTAAAAGTCACCCAGTTACAAACCCTGACATGGGCAGGGACAACTTCCATCATCCCAGGTTGCTCCAAACCCTGTCCAGCCTGGCCTTGGGCACTTCCAGGGATCCAGAGGCAGACACAGCTTCTCTGGGCACCCTGTTCCAGGGTCTCCCCACCCTCACAAGGAAGAATTTCTTCTCAATATCCCATCTAAACCTGCCCTCTGCCAGTTTGAAGCCATTCTCCCTTATCCTGTCCCTCCATCCCTTATCCCCAATCCCTCTCCAGCTCTCTTTGAGCCCCTTCAGGCCCTGGAAGGGGCTCTGAGATCTCCCCAGAGCCTTCTCCTCTCCAGGCTGAACAAACCAAGCTGACAATCCAGAATGTTGATTTTGCAAGTTACCTTTTTGTGAAGGGCAGTGGTGCTGCCCTGCCAGTCCCCATCAGGAATTCAAATCTTCCTTGGCAAGTCTCAGAAGCTCTGCCCTAAGCACTAAACCTAGACTTTGTTATTTTGAACCTTTTCTTCCTCAACTGGCAGGGACAATCACCATAATTCCTTTTGTCTATGTTTATATTTGAACAACTGATACAGGAATCAGACTCAGTCCCTCTTCTTTGTTTGACTTTCCATTCCTTTCTTTGGTGTGTGACAAAGACATAACAAAACCTGCTCATAGCTGCATTGAGTAGATCAGACCAAAAGTGGTTTAGTTTTTTCTAGAGACTTCTTTCTCTTGCTGACACAAGTGTTTGGCATTAGGAGATAAATCTGTATTTGTTTGCCAGATAAGGGGGATAAGACTGAGCCTAATTCTGAGGCTGGGATGAAGAATATGAAAAATTTTTGGAAAGGCAGTCCAAGAGGGGAGATATATCTGCAGCCAATCAACTGGTGTTTTTGGGGGGATTTTGTTTGGGTTTTTTGGGGTTTTCTTTGTGTGATGTCCTGTTTAAAAGAGAGTTAAGGTTTCCCTGTTCTCTGCTTCTCCCAAAGAACCTGTCATGGCAGCAGGCAGGGCTCAGTTATTCGCAGGCAATGTGGGCAGCTTCAGATCTCTGGTGGCATCACCACCACTTCTATTTTTACCTTGAGACACTACCAGCAGGCTGATGAGACAAACCAACAGAGAGGTGAGCCAAATCCATCCAAAATCCAAACCAAATCCATCTGTGCGAGCCAGAATCCTGAACTTGGCCTTACAACCCAGTGCCTCTCCCTGCTGTTGCTTTCACTTCTGCCTCTACAAGGTGCCTGTGGATGCTGGACTGAATCAATCAATGGCATTCATTAGGCACTGACTAATGACCTCCTGCCTGGCTGTGAGGGGAGAAAGTCAATTATTTTGTTAATTGACAAGTCAGTGCTGTGCCACCACACCTACTGTGTTCTTCTTTCTCTTAGGAGCTGCCTAGAAGTTCTCACAACCCTTGGGCTCAGTGTCTGACTATGGGACATGTAGGGTGGAATCAATTCATCCCAAATTTAGGAGTTTGAAAGTTAAATGTCAGTTTTTAAGTTCACTTTAAAAAAAGAAATAAATTTTTTGGAGGAGGAGGAGGCAGTTTCTCTTACTGTAAAACAGGTGATTTTAGAGAAATCTGCCAAATCAGCTCTTGTAGTAATTATTACAGTGACTATAAATGAAGTCTGTAATGACAATTCAACAAGAATTAATAAACCAGCTGTGCTGTTATTTTTCCTTGCTGGTCATATCTGAATCCTTCAGGAAAAACATGTGGATTAATACCTTTTTTGCTTAAAACTACTTGTCAAGCGGTGGAGATACACGTGCCTTTTGTTCATTCCCTTTTCCAACAAAAGGGATGGTGATCATAATTTTATCTACTGATCATAATTTTATCTACTTTTGATCATAATTTTACCTATTCCTTCTGCAGATCACAACTCTGTCTCACAATTTATATTGGGAATACCACAGTGGGGGAAAGTAGTAGATCTGATCAATTTCCCTGTATGAACATGGAATAAGACCCACAAGACCTAATGATGCTCTCAACATTTCTTTTAGTGATGCTCAGTACTTTGTTTCTTCATTGCTTATTCATTGCAAGGAGCATGTGTTCAATGTGCAAAATAAAAAAATGCATCAACATATTTATAAATTTAATAATTAAATACAACTTTAAAATTAGCCAACAAAAATAAACGTAAAAATCGTAAAAAATTACTGTTTGTGAAACGTGTATTTATTTTTGAAGATACTCTGGATCAATAGCCCTCACATAATCCTGTTGCTGTGCCAACATATCAGGCTGCTGAAGATCTGATTTGTCTGCTTTAAATATTATTCCTGAGCTCCTATTAATAGCTGTACTCATCAGAGAGATGAGTTGAGTGCTAACACAGGCAAGTGTGGGCTGGTTGTACAATCAGGCTGGGGAATGAGCAGGGCACACATTCCCCGTGTTCCTCAGTCAGGAGAGGCTTGTTTGTGACACAAATGGGAAGGTGAAGATGCTCTCCAAATAAATGAAGGCTCTGGATTCAAGGATTGTCCACCTGACATCCAACTAAACACTTCCCTGCCCTTAAGGTTGGTAGCCACAGCCAAAGGATGTGCAAATCCAGGGGAAGGTATGACATCCAACTTAGGGATTCAGACACCCTTAGCAGATTTTTGAGACTGTAGGAGGTTGATTTTATTTTTAGAACACATCCACACTTCACATCTCCACCATCCATGATATTCTGAACCACGAGCTTCCTACCACGTGTCTGCCAAAAGCCTTCTCCAGGTGCCTGTGCCAGAGCTCATTGCTGAAGGTCCAGTTTGGGGCCCCTCAAGAGTGGGATTCACCTGACTGAAGGTCGATGTCCCTATCTCAGCTATCTGCAGTGGGTTCATTCCCAGGAAAAGACTGATCAGCATCACCAGTGATTTCCAGGGTGGGATTCTCCTCAGCAGTGTGGAGATGTAGAGAACTCAATACCATTTAAGTGCTCTTCAAGCCATAGGTTCACACCCTGTAAGTGAAGAGGCTTCTCTCTCCTTGTAAATCTTCTTTGGGGATGTGTTTATATAATTCCAATGGAAGGGCTTAGTGGATTTCCTTTTCTCATCGATGAGAATGCTTTTCTCATTGTCAGCTAAACAAAATTTCCTCTAGGGAAACCTCTTTTGGTTGTTGGGAAAGATAAGTTTGCCTTGTAAAGAAATTAGCATTGTAAACATGCTTTTAAATGTTTGATACTTGATACAGCTAAAGAAGGATTGTAATCTGAACCAGCACTATGTCAGGATTTTCAAGCTGGTTCCAGGCTCTGTGGGATGTGGGCTTGAAAAAGACCACCCAAGTTATGGCTGAGAAATGTTGCCCCTGATTTGGGAATGACTCCTACAAACCAGTGTTTGAAGGAAAGCTTTACATCCAGCAAGAAAAAGAGCAAAAACACTCCAAAAGTCACCCATTTTCTGCAGTGTGTTCAGGGAGGCCAGTCAGGGGATCTCCACCAGGGAGTGAGAACCAGATCTCTGAGATCTCCCTTTTAGAGGGGAAGCTCCAAGGATGTCTTTTTTTGATCTCTTTCTTTGTGGCTTCATCCCTGCCTTAACTTCTGGCTTTTTTTTTTTTTCCTTTTTTGGTTTATTTTGGGGGTTTTGTGTGGTTTGTTTGTTTGTTTGTTTGTGTTTTTTTTGTTTTGTTTTTGGGGTTTTTTGTTGGTTTGGAGTTTTTTGTTGGTTTTTTTTTTGTTGTGGTTGTTTTTCAGGGGGGGGTGGGTTTTGGTTTTTTGGTTAGATTGGGTTTTTCTGTTTGGTTTGGTTTGGTTTGGTTTGGTTTGGTTTGGTTTCCAGTTCCCAGACTTTTTCACTGTATGTGTGAAGGCTGGTCCTACTGTGGGCAACACAACACAAAATTGATTGACATCTAGTGACATATCTGACACATCTTCAGGGCGTGATTAGCACATCAAGTGTTTCTTCCTCAGTCTATTCCAATTTTTCATCCCCTAGCTAAATTTCTCTATAATGCCTCCCAAATTGCAGCTGCGGTAGGAGGTAGTCTTTGTATATTATTATTGTTAAAATGAAGCAAAAAAAAATAGATAAATGCATAATACCAAGGCTAAGTTATTATGCTGGAAATTAAATCGGATCCCTTGTTCACTTTGGACATGATAAGGAATGGTTGTGGACCTGGAAATGAAAAATAGAAGCCTTTATTTTGAGGAGTGAAGCAAAAATCTAAGGAAAGAATCTGCTGAGATAATAATTGTGATCTGGTCCATAACCCAGATATCAATCTCAAGTTCCTGGTTTAGATGTGTGCTAACACAGCTTGTAGATTGAGGTTTTATTTACCAGGGAGCCCCAAGTCAGCCTGTTTGTGCATGTTTGGACCTACATTCCCTTTGTTCTCTGAGTATTCTCCCTGCACAATTTCAGCACCACAAATGCCTTGTTGGAGTTGAGCAGGGAAATGCAATCTGTCCTCATGCAAGAAACAAACACAATAGGCTCACAGTAGAAAACAGCAGCACAGGGAAGAACAAACAAACCTGGGCACGCTGACCCCGTTTTATTCACTCCCTGCCACTCCAAGAGTTCTTCCTTCTCAACTCATCCCAGGGATGGGCAGAATAAAAATCCTGCTCGAGGAATATTGAAGTCAAGTTGTTCCCTTCATCTGCTTCCTCCTTTGCACATTGCTTGGAAGAGGGAAGGAGCTGGAACAGGGCCAGGTGTCACTGCAGAGAGGAGTCCTTAGCTGGCAGGGAGCCTGCAGAATGTTTCCTACAACCTGTTGGTTTTTTTTGGGTTTTTTTTTGAAGGGATTCATCTTCCCTAACCTTCACCATCCAATAATTAGGCATCTAATCCAAGCCCTTCATTAAGTCTCTCTGGAGCTGATACAGGGAGCTTGGATGAATCGCCCTCTGGGGTTACTTGTCTCTGTGTGTTGACAACAGAGTCAGCCTAAAAGGTTGGCTCAGAACAGACAGCAAACTCCTTGGCAGCTAAAATTAAAAGGGATGAGTCCGAGCATCAGCTGCACCCCTGTGAGTGGCAGACTGACTCAGAGCAAGTCACAGCTCACTACAGCACTGGAAAAGCTCAACAGGAGCCTGCATATTCCTGCCTCTGGGATCACTGTGTGCATCCTCAGCTCTGCAAAGGCTGGATTTAACGTGTGTTCTCTACATACACTGGAACAGGGTGCCCAGAGAAGCTGTGGCTGCTCCATCCCTGGAAAAGTTCAAGGTCATATTGGATGGGGCTGGGAGCAACCTGGGATAGTGGAAGCTGTCCCTGCGCATGGTGGAGGGTTGGAACTGGGTCACTTTTAAGATACTTTCTAACCCAAACAAATCTATGGCTCTATTATTCTATGATATGCAACATTTTGGGGCAGCTGATCAGATCCAGGAGCAAATCAGGGGCCAAAGATGAATAGACTATGACCATATGAACATGGAAGATAAAAATACATTGAGGTGGACTGAAAATGGGCTGAAGTACTGAGATCAAAGGGATGTGCTCAGCAGCAGGAAGTTCAGCAGGAAGTTCAGCAGGAGAAGAAAGCAATCCAGCACCACAGGTGTTGATTTTGGGATGGATACCATGTAATATTTTAATTAGTGTTATAAATGACTGGGACATCTGCAAGTTTGGAGACAATAAAAATCCAGGGGGAGTGATTGTTTTTCCATTCAGAGGACCCTGTTGGTCTGGAAAAATGGGCAGAGGATTCTCATGAAGGTCACTGAAGGGAAATGCTGATTCCTCACCTGGGGAGGAATAAACCACTGGACCAGTGGGCTGGAAAGCAGCTTTGCAGAGATGCCCTGAGGGGTCCCAGTGGAAACCAAGCTGACCATGAAACAGCAGTGTGCCCTCAGAGCAAAGTAAATTACAAGCACCTTGGGCCAGATGATGAATGGGTCTTGGGTTGCAATGCAGGATGTAACCAGGGGTGTGTATTTTATTACCAGCTGTTAAACCAGGTGGGGCAGTGTTCTTTATCTCTTCCAGGACCCATCCTCCCTCCAGGGGATATCTGCTGTTCATGGGCCATCCAGGCTCACTGCACGGCTGATACAATTCCATCATCCCATGGGGAGATGCTCCAGCCAGGGGGAGGAGCCAAGCATTTCTACCTGGATAAAACCTGAGAGTCAGAACACCAGCACAGCCTGTTTGCACTGGATTCTCAGAGGAAGACCAGACCCACCTCACCCCCACTGGGCCTTCAGAGGAAAACTGCACCCTTGTACAGGATCATCTGTGCTCCAACAGAAGCACATCTGTCACTGCAGGAGGACTGGATTGGACTGCTCCCAACACCCTGACCAACAGGGTGTCAGGTTGTGTTCTGACTGTCAGTGTTTTCTTTTTGTTTGCTTTCTTTTTTGTACTACTACATTTTCATTTTAATATCCCTAGTAAAGAACTGTTTTTCCTATTCCCATATCTTTGCTTGAGAGCCTTTTAATTTCAAAATTATAATAATTCAGAGGGAGGGGATTTACATTTTCCATTTCAATGGAGGCTCCTGCCTTCCTTAGCAGACACCTGTCTTTCCAAACCAGGACAGAATGGCACCAGCAGCAAGTGGACAGAGGGAATCCTTTCCCCTGCTCATTCCCACTGGGATGTTCCTGGGGTTTGTGTCCTGTGCTGGGCTAGAGGTGTAAAACGGGCATGGACAGCCTTGACTGAGTCTGCTGCAGCTGCACAAAGGTGTTTAAAACCTCAGCCCCAGAGAGCTGGGCCAGCACAAAGAAGAGAAGAGGAAGATCTAATCAATGGGGGTAAATATCTTGTGAGGGTAGAAAGAAGGCATAGCCAGGGTACTCTCAATAACACCAAGGGAAAAAACAACCTGCAACCCGCAAGAAGAGGAAATCCCATCTGAACTTTTTTCCAAAGCACATTTACTGTCAGAGGGTTCAGTCACAGTTTGTCCAGAGAGGTTGTGTAGCCTCCATCCCTGGAGATATTCATAATCCAACTGGAAAAAATCCTGAAAAACCTTTCTCTGAAGAGATGGGGTGATCTGGACATTTTCCAGAGGTTCCTGACAATTTCAACCATCATGTCATTCTCTGTTAAAGCTCCTTGCTGCATAGATCAGAATCCCAAAATGGTTTTGTTTGGATCTTAAAGATCATCCAGTTCCAACCCCTGCCATGAGCAGGGACACCTTCCACTCCAAACCCCCCAACCTGGCCTTGAGCACTTCCCTGAAAGAAGAATCAGCTGGATCTGACACATTTCCCACTTTGTAAAAAGTCAATTATTTTGATGCCAGTTTTATAGAGTGTGGATAAAAATATTCTCACATCCACTGCTTCCTTTGGGTTCCTGCCTGATCTCCTCTAATTGTTCAAAGCTGGTACAGCACTGGGGCATGAAAACCTGATGCAGATGACAATAAAACTAATGAGTCACATCTAGAACATGATGCAAATGACATCACAGATATTTTGGCAGAGCTGAAACCAGAACTTGTTCTGACAGGTCCTTGTACGTATTTGAAATGTTTTTCCTTTCATATCTGAAATCTGTGATCCAGAAATTCCTGTCTGAATAAATTCATGCCATTTGCAGAAAGCACTGTTATGTGTTGGAATGGGGGGATCTCTAAGTTCCCTTCTATCCTAAACCATTCTATGATTCTGTTTTCCTGTTGGGTGTAGAATGCACCCATTCTAAGACATTAGAGTTGTAATATCTACAGTTCATTCAGTGATTCCTTTAAGCCTTTAAACTCTGACCTGAGGGAGTTTTCCCCAAAACATTTTATTTTCAAGGCTCAGAAATGCTTCCTTTTCTCGTTCAGGGTTTAAGCATCCACTTAAATTTATTAAAGCACCTGTAGAAATGAGTATACGGAACAAGTTAATGGTGAATATTTTTTTGCTAAGGATAGCTGTGGCTCTCATGTTTAAATTCCTATTTTTAAACTGTAAGAACAGTTTTAGTTCCATATTGCTGCATGTATGAATTTAAGATAATTATATAGCGAGTAGATTAGGCTCTAATTTGCTTATCATGCCTAAAGATGTCATTTAACAATTATTTAATATTCACCTAAAGTAGAACTGCCTTATTAACTTGGTGCTGAGCAGCAAAGACCTCTCTTTAAAAGAAAACATTCACAACTTTATGAAAGAATAGAATTGTCAGACATGTTTGAAGCACAGTTTTCATCTATTACAAATAAGCTTGGTTTATTTAAAAAAAAAGCATGTGATGTGTATTTATTGGTGCTGAGGCTGATGAAAGGGGTCTCAGAACCAATCCCTTCCCATTTTTATGGGGTGTGTGGTGTGTGAGCTTCCAGCCATCGCAGGGAAACCCCTCTGATACTCTCCAAAGACAAGGAGTGACCAACTCTTTGCCCTTTGAACCATCCAAAAATTCCTCTCTTGAAGGGCTTTTCCACTCATATAAGCTGCTCAGAGACCAAGCAACTGAGGCCTTAAGTTTCAGCTTTCATGTATTTCAGGCTCTGTGCTAGCCAGGGCTGCAGCTCTGAGCTCACAGTCAGGGTCACTCAGCTCTCTGCACACAGCACGGACACAAAACAAATCCTTCTCCTGCTGCACACCAAGGACAGCTGGCACAAGTTTTCAGGCCCCAAAGCACAAACAATGGGGGCTGCAGGGAGAGAACAAGAAGGGTGGGACTGCATCAGCTGGAGCTGGGATTGGACACTGAAACCCCAATGTGCAAATGGACCCAAACTGATCAAAGTGTGGGACCTGGTGACCATTTGACCATTTTGTGACCATTTTGTGTCCATTTTGTGCCCACCTTGGGTGTAGCCCTGGCCAGGCTCTTGTCCTGCCCAAAGTGTATCCTGGAGGCCTTTCAATAAATATCTACTTTATTCTCTAGCTCTATCCAGTCTCTGTTCCAGGTCAGCCTTCCAAGGCATCACAGCAGCTTTCCTAGAAATCACCTGAGGAGGAGAAACCATCTCAAAATGAATAAATACTCTTTTGGGTGAGGCAAACTCCAAACAGAGGAGGTGATGCAGGTGATCAGGGCACCACCATTTTTCCACTGCTGATCCACTGATCAATAGCTGATCTTCCTTCACATAATCCTGTATGCTGTGCCTGAAAGGTGCCTCCAAATCACCACAGGACTGGAGGGGGATACAGTAAAGGAGGTCAATGGCATCAATTTCTAGGTGTTTATCCCTAGAGGATTAGTGCCTACTATGAAAAGAAAAGCAAACTGAAACCCTGGAGTATTTTTGAGGCATTGAACACTCAGGAAATGAGCAGAATTTCACATCCTCTGCTTTGGGGGCTTTATGCCAGGTAATCTATAGGTGAACAAAAGCACACTGTGATCAATAGAGTGCTCATAGCTCATACTTTATATAAGTACATGGGCAAATTCTAGTCTGAGTGTTTCAGAATTTCAGTGATGTCATTAAGCACCCAAAGATTTCTGTAAAACAGGCAGCTGGGTTCTTTTTTAAAGCCAGCCACTTGTATCAAAGAGTTCAAGTACATACACTTAAAAAAAAAATCAAATTCATTATTAGCACAAACAGGATGCAGACTTTACACCTTAACTGTGTTTTGCCTCTGTCCAATCCCAGATGTGATAAACTGTCCTGACTTATTTTTAGGGTTTATTTGCTTTTTCTGCAATTTAGATAGTTGAATGAGGCCTTTAAGCAGATGACAGCTGTGAGGAAAGATCTATGAGCAGCAGGACCTTTCTTCTGATTAGACTGGAGCCTGCAGTCCTGATTTGTGTTTTACATATAAGTAATCTACTAAGCCATAATTCACTGACAGTGGCTAAAGGACTTAATTAACCAATTAACTCAACTTTTATGCTTTCAAAGAGGAATTTAAATCCTGGTGATCTATGACCATACCTCTAAACCTTGAATAAATAGCCATGAATCAGCACAAACCAGGGCTGTCCTGTTTCTTTCCTGCAGGCACAGGACTTGTTGACTCAGTTGTTTGTGCAGGCTAAGCCTCCCAAATCATGTTTTCTAGAAACAAAAAGGGTAACTCGAGCATTCAGAGCAGGAAGCACAAGCTAATTTATAACAGGATTAACTTTGCTCCATCACCCTCCCCCGTGGCATTGCCGGATTTTCTGCGTTGAGATCTCCACTGCAGCTGCTCTGATTGCAATTCTGTCCATGTCGCCTCTCTCCTGCAAGGCAGGGGCTGGTTTTGTGTTTGTTTGGGTTGTTTTGTTTACCCCAGTACCCTGCACAGCCACCTCTACAAACAGATGAAGGTCTCTTAGCAATGCTGAGGAAAATGGGCGATATTCACACGGAGCTCTTTGGGAGGCACAAGTGATGCTCTCCTTATTTGCCATGCATGGCACCAAACTGGGGGAGTTTCTTCATGCAGAGGGAATCCATCCCTGGGAGCTGCTGAGGGTTTTCAGTTTCTTATCTTCTTTTCTTCCTGTTAGAGCCAGGATTAATACACTGGAGATGCAGTTTTTGTGTTAGGACTTAGATGTTTATTAATTCTTATCTACAGCACAGTCTCACGAGTTGTGAGCTCCAGCTAACAAAGTAGAAAATGGCTCTGTCTCTAACTCATTCCAGGGTCTTTTAAATGCTATTTATCCAATAACAAGATGACACCTATATTATTTATATTTTTAACCCAATAATCAAAAAACAAAGGTCTGCAATGCGGACCTTTTCACCCAATTACAAGCTACCACCCAAAACCATGAAGAAGAAGGTGAAGAGGACTTAAATCCTCCATATTGCTTTATATATATTACTATATATTAAAATCTTAAATCCTAAGTTTTCCATTCTGTGATATTACACACTTCCATTCAAACTACACACCCACAATCCCAGTGCTGTCACTCAATTTTGGGAGCCTGTTCCATGACCTGAGGTCAGATGTGGTGCTAGCTTGAGGGTCAGTGCCTGTCAGCACAGAAAGCCTGAAATTCTCAGCCTCTAGAGTTCCAACAGAGGGTGTTAAGCTTGGATCTGCCTGAGTGACCCCACAGGCACAAGTGCAGTGGGATTCAGCCAAAGACCAAAACAACTAAATTTAACTAAAGATTCACCTATTAGGTGTGTGTTCCAATTCTCTCTGGGCTCAGTAGACATGGCAATCTGATTTATTTGTTTACATTTTTATATCTGTTTGTGATATCCTGCCTGAACTTCACTTGAATTGCAAGAGGACGTGGATCTCCCCTGTCTGTGGTGGATCTGTCACCTCTATGGGTTTGTCTCAGGTATCCCAGTCACAAAAGCTGGTATAAGTAAATAAACCTACACCTTGATCAGGGTAGTTCAGCTGCTCAAATGCCAGAGTCTTGCCACCAGTGAAATTAAAAATAATCTCTTTGGTTAAAAAAATTCTTTGGTAAAATTTCAAAACGCTGGCAAACACTTACTTCAGCCCTTTGTTCATTTTGTCTGTTGGCTCATGAGAAATTATGACAAGGGAAGTATGGTTGCTACTTTTTTACTAACCAGAGACGAATGTTTGCTTCACCAGACATAAATCCCTGTGAAATATTCTAAATTATCTTATATTGTATATGACATTTAACAGTGCAATACAGCAGTTTTATTTAAGAGTTTACTCTTAGCAATATTGTTCTGCTGTAAAGGCCTTGGAGGAGGAGAGTGAAAAATCTGTATCGGTAGAAAATATCCAAGGAAAGGCTTGGTCAGGGTTTTTGAGCACCACATCTCATCCTATCTCATGTCTCATCCCGATTTCATGATTGCTATAAAATGAATAAAGGGTTTCCATGGCCTTTTGTCACTGACACCGGTGTTAAAAGGATTATTTGAGGCACTGTAGGAATATTTGCTCTGCTCAGATGGAAGTTCTGTCTAACTCAGCATCGTGTCTGACAAAGTTCAAGAGAAGCAGGGCAAACATGACCTTGTCTTTATGGTGTTCTTCAGCCATTCAGGGAAGGCAGCATGTGTTTTTATACAAGAAAAATGATTATTTGAAAGGATTATTTGAATTCTGCAACTCAGAGGCTGAACAACCTTCTTCTATCAGTAGCCTGAAAATGCATTTTCACAAAAGAAAACATTATTCCCCTTTGGTTATGTTTTGAAACTACCAGGACACCAAAGAATCCAAGCAAATTCTAATGACAAATGTTTACTCTTTATTTTTTTTCCCTGAAAGATCAGATAACAACTAGGCCTGTCAATAACTGGTTATCATAGAAACACAGTTATTTTCATTGTACTTATATCAGCACTATCATTGTGATTCCACAGACATTGTGTGCTTTCAGAATTTCTATTTAAAGAGTAGCATAGATGAATCTTTAGTAACCTTTTAATACTTTTTTTTTTTTTTCCAGTACTGCAACTAGAAACTAAAATCAAAATTATTTCACTGAAGGACATGAACAGGACATGGGCTCATCTCCTGGAGATAAATTCCACCAACTCTCAGTCATAATTCTGGGGTTGGACGGATATAACCCTGCACAACAGTCAAATATTTGAGTTAGTAGGATGGAATCATCTTACAGTTAAATAATCGCCAACAGAAAACATTTCAGGTCGTGCTAACCTGAGTACCAAAGACACCAACAGACTTTAAGATACCCAACATATCTCATTTTATTAATTAAAAGGGAATCAGGAATGATCAGCTCCAAACCAGATATGTACCTTTTAGGAGCCCACCTTGCCATAGCTACACCTCATCTTTGGCAATGCCACAACATGGAATTTAAAGGGCACTTTGACCACCCGATGTGGCAAACGAGGGAGTCACCTGAGTGTAGGAGTGGAGATAATAAAAGGAAAAGTTTCTTGTCAGTCACTGTGCAGAGAGCATTAAGTAGAAAAGAGCCTTAAAGAGATTTTTTTCAAGGCAAGCAGAGCAAAAAAAATCAAATAAAATTGACTTGAAGCAGGGAAAAAAGGGAGGGAGAGAATAAAAGGAAGGCTGGATCAGAGGAGAAGGGTTTAGAAATGCTTGAAGAACTGTCCATACTGATGAGGGATATAAGGCAGGAAAACGCCTGCTCCTGGAATAAATTAATTTATCTTTTATACTACTTGAATGGAAGTAATTAGGCTTGGAATGAAGTGTGAAGTGCCCTGAATGAACAACCTTAAATGTGTCTCCCACTGAAGTTTTGGGGATGGATCTCAGAGAAGCGGTGAAACTTCACAGGCTGGCGGAGGGGAGCCTTTGTTCTGTGGAGGAGCATAAAAGGTTCATCATTACTGTTCTACAGCCTGGTTGGGCCCACAAAAAAGAATCCAAATCATCAGAAACCAGGACTATGGCTGAGTTAGGAAAGCTCTGTTACAGCTGTGTCCTCTCTTTGGGCAACTTCAGATGTTTTATCTCCCTGTGAGCCCACAGCTGACTCTGGCTGATGGCAGTGAATGTGAAAAATTGCCTTTAATATTTTGATAAAAACCAGATTTTTCAAAAATTCTCTCTCTCAGTGAGAAGGATTTCTTTAATAGTCTCTCTGGAGGGAGACATGCACATTCCATACCTTTGGAGCCTCCAAATTTCATTTCAAATCCATGATCAGAGCATCTGTCTGACCAGCATCTCCTCCAGCTCCATTTGTAGGGTTGGAAAGGAACAGATGCTCCAAGGAGATGCTGCTATGAGAGACAGCTTCCAAAACTTCTGCTTAGAGCTGGTTTCCTGCAGAATAAACACAGAGATATCACCATGCCAGCCACCAGCACCTGATCCCCTGATACCGCAGTCAGTGTCTCAAAATTTGGGGACACCAGGTGCTCCTCCTGCCAAACCAGGGTCTCAGTGATAGATCAGTCATCCTCTGCAGAACTGAGCCCTGGTGTGTTTGAAAAGCACACACTGGTGATGCCTTAAGTTTTATTTTCCTGTATTTGAGGCTCTGTGCTGCCCAGGGCTGCAGCTCTGAGCTCACAGTCAGGGTCACTCAGCTCTCTGCACACAGCACGGACACAAAACAAATCCTTCACCTGCTGCACACCAAGGACAACTGGCACAAGTTTTCAGGCCCCAAAGCACAAACAACGAGGGCTGCAGGGAGAGAACAAGAAGGGTGGGACTGCATCAGCTGGAGTTGGGATTGGACAATGAAACCCCAATGTGCAAATGGACCAAAACTGATCAAAGTGTGAGACCTGGAGACCATTTTGGATCCATTTTGTGACCTTTTTGGGTCCATTTTGTGTCCATTTTGTGTCCATTTTGTGTCCACCTTGGGTGTAGCCCTGGCCAGGCTCTTGTCCTGCCCAAGGTGTATCCTGAAGGCCTTTCAATAAATATCTACTTTATTCTCTAGCTCTATCCAGTCTCTGTTTCAGGTCAGCCTTCTCAAGGCAGCACAGGAACATTTTAAAATTTCCCAAACAATGATGAGTGGGAGATTCCTGAAATCTACAGCCATGGTCAGTGCACCACATGGAAACAGTGAATTTTTTCGTACAGCCTTGTCAAATTTACTCTTTGCTGTGTTTCTAGGGCAACATCTCTGCTGCTGAGGCAAGGCATGAAGCACACAGCTCCTCCCGTCCCACAGGATTTTTCATTTAAAAAGATATTCTGGTTTGGGGCCCTGAGGGCAATCTCAGTTACCTAAAATTAGTGCTGTGTTAAAAAAAAAAAAGGTTCTTTTAATTGTTTCTTATTCTTTTTTATTGTCCATAAAACCTAGGAAATTCTCTAGGTTCAACCTGCCCACAGTGTCAGAGCTGCAGATCAGACCAAACATGTCCTAGTGCTCATTAGTTTGAAAATGTGACAATGGACAGCAAAGCAAACCCAGTGCTCTGTCATCTGTGCTGCCACAGCTCTCTGGGGCTGTCTGATCAATTTATTGGGCCACTTCTTGCAGCATTGCTTCAGCTGCTCTCCTCCAGCTCTGTCTTGACTGGTATAGTCCTGTACTCATTAGGAATAATCAAATTCATTTTAAATGCCTTTTTATAGAAATCTAGAATGGTTTGGGCTGGAAGGAACCTTAAAGCTCATCTCATTCCAACCTTCCACCATCCCAGGTTGCTCCAAGCCTTCTTCAACCTGGCCTTGGACACTTCCATGCATCCAGGGACAGCCAGAGCTTCTCTGGACAACACATCCAAGTACCTTCATCTGTGGATCTGAGGCAATTAACAAGTATAAAATATTCTATTTTAATTCAGCGCTGCCTATGAGACTAATTAGCATAATGGCTCAAGAGAAACTTTTGATCATTGAAGGTGAGAAGGGACACCAATTTCTTATAACTCTGAAGGAAGAAAGTACAACCAGCCCTCTAGAAAATCAGACCTTTCAAGTCCAAGACCAATATGATGAAGCTCATTTGCCCCAGAGGGGATTTTTGTGACTTTTATTATTCAGGAAGTATTTAAACAGATTCCTGAGATGGGAGACAGAGAGACAAATAACATTTCAATTTTTCTATTTCTCTTTGGGTTAATGAAATAGACATTTGAAATAATTTCTAAGAGCCAAGAGATACATGGAATGAAATTAAAATCTTGCTATTTGTTGTTCCTGGTAATTACTTTTAGCTGAGTGTTCAAAGCAATCCTGGCTCTAAACACAGTGGATGCAGTGGGTCAGGTAAATGATTCAGTAAATGCTGAGGGTTTCATGTGGCAGCACAAGGAGCACGAGAGGACAGAGGCACCAAAGAATTTGTTTTACCATAATTAAGGGCTTATTTTTCATTTTCAGCTCAGCTCCCTTTGTGCCCCTTATCAGCAGTGTGTGAAGAAAGGCGGAATTTTAATCCCAAGATTTGCTCAAAAACTGTTGTTTACCAGCAGAGCTCAGGTGGAAAAAGCAGACCAAGCAAGGAATGATGAATGGAATGACAAAACTGCAAACATCTGGACTGGTCCTGCAGTAGGATCTGCTTGACAAGAGCAGACCAATATTTATGTTCCCAGCACCAAAGGAAGATTATCCTTTGCTACCTTATCAAGGTGTATTGATCTCTTTGCTTCACACTTCATCACTGCAACGTGGGCAAAGCAAATTCCAAACCTAAAAAATGATCAGAAAAACAACAACTGAGGCTGATATATCTGTTTTTGCGATCTTTTGAGAGAACTTTTCTGACAAATTCCAAGTTATTTGAGTCCTAAAAATTACCCTTGGGCTGGGAGTTTCTGAGCTTTGAAGCAAAATGTATGGAAATAACTTTTTGTGGCAGATTCTTTATCTGGAAAATGGCTCGAATGATACATTTTCTCTCTCTTTTCTTTCAGTTCTGGTAATTAAATGTTTACATGATGGTTTATATTAAATCACTGGGACAGGATCAGACCTCTTGAGAGGAAAATAATAAGTCCTATGTCTCTATTAAGTCACCATGTCAGAGTGTTATCTTTCCTCCTGAATGATCTCCTAATTATTATTTTTTAAAAACGCATTTAATGGAAAAGAGGAACAAATGTTTCAGCCTTGGGACCTCATCTCAAGGTTGCACATTTCACAAAAGTGCATAATGAAAACCCTTTTGTACCAACTGTAATTAGAGATAATTGCCAGCAGCCTGGCTGTTCATTCTCAGGAGCTGGGCACAGGTTATCTCTGCTCCAAATGCCCATTTCATTGTGCCTACTCTTGTATTTTCATAGCAAAGACCTCTCCTGTTTTACTCCAGAATGCGAAGGGATAATTTATAACCTGGCTGAACACAGGGCACTTAAAAAAATGTGCAATGTGGAGAGGCCACTCCAGCTCTGCTGCTTGGAGGTGAGAGTGGTGCTGCTGCATAAAATCAGATCGTGCCTGATCAAATGAATGCAGCTATTGATTCTGCTTTCTGGGGTCTCAGGAAAGGAATTTTGTGTAACTGGAGTAAAGCTGCTCAATTCTGGCAGTATTAATTTGCAGGCAATGGAAAATGACGTTGGACCTCCTGGACATCTTGTGGGGATAATTGTGATTGAGGATTTTGAGGTGATGATGATGATTAGGAGATAACTCTCATGTATTTATACAACCTCCAGCAGAATATCAGCTGTTTTTCCCACCAGTGTCTCTGTGTATGCTATGAAAATAAAACTACTAACACAGCCTGAAAGTGCTAACGTAAAATACATTTTTACCTGTTTTTACATCTCTACCTGGGTATAGGATCATTGAATCCTGGAGTCATGAAAGTTGAAAAAAACCCTCCAGGATCACTGAGTCCAAGCATTAACCTCGCCCTGCCAGGCTCAACCACTAACCCATTTCTCAAAGTGCCACATCTGAAAATGTGGCCATATCTATTTACACAGTACTACACCTCATATTTCTGCTTTCACTGGTTCTCCAACGTAATTAAATTTCAGATCAATCTCTTACAGTCGTGAAAATGAAAAAAAAGGTAGCAACCTGAAAGAACTTGAAATCTTGATTCCAAATCATGGAGTCATTATTCTGGTTGATATTCGTTTCTTTTACTTTGGAGGAGGAACTTCTGTTTCCTGTGAGCTGTATTTTAAGAAAAAAAAAATGTTATCTTGAGAATAATCTATTACAAATGAGTGCTCAGGAAATGTAGAGCTCAGGGGCTGGGATGAGAAATGGAGACAACCTGTGACTTATGAGGTATTAACAACAGAAAGGTGAAATTTCACATCCCTTTGTAAGTATCCTTTTATCTTTGCCCTTAGGAAAGATCAAAGGGAGTTCATGTTATTTCTATTCATGCTCAGAGCTTTGTAAGTTGTACAAATATTTTGCCTAATGCAGTGTTAGAGCCCTTCGGGAGCTGGACTGAGTCCACTCCACACATTGCTCATGGTAATTTTGTCCATGCTTTTTAATCTCTTTCTGAAACAGTTCTTGGTCCTCAGGACAAACTCTTTACCATATTATTGTACAGAGCCAGAAGCCAAAAAAGCAGTAATTAAACAGAAAAGGAGCACATCATTTAGAATTTCTTTACATAAGATTTTTAACAAGTAAGAGCTTAAAAATTAAGCCCCAAGATTCACATCTTGAGTATTTCAAGAGCTCTTGCCATCGTGACTTTCAAGACTCAGAGCACAACACTCCTGGAAGCTTGTAAGACAGACAGGGCCTGATACCTGTCTTTAATTAATTAAAGATCCTTAAATGAACTGCCTTCTGCTGGGAATGTCCTTGAGATTCATGCTGGTTCAAGGCTGACAGTGGGAAGCTTCAGCTTTTTGCAAGGTGTTGCACAGCAAGGGGTGAAAAGCAAGCTGAAATTTATAGCCCTTGCAGTCACAGAGAATCAGTAACATTTGTGCAAAGGAGCTGAAGAATCACATTTATTTAATATGGCAGGTACTGCTGGAGTAAAATCACCAGTGTCTGCCTCCCTCTCCTGTGACATGGTGAACCTTTCGCTGCTCCACTTCTTTATCCTGCAGCCCAGTCAGCCCAGCTATTCGTCTGTGCTTGGAAAGGATTTTTTTTGTCCATTAGCCCCCTTTATCTCCATGTGAGAACTATCAGATCTTCAAATCCCATCCACCCTTGATACATGAAAAGGCTGCTTAATGAAAGCCTTAGTAAGACACTAATGATCCTGTTGGATTTTTAACTTGTGCCTGGAGTTCAGCTGCAGGAAGAGGCTGAAAAGTGCACCACAGAACAGAATTTGTACCTCTGGTTCAAGCTAATCTACTGAGCAAACGCTTAGAGTGTGGTTGTGCATTTGCTCGAGGCTGCACACAGGTTGTGGTGGTCTGAGGAATCACGTGTGGAGAGCAATCCCCTCATGGTTTAATTTCCTCATTCAGCCAAGTGAAATGTCTGCCGCATTCGTGTCACCGGAAAGAGCAGTTCAAAAAATATACAATCATCTTTTTTTCCTTTTTAAATGAAGAAATCCTCTGTTTAACAGATAGGAGTTTTTATTATGTTAAGCAATGCAGTTAATTAAATTTATGGTAATTTTTACTTGCATGACCAAACTATTACCTTTCACACTAAAATATAAATTTGGGGAAGAAATGGAGTTCATGAAATTACTGAAAATGGCTTCCTTAATGATTTTCGTTCCAAATGTCTTTGGAAACAACCTTGATAGCATTTTGAATGGGTTTTAAATATTCCATAGCAATAATAGGAGACTTAGCCCTGCACTGTAAAGAAAGGGGAGATTACAGAGCCTAGAGAAATAAGGAGAACCTTTGAGGTAATTCTGATTTCTGTGTCTATGCTGGAGGAGTGAACATTGTAAGCTTTAAGTAACTGCTTCAGTTTAATGAAATGAGGAATATAATATACTGAGAAATGAAAAGTATCTTGATGTGGTTTTAACAACTTGAGGGAGCAGAATAACTAAACAAATAACTTTATTTATACAAAATGAAAAACAACAAGTTTAACCATAGAAATGCTCACCAGATTGTGCTGGTTGCCCAGGGGATTTAAAAAGAAAAGAATAAAGACCTTCATTAGCAGAAGGCCTTGCAAAATTGGGTTTCTTTTCCATTCTGAAGATTCTCTGGTGTCAAATATTATGATTAAAATCCTGAATATCCAATTCTTATAATTGCAACACCAGCTGTTGCCCATCTCCTCTTTCTTCCTAACCATCCTCAGCAGACTTTAATATCCTTGAAGCATTTACCTCCTGTCTGATGCTGATTGAACCTGGCCAAGGTATTTGATGAATAGTGGGGACTGGCAGACATGCAGCAGGGATGCAGAAACTTCCTTTCCCTTAGGAAATTAATTAAAAAATGATGAAGGCTTCGTTTGTGCCTTGCATTTTATGTGCTGGTGGTGCTGGGCAGGTGAAAATGGAACTGTGAGCAAAGTTTGCTGTGGGATCTAAGATAGAAGAGGTGGCCAGTGTTGCATGGAAGAGTTGCAGGCCAGCAACCTTGTCTGGGGGAAGGTGTCCTTGCCCAGGGCAAGGGGTTGGGACTGGATGGTGTTTGAGGTCCCTTCCAACCCAAACCTTGCATTTTGATGATGTGGCTCTGCTTCCAGGCCAATAAACGTCAGGAAGTCCAGGGAGTGTCTAGGGTTTGTGCAGCTGCAAGAACATCTCACCTGAGCAAGAACTGCTTCCCAAAGGCCAAGTGAGGGGATGGCTCAGAAGCCAGAGAGGGTTTTTAATTCTCTGCCAACTCCTTTCAGCCACAGGAGCCCCACAGAAGCTGCTGCTGTTTTCAAACCCTGACATTTCAGAGCTTGCACAACCTCACTGTCGCTCAACCCAAGAGCAGCTGCTCTGAGCAGCCTCCCCGGGGGCAGGAACACCTGCAGAAGGTTCTGTTTAACTGGCACTTAAAAAACCCCAAAAATGGAGAATCAAAACCTGTCAGACTCATCTGCTGCTCCTTCCTCCTCCTCAGTTACTCGACACTTGTGCAAAGTTTTTCTCTCAGTGCAGCAACCATGTGGGTCTTGGTAGGTTGGTTAAGAGGAGAAGAAAAAATTGAAAGTATTATCTGATATCCAGATGGTTCCCATCATTTCAGCATGGAAACACACACCCTGGGATGTCTGTGAAATAATGATTCCACCAGAATTCCTACATTGCTTGTCTCTGACTTCTGACAGAGAAATATTTGTGTTTCCCTGTTCAGTCCATTTCTCAGGTGTGGATACAGCTTCCATTCCCTTCCACTAAATAAAAAATCCCCAAAATACAGAGAGTTTGGTTCATGCCATAGCCAGAGATAAAGATTTCCTGCTGTTTGAGACTCCTTGTGCCACCTGCATGTAAACAGCTGTAATGATCTTGAAGGGTTGATAGCTTAATCTCCTGGGAATAGTAAAGGTGAAAGGAAAATGTCAGGCTCTGACAGTAATTGCATAAGTATGATTAAGCTAAACTGCTGCCTACAAACTTTGATTGTGGTACAGCAAAGGAAGATGAAAATTATTTCCTGCTTCAGAGCAGCATGGAAGGAAAAAATACATCCTAATTTCTAATATATCAAATGACAGAGGAATGATACCTCAGCAGTTTATTTATACAAATCCATTTGGGGATTTAGAATCATAGCTCAAGGAGAGTATTTTCATTGTGCATTACCCAGAGCCATCAAGGCTATAATTTAATTTGGGAGAATGGAAAGAAGGGGAAAATGTGGATTAAAATGGTGCTGTGTGTGTAAATAAAGCAGTGCATAGTGCTAAATTACAGCAGTATTAGCAGTAAACCGTGATTATTTTGGAAGCTGTGGAAAGACAGCAGAAACATGACCTGTTTTTCTTTTTCATCTCTGTTCTGGAGGGCGATGGGAATACTTAGTTCAGTTCAGCAGTGTTCTCCTCTGCCTTTGATTCAGCAGTGCTCTCACATACTTATCCTCCTCAGTCCAGATCCACAACTCAGATTAATTTGACCCAGCACCGCTGACTTTACTGGAATCTCACCAATTTACTCTGAGAATTCAGTCTGCCCTGATTTCTTTTTCTTCCTGTGGCAGTTTGTGGTCTCTTGATGCCTTGTCTCTCTTCTTTTTTTTAATTAAATATGTTTTTTCACAGCTTATTAAACACTCTTTTTTTTTTTTTTCCCCAGACATTCAAGGCAACAAAGGTTAATGTGTCAGGTTTTTCTTCCTAATATAAGACTTTAGGCTTGACCAAGACCGCCAGGGAATGACTTTTACAAATCGCTCATTGCGTATTTGAGAAGACCTAATAACTTCACAAGAATTCAGCTAATACATATCAAATAAATCCCCAATGGCTCATAAAAAACCAGAACACTCTCTACTGAAAGATGGAAAGAGTTCATAGTTTTACCCAGTCTGATCAGCTTTGTGTGTGCTGGAATTCTTAAAATCAAATATTTCAGACAAAAGTGTGAGAAAATCCGAAGCTGACAAAATGTAACACAGTTTCAACTGTTCAAAGAGGTCCTGACCTTTTTTCCTGGAACTCTGCTATCCGTAAGTTTTCCTCAAAATTCTCAGCTCCTTATCCTGCAAAGGGCAGCTGGGTAGATAAAGAGCCAGGAATGTACAGAAGCATTCCTTGATTGAAGTCTGTTACACCCAAATTATTGGTTTTAATTTTGCTTTTACAAGAAAGAAAAATTTTCCGGAGGAGAAGCTTGTAAAATGTGAATGTAAATCCAAGAAAAATAAATCACAAAGCCTGATTCAAGAAGAAAAGGTCAAAGTATCTTTTTTGAGGGAGAGAAGAAGGAGAGGAGACAGTCCTGTCAGGGGAGAGAGAGAACAGTTCTCCTTTCCCTTTCCTGAGCAGCTGAGGGTTGATCTGGAGTTTAACACTCAAAAGCCCAAATGTCTTGGAATGAAGAATTACTTCCTTGGGTCAACTTCTGTGTGTAGGAGCAGAATTTTACGACAATGTCATATTCTGGTCATTTTTCCAGCAACCTCTGACAGGGCTTGGAGCAGCCTGGTCCAGTGGAAGGTGTCCCTGCCTGTGGCAGGGGGTGGGACTGGATGATCCGGAAGGTCTCTCCAACCAAACCATTCTGGGATTCCATGAAACACAAGGCATGAGGAGAGGTGGAACTGAAAACTGTTTTATAAAGTGTTCATTGGCTGGCCCTGCTCTCTTTCCCCTGGTGGGATTTTCCTCTTCTCTCCTCATGATGCCTTGAGAAGGCTGACCTGGAATAGAGACTAGACAGAGCTCAGGAATAAAGTAGAGATTTATTAAAAGGCCTTTAAGGATACACCTTGGGCAGGACAAGAGCCTGGCCAGGGCTACACCCAAGGCGGACCCAAAATGGTCACAAAATGGACACAAAATGGACAAACGGTCACCAGGTCTCACACTTTGATCAGTTTGGGTCCATTTGCTCATTGGGGTTTCATTGTCCAATCCCAGCTCCAGCTGATGCAGTCCCACCCTTCTTGTTCTCTCCCTGCAGCCCCCGTTGTTTGTGCTTTGGGGCCTGAAAACTTGTGCCAGTTGTCCTTGGTGTGCAGCAGGAGAAGGATTTGTTTTGTGTCCGTGCTGTGTGCAGAGAGCTGAGTGACCCTGACTGTGAGCTCAGAGCTGCAGCCCTGGGCAGCACAGAGCCTCAAATACATGAAAGCTGAAACTGAAAGCATCATTTGGATGCCTGAAGTCAGATGTGGGTGGGAATTTCATCCCCCAGGGCTTCACTGACCATCAGTGGACAAACTCAGGCAGTTTTTCAGCACGGCTTATGTCACCTACACTGGATGTCTAATTGAGGATGAGAGGAATTGGATCTCACTGTCCACTGCCTGAATTGATCAGACCTTCTCAAGGAGCCCCATGGGAGCAGCTCAGGCAGAAATGTCAATTTTTTTCAGGTGCTTATGAATAGTGAAAGTAAATCCTTTGTGATAGATCTTGTCTCCTTTTTTATCACACAGATACCCAAAATCAGCTTTTCAGCCCAGAACCTTCTATTTACTTCTCTCTTTTCCCCATTTTCTCTCTTTTTTTTTTTCCAATTAAAAAAATCTCTTCATAAGATCTCTGTTACTCTGGGAATTTCTCCCTATTCCTCTGGGAATTTCTCTCTGTTGCTCTGGGAATTTCTCTTTTTCTTTTCCATATTCCCACCTAGATTTTTTTTTTCCCAGTACTCATCATTATTTCTACAGCAACCAATGGGAATTCTCAAACAAAGAGTTTGTTATTTCAGCTGAAATTTAAGCAGCAGAAGCAGATCCATGGCTGCAGCAGCAGAGGTACAATCTGCTCTCCTTTTCAGAGTTTTTGAGTATCCCATGTCCTGTTTTATTCAAAAGGCATGACTCCAATGTCAGCCTGAGCGAATAAATGTTTTCTTACATATCCTTGCTGCTAAAAATCTATAATTCAGTAGACTCTGGGAAAAAACATAAAAGCTCTTGAATCCTAAAATATTAACTTGAAATTTAAATGTAGATTTCTTTTTCAAATAAGCAAGAAAACTGAGGGTAATCCTCCATGAGTATGGAATGGTTTTAATCCAGTTTATTTTCTGATATGGTCTGGAAATGGTAAGTTATGATGCTGGTGACAAACATTTATTAGACATGTAGGGAAAAAAAAAATCATTCTAATATTTCACCAGAATGACAATGAAGGAAAAAAAACAAGTTGCTTGCCATGGGTGAAGGATCCAGAGTGTTCCCAGTTTTTGTGTTATTTATTGTGAATCTTAGAAAGGAGAGTGAAATTCATTTCACTGAGCTCCACAAAAGCATCCAAGCCACCCTCCTCAGCTCCCTCCAGAGCCACTGAAAGAAAAAAAGCATCTCCAGGGTGTGATTTTACCTATATTTAATATAAATTTATCCTGTAATATGAAGGACTAAATTTAAATGAACACACAAATTATCTTTTTTTCTCTTTAAAGCCCCAATTCCTGTGTCAATATGAAGAGAGAAAAAACTTAACTCTAATTGAAAAGGAAAATAAGTTTCTCCCTTTCCTGATTGTCTCAGAACAGCTTTAAAACACGTTGTGATGTCTCTGTAGAAAACAAGAAACAAAATACAAGGTTTGAATTGCTTTGGAGGTTTTATTATTTATTTATACCTGTGAGGGATTTCATGCCAAGTTATCAGATCCCAAGGAAAAAGTGACAGGACAAGAGGAAATGGTTTCAATATGGGCCAGGGGAGATTTAGATTGAGTATTATGAAAAAATTCTTCATGGAAAGAGTCGTCAAGTGTTGAAACAGGTACCCAGGGAGTCTCCATCCTTGAGGGTATTTAAATGATGTGACACTTGGGGACGAGGCTCAGTGGTGACCCCCATGGCACTGGAGCAAACACTTTTGACCCAGACACTTTCAATTCCAATTAACCAGACTTCTCCCAAAAAATTTCCTCCTGGGACTTGCTGTGCACCTGGCAGCGTGGTGACCTGGCTGGGGACACGAGTCAGGGATCAGGGAAAGGTGAGAGGAGGCACCCATTTTACCAGGAACAGCAATTAACTGTCCTTGTGTGGTTGTGGCCATGGCAGTGGCAAATTAAATAAAGCAGTTGCTGAGATGCAATCCTGGAGCTTTGCCCAGGGTGAAATTGCACGTACAGGGATCATGGATCATCTGCTTTGAGGCACAGGCAGAACACCCTGAGTGTCTGTGGCTGGGGAAGTTTCCATGTTCTGTGGCACAGCTTGCTATGCTTGCTGTCACCTCAGTGATGTGCAGCCCAAATCAGCCACATCAGGGCCAAAGAGGTCCCATTTCACTTTGAATTTCCAGGAATTAAGGCTAGACAAACTGTTGCCTTGGTAAGGCTAACCTGAAACAGAGGCTAGACAAAGCTAGAGAATAAAGTCGGTATTTATTAAGAGGTCTCCAGGATCTACTCTGGGCAGTACAGAAGCTTAAGCAAGGCTGCACCTAAGGTGGGCTATGAGTGGTTACAAAAGTGGCTGACCAGTCACGAGATTTTGCCATTTTATAAGTTTAGGTCTATTTGCATATTGGGGTCCAATTGTCCAATGACAGCCCCAGGCCATGAGGTGCCATCCTTCTTGTTCCACCCCTCAGTCCATCGTTGTTTGTGTTCTCAGGCTGAAAGTTGTCCTTGGTCTTCCAGCAGAAATGGATTTGTTTTGTCTAACTGTTCTGTAGAGGGAGCTTAATATGGCACCTAATATGAGGCTACATCCCTAGGCAGCACAGAATCTGAAAATACAAAAGCTAAGGCATCAACATCTCCTATAGTCACTTCTCAGCTGTTAAGGGGGGTTCATCAGCTCAGAGTTTGAGTGGGTCTGTGACCAGAGACCATGGGCACTCTGTGCTCATTTCTCAGCTCCCACCCTTTCCATCCATGTTATTACCAAGACAAATTCATGAGCTTGACAGATCAAGCAAGAGACACTTGGGAATCCCACACCTCTGAGCTGCTGAAGGAAGTCTGGCAGAGTGGAGGAAAGGTGTGGTTTGTTGGAACCCTGGAGGCTGAAAATTTCAGGCTTTCTGAGCTAAAAGGTGCTGACCCTCAAGCAAGCACCACATTTGACTTGAGGCCTCGGAACAGGCTCCCAAAATTGAGTGATAGCACGGGGGTTGTGGGTGTGGAGTTTGGATAGTGTTGTGTGATCTCACAGGGTGAAAAACTTAGATTTAAGATTTTAGTATATAGTAATACATGTGAGATAATATGGAGGACTTTGGGAATCGTGTGGGTGTCGCAGTAGGACACGAAATACAGATACTTTGACTCCAGTTCACCATGAGAACAACAGAAAGCTTTATTTATAAACTTTTTGCTTCTTATACAGCATATTTTGCTAAAAATGGTATTTATTGGTCAGTAGGACTGACACGTCTTTCCATTGGTTATGTAATAAAAAGCAGCAGCTTGGGAAGATTGTTCTGAGAAAAAAACACTGCCCACTTAGAAATATTGTGGGAAAAGGAGAAAGATGTTTTGGGAAAGGAAAACTGTTGAAAGTTTTCGCTTGGAAAAGGAGTTTGCAAGTTAGCAAGCTGAAAATTCTCTCAGGATCAGAAATATTAAGCCCGCAGTCTGGGTCCTTCTTCTTCACTTTCTTCTTCCTTCTTCCTCATGGGTTTGGGTGGTTTTCTGTAATTGGGTGAAAAATTCTGCATTGCGGGCCTTGGGTGGTCATTATTGGATAAAAAGCATAAATAATATAGGTGTCACCTCATCACTGGGTAATTATCACTTAAATAACCTTGGAAAGAGTTAGAGGTGCTCCATTTTACCTCATTTCTCTAAATTGTAAGTAGGAGCGCATGGCTCGTGAGTCTGTAAATAAATAAGAAATAATAAACATCCAAGTCCGAACACGAAACCTACATTGCCCGTGTACCAATTCTGACCTTGGCAAGAAAAAGAAGCCAGAACCATCACAGTGGTTAATTACAAAACACTCAAAATCTTCATCAGAGTGAGGTCAAGAAGAAAGAAACCAAGAACAATGAGAAACAGAAACAGGTCTCCTCCCTGCTGCATTGTCCAGTCTAAGACAGTACAAATCAGGTGGCCAGACTGTGTTTCTTCCTATCACAGGTGAGTTTTATAGTCTGTGCATATTTTAAGACAGGAGAAAACGGAGAAACAAGCGTTTCCCACCAGGAGAGGTGTTACACTGCGCCCCCACAACCACGTGGATATTTCCATATTAGGAAAAAGTTCAAGTTACACCCTGGGACTTTAAAGGGAGAAGAAGCAAAAACTTGGGTGCTTCCCTCGTGGTTGGCCCAGTGCCAGCACAAAGGCACCTGTTGGATCTTAGAAATGTACCTCGAGACCTGTAGCTGTTTCTATTGGGCAGCAAGCCAAAAGACCCTCCTTGATTGTTGTGTATGTAAGAACGAGCACAAAATCTCTCTATGCTTTTTGGGGTGTCTTAGCAGGTGTAGGGGGCTTCCTTGCACTGTGCATGGCTTTGTTTTTTATAGTTTATTATTTTCTTTTTTATTAAAACCTTTTTGCTTTTTCAAAACACACCAAATCAGCCGTCTCGCTAATTATTCTTAGGCCATTTCTGGGAGGTTGCTGGACACCCTCAGAGTGTGATGAACCCTCATGGAGCTCATAACACGCTGGCTCTACACAGAATTTCATCAGAGGGATGAACTAGAACCATGGAGCTCCTGGAGCAGGTCCAGAGGAGGATTATGAAGGTGATGAAGAGCTTCTTTGTGATGAGCAAAGGCTGAGACAGCTAGGGCTGTTCAGGCTCAAGAGGAGACACTGAGAGGGGATCTCATCCCTGTGTGTCCCTGTCTGCAGTGAGGGCTCCGAGCAGGGACCAGACTCTGCTCTGTGGGGTCCAGCAATGGCACCAGAGGGATGGGCAGGAACTGATGGCCAGGAGTTCCCCCTGGACATGCGGAAGAACTTCTTTCCTGGACAATGATCGTGGGAGGGTTTGCTACGTTCCCAGGGATTGTGGTAAAGCAAGTGCCACACAGCTCTCTGAACCCTCTTTGATTTTCTTTTTTGTTTTCCTTTCACTGGGGACACCTCTTTAGCACAGCAAACCTTCACTGGAGATGGAGAGTGGCAGCATTTTGTCAGCCAGCTCCCTGCTGGATACATCCAGCTCCAGCACTTGTACACATCCAATTTACCAGGAGCAGGGGTTTACTAGACTCCCAAATCCCCAACCCAGTGCTTAAATTTCCTTCTCTCTGAGAAGAGAGACATTTTTTGTTGTTATTCCTCTCTGAATCCATCAACCTAATTATTATGAACAGCTACAGCTGAGGCAAACAGCATCTACAACATTTCAATTAATGCTCTATTGAAAACACTTAGGACTGCATGTATCCACTCCAGCCCTCCCATCCGGCCGTATTTTTCCCCTCCCAGCCTTCAAACAAAGCCAGATGGAACAAAAAATTGTGCGCAGCAAACTTCCAGGTCAGCACCGTGGGGCATGGAAAATGGATTGACATTGCACACAGCACAACAGAAGCGAATTTTGCTCTTCTCTTTAGTCCCCACTGAGCAGCTGAATCTGTTCCTGACAGAAAACAGCTCATGGTGACAAGTGGCTTTGTTGCTCACTGTGGGCTGATGTTTAGCTCACCTTGCATGGTCCAAATATTTACCCAGAACCAGCAGGGGTTGTGGATGCTGTTGTTGGTGAAGATTGGAGGATTCTGTGGAATTTCTTAGTCCCAGCTGGCATGCAGCCCTAAAAGGCTGTTGGAGACCCCAAAAAAAGTCATGGAGTGCAACTCAGCCTGGAAAGGGAGCTCCTCATCTTCCTGAGAGGAGGTTGGAATGATGAGGGGTTGGTCCCTTCTCCCAGGTAACAAGAGACAGAACAAGAGGAAATTATCTCAGGTTGCACCAGGGGAGGTTTAGATTGGATTTTAGGAAATATTTCTTCACAGAAAGAGTGGTCAGGCATTGGAACAGGCTGCCCATGGATGTGTCACCATCCCTGGAGGGATTTAAAAAATGTGTGGATGTGGCACTTGGGGACAGGGTACGATGGTGCATCTGGCAGTGCTGGGTTAACATTTGAACTCAGTGATTTTGTAGGTACTTTCCAACCTAAATAAACCTTTGACCCTACAAAATCTCATCTTTTCTGTCTTGGGACACCACTGAGAAAGCAACAACTCTTTCCTGATATGAGGAGAAAGAGAAGCATCGGAGCCAAGCACATTTATTTCACACTAGGATGAAACCTCTCTGAGGTGAAGATTTCTCAGATGAAATGTCCTCATCCTGTGTGCCAAAGCTGCAGACTGAAAGGGCCAAAGCTAAAAAGGAATTTGCTCTGTCACCTTCAGCTGATGCTTTGCACAGCTGGAAGATGGGGATAAGCAGGATCCAGCTCAGTAAAAATTAACCCTGAAATTACAGACATTTAACTCTGAGTTAGGCACCAGATCTAGGATAGGATTCTCATTCCTAAACAAAACTTGCCCTATCAGCTTCACAGCTGTGCTCCTAAAGGGCATTAAAATTCCTCCACGTCCTGCCAGGTTTGCCAGGCCTCTGTGGGTGCCTGGTGCCCACAAACATGTGAGCATCCCTAACACCAACAGGCACTCCCAAAAAAGTAAATAAATGGATCTCTCCCCTGCAGTCTGGCAGGATAAACCTTACCAACATGGACTAATCCACTCCCATTCCTGGCTGTGTTTTTATTGGTCCCCACATAGCTGGAATAAAATTCCAGTTTTGTCAGAGGAGAAAAAAAAAAAATGTTCCTTGTTTAAGACATGATTTTATTCCATTCTCAAAGGGTTCTCTAAATGGAAACAAGCTGAAAAATTAACAATGAAAAAGGTGATTAATATGTTGGAAGAGCTGGTAGTTTTATTTTCTATTGGAAAAACATTTTCATCCAAATAATGGAATGAATTTTGAAATTCATTTTTGGTGAAAAATTAGCCAGTGGTACAATTCTAACCAGCTTCCTTTTCCTTCCTAGAAACATTTTTTTTTTCCATAAAATGGAGGGAGAGGGGAATTATTTATTTCTTTGTCTTTCTAGGTCATAATTTCATATTTTTAAAACACTCCTATCACACTGAGTCATTTGCTTGTTGTGGGAATGAGATATTAAGTACATTACAAGAAAATACTTGCAAGCAACATCTTTCAATACTGATATTATTTACTTTAGTGAACACCTTAGGAAAACCTCAGAGGAAGATTAAATCAAACCTTCCAAGCAATTTCAACAAGGTTCCCTGACAAGCACAAAAACCCCACAGACAACAGTGAAATTCACTCCTACTTAAGGACCCTATAAATTTTACCAAACAACACTTGGATTTTCATTCTTTATCCTTCAATTATTTCAAAAAGGGTCATAATGGGTTTTTTAAAATTTATTTTTAAATTGTGATAATGATGGTGATGATGATACCCAGTCCTATGGGGATGTAGATCCCAAATAACCCAGGGTACTGAAAAAAACCTGGAACCTTGCCCTAGGAACAAAGCTCTGGGAATTTAATGTGTGTTAAAGGCAATAAACTTTTAGAGAAAAAAAAAGGTTTGTTAGTCTAATAAAAAGCTGGATCAGAGAGATTAAGGAAAAAAGTCACTAAAAACTAAAATTACAGAAAAGTTAAAAATTCAAAATAAGGCAGACTGGAAAACTAGATTTAAAGAGAGTGTGCCCAAATTCACTGTGTATTAGACAAACCTTCTAAAAAGCTTATTTTCCTCCAGAACACGACTTGAGTTTGAAAAGAAGACAGAAGCAGGAGGAAGTTCTTCAAAGGAAAGCAGCAACAACCTGCCAGAAGGTGGAGAAAGGAATCAAGATGATGTAAATAAAAACCTCCTGTGCATTTGAAAAAGTTGGCAATATAAATGTTATTTACAGAGCACAGGGGTGTCTAGGGTGCTGACCATAACCAAGCACTGTGCTGTCAAGTTATTGGCGTTTTAATGAACCAAGAAAGTACGAAACCACAAAAGCCATTTCCTTCCAACAAACTTCCAGCTCATTTGATTTGGTATCTCTTCTGCAACTGTTTGTTCCCAATAAAAATGTTGTGCCCAGCATGGACTGAAGAAAAGCATTCACTTCTGGATGAGGTTTACAACATTTCTGGTTGAAAAGTTACTTTTTTTAAGCATAGAGTCCTAAACACCAGAAAATATTTTCAGGTAAATTTTCCTTTCAGAGGGAAATGGTGTTGAACTTTTCATGACAGAAAGATGTCTGAAAAATTGAAAACATTCTGTAAAGGTATGACCAATTTTTTTTTTTTTCTTTTTTAGACCAGGGAAAAACAAAGAAAAGGTGAGGAGAAATAATATGAGCAGGAGCTCTTGTAATATGGTCATAACTATAAATCCAAACCTTAGGACAGTAAGGTCTTAAGATCTATCAACTTATTCTGCAAAGGGAGTTAAAAATCTAGTTTTTGAAAACAGAGAGTAAACTTGATTTCCAAAATTCACATGTGGAGGCCATCACCCAGAAGTGATGAAGATTCACAAAGATTTACAGTGGCCTTCCCCTGTGATCTTTTGCTTGGGCTCTCCCTTGTGCCTTCTTTTAAGAAAGAAATAATTTCTTTTAAGGATGCAGAGTATCTCATTATCTTGCTATAAATGTTCTTTTCACACATCCCTGCAAATATTTTGTTAGTGTGGTCAGCTGGGGATCATGACCCACGCTGCTGATATTTAATATTGACTAATAACTTCTTTAGAAATTCAGTAATCTTCAAATAAAGTTTTCTCTGTGTTCTATTGTTTCTGTCATACGGCCCTAAAACAGCAGCGTTATGGGAATTGAGGGGACCAGGCAGGGGCAGCCAAAATCTGCTTCTTTTGTTTTCATAGGAGTTTTAGGAAAGGCTCAGCTCTCACCAGTGCAAAGAGCTGTAAGATATTCCTGCAGGCAAGAGACAGATAAACCTTGTTTATCGTGATGCTCAGCTTTGCCGGATAACGGGACATGCACGTACCTCTAACAAGGTTAATGGGCTCGACAAAATGGCAAAGCCATTTTGAGACACCAGGCTGTTCTCCTAATTAATAATTTATAGCAGTTTATAAGGGATTTGATAACCCCAGCCAGTGACAGAAGGTAGAAGAAGTAGGTGTTCAGCTGAGACGTTGAGATGTGTGTAAACGGAATGGGCATTACCCAGACTGGGTGGTTTAATTAGTCAAAAATTCTTTGTGAATCCCTGCAGCCTCTGAGGATAAACAGGCAATGTTGAGTTGTGAGCAGTACCAAAATTCCTTCCCTAAAGCTCAGGGAAGATGCAGAATATGAGATTCTGCTCCAGACTCAGTGAAGACACTGGTCCTCATCAGAGCAACAATCCCTAAAGTTCTGCCGGATTTTGTGGCAATCACTAAATCCGCCAAATACTCAGCATGTCAAGTTCATATTTTGTATTGTCCTTTTACAATGTGTGATCTCTGAACCATGTAGAGAATAGGAGCCTGCTGAAGTGAAGAGATTCAGTTCTCTCCAAAGCTACACTATAAAGTTTTTTATTTGCTTTGAGTTTCTTCTGAGCATTGCTACATCCCACGGTTTAATATATATATTAAAAAAACACAGAAATAAAAACAAATCAAAAATAAACCAACTATTCATGACAACTTCTTGTAAATGAAGAAAAAAATATTTTCTATGACTTAGCAAAGTGATCTGACCCATTTCTTTTACACGCCATGTAAAGAAAGAGAGAAGAAGGACAAGAAAGAGCAAAAGGTGGGAAGAAAAACTCAATCACCTTTATTTCAGGCAACAGTATTTGGCAAAGTTAGAGATAAATTAAAGAGGAAATGTAACACTTTGGTTTTTAACCTTGGCTACAGGAGAATGACACAGAAAAGGGGGCTCAGGGGGGTCCCACAACTCCCTGACAGGAGGAGGCAGCCAGGGGTGGGTCAGGCTCTGCTCCCAGGGAACAAGGGATAAAACAAAAGCAAATGGCCCCAAGTTGAACCAGGGGAGGCTTAGTTTAGGAAAATTAAGAAACTAGGAAACATTTCTCCCTGGAAAGAGTTGTCATGCATTGGAAGAGGCTGCTCAGGGCTGGGGTGGAGGAACAGTCCCTGGAGGGATTTGGAAAAGGTGTGGATGTGACACTTGGGGACAGGGCTCAGTGATGGGCTTGGAACTGTTAAAATCATGTCCAGCCTCAACGATCTTGGGGCTCTTTTCAAAACTAAATAATCCTGTGATTCTCTGACATTCAACCCACACTGAGCCTGTGCTCACTGCTTTGTCCTGGCTGAGGCATCTCCTTCAGAGATTTTTTCAGACATTCAAGGCAATAAAAATATCTATTTTTATTTGAAGGCATAAGAAAGGAAAAATATATGACTCAACTTGGAGTTGTTTACTGAGTACCATAAACATGCTTCATTTCTAATGTGAACTAATCTGGCTTCAACTTGCAGCCACTCCTCCTCTGTCCTTCACAATCAGGTTAAAGAGCTTATCAAGAGGCCTTATTTCCTTCCAAGATGTTATACTCATATATTATCTGACCATTATCTGATCTAAGTCATGCTGTGATAACCAAAACTGAATTTTTTGTTGTTGTTCGTCTTTCAGACCATGATTTATACAACTGAATATCAATTTTTTTCAATAGAAATATCTCTACTGGAGTTATTCCCTCTTGACTCTTGGCAGCCACTGAAGAGCCACTGAAAAAGAGTCTGTGGAAACCAGGACATGATTTATCTCACCCTAAAATAAAAATCTGAAATATGCCACGTGGCTCACACCTGAAAAGGGCCTATTCCTTCCCACTGACTATAAAATGAGCTGGGTCTGACCTACGCAGCAGAAAATGTCAGTTTTGCAGATAAATAGTGTCAAACATGTTCTGTACCTCCAGTAATTTTAAATTTTTTTTCAGTAGCAGTGCACAAGGACATGCAGCTTTCCTGGATGAATTCCACAGGAACAGTATAGAGAGTAAAAATAACACATTATTCTCCTCTTCACACAGCCAATAACCACTCCCACTCTTTTTTTTTTTTTGCACAGACAAAGAGGATCACATTGAATCTTCTCTCCCTCAGCAACCTTTTTTAAATAGCTGCTTGTCAAAACTCACACATACACACTCTTCTTCCATTCCTAATTCTCAGGTGTGGAACTCTCCAAATCACAAGGAACCACTGCACTGGTCCTCTTGGGTTCAAGTGCCTCATTTGCTGTTATTCGATTATTTGCTGGGAAAGAAACCACATTTAGAAGTAACTCCTTTTCCCTCTTTCCATGAAAACACAGATTTAATAATGGTCAGCATCATTGTTAGTGCTGGTCATTAGAGTTATCTTGTTCCATCTGTCCCTGGGCCTGCATTTCATCTTCCATCAGGTCTTATCAGGATGCTGCAGCTGTCAATTAACCTCATTATCTGCAAGGGGAAAACAGGCCCAGAACTGCTGGCTCATGAGATATCTGCAGTGGCGATTAAAGGAAGATTTGTGAAAACAACTCAGTTTACAAGTCAAGAGTCTGCATTTTGTATTGCAGTGCTCCCTCCCTAATCAATCCCTTTGTGTGAGACCGAGGATACCTCTGCACTGTTTGAAATTGTGTCCACATTCATCATCAGTGAGAGCAGAGGAGCCTTCCAACCCTCCCTCTTCAAGCTCTTTTATTTGTTGGCTTATGAACTGAAATGCTTTCCACACCCTTAATCTCCTGTAATAGATTTTTAAGGCTCTCTGCTGCCAGTTAGGATAGACAGTTGCAGTATTTTAATATTTATTATATTTAGGAAAAAAAACCCTCCCTGTTTTGCTTTAATGGGAATGACGTCTTTGGGTCCTTCCAGACGTCACCCTTACATCACTGGACTGCTGTACACAGCAACTGCTCGTGAGTGATGTGAAAAAGGAAAAAAAACCCCAAAAAACCCCACCAGACCCACAAACCAAACCTGTCTGGGGCTTGGGGACCCCAGGGGAAGCACTTTTGTGCCATCATCGCTCTGCCCTCCCTCATGCTGACCTGCACAGCCTCATGATGTTCAGCTCAGGGACATGGCAAGGTAGAGATAACAAGCCCAGCCTGAAACCTGCCAGGAACCAGACAAGCCAAACACTCTGTAACAAATCCCAGGTGCTCAGGGACAGCCCAGCCTCCGTTTGCTGTTCCAGAGTGGCCACAGGGATAATTCCCTGATTTTAGGAATGATGTTTTTCACAGTGAGGGTGGTGAGGCCCTGGCACAGGGTGCCCCGAGAAGCTGTGGCTGCTCCATCCCTGGAAATGTTCTAGGCTAGGTTGGAGCACTCTGGTCTAGTGGAGATGGTCCCTGCCCATGGCAGAGGTTTGGATGGGATCACTCTTAAAGGTTCTTTTCAGCCCAAACTCTTCCAGGATTCCATTATTCTTTCTCCATCCACCATCTGCCTGAAATAAAAGAGGTTCTGGTAATATTGGACACATTTACCAGGCCCTTGGAGGACAAGTGGATATTTTTCTTATTCTCCTGACACAGGTGCACATCCTTTATAACCACACCACTGCCCACCTCAGGATGGGTTTAGTTGTGGGTGAGGAATTATTGCCCAGCAAGGTACAGCTGGATGTCACGAATTATTCTGTAAAATATGCTGGGAAGAGGTGGAGATTCTCAGGCTTGGCTGGAAGACTGGGGCTAAGAAATACTCCTTGAAAAAGAAATTTGCCAGAATGAGAGGTTCACAATCATAGAAACATTGAGTTTGGAAAAGACCTCTGAGATTATCGAATCCAATGGTTAATCCAACACCATAACCACCACTAAACCCTGTCCCCAAGTCCCACATCCATGTCTTTTGAACACTTCCAGAGGTAATGATTCCACCACAGCCCTGGGCAGCCTGTTCCAATGCCTGACCATCCTTTCAGAGAAGAATTTTTTCTAAATAAACAATTTAAACTTCCTGTGATGCAACTTGAGGCCATTTCCTCTCATCCTATCACTTGTTATGATGCCTTAAGTTTTATTTCCCTGTATTCCAGGCTCTGTGCTGCCCAGGGCTGCAGCTCTGAGCTCACAGTCAGGGTCACTCAGCTCTCTGCACACAGCACGGACACAAAACAAATCCTTCTCCTGCTGCACACCAAGGACAACTGGCACAAGTTTTCAGGCCCCAAAGCACAAACAACGGGGGCTGCAGGGAGAGAACAAGAAGGGTGGGACTGCATCAGCTGGAGCTGGGATTGGACAATGAAACCCCAATGTGCAAATGGACCCAAACTGATCAAAGTGTGAGACCTGGAGACCATTTTGGATCCATTTTGTGTCCATTTTGTGACCATTTTGTGTCCATTTTGTGACCATTTTGGGTCCACCTTGGGTGTAGCCCTGGCCAGGCTCTTGTCCTGCCCAAGGTGGATCCTTAAAGGCCTTTCAATAAATCTCTGCTTTATTCTCCAGCTCTGTCCAGTCTCTGTTCCAGCTCAGCCTTCCCAAGGCATCAGTCACTTGGAAGAAGAGACTGACCCCCCCTTACTACAAACTCCTTTCAAGTACTTTTATTACACGCTAGGAAATTAAATCTATTTGATTGACGTTTCTTTGAGATCAGTATTTTCAGAATGTTCAGGAAGTGTTAACAAGACCTGAGAAAACAGAGGCTGTAGGAAAATATGTTTGGAAGGAGCTGTTTTTCTAGTGAAGAGATGATGAAGAGATAAAGTTGGGTCCCTAAGATACACTATTGAGCAAACGTTACTTGATGAGACACTTTTATCCCCGAGAAAAATTGTTATTCTCACAAGCTGTCTCAAATGTTATGTATCCCCTCAATGACTTGCGTTCTGGAGTTTTCTCTCCCTCCCTACACCTTTAATTAGCTAATGTTCAGATTACGTTGCTCCTTCCTCCCAGTCTGAATGTGATTAATTTGAAAATGCAGCTTAATTGTCCCTTGGACACACCGGCCACAACCATTACACTGAACAGAGTGTGTGTGAGCCCAGAGGGTTTGTTAGCATCGAGCCAGAATGAAGGGAGTGATGTTCCTGATGCCTTCAGGGTCAGCTCTTTTTTTAGCCCAGCTTTACACATTTGGAGGACCAAAGTCTCTCAGTAAATATTTTCTGTTTTCGGGAGGAGGGAAAAAAAAGAAAAAAAAAAGAAAAAAAACCAAACTAAAACAACAACAAAACCAACCAAACAACAAACAAACAAAAAACCCCAAACACCCCCCCAAAACAAAAAACCAAACAAAACCCAACAAAACAAACAAAAAACCCCACCAGGCAGCCTTCCTCCCTCTTTTCCTGTCCTTCCTCTAATTTTTTTCCCTTGGAAAAAAAAAAATGACACTCAATTGTTTTGAAGGGATGTTGCACATGGACCTGAGAGACCCCTGAAGGACTGGCACAGGGGCTGACACCATCATTTTCTGGTCTTGTCTTTATCCCTTCCAAATTTTCCACTTATTAAATTACTTTCTAGTTATTAAATTACTGCTTCTTCTCCTCTCCATGCTGCCACGTGCAGCCATGAACATACGGTTCCCAATTTGCACACAAAATGTGACTTTGGACAGAGTTAAATCCCTGTTTGGTTTGTTGTCACCCAAAGCCTCCCTGCCCTAAGGTGGGATTGGTATCATTGCACTCTTCCTTTCCTGCCCATGCAGTTTTCCAGTGGCCTGGAAAGCAATAATTCTGAATTACTCTAGAATTACTTCTCACCCATTTTCCCTGATTGTGGTAATTACACTGCTGAGATGATTTTTAGGCTTAAATTTGCTACATAGCACTGGAGAGGGAAAAAATACCCAGGGGTTGACAGACCATCAGATATTGAAAATCACTGCTGGAGAAACACACTGAAGGAAACAAGGAAATTGGCAAACTACTTTCTTGGGTTTTCTAGGCTCATTCCTGATGAGGATGAAACATGGGCAGCATTACCTCTGGTTTCCAAGGCCAGGCTGCTTAGGAAATTCCTCTAAATGCCTTTTGCAAAAGGAAATGGCCTCTGGGTGTTCCACGGGAGGTTCAGGTGGAATGTCAGGGAGAATTTCTTCCTTGAAAAGGTGTTCAGGCAATGTGGGGCTGTCTTGGTTTTGAAAGACAGAGTTCTGCCAGGGAAAGCTAGAGCTTCCCTTGGAATGGAGGATGTAAATCCACTTCCCTCCAAATTATTACAATTTTTCTATTAGGGGCTTTCAGGTAAAGATATGGGAGTAGGAGTAACAGTTCTTTAATAGGAATAAAAAAAAAAAGGAAACAAAATACAAATTCAGTAGTACAAAGACAAGCAAGCAAGCAAAACAAAAAGTCCTGGAAAAACCCTGACAGAGTCAGGGATACGACCTGACACCCTGTTGGTCACGGTGTTGGAAGCAGTCCAAATAAATCCTAGATGAGGTTCTGTGGAGTACAGATAATGGAGTAGGAAAAGTCCAGTGGTGGCAAGATGGGTCCAGTCTTCCTCTGGTGGAAAAAACCAGATCCCTGCTGTTCCTGAGTCTCAGTTTTTATCCAGGTATGAGTGGTTGGCTCCCCTCACAGTGGGTGGAGCATCTCCCAATGGGGTGATGTCATGTTTGATGTCATTGGTGAGCCTTCACAGCCCATTATCAACAGATATCCCTGATGATGTAATGTGTGATGTCATTGGCGAGCCTTCATGGCCCATTATCAGCAGATCTCCCCTGGAGGATGGATGGGTGGTGACAGAGATAAGAAACACTGCCCCAGCTGGTTTTAACGGCTGGGCCATTATCAGAAGGCATCCACCCCCCTCCCCCTGGAGTTAAAAGAGAGAAAGAAAAATCTGCTTTTACAACAGATGAAATAGAATACAAATCTCTTGGCTACCCAATCCAAGACAGGGGCTGCCCAGGGAAGTGGTGGAGTCCCCATCCCTGGAAGTGTTTGAGAAACAACTGGACATGGCACTCTGTGCCGTGGTTTGGTTGACATGGGGGTGTTTGGTCAAAGACAGGACTTGATCTTGGAGGTCCTTTCCAACCTTAAAAATTCTATGAACCTTTAAAATCCCTTTCTATTCATCAGCAATCTCAAATCTATAAAACACTCCCCTCTTCTGCTGCTTTCATTCTCTACCACTTCGACATTTCTGCTCACCTGTGTGGGAAAACTGCTTTCCTATTTGGAATGAATCAAAGTCCAAAGGAAGGAGGGCGTGGGGCTGTCAGAGCATCACCTTGACCCTGTATCCCTTCTCTAACACTGAATTATCCACGTGCTGAAATGCTGCTTGCAGGTTCTGTGCTTCTCTTCCCAGACAGAGCTTTGCAGAGGTGCAGAACACAAACCCTGCTCTGGCTGCCTGAGGGCACTGCAGGGCTCTGTGATGAACCATCTCCCCAGCACTGAGGATAATTATCATTTTTATTATTATTATTATTTCACCAACACTTTGTTTGTTATTCAGGAATCCCCAGGCTGTTTTGCTTCCCCCATAGAGCCAATTCCCACTCACATTGCAAATTTCTGCCTAGGATTTCTAAGGAGCTGCTCTCAAGTGCTTCAAATGAGAATGATAGCTGGCAATTTTACTGGGAGACAATTCCATGCAATCTAAATGATTGTGTTAAGCCAGCCTGCTTGCCTGTCATGATTTGGAAAGCTCTTTGAAAAAAAAAAAAACCTGAAAGAGATGCCCACAAAAATTGCAGCTCTAAAGCTTATAGTCTTTATTACCAGTGCCGACATTTCTGATTGGTTTTTCCTCCTAGATTTCCAATCCATGTTCATTCAGAGCATTTCATTATGGCCCTAAAGTGTAAAACAGCAGATCTGATAGAATGATGTTTTTTATTGCTCTTAAAAAAAAAAGAACTAGAAATGAATAAAGGAACATTCAGAGGCTCTGTAGCTGGGCTGTGTTTGTGCAACTCATTGCAGAAAACTGGCTCTGTGGTTCATTGAAATATTTATCAGCAGAGCAGATCCCTCAGAATTATCTGGGATAGTCACAAATATATAGAAAACCAACTTCAGTTTTGGCCTCTCCATGCTGATGGCAAAGCCTTTATTAAATGTGGGTGACCCTGGGCTGAATTGTCCTCGGAAAACATCTGTACCCAGGGATTGTGCAGCTCTAAGCCACGTGTGTGTCAGTATCTGTTTCCAAGAGATGGAGCAAAAACACTCTGGAGCTCAGAGTTGGGTTGTTGGTGTTCTCCAGGGGAGACCAGTACCACAACTGCCATTTCTTAGTGGGGAAACTGAGGAAAAGAAGGAGAAATGAGATCACACCATCACTGTCACAAGCTCAGCTCAGGTTTTCTATTCATCGCACTTCAGAAACAGGAACAACCTCAGCTTAATTCTTAATGTATTTGCAGGATGTATATTTATTGTTTAAAAAAAACAAAACAAAAAACCAAAAACCACATGGAGAAGTTGTTTTGAAAGATGAAATGGTGCTATAGCAATTTTGCAATCTGTAAATTCCTGCTGCCTGTAGATCTAATGGTATTAAGACTGCACGTACTTGGTGAAAAGCCAAGGATGTCATGGGAGACATCTGAGGGATGTACTTTGTCTTTGGCTGGAAAAGCACTTAAAATCAGCATGAGCAATGTGTATTATTACAGGAATTATTGACCTTATTTGCACTGGGTGGATGTGCATATGGAAGAGGAGGCTGTAGTGATAGTCCTTCCACATTTATAAATGTAAACATTTATACTGCAGACATCTTCACTTAGTGGAATAAACCCATATTTTTACTTTCAGCAGAGATGAGCTATTTTAAGCATCTCTTCACTAGGAGAAAATGGTTTGAATCCCAGACTTGTATCTTTGCCAATGTTTCTAAACCTTTCATTCACCACTCGCAAGGATGGAGTAAGTTTGCTCCTGAGGGCTGCGAGAAACTCAGTTACCATGGAATCATTTTAACATACAATGGTTTGGGTTGGAAGGAACCTGAAAAAACACCCAGTGCCACCCCCTGCCACGGCAGGGACACCTTCCACTGTCCCAGGGTGCTCCAAACCCTGTCCAACCTGGCCTTGGACACTTCCAGGGATTTGGGGGCAGCCACAGCTTCTCTGGGCACCCTGTGCCAGGGCCTCCCCACCCTCATAGGGAAGAATTCCTTCTCAATATCCCATCTAAACCTCCCCTCTTTCAGTTTAAAACCATTCCAATCCTATCACTATGTGCCTGTGTAAAAAACCTGATTAAATGACAAAAGCAGCATCTTCAAGGCAGCAGCAGCACAGGTGGAGAGAAGCCAGAGGAATTCAGAAGAGAAATGCAAACAGCTGCAATTGGATGAAGTGCAGAGATCAGAGCTGATTTGAGGAAGGATGCTGCAACATTTGTACAAGGGTTTAGACTAAATTAAGTAAGAGAGGAGTTAGATTTTTCAGGCAGGCATTAAGTGAATTTGTGGTATTTTGATGGGATAAAATAAAAATACAAAAAAAAAGTATTTGTCTTGGGCATAGGCAGATCTGACTCTTGCTAATCTTGAGGAAAAAAAAACCCAACTCACAAACCACCAATTTTTTAAGATGAAAATGTGTTATATCCACCTTCTGTTGTGTCAGCATCTTAGAATCAGATAATGCTTTGATTGAACAGAGAGCAGAAACAAAGCTGGTGTTTAAAATAAGCAACGTGTGAGGAACTATTAATTTCAAATGTAAAATATGTGCAGAGTTACAGTGAATTCTGAGACAGCCTTGCTGTGACAAACATACAAAAGAAGTTGTATTAAACCCGTGGAATTTATTCACTGTTTATTGTAAGGGTATGTAAAGCAAGTATAAACGATTAATGGAAATGGAAGTGAGACAGTTCAAAGATAAAAGAAAGTGTTAAAGAATAATTTTTGGGGAGCTTTTCCCCTGAAGTGACACTGCACTGTGTCTTTCTGCCATGTGAAATACGAGGCCTTTTGTTCTGCATGACTTTGATTTTGGTAATTAACTCACTCTCTGTTTTGCTTTCTGTAGCAGGTATTTCTCTGTGTAACTCTAATAATGATCCTTGTTCCTGTTGAAGAACTGCCAAAATCAGGTTATCCACCACCTGTTTAAAAAAAAATAAAAAATTAAGTGATAAATTTCAGAACAGAGTAGAAATCCAGATCCAAACAAGAAGAGAAGGTGGTGGTCCTGTTTATTTGCCTGTTTGAATATTATTAATTACCTCAATAAATAAGATGAATGGATTTTCTTTTTCATATTTTGAGAATATAGGATGTTATTGAGAATATTTTGACAATACAGGAATGTCCTATATTAATCAGATCCTTTTCTTGTCTAATCCCATCTTCTCTTTGCCCAGAAAAGGTAAATTAGATGAAAATGTAAGAATCTCATGTAATATATTTTGTTATTTTTGCCTTGACCTTTAGCAATTGCAGACTGATTAAAGCTGTCAAGTTGTAACATACCCTATGAAATTTATTTCAATATTATTAATGTTTCCTCTGGATAATCTTGACTTTTTTTTTTTTTTTAATTTTCCAATTCCTTCAGTTTAAACTGTACTTTTGCTCTCTGACATTTTTATGGAAATGTGTTCCATCCCTGAAAATTGTATTGTGAAGTATTTCCCTTTATCAGGGTTAAGTTCCACACTTTCACATTCATCTGGCCTCAGAAGCCATTACAATTTATTCATTTATTGAAGTCAGTGATTTATTTTTGGATAAAACATCTCCTTCAAGTGCCAAATGGACCAGTCTTGGAGACATCCAGAGTGGGATTCATCTCACCCACCTTTAGATGTTGACAACACAAGTTCCTTTAAAGCCAGGGGAAAGAAACAGCATTTTCAGGATATGATTTCTCTCATTTATTTTGCATGCCCGCCTTGGGTTGATGTGATTCATGCTCCGGTTTCTGGTGACTATAAAGGAGATTTCTGTCACTAGCAAGGGAAATAAGGATTAGCTCAGCTACAGGCACCTCCACTGCAGATATATCCAACCTCTGATTAGATGAATCCCTTAGATATTGCAAATCTTTCACTTTCTCTGGGACTTTATTGTCGTGGTTACTTTTCCTACTTTTTAAAGAAGATTCTTCCTCTTCTTAAGATTTTTTTTTTTATTTCTGAAACACATTTCTTTGGCCTTTGCTTCCTAACTTTGGCTTTTACTTTTCTCTTTTATATTTGATGGAGTCAGAAAGAAAGTGTTCTCCTGTTGTGAATATTTTATCTAATTTATTGCTTTCGTTATGTTCATGTTAGAGGAGATGAAATTTTGGATGAACCTGTCCTTCATTGTTTGCACAGAATTTTGTTGCTGCCCCTGGATCCCTGGCAGTGTCCAAGGCCAGGCTGGACAGAGCTTGGAGCACCCTGGGATAGTGGAAGGTGTTCCTGCCCATGGCAGGGGGTGGAAAAGGATGATATTTAATGTCCTTTCCAACCCCAAACATTCAGTGGTTCTCAGGTGGTTCTCAAACATTCAGTGATTTTCAGGCTCAGAGAAGGGAAGGGAGGCCACAGTCTTCTGTGGGAGATCATATTTTATGTCAATGTACACTAAAATGCAAAGAGGTTTGTGCAGCAGGGGGACAGCAGAAGAGATTTCTACTTGGGAAGGAAAAGGATTTTTAGCTTTGTCATATTCCATTTAAGAAAGCTGGCTTTCAGCCAAGTGCAGGGGAAGAAAATCTGCACAGAAAATAAAAAATACAGGGAAAAAAAATAACATATCTGAATGCAATTAGCAGTTACACTCCAGTGACAAAGCATATTCCTTATTTTGCAGTCTGGCTTACTAAATGATGATAAACTACCAGCAGCAGACACAGCTACTTCCTTTGTGTAAGCACAAGTAGGAGATATTTTGTAATGGCTAAAGCTGCATTTTCAAGCCCTGACTTATCTTGGAAGTTATTTCACATATAAATTTTATACATGCAGCACCCAGGACCCAAGACAGTGTAATGAGAAAAAAAAAAAAGTAATAAAAGGAGTAAGAAATTGAGGATAATGAAGTTCTGAGAGAAATATGAAACAAAGAAAAAATTTCTCTTTAGATAAAAGATGATTCCCTCATTCCACATAAAGAATTGCAGCAGATAAAACAGCACAGGTGTCAGCTCCTCAAGAGAAAACTCCATGAGTTGCATTTGTAAATCTAGCTATGAGCTCCTTACATTAAAACCTCTTTGTGATGGCTTGGCTGACCCAGGCTTGATGCTCAGGCCAATCACAGACCTTTTGCCACCCTCACTAGAAGGTTGTTTGCTTCCATTTGAAGGAAAAGAGATTTTTTTTGGTCTTCTATAGCTGAAAATCTTTCCAGTTGTCCTCCTTCAGCAGTGAAGAATCTCTCTCCAAAGTGTTTTGTTCAAGAAGACCAGACCAGATGTTAAACTAAAGATATTTTGAGAATCAAAGACCTCGAGCACTGCTGGATAATCCTCACCTCCACAGGAGTGCAGCAAGGAATGAACTCAAGGCATCCTGTCAGAGAAATTAAAGGAAAACCACTTGACTGCAGGGTTAAGGGAGCAATCTGTCTGTGCCTGCAGATAAAGGAAGGCAGAACTGTCCCAAGTGGCAAAACCAGTTCATAAATCATGAGAGTTCAGACGGGGAGCGCGACCTTGGAATTTAGCCACAAGTTGGTCATTAGTAATTTTAGTAGGAACTGTCTGGGGAGGACGTATTGCATCCTCCAGCTGCTGAAAAAGGCAGCTGGAAGGTGAGGGAGGTGTGTGGGTGAGTTGGAGGTGGGAGCTGGAGGGATCTGTTGCAGTAGGACTTGAAATAAGGACAATTGACTCCAGTATTAGAAGAGGATATGAAAGCTTTATTTATAAACTTTTTGCTTCTTTTATAGCATGCTTCACTAAAAAAGGGATTCATTGGTCAATAGGACTGACACCTCTTTCCATTGGTTAAGTAATAGAAGACAACAGCTGGGGAAGATTGTAAGGAGAAAAAACCACTGCCCACTTAGAAATGTTTTGGGAAAAGGAGAAAGATGTGCTGGGAAGAGAAACTGTTGAAAGTTTTCCCTTGGGAAAGGAGCTAGCAATGGTTAGCAAGCTGAAAATTCTCTCAGGCTCAGAAATATCGAGCCCACAGGGATCAGTGACCTCTTCCTCAAACCTGCTTCGTTTCTGCTGTCTTTATTACGCTTTCATTAGGGAGAAATTGTCTTGGCTTCCTCCACAAGCCCTCAGAGATCAATCTGCAGCACAAAAATTCTCAGATGGATTCCCCTTCAACCATCTTCAAGTCTTGAAAGTGAGTATTTTATTGGGTGGCTTTAAAAGGGAGATTTAATCAATTCTGATGGGCATCCACACCCTTTGGATACATTAATGCACCAGAAGGGAGATTTCTGCTCATCAGTCACATCCAGATAAATATGCAGGAATGTCTGAATGCTTTGTGGAAGGTTTTTTCCATGCTTGTTGGCAAGCAGGAACCACAGACAATTTTCAGCCTCCAGGGAACATTTATTTCTTGAAATATTTCTAGATTAATCACCTTATCTCACTACAATCAAAATCCATATCTCACTACAATCAATATCCATCATTCTAAGAACTGATAAGGAATACTGCTTAGGCCTGTACTTATTTAGGGTTTCTTTTCTTTAGAAACAATCACAAATTCTTATTAAACACAGAAGCTTAGTGTAGATTGAGCTTCTTCATAGTTGTAGGTGGTAATTCAGAGTTATCAATCAATGCTTCTGAAGACCCCTCATTATTGATATTTGGGTTATCAGAGAAGGCACAGATTTGTATTCCTTGTTATTTTAAAGCTGTTTTTCCAATTCTTTCTACAAAATATCAAAAACTTTGGTCAAGAATCAAATCTATGTAGTAACACCTCTAGAGAAAAAAAAAAAAAACCTCTGTTCTGAGAAATAATAATAAAAAAATAGTTGGTAAATGTGGAGCTTTTAAAATTAAGCATCTCTTTGGGAATTGGGAAATACCCCTGACCAAATCACTGACTTCTGGAGCTACTTAAGGACAAGCCTCTCATTGTGCTATTTCACCAACTCCTTCTGAAAACCACCAGCCCCCATCAAACAAAACAGAAGACAAGAAAAAGAAGAAGATACACATATTTCACTGGAAATTTCAATTTTCTCTTCCAAACCTCCTGCTGGCCCCTAGGGGGACATAAGTAACAGCTCAGAGCTTGTCCCTTAGAGCTTCTCAGCACTTTGTTGCTGCTTTCCATTCCTGGCCAGTGCTGCCAACACCCAATCCATGTTCTCCTCTGTGCTCCTACAGACTGCCCAGAAAAGTGGTGGAGTCACCACTCCTGGAATTGTTCAAAAATCATGTAAATTGAGGACACGGTTTAGTGGAGAACATGGTCTTGAGTTGGCAGTCGTGATTGGGGATTTTGAAGGTATTTTCAAACCTTAATGATTCCATGATTTCCAGCAGGCAGAAAACTTCACCCAGCAGTGATTGTTTGTTCTTGGATGCGAGTGGTTGGAGAATTCCAGGAACAAAGCAGCTGGAGAAAAATCAGGGGGCTGGCTCTCACCTCAGCTGTGGGAGTGGTTGGTGTCTTCTGTGTGAAACTTGAATATCACTTCAGACATGACATCAGGAGGTTCACAGGCTCATCATGACAAACCCCAGAGCCCCAGCCTGGGCTAAAAGTGCAGTTTGAACAGCAGACTCCTTCCACACTCCCCTGGAACTGGAAGTTCTCATCGTCAGCTTTATCTTCTGTCAGACATAAAGAACCTTTTTGTGCTCTTTGAGACTCTGCATGTCTTTTCCTCCTGATAAAGAGGTGCTGTCAGATAACAATTTACAATTCCTTCAGTGCCAAGTATGGTAGCACAGTGTAAACGTTCTTGGTCTCCCATTTTTATCCAGGTTTCAGGAGGAGAGAAACTCCCAGATGTTTCTGAGGTCCCCTGATGGCCACAGGAAGGCTCAATCCTCAGAAGCAGAGGACATAGAACACAAAAATTTTGAGAATCCCTCAGAAATTCATCCATCTAAATGTCTAAAGTGTGGTAGAATGAATCTTGGCCACATAGAAATAGAGGAGTTATAAGCAGAAGTGGAAGAATGTTGCAGCTTTCAGTTCAGATTGAAATAGAAGTTTAAATAATAAATTACATAACACATTTTTAAACATATATTAATAAAATGTATTTGTGTAAATTACATATTTATGTGGAAGTCAGGTGAAGCCCTTGGTGATGGAAAAATGGGAAACTTGCAAGAGTTTTTAAAGAAGGTAGAAAGGAGGACTCTGGGAACTCCTGACCTGTCAGCCTCACTTCTGTGCCTGGGAAGATCACGGAACAGATCCTCCTGGAAGCTGAGCTGAGGCTCCTGGAGGACAGGGAAGTGATTCAGGACAGTTTTTCCAAAGGCACATCCTGCCTGCCCAGCCCAGTGTCCTTCCCTGATGGGAAGGACAAGGCAAGGGCTGCAGATGTAATTTATCTGCAATTCTGTAAAGCCTTTGGTACCTCTTCCCCCCAGCGTCCTTCTCTGTAGATTAGAAAGAGGTGGAATTGATGAGTGCATGAGGAATTGGTTGAATTGGTCACATCCAGGGGTTTGTGGTCAGTGGCTCGATGTTCTAAGGGACATCAGTGGTGTCCCCCAGGGTTCCGTACTGGGCTCAGCACTGATGAAATTCTTCATTAATGACACAGACAGTGGCACTGAGCACAACCCCAGATAACTTGCACCAAGCTGAGGCTGCAGTGACATTCCTGAAGGATGGGGCCATCCAGAGGGACCTGGAGAAGCTCCAGAAGTGACCCATGTCAACCTCGTGAGGTCCAACAAGGCCAAGTGCAAAATCCTGCACGTGTTTGAGGCAACCCCTGGTATCAATAGGGGCTGGCAGGAGAATGGATTGGGAGCAGCCCTGTGGAGAAGGACTTGGGGGTGCTGGGGGGTGATAAGGTGTGACAACAGAAAATGTGAGAATGTCTGCACTGGGTTAGACCAGGAATCAGCAAGTCTTACAAGGTCCTACAGAGAATATTAACAAGGGGCAAGCATTAACATAGAAGTGCCCTAAATTATCTCCCAGCATCTACTGAAAAGCACTTCAGAAACTTTCTGAGCCAGAAGTGGTCTCAAGATAATTAATTGCCTTTAGGGACTTTTCCTCCATTGAGTAGCTTTGAATCCTTGGAAGCTTCTAGCATCTGTCAGGTGGTGTCATATTTTTGGGTTAAGACTTTTTAGTTGTTTTGAACCAGGCCTCCCTGTTTTATTTTCTTTTTTGGCCTCTTTCCATCCTTGCATTAGGAAGGACAGTGGATGCTTTTTTCCTTATTTACCTTCTCAACACCGTTTTTATATGGTCACACCATTATCTGTCTCAGTTGTCTCCATTGAAAGTCGAAGGCTCCTAATCCAGGGCAATTCCACAGGTATAATTCCCATGATGACCTCCTGTTGTGTCTTGTTCATCACTACTTTGCCTGTTTTTACTCTCTCAGAGGAGCTCACACACATTCCCTTCTGCTGACTCCCTTCAGTGGGGATGCAACTTCCATTGGAAGGATGATTCACATGATGTAATTTCTTTAAACAGCTGATCATGAATCACAAGGGGTTGTCGAAGGGCATCTGCAGCTTATTTACCTGAGAAGAGGAAAGAATAAATTTTGTCTTCATGCCAAGCTGGAGCTCCAGAAAGAGGAGGAAGGTCAGGTAGGGAGAAGAAATCTGAATTTATTGGTGATTGTACTCTAGACTTCAAAAGCAGTGGGATACTGGAGCCTTGCACCTGAGCTATTCACTCTTTTAGTAGATTTTGTGGATCCAAAACGTTCCTAGAGGTGCTGCAGAAGACACAGGACTGGACACAGGAATCACTGAATTTGTTTCAAATAAATTCCTTTTGAAGGTACTGAATTCAAGAGCCTCCCATCCATTCAGCTGGGATGGAATTTCCAGCACTCAGCTCTCACTGGTGGCTGCTCTGGCACCTTCCAGCACCCTGAGGTGCACAGCTCTGGGGGATAAGCTACTTTATATTTGCTAAAAGGTAAAAGTAGTCACACAACAGGATACCTGTTGCTCTTCAGCTTCATGGTTCGAGTCACTGCCTTTTACCACAGTGGTGCAACCTTTGTCTACACACCAGGAATGTCCCAGAGGACCCCAGCAGGTGAGGGGTTTAGGATACTGCATCCCCCTGCCTGTGGACACAGTTCCAGGAGCAGAAATGTCTCCAGACATTGCAGCTCCTTTACATGGCTGAACAGGGATCAAGTGACTGCACTGTCTGCATAATACTCCCACCAGATGTTGTCCTCAGGAACCAGGGAATGTCTCCTTCTGACTGCTGGGAATCTTCTGGTTCGTGGAAAGTGACTGAGGAATATGGAGACCAGAGGGGCCCAGGGTCACTGTTGGAACCCTGGGTGCTGAGAATTTCAGGCTTTCTGTGCTGACAGGCACTGACCCCCAGGCAAACACTGCATTTGACCTGAGGCCGTGGAAAAGGCTTCCGAAATTGAGTGACAGCGCTGGGATTGTGGGTGTGTAGTTTGAATAGAAGTGTGTGATATCACAGGGTGGAAAACTTAGATTTTAAGATTTTAGTATATAGTAATATATATAAAGCAAGATGGAGGATTTAGGGTGTAGGCTAAGTACTACTTCTTTCACCTTCTTCTTCATGGGTCTGGGTGGGATTTTGTAATTGGGTGAAAAGGTCCACATTGCAGGCCATGGGTGTTTGGTTATTAGGTTAAAAGTAAAAATAATTTAGGTGTCATCTCATAATTGGTTCATTTGTGCTCAAAAGACCTTGGAAAGAGTTAGAGACAGAGCCATTTTTCACTTTGTTAGCTAGAACTCACAACTTGCAGGACTGTGCTATAGATAAGAATTAACAAACACCTGAGCCTGAACACAAAAACTGCATCTCCCAGGCATTTAATCCCGACTCAAACAGAAGAAAAGAAGAAAAAAACCCACAGGTCACGAGGTATTTTTCAACCTCACACTGAACAAGAGAATTTTATTTTCCTCTGACTCTCCTTTGGATGCCCAGCACAGCTTGACCATCACAGGAGAGGATCTGCAGGCCAGCCAGGCCTGGCAGGAGGGATCCCAGTGTGGGTGGGTGGCTGTGGCTCTGTCTGGGGGCGGTTCTTGTCCAGCAGAGCGGAACAAGCCACGTGGGTGAGCCTCAACATGCCAGGCTTGTCAAACCTGATAGTGAAACAGGGATTCATCTCATTAACCCTTAGAGGTCTAGGATGGAGAGGAACAGGCACATCTAGGACACAGCTCCCTGGAGCTGCTCTCATTGTCTCCTTGGGCTGGGATGGATTGTGCCTCATACTCCAGTGGCTGCATTAATATGAAGGCAGAGGTGCTAGGCCAGCTCAGACCTGGTTGTCCAGTTAATTAAATCACACCTCAGCTGTCAAAATAAAACAACAACGGCATTCTAATAAAACACCTTTAACCCAGCCTCAGCAAATATTCCTGCTACCAGCTTACCTGTGCAGGATGGATGGATGGATGGATGGATGGATGGATGGATGGATGATGGATGGATAGATGGATATAGATGGATGATGGATGGATGGATGGATGGATGGATGGATGGATGGACGGATGGATGATGGATGGATGGATGGATGGATGGATGATGGATGGATGGATGGATGGATGAAGGGATGGATATAGAGGGATGCACAGATGGATGGATGGATGGATGGATGGATGGATGGGTGGATGGATGATGGATGGATGATGGATGGATGGATGATGGATGGATGGATGGATGAAGGGATGGATATAGAGGGATGCACAGATGGATGGATGGATGGATGGATGGATGGATGGATGGATGATGGATGGATGGATGATGGATGGATGATGGATGGATGGATGAATGGATGGATGAATGGATGGATGGGTGGATGGATGATGGATGGATGGATTTGGATGGATGGAAGGATGGATGGGTGAAGGGATGGATATAGAGGGATGCACGGACGGATGGATGGATGGATGGATGGATGGATGGATGGATGGATGATGGATGTCCAGGTCATCAGCAGGAACTCACACTTTGCCCTCAGGAAGCCTCCTCCTGCCTCCCTCAGTCCCTCACACCAGCCAAGAATGGTTATTGTGCTTTACACACACTTAAATAATAAAGACCTATTTAATAGACTGCTCAGGAGGATAAAAAACAAAACACCATTTGCCTGGGAGTGGCTTAATTGCTTTTCTGCTCATAAAAATGGACTTCTTTGGGGAACAAAGTTCTTGGACAGCCTTTCCTCACTACTTCAGTAGGAAACCTGATACTAAAATCAGCTGAGATCATCTGAGGCAGTCCAACTGCTGCTGGATATGGGCCACTAGATGATTCTCTTGGCCCACTGCCCTTCTCCTGGGAGAGATAGGGAGCAGATGTTGGATGAGCACATAATAATTGAACACCTGGGAGTCTTCTTCCATGCTTAGCAAGCTAAGACAGCATCTCACTGCGGGGCTTTTGAGGTAGGACTGCCATAAATTCTGGGAGTTTTGAAAGAACACAGATAGGGTTTTGTTTTTGTTTTCTTGTGGGTTTTTTTGGAGTGGAGGAAGAGGCTCTTTAAGTCTGCAGAGCGAACATAGATGCCCTTTTGTGGGGAGAGCAAACATTTTGCTGTGGAGTTTTTTTTTTTGTTCTACATCATCCAATGCCCTTCATTATCGAGTGCACGCTCAGGAATGTGGCCAGTGACACTGAGCTGGTGGTGTGGTGGACATGTAGGAGGGAAGGGATGGATCGAAAGGGGCCTGGAGAGGCTGGAGAGGAGTGATACAGTCTTGCATGTGGCCAGAGTGGAATGAGCTCCCTGAAGATGTAGCAAGTCTGAGGGTTGACCTGTAGCCTCCCAGAGTGGCTTAATAACAGCGGGACAACTTCTCTGACATGGTTTGTAAAAGAAAAGGTTTTAATAATGACAAAAATAACAAAGATTATCAAACAAAAGAAATATAAGTCGAACACAGTGCAGAGAACACTCTTACACTGCTAAGGGAGTCCAAAAAAGTGATTGAGTAGTTCTGTGCAATTTTTTAAGTACTTGGTGGTTCCGGTGGGCTTTTTGGCACCTTGCCCAATGAAATTGACAACAGGTTTTGAGGTACATTTCCAAAGCCCAGCCAGTGCCCCTGTGCTGGCTCTGGGCCAATTGCAATGAGGAGGCTGTGGAAAATTCTAGTTTAACTTCTTTACATGGTCAAAAGTAACCAAAACTTTTCTCCTTAAATATAATCATTTGCTTGGGTGTGGAAATGCACTGCAGCAGAGGTGAGGCTGTGCAAACCTCGAGGAGGGCAACAGGGCCAAATGCAAGGTGCTGCAACTGGTCTGGGGCAATCCCAAGTATAAAAACAGGCTGGGAAGGGCATGGATTGAAAGCAGCCCTGAGAAGCCTCGGGGGTGTTGGTGGGGAGAGGCTTGACAGGACCCAGCACTGAGCACTCCCAGCCCAGAAGGTCACTTGTGCGCTGGCTGCACCAAAAGAAGTGTGAGCAGCAAGCCCAGGGAGGTGATTCTGTCCTTCCACTCTGCTCTGGTGAGTCCCCACCCGGAGTGCTGGTCCCACCTCTGGGATCTCCAACATAAGGAGGATGTGGAGCTGTTGGAGAGAGTCCAGGGGAGGCCACAGATTTTATCAAAGGGTTGGAGCCAGGCTGGAAGAGCTGGGGGTGTTCATCTGGAGAGGAGAAGGCTCCAGGCAGAGCTCAGAGCCCCTGCCAGGGCCTAAAGGGGCTCCAGGAGAGCTGCAGAGGGACTTTGGAAAACAGCATGGAGTGACAGAACAAAGGGAATGGCTTTAAACTGAAAGAGGGCAGGGTTACAGGGGATATTGGAAGGAATTTTTTAATATGGGGGTGAGGGGGCCCTGACACAGGGTGCCCAGAGAAGCTGTGGCTGCCCCTGGATCTCTGGAAGTGTCCAAGGCCAGGTTGGACAGGCCTTGGAGCAATTGGAGATAGCAGAAATTGTTCCTGCACATGGCAGAGGGTTGGAACAGGATGATCTCTAAGATCCCTTCCAAAATAAATCATTCCATTATTCCATAATCTTCAATTTATTTTCTTAGTGAGATGTGACTAGAGAAAACCTGCAGGAAAACCCACAAAGAAAAGCTTTGAAAGTTCCAGCTGATTCCTCAGCCTGCTCCATGGCGCTGGAACAAAACCAGAGCTGAGTGCATCCACAGCGTGTCTGTACAAGGTTTTCTCCAGAGGAGGCATCTGTGCAGCCTTGGGGCTGTGACAGGGCTGCCAGGGCTGCTGCCTCTGCCCTGGGGCTGTGCCCCCAGGCTCCTGCACATGGGCTCAGAGCCACAGGACAGTGCAGTGACTGGGACAGGGCTTTTCATGCTGGGCAGGCCATAGATTCAGTTGATTTTAGCACAAAATTGCCTTTTTTTTCCTCCTTTGTTTAAAGTAGGCAGGGTGAAGGCAAGGAGGATTTGAAGTTAACTTACATGCCATGGGAAATAGAGGATGGGAAATGCAGGAAATGAAAGGGAATGGGTAAAAACCTGGAGAAAAGGAGGCTTGGGAGAAATTTTATCACTCTCTGCAACTTGCTGAAAGAAGGTTGTAGATAGGTGGAGGAAAAGGCCTCAAGCTGTGCCAGGGGAGGTTCAGGGTGGACATCAGGAAGAATTTCTTCACTGTAAGGGTGGTCAAGCTTTGGAATGGTCTGCCCAGAGAAGTGGTGGGGTGTCCAAGGAGTGACTGGATGTGGCACTCAGTGCTCTGCTGAGTTGTCAAGGGGGTCAGAGGTTGGGATCAGTGATCTCCAACTTCAATGATTCTGTGAGAAGATAAGCAGAGGAAAGGGCTTCCACAGCAGGAAGAGCAGTAGTAGGCATACAGGTGTCATATAATTTCAGGGTAATTAGAAAAACCTCATTAGCAGGCAGCTGCTCTCCCAGCACGTGTCACAGAATTTGGGTAAGGATGTGAGCATCCAGCACCTCAGATTTCCTGACGTGGATCTGCGGGGCCTGAGAGCAGCACAATCAGCATGGGGCCAAGTGTATCCATGAGATATCCTGGCAGAGGACCCCTCTGGGCCTGCTGTTGGTGCTCAGGCTCCTTTGGTGGTCATTTCCCCTGTTTGGGCAGCTTTTCCTGAGCACTGTGCAGCAGGGAGCAGTGCCTGGATGCTCTTGTGCAGGGGACAGGTGCCACTCTGCTCTTCTGGACACGGAACCAGCTGCAGACCCCTTCCCTTCTCCCCGATTATCTCAGCCCTCCCTACAGCTCCCCTCCACTGATTTTCCAGCAGCAAGTGCCACCCCTGCTGTCCCACCCTAGGCTGGGTGGCTCCGTGGCAATGCAGAACCTGTGACAAAGCAGGGCAGTGCAGGTGCTGCTGTTCCTGTGCTGTCACTTCCCTCCCTGGGTGTGGGAGAGGAGAGAATCCTTTCCCCGAGCTCAGCCTGGACACAGGCCGCCTGCCCATGTGCAAATACCATCTGCAAAATGGGGTTTCCACTGAAATTCCTGCTCTGCTCCTCCTCAGTTCCCCTCCCGGACAACTCCAGCTACTTTATCGCTTTTCTTTCCAATCAACTCTGCAGGTCCGGGAGAAATCGGCTCCTTTCATCCTCCCTCGCACAGCCCCCCTCCCTCCCAGCGGCGATGCCATCCTCCCTCCCATCGCCGTGCGCTGCTGACCCTGTCACAGAGATGAAATAAGAAACAAAAATTTCTGGGGCAGCAGAAACGGCGCTAAGGTGACGGAGAAAAGGCAGATTTGGGGTACGTGGAAAAAGGAAAGAAAAAAAAAAATGGGGAAAGGGTGTTCGATTCAGTAAATTTGATTTGAATAAATCCCTCCTCCCGCTCCTCCTCATTGGTTTCTCTTCTCCCTCCATATTAATGAGAGCAGCCAAGGAGAAGCTATTGGTTCCATACCGCTTTCCCTTTGCTCAGGCACTCGGGGGAGGAGGTGTTTGCATTTCTCCGCAGGACCAGCTCGCTTTGCAGAGCATTGTCTGGGTACGAGAATCACACACAGGCACAGGGGCAGCAGGGGCGAGCGCACCGGAGCATCTCAGCCCGGCACCGCATCTCAGCCAGCCTGAGCGCCCCTCTGGTCCCCCGCCCCGCCCCGAGCACCGACAGCCCCCTAAAAAAGAGAAAACAAAAAACAGAGAGGGAAAAAAAAAGTTTTAAAATATCCCACCTCCCTTCTTGTTTTTATTTTGTTGTTGTTGTTGTTTGGGTTTTGGTTTTTGGTTTGATTTTTTTTTTTTTTTTTGGTGGGTTTGGTTTTTTTTTTTTTTCTTTAGCGATGGCAAATTCCTTCACGGCCAGGAGCTGGCCCATCCCCTGAGCAAAGGCAGCCTGGACATGACCGGCAGGCGAGGGAGGAGGAATTTGGAATCCCTTCGGAGGCGCCCACCCCTCCCGCGGCCGGGGGGAGCCAGCGCGGGCAGCGGGGCCGGAGCGCTCCCCGCGGCCACTGTCCCCCCGCGCCCGCCCGCCCGCGGGGATGCGGCAGCGCCAGCGCCGGGACCGAGCCCTGCTGCAATGGTGAGTCCTTCCCCGGCCTCCCCCGGCTCCTCCCGGGGCTGCCCCATCCCCCGAGCCCGGGGATGCCACAGCGGCGCTGCCGCAGCCGGCGGGGGGAAGAGGAGCGGCCGGCTCGTCTGCGAGTGACATTGATTTAGGGGCTCGTCCCTCCGCGTCCCCAGCTGCTGGGGACACTTCTAGAGGGGGGAATTGCGTGCGGGCTCCCTGCCTTCGGCAGGCTGGGAAGGATGCGTCCTCCAGATAGGTTCGGTTCTTTGCAAACAAATCAATCTGCCTTTGCTGGCGGTGACAGGTTGAGGCGCTCGGTATGGGAGTCACGTCTGGTTTTAACACAATATGGCTGGTAAATAAAACCTGATTGCTAACAGCCCCGCCGCTGCTGCCGGCGTTCCCAAGCTCGGGGCTCCCGATGCCAGCTCCGCATCCTCACCTGCCGCAGAAACTCTGATTCACCCTTCGAGCAGCGCAGCAGGACTTGGTTGTTTTTTTTTTACTGTGGGGTAGGAGGGAGAAACTGCGGTCCGTGTGCCTTTGACCTCTGCTCGCGTGCCTCTGGGCACTTCTCCTTATCAGTGTTTGGACAGCTGGCTCTGATAACAGCATCTTCATGCCGAGCACATCTCCAGTCAGGGGGGTGGCACGCAGGACAGGCTCCTCTCCGCTGCGCTCTGAATTTAGGATGCGAGGCGCTCAGGTATGTGTTGGAATCTGAGGAGTTTGCAGCCAGGGAGAGAACGAGATTGCGATAATGCAGCTTGCTGTGCAGAACTGGGGGAAAGAAGGGAGATTTGATTAGTGACACAGTGGTGTTTATGACTACACGACCATCCCACTTACACAGCAGCAGATCTGGAAGAACTCCCTGGAAGTCAGTGGATTTCTTCTGCATCTGATCTGCAGGTAAACAATCCTTTAGCTTGAGGGATGTATTGGGAGTTATCACTGGAGGTAGCTGTAATAATAAGAAAATCTTAACTAAAGTGAATAAGGCAGCAAAGTGACGTGATTCTTTCTCAGGGAATTATCAATTACCGTCCTTCTGGTGCGTGTTAATTACAGTGCAAGTGGCGGACTGGTACAGCAATATGTAACTGAAACAGCTTGTTGTTGTTTTTTTAATTATTATTTCATCTGTTGGAGTCCAAAAAACAACAAATGGATTTGCATTTGCTGTTATTTGGGTACGCAGCCCCCTGACTCCCGTGTCCAGCCTATGCATCACTGGACAGGTACAGCAGGGAAATGCTTCCGTGGCTAATCCAAGGGAATGTTTGGTTACTGGAGGTTAATGGTAGCACGGAGGCAAACTCCTGAAAGTGCTCCTGCTGTAGCTGCAGAGAAAGAAAATGTTATACAAGCATCTCTCTTTGGCCAGTGCCAAACACCCTGGAGCTGGCTTGGTAGAAGCTGTCCCCTAGGACGGGTAAGGCAGCTCTGGAATTTGGAGAATAATTAAGGAATGCTGGTCAGGGCAATAAGGGGAGTTGGGTTAAAGTTGATGTGTCTGCTTGTGTGTGGGTTGTGGTCTTACACTTTTATTCCCACCTGTTTCCATGTGCTGTGGGCCAGGGTTGCTGCTTTGCTGTCGTTCAGGACAGCTCCAATTGCTGTTATTTTGTCCCGGGCATTGATCTCGGGACATCATGCAGGGGAAGATTTTCGCTGTTTTGTTCTCTCCCACCAAAGACGTGTGAGTGGCTGGGATGATAACCATGGGCACTGCACAGCCTTCAAGGTCACAGGAGGGGGCTTTTTGTGTGATAAATACACTGATTTCCCTTTAAACAGGCTTTGAGATCGCTCCTCAGCTTTAGCTTTCCATCATCCATGGGATTCCCTGCAGGAAACTGGGGGGGTCTTTCCTCGCTGTGGGTTTGAGATGTCTGCTGTGGGCACGATGGTGCCACAGCCTCACGGAGCTGCCCAAACCTGCTGCTGCTGCTGCTGTTGTTTGTCAGGCTCACAAACACGGAGGCAGGAGCTCTGCTGTGGGATGCTACCAGGGAGAGAAAACCTGAGGTTTCTGAGCTTGTGGGCTGCTCTGCTGAGCACATTCAGACCTTTGTTCATCACGTCTCTCCTCGTTTGGCTGACTGAGGCGGCATCCTGGAGATATTTTTTTTCCCGGGGTTGAGTTCCATATGTGCCTGTGCCTTTGCTAAGTTGAGCCCCGTGTCCCCGAGCTGATTCATTCCAATGTAGCAGATTTTGTTTGCCTTTCCTTCCTTCTGAGCACACTTAGTACAAACAGTCTAATTCCTAAATTAGCTTGGATTATCTTTTAATGAAACCCGAGTATCTGAGTTAAGAAGCGCTGAGAAAAAGTGAACTCAGGGCAGGATCATGCTGCAACTCATGCCTGGTGGAGAAACCTGCAGAAATATCAGGTCTTGCAGTTAGTCCTGATTTAACAGAGAAATTGCTTATTTGCCACCGTCCCCAGGAGAGGAAAACTGATCTGAGGATGTGGAAGTCAGTGGAGATGCTGAATTTTATTTCACCCCTTTCCTTGGCCCAGAGAGTGCAGCCACAATCTTTAAGTCAATGAGGGGGATTTTTCTGTTGGCTTGTGTTTCCTTGTTTCCATTTCCTCTGCTCCCGTCACGTCCAGCCAATCCCATACCATCTGTGCTTCGGCACACACTGCAGTCAACAGGATTTTGGAGTGAATTTTCCACATCAGGGCAGAAGTGGAGCAGCTCTGCTGAAAGGGATGCAGATGCAGCAGTGAGGAACTCTCTCCTTTTTGCTATCCACAATTTGAAAGTGATCTTTGCTGATCAGGGTGAGCTGTGGCACTGCTGAAACAGGCTGTTCAGAGTATCCCTGAGGAGACTTTCCCAGTTCCCTTGGTGCTGAACTTGCTCTGTTCTTAGGGAATGCTTTGCATACAGAAAGGTGTTTGGTAGTTTTCCACAGCGCTAACAAGTTCTAGAATTCCCGTGTCTGTCGTGGCTGCTGAAACGCTGTTTGGATTGTAATTGAGTGGGCACAAATATACGGGAAAAAAAGCAGACTTTTTTTTTTTCCAGAAGCTTGGTGGCAGAATGTCCACCCCTTACCCCATTGCTTTGCTGGTGTTTTATCCTCTGACCACCTTTTGCTCTCTCAATTTTTTATCTGTCTTCTTAGGCTTGCACTTTTATCTGCACAAGGCAAACCAGGAATGAGTATAAAACTCGCTGGGTTTGTTCAAGCCTTGTTTATGTAACTCACTGCAGCTCAGGGATTGTGTCCCCCTGCAAGCTCATCTCCAGAGTGGCCGGATTAATAATTTCAGGGTTGAACTTCTTAAGATGAGCTAAACCATTCCACCTCCTAAAGAAAAGGTGGAAACATCACCCCACAGAGGATTTAAAGTCAGTGTGGCTGTTGTGCTGAGGAATATTTCCTCGGAAAGGATCCTGCAGAAATCCGCAGCTGCAGGGACACTTATTTGCTGCTCTGGTTCCAGGCTACTGTTGAATACAAATTCTTCAATTTATCTGCCCTGGAGACACCCTGACAGACTCATCCCTGCTCATTCAGGTGTCATATTTTACTCCTTGATAGAGAGTTTAAATCTGAAACTACTTTGATCTCTTTAACTGCCCTAGGTTGGGTTTTTTTAAAGAGTTTTTAAAGATGGAAAAATTCTTGATGTCATTATTAAAAAAATCCAAACCAAAGCAAACGCCAAAAGACCCAACAAATAATTCAATAATTCTAGTTTTTGTTAATGTAATTCATAATTCATTCTGAAACGGAGAGAAAAGGGGATGAATATGTATGTAAACAAAATTTTCTTAATAATAACTATGGCAATAGCAATAATATTAATAATAATAATAATAATAATTTATTTTGTAACAGGTTGGGAGTATTAATGTCTAAGAGCTCCTTAACATGCATTAAACATCTGCCAGGTCTGTTCTCAGGTTTGTCCAACCAGTTTGAGGAATTTCACAAGAAATGTGCCTCAGTCACAGGGGCTTTTGCACCCCATTAGTGATGCTTGGGTCACGATTGCTCGGGAGCTGCAAATGGAAGGATAATTATGGTCTGTTATCTATGATTTGTTGGTTTGCTAAATGGAGCTGAGAGTTAAGGCAGGAAAAGATGTTTTAATCTGTGTGGAGGGTTAATAGCCTGGATTTTTTATTTTTATTAATTTGTTGTCCAAGATCAGGCAAGTTTTGCTACTTTCTGTCCTGGTAAGGGACAGTGCATTGTCCAATCTGATTTTGTGAGGATTCTTTTATATATATATATATATATATATATATATATATTGTTTTGAAGGGAAATGTGATTGAATTAAGTTCTTGGTTTCATGGGAGCAGATTTATCATTAGGTCCATCTCTGGGGGGTGGAGGATGTATAAATTCACTCATTCTCAAGAGGAAACTTGTCCCCAAAGGATCCCCTGGCAAAACTGTTGCTCATTTCATGTAGAGGGAAGGCTCTCTCACTCGGAAGTGTTTGGCTGCCTGGATGATGCTCATCTACTCTCTGAAAGCATCTGAAAAGGAAATTCTCACATCCAAGCCAATCACCCTAATTCAGTGTATTAGGGATGAGCAGAGTGGTTCATCCCATCCTGGAGTGGGTCAGATGAATCACCCTGTGGAGGCTCTGGCAGCAGCTGACTCAGATACACATCCACCAGCAGCCAGATGGAGCCTTCCATGGTCTCAGAGGCATCCCCAGGAAGTGAAATGCCTCTTTCTCCCATCTTTATTTGGAGGGAAAAACTGGTGATACTTTAATAGCTCACAAATTTTGATGGCTGGTGAGTTTTATGAAAAGCCCAAGTTTTATGAAAAGACTGGATGCTATGGTGGACCCCACATCTTCCTCACCCACATCTTCTCTTTATTTCATGAAGGGCAGACACAGCTGCTGGAGAATTCAAGCCACATGTCCCTGACAATATCCTACTAATTATCTTTTTCTCTTTTTTAAATTATTCCTTGATTTTTTGAGATCTGACAGGCTTCCTTGGTGTACCAACACTTTCTTCCTTTGTCAGTTACTCAGGGGGATTTGCCAGCTGAAGCCAGGGTGTGATTTTGTGGATACACCAGCACAGGGACACATCTAGGACAGCGACATGATTTTCTGCAGGCACACACAAGCTGGCTCTGCCCGTTCTCTGAGCCAGGCAGGAGCTGTGCAGAGCTCCAGATTCATCTTCTCTGCCCTGCATGGGAATGGCTGCACTGGAAGTTGCACAGAGCTGGAGATGAATGCTGACCAGACCTCATTAGCTCAGGGCTGGCACCTTGTGAAATACATTTTGACCAGCTTGGAGCCCTTGTGCTCAGAACTAGGTGACCTAAAAGGCAGAGGGTTTTTGCCATATATCAATAGCTCAGTGCTTTTTTATTTTAATGCTTTCAGCCTCTGTCCTAAGCTAACAAAGTCCACTGATAAACAGATAAACTATCATCTTCTGCCCTCACTGTGGTCTTTGAAATTATTTACTGAAAACCAAATGATGCAAAAAAATAAAAACATGAACCTCCAGAGCACATTAGTACATAGACTGGTAAAGCTGTAGCAGTAAGAGGTACATTTCTCCACAGCAGAAATAAATTATATATATTTGGAAAGGGAGTTTAAAATAGCTAAGATATCTTTAACTCCAAATTCCTTTTCCTGGAATGGAAGGGCTTTATTAAATCACAACATTTCTGTTTCTGCTCTTACTGTCACATTTTTGTAGTGGGTTTAGAGAAGGTGCTTTTTATTTCTAGCAAAAACATGAAATGACATGGTCATGGTCATAAGTAAAAAAACATTTCCTTTTAAAACAAAATATTTGTAATAATGACATTTTACATGCATCTGCATTCTTAAATTCATGCAATTAGTACCAAAAGCCAAATATGAGCTTGGGCTTAATTTGCATCTAAGATTTTGGACACACAACAGAACTTTCTCTCTTGGCCTAGAAACAAATTCCGTAAAGAAGCCAGCAGAAGTGCATTATTTAAAGACTCAAGTTAAAGTTAGTGAAGTTACTCATTTCCTGTGTTTTAGAGAGCTGGATCTTTGGATTCCTTCCAGGAGTTTTGTGCTCTAGCTGAAAATGCAGAGGAGATGAGAGAGCATCTGAAATACCGCAGATGCTCGAGCTCTCCATGACTAAGGCTGCGAGTGTGTCACAGCTGTCACTGCAGCCTTGGATGGCACAAGCCACGCTCATTCATTCGGGTTTCGTGGCCTTTGACAGCCTGGATGGGGTTTTTGTGCTGCTGAATGGGTCTGTGAGCCGAGATGATTACGTACAGTGGGCAAACAGCTGGGACGAGCTTGGTTAGAGAATAGTTCTTGGTGGCTGCAGGGAGCAGAGTGGAAAGACAATATTGGAAAGCCATGTGGAACTTGTTTCTCTGCATCATCCAAGCCTCTGGACACTGCTCTGTATGCTCCAGCTTTTTGTTCTCTGGCTTGTTGCTTGTCCCACAGCTGGATGTGAAAATGTGTGGAAAGAGCCTTCACAGGCTACCAAAGTCTGAATTTCACTGGGAAGAGGAGAAGAAAAGCACATCACAGACTTTTCAGTGCCTCCAGCAAGTGTTTCCCTGACAGATTTGCACCTCTAGTATTCAACTCATTCCCTTTTCTCTGTATGGAACTTGCAGGTCCCTTTTGCTCAGATAATTTTTATGATGCTGACCTGAAATGGGATCCAGCTCTCAGATCGACACCTTGAGACGGGTGTGGGTTTGGAAGTGTCTGCCTGTGTCTGAGTGCAGAAACTCCTGTTCAAATAAAAGGAGGTTTAGGACATGATTCAGCCACTTAAACAGAGGTGTTAAGTGTCATTTGAGATCCTCTGGGGTGTCTAACATCCATCAGGGATTTGTCAGTGTGATGTTTATCTACAGCACATCATTTCCCCTCTTCCTGAGTGCAGATTAAATGCCCTGGGGTGTTGCTGCAGGAAACACCAAAATTTCAGCTACTGATTCTGGCCTCTGGCCAGTGCCCAGTCAATGTGGATAAAGACAGTTATCTACTATAGGCTGAGCTCTGTAGCTCTTTAGCCTAAAAAGTCCACTACAAATACCACTGAGATGGTTTCATCTGCTGGCTGAGTCCTGTCCTGGCTTTCTGATCCCTCCTCCTGTTAGTGTAGAATGAAACTGATCAAATCTTGGCCTCAGTGCTCTTACCAAATACACAAAGAATTGGTTGATTTTCAGATACTCTCACGCAGAGCTGGAAAATACCTTTTTGAATTTCTGTCTTGTATCTGTCTGTTAAGACACTGAGCCACAAAAAGCCAAAAAAAAAAAACCCAAACCAACAAAAACAACAACAAAATAACCCCCAAAACCAAAACCAAATAAAACAAGCAAACAACAACAACAACAAAAAACCAACCAACCAAACAAACAAACAAACAAATCTACATTGTAGGTGTATCTACATAGCTCCAAATTGTTCCTGGAATCACTTTTTCGTGAGACAACCTGGAGACTGCATTTGACTTTCTCCAGGTTCAGCTACCACTGACAACTCCTGGCTTTTATTGCCCAGATTGCTCTCCCGTTCTAGGGTGAGAAAGAACTTCTGGATTCTTTGAATGTTTGTGATTCACCAGCTCCAGTCTGGAGCTTTTCCTTGTGACTCCTTTTCCCGGATTCCTTGAGATGTAGATTCCATCTACACGTAGTTTTACATTGTTAATGTGAAAAGATCTTTCTGTCCAGATTCCAGAGTGCTGTTGGCTTTATGACTGAGTTGTTTCAGTTTCTCCAAACTCTCCTGTTTGGAATGAAAAATGTCAACTACACACTTTTTTTTTGGTGGAGGTTGTGTGGCTTTTGCCTGCTTTCATTTTTCTGGCGTGTTCTCTGTCTCCAGAATACACAGAGGTGGGTCCAAGGTGATTAATGCAAAGCATGGCCTATTTAGAGCAAAACTCTTCAAAGCACCAGGCTTTAATATTCGTCTGATAGACTCAGCACCTTCCAGGTTCTCTGGGGAGCTTCATGTGCATCAGTTTGGAAAACCTCTGGTGAAACTCTCCCTGAAAGAAAAATGGTTTCTTATCTTTCCAGGATGCATCTGGAAAAGTGAGTCTTCTGGCAGAAATAAAAATGGTTTCTCCAAACTACAAGTCTCCCTTTTGGCACAGTCTTGATTTAATATTTTTTCTCCTGATGGATCATTACATCGACCTCTTGCTTTCCTTCCCATTGTGTCCCTACTGAATTAGAGCAAGGACATAATTTAGTTACTCTGTTATTCCCAGAGAGCTTCTGAGGCAGACCTCAATAAATAGATTATGCATATTTTCATGTACACTGCATTATGCAGTACCAGGGGTGTGACCCTTTGCCAAATCCAGTCACAGCCAGAAGAAGTTCAGTGTGTGAAATGCCATGAAACATGTGGGTATGAAACCAGCAACGTGATAGCTCAAGCAGATCACTTAAATCAGATTGTTTGGAACTAACAGTTATTTTCTACAAGAGTGAGAAGGAAGTTCACCTGAACATTAACATGCAGTTCATTTCTTCACTGACTGCAGAAACTCTAACCTGATATTCTGCTTAATGAACTGACAGACTATTCCATAATGAATGCCATTCACTGAAATGTCGAAGTTTAAAAATGCTTTCCTTTAAACCAGGGGTTGTCTGAATTTTCTGGCAATCATATATAATTTTATGTCATTTCCTTTTTGCTTCTTTTATAACTATTTGCTTGAAAATACAACCTTTTTATGTGTGCAAATGTCTGGGTGGAACTAAATGGTGTTTATCAAATGTTGTCTTTACAGCAACGAAACCTGTGGAATCCAGTTTTCAATTCCTTTGAACCCAAGTCAGGTTTCTAAAATAATTTATTTGATTGGGCATCCTTTTTGCCTCCATTAGCTGTGGGGGAATACTGGGCAGTGAGTGGTGTGGGAGAGCCAGGTAAGCCAGATATGACAATCTGAAAAAAGATTAACAGATCTTAACAGATCTCCGCATTCCATGTAGACTGGCCAGACTGGAAAGGATATGCAGGCATGGCTGAGTGCATGGCCAGGACAATCCATATCACCCTCTTCAGCAGCATGTTCAGACTGGCATTTTATAAATCAGCTCTGAGAGCTTTAACCCAAAATATTACAGCTTCTGATTCACGGGCTGGTTTCAACATGCCAAATTTTTTCTGTACTTGTGCCACGTTCTTGCCATTTCCAAAATACATCCCTGTAATGTGCTACTGCTTCTGTGTGACTGCAAAATCACCACCTTTAGTGCCTTTGTGTTTGCATTTAGCCTGCAACAGGCAGAAGATCAGACCAGAAAGCAAGACCTGTATTCATCATTTTAGACTATTTTTATCAGGAATGGCAAAGATAAAGAAGGCAGACTTGAGGGTGGCTGAGCCTTGTGCTTTCACATCTCTGCAGCTGCCCTCAATGTAAAATCAGAGAATCAATCATAGAATCAGAGTGGTTCGGGTTGGAAGGGAGCTCAAAGCCCATCTAATCCCACCCCTGTCATGGGTATTCCACACCTTCCACCATCCCAGGATGCTCCAAGTCCTGCCCAACCTGGCCTTGGACACTTCCAGAGAAGGGGAATTCACAATTTCTCTGGACAGCCTGTTCCAGTGCCCCACCATCCTCTGAGTAAAGAAGGCAGTAATCTCCAAGAATTTCTCAACTTCTTAAAGAAAATAATAATTTCCATCTTTCCTCAAAATGCATCTCAGGACTTTGCTTCCTTTACTGCTGGAACAACATAGATCAAGATGTTGTCCCCACATCCTTCTGCCTTTATTTTCAGCACTTATAAACATTGTATTAATCTTTGTGTCAATTTTTTCTCCTCTAAGTTGAAAACAGCTAAGAAAAATCACTGATGTAAGAGAACATGAAGAAAGAAAAAAAATACTAATGTGCTCTAAATTGGGTAGATGGTACTCACACTATCTGAAGCTGGACTTAGCCTTCAAAGAAGTTCTCATCTCTAAGGAAGTTGTAAATTCCTCTGCTCTCAGTGAAAGGAACCACAGTGATTTGCCAGTCCATTTAATAATAAAATGTGCAAAAGAGTAAAACAATGCACATTCTCCCAAGCACTTTCCACTCCCCTCTGTGCTGTTACCATTCTCTACCCTTTTTTGCTGTGTTTCCTTTTTGTCCAGTTGGGATCCAGTCTGCTCTTACCACAACTTCAGCCAACACCACCACGAGCTCCATGGCTGGAAGCTCTGTATTTTCAAGCCTGGTTTCACAAAATGTTCTATAGGATCCCACACTTTATTCTTTATTGCCTCTCTCAGCAGACTGCTGCCTTCAGTGACCCATGAAATACAATACAAAGCAGGAGAAACACAGTGTGACCTACCTGCTGGTTTGAGTTTTCCCCTCTGAGTTTCCTGTGAGCAGCTTTGGAGGAGCTCCTCCTCGATGTTGAGCAATGAGCTCTGGAGAGGAACTCGTGTTGTTAATGTCAGCAATGCTGAAATGTTTGTCAGGTATTTTCATCCTGCTTGTTGCAACTTGGCCTTTCAACAATACCGTGGGATTAACGAGACATGACCCCAAGTTCTTAGTATGCCTCTTAGCAAATAATCTACTGGCACTTTTTGAATTCTTTTAAAATAAATCATTTAGACCAATCAATATAAGTATTGAAACTTATTTGTTCGTTTGGGGATTTATTCAACGTGTTGCTCCAGTAGCAATGAAATTCCATTGCAAAATCACAACACCCTGCACCAGACACCTGGAGGGCTACACTTTGAGTAAATTTCTACAATATTTCATTGTTGTGGAATCATGGAATGGTTTGAGTTGGAAGAAACCTTGGAGATCATCCCCTTCCACCCCCTGCCATGGACAGGGACATCTCCCACTACCCCAGGGTGCTCCAAGCCCCGTCCAACCTGGCCTTGGACATTTCCAGCAATGGGAATGTTCTTTGGGAAAGCTGTTCCAGCACCTCACCACCCTCAAGGGAACAGTGTCTTCCTGGCATCCAATCGAAACTTGCTTTTATTCAGTTTAAAAGCATTCCCCATTGTCTTAGCACTACATGCCCTTGTAAATAGACTCTCTCCATCACATCTACATAGATACAAATTTCTACACTATATCTACAGAGCACAAGAATATAAAGTTCAATTAATTTCTTTTTTCCTGAAGCAAAAATTTCAAATAAATCAGATGTCTTGTGCTGGATAATACCTTCCCCCACCCTGCCACTGTCCATTACAGGAGTCTGGGATGACTTGGTTATCTATAAACATCCACAAAGTACACGTCTGAAGCTACTGGAGGAAAATCCACTTTGATTTGTAAAACACTCTCTTAACTCCCGTCATGGATTTACAAAACAAAGGCTTTCCATGTCAAGGACAGGACATAGGGTTAATAGATTCAAAGTGAAAAAAAAGATCAAAATATTTCCTTCGTAGGTTTTTAGAATTTAAAAGTGAATACTTACTTTTCTCCCAAAGGATTTCTTAAAAGTGTCGCTGTCATTATCCTAAATTGGTAGTTAAGGAATTATCTGAGGAAAACTCACGTCAGGGTTCTTGTGTGCTCAGACAGGCACAGACTCGTTGTCAAACATTTTTCAATTGCTTGGGTTCTGCATTTGTGCCTTTTTTATCTCCATGCCGCACAGTGACAGAAATTTCTGTTGTCTTTTCGAGATGAAATGAATCTCCCTGGATGAGGGGAAACTGTTTTCATTAAGATCTCTTCAGCAGAGGTGTGTTTGCCTGACAGCACTGGCGTGAATACCAATGAGACTGGAAATGGTGAGGAAGGCAGATAATCATTTGCAGGGCTCTGATGGGAGGGAAACAGCAAGAATCTGAAGTAGCCTGGGAGAATCTGATCTCCAAACTCTCTATGCAATATTTAAATAAGATATTTAACAAATGGCCCAGAGGGTGTTTCCGCAGGCAGTTGGGATGAGGCTGTTCTGGTTGGTGGTGAAGCAGTTTGGCAGAGTGAACAGGAGTGATGGCAAAGCCATTACTTGACCTCAAGGCCAAGGAAGGTTCCAAACCTGGTGTATTTCACGTTGTAGTTACAATATTAAAGCCTTTTTCTTGCTATGAAGCCACCACTGGTGGTTGTTGGCTGCTCCTTGAGCTCCCTCTTGTTCACAAAGAGGTGGCTGAGAAATCACTCCTGATCCAAAGGTGGGTGAGGAGTTTAATATAAAAACAAAGGCTCCCTGCTGGCTGCATGGAGAGATTTTTACCCTGGTGGGGGATTGCTCTGGGATTATTGATTTATTGCCATTGGCAGATGGATTCACTGTGGCCCAGCTGTTGGCTTGGACAGAACAGCTTTACTTTTAGACTTTTTAAGCACTTTTGGTTTACATAGCTCAGAAATGAGAGTTAAAGAGAGCCAGATTATCCTTTCACACAAGGAGAAGGGGAATAGGAGACTGCAAGAAGATAAGGACACACTAGAAATAAACTTATCTACAAAGACATGTCCTGGTTCTTAAATAAAAGTGCTTTAGTCCTCCAAGGAGTCTGAGGAAGTCAGATCTGACATGGACACCTGTCAATTATAATGAGAAAATATTTTCAAATTTCAAATGCTCTGAAATGATTTTATATTAGAGAAGCCTTTACACAGATTCTATTTAACCAGTTTTCTTTAAGTCTTGGCTTAGTCTCCAGTAATTAAAAAAATAATTTTCTTCTTTGTTGCTGTCTGTTCCGTGCTGTCTCTTTTCAATTAATTTAGCCACTGTTTGCTCCTTAGTCTGCAGCAGATCTGGTGACAGGGAATACCTGCTCTGCGTGCTCCTGTTTGAATGTATTTCAGCAGAATATGTTTACAAGCTTTTGGGATGTGAGGCTCTACACAGGAAAACATTGGCTGTGCAGATGCTGGGAAATTGGACACCACTAGGAACATCCTAAACTCTGGAATTTGGTCACTAAAACCATTATTAAATTATTATTAAACAATGATAAATAATTTGCATGTTGAATGGGTTTGCAGGTCAGCCGAGATTCTTCTTTGCAATGCCTGGGCTCAAATCAGAGATGATCCAATCTTGTACATCATTCCCAACAGGCAGTGTGCAGATGGCCACTCTGCTTGAAGGGCTGAAGAGGTTAAACAATTTCTACAAACCCGTTTTTGCCTCAATCCAAACCCAGCACACATCTCAGCCACTCTGTGTGTGGGGGCTGCGTGTGTGTGAAGTGTGGCTGAAAAAAACACCACAAATGAACAGACAGAAGAAAAAAATCCTGCCTTGTGCCTCCCACATTCCCCAGCTCCTGTGCTATTCTAGCTCTCCTGGCAGTGCTGTTGGATTGCAAGAAGTATCTTAAGGCAAAACCCCTCAGTTTAGTCATGACTCCGTGCTTTGATACCTCGTGTTGTGGCAGGTCTGGGTTATGGCTTTTCTGCAGCATCAGAGTTCAAACCCTGCATGGAGTGAGGCCTCAGCTGAGACAGGGCAGGAGAGATCCCCCTCAGTGGACAGACCTGATTCACCAGAGAGCTGGGAAGTGTGCTGGAAGAGCGAGCTGGCTGCACATCAAAGAGCCTGTATACTCCACTTGCAGATTCCTGGGAAGCTGTTTCCTTAGTGACAATAACAACAAGAGCAATTTTAGAGCATTTTCTTCATGTCTGTTTTTAGTGCTTCAGAGATGCTCAGAAGTCAGAGTACAACTGGCGCTTTTCTTCAGAAGGGTTGGGTTTTTACTGGGTTGTCTTTCTTTTCTCTTTTTCTAGCTCACATTGACATATCAGTTTTGTTTATCATAGGGATCTGTCTGAAAACTGTTGGCATTTTTAAATCCACAGACACCCTGGGAGCTGAAGGACAAGATCTTGCAGGATTTTTAATATGTCCAGTAAATGGTAGCAAGTTGGGAGGTTATCCCTGTGACATCAGTGCTGGGGGATATGGAGGGTGGACACTCCTTAAAGCCAATCCCATTGCCATGGAAGGGACTCACCAACCCCCAAAATTAGGCTTGTAAAAGGAAAAATTAAGGAAGTGAAATGGCAAAAAAACCCAACACAAAATCATGCTTAAGAGACAATTCTTGACAAAAGTCATCAACCTCCATATTTGTCAGTATTCACAGTAAATTTTGAAAAAAAAAAAAAAAATTGTGACATGATCTGGGGGTGGAGGGAAAAAAATACCACAGAATACTAGAATGGTTTGAGTTGAAAAGGGCCTTAAAGTTTATCTCATTCTAATCCTCTGCCATGGGCAGGGACATCTCCCATTATCCCACTGTCTCCAAGCCTTGTCCAACCTGGCCTTGGACACTTCCAGTGATTGGATGTCCTTGCAAGAGAATGACCTGGAATTAGCTGAAAAATGGGACTGTTGTAGCAGTAAGACAAATTTTTCAGTCTTTCCTGAAGAAACCATGCAGGGTGAACACCTACTCTTCATCCTGGCAATTAAAGACCCTGAGCACACTCTCAGGAATTTAGTTTTGATTTCCAGGAAAACAAGGTTGACAAACCCTCATGAAAATACTCAGTCTGGAAGCTGGGAGAACCTTTAGAGGTCACAACGCCTTGTGGAACTGAGGCAGAACATGGGAAAAAAAGTACAAACTCAATTATTTCTGAATTAGGAGGGCAGGTACAGGCTTCATCTTTAACCAAAGAGACCAAAGAGTGACTGAAGTCAAAATATGATTCATGCCACGGAGGTGTCAGGCTCTTTTTATTAACAGCAGAAAGAGACTAAAATATCTCTGCTTATAATTTAAACACTAATAATTAACTGGGAAGAACTCTTTGTCCAGGAGCAGTACAGTCAATTCACTAACACCACATGATTCTTTCTTTGTTCAGGGTGTCACGTAATTCTCAATAAATTTCACTGTCATGAGCAACTTTGTTTTCCCTTCCTCAGTCAGGGCAGGGGGCCTTAGAACATCGTGTGTGTGCATTTCCAAATGTGCTTTTAATTTCTGTGCCATTCTTAGACAGTAATTCTTGATTAAATTATGAATTGCTAGAAACTAAATCAGAATGAACCATATGGCATGGGCCAATATGGAAAAATCAATGAAAATATAGATATTAAAATATATATCCACTTAAAATATTCCTGAAATACCTTCCCCAGCTATAAAAAAGTATTTCAGACTCTGTCTCCCAAGTCAGTTATCATCAACCTTTTTTCAGGGTGGGGAAACAAAAAAAAAGCTAAAAATGTAAATGACAACAGAAATATCATTTATTATTAAATTTAGACTGTCGATTTGCTATTTTAACACTTTGGATCATTAATTTAAATGGAGATCCCTAATAATGAAGCAGCAAGGTTAATTAAGTTCCTAAGTTCTTCTTTGAATGACTTGAGTCTACATTTCACACCAGTGTTTTGGAGCCAAATTTCAGTCTCTCTGGTGAACTGCTCCTTGCTGTTATGCAACTCCTTTTTTTTTTTCAGTATCTCACCATTATTAAGTGGTTCCAGCCTAGACTTGAGTCTTTATCCCTTCATCAAAAACATGATCAGGTTTGACTCAGCTCTGCAACGCATGGATGATAAAATCTGAGATCACAAACTGTGCACTGCATGTGTATTTTACATTAAACCACTCGATAGTATCTGAGAAAAATGAAAGTGATTTTTCTTAGCTCCAGCTTTGCCGCCTCTTTTCATGGGTGAATCTGTTAGAGTAGAATACCAAATTAAGAATGGAAAGATGTACTAGGTTAAAGCAGAGAAATCCCTCATGGGATGTAAAATGATACCTTGGTTACCTACTGGGGGGGGGGCAAGCAAGAAGGGGTGAAAACAAGTAGCACAACAAGAGTTGAACAAATTAAGCTGACAAGGCACCATTTACTGAGAGCATGATGCAAACACATCGATTAAATGGAAAATTAAAGAGCAGGAGGATTTGTTGCAGATTTTATTACTGGAAAATGTTTCCAGTCAGAAAATTAGAATATATGCATTGCTAAGACCCAGCTTCACCTGCTCTGTCAAGAATGACAAAATGAATCTGTCTGTTGGAGGGTTAAAATCATAAACATCAAGAGTAAGAAATAGCACATACAAGAAAAATGGGGAAAAAACCCATAGGATCCTAGGAAGACCTTGGATCCATGAGTTTGGAAGTGTGAAGTCCATTCAGTTGTTTTGTAGCCCTGCAGCTCCCTGGAGGCACCAGAACCTCCAGCCAGCTCCAAAATCTCTTCATCTCCTCTTGAATCTCCCTGCTGAGCTGCTGAGGAGAGTTCCCTGACTTGATTGTATTGCACTGGCCTTGGCTGGCAAAGCTTTATTTTTCATAGAATCACAAAATCAGAGAATCACAGGATGTTTGGGGTTGGCAGGGATCTTAAAGATTATCCATTTCCCACCCTCTGCCATGGGCAGGGACGTCTTCCATTATCCCAGGGTGATCCAAGCTCCTTCCATCCTGGCCTTGGACACTTCCAGGGATCCAGGGGCAGCCACAGCTCCTCTGGGCACACTGTGCCACGGCATCACCACCCTCTGAGTAAAGAATTTCTTCCTAATGTCCAATCTAAACCAGCCCAATATTTAACCCAATTCACCTGGAGTAAGTTGGGTCAGGCAGTGATCCTCCAAGGAGCTTGATGTGGACAGGAAGCAGAGCAGCACGGGTTGGTGTCTCTAGGCTGACTGGGGGTAATGTCCTTCCCAGCATGACCAGAGCTGGGGACAGGAATGTCCGTACCCCCCTTGAGGTGTTTGAAGCATCCCTGTGGGATTTGTACCCAGTGGTGGACACCTCATTTCAACAGAGGGTCAGCGGAAGGAAAGAATTCACACCTTCTACTGAAGAAATTTCAATTTCCTCTCAGGAAATTGAAACAAGTACTACTAACTTCAGAATAGTTGAAAAATAAAACAACTGTGGAAGAGTGAAAAAGAGAATTTGGTGTTATTCCCTGTGCTGGTGATCAGAGGAGGTACAGCAGGTACTCGGAGCTAAATTAATCCTGTGTGCATCTGTAGGACTGAGCTTACCTGGATGTGAAGTACTCAGTGTCCTCCTTTCTCACTCAAGGCAGAAGTTGCTGCTTTTGTCTTCAGATATGAAGATTGCCTTGAGGAGGCTTCTACATGAGGGAGCAAACTGGGGTGTTTGGTTTGCTTTGGGAAACACATAAAAAGGAAGGAGAAGGAGAAAATCACATTAATTTCCATTTTAGAGAGATGATAATCATGGCCTTTTGGACTGGAGCTGGATGGCTGTCACTGAATAATTATTGGGTTTTATTCACCTGCTTATTTATGATCTGTAAGCCCTAATGTCCTGCTTTAGGTTTGGGATTTATTTATTACTTCGCTTTGCTTTTTGGAAGGGTTGTTTTCATGTTATCCTACATTATTTTGATTTAAAAGCTGTCATTATTGTCATTGCTGACTTGAAGATAACACAGAACACCACAGTCCTTTGCAGAACATGAGCCAGGATTATTTTTATAAAACCTGTGATTATTGTCCATCAAGGAGGATTTTGTGATCAATTAGAGTCAAGCAGTGCTGGATAGAGTGAAACAATCCAAAAGACATCTAAATCCATGCCACAACATTTTGGTTTCATCTAAGTGGGAGACCTACGCACACCCAAAAATGTGGAAAATATTACCAGAAAAATTATTCTCTGCCTCACACAACATTTTCATTTTATGGCTGTTTCTGAATAAAACAATCTCCAATAAAATACTCAGTTCTCTGGACATGTCTAATGGCAGCCAAGCTGTGCCCTGGAGAATCCTCTGTGCACCATCCTATCCAGACTCCAGCACAAAATTTATTCTGCTTGTCCAAAACAGGCTCCCACTGTGCTGACTCCAGGTTGTCACACATTTAGTTGTATTTACTGAGAGCAGATCATTCTCTTCCTTTCCTTTCCGTGTCCCTACCCTGCTCTCCCCAGCGAGTTCCATGTTTCAGAAAAACACACAAACTCATCCCATGCCTCATTTGCTGCAGCTGGCAGCAAACTCCAGGGACAGAAGTGAACTCTGGGATATGAGGGAGGAAATACCATAAAATGCAGATTCACCTTTTCTACTGCATGAGGGGGATTTGGTTGAAATTTGTTTGTTTTGGGGTCGGGGTTTGGGGTTTTTGTTTGTGGGGTTTTTTTTATTTGTTTGGTTGGTTGGCTTTGGGGATTTTATTTGAGTGGTGCCTTCAAAGAAAAGCTGATCTTTGATGCAGGATACATTGCCAGGGAATGTTCACCAAACTGGCCTGGCCAGAAAACGTTGTGAAGATAACTCAGAGTTATTCTGTGCTACCAGTATCTAATTCCTAGGATGGCTGCCATGTTTAAACACAAGGATATTTCCAAGGTCACCCAAAGCACAGATAAACGATTAAAATTTGCCCTAGATTTTGTCAAGTGACTCTCACATACCATTGATGTTTTCTCCTTTATTTTCTTGTCCTGGTCCACCTTCAATCCTTTCTTTAATCTTCTGTTTGGATGAGGGAGCCCAAGGAGACCACTTGAATGTAGCTCTGTGCCATCTGCAGCCCTGAGGGTCATCAGTAATGCAGCCTGCAGAAATGAGGGCTTTGGGACAGCCGGATTTCTGGTCTTAATAAATTGCATTCTTTGGAGGCTGCTGAATTTGATCTCCCAGTGCTGGAGATCAATGAAGCTTTCTCTTTCTTAGGTTGCTTTTCTTTAGATTGGCTATTAGGAGGTGCTCTGATGATTTCCAAGAGTTTTTCTCAAATGCTGACCAGGCTGGGCAGATCCTGTGTTTCCATGAGAAATCAGCCTGGGAAATTGTCCCTGTCTACAGCACTGTTCTTGTAGGTATTCCAAGAGCTTAAAAGAAACTATCCCCAAGGAGAATCCAAGGAAAGACAACTAATGTAGAACTGATAAATTATACATCATGATGAAATTGTGAAATGTTTGGCCAAAATCCTCTGTCCTAAAGAGTTTCTGCAGGATCAAACCTTCATTACCCAACGTGCTTGAAAGGCACAGGATGATGATGATCATGTTTTTTCAGTGTCATTTCAGCTGAGCTTAAATTACATATTAATCTCAAGGTGGGTGTGAATGAAGACCTGAACAGAATTTACACTTGATCTGATGTGAGGAAAGTAAAGGGAGGATGTTGGAGCAACAAGAGAAAAACTGTTGCTAAACACATTATTTAACCTTAATTTGCTGCCCACTGTAAGATGCTACTCATCAGCTGAGTGTAGATTTGGCAAGTTTTAATGTTTGGACTGAATCTTTTAATGCTGTTTCTCAAATCCTTCTCTCCCCCTCCCTTCCTCCTGATAGAAAATATAGAGAAACAGGACATAATTTATTTGTTGCTTTGAAATACATAATTTAGGATAACCTAACACAGGCTGTGAACTCTATGGGATGTGCTGATTACGTCTCAGGGACTGTACGAGGAATCTGTGGAAATTATCTCAGGTTTAGAGGTACATTTTAATAAGATAACTCTCACCCAGGGCTCTGGAGGACCCCCCATGGGGAGAGAAACATTTTCACTGTGTCTTTGAGACATGAGTCAGCCTGTTTCAAACTGAGCAATGGGCACGTTGGAGGAGAGGGGATTTCAGCTTGGCTGGATTTACGTGTTTATACCCTGGGTTTTACTGGGATGCATGACGATAAAATGACAAAGCCATCCAGTGGAAAGGAACAGCACTTCTGATTGTTTTCTGGGCCACGAGGGATATTCCAGTTCCACATGATACCTAAAGGAAAATGTGAATCACAACAAGTTGGGTTGAGTCTGATCCGATGACCATCCTCTCAATTTATAAACTTCATCAGCAGACAGCTTAATATTTATAAACAGGATTTCCAGCTTTCACTTCAACAGACACATCCAAGAGAGGAAAATTACCCATCTTTTTAGTTTCCATTGTTCACATAGGATCTGTAAATAAGATTGCTGCTGTAGTAGCTTGGAATTTTACTGAAGTTCAAACAATGCTATAATGGATACAGCTGACATCTTCTAGTTGTGTTTTGATGAGTTTCTTTTGGGGCTTTTTTTGATACCTCTAGAACTGATAAAATAAGAGAACTCATCATCTATGGGCCAATGAGTTCTGCATGTACTTGTATGTCTGTGTGTGTTCATATGAAATTCTTTTGGTCCTGCATTGTTCTGACCTTCCCAGGTGTCCCCTTAGAGCCATACCCTGCCAACCTATAGAGCACCGTAGTGCCAGCTCATCTTCTAGAACTCTCATATGGAGATCCATGAGCAAATAATGAAGATGAATATAGAGATAGTCTTAATCACTGGCTGAAAAGATGACTACATGGGAATGAATCACTTCCGTTCATTTATATTTGCCCTTTTTTGTTTTTTTTTTCTAGAAGTGGTAAAGCTTCTCTATTCATATTTATAGTGAAGCAGTGGTGTGTGAATTAAGCTGAATATTTACATTATCTAGGGGAAGGAAGGAAGGAAGGAAGGAAGGAAGGAAGGAAGGAAGGAAGGAAGGAAGGAAGGAAGGAAGGAAGGAAGGAAGGAAGGAAGGAAGGAAGGAAGGAAGGAAGGAAGGAAGGAAGGAAGGAAGGAAGGAAGGAAGGAAGGAAGGAAGGAAAGAGAAAGAAAGAGAGAAAGAGAGAAAGAGAGAAAGAGAGAAAGAGAGAAAGAGAGAAAGAGAGAAAGAGAGAAAGAGAGAAAGAGAGAAAGAGAGAAAGAGAGAAAGAGAGAAAGAGAGAAAGAGAGAAAGAGAGAAAGAAAGAAAGAAAGAAAGAAAGAAAGAAAGAAAGAAAGAAAGAAAGAAAGAAAGAAAAAGAAATTTTTCTCTAGACTCATTTCTCTAGACATTATTTTCTCTAGACTCATTTCTTTCTGTGTCAGGCTATGAATGCCTTTTGTGTCAGAGCTTTTAGAATCATAGAATGTTTTAGGCTGGAAAAGACCTCCAAGATCATTGAGTCCAACCATTAACTCAGCACCACCAGGTTCATCACTAAACCCTGTCCTCAAGTGCCACATCCAGACACCCTTGGAACACCTCCAGGGATGCATTTTTCCTCATCAAAGTTTTCCTCATTGCAGAGACATGAGTTTACTCCATGCTTCAAGGTGAAAGATGGGATCCAGCTCTGAACCAGAGCCATGAGCTGGGGAATCTGTGTCTGTTAACACTGCAATGTCTTCATGTGTCAGAGAAATTGGTTTACAAATATTCACATTACATGGAGTCCTCTCAAAATTCTAAGTTTATTTTTACTTTTCTGCTCTCTCTGGAAGGCACTTTCAGATGATTTTTTTCTGCTGATGGTCCAAAGCTTTCTTCCAATTCCCAGCTCAACCTCTTGACCCAGCACTGACTTTGATTTCAATCACTTTTCATCCTCTCTAAACTGATACTTCTGCTGTTCTCAGAGCTGTGCCTATTCCACACAGACTTTCCTGAGCTAATCAAACTGATTTTGTGCTTTATTACCACTCTGTTTGCTCCCATTGTCCAGGAGCAAGGCAAGGCCGTGTGCTGCTGAGGGCAATTTCTCGTCTTCCATTCACTGTGGAAGCAGCTGAGAGAAGCCAGCGTGGATAGAGATGGTTCCCTTTCAGACAGCCAGATTTATGTGCCTTGGATTCCATCCCTGGTGCTGCAAGAGCACGTGCTGTGGAAGGTCCTAATAATGTCCAAACGTAATGAGTTTATTAAGCACAATATGGGACACAGCTGGGAGCCCAGGCTGTCAGAAATGCAATAAGAAAGGACAAAAGGAAATGTGGAGGGGAAAAAAAAATTACAGTTTCCAAGTGCTCATGAAGCATCTTAACCTTATTTTTCAGTGTAGTAGAGAAGAGTAGAACTGTTAAAATAAAGAACAAAAAAAGAGATTTTCAACTCCCTAAGAATGGAAGAGACAGGACTGTAGCCCCAGGCCTGTTCTAGGATACATCTCCTTGACAATATTTGCCTGAGGAATCACAATAGTAGAGGTATCTTTTTCTCTACCCAGTGAGAAGTTGGGAAAGACATTTTATCTATCTGTCCCTTTATCAAGATGGGCTGGAGTTTGGCCCGTGAAAGCTTTTGATGCTGATTAGAAGTGTAGAGGAGGAGTGTGGGGGTTCATCTGGGCCATCACCACAGATTGCCAGCTCAGAATGCTCGGTGAAGCACAAGATGTTTTATTCAGAATGCCTCTAACTTTGCACTGGAAAATGACAAGGAGTTGTACACATGAGGCAAAGAAAGATCATTTGATCATCCTCTCTGAACAGCTTGGCAATTTTTCCACACTCCCAAGCACCCTTTTCTCAATACCAAGGTTGTATCAGACTGTTTTCTTCACACCATCTTGTATTTATTCCTTTGGCATCAGGAAATACAATCAGTTGCTCATTGTATTCACCACCTTCTAAACCAACAGATTACTCCCCTTCATTGCCTATTTTATTACTTTTGTCTTGCTCTCAGACAGGAAGGGTGGTCTTGTTTCCCAGGGGTCATAGGACTTTGTTGTGCTGTTGCTGGAGCTCCAAGATTGGAGTCTTGCCCTTGGGTCCATCACCAGCTACAGGAGCACTCCTGTGGAGTCTGCCCATGCTAAATAAATAGTGGAATGTTTTGTTAAAGATATCCTTGGCATTTCCTCACAGCTGAGAGCACCTTGCATGCAGCCTGGCTCAGGTCTGGGGAGTGTCTTGGTTTGGAAAGACAGGTGTCTGCCAAGGAAAGCTCCCCTTGAAATGGAGAATGTAAACCCCCTCCCTTTGAATTATTATGATTTTGAAATTAAGGGGCTTTCAGGCAAAGATATGGGAATAGGAAAAACAGTTCTTTACCAGGAAAATGAAAATAAAAAATGTAGTAGCACAAAAACCCCAACCAAACAAAAAGAAAACACTGACAGGGTCAGAACACAACCTGACACCCTGTTGGTCAGGGTGTTGGGAGCAGTCCAGTCAAGTCCTCCTGCAGTGACAGATGTGGTTCTGTTGGAGCAGAGATGATCCTGTACAAGGGTGCAGTTTTCCTCTGAAGGTCCAGTGGTGCTGAGATGGGTCTGGTCTTCCTCTGGGAATCCAGTGCAAACAGGCTGCCCTGGTGTTCTGACTCTCAGGTTTTATCCAGGTAGGAATGCTTGGCTCCTCCCCTTGGGTGGAGCATCTCCCCATGGGATGATGGAATTGTATCAGCCATGCCGTGAGCCTGGATGGCCCATGAACAGCAGATATCCCCTGGAGGGAGGATGGGTCCTGGAAGAGATAAAGAACACTGCCCCAGCTGGATTCAACATCTGGCCCGTTAACAGAACACACCCATGCCCTCCCCCCTGGAGTTATGAGGGATGGGTTACACAAGAGATAAAGAAAACACCTCCCCAACCGGTTTCAACAGATGGCAAATAGAATACACACTTTTGGTTCCAAGACAGGGAGCAATGGTGGCTTTATAATGGCAGTTTGATCTTAGGATAATCGGCTTAGCACATCATTAACAGGGCTAATTGAAGGTGTTAACAGTGGCACCACACTCTGATAAATAGAATATTTTGAGTTAAGGAATTGTTTGGAAGGTACTGTCCAAGTACTGCCCTTGGGAAGATCCTCAGAGACAATGGGAATAAAAAGGCTCTGGTCCAGAGCTGCACTTTCTGCTCTGCTCCTACTCTTTCCTCTGCCTGTGAGAGATGTCTGCTCCACATGTGCTGAGCAGGTTCAAAGCAGAGCCTGATGGACAGGTTGATGGACAGGTTACAGCTCTTACAACCTCCTGTGTGATCATGAAAAACAATATTTACACCTGCAACCAGGGAAGGAAACGCAGACCACCAGTCAAGAAAAGCAAATTGATCAAGGAGCTCCTGCAAAACATTGATATGCCAGGTAGGAAACACGTTTTCCTGGTTGTGGAGTAATAATTCTGAAGGCTCTTGCCAAGCACCACTTAAAGCCCTGCTGGAATGGAGCAGCACATCGTTATCTTTATGATACCAGTATTAATTTCATATTAGCAATGAAGTATCACATTTACCACAGATGCTTAGAAGGGATAATTGATCTGCTGTGAAAAGGGAAACTTCTCACATGATTTTTTTTTTTTTTCCCTGCTTTGCCTAATGCTTCCTGAATGTGTGGTAGTTTGCAATTATTTCCCTGCATCGGAGTGTCTACGGTCTTTAGTTAAGAAGTTTGGTCATTTCACCAGGCCTCTGGGGACATCAATAACATAAGGGCACAATAAATCTGATGGATAATGCAATGGGGAAAATAATGTCAATCAAAGCAAGAATTTTACTGATGATGTTATGTGGGAGACCTGCCAAGAAAAGCAATTCTGTGCCCAGGGAGGGATGAATTTTGTTCCATAGCCTCTGCTATCATGAGAATATCACTGCATAATATAAGCTAGAAAATCTTGACCTCTGGGTGCACGATCCACTCATGTCCACTTGAATTTTCAGAGAGCCTGAAGCAGCACCTCCATCAAACAGACATTCAAAGTTATTACAATGTCAAAATACTCAGATATCCAGGATTGAGATGTCATTAACCTTCAGTGTTTCATCATATCTGTGCTGGTGAAGCAGCATAATATGAAGGAGAAAAATTGTTATAGCATGAGAATTTCTTTTATTTGTAAAATTCAGGCATTTTAAATGGAGTTTGTTTTTTAAAAAATAACAGATCTTGTTTAATTTTATACATATGTCCCAGAAAAGCATAATCTATCAAAGCTCAGGAAAGGCTGGGCTTTATGTCCAAGGGATGGGATATAGAGGATTAGGACTTTCAAAGAGTTTTTGATAGTTTGATAGTCAAGATTTTGATAATCAAGAAATTAATCAGATCTTCATATAGTGTAAATTTGGATATGTTTCTTGAATTGGATGAGCAACACTTACTAAAATCTGTTTTAAAATAGCTTTAGATTTTTTTTTTTCTAATATGTTAGGAAAATTCTATAAAGCTAGAGCACTAAAAAATGAGGGAGCTGCCAGGTTATAACAGAAGTGATAAAGAATGTACTTTGTAAGGACAAATTATAATGCTCATATCTTCAGGGAATTTCAATTTAATTGAAACCACTCAAAGGAAAATAATAAAAAAAACCCAAAAACCAACACTCCACCAAAATTGTAATGGGGGACAGCTGAAGTAAAACATACATGGAAGTTATTAGGCTGTGTTAGTAAAAGGAAGTAAGATAATACTGAAAGTAAGAAAAGGCTGCAAGATGGAGGGAAGTCAGGGCTCTGTTTTGCTTGCCATTAATGCTTTGATGTCTCAAACTTCGAGAATGGAATTTTCTGTGTTTGCCCTCATCGGGCCTGAACAAACAGAGGAAAAGAAAATTGGTCCTTGCAAAGCAGTAATTCACTTTGTCCAAAATTAGGCATTGTGTCATGGAAAGGTTTGAGGTGGAAGGGACCTTTTAAAAGTCACCCAGTCCAGCCCCCTGCCATGACAGGGCCTCTTCCCACTAGACCAGGTCCCTCAAATTCCCATCCAACCTGGCCCTAAGGCATCAAGCTTTAGGATACAGAAATTACTCCCTGAGGTTACCTACACATCCACTGACTGTAGAGAGAGCCTGGGCAGGCTGGGCTGAACAATAAAGATCTTTTTGATGTGGCAATGCTGGTTAATGTCTTCACTGATGATCAGCACGATGGGACAGAGTGCACCTGCAAGAAGATTGAAGGTCCCACCAATTTAGGAGTGGTTGACAGACCAAGGGGTTGATTGTGCTGTTGCTCAGAGGGAACCAGAGGGGTTTGAGAAACAGGGAGAAAAGATGAAGAAGAAGGAGATATACAAAGTCCTGCACTGGGAGAGGAATAATTCCATGCACAGGGACAGGCTGGGAATCAGCTGCTGGGAAGCAGTTCTGTGGAGAAGGACCTAAAGCTCTGGGTGGACACAAAGTGGATCCTGAGCCAGCAAAGTGCCCTTGCAGCGCTGAAATCCAAAAGCATCACCAGCTGCATGAGGAAGAGCCTTGGCAGCACCTCAAGGGAGGTGCTAATTCCTCTCTCTCAGCCCTGGAGTGCCTGGTGCAGTGCTGGGCTGCTGAGAGCATGGACAGAGTGGGTTCTGTCAGGAGCCACAAAGATTATTAAGGAATTACAACAAAAGATTTGAAGAACTATGGCTGTTTAGCTTGGAGAAGAGAAGATTTGGGGGGAGCTTATCAATGTGTAGAAATACCTGATGAGAGGGTGCAAAGGAGATGGACCCAGGCTCTTCTCTGTGCTGACAAGAGGCAACAAGCACAAACAGCCACAAAGGAAATTCAGCTGTAAGATAACACTTGGTTATTGTTAGGATGGTCAAATACTGAAAGAGATTGATCAGATAAATTGTTGAGTCTGAACATTTGAGATATTCAGACACTGATTGAAAATGGGTTTTGAATAACCTGCTGTACCTGGCCCTGCTTTGAGCAGGGAAGTTGGACTTGACAATCTCCTACCCCCAATTCTGGGAATCCTCTTTAGCAGTCATTCTTCTTGCAAAACCACATTGCTTTGATTTATTTCCTACACAAGTCCTCATGGAAGTAAACGAAAGTGATAATTCTACTTCATATAGAAATATTTGGACACCTGAGCTCTCATTTGCATATGGGAGTCTCAGCATCTGCAGTTTACAATTACCATCTTTTGTAATCACACCTTTATCTTCACTTTTAGAAAGGGAGTTCTAGTAAAATTCACAGGTGTTTCCTGAGTTTTGTGCAAGGAAAAAAAAAATCAAAAGCATATTCCTCCAGAAAGTAAAAGGATTATTACTGAATATTGCTAACAGACTTGGATTTTCATTAACACTGAAATGCCTAAGCCATGCAGCAGCTGAATCTATTTCTTTCAAATATATCCATGCAAAAATTGTTTCAGTGCTGTATCAGCTCCCATTTAAATTCTGTTTTCTTAAGCAGCAATTTTCCTGCAAAGTGAAAAAACTGGGTACCAGCAGAGTCTGCCAGAATGTATCTGCCATGAAGGGATAATTTTCAGCCTGTGATTCCCACATCAGCTCATGTGGTAGAACAATGGGCAGCCTGCATCCATCCTCGTGGACCAGTCTGTGAAAAAATTCCACGTTGTTTGTGGACAGCTCTTTCAGGCAAAGGTGTGGGATTTTTGCCTGAGACCCTCAAGACATTCATATGCAGCTGAAAAAGAGTTTTGTCCTTTGTAGCAGTAAATCCTTTCTGAAAATCCACCTCTTAGACCTCCTCATGTAATGACCCTTTGAATCCCATTTTGTCATTGACAGCAGACTCAGTGAGTGGGAACAAGGACTTGAGAGACTTTCCCAGTTAAGCACATAAAGGGAGAATAAAAATCTTCTTGGTTTATAGAAGAAAGTATAGAGTCAGACCCTCGGCTGCTGTGACCCATGAAGAAGCTTTAATTTCAGCAATTTAGAAAGCAGGTAAACAAAACCAACCCAACATACTTAAACTTCAAGAAATAATAACTAGTCTGATAAAGATAGTTGAAAGATCATGATGTTCTTTTCCTTTGCCTTCATAGGGTTGCTCTTTGTGGAGTATTTTCCATGGAAAGCTTTAGAGCTCTTGCTGTCTGGTATTAAATCTTCTTTTAGCTTTCCTGTTGCCTTAAATATATCAGCATCAATTTATTGACACCGAAAACAATCAAATTACTTCTCAATCCTTAGTGGTAGGTGAAACTTTGGTGTTTTGGGTTTCATATCGTTGTTCCATATATTTCAGACTGGAGGTGGGATTATTCTGTTCAGATTTAGATATCCACAGTGTAGATGTCAACAAACTAGCTGGCTGTTCAGAATTCCTTTACTCTCTGGGAGAGGAGCTGGAAGTTTGGAGGAGATGGTTAAAATAGGTCAGACAAAACACTTTCTTCACATGTCTGCTTCTCTCTGTTGGTATAAAAAGAGACTTGACAATGACCTCATGTGTGAGGATGTCTCTGCCTGAAGAGAGAGGGTTTCTAAAATTAGGAGACATGTCCTAGGTCACCGAGGGGTTGATTTCCCAACTCTGCTCATGACTGGTGAGCGGGAACATGAGGAAAGGGCACCATGCCTTTTAAATAAATGATGTAGCTGGAATACCACATTTAGGAACTTACAGACAGGAAATCATAAAATGCAGAGGGTTTTGCACCTTGTATTGAGAACCTAAAGAGAGAAAAATACCGAGTGCATTATGAAAGGAGTTCCAGCCCTCAGGAGAGCCACTAAGCTGGTCAGAGAGCTGGAACAGCTCTCCTATGGATTCAGGCTGAGAGTTGTGAGTGTTCATCCTGGAGAAGGCTCCAGGGAGACCTTAGAGTCTTAGACTTTTTAACCCCCCAGTGCCTAAAGGAGGGTTAAAAGAAGGCTGGAGAGGGACTTTTCATGTTGTAAAAGTCCAAGTGGGAATGGCCTTAAATTGAAGGAAGATAGATTGAGATTGGATATTAGGAAGAAACTCTTTACTGTGATGGTGAGGCACTGAAACAGGTTGCCCAGAGAGGTCGTGAACTGACAATCCCCCAGAGGTGTCCAAGGCAAGAAATCTGCTCTAGTGGAAGGTGTCCCTGTGCATGGCAGGAGGTTGGAATGATGATCTTTAAGGTTCCTTCCAACCCCAAGCCATTCTAGGATTTTATGATAATTACCTGTCCCTATATTTCACATCCAGCAATTCTCCACTCATCTTTATTCTTCATAGGGAAATGTTCTTCATGTCTATAAGAAGTATTGGAGTGACTGTGCATGGAGTGGTTGGCTTTTCTGAAATGTACTCAGTCTGCAAAACCTCAATTTCCCCTGCACGGTGTCAGAAGCTTTCAGATTTTCATGCCTGTGCAGTAGCTTGGTCATGGGGCAGGAAGAGGATGTGGTGGGAAGCCCTGCCTGGACACTGAAGTGAGATGAATTAAGTAATGAATCCCCATTCAATTATCACTGGTCTAAACCATTGTGGGCCAGCTTTGAAATGTGTTGCTTTCCTTTCCAACCACTGGCACACGTCCCAGAGGACCACAACAAGGAGCCCAGGAGGTCAGGTGGTTTCTTTTGGGTGAGATCTAAGTAAGAGCTCGTAACTTCCTTGGAAAGCCACAGAAAATCCTCTTCCATTCATCAAGGGAAAAAAAAAATCCTCCATTTCATTCATCCAGTGGGTATTTTTACCCATATTTGATATGGGGATATTTTACCCTTTTGAGCAGTGATTTATTACCTTTTATTATGCCTCCCTGGGAGCAGCCCCATCATACCTAGAAAGGTCTCGCTGTGTGGTTTTGTTGGTGACATCACATTGTACGCTTGACACTTGTGGGCTTCTCATGGAGGAATTGTCACTAGCCTGCAGAGCCCTTTTTTAGATGGAGAAAGAAATGGGAACTTGCAGCAGAACAAGATTTGCCAGAGCTTTTCCAACCTTGAAAAACTCAGATACTTGAAGCAACTCAGATACTTTCATCAAGAATCTGCTGTGGCACTGAAAGTCTTTCCAGTGGACAAACCAATTCACCTTCAGAGGGGATGGATTATTTTCTTAAGTCATTAGGTGACCAAAACAATGTTCTTTTTGTTTTTCCCTTCTTCCTGTCTATCAGCCATGCTTGAAATAAACCCCTGAAACCCATTCTATTTTAGCAACCATCAGCTGATTTCCAGATTCTCAGACACCTCACCAGCCCTTCTGTTTCACCAGAGATAACTGAGGATTATTTTGAGGAACTGATTATCCGTAACTGAAAGGTGCAACCCCTCTGTTATTGGCTCTCCTGACTTCACTAATTTTAATTACAGTGGCAGATGCAGATAAAACAACAACATGAAGCATCAGTAATGAAATTACAGGATTTATCAACCTGTGTCATCAGAAGAAAATATAATCATTCAAGCTTCCCTTCCAAATCTAATACTGATATATTTATTTCTTTTTCTCAATACGGAATGGTAATGCTTTATCAGCATTGCTTATATTTCAAAAAAAAGTTTATTTTTCTAGTATAACATAGCTGATAGTACTTATTTGGGAGGTAGCTGGGCTTAAATTTGTGATAGATATAACTACCTTTTAATTGATGATAGAGATAAGTAGCCTTTGATTAGTAATCGGTGGACTCTGAATGTATGTATAACATACATGCCAGGAACAGCTCAACACTACAAAAGGTTCTGCTGCAGATCCAGGGCAGAAGTTCTGGTAGCTGTTATTCCCTAATAAACATTCCAGTCTCCGTGGATGACACCAAGGCCTCAGCCCAGTATTTGGTACAGGTTTCCATGACTACCCTGAAGGCAAAAAAATGAAGTCGATTCTTTTTATTTTCCCTGCAATATGTGAAAGAAAAGCCATGGAATGGTTTGCAGATGTTCTTGCTGTCCCTGTAGAAGCTCTTTTGAAACTCAGGCAAGACAGAAAATGACCACCCTCCACTTTTCAACCCCAGGGATTGCCAGTAAAGTACAGAGTAACTGTACTGTAAAGTACAGAGAGGGTGTTCTAAAGGTCACCACTTTTCCCCTAGGGCATCTGTATATGTGCACCTTTTAGTCAGGCACCTTCCACCTTTCCACTGTGTTTCAATCATTTCCTGATGCATTACAGTGACAGAAAGAAAGGACAGAACACAACCTCCACACCCCTCTCTGGCTCTTCTGGACTGAGCTGCACACAGGAGTGCAAATGATCAGGAAATAATTTCAAATCCAATGGCTGCTAATGCCTCTGTCTGGTTTTGTCTTGCTTCTGTTAATGGAATTCCAAGTCCTCACGGCTGAATGTCACCAGGGATGTTTGCTGTCCTCCTCAGCTGAGATCTTATCAATTGCTCATTATTTGATAAACCATCAGAAATACAGTTAAGTAATTAAATTCAGTGCCAGAACGGAGCATGAGGGATTGATCAAATGAGGATAGAGGAAAACAGATCAGTTTAGAGTGAATTTCATGAACCATTGTTCTCCCAAAATGTAGAGTGAGATTAATTTTCCTGTTTTATTTTTTTAATTGAAAGACTCTCTCCTTTCTAAATGCTGATGTCCTGGCAGGGTGTTGCAGTCAGTATAAAACTCGAGTGTCCTTTGGTTCTTTTTCTTCATTATTTTACGAATCATACGAACCTTTACAAATCAAAGTAGGATAATGAGAAATAAATCCAAATCTTAAAACACCTTCCCCCCCAGGCCTCAATTTTTTCTGGACAGAGGCCAAGCAATGGAAGTCACAGATATGGATGACATTGTTGTTCATAAAAATCATTCCTGATTATGTCCTGGATGAATTTTTAGCCTGAGACTACAACTCATTCCTTTGCCCTCTACTGCCAAGCTCTGATAAAGGTTATTAACAAGCTTATTAACAGGTTATTAACAAGTTGATAAAGGATTTTTTTATCTGGACAAACTATCTTGGGAACCAGACCCATAAAAAGCCCCCATACAGTTTTGCTTTTAAGTGCTATTTGCCTTAGTGCTTTTTGCACTCATGAAAATCATGAAGGGCAAATCACAGCTTCAGAGAAGAAGCAGACAGGTCTTTTTTCTTGTCCAAAATCATCCACCCTTCCTTCTCCCCTGGGTACAATTTAGGTGTTTGCAGCTACAGATCCAGCATTTCTTTGACACAAGTTGCAGATTCTTTGCCTTTAAATTAGATATCCAAGACTGCCTTTAAAATTTGTAAAAGCCTGGTCCATCTCTAATAAGTGCAACTCACAGTTCAAGTGTTGGGTCCTCTGTTTTCTGCCCATTTCTTTTTCATTCTCTCCATGGTTTACATATTTATAATAATTTTCCTCTTTTGCTGCAGAGAGTGAAGACAGAGGAAAACAGATCAGTTTAGAGTGAATTTCATGAATCATTGTTCTCCTAAAATGTAGAGAGATTAATTTTCCTGTTTTATTTTTTAATTGAAAGACTCTCTCCTCTCTAAATGCTGATGTCCTGGCAGTGTGTTGCAGTCAGTATAAAACTTGAGTGTCCTTTGGTTCTAAAAATTATGACACAAATTACTTTGACACAAATTACTGATCCTTTGCCTTTAAATTTGATATCCAAGACCACCTTTAAAATCTGCCAAAGCTTGGTCGAGCTCTAATAAGTGCAACTCGCTGTTCAAATGTTGGGTTCTCTGTTTTCTGCCTGTTTCTGTTTCATTCTCTCCGTGGTTTACATATTTATAATAATTTTCCTCTTTTGCTGCAGAGATCTGAGCCTTGACGTGAGGACCTCAACCAGAATATCTGCAGAGAGATCTGTGCTTCAGCCCTAATCACAGTGTTAATGAGCAAACCTTGTCCAAAATTAGGAGAGAAGATGGCCACCAACTGGAAGGTCTGCTTCTTCAGCCTCGTATTGCTTCCTGTGGTAAGGAAAAATGATTTTATTTCAATTGTTCCAATATAAATACATGTCCTCAAGGCCAGCACTTGCCAAGAGGGAATGATCTGCTGCTGACACTGATTCTGGATTTTTCTGGGTGGTCTCAAAGTTTGGGTTAAGACTTTTCCAGGCTTCTTTCTTAATGAATTAGGACTGTGATCACTGCTCATCCTGAGAAGGGCAAGTCAGTCCCTTGAGGGCATTTGTTCACTGTTTTTAACCAAGATTCAAAATAAAATATAGTAATAATTAGAAAAAAAAAAAAAAGTGGGTCTTCTGTTTCAAATCCACTGGTTTAAGAATATATATTTTTTTTTCCAGATAGAGGGATAAAATTAGAGATTCCCTTTATCCCCCCCTGTGAAATCTAAACCTCGAGATATCCCAGACTGTGCTTTTGGAGGCCTCCATTTTCAGAGGAGCAATTTTAAGAAAAAATACAAACGGGCCTCTAAAGATACTAAAGGCACTTAAAGTCATCCATCATCTTTCTGAAGATACTCGATTCTTTATGAAGATGACAGGGATTAATTTTCCCCACAAGTCTTTACTTACTAAACAACGTGTTCTTCCATTAATAGCGCCGTGTTAACATGTCTGGGGATTGTAACTCTCCCTCTCCATTGTCCCTACACACAGTGACTGCATCTCTCCTCACATAACAGCTACAAAGATTTTTTTTTGTCCCTTTGTAGCTGTGAGGAGCTGTACATGAGCCCTGCAATAACCTCTTGTTGCATTTCCACACAGTTCCGTGCTCAACCATTGATCACAAATGTTCTTTTCAGCTCCTCTCCAGGAGCATTGCTCACAGGGATTCAGTGACAAACAGCACCAGGATTTAAATCCTCCAGCTCATTCCCATTAAGAGCCTTCTACAACTTCCATGAAAACACTTTACACTTGCTAAATACAGATATTCTCACATTGGTGCACTTTAATAGTCAGTATTTGAAAAATTCCTGATATTTAGTTAGTTTTATTTTTAAATGACAGCTATTTAATGGGATGGTGGTGTGACCAGAGCATCTTTTAGGAGTTATTGCAGAGTTTTTTGGTCTTGTGTATCAATTATGTGGCCTGTCCCATAGCAGGCAGCACTCAGAATTTGTTTCTGCTTTGGCACACAAAAATACTGTGCTAAACCATTGATCACAAATGTGCTTTTCAGCTCCTCTCCACAAGCATTACTCACAGGGATTCAGTGATAAACAGCACCAGGATTTAAATCCTCAAGCTCATTTCCATTAAGAGCCTTCTACAACTTCCATGCAAACGCTTTACACTTGCTTAATACACAGATATTCTCACATTGGTGGGCTTTAATGGTCAGTATTTGAAAGAATTCCTGATATTTAGTTAGTTTTATTTTTTAATGACAGCTGTTGAATGGGATGGTGGTGTGACCAGAGCATCTTTTTAGGAGTTATTGCAGTGTTTTTTGCTCTTGTGTATCAATTATGTGGCCTGTCCCATAGCAGACAGCACTCAGAATTTATTTTTGCTTTGGCACACAAAAATACATTTTCTTTCCTTTTGGCTCTTATTCAGAGTCCATTTCACTGCCCATGTGACATGTGGCATAATTCAGCTAAATGCTGTAGGATTGGGCTGGAACTGGTACCAGAGTTGTGTTCATCCAAATAATACAGTCCTTTACATACAAATATGTGGTCTTGGAATTCTCACCTAGAGCACGGCTCCTGTGACTCTTCCTTAGACTTCCTGGTCAGGTAGAAATGATTACTTATTAAAAACTGAGTATGTTTAATTTTTATAATACATCTCTAAAATTGCCACTGTAAACTTCCTCTAAGCTAATGGGGAGGGGGGAAACCCTCCAAACTTACCCTGATTTAGGTACTGATGTTCACGTGAGATTCCTGACTATAAAAGGAGTTTAGCTCAAATTCAGCTGCTGGTTTTTTGGACATAGAAGTGTTGATGACATGGATCCTGCCCTGGGAGAAACTGGAAAAGTGAATTCCTGGCCATGCAAGCATATTTTTCAGACTGCAACCAAAATAATTAAATGACTCAAAGGACAAAAGACGTTTCTGTTAAATGACCAAAAACCTTCAATATTTTAAGATTTTTGGTGCTCAGCTCGAGACCCTCGAAAGGTGTCTTGTTATTTAGAGGTGAACAGTTTTTAATTAAGGGAAATAAATTAACAAATCTCTGGAGCTCTCAGATGGGTGACCTTCCTGGCAGATGGAGAAGGACAGCAAATTCCCAATTGCTCACGTTTCAGGACATAACTGTGGTTGCTGAGCTGGATAATTAGTGATCAGCTCCAGCTTGTGGAAAGAACAGTTCTTAATGAAATACCAAATAGCAAACCAGAACTAATAAGAAAAAAAACCACCCTGCTTTTTATTTGCTGCTTCTGCAAAGTTTGTGGTCTTATTTATGATTACAAGGTTTTACTGCAGTCTTTGCAGGAATCCAGATATTGAAGTTAACCATCAACAGAGATGAATTTGTGTGTTTGCACACACAGAGCCCGCCACAGACATTATACAATAAGGTGTGTACAAGTATTCATTTCACATTAAATCCCCTGTGAATTTCTTTTCACAGACCAAATTTCAGGCATGATATAATGTTATTTATGTTTCTGCTTTTGCAGTTCTTGTGGTGACACATTTCTCTCCACTGGGGCACACCCTTTCCCTGTGAACCATCTCTAATGTGCTGTGCTGGTGACCTCAAACTGGCACTTTCCTGTCATGCAGATTTTCCAATTTTCTACCAAGAGAGTGAATGTGACTTTTAAAAAACTTAGAGTAATTGAAAGTCATCTTAGACTCCCCAAAGTTCCTGGAAAAAACTGTTCATATACTGCTTTCCTCTAAGCACACCTGGTCAGACCCATTTTCCCCACAAACCACATCCATAAACAAATCAAGAAAAGACAAAAAGACAACCAAGTATGAATGGGAAATTCCAGGTGGCTTCAAGTATAGGCTCTGACCAGACAACTAGAATACGATATGCTAAGAAATAATCAGAAATGAGCATTTTAAGCCAGTTCTAACTGTCAGAGTCAAGGGTGGTTCAGTTTTTCATGTGTTTAACAGGCTGTTCTGCATTAACCTAACCTTGGAACCACTCAGGACTGAAGGCACCATGATGCCTGCAAGGCCTTTAGAGGAGTTCTTGAGCTTTACATTTTTTTCACTTTCCTAGATTTAAATGCCTGTATTGCTATTTTAGCTGTTTTTAACCCATTTCTTTCAGCTGGATCAACTCTTCCCAGTCATTTCCATTCTTTGCTTTGGGTAAAACTCTGAACAGCCTGGGATAGTGGGAGGAGTCCATGGCAGGGGGTTGGAACTGGATGGTCTTTGGGGTGTCTCCCAACCCAAACCGTTCTAGGATCCTATGATGTCTTTTTTTTTGCTTCTGAATTCACTTTCACTGGCATTTTGATTGACTTTGCATTCCGTTTATCTGTGATAACACTGGGTTATTTTTTAAAATTCTTTTTAATTGGAAAATATTAACAAAAGTCATCGTAAAATTATGGAGGAGAAAAGATCCTAAACCATCCTTCCTTTGTCTGGTTCCAAATGTACTTGAGAAACAATGAGTTTCATGACTCACAAAGTTGGCTTGGTGTATGAACTGAATTTTAAATGTAACTGCAATGCAGGTGCTCCAAGTGTCCGGAATAATTCCATCAGATGTGTTCCTTCACCCAATACTTGGAATTTCTCGTGGGTACATATTTAATATAGCTAAGCTTTAATGTTTCCAGTGGTAGAATATTCTGTGCAATGTTTGATCAGCTGGGAAGAATGTTCTCCTTTAAAAGAGGGAGAAATGTGGAGAAGGGAAGGTGTAAGTGATGCCTCTTGTATAACAACATTGAAGTGTGATCTCTGAGTGAGAGTCAGATGGGAGAATCCAGATTTGGATGTACAGGCAGCACCTCACAGAGCAGAGAATGATACCTGGATCTGGTGATAGTTAAGTAATTCAGGAAGAGGTGAGGAGAGAAACTGAAATGTTTGCTCAGCCCCTGTTTGCTGAAGGGGGAATATTTCTCAATCTTCTCAGGGTGTGTATAGGCTACAGAGCAGAGAACTCTCTGTATCCTCTATTTTTCATCTGTGGCTGTCACTTCTAGTGCCAGGCTACCTTCAAATAGAATCATCTCCGTTCCAGCCTCTGTTATTTTTAAAAGATGAGGCACAGACACAATATTCCACAAGTTTCTCTCTCCCAGCCTGCAAGGTTTGTAAGCACAGCCCAAATGTGAGGCTCCTCAGGCACAGACATAAAATGTTGGGTTGGTCCCTGCTCTTTAAGCAAACTATTTTTTCCATTCCAGGGTTTAATGAGAGAGCTTTTAATGAGTTTACCTGCCTGGTGATTTGTAGCATCTCATAACCCTGTTAGAGAAGTCAAGCTCTCTGTGGGACTGCAGGTTTCTAGAACACAGTGCTCAGTTGCATGCGACTTCCTTGTTATTTATGTAACGAAAACATAAATATTTTGTATACAAACACAGCCAGGGAACTGCTGGGAATGTTCTCTATAGGAGATAAAGACTCAGCTAACCAAGGCATTAATGCTGCTGTGGCTTTTCCATTTTAATAGGAGGAGCTGGTGCTGGGGGCAATCGGGAGAAAATAGCAACCTCTTAACAGCCTTGTTTAAAATAGAAAAACAAAGTCTTTGGGTGTGTAATACTGGAAAAAGCAGTTCCAAAGAGTAGGCTGAGAATTCTGGTATCACAAAATATCACCTGAGAAAATCAGAGTGGCAAAACCACGGAGACCTTTTGATGGCAACCAACTTCAAGGACATTTCAGAGGCACAAAAATTACAATTTCAAGTCCCAGATGGTTGTTATCCTGTCAGCAAGGTGGGACTGAAGAGAGTGCCAGAGTGAGAGTTCTCTTAGGGTGAGATTTCCACCTGACATATCTCTAAGTCTTTGATTTATTTTTTTTTTCTGAGAAAACTCAGTGTGTTTACACTCCTGCCTGATACACCTGAAGGTGGTGGCAGCCCTGGATCTTGTGTTGGTGCTCTGTCTGCTGCACTGGCACTCGTAACCTCCCCTGGGCACCTCAGGTGCCAGTCAGAGGTATTGAAACCAAAGAAAGATACCTGGTTAAAATGTTAAAATATTTTTCATAGAATTATAGAATGCATTGTGTTGGAAGAGACCTTAAAGGTCAGGTAATGTCAGGGGTCCTGGGCAGGGACACCTCCCACTAGACCAAGATTTTCAGAGCCCTGTCCAGCCTGGCCTTGAAGATTTTTAACCTTGTTAAGCTGATTTGCACAAAAGATGAATGGCAGAGGGAGAAAAAAGTCTATAAATGCACATATTCTACCAAAAAGTGGTTCACAACACTGTGAACAAGCACAGGTATCCACCACAGCTTTCATTAGACAGACGAGATATCTCAGTCTCAGAAATGCAAAGCAGCAGGTAACAAAGCAAAAAATAGGTGCCCTATATTACATTAAAATGTTCCCTTTTTTGCCCTCTGGAAGTAGCAATAATTTCTGTGAGAGGAAAGTAAAATGATGGCAACACTAATTCAAGGGCATTAATTAATGTGATTTTTTTTTTCCCCTCCTGGTTTTGCATTGACCAGCTTGCAGGAAGGTTGGACGAGTAGTCAAATAACAAATTGGGCAGTAGAAGGAGTTCTTAAAAAAAGGAGGCTGTATAAAAAAAAAAAAGAGAAAAAGTAGAACAGAATCAGTGATTTTTTTTTGTATTGTTCAGCTGTTAATTATTCAGCTCCTGGAGGGGTATTTTTCAAGTCTCTAGCAAAAGTGTTGCCTGCAATTCCTTGGGTTTGCTGAGTCAGCAGCCCAGGAGGATTTCCTGTGCAGGCAGCTCCAGGAGAGAGCTGTGATGCACAACCAAAGCTGTGTGGAGAGGAAGGGAAATTGGAGCAAAAGAACAGAGAGAGAAAACAAAAATATGAAAAAAAATGACATTTACAGTATTCCTCTATTAGGGATTTGTCTGTTGTATTCCCTCCTGCCCCTCTCACCAGGGCTAGCAATAAAGAGATTTTTCCCAGTCGGTGAAATAAACCCTGATGCTTCTCAGAGTGAAGGTGAGTCCTGTGCAGGTGCTGCGCCCAGCCTGGGGGTCAGGGAATGGTGCTGCAGCTTTCCTGGGGGAGCAGATGGGGTCAGTGCTCATCCCAGGGTCCCAACCCCACAAACTCTGCAGAAAAAACTTCCAGAGGTCATCTGAGCACAGCTGTGGAGTTGGGAAATCAGAGTTTGCCAGGCCTGAGGGGGCCTCCAGGGCTGCTTTTCCAAAGCAATAGCAACATGGCTGTTCTACCAAGCAGCTGTTTAACCTCTGTGAGGCCCCTGAGAAAGCTCTGCCAGCCCCAAAGCCCACGGGCTGCTGTCACTGCGGTCCCCAGCGGCACAGATCCCAACCCCACAAACCCTTCTCTGCTCCCCTGGGCAAGGGGAATTGCTCACTCCAGGGAAACTTGTGCTCCTGGCAAGAAAGCTGTTCCTCTCAGGTTTGTTTTCCCCATGTGGAAATCACTTGGAAGTGCATATTTTGGAGCTATGGATCCCATCTATCCAAAATCTGATGATCTCTGGGATGTTTTTATTCCGTATAATGCTGGTTTTGCCTGAAAGGACACCATGAATGAATCAGAGCTGCCTCTGTACTCTCCTGTGTGTGTTAGAACTGAGTTCTGCATCTAAATAAGTCAGGACATTTATTTAGAGCAATAATTAGCCCCCTGAATGTTGGATGTCTGGATTAGAATCACAGAATCCCGGAATGGTTTGGTTTGGAAGGAACCTTAAAGCTCATCCAGTTCCACCCCCTGCCATGGGCAGGGACACCTTCCACTGTCCCAGGTTGCCCCAAGCCCTGTCCAGCCTGGCCTTGGATACTTCCAGGGATCCAGCAGCAGCCACAGCTGCTCTTGGCACCCTGTGCCAGGGCTTCAGATTAAGATATTTATCTCTAAAAATATATAATTTTGATTCTTCTATACTTAGTGTTTTTCTGTACTTAGTGATAGACACCTCAAGATATTGGCTTAACCCATCCTAAAATCCCCCTCATGCTCTCCTTACTGCAGAACCCTCAAAAATTATTTTAGACTAGGCTTTGGTCTCTTTAGTTTTCAGAAATCTCATTTTTATTGGGCATTTTTAAATGTTATAGGGATCAGGAATAGATGACAGGAACTCACTCTTGCCCAATTGATTGTCTTGAATTTTCAATATCTTGTGACTCATTTTGGTAGGGTGGTTTGTGGGGTTATCACAAATGCTGTTTACTACTGTTGGTTCCTGGAACACATTTTTAAAATTGAATATTAAATGTATGTTCTTGTATGAGTGAGGGCAGATGGTAATGGATTTTTGTGTCTGGAGTAAACAAAAATGACAAATGTATCCATTAAATACTTCAGAATCATCATAAAAAACGCCCTCAACCCAAATAAGTTCTATTTTAAACAAATCGGGAAAAATATTTTCCCCATAGAACACCATTTAAAAAATATTCTGGGATACTTTCAAAGAACTGTTATTTCCAATAGAGTTCAAAGAATCCAATCTCAATTTAAACCACTTTCCCCCCTTTTTTTGTACCATCTAAGATTTCTAAATTCTCACTTTCTTCAAACAGGACACAATGTGGAAATGAACACTTTTTAACACCTTTCAGCTCTTTTAAAAAGGAACAAATGTCCAGTTGCTTAGGGTTTTTCTTCTTTTTTTTTTTTTTTTTTTTTTTTTGCTATCAATATGGTTTAGAATGTAAATCCAATCAACATGTTGAGGGAAAATAGTCTCAAGGAACATCTTTCAGCCAGATTTAATTTGTGCTGGGGAGTTTTGATGGTTTCCCAACCTCTGGACGTGTACATGCCTGACCTCACTGTTCCAGCCTCCTCTATATCTGGATTCTCTTGGGGATTTCACAGTGATAAATGATTTTTCTGTTCTTGCCCTTCCCAATAAAACATTTCTGCAGGGCTCTTTTCTTGCTCAGTGGGCTCCTTTTGGAGTGCAAAATTCTCTAAGGGAATGATAATTGTCTAAGAGTTTAAGACAGAAGAAAACACTTTATCTGCTGTGTCCTCTTTCCAAATGATTTTGGCCCCACAGTCTCTCTCTAGCTCAGAATCTGACCAAAATGTGTTATTGGGTTATTTAATCTAAATCCAGGATTTTCTTTGGTTTGAAGACTTCTGAACCAATTTGTCAATAATTTCACCTACTATTTTCACATTTGGGAAGGGGCAGCCCAGAGATTTTATTTTTTTTTCTTCCCTGATAGCCAGATCTGAACATTTTTGATATTTGGCATAAAATTATTTTAGGCCTTCACTTTAAGCTTTCTTGTTTGCTAAAGGCCTGCAAGATAACTAATAATGCAAAATGCAGATTGGGTAGGATTAGAGATATGCTAAAGCTCAAGGGTAGCAAGTTGTTTTCACCTCCTCAGCGACATTAAAATGTTTTTTTTTTTCCTGCTGCCCTCTGGCTGAGTTGGTTTTAGTTATTAGGTCTTTGTTAGCCAGTTATGATAATTTTCTCCATTATTTAAACACCATAAAACAAATAACAGGTTTGCTCTGCAATAGCAATTAAATTCTCATGTAGCTTCAATCTAAGTCCATTTTAGTGCCTTTTCCAACAACACAGATGTGTAAAATCTAAACCTTTTGGGCATCATACTTTGTTTATTGTGTCTGAACTACTGCAGAAACACCAGGTGAATGAACTGCATCTCATTTAAAATAATCCACTCTCACTGTGTGTTTGCAGTTTAAAGGGTTTGCCCCCCCAGAATGATGAATTTACTGTTCATCCATAAGTGGCTGTAGCTGTAGGCATTCCCAGGAACACTTCATTTGCAAGAGCAGCTGTGGGAGAGGCAGGAATTTTGTACAGGCAGCATCAGTGGGAATGAGCTGAAAGATGCTGAAGGGCTTTTAATACCCTGAGGACAGAAAATTATTATGATCCCATATATGCAAATATATTTATTTTCCTATTCCTCCGTGTCGTCCATGTATCCTAAAAACCTGTATGCTGGGAGTTATTTCAACTGAATTTGATAGAAGAACCACTTTCTCAGAAAAAAATTAATTTTCTGACAGTTTCATGCACATGTTGAGGCATAGATTTTTTTTCTTAATTTTTTTCATAATTCCTCACAGAAAGATACATATCACAGGAAACTCAAGAAACTTGTTAGGCAGACAAGTATCCAAGCTTGAGCTCATCTTAGGGGACAAGGTTTGATGGCTTTAAACTGAAAGAGGGGAGATTGAGATGGGGTATTAGGAGGAAATTCCTCCCTGTTAGGGTAGTGAGGCCCATTTGTCCAAGGGTAAGGAGCTCTGTCTGACTCATGGCTTTCAGACATTCTGAGCTTCGTATCTTCAGCTATCCTGAAATGAAATAAATTGAAAAAAAGAATGTTGGGTTGTGTGTTCCATCTCTTTTGTAGCTCAAACCCTTAAAAAATTCCATCAATGGGATCTGATGACCTCAGGTTATAATTCATTGCACTGAAGCGATGATCAAACATCCTTATTTCTCACACATTTCCCACACATTTCTTTGTGCATGGCCTGGCATCCAAATTATTCTCACCCTGAAATCCATGTCCATGGATAGCACGTGTCAGAGCAGCTGGGGACACCCTGGGTGTTGCTGCAAAGCAATGCCTTCACTTTTGCATCGATACACCTTTTTCTTTTCCACAGCAGTTTATTTAGTCTATTTATCCAGAATAGAATAAATAGAATTTATTAAATTCTATTCTATTTATTTATTAAATAGAATTTATATCTATTTATCTATTAATTCTATTCATAATTGAATATTATATCAATATTCAAGGGATTTTTTTCTTCTGCGAATTAAAGCAGCAGACAGGGACAAAAAATAATAAAGTTTATTTTCCATTGGTTTTCACTTTCTGGTTATAACATGGATTTTACATCTTTCATTTTGGGAATATAAAGATAGAAATGAAACTTCTTTTCCCATTTGTATCCCTGGGTTTTTGCTACAACTCTGTTAACAAAACCCAAAATGATGTCCTGGGAATGACAATCAGTATTTTAGGGGCAGCTCCCCACTGCACGGTGCTGCCTGCAAAGGGAAACTTTGGGATGTTGAGGGATGTGCAGTGGCAATTCTCCAGCTGTGCTCATGGATCTGGGGAAAAAACCCAACACCAACCAGCTGCAGATGCTGGCAGAAGCCATTGTAAAATAGCTGTTAAGGCCGGGGAAGAATTAAATCCTATTTAATGTATTGCAAAGAAGAAAAAAGGGGAGTTTGACAGGGATGTGTATGAATTAAATTAATCTAGAGAAAATTTTGTTCTTTATGCTTTATGGCATTTTGGGGCGTTGTTTGTATTATTCAGAGTTTTGTGATTTTTTTTTTCCATGTGTGAAAATGTGAAATATTTATCTGTTATCAAAGGTGTAATGTAGAAATTCTGAACACAGTAATCTCGGGGATCAAATAAATGAGTTAACATACTGGAATCACCCAGAATAATCCATGAGGGACAATATAAAAGAGGTTTCACCAGTTTTGCTTTCAAATCTTTGTTTAGTTGAAGTATGACAGCAATTTTCTCTCCTGGCAGAGGAATCCCTGCTCTATTTCTCTCTTCAGCATGGATTTCACAGGGAGTATTTACATGTGTTAATGTTTCCTTCTGAGAGCAGGGAAATCAAAGCAGCCAAAAGAGCTGCTCCCATTTCTGATCCTGGCAAATGAAACTTTTCTCATTCTATCAACTTCAATGTGAAAAAATTAGAACACTACCACACAATGTAACGTTACCATTTCAAGGGCTTTGGAACTTTATTATTATTATTATTATATTTTTATATTTTTGTCATGTTGAAATTCAGAAATAAGTGTCTTTATTCCTTTGCACATGTCTGGCTCTAGGATGGACAATTATCAAAACATCAGAGGATCAGAGAATTATGGAATGGTTTGGGTTGGAAAGGACCTTAAAGATCATCCCCTTCCACCCCCTGCCCTGTAGGGACACCTTCCACTATCCCAGGGTGCTCCAAGCCCTGTCCAACCTGGCCTTGGACATTTCCAGGGATCCAGGGGCAGCCACAGCTGCTCTGGGCACCCTGTGCCAGGGCCTCCCCACCCTCCCAGGGAAAAATTTCTTCCCAATATCCCATCCAGCCCTGCCCTCTGACAGCTTAAAACCATTCCTCCTTGTCCTGTCCCTCCATCCCTTGTCCCAAGTCCCTCTCCAACTCTCCTGGAGCCTCTTTAGGCCCCAGAAAGGGCTCAAAGTTCTCCTTGAAGCCTTCTCTTTTACAGTTGAGCACCCCCAGCTCTCTCATCCTGTCCCTAAACTCCCTGAGAAGTAAAATTAATGTCCATGGTGGGACTGAGTTTTCTTTCTGTAACTGGAAATTCATCAGCAGACGAGCAATTAGCACCTGGATTTGAGCAGGGAGGTGAAGATGAAGCTGTTAAAGGTCAATAACTGAGAAATTCTGGGCACTTCAGGTCCTGGGCAGGCATTTGTGTGGGGAAATCCAGCAGAAACTGAGCAACAACCTTTCCTGAGGTTTTGGGTTTACTAAGAACAAGACACAGGTATGAACTCATGGCTGTCCTGCCAGGCAGGGAAGGTTTTCTGGGGCTGAGTTGCACTTCTTGTGTGGCTCTCTGTTGCATTTTATCTTCTTTTCTGCCAGAGTTGGGATTAAATGAGTGAGATGGTGTTTCTTGGTGTTTGGACTCAGATGTTTATTATCTGTATTACAGTCTCACAAGCCATGAGTTCTACAGCACTTCAAGCTAACAAAATAAAAATGGAGCCATATCTCTCTCTCTCCAAGGCCTTTCAAGAACAAACTGTCTAATTATGAAATGACACCTAAATTATTTTTACTTTTAACCCAATAACCAACCACCCATGGCCCACATTGCGGACTTTTCTACCCAATTACAAAATCCCACCCAGACCCATGAAGGAGAAGGTGAAAAAGAAGCACTGGCCTACACCTTAAATCCTCCATCTTGCTTTACATATATTACTGTATTCTAAACCCTTAAACTCTCAGTTTTGCACCCTGTGATATCACACACTTCTATTCAAACTACACACCCACAATCCCAGTGCTGTCACTCAATTTTGGGAGCCTTTTCCAAGGCCTCAGGTCAAATGCAGTGTTTGCTTGGGGGTCAGTGCCTGTTAGCAGAGAAAGTCTGAAACTCTCAGTGCCCAGGGTTCCAACAGCTCTCAGCAGCCACCACTGAGAAAGAGGCAAAATTTGGCTCGTGCTGCTGGGGTGGGTGATAGGTCAGGACACTTCGTGTGGGAATCCAGGATGGCTGAGGATTCCAGAACCAGGATCAGTGAGGTTATGATGTGGTTGGATATCAGAAAAAGTTTCTTCGCCACAGAGGTTGGTCAGGCACTGGAACAGGTTTCTCAGGGAAGTGGTTGTGGCACCAACAGAGCTCAAGGAACATTTGGACATTTCTCTCACCTGGTGGGACTTTTGGGGTGTCCTGTGCAGGGCCAGGACACAGTGGTCCTTGTGAGTCCCTTCCAGCTGAGGATATTCTGTAATTCCATGTCACAGATGAAGTAGGATCCAGGATTTTCAAGCTCAAATAGATAAGATTTGGCTCTTAGTCAACAGTCAGAGACCCCATTTATATGGCATGCACAAAAATCCAGCAGAACTCTCACCTCTTTCTCCGGAGTGCCAAGTTATTGACACTGCTCCACGTTTAGCACATTAAATTTAGGAGGAGATGCTTGAATATATCAGCCAGCACTTCTTATCTGTCATGCAGAGCTGCAACCATTTATATTTTGGCTCTAAAGCCCTTTTTTTATCTTCTTCCTTTCTAGAAAAAGAAAAATTGTCTTGTTTAAATATGCAAAAGGTTCTGATTCTCGCAGGCTGCACACTGCAGTCAGCTGCAAACAGCACAGCTGCTACCCTGGGGAAGAGCTTCTGTGCCACCAGTTCTGCATCCACAATGCCCCTGTACCTGCCAACCCGTCAGAAATGCCTTTTTATTGACTTTTTAATAAATGCAGATGAACTGCTGCACCTCGTGGGAGCTGAGAACAACGGGACTTGAGCTGCCAGGTTAATAAAATCCATCCCTTGTTCAGTCACGTATCCCTTTTCCGAGGAGGGTTCTGTGTGGCACAAAAGGCAGAAGATGCTGGAGCAGAATCTGGGTCATGGCAAGGCTCTGACAGCGAGACCTGTGGCTGATCTGTCAGGGTCTGAGAGGCAGCCAAGCCCTGCTGGTTTGTTTGGAATGAAGTCACCCTTTAAGGGGGAGATCTGTTGGTGACGTGAGAGCATCTCCATCCCTGCACGTTGTCCCTCCTTAAATCAAGCCCTACCCCGCAGTGATATAAGAGGAAAACAGGGATTTGAGGGCGGGTGTGCAATCTGGCACCGGGGTTTGTTTGGTTTAGTTTGGTTTCTAGTAATTCTGTAGTGCTGTTTTGTGAGACAATTTCTAAACTTTTTGAAACCTCCTGGAGGTTCAGCTCAGGAAATGTTGTGTGGTTATTGGTAGGGTTTTCTAAGGAGGCCTCATGAGCAGTGCATGTGTGATAAATTAATTTTTGCTCACCTTTTATGCTCCTATGCTGATGCCACATGAAGTAAATCATTCAGATAAGGAATCACACATGGGTAGGAAATGCACTTTCTGCAGGACTAAGTAATAAATTGCATTTTTACATCATGTTTCATAAGAACTTTGAGTGGCAGATTATAACGGCAGAGTATTCTTGATACAGAAGTGGTAAATAATTATATTAACACAAAAAATGTTATGAAAAGGGGAAAAAAAAGAGGGAAAAATTTGGAAAGAAAGAGTGAGCTGGATGTGTAACACACCTGCAGCAAGAACTACTCTCAAATATGTTGTTCCATGCTCGTCCAAGTTTTTACACAGTAGGTTACCCTTCCAAAACCTCAACTTTTGGGGATCCCTCCCATGGTAATGTGAAAAAAAAAAAAAAAAACTAAAAAATCATGAGTGTTCAGGGTTGGCTTCAACCAGAGAAGATTTTCTGGGTTATAGGAAGGCTCCAGCTGCTGGTAGGAAACATTTCTGGATATTCTTCCCAGGCTGTGATGTGGACCAGAGGTTTCATCTTTTTTTTTCTGGTCATTTGCTGTTCCATCTCTGCTCTCCTCCTGTATCTGCTGCTCTCAGCTCCTCAGGAAACAGATTGAGGTGTATGTGTGTGAATTTTTCACGATGTGTAAAAAGAAAAGCCCTCTAATTGTCACACCTTGTCTGAGATGTTCTGGAGTTCAGCTCTTGTGATTGAAGAAAGGAACTGGGTGTGATTGTGTTTCCCTGTCTCTCAAGCTCCTGTGAAAATGTCAGTAATTAATTACTGCTTATTTTGGTTTTATTGTGGCTAATACACAGGTCCCTGCTGACTGTGAATCTGGCCTCTCTTTTATGGCATCTCTGTAAGAATTTTGTGGTTTTATTGTTCCTTTGAAACATCAGGGATGGGGAATTGAGATCCAAAGTAATTTTCATCACCTGCTCACTGCATGTCCTTGAGAGGGGCACATTTGTGCTGCATCCAGATCATGAGGCATAGTCCCAATTCAGAGCTGCATGTTCTCAGGCTCTGAAAACATAATATATATAAAATATAAATAGAATGACTATAATATAAGTTATAGGGTTAAAGACAAAGGCCAAATCTCCCACTGAAGTTGTTATTTGTTAATATGCATTTATGGAGAAATTAAAACATATAATGAGACAAATACAATAAAACAGGTAATGTGTCTTCCTACACTCAGTGGCATCCAGGGCACCATTAAATGACATTAAATTGTTATTTTTAAGCTTACAGATGCCCAAGACAGAAATGCTGCATGCGGTTAAACACCAATGAATTACAAACATAGCAAATCCCTTCTGCTGCATCGCTGGGGGGAATTGTGTTGGTGGAACTGATCACTCCTCTGGTGGGGATTTATCTACGCAGAGCTTGGTTATCCACTGTCATGCCACTGTGCTCCATCAGAGATTCTGTTTTGTGAGAATTTGTCTTGGTTTGGAAAAACAGGTGTCTGCCAGGGAAAGCTGGAACTTCCCTTGGAATGGAGAATGTAACCCCCACCCCCCTCCAAATTATTATAATTTTGCAAGGCTTTCAGGCAAAGATTTGGGAATAGTAATAACAGTTCTTTACTAAGAAAACTAAAATAAAAAATAATAATAAAAAAAAATTACAAAAAAAAAAAAAAAAAAGCAAACAAACAAAAATCCTAGAAACCCTGACAGAGTCAGAGCACAACCTGACACCATGTTGGTCAGGGTGTTGGAAGCAGTCCAAATAAATCTTCCTGAGTCCAAACAAATCTTCCTGGAGCGACAGATGTGGTTCTGTTGGAGTAGAGATGATCCTGTAGAAGGGTACAGTGGTGGCAAGATGGGTTTGGCCTTCCTCTAGGAATGCAGTGCAAACAGGCTGTGCTGGTGTTCTGACTCTCAGGTTTTATCCAGGTAGGAATGCTTGGCTCCTCCCCCTGGGTGGAGCATCTCCCCATGGGATGATGGAATTGTATCAGCCATGCAGTGAGCCTGGATGGCCCATGAACAGCAGATATCCCCTGGAGGGAGGATGGGTCCTGGAAGAGATAAAGAACACTGCCCCAGCTGGATTTATCAGCTGGCCCATTAACAGAAGATTCCCCCCAGAGTTATGAGGGATAGGTTATACAAGAGATAAAGAAAAAATACCTCCCCAGCTGGCTTCAACAGATGGGAAATAGAATAAACATTTTTGGTTACATATTGCAACCCAAGGCAGAATTGCATTGAAATGTTTCTCTTCGAGCTGTTTCCAGATATTTAAATGCTGGTGATCAACCACGTGCCCACTACTTCTTCTGGCCTGTACAGTCTGGGGTGCTGAAGGTGCAAGAATGAGGCACAAATCAGAGTTTCCAAGAAGGAGGACGGGGATGGGATTCACCAGTGCTGGATCTGCAGCCACTCCAGTCACCTTGCGATCCCATTTTTGTGACCAGCAGGAGATACTGCAAGTCTCCCTCTCTCTCTTTTTTTTTCACCCTGATAACTTAAGCCATAAATATTGGTCAAAACCAAGTGTCCAAAGCATTGACTGGTTGTGAGAGAGGAATTTCCTGATGCTCCTCAGCAGCCCAGCACTGAGACAGCCCTAAATACAGAGATAAGGTGCCCCTCAATAAGCACACAATCCTAAAAGCAGGAACTCTGCTTTGCTAGATCACCCAATGAAAGTGGCATTAGTAATATTTTCTAGTATAAACCCAGATGGAGGGATAATAACAGAGAGGAAGAATTTGGAAATCTCTATTTTGTGGAAAATTCAGTTGTTTTAATATCTTTTGTCATCCTGCAGGAATGTGTTAATATAGCGCAACTTTTTTTCGTCCTAATTTTTTCTTTTTGTTCTCTTTGTTTTTGTTTGTTTTTTTGCTTTTAGGGCTTTGTTTGTGTGTTTGGCTTTTTTTGGTTTGGTTTGTTTGCTTAATTCTTCTTTTTTTCCCCTATAGAGGAGATTGCATCACCTTTTAAAACTCAAAGTAAAAATTTTCCTTACCCCTAAACTGGATTACTTGAGTGCCACCTCATGGGGCCTCTAAGAGAGCTGGAGAGAGACTTTAGACAAGGGCATGTAGAGATAGAGCAAGGGGGAATGGCTTCAAACTGACAGAAGGCAGGTTTAAATGGGATTTTAGGAAGAAATTCTTGCCTGTGAGGGTGGGGAGGCCCTGGCACAGGATGCCCAGAGAAGCTGGGGCTGTTCCATCTTTTCCTTTCTGAAAAAGATGAGATTTAGCTGAGGGATTTAGCTGAGCTCCACGCTGGTGCTCTGACACCCCATTCAGTCTGCTCACCTTCTTTTCTTCAGAAATATGAACTTTATGCCCCTCCTTCAGTTTTTACAGCAAAATAGTGATGAAACCTTCCAGAAATGAGAAGGAGAAAGAATGGCTTGCTGAGAAAACAACTCTTGAGCACAGCCTTTTGTACAAAGATTTGATTCCTTTGGGATCCCGGTTCGGCTCTTTCAGTTGTGAGGTGATTTGTTTTTCATCCTCCACTTCAGCACAATGCCCAACACAATGTCTCTGAGCACTGAGAGAAGGAGGGAAACTGAGAATAAGCTTGAGCACTGCCAATTACAGCAGCACTGCTGTAATGAGCTCTTTGCCTCCCTTCTCAAGTTGTCTCCCCATTCCCAGAGCCCCTTTGGGGGGTATTGGAGTAAGAGCTGCAGCACGAGGCATTCACTGGAGCTGCCTGCAGGGAGGAGAGAAAGAGAAGAATGCGTGTGCTAGCTGAGGGCAAATAGCTTTAATTGAATTAGCAGATTAATTAAAGCTTCCTCCCCTGGGCAGGGTATGTGCGTGTGTGTGTAGAAAGTGTTTCTGCAGCCTCCCGTAGCTGTTCATCAGCGCGTCCCTGCTCCAAGTGTGACTCAGATGAGGCTCCACTGAGCTTGCTGGGAGCCTCTACAAAACAAATTTCCTGTCAGGGACCTTTTCTCTTCAGGGTTTTGTTTAGATGTAATGAAGTATAAATGGGCAAATAATAACAAGTAATGGCAGGAGCTTGCTTTGCAAATGAACGCGGCATCCAGCGGCACGACAACTGCAGAGCTCCTGAGAGCTCCTCTGTTTCCCAAAGCCCCTGCAGTGAGAGAGCCCTGATGTTAGCACAGATTCCCTCAGTGAAAGTCCCCAGGAGTCCTTTGCAGTGTGAAAAACCATTCAAGGATTTTTGGGAGCCTTGGCTCTGCACATTTTGCACGGGTTCTGAGGAAAGCAGGAAAGGCCAACATTGTCCTGGGCTGAATTGAGAACAAAAGGAGTAGATACAAGGAAAATGTTTATCCCCATCTACTTGATGGATCACTTAGAACATCACAGAATCATGGAATCACAGGATCACAGAATGGTTTGAGTTGGAGGAGACCTTAAAGCCCATCCTGTTCCACGTCCTGCCATGAGCAGGGACACCTTCCACTGTCCCAGGTTGCTCCAAGCCCTGTCCAACCTGGCCTTGGACACTGCCAGGGATCCAGGGGCAGCCACTGCTTCTCTGGGCAATCTGTGCCAGGGCCTGCCCACCCTCAAAGGAGAGAGTTTCTTCCTAATCTCTCACCTAAATCTACTACTTCTAGAATATTGCATCCAGTTTTAGGCTCCTCAGTACATAAAATATCTCAGTCAACTGTAGCAAGTTCAAAGGAGGGACACTGAGACTGCCTGTGAGGAGAGGATGAGGAAATTTGGCTTTTTTGCCTGGTGGAAGGAGAGAAAATTAGGGGGCAACCTTGTAGCAGCTTTGTGATGTTTATGAGGAGACCATCAGGAGGAAAGAGCTGTGGTTCTAATCATGGTGTGCGGCAGGAGAACAATGGAATGTTGGTGTAACCTGGAACAAAGGAAGTTCATACTGGGGAGAAACCTTCTTGCTCTGAGAATAAGTGAGCATTGGAGTAAGTTCCACTGAGCTTGTGCAGTCCTCATTCCCATTTTCCAAAACACAGGTGGAAAAATCCCTGAGAAGCCTTAACCAATTCCACTGCTGACCCTGTTTCCAGTGCAAGGTTGAGCTGGATTCTTCTGGAGGTCCCTTCCATCCTGAGTTGTCCTGTGCTTCCATGGCTCTCCCTGGAAGACTCGTGATAGTTGACATCATTCAGAGAAAGCCATCAGAGACAGGGATGTCTGGGTGATGGCAAAGAGCAGGAGAGACTGAAGCTTTAAACATAAAATGTGTAGACCAGGAAAAGAAGGGTAAAGTTCAAGGTTATCTTTTACATCCTATAGATTTTGGGTTGTTCTGGCATCTGGTTCAGACTCTGCTTTAAAGAAGGGACATTCCTGTATTGCCAGTGCTGCCTAAAGAGTGAAAAAGTTGTGCTTTCCCTGAAAATCCTCTGGAAAAAACTAGGAGAGGGGAAGATGCCTCTCTGTCTGTTGCCATTGCTGACAGAAAATACAGCTGTAAAAATGATGGTCTTAGACCTCCTTAAAGATCATCTGGAATGCACTACTCAGAGTTTATGTGGAAGTTTCAGGGTTCAGAGTAAGCAGTAGTTTTGCCAAGACAGCAGTTTGATCTAACAGAGAAAATCTGGGAGCTGAATAATCAACATCAGTGTCAGCTGCGGGTTTACCCCTCTGGATCAGCAGCTCCTCAGATTATGTGAACAGCGTGTCCCAGATTGCTGAGAAATTAGAACAGCTCCCTCATTTCAGGTGTTCAGCTGAATCTGAACATCTCATCCCAGATTTATGTCGATATAAATCCTCACTCCTCAGCCAGGCACGATGTGTTAAAAAACATAGATCCCACCCTCCAACTTCCACTCCAGTCATTTTTATTAATTGAATAATCTGATCTTCTGTGCTAAATCTGAAATGGTTGCCTGAGGTTGGAGTAGTAGGACCACAGAGGAAAAAAAAATACTCATTATTTTTCCTCCTTTGTCAATCACAAATTCCAGAAATTTACATATGCATGACTTGCCTGTAACTCCCCATCCAGGAAATCTCTTGCTGTGACAGAGACTTGGCCAAACCCTGGATCCACACTGGGCTGTCCTCTTGCCAACAGCTCTGCCGTGTCACAGCCTGTGTCAGGAGCTGGAAAATGTGCTTGGAAGCGATTGTCAGTGATATTTGCAAGCCCTGCACCTCTGATATCCTGCAGTGAGGCCATGCAGCCCAATTTTGCTCCAGGCTAAAAGTTCTCCAAGTAGTGAGAGTCTTCCCAAAAAGTTTTGTTAGGGAGTAGACCCTGATTTGAACACCTAAATTTCCTCTCTTTGGAACAATTTGAAAAATAAGTAGGAATTGCAGTGCTGGCAGGAGGTCATCAGCTTTTCGGGCTGACATGGGCCTCTGAGGAATGAAGTAAAGATCCAAACTGTTCTATTGAGAATTGTACTTCAGAATTATGTCTTTGGAGAAGAAATTCTCAGGAATTGCTGGAGAAAGCCATTTTTATGACATATAAAATCAGCAATCAGAAGGGCTATTAAACCCTTAGTTTCATTTCAAGCATGTTATGTCTAGCAGGGCTTTTAATCACTTTTCAAGTGAGTGGTTCATCCTGTCAGTACAAGGCTTTGAGAAGCATCACCTGCTGTTAGAGATAGAGTAAAAAGAAATGTTGGTTGAATCCAAGATGACACTTCCCATGGAAGTCCTCAGCTATCCTGGGAATGCTTCAGAATGCTCAAAGAGGGGATTTACAACTGATTTCCAAGATAAGGGAGCTTGCAAAGAGATATAGAGAAGTTATTTACAAGAGTGTGCAGTGACAGGACAAACAGAAATGGCTTCAAAGTGGAACAGAACAGGTTTAGATGGGATATTGGGGAGTAATTGTTCCCTGTGAGGGTGGTGATGCCCTGGCACAGGGTGCCCAGAGAAGCTGGGGCTGCCCCTGGATCCCTGGAAGTGCCCAAGGCCAGGTTGGAAGGGGCTTGGAGCAGCCTGGGATAGTGGAAGGTGTCCCTGCCTGTGGCAAGAAAATTGGAAAAAAGACTTTTCTCTGAAGTCCCTTCCAATCCAAGCCATCCCATAATCTATGATACTACAAAAAGCCTGGCAAGTTCTGGCAAGCTCAAAAATAGTTTTACCCCAAGTTGTGTAACACATCTTTTGTCCAGCATTCACTTCAGAAGGCGTCCACTGAGAAAAGGGAACTGTTGACTGTGCTGCTGCTGTTTTCCAATCTGCAGTGGGATGTGCATCTGTCCAGGAGCCAGGAATGTTAGAAGGTACCCAGAGCTTAAATTCCCATCAGCCACTTTGAAAGGGATCAATGCCTTTTCCTGGCAGCGTGTTCTGCTGGTGGGTTGTTGGAACCCAGGGCACTGAGAATTTTAGACTTTCTCTGCTAACAGGCACTGACCCCCAAAAAACACTACATTTAACCTGAGACCTTGGAAAAGGCTTCCAAAATTGAGTGACAGCCCTGGGATTGTGGGTGTGTAGTTTGAATAGAAGTGTGTGATATCACAGGGTGGAAAACCTGGAGTTTAATGATTTAGAATACAGTTATGTATATAAAGCAATATGGAGGATTTAGGTGTAGGCCAGTGCTTCTTTTTCACCTTCTTCTTCATGGGTCTGGGAGGTATTTTGTAATTGGGAAGAAAAATCAGCATTGCAGGCCACAGGTGGTTGGTTATTGGGTTAAAAGTAAAAATAATTCAGGTGTCATTTCTTAATTGGACAGTTTATCCTTTAAAGGCCTTGGAGAGAGAGAGATATGGCTCCATTTTTATTTTGTTAGCTTGAAGTGCTGTAAAACTCATGGTCTATGAGACTGTAATATAGATAAGAATTAATAAACATCTGAGTCCAAACAAGAAATTCTGTCCATGCATTTAATCCCAACACTGGCAAAAAGACGATAAAAAGCAACAGTGGGTATTTTCTTTTTCCTGCACAATTTGTTTAAAGCGTGGTGTCCAAAATCTGCTGCAGACTGTACCACTGTGGCTGGGTTTGAATGAGTTCCCAATGGCTTTTACCCTTTCACTCAGTGGGAAGTGTTTTGGAATCACAGCCATGGTTTGGATGCCATTTACACAGGAAGGCAAAAAACGCAATCTAGTGACAAACCTCAGACCTTTCTGGGGACAGCAACTTGTTGGACTGCCAAGCCAGTGTTGTGGGGCCCAGCAATGATGCAAATCAGTTCTGGGAAAAAAAAAATCCAGATAATCAGAGCTCCTTCCCAAACCCCTCTATTTTTAATCACAGCATTTTACAAGTCTTGGCCCTGGTGTGACCAGTTGAATCATTGCTTGGTGAGAACAGGGACTCAACGGTGTTGTTTCCATGACAAAGTGAGCCTCTTTTGGCAATGCTCACAGAACAATTTATCATTTTTGAAGCTAACTTTTCAATACTGGAAGTCATAATAGAATTAGTAAAATGCCTGTAATTCAGCTTGAAGTGAGTGATCTCATCTACCTTGTGGATTGAACTCCTCTCTTGTTTTATTTTAGAAACAACACTTAGGCAAAAGTTGAATCATACTCTAATTCATCTTTGTGTGGATGTAAAACCATGGCTAGGAAGGATTTAATGAAGATTTGCTTTCATTGTTTTTGTTGATTCTTATCTGTCCTTCTTTACCCCTCTCATTGTCACATTGCCTGATATGGCATATCCTGAAAGGACTAGAAATGTTCTCATTCACTTAAAAAAAGAAAAAAAATCAGGACTTTACCTAACATAAAAATGCAGAGGAGGAAAGAACAGTCAGTGGTGCTGAATTGCCATATTGGATCTGGTCTTTATAGAAATGCGAAGTGAATTCCCATCCCACCATCACATCATTACTGGGACTTCAAAGCAGATTTTTTGATCCTGGAGGTTCTCAGGAATGCTGGGGCCATCTCACTTCTACAGGTGCCCTGAGTAAACTCATGAAGAGAAATCAAGTTTGATAACAGTTGTGAATATTCTTACTGAGAACAAAATAAGCAAAATTATGTTTTTTGAATAACTGACTGTAGTCAAAGACAGTTTAGGTTTTTTGGCTGGACTGCTCTGCGTGGTTAGTGTGTATATATAACTATATAAACCAAATTTATATTATATCAATATATATGAAAAATATAATTATATATACCAAATTTATTGCAAATGCATAAGGTGTAAATATTGTAATAATATAAGTATTATATAATATATAAATATATAAAATAACATGATTGTTATTAATTTTACTGTAATTTCAAGGAAACAGAAAAGAGTTAAGTACTGGAATTTGCACAAAGTTCATACCAGTTTATGTTTATGGTGGCCACCTTAATAAAAACCACATAAGGAAAATAAAAGCTCTGAATTTGTTGTACCTCTATAGTGTTCTGCCAGCTTCACGTGTTCTCTCAGAACCAAACAGATATTGACTGCCTTTTGCTGTCTTTGTATCTAAATGAATATACACATTTTCTAAACTGATGTGAGTCAGAATCTTTCACTTCATTGAGAGTAATAAATTTTTCAAAGACCTGTGAATTTCATGCACTATCGACTTGGGTTCTCGATTTTTTCCTTGTATGTGTCAAAACACTCTTTAACTGCACATATCACTGATCTCTTCTGGGAAAGTGAAACCAGACTGTCTCTGCTGAGCACAGGAAATTACAAATGTCCTCGAGGGAAAAGAAATGGGATCACGAGGCCTGGAGTTCAAGCCTACACTGCCACTGGAATCGGGCTCTGGCTTCAGTTGTTGAAGCCTGGCTTAGCAGATTAAAGGCTCAACCACTCCATGGTCGATGGAGAAACATCAAAGCCCTGGATCCTTTCAGGAAAATGTGATAACTTTAAAGTCTCTGCATTCAACAGACAAACCTTTTTGATTTTCCCAGATATGGAATTGCTCATTAGCAGGAGTGACAGGCAGCTCCTGTTCTCTCCTCTGACACTGGGGCTGATGCTTCCTCCTTTGCTTTGCTTTCGGTTTCGGTTTCCATGTTCCCCAAAATTATTATTTTTTTAAACCTGTTGGGGAAATGCTATGAAACGGCACAATGATGGTGACAGGAAGTCACATCAGAATATTGTGGCAACAGTGAAAGCATGAGGAAAGCTGCAGGGACAGCTCTGGTGGCTCTGGTGCTCTCTCTGTCCACACCTGAGCCTCCTAAGCCAGACTTGCTGGCATACAGTTGACTAAATTTAATCAGTTTAGTCAGAGACATCTGACTAGATGTGCCAGTCTGCAAGGAGAACAGTAAAGTCTGAGCTTTCAACCTTTGGCTTTCTTTACAATCAATCAAGTCCTGGCTTTGATACATGTCTAGCAAAGAAGTAGGCATAAATCATATTCTTCTGTCTTTTCACTGTAGATTAAATCTAAATTTTGGTATCAAATGTCTCCGAGGACAGGGGCAAGGTGGATTTCTTATTTTAGGCTAGAATCATGGAATAGTTTGGGTTGGAAGGGACCTTGAAGCTCATCCAGAGCCACTCCCTTGCCATGGGCAGGGACACCTTCCACTATCCCAGGTTGCTCCAAGCCCCATCTCCAACCTGGCCTTGGACACTGCCAGGGATCCAGGGGCAGCCTTGAATAACCTGTTCCAGTGTCTCACTAATCTCTGTCATTTGATGGACTTTGGACAAATATGTGCATCTATGTGTGGCATTTAACATCCACAATTTCAAGCTGAAGTGTTCTGCAAGTTAACAGTAAGCGTGTGAAGTAAAATTTCCTTTTGTTTAGTCACATCCTGCTTGCATAGAAAATGTATTGTTATTATTTTTATCATTATCGTTATTATTATTAACAATATAATGGCAAAGACAATATTATTACTAAATAACAGCTTTTCCAATCTGTACCTGGTGGACTGTATAGAAACTGCCACATTTGTGTTTTGAGACGACCCCTGGACCCTCCTCTCAGACCTGGGCAACTGTGGAGGGTGAACCTGCAGTAAGAGCAGAACTCTGTTTTTCTTGCTATTTCCCTTTTATCTTTTTAAAATATATTCCAAGAACTTGAATGCCAGCCAATGCAATTTTCTTCATCTTTGGGGATGCTTAGGGGATGATGTAGCAAAAGCCCTTATGTTCTTGGGAGATCCTGGAGATCTGTGACAATTTATCTTTTCCAGGCACTTGGGAGCCCTTAAAACAGAACTGTGTTTGTTTTGAAGACAAACAAATCTAATATGATTGTGCCTGGTGTGTCCCCCGGGGGAAAATAGCTGAAATTTATTACTGGGATCTTGGAGATGCTGAAACTGTGCAGCTTTATGAGTTCCTACAAATGGTGAGGAAATCTTTCCAGGAGAGTTCATCAGGGAAGCCTCTCTGTCCTTGAAATAGCAGTGGTGGCTTTTAACATTGACAAAAAAATAAGTGTGCAGATAGTTCAGAGCATCATCACACAAACAAAAACACAACTCAAGCACCATCACACTGGGTTATTACAGACTCACTGAATGATGTGGGTTAGAAAGGACCTTACAGATAAATCTCATTCCAACCCTGCCATGGGCAGGGACACCTTCCACTGTCCCAGGGTGCTCCAAGCCTGTCCAACCTGGCCTTGGACACTTCCAGGGATCCAAGGCAGCCACAGCTTCTCTAGGAAACCTGTGCCAGGGCCTCCCCACCCTCATAGGGGAGAATTTCTTCCTAAGTCTTGATCTGAATCACCCCTCTTTTATTTTAAAACCATTTCTCCTTGTCCTATCACTACCTGCCTGTGTAGAAGTTTCTCTCCCTCTTTTTTCTAAGCCACTTGAGCTGCTGGAAGGATTTCACCTGCCTCGGGATTTGCTTGCAGGTTTTGTTGATTGGTGCATCCCTGATCCAAACTCTTCATTCCCTGGGATGTTGAGGGAAGAAAAGTTGAATGGTGCAGGTGGGGGTCCAAAATAATCCAGAGCAGATTAAATTTGGGGATTTCTTTCCTTGCTTGTCCCTACTTAGCAGATAAGGGGAAACAGGTCTAGCACCAGCTCCTCTGTGGTTTTCCACTGTCAAGAGTGAAGGAAATGGGATGGGAAATAAAATAACAAAATTGCTCCAGTGAACCACCTTCAGCCAGGGCACTGATTTTCACGGTGCTTTCCACTGGGTGGGATTTGAACCTCAGCTGTGTCCCTCTAAAGTGATCTCATGAAATCTGAGCTTTTATTCTCCTTGAATTGATATTCCCTGGCCACTGTCTGCTATAGGAATGAAATCCTGTGTTGATTTCCAGAAATGGGTCACATCTTTATTTTGTTACTGCTTTGGGATTGCCTGGATTGTGTTGGCTGCAATGTTCCTCCCATAAACTAAATTTTTTATCCATTTATTTCCACCCCCCTTTACTTTTTTCTTGTAGTGGGGAGTACTAGAGGGTTAAAGATAGAAAATAGAAAACAAGAAAGAAAATATTTGGACCAACTCAGACTGGTTTATTTGACATTGTATTATTCTGGCAAAAGAATTTGTTTTGAATTCTCTGGAAATAAATAAAGGTAACACTGAGGAATGAACAGGGTGACAGAATAAGAGAAACAACTTTTAATTTGCTTTAGATTCCACAGAGATTTTAATGAATTATGCAAAGACTTGTAAGAAACTGGTGGAAGATCAAACCAAGCCTAAATTTATTCCTAATTCTTCTTTAAATTATTCCTGTATTTAGAGATATCCTTGTTCAGCTTTATGTGAAGAAGGAATTCAATAAAATAAACCAAGCATGTTAGAAATCATGTTTTGACAGGGAGAAAAATACAAAATCCCAATTAACTTATGAGAATTTTAATTACTTAATTTGGCCTTACACCTGCTAGAAGAAAAAAAGAGGAGTGAAAATAAAGAAGGAAAAAAGGAAAGAAAATTAAATTTGTTACAGTTTTTCACAGATTTAAATGACATTTTTCTTTCTTCCTTTTTCTCTTTTTTTCCTTGTATTGGGACCTTGAAACTTACTGATGCTTCCTGATTGCCTCACCAACTATTTTATTTTTGTAACTGTGGTTTTTTTTTTTCCATTTCCCCCATATTTCAGGTTGCAGCAACCCATTCCAACTGCATCATTAAAAAGGAGCAAGAGACTTGTCTGGAGAAGATCCGGAGGGCGACGGCCCTGAACCCTCTCAATGACTCTTCTCCAGGTGAGTTTCAGATCCTGCACGCTGAGCTGACAATTTCAAGTGTTTTTCACCATTTCCTGTGATGCCTGGAGGGGTTTTTCAGCACTGTCAAAACAAACCCTTCATGGTAAAGAGGAGCATCACTGCTGCTGAACGAGCTTGGGGAAATAAGGACAAAAGTTCAGCCAGTGAGAGTGCACAAGAACCATTCCTGGGTATTATCAGAGGTCAGGAATTTGTTTCTTTACTTTAGGTAATGGAGTTGCAATATGTCTGCAAAACTAATTAAAAAAAAAAAAGAAAATTAAAAAAGCAAGGATGCCTGGATGATTTTTGCCTGAATGACAGCAGCTTTGGGGACAGGATGTGACACAAAGCACTGTTCTGGAGCAGCTCATTTTAATTCCTCATCTCGGTAATAATTTGTGTTTCTCTCACATGATCTGAAACCCTTTACAGGGAGGAACGTGGTGGTGTCTGTAATCTTGATGAAGGATACTTGTGCGCTTGCTGAGATAAACTGAGGCAGCGAGCAAAGAAATTTATAGTTTAATATCCTGTCTTATTTCCTCCTGACTGCAGCAGGAGCTGCCCGTGGCCAGCACCAAGGAGAGAAGGGCAAAGAATGACAAAGAAACTAATTGGAAATCAGGGTCCATTTACTGAGTCCTGTCCAAACTGCTTCTGCTGTGACTGGAATTGATAAAAGCGCGGAGAAAAGCTGATAAATCACATTGTGTGATAAAGGAGGGGAGCTTTGTCTCCCCTTTTTCTTGCAGGACATTTTGGTGCAGAAGCAAAGGAGGGCAGAACGCAGCTAATCTGTGTTACCAGTGTCCTCCAAAGCAACCCATTCCTGCATTTTAGCTGCCAGGAGTGTTTCCATCAGAGGCGAGGGTTTCCATCAGGGTCATGCTCTTCTTCTCATGCATGAATTCATTTCCGTCCTGCTGCCCAGCAGATGAACTGTGGGGTGTGGTGGAAGTGAGGAAAGCTCAGTGTACTTCGGGCAGCTCGTTTCTCCCCCAGGGATTTGTTTTTGAGACACTCTTCATGCTTTACAGAATAATTTCCCAATTTTTCCCTGGTCCAGAAGTGGCATGAGCAAGGAAAAAAGGAAAAAAAAACCCGTTTCTTGTCTCCTACCCCCAGAATGATGCCAGGAGCTGATCATGAGACCTATTTCTTATGCTTATGCAATGGCTATTGTTTGGATTCAGGAATTCAGAGAACTCCCCAGGTGAGAGGAGACCATTTCACCTGCCAGCTTTTATTTCTTTATCACCCAAATCCAGAATAACCCTGACAGCTGGGGACTGTTCACACTGAGCTCCTCCCCACACCCCTTCCAAAAGGAAAGGACAGAGCTCAGAAAAAGCCCAGAGCCATTGGAAAGGTTTTGCATCTCAATGTGATGAAATTGTATCACCCACTCAGGCAGGAAGGGGCTGGATCCTTTCAGGCTCTCGCTCAGAGCAGAACCCAGCTGCTCCCCATTCTGCTCCCCCTGGTATTTGCAGGCTGAATCACTGGGAAGTGTTTCCCAGGCTCATTGAGCATCTTTTAGTTGTTCCCCACATCCTGTGGCAACGAGTTCCACAGCTGATGTGGCTTAGAGTGAAAAAAAAACCCAACATATCCCCTCCAAGAGATTAATCTCCCAGTGAAGGATTCTGGTGTATTTCTTGTTCGAAAGCCCTTTCATTCAATGGATCCTGCTTGCTGGCCTTTTTCTCTGCATTTTAGTTACTTTTTAAGAATTTTTTGTAGACATGTTTTAAATTTATTTCATTTCACCTCCTGGACTGCAGCATTTCACTCCAAGTCCTGACCTCGAGACTCACCTTTTATGATTTCATGATACTTATTTCAAGCCAAATCCTGCCACCCTCATTCCCAACAAAATTTTATGTCTTTCGCTAAAGGATGGGATATCAAAAAAATTCTACCACCTCCTTATTAGTTGAATTTTTGGGAGATGTTTCACCACGAAACTCCCTGAAGATGCAGTAACTCTACAGAAATTAAGCAGTTCTAAGTGCAGGGTGTTGATTCATCTTGAATCTCTCCTGCTGCACACAAACTATTTTTTTATTTGGGAAAAATGAAAATTGCCCCATATAATTTTTTATATTCAGCACTAAGACTTGCTCATGATGGCAGTTAGTGGAAAAATGTTATCAGCTTGTTTCTTTCAAAGAAAGAGAAGGATAGGGAATAACTCCCTTGCTTGTCAGAAACAGCTGAAAGGAGGAAATCCCTCCTGACTGGTGAGTAAAATTCTGTTCATTCAGTGGAGAAGCACACAGTTACCTCTTTAACTATTCCTGCATGAAAATTCCCATAGAAAAATTCAATATATAAATTTTTTGAGAATTTATTTCTTTGCAGTGGGGCTGCAAGGTCTGAAACGGGGTCATGAGCTTTTAGGAAGTTCTGTAGGGGATTGTGAACATGGTCAAGTTACTGTGACTTAAGGAAAAATCCACTTTTTATGGCAGGTGACACAGGGAGGGTCACATTCAGAACTTGGATCTGGGGCATGAGCAGTCTCTGTATTCTGTATTTCTACAGTATCTAGTAAAATATTATAAAATATTAAGGTTCATGAATCCTCTAAGGTGCCCACATGGTGCAAAATGTGCTAATGGCAAAGTAGGTTCTGTTGTGTTGTTTAGGGGCCTTGTTTTCTGCATTGGTAATTCTCTGCATGGGAAGCCCATGCAGGGTGGCAAGAGAGGAAGAACAACTTGTGGGCTCCTACATTTTGCAAGAGTTCAGCTCTGCTGCCTTTGCTTTACCCCCTTGCTGTGTTCAGTGAACACAAACATCGACCAAATGGGGTTTTTGATGTTTCCTCCTTCCTCTCCCACTCCACCTCTCACGCCCAGATGTTCTGCTCATTACTTCTTTATTCCTCACAGCACTGTTTTCTCTCCTTCTGCTGCTTGGCCATGCCTTTAATGCTTCAGAGGCAATGATTCCATTGAGATTTTCCGTTTGGTTTGTTTTGGGTTTTTTTCCATTAGTTTTATGATGGATTCTTCCTCTTAAATGCTTTAAATTCTTTAGGAAACTTTATATGAGAAGAAATAGGGGGCATGTGCTGACCCTGTGTGTCCGTTCCCGTTCAGTCACCACTTACAGCCTGAATGGAAAAGAGAATTTGAAGGAAATGAAATCTCAGCAGGACCCAGAATCTGACTCCCTTGCTCTGGAGAAGGAATTAAACTGATAAAGGGGAGTAATGAAAGCCAAAGGCAGACAAGAGAGGAAGGAGAGCAGTGATTACTTCATGCTCACATTCCCCAGGCAGTGGTGCCAGGCTATTTCTTACAACAGCATTTCCAATCTCCTTTGTTTGAGTTTTTTATCCCTGTCCTGCTGTGGAGCTGCCCCAGTTTGTGCTGGACCCTCTTCTAGCTCTGACCAGCCCTCCAAGTATTTCCTGCCAGATCAGAATTGATAAATCTCGCTGCTGATCCACATGCACCCTTTTTATTTTTATTTCTCCCATCCAGACTCTTCTGACCTGTTCCCAACCCTGGGGCTAGGAAAGACTGACACAGGAGTTACTCAGATATTAAGGACAGTTTCCTGGGTTATGTGCATTTAGCAGGGGATTTATCTAATTAAATGTTGATACTTGCAATTGCAATTGCATCTGCACTACAAATGAGCAAGTCACCTTCCTCAGTTTGCAGCTCTGGATGTCTACCAAGTAGAGCCTGAGACATAATTTATTTCATCCTCAGCATAGATTAGAGGGTGTCTATTTTTTCTCTCTGGACACATGGAATAAAAGGAGACCATGTCTCTTGGTTCTTTGGGCTGATAATCCCCGAGATGTTTGTTGAAAGTCTTTCTCCCAGGCCCCACACCAGAAGAGAGTCAAGATGCACCAGTTCAGGTTCTCGAGGTTGTTTATTATTTCTTATCTGGAACATTTTGTTCTCACCCTGCTTGGATCCTGCTACAGTGCTGGTCGTTGCTGACTGACCACCCCGAAGGCGGTCATAACTTTTTATTCCAAATATTACATGATTTATGTTTACAGTAAGATACCAATACCTATCACCTGTGTTAGACAGTGCACTTCTGTGCTAAAACAATCCAAAAGTGCCACCACCACAGCAGAAGATGGAAGACAAGAAGAAGGAGGAGAAGGACAGGGGCACACCCAGATTCCTCCATCTTCCTCCTTGAACTTCCATTAAAAACCCCAAAATTCTACATTAACACCCGGTAATAAGCTAATTATCACCCTAATTAAACTCTTGTGGTTTGTAATTTTCATACAAGGTTGGTAACTGCTCCCATGGGCAAAAATCGAAGGCATTAGTATTTCTGACTTCATGCCAGGGTCTCTGGATCCCTTGCCAGGGTCTTGGACCACCCAGGGCAGCCAGAGGGATGTCCTGGGTTCTGACCCGTCAGCTGTAAATAATCACTTTTAGATGTCTATATTTGATCAGACAAATCCCACCTTTAGCTTCTGTCTTGTTATATTGACTAGGTCATGGTGGAGGTCTGGATTATCCCAAAAATCTGAACTGTGATGGAAAGAGCCCTGCTGATGAAATGGAGAACTGTAGATTGGCATGAAATTCTTTTCCCAGCCTGTTCCCTGTCTTGCTTTCCGCTGTTGGAACCAGATATTCCAGACTTGTTCCTTGAACATGGCTCTCTCTCAAATGGTGAGAGAGTTCCTTGAGGGATTTGCAGATTCGTGTCTACAATTTAGTGTTCAAGGTGCTCAGAATTCATTAACCTGGAGTGAGCCAAGGTGTGACAAAAGTGAACTCAGCACGAGAATTTGAATAGAAGAAGTAATGAGGCCTCATTGATGATTACAAGGTTCATGACTCACTATCAACTCAATCTTTACCTGCAGCCCTTGTTTTCTAGTCCCACTCCTCCTGCCATTCCTCTGAAAAATGCTGAGAGGAAGCAACATTCCCAGGCATGTCAAGGAACTGAAAGGAAATAAAGATTTGAAGGGATGTGATGATTCCTGCAAGGAATCACATTGAGTCCTTGTTAAAAGTTATCCTGTAAATCAACAGGAAAGAAACTGGTAAGGGCAGCAGGGGGGTAGGAGATGGTAATTAGGAGGCAGAGTGGTGATGCAAGGAGAGATTTTGAATTATGTTTCCATCACACGAAGATGATGGAGCAGGTTTTTTGTTTTTCAGTTTCACATTTTTTATTGAGTGTCTCATCAGCCTCTTGTTCTCTCAGAGCCTTTGAATTATCTGCTGTTATTTCCACTGGCACCACTGGGAAGACATTACTTCACTGTGTCTCCCTTATTGAGGCAGCTGTGCCCAAGAACAATAGGGCTAGGATTGAATCCAAGCTAATGAATTCCTGGAGTTGGAAGGGAATAAGATAAGAAAATGTCTCCACACCTGAAAGTTTTTTCTGTGGCTGCTTTTAAAGTAGAATAGAGACCTAGACAGCTTTGAGCTCTATGGAGCTCATCTCTCCTTGGTCAAAGATGCTTTTCTTTGGCACTGATGGATTTATCCATGTGACACTGCATAAAGTGTCTTCTACTACACTCACATTAGAGCTGGTAGGAACAAGGAAGAATTTCAAGGGAGAAGCCAGGGACATGTGATGACAGACACGGGGTCTGTGCTTATTTCTGGTATCCATTCTGTGGAGTCTTTGTCTGAGCAAGTCTCCTGTGCACCCTTTGGGACCCAAGCTGTGATCAAACTTTGCTTTTCCTCAGGCAAATGCCAGGGAAAGTGCTTTACTTATCTCTGTGTTCCCAGCATTGATTCATTCTTTAGCTCTTCTCCTGAATTTCTCTGACTTTATCATCCTTCTTTAGGGAAAGGGGGAATGGTTTTAAGTGAAAGCAGATTTAGATTAAATATTGGGAAGAAATTCTTCCCTGTGAGAGTGGAGAGACCCTGGCACAGTCTTCCTAGAGAAGCTGGGGCAGCCCCTGGATCCCTGAATGTGTCCATGGCCTCTTGGGGTAGGGATTTGAGCAGCTTGGGATAGTGGAAGGTGTCCCCATGGCAGGGGGTGGGAACTGGATGAACTTTGGGTCCCTTCCAACCCAAACCATTCTAGGATTCTCTTAAGTTTGTTCACCTGATAGAGTGGATGAATTCATGTCACCTCAAAATGGATTTAGAAAGCAGAGATCTTTATCAGTGCTAGATGATGAAACTGTTTATAGTCAAGAGGTCACAATCTGAACTTGGAACTCACTGACACAAATACTTACAGAACTTACACTTGCCCTGTTTTTGCACCCACCTTCTGCTGAGAAGGTTGTATGATAAATGCCCATTTTTCTGCCTTGCCTGTTAACACAATCATTGTGGAGGTCTGAAGTTGGGTTGGATGAACTCTGTTGGTGATAATGACAAAAATCTTCATTTTCCAGGCATAAACCGAGCTTTTGGCTCCATAAAGAATCTTTTCCTCAAATGGAGCAGCTGAAGCTGAAATGGTTGATGCTGACCTACTGTGAATTCAGTCACATCAGTGGGGCTGAAAGCCTGGAAGTGCATTGCCATGGGAAAAGTTCAAGATCACCTTTGGCAGGGGAAAGAAAGGCTGTTGTGTCAGAGTCAAATTGCCCTGGAATACTTTAGAGAAAGGTTTTTTGCTAGTCACAACTGCAGATAGGACAAACCTCAAATAGATGAACCACCACATTTCTTGGAAAAGCCTCCAGGATGTTCCTTTCTCATCCTTCTTTAATATCCAGCCAAGCTATATTAACTAGATGCTCTACCTGGGGAGGCAAACAGTACAACAACAACTTTTATGGTGATGAATTCCTGGAAAGAGGGATACAAATACCATCCACAGTGCACCCTAGACATAATATTAATGACAGATGAGCAAGCATATTTCTCTTGACATTATAAATCTCGTGGTGCTGGGAGCAGAAATAGTGATTGTGTGATCCAACAGCTTTTTATTCCAGACCCAGCTGGATTGCCACAAAAGTGGGAATCTCTGGACCATTCTCCATCAGGGAGGGTTGGAATCGTGTATGTTTCATTTCCAAGATAATTATTCCTAAATACAATGTCCCCTTCTGTTCAGAACTGTGTGCTGTCCATGGGATAGTGCTGAAATGGCCAAGGGCCACAGGTTTGTCCTGCATCACCTGCTGTGTCCTGCATCACCTGGGCACAGTCTCTGTCATAAGAATGTTAACCTCAAACCTCACAAGATCTCTTTCACTGCTTTGTCTCCAGGGATGGAATTTGTCTCTCTGGGTTTTAGGGAATAACAACTCAATTTTCTGACCTAAACAAAGTCAGAACCCTGTAGAGATGTGGGTCCTTCCTTGGAGCTATTCCTTTCCAGCTCTGGGTTCCTGACCTTTGGGATAAATGGTTCTCTGTAATGGCCTTTTCCTCTCTCTCCTGACTCAAGAGGGAGGCCAGAGGATGAGTTAAGCCAAATGGACTCTCTAAGCTGGTAAAGCTTAGGCAAGGTGATATCAGCCTGGGGATGGTCAGGGAAGATGACTCAGAGAAAAAGATGCAAAAATTGCTGTAATGGGCAGAGATTTTTACTGTTGCCTCGGGCAGCAGGAACACACTTTGGTGGTTTAAACAAAGACTACCACCTTTGCAAGCCCTGCTGATAAATCTGAGTTTAGTCATCTTCTTCCAGCGTTTGCTGGACTTCCATTCAGAAAAAAGAGAGACAGAAAAGTACTGGAATTTATTACCTACATCTCTGAAAACACCATTAGCTGTGAAACACGTGTTTGAGCTACTGTTCCCATCCCATAGTGTATTCATTGTGATGATTCCCACCTGGTTCTTTCTAAGCCATTACTTTTGTCATCTCCAGAATTGCCAGGAAGTCCTTCTGTAATAGGCAAGGAACACAGGTTAAAAGAAAATGAAAGGTGAATTAGAATTTGTCCAGGCAACTGGGTAAGATAATGACTCGGATGAGTTTCTGGGAACCAGATTGAATAAAAGTATTTCTCTGCGAGCAGTTTAGTCATTGAAAAATGCAGGTTCAGGTTACATTTTAAAATAATTAAGGCTGAAAAATGGCAACCATTTACAAATTTGGAAAATGAAAATATATGGCCATTTCATATTGTTCTGTTCAACAGAACATTGTTTCAGAGGTATTGGTACTTAAATTGAATTAGAGATGAAAAGTAAAGAAATGATAAAATTCAAGATAGAAAGCTAAAAATGAAATTTCCTCTCTGCCTGTCTGACTCTCTGTTTTCATGTCAGACAAGACAGAGGAAAACCTCTCACTTAATTGAACAGAATGGGATTTTTGTGAATGTTGTGTTTAAAAATAAAATATGCATTATTTACACAGTTCCACCTGTGAGTTCCTTGTTTCTATGGTGACATCCACTTCATTATATCCTCTCTTTTCTTTGGTCTAGACTTAAATATTATCAAGAAGACCACTCTGACCATCTAGTTCACGGTGTACATGATGATCTAGAGCAAAGGGAGCAGTTTCTTTCCAGTTTGTACAGAGATTATTAAAGTGTGAGGATTTGCCCCATCTATTGTTTACTTTCAGTGGTTTTAAAATTTGTGTTGTGTTTATTTTTGCTTGGTTGGTTGGTTTGGGGTTTTTAATGAACATTTTCAAATACACAGCATAGTAGATGCAGCCTGGTCCAGTGTAAAGTGTCCCTGCCCATGATGGGGTGGAATGAGATGACCTTTAAGGTCCCTTCCAACCCAAACCATTCCATAATTCCTTGATTTTGCCTTTGCAACTGATTTCACTCCTGGGACATGGGTAGTCTTCTAATTCATGTTGTCCCAAGCAATTGTGAGCAGCACATGTCACTGCAATCATGTTCTACCAGGCCACTGCCGTTGAAACATGAATGATGAGTGTAGGAGAAGGGAATACAGGTGACCTTGCCCCTGATAAATAACAGCTGTGTTAATTACCCAATACAGCCTGGCCTCTGATGAATCACAACTATGTCCAGTAAAGATAAGTGTGATAAAAGGGAGTGGCTTAGCTGGTGAGGGGAAGATCATGCAGAAAGATTCTGGGGAGAGAGAGAGAGAGAGAATCGCTGCTGTGAGGTCAGTCTGGGTCTGCAGTTGTAGCCTGTTGTTGGAACCTGCAGTCACAGTCTAGCTGGGTAAAAGCCTGCAGTCAGAGGCTGCAAACTGGTCCCTGCAGTTCAGCAAGAAATAACCAACAGTCAGGGGCTGCAAAGGAAACCTCCAGTAGGAGCTTGCTGCAGCCAGAGTCAGTGAACGGTTGGAGTCAGGATGGCTGAGGTGTGAAGAAGAATAAACCAGGGCCCTTTTCATGCTGTGATAAACAAGAAATCTGTGTCTTGGCTCATTTCTACCCTCTAACAAGAGGGTTGCTGCAACAGATGAGCAGCAGTAAAACTTACCCAATTAATGAGTGATGGTTTCATCTGTCAGTATCTGCAGAGTCATGGGCAGCTGGAAGCTGTGATAACATGCACTCTTCGAATTTTTAATATCTGTAGTACCACAGCTAAAATAAATCCCCAAAAAACTGTTAAGGAGTCATCTGAATTAAATGTGAGTGATAAGTGATCTGTGGTGGTCAGCTCCTTTTAAAACACTGCTCTACTCCAGCAAGCAGCTGCTGGATTCTTCCATAGTGCTTAAATAAAAGAGTTTCCTTGCATGGAGACTGTGTTTTCATAAAGGTCCTGCAAACGTGTTGTGCTTCTGTAAAAATGAGTGAGGCAGGTGTCAGACAACTGGATCTTCATTTCAAAGTGAATTAAGGGAAAATATCTTTTGTCCCTGTTCCCATGGCTTGTTCTGTGGCTGGCTGCTGGATTTTCTGAGAAAGCAAGGCTTTATTGCTGCCTCAGACTGTTTGCGTCCCTGAAAAAGCACAGCAGTGAGAGAGAGAGCTGGAGCCTTGCTGGAGGCAATGGCACAGTCGACTGGTTTCTAGGATCTTTGTTTCCAGGGATGAGGCATGGAGTCAGACAGCACTGATGGACTTTGGGTTTCTCCTCTCTGGCAATGATTACATTTCAGAGGAACCCTGGATGAGCCCTAGGTTTTGTTGTAAATTGCTTTCTAGTGTCCAGTAAGCTCCTGAAGCAAGAGAAACAGGGAATTACTTTGGAGATTTTTAGGACCAGATGTAGGTGCACATAAACACAAAAGTCCCTGTGTTCCTTAGGGTATCCAGGCATTCTGACACAGGGCCCTGAGAAGATTTGTGTCTATCCAGACTGGAAACTCAGTCCCCTGAAAAATCTAAGGTTGCAGTAAAACCTTAACCTTTGTTAAAATATATTAAAACCTCAGAGTCAAAATACCTGACAGAGCTTCCTAAAAACTCCATGTCCAGTCTAAGTCAGTCACCCAGGCTCCCTGAATAACCCATGATGGAAATTAGAACACTTCAAAGTGCAGATCATTGCCCAGAGACACCTTCATTTTATTCCTGGAATTACTTTAAAGCTTCAGGAAATACTTTGGCTTCATGGGCTGGAGTGGAAGGTGAGACACTGAGATGTAGTTTAAAGACGTCTCTGATAATTGCAGCAGATTTGGACTAGATGATCTTTCAAGGTCCCTTCAAACCCAAACCAATACATGATTCTCTGAATCTCAGTGAAAAGAAATAGGCATTTCCAGAGAAGCAGTCATGTTTCTTAAGAAAATAAAATAAAAAAAAAAATTAAAAAGAAGGGTTTTTTTGCTGGAGGATGTTAACCAAGCTATGAAGAAATGCATTGATTGTAGACACAAAGGAAAAAAAAAAAAGGTTACTAAAGTGAATAATTCTGAGCACTTGTTGTTTGTAACAGAGAAAACACAAGATTAATGCCCACAACATCCAGGAAATTTGGTTGTTTTAGTCAAATTACCCAAAGGCAAGGAGAGGACAGCTCAGCAATAAAGGACAGTACAGCAAAAATTTATGATCCCTGCTTGAGCTTATAAAAGCCTAGTAGGATTTAAAAGATGCTGATATAAACATTAGCATAGGCAAAATAAAGATTTTGATCCTTTCTTTAATTCTTCAGCTTTGGGCTTCTGCAGCCAATTAATTCATTAAATATGGCCAGTGAATATAACAGGATCTACCAATGCAGACTGAAATTTGGACTCTGGGCTGTGTTAAGGGCATGTTTATGCCCCTGGTGTGATAGGAAATCTGTGATATCTGCACTGTACCCTGCAATATCTGCCCATTTGTAATGATGTTCCCCATTGCTGGGAATGACATTCAGGATCCCTGTTCCTTCTTGTCCTTGTTAGGGCGGACACGACACACAGAGTGACACGGTAAAATCATCAGAAGGCTCTTTGTTATGGCTGCAGGCTGTCTTTTATACAGTTTTTACAAACCTCGAGGGCAACTTCTAATTGGTTAATAGCTTTCTTGTTAATTATTCCATTGGTTAATAAAAGGTATTTTAGTTGTCCATCAAATCTATCTATTCTTGGATTGTTTACATATTTTCTTTACTGATTCCCATGGGACAAATCCCTTGTTAATACAGGTGAACTCATTTTTTACCCTCAGAATAGATTGTTGTGCTAAAGGAACTTCTCATTCTCAAAACAGCTTCATGGGGGAACTTACAGATTACTTGTTAGCTGCACTTAGAAGAAATGACAGATTAGCTTTTCACTCTATTCCTGGCTTTTTGCTGGGCAGGAGCAGGGAAAGGAGCTGAATCAGTGGGCAGAGACTCAGTGTGTGACACTGGTTTGTCAACAGCTGACAGGGCCAGCAGCTGAACTCCATGATCCTTGTGATTCCCTTTCAACTAAGGATATTCTGGCATTCTGTGAGTTTTCCTCACAGAAGTGGAGGTTTCTGTGCCTTAGGTGTTTCCAGCTTGGCTGTTGTCCCAAAGCTGCCTTCCCAGTCCCAGGACAAAAGCTGCTTTTTTAGGGAGTGACTCATGAGATGCATTTGGAACATCTGCTTTCCAATGGGGACAATGTTCTCCAGAGTTGCCTGTTCCTATCTATCCCCACAAAACCTTCCAGGGTTATTCAAATGTAGATGTTGGCATTGGTCCATTAAATCCCACTCTGGAAAGCAAATTTATCAGCTGCTGCTTCCTTTGTTCATGGGAATGGCTGTCTGTACTTAGACCACTGATGGAAGAAGAATAAAAGTGATGGGAGCAAGAAAGGGTTGGAAGAATTTCGCATGGCATTCTGTTGATCACTTCAGTGGCTTTCTTTTGATCACTTCTATGGGAAGATTTTTCTGTGCCCACTTAAGAATCACCTCTTCACCAGCACTTGGGTTTCTGGAGGAACATTCTGACATTTTATTTAAAAACACTCTTTTTTCTACTTGCCTGTACTCTAGGATCACTTGGAAGATTCTAGCTGTGAATACAATTTTATTAGCCCAAAGACTCAAGATCCTTCTTAGCCTGTTCTTACCATGAATTGTTTTTTTCTTATGAAATTTCACCACACACTGATATTCTCACAGAGGTGGCCAGTGCTTAAAACTGCCCAACTGTACAATTTCATTTCTTGTTGCAGCTGCTTCTGTGCTACACCCACTACTTCTTAATATACCTCACAAACTTAAGCCAAGAACTTCATTACAGGGAGCTGCCTACTCAATAATACATGCAGCTGAATAAGTGTAATAATTTGGACTCCTGACAGGCTTTGCATATTGATTTTTCCTCAGCAAAATAAAACTGAAGCACAGTAAGTTAAATCATCTTCAGATGGACGAGCAAGTTACAGTGCTGTAACAAGTTTTTAACTGCTCTGTCTGCTAAGTGGTAGAAAAATCTCTGTATACACTTATCTCAGCATGGCAAAAATGAGATAATTCAGCCCTATTTGCCCTCAAAAGCAGCTGCACAAAGTCACATTCATATATTCTGTGCCCATTGCAGGGGAATCGGAATTAAATGGTCCTTAAGGTTCTTTCAAACCCAAAGTATTCCATAAATATCAACTCTCTGAGTCCTTACTAAGCTTTATTTTTTTTCCCACAAAGTTCTTGGCCTTTTCCACCACTGGAAGAACAAGGGAGGAGGAACTGCGGGTCCAGTCTTCATTGGGTTTTGGGATTTTTTGGGGTTTTTTGTTTGTTTGTTTTTTGGTTTTTTTGTTGTTGTTGTTTGGGTTTTTTTATTTTGTTTTGTTTGTTTTTAAATTATTTTTTTAGTTTCTGCGCAAAGGAGGGTGAAGGTGGGGAGGGAGATCCTTGGTTTTACCCATGAGCTGCTGTCCAGCACTGCTGGCTCAGAGTGGACGTGGTAATTTGCTCCTAGAAAAAGGCAGGGAATGAAAAATGTGCAATTCCTTCCCCAGATTCCTCACATGAACAGGGACGTACAAAGGGAAAATTCTGTCATGTGATTTTTCCAGTCCTTTGTAACAGAAATGAAGGAAAAAAAGAACTTTTATTTTGTTTTGGGGGTCATAAAGCTTAATATGTGGCAATATTTCCTTCCAGAGAGGAGAATTTTGCATTCTGTGCAAGAAAACAAATTAACTTGGCCTGTGCTGTTCTGCTTCCCAGCTTGAGATTTCATTTTCTAATATGAGTTCCACCACAGAAACAAGTTATTCTGTGGTGCAGGAATTCTTTAGCGATGTCACCCTTGGGTTTAAAGGTGGAATTAATCTCACTTTAAATGGATGAAAGCAGAATATTTGGTTAAAGGGAACCTGTAGGCTCTTCTGCAAAAAAAAAGAGAAAAAATTAAAAAAGAGAGGAAAAAAGTTGATTTGACCAACTGTCACGCTGGACACGGAAGGAGGACACTGGACACGCTCAGTCACCCAAGGCAAAAAAGGAGGAACTTTATTTACAGTTTCTACATTTTATAGACTCTCTAAAATGAGAGTGGATTGGAGGATAACATATCTCCTCCAAATCACATTGGCTAGGTGAACAGTCTGTCAATTCATTCTTCCTCCAAGAAGGAATGTGAAAAACACATAGTGTTTTGAGAAAAGTGTGGGAATTCTGACTCGAAATATGTAAATATCAAAAGGCTTTTGAAAATCAGGGCAACAACCAACCTATAACTATTTTAAGAAAATAGATTCCTTTTAGATACTTCAGAAGTAAGAGAGAAGACCTTCTGCCCTATTGATGTGTCATCTGATTTTCCTTCATTTCCTGTCAACAGGAATGTTGAACGTTGGAGTCCATTTTCTTCCCAGTATAACCATTATTCCTGCAAAATAGTTGGAAAGGAATACAATTTAGAGAACTTGCCCACAAGACATCAAATTGATCTGTTAAAATAAACGTTCTTTCCTCCTCTTTTCCTTTGTGAATTTTGCTCCCGGATGATGCCATGAAGGCTCATGATTTTGACAGCTCAATGAATGTATAATGTCTTATAAATTATTTACAGATGAATCAAAGCAATTACCTGTCTCTTGCACAACATGGTAAACATGGAGTTTAGAGGCAATTTTAGTTTTAACTTGAATATTTTTGAGCCTTAAGCCATGTGGAAATGGCTTGACAGCCAACAGCCTCACTTCCCAGCTAATAAAATATTTATAGCTATGATCAGCGTGTTTTTTGAAAAGATCTTTGACAAGTCACACCTTTAAAATTTTGATGATTCCTTAAATAAACACATTTTTTACCAAAATGAGAGCAGCCAAGCTGGCAGTGGAAGGGTTCTGCTGTCAGCACCAGGAACAGGTGGAATTCTGCTGCTCTCAATCCCATCTCAACTCCCACTGAATCCAACAGGCATTTTTGGTGTGTGTTTCAGTCAAGAGGACTGTGCTGGGCCCTGTATTTAGGGAAAAAATGCCCCCTTTGGGGGAAAATTACATCACTGGATGTTAGACATCTAAATTATTGGCTAAATTAGCTGGCGAGTCTCCCAAGACTCCTTGTAGAGTTACAGACACAGAGATTTACACCCAGTTTGCATATTAAAAACCTTAAATTAAGGTGCCTTAATAAGCAAGCTGAGTCCCACTGAAGGCGTATCCATAATCTCAGAGAGCTGAGCTGCCTATTTCACTTCCCAGTCCTGGAATTCCTCTTTTTTTCAGTGTTCATAGACATTTTCTTTTTTCTGGTTAGTGTTTTGGTTGTTGGATTGTTTGGTGTCGTTTGAGGTTTTTTTTCTTTGTTTGGTAGGGTTTTTTTTGGTTTTGTTTCTTGGGGTTTTTTTGTTGTTTTGTTTTTTTTGGGTTTTGGTGGGTTTTGTTTGGTTTTTTGTGGGGTTTTTTGCTTTTTTGTTGTTTTTTTGGTGAACCAAATGGGAGCCTTATGGAAATAATTGGACATTGGTTAAACAGGGTCATTTTCACCCTTCAAGAGCAGATAGTTGAGCCTTGAGGACAAGCACCTGCAGATGTTTTTCTTATTGATCCTTTTCCTTGCCTTTCTGATTACCCTAAAAGCCATTCCAGACTTCCATGGCCGCTTGCACTTTTGGTAATCAAGGCATACATTTCCTGCTCCTGCAGCTGCTGGAATCGATTGGTTTGTGTCCTTTTGCAGAAAAAAAAAAACAAATCAAAGGGAGCAGAGTGGAACAACACAAGTGCAAATCAACCCAAACAAAAGGCAAGGCTGGAAGGATCCATCACTGAGTGACCAGCCAGGACCTGGCTGAAAAAATTACTGGACACAGAAGTCGATGCACAAGGAAATGCTTTAGAGGAGAAAAACAATTATTGGAGTGTGTAATGAGGATGCCCAAGCCACATGCCAAGAGCGAAGCCAAATTGAACACAAACAATTAATAAAATGCTCTGAAGGATTGTTGAGGGTATTTTAAGAATGTGCCTCATCCTTATTCCCAAGACAGGAAAGGACTTGAGTCTGCTCCAGGTTTTTTGCCATAAAAACTGATGATTGATGTAATTCCACCCCTTCTCTGCTAACCTGCAAACTGCCCACACCAGAACCCAATGTTACCATAACTGAATAATCCTGAACAGGATTAAACACAGTGCTCCCAGTCAGCAAGACTATTTCATAATTGTCTTCGTGCAGGACAGACCAGAATCACTGATTTGTTTCTCATTATTCCACTGGACTGAGAACTGATAAGAGATTTTCCAGTGGTGTGGCTACAACAGCTGAGCATTCCTGCTCCCATGAATAAGATTTCTCACTTGGGTTCTAAACTGAGTGGATTTTGTGTGCTTCCTAATTTTTCTTCTACCTGTATCGCAAAAAGACTGTGGACAGAGTAATCTATCTGAAAATAAATATAAACCTGTACTCTATACCTGCATAAATACACACCTACAACAATAAAAACTTACATCTGACTGAGGTTTACATCAGGATTTAATTTTAAATCTGCTAATTAACGTCTGTTCATTCATAGAATATCAGGAAGGAATTTATTATTGTCTTTATATATGACATTGAAGTGATTGCCATCCCTGCAAGTCAAAAATTCTCAAGTGACTGAAACATAAAGACGTTTCTGGGTCTTGGTAACTCAAGCACACAGAATTGTGCCCTGTATTACTTTTTTTTTTTCATGCTTTGTCCAGCTAATAAAAACATCAGACAACGAGAACTCCCCAAATTCCTTTTAGACACTTCAGTTATGGTCTGTTTTGCCTGGGTGCAAGGAAAGATCTCTGTGAACTCCAAAGGTCTCTTTAGGATTATTTTCCATTTTTCCATAATGATTCCTTATTCCGATTAAAAAAATATTGATTAGATGTATGCAAATTTTCATTGTTATTTATTATTTCATATGGGAAGGTAATTACCTGCCCACGCATATTTGTGAGGAAATACTACAGAACAATTTTGTTCCTACCTGATCTCTATCTCTTTCTAATAAGAAGAGGGGGAGAACGAATTATAATAATAATATACTTGCCTAATTTTCATATTTCTTTTTTAACCCATCTCTAAATTTTCTAAAACAATTCGTCTCTGACTTATATCAGCTTTAGACATGGAGAAACTAATTAGCTCTTTTGGAATTAACTCTTTATTTACAGGAGTAAGCCATAAGAAATTGAGGATGTGCAGACTTTTCTTTTTCCTCCATAAATTTTGTCAAAATCCATGTCCTTTCCAAAATACTTCTTCTTTCAATGATTCCATCAATGGCTTTTATGGAGGTAGTGACTAACACAGCACTGCTGAAGGTTTGATCCATATCTCTGTTTGTTCTTGGTGTTACTGCTCCTGTAAATTGACCAGAAATTGTCACAATCTCTTGGCAGCCACTTCCCATTTCTTTGTGTATCCTGCCAGCCCTTAGACAAAGAAAGCCAGACCCATCACACTTCTGCTGGTCCAAAGACAAGCAAAGAGGGATTATCTTGTCTCTATTTATTCAGATTTTGCATTGACACAGCTGTAATTTTGGGTTTTTCTGTGGTTTTCTGGGCATTTTCACCCAATGCATTCCCTGGACCTAAACATCAGAAATACTTCTGGCATCTTCTGTGCTGTTTATTCCATTTCCAGTAGCCCTAGTGAGGCTGGATCCCGTGGAATTTGCAGTGTTATTTTTTTCCACTCTCTGCACACGTTGTGGGCACTCTAAAGTTCAGTATGGAAGAGGAGTCAGGCTTTGTTAAACTCTGACATTGTGTTCCTGTCCAGGAGCTTGAAATGCAGCAAGTGCTCATCCCTCTTCACAGGGCATGGACTGGCTGTTGATAATGTATTTATTTCCTTTGTTTCCTCCACTCGACCATGAGGTCCCACGAGCTCTAATGAGGAATTGTTTGACTCACCACTAGAACAATTTCCAGGACAGATTATGGAATTTTGCACGCTGGAAGAAATTAAGTTATTTAATTCAGTCATTTCTCATCCTCCGAAGGTTTGAAGGAGCAAACAAGGAACAAATGCCTCTCAGGAGTGTCCCCACTGGCGTCACTCTGGTTACATCAGGAGTGAATTTGGCCCAGGATCAGTTATAAGTTATCTTCTCCTACATTTTCCATGGAGATAATTCTATTTACAAGCACCAGAAAAGCAAGAAGGTGGGGAGCAGGAGTCAGAATATGAAGGGGCAGCTTGATTTTACAATTCTGGCTTTGGAGAGCAGACAGATTTCAGTGTCACCATTTGTTGGGGTTTATTTTGTTTTGCTTTTCAGCTGTAAAAAAAGAGCAGAAAATCTTCTTAAACCAAGAGCTACCCTGAAACAAAAGGAATAATAGTTTGTAAATTCCTTTTGAGGGATATTAATACATGCGTAGCACGATTTAATTTAATTTCTGAAATTATCAATCATACAGGCTTGAGGTCAGTTGCTCTTTTCAGTTGTTTATTGCTTGCCTGTTTTCTCTGGTTTATTTATTCTTTTAGAAACAAGTCAAAATTCCTGACAAATGTTATTGACTGGGCAATTGTTAACCTCAGGCTTTGCCTGAATAATTTCCATTGAAAATCCTGTTCTCCTGTATTGGGATGTTTTTAAGACAAACTCAGAGACTGTTTCAAGGTTTGTGTCCCATTTTAGTCCCACTCCAGTGCTGTTGTGAGATGAGTTAGAAATGAACAAATCAAAGAAAGATGTTATCATTCTTTTCTTTTGAGACAGAAAAGATTTGAAGCCGTGAATTTATTATTGTGAATCCTCAAGGCTCAAGAGACCTGCTGTTAAATTTTCTCTTCATCTCCTTCCATGCCATTAAATCCTGTCTCCATTTTCAAAGGAATGCAGACTCCAAATTACCAAAAAGACAGTCTGAAAAAAATTTCTACTTTCTCTGTCTCCATGGCAACAGTTTATCCCAGAGATCTTTCCAGATGTCTTCTGCACAGGCCCATAAATCTCGTAATGGGCCAAATATCACTCCAAGGGTGGCAAACCTGTCCGTGGACTATTCAGCTCTCCAGCTTGGGATAATTTTTTACCTTTATACCCCTAGCTGAAAGCCAGGTTCACTGTGAGGCACATTAATACTTGTGGGAAAAAATATAATAAATATATATAATATTTTAAATACATGTATTTATTTCTATCCAGCTACTTCAACACCACAACCAGCTGCATGCTTAGATAATAATAATTAAACTACTGACCAAGACAGGCCCCAGCTGACAGTGGTTTTTATGGCCAGGTTTTGGCCATAGGGTGTGACCAAGGGGAGATGAGGCTGTGTGGAAGAGCAACACTTTTTTTATGGTTATTAACCCATCTTCTCGAACTCTGTCTTGACTCTGCAAGCTTCAAGCAGGGTTTTTTATGATACCCTTCCCAGAAATGACTCCGAGCCCAGCCGTGTGAGGATTAAAATTTGTAGCAGTGTGATGTAGGAGAAGCCCGCTAGGCATGGCCGCAGCCGCTCGCTGTCCCCATCTGTGTCAGCCCAGAGAATTAATGAAAGGCAGAGCTGATAAAGTGCAGGATGCCATCTCCTTGCCCTCAGAAGGGAGGGAAGTGACTCAGAACTGGTTCTGAGGGAGAGTGAGGATGTTCTGGCTGCTCCCAAAAGGAAAGGCAGCGATGGGGGAGCAGGTGGCGCCATGCAAAGCTGCCTCCAGCAGCTCCCCGTGGTCTCCCACGTCCCGTGTCCTGAGCAAGGCTGGATTATCTGCAGCTGCTGAGCCTGGCACTGCCTCGGCTCCTGGCAGCTTGGAAGTGTCATCCTGTCCTCCAGCAGTGATGGAAAAAAAAAAAAAAAAAAAAAAAAAACAACACAAAAACCCAAAAATCTCCCGATTTTTTCAGTGAATTCACAGAGCCTCCCTGCTTCCCGAACAACAAAGTGGTAACTTTTCTCAGAGAGGAGTAGCCAATCCTTTTTATTATATTTAAAGCAGGTTTTAAAAAAAAACAACAACTCCACTTGGTTTCCCAGCTTATTGGCTTTTTACTCTCCTGCCTAATTAGACAAAGAAATGTTCCAAAGATTTTGCCAAATTGAAGTTTCCCTTTAAAACCCTTCAAAGCTCACCTAAGGCCAATTGGCTGGCAGCACTTAAAAGGTTCTGGAGATGTTCTTGGATGAGGTTTTCTTGGCAGGTATCAATGCAAGAGCAGCAATAAGTGTGAGCTTAGAAACAAATATTCTGTGACTGCGAAGAACTAAACAGCTTTAAAAACAGAAAAAGAATTTACACTTCTCTGATTGTAAATAACAGCTCCTGTAATCTAAAAGCTGATCTTGGCTGTGTATAAAATCTTCAAGGAATAAAAAAGTTATAAAATGCAGCAGATTTCATATATCAAGTATGATATATTTTATAAATTATAATATTTGTAATATATAAGTGATTTTCATATAATAATATAAAATATTTACATCATATAATAAGGATAATAATATACATTAAATGTGTATTCATATTGAAATATATGTTGAATTTATCATGAAGTCATATTTTTATAATAGTATGGTATTTATCTCATAAAAATAATATGCTCTAAAATCTGTTATTCCCATCAAAAAACTCAGTGTTTTGAATGTTGTCCCTTTTATTTTTTAATCTAATCTATTACTAACTCAGTACATTAGAAGTAAAATATCTCAAATATTTTTTCTAACGTTCTCTTTGATTAATTAAGGTGATATTTTTAAAAGTTCTCTGCAAACACTGCTGCACTTGGATCTCTGAGAATGTCATCCCCTAAAACGAGTCCCTTTACTGATAATGCTGCACCAGTAGAAATTGCTCTGGTAGTTTATAAGTCTTACTACAAAAAGAAGAGATTCTAAATAATCATAATATAGTTCTGAGTGACTTTATACTGAGGCAGCAGCTGTCTAAGGACAGCTGATGGAAAATACTGAGGTCCGTGATGTGCTGGTGAGTTGGATCACAGTTTAATGTTCTTCACATTAAAGAACATTAAATTCCACTCTGGCACAGAAAATTGGACTATACCTGTGGAATTCCTGATTCCAGCTGGTCCAAAATTAAAATTAGGTTTTCTCTCATTGCTTTTTCTAATTAGGGGAAGAAATTATGCATCTCCAGGTGATAATTTATCTTGGAACAGGTTTCTCCAGGTAAGTGGTGGATGTCCCATCCCTGGAAGTGTCCAAGGCCAGGTTAGACAGGGCTTGGAGCAATCTGGGATAGTGGAAGGTGTCCCTGTCCATGGCAGGGGGTGGATCAAGATGATCTTGAAGGTCCCTCCCAACCCAAACCATTCCACAATTCTGTGTTTCTGCGATGTTTAAAAACTTTCTGGCAGTGCCCTCCACAGTTGTCTGTTTTGGTGGGGTTTTATTTATTTTGTACACTGCAAAACAAATGCAGAACTTCCCTTAGAGTTACACAGAAAGCTTTTATACTGATGAGGTGGATGAATACCAGGTTAGACAGCACAAGGTGAATCTTTGGGCTACAACAGCATTGCTTGGATAGAGAAAAAAAAAACAAACAACCTTCCTGCTGTAGTAAGTAACTGGGCCAAATGACCAGATGAAAGAATAGACTTTGTTCTCATAATTCCAAGATTTATCAGGAGCAGAACTGGGAAAAAAAGAAAAAAAAAAAAAAAAAAGAAAAAGAAAAAGAAAAAGAAAAAGAAAAAGAAAAAGAAAAAGAAAAAGAAAAAGAAAAACAAAACAAAAAAACCCACAAAAACCAACAACAACAACAACAACAAAAACCCACCAAACTTTCTCTTTTAATTTACTCTGAAATTCCAGTTGATGTTACATTACTACTCTGTTATGGTTTGGACTTTCAAATGAAACTAAAGAATCCTAGAAGCCCAAAATGGTTTGGCTTTGAAAGGAACTTAAAGATCATCTTATTCCATCCCCTGCCATGGACAGGGACACCTTCCACCATCCCAGGGGTGATCCAAGCCCTGTCCAGCCTGTCCTTAGACACTTCCAGGGATCCAGGGTCTTCTCTGGGAACCTCTTCCACTGTCCCGCAGTAAAGAATTTCTAACACCTTATGCAACTCTGCCCTCTGGCAGTTTGAAGCCATTCCCTGTGTCCTGTCCCTCCATCCCTTGTCCCCAGTTCCTCTGCAGCTCTCCTGGATCCCCTTCAGGCCCTGGCAGGGACTCTGAGCTCTCCCTGGAGCCTTCTCTTCCCCAGGGGAACATTCCCAGCTCTCCCAGCCTGGCTCCAGAGGGGCTCCAGCCTTGGGAACATCTCTGGGTTCATCTCCGTGGATTCCTCTGGGTTCATTCCAGCAGCTCCACATCTTTCCTGTGCTGGAGGTAGGATGTCAGCACAGCAGAGCAGAGCTGCAGAATCCCTTCCCATGTCCTTTTGCCCACCCTGCTTTCGGAGCACATTTGGCTCTCTGGGCTGGGTCTGACCCCTGGGTTCCAGGGTTGGTGCCCAGCTCCAAACACCTCCAGAAACAACATTTCCGTGACAGGAACTCCTCAAAGACACCTGCACTTTGAAATGTCAATTACTTTTGGAAATCATATCCCCATACCCAGGCCATGCTCAAGCCCTTATTTATTTTGGTATTTACCTAGATTTATGAAGGAACAGAGAGCTCCTGTCTCATATTCCCCTCTCCCTGAAAGGCTTTATATGTAGTGTGCCCTTTAGAAGTTATTGTGCACCACATAATTCAGTTTAATATGCTGGTTTGTTACATTACGTTTCCTTTGATATTACTCTCCTGAAGGCAATGCGACCTTGAAGGTGATATTTTAAACCAATAAATGAGGAGAGGAACTGAAAATCAAACCGAATGCTGTAAGCCAGAAGGGTGGATTTTCATCTCAGGCCTTTATTTCCCTACATGAAAAATACAGAAGTCTAACATTTATGTAATTACTTTTTTTTTTTTTTTGATTTGCCAAGGGAACAAGTTTTATGCAAATTCTTGTCTATTACCTCCTGTCTGTGTATGAATCCATAAATTCCATTGCCCATCGCACTGTTACTCCTTTGTTCAGTCCCCCATTTTTGAAAAAGTGGTGCTGGATAAAAGAAAAATGTCAAAATAATAATTTTGATAGAGAAAGAGACAGGTAGGAGCTACCCACTTTGTTTGAGGAGGGAATGGGTAAATAGTGAGTTACTACACAGGGATTTACCATCCAAAAGAACATCTCTGCTTTGCACCTCCTCTTGCCAAAAAGTTGTCAGGGATGAGAGGAAGTGTTTTGCACTAGGGCAGGATGAGGACATGGGAGGATGTTGTGGAGACTGTAAAGACGATTTTAATATAGAGAGTGTAAATAGAGAGGAGACTGAGATACAGGCACCATAAGAAAACAGGACATAAATCTATAAAAAATGTAAGAAAACCAGACACAAATCTAGCAAAAAGAAGTTTTTTTCACAGTCCTGGTGACACAGTGACTCTGTGTTAGTGAAAAATAGCAGGCCCTGTCCTCAGCTGGTTTAAAATTAGGTCCATTCCTTCAACTCTGTGAACTTCACCTGTAGGGCTGCCCAAAATCTGGTTTTATATCTACCCACTAGTAAATTGTGACTCTCCAGGCAGACCTAGATAAAGGAGAAAAGGAATACAAGGGTCTGATGCCTGAAGATTTTTAGCGTTTTTATGTATTTGTAGCTTTGTAGATTTTTAATATCTGGCTGTAGATTTTCTAGCACTGTATTACACTTTAGAACAGTAGTTACCCTTTCTCACACATTGTGTCACCTTCCTGAAATTCTGTTTAGTCTCAGGGACATCTTCCACTATCCCAGATTGCTCCAAGCCCCATCTAGCCTGGCCTTGGACACTTCCAGGGATGGAGCAGCCACAGCTTCTCTGGGCAACCTGTTCTAAGATAAATGATCAGTTGGAGACACAAATTTTCTTCCCCCTAATTAGAAAAGGCAATGAGAGAAAGCCGAATTTTAGAGTTTCTAGAGAAAAGAATTTTAAGATTTCTAGAAGAAAAGAATTTCTAAGAAGGACACCCTGTTTTTTACCAGCACTTGGGGGACATAACAAGATACAGGGTTAAGAACTCCTTGGAGGGGCTCCAGTGGGGCAGGGTGTGCCACAGGGCAACTGGTCTCCTATGGGATTTAATTTTTAGATATATTAATTAGTTAAACTTATAAAAAATGTGAAAATCCAATGCCATGCCTGCCTTTGGGGTATTTTGTGCACCTGAAAGCTTTCATTAAAAGACTGCTCTTTATGTTATCAATCCTAATACTGTTTTGAGGGTTTTTCTTCCAATTCCGAGCAAGAGGACCATCAGCAATTTCAGAAAGCTGTTTATCACTGCTCTCCTGCCAGCATGGCTTGCTTTGGGGATTTTTTTTTTTTCTCTTCTTGGTGCTTGTCCAGAAATTTCAGGCAAGTGGGAGCCTTTCAGCTGCCAGGAGTAGCAGGTTAGGGAGAGTGTGAAACGAAAAATAGGAACAAGGTTTGTGAGGACATCTATGGAGGCAGGATGACTAGAATGGTTTTAATGCTGGGTATGATTTTAAAAATGCATCAGAACAATCTGCAATAAATAATATTTTATATTCTTATTTATTATAGTTAATTAGTATAATATTTATAATTAATAATAGTGCATAAGAATAGCTATTAATAATATCAATTGTTATTAATTATATAGCAATGTGATTATTATATTATTATTAATTATCATTAATACTTATATAATAATATAATAAATGATTGTTGTTTCCTTGTTAATAAATTTGGCTTTTCTCTGAAAGAGCTGTTCTTTTCCAATGGCTGCCAAGTCAGAGCCCTCCTTAGGTGTGTGAGGCTCCTCCCTCAGCTTCAATGTGGAATTTAAACTTGGGAGTCATGGGCTTTGCATGAAATTTATATAAAACCCACAATCTGAAATTCACTTAAAGGAACTTAAAGATCATCCCATTCCACCCCCATATAATTTTATTTGAATTATAGAAATACATATAAAATTTACATAAACATTGTGCTTCAGCAGAAAGGACTCTGTTTTTTGAAATAAAAGAAAAGCACGAAGTGGATTCAGTCACATGAAGCTCACAGTCTAAAGATGAATTTCATTCTCCTTGTACAAGTAGAAGTTTGAGGCAGAGATACTGGGACTGATCATCAGGGCTTTTAAAAGCAGCCACAGTGGCTTGCCTGTGGCTCAGATTCCTCAGGGACTGTCCCAGCCCTCAGCTGGACGCCTTTTCCCAGGATTGGGAAGTGTCTAAAGGAGATTCTGGAGCCACTGGTGATCCTTCTAACCAAAGAACAGAGTTGGTTCATTTCTTCATTTCTACCCCAGAAGACCACACAGAACCTGTAGGGAATGCAAACATTTAAAAAACCATTTCAAAGGCAACTGTCTAAGCTAAGCTTTTTCTTGCCCTCCCTCTACTGAGTGTAATGAGGAGATGTAAGTCTATTTTACAGATTATTCCCCACCACTGCCACCTTAAAATGGGATTATTTCTGTCTAGAAAGCCTCTCTCACTGAGCTACAGAGGAAACTTTGCTTTGCTGAGTAGGGCAAATGGGTAAAAAAAAAAAAAAAAGACATCTGAAGTTGAGCTAATCCAGAGTCAACCTACAGTTGCATGATTTTGTGCTTCCTCAAAAGTCAGCAGCACAGAATTGGGACTCCCAAAGGATCATCCATCTCTCAAAGGAGAGGGGTGAATAGGTGGAATGAATACATGGAATGAATAAATAGAAGCACTTATCTGCTCATCCTGTGAGAAGGATGGAAGCACTTACCCAGGACCAGACGCGAAGTTTTGCACCACTTGTGTTATCTGAGATGAATCCCACAATGTTCCCTGAACAGGAATTCCAGCTGCAGGCTGCAGTGCAGACATGGAAGGGCAAGGCAAGGAAAGGCAAGGCAAGGCAAGTGTCTTGGTTTGGAAAGACAGGTGTCTGCTAAGGAAGGCAGGAACCTCCCTTGAAGATGTAAACCTCCTCCCTTCAAATTATTATAATTTTGAAATTAAGAGGCTCTCAGGCAGATATGGGAATAGGAGTAACAGTTCTTTACTAAGAAAATTAAAATAAAAAATGTAGTAGCACAAAAAACTCCAACCAAACAAGAAGAAAACACTGACAGGGTCAGAACACAACCTGACATCCTGTTGGTCAGGGTGTTGGGAGCAGTCCAATCAAGTCCTCCTGCAGTGAGAGATGTGGTTCTGTTGGAGCAGAGATGATCCTGTACAAGGGTGCAGTTTTCCTCTGAAGGTCCAGTGGTGCTGAGATGGGTCTGGTCTTCCTCTGGGAATCCAGTGCAAACAGGCTGCCCTGGTGTTCTGACTCTCAGGTTTTATCCAGGTAGGAATGCTTGGCTCCTCCCCCTGGGTGGAGCATCTCCCCATGGGATGATGGAATTGTATCAGCCATGCAGTGAGCCTGGGTGGCCCATGAACAGCAGATATCCCCTGGAGGGAGGGTGGGTCCTGGAAGAGATAAAGAACACTGCCCCACCTGGTTTATAGAATACACACCCCTGGTTACATCTTGCATTGCAACCTAAGACAGCAGGGTTTGTGCTTTCTAGAAACAGCCTTGGGTTGTGCCAGGGGAGGTTTAGATTGGATGTTGGGGAAAATTTCTTCACTGGAAGGGTAGTCAAGCATTGGCACAGGCTGACCAAGGAAGTAGTGGAATCACAATTCCTAAAAGTGTTTTAAAAAAAAAAAGTGGATGTGGCACTTGGGGACACGGTTTATTGATGGACTTGGCAATGCTGGTTTGGTGTTCTGAGAGGGCTTTTCTAACCTTAATCACTCTCTAAATTTGTGATTATTTTGATTCCAAGACCATTGGAAGACCACTATATGTAATTTTTTTTTCATTCCATCCCATATGAAATCCTATTCTTTAAAACTATGCCTTGTTATTACTGATTTCCTAAGATGCTAAAAATCAGGAAAATTTGCCCAGCTTCAATTGGAGTGTGTGAGCCACCTCTTTCCAAGCCTTCTTGGGCATCCCTACGTCACTGGGCAGTGGGGAGACCTCATCAGTGCCAGAGGAGACCCTGCTGGGCAGTTTCACACTCAAGTCACTTTGATTTCCGTGGGCAGATTTCACCCAGCAGGAGTTGCTGGCTGCAGTCTGGTTTACAAATGCAGGGAGATTGTGCACACTGCCCTTTATTCCATTTAATTTTTGTTTTTGTTGGTGGTGCTATCATCCTTTTCTTTGCTCTTTTAAACGGTTTGTTTCAAACATACTTTTCCAAGTGGGATCAGACAATGCTCTTATCAATGGGGAATCCTTTACAATCTCCATCTCTCCCCTATTTTAAGGTAAATTACTCGACTTGCTGCTTCTCTCTCCCCTCTCTCCCAATGTCAGCACATCAGTGTTTTCTAACACAATGAACTTGTAATTTCTTTTTAAATGGGGCTGGTTTTTATCTCTGCATGGAATTGCCACAAAATCAGCCACCTGCTATAACTGAATTTCATCCACACTGCCGTGGGATATTTATACTGTTCCTGTTCTGCAGCCTGAGGATATCCTTGCATTTCTCTGGCTGACATTATCCATTGCTGGATAATATCTGTACATTGGAAGATATCTATGTTGAAATAATAAGAGGAAATAAGGAAATTTTTCCTATTCCTGTTCAACACAGTTAACTCAGGCAAGACCAACAGGTGTTTCTCCAAAGATCTCATTAACCACTGATTATCTCCAGCATCTCTTGTAAGCAAATGTCTCATTAACGTGGATGTTCACACATAATTTACTTTTGTACATAGTGCCACACTTCAGTGAGCTATAAACCCGTTGCTGCACATCCTCAGATTTACATGGAAAATGCATTTCCTGCTGCGTGGACAGACACAAGCTATCAAAGACAATGAAATCTAATAGCACTCAATGTGGTCTTGATTTCCATCTTTAGTAGGTAAACAGGATAACAAAATTATAAAATCAGAATATCCTGAGCTGGAAGGAACCCACAAGGATCATGGAGTCCAACTTCTGGCCCTGCACAGGTCACCCCAATGTCCACACCATGTGCTGAGAGATTCCAAACCCTTCAAACCTTTCAAATCTTTCAAGGTTTGAGACTTAGAAATATTCTAAGTTCCAAAACCTTTCAAGTTTTGAGACTTTTAGAAACATTCTAATGCATTACAGCATTCATGGGATGAGATCCTCATCTGGCAAAGGAAACAATCTGGGATAGGAGTGGGAGAAGAGAAGTAGAAGTGCAAATTTAAAGGATTCCTTTTATCTTTCCAGCTCCTGTGATGAGTTAATGACCATTTTTGCTGCATTTTTGTATTTTAGTGGGTCTGGTGGGTGTTGTTATTATGATGTTGAACATCACAGCAACGTTGCTTAACCCTGACCTAAATCTTCAAACACCAACTCGCTCAGAGCTGCTCTGCTCTCCACACGTGGTACTCTCAGCCTTCTATTTTTGTGAGAAACCATAGGATTGGATTTGCTACCACTGAAGCTGATGGAAAAAAAAAAAGACACCAGTTCCTGTCCTGAGAACATTCCTCCTCCACCGATGGGATCTGCTGCTCTCACCAGAGCTGATGGAGCCCACACAGCTTTTACAAGTTCATCACCCACATCTCCTTACATTGGACTCATGCCAGGCAGAAAGTAACACTTGGAAGTATTATCTGCTTTTCCTGAAGGTTTTATTTCCCTTGGCACGCAGTCAAAGAGAGAGAATTTTGACAGAAAACCTCATAGAAAATCATGGAGCTGGAGGCTCTTTTTCAGTTGATAGAATTATTTGCTCGGTCTCAACATAAAATGCAAATAAACAGCAGAAATATTTTGGTTTGGTTCTTCTTTCTTTTCCTGCTGAGGCAAAAGATGGTTTTCATTTGAGATTCATTCACTAAATTTTTGTTTTGTTTTGTTTTTCCGTGTTTTTTTTTTTTTTTTTTTTTTTTTTTTTTTTTAATATTAGTAGGAAATTTGAGAGATTGCTCTGAGTTTTTGTGTACCCTGGATAAGCCTTCTAAGTTTGTGAGCTGGTAAGATGGTGGTTTGCAGAATTACAGGAAGATTTATTATTCTTGAAAGCCAGTTTTTCACACCTCTGGCACAGAGACCAGAAAGAAGCAGGAGCTGGGTTCCTTTACTGTATTTACAACAAATTTAAATTATTGCTTCTTATATCCCAAGAGAAGACAGCTCCCATCATCCCCTCTTCCTGCATTCATGTAGCAGGAAATTAGGATTTTTTACCACTCAGACCTTTGCTGCAAAGTTTGTTACCTGAAGCCTCATCTTTGAACTGTTATTAAAGACCTGATTCTATTTTTAGCTTACGCAAGAAATCATTAGAGATCAAAAAAAAAAATCCTCTTTTGACATTGTGAGTTTATATTCTCCAGAGCAAAGGCTGCAGTAAAAATAATTAAAAATAATATTAGGACATTTCTTTGGTAAGGAAGGACAGTTTTTTAGAAGATAAGAAGGATGGAAGAGTGGATTTGTCTCACAGATCCACAGAAATGGCTGCAGGATGAAGCAGAAACTGCTTTTCAGTTTTCAGACAAATTCCAAAATGAGTGAGTTCCCAAATCTTTGCAAGGATTAAAGCCAACAGAAATTCATAGAATTTAATCAAAGATAAGATCTGTAAGTTTTTAGGGTTTTTTTTTTAATTAACCCAACACTTCTGAAAGATAACTAAATGGCAGCAGGTTTTGTACTCAAGGGAAAATTTGTTCCTGGCATGTTGGAGTGATTTAATTGGGACTAAGGACTGTCATCTCCTGGGAGAGTTGAGTCTGGCCATTTTACTGTGTGATGCCACTGAGGATTTGATGCTATTCCTGCTATTCCTATGAATGAAAAATACTTTTGCCAGTGGAAATTGACACTGTTTGCTATTCTAAACAAGAATATTTTTATTCCTAGAAGGAAGAACCAACCACAAAGCTCAATAACAGTGTGGGGAAAGGGATGGATTTCCCCCACTAATGTATTTTATCCCTCCTTGTCTTTCACAGGTTGCCCAGGAATGTGGGACAATATCACGTGCTGGAAACCTGCAAGTGTGGGAGAAATTGTCTTTGTCAAGTGTCCTGCACTGTTCAGATTTATCATCTCTGAAGATGGTAAAGTATTTTCTCCTTGTTCTTCACCTCTGCCTGGTAAAACCTCGTGGCCAGCACGAGTGTAAAACCTGACTTAGATCCTCAGGATAAAGAGACATCAAAAACTCTACAGCTGGGCTCCAGTTATAAATAAATTGCAGAAAACTAGGATATTTGTGTATAGATATGTGAGAGTGCGTGGGGTGGGAGGGAAGGTGTGAAAAAAAAGCCTTTACAGACTACACAACATGAAAATATCACAAATTTGAGCTGCTAAAGGGAATATTCTGCCCTTGGGTCTCACTGAATTCAGTGGGAACCCAAATCTGTGTTTGGATCTTGGGTAACATGGCTGGAATCTCTTTTAGCAAATAATTAACAGGTAGAGCAGGTTCTGCTTGTGCTGAAGGAGAACACAGGCTTGAGATGAGCAGTGAGGAGCTCCCATGTTGGGGGTCCAGGGAGGAATTAAAGATTTCTGGGGGGAGGCAGAAGTTCCATCACATTTCTTTTGTATTCTCTGGAAATGAGACCTAAACATCCTTCTGTCCCTGTGCTGGTAATTAACACAAATTGGTCCATTTGCTCCCAGCACCCACTGCAGGTCCCTTAACTGGCGTTGTCCTTTGAGGAACAAGTTTGTCACTCTCCCCTAGGATTCCTTTTCCCAAATTTTATTTTACCAATTAATTATTCATTTACAGCCTTGAGTCCAAAATCTGCTTTTTTTTTTGCTTCACCACACACACAGAGAACACTTTTTAGGAGACAGAGTTTTATACACAGCTCCAGGAACTCTGAAATCCTCACTTTTAACACATCCATCCCAGCATGTCCAGGCACAGGCATCACCAATGTCACCCAACCCATGACCCACATTGGAAACAAGATTAACTCAATTTAACCCATTCCAGGTCTTAAGTAAATGGTTACCTGTTAATGGAAAAAACTCTTAAATAAGAATTTTTATTTATTATTCATTTACTATTAATTTATTATTAATTTATTATTAACTATTAATTTATTATTAACTCTATTTATTTGAATTAAATTATTTAAACAAATATAATTAGATTTTTTATTATATTTATTTTTCTATTTAAACAAAAATATTAATTATATTTAAATAAACTCAGGATTTTTATTGCATTTATTATATTTGTCTTCTATTTAAATATTTTTAATTATTTGCATAGAATTATTTACACAAAAATAATAAAGATTGCATTAAAAAAGAATTTCTTTAAATAAAAATAATAGAGCCTTTAGAGGACCAATTAAATATATACATATACAGATACAAATACCAATACATATACATATATATATATAAAAGCTCTATTTATTTATTTATAGCTGTATTTATTTTACCTATGTTTTATTTATTTATAGCTGTATTTATTTTACCTATGGAAAATAAGGGGCTGAAGTAACATTTTTAAATAATTTTCCTAGGTCGTGACAGTAAGACCCTAAGGGAGGAATATTCCATCCAGTGGAAACACATGTCCCCTTCCTTTACCTCCTCATGGGATCCCCAATAAAAGTGACAGCTGTTACCTCCTGTAGGGCTGGGTTTGAGGGGTTTTTGGACATCTGCTCACTAGGAACAAACCCAAGGTCCATAATTCATTAGATAAACAAATAAACATTTAACCTGGAGTAGCTGGAAATCTCAGCAGATGTGGCTGGGATTGCACTGCTGACCCCAAGGTGGAATTACCAACATCCCAAAGTGCTCTCCTGGGTCATTCACCATTAGCTTTGCCATCGTTGCTGCTAATTTTAATTAGCCAAGTGTATTTGTTCAATGAGGGTTTAATGAAAAAAGTCACATTTCGTGGTGGTTCCCTAAATAACGGGTTATTAGAGAACTCTAATGTTTCTAAGACATGGATAATCACATTTTAGGGATTGTTACAGTGTCCTCTGGCTGCTGCTCTGTTTCTAGAATGTGGAGCTAGGCTGGGCTCGGACACTAATATTTATTAATAGCAAAATCATTCCTAGTACAGCAACATTTTTATATGACCATGGATAATTTTTACAAATGCAGTCATAACTTTAAATTATACTTTTGAAAAGTTTGTGCTCTGAAGCACCTGCAGGTACAATGTAATCACAGGGAAATCATGGGGTTTGCTAATCTTAAAGAGTGGGTGGGAAATATCTCACCTGGCTTTGGATATTTAAATTTATATGTGAGTTTCTGAAGTGATCACATGGATTTCTGGTTCAGTGGATAGAAATCAATGGGCACTTGTAGAAGATTCTTTCTCTGACCCCTCTCAAATGCTTGTCTGGAAGTGAGTGAAGTCACTGCTTGTTTTATGAATTTCAGACTGCCTTTACTTGGTTGTCTGATTTCCATACAGAGTAAAATGGGAAAAAAATTAAAGAGACTACAAAAGAAAAATTAACTTACTAAGTTGTCATCTGGAGGGATGCTTTTTGAAAAAATTAGCTGTGTATTTAGCTAAAAATCCCAGCTGTTGCTGGTTTTAATCTGCTCTGCTTTAACCTTCACTGCAATTGAACCAAGGAGTAACATTTGAGCTGCTGTCAACATCATGCAGGAAGTTCAAAGTGAAATTCTGGGTGCTTGGCAACTCTGCCATCTAAAATTTCATTTTACCTCTCTGATCCTCCAAAACCACCAGAATTTTTCATTCCTTTCAGATGCAGACTGTGAATGAAAGTACAGTTCTCAAAATCCCTCCACTGGAGATTCCCTTCCTCCAATGGAAAAAAAAAATCTTATTAATTCCTGAGTCTTTTCTCATCTTGTAAATCAGGGATTCCAGTGGCATTCCTTCTAGATAGCTCCCAAAAATTTATTTGTTTTTCCTCTTCCACGTGGATTTCTTTTCTTGATACCCATCAATCATTATTTCCACCGGGAGCTGTCACTTCCACAACTTCTCTGTTGTATTTACTGTTCCTCCAGTGCCTTCCCAGCACTGGCTCCAGAAACACCCACCCCACACCAGGGCGTATTTAAAGCCTTCTAAGACATCTTTGCAGAGGTAAAAAGAGGAAAACCATGTCAAGCTGTGATGTTGCCTTTCAGTAGGACATGGCAAGGCCTTGAGATGGCCCTGACACAGTGATCTGCACTCCCAGCTGGAGAATTTTCTCTTTTTTGGTTTCCCCCCCACCTTTTTTTTTTTTTTTTTTCAGACAGAGGTGATGCTGCCCAGCAATGGAAATCTACAGAAGCAAAATCTCTGGGTTTTTTTCCTGCTTTGCACTGTACAGCTGCAATATTCTGGAACCTATAAACACACACTCAAATGGACCAAGGAACAAAACTCCATAACCAGATCAGAAATTAACATATTTTCAGTCTTTTCATTTGCAGTAAAAAATAACACAAACTATAATAGACAGTTTCTGAGCATTTCCATATGCTCCACATTTGGAAAACGATTTCATTCACAAATCCAAATAATAAATATGAGCAGCTCTTACTGAATTTTCCAGCAATTCAGGTAGTTTATCTGACGCTCAGTTTAGGACACTCCCTGCTAGATTTACCATAAAATGTGGTTCACTGTGTACAACAGAGAAAAATCTCCTAATTTTTATCAAAGGCATAAAACCTACCCTATGCTGATACCAGGATTAAGGGTTCCTAATTAAAATCCAGTAGAATAAAGAATGTAATCAAGGTATTAGAGAGTTTAAGAGGGAATTACATCCTATGCTCACATTTCAGAACCAAACTCTTTGGCTTGTTGCTTCTCTTGGTTGAAGACAATCAGTGCTCAGGCAAAGAGCTCCGTTATGCCAAGAAATTGGAAATAGTCTTGTCACTGATCCCATTTAAAACTCAGGGAAACACTCAAGTACTTTGTTGTACTAATTAATTGATTAATTGATTCTGTGAGAACTCCAAGCCCCATAAGTGTTGCAGTAGAGATGCCACGGGTGGACAGTGGGATTTATGAACGCGGGGTTAATTGGATTTGGGAAGCAGTCTGTGCCTGAGTTTGGATGTTATCCCTAATCAATTAGAATAAGATGACAAGAGAAGAGTTAATGAGAGAGGAAATGGTGCTCCATCTTCAAATGTGGAGAGGCTTTTGTGTCATTCCTGGTAAAGTCTTTAAAAGCTGGCATGGGAAAAGGGTACAAAACCTCCAAACAGAGGGAAAAGACAATAAAAGTCATTGGCTTCCCAAAGTGAAAGCTGTTGAAAATATTTGCAAATCACATTTTCTATTAGTTTGGGTTATGTATTGATAGTTTTTTTATTTAGGCAGGAAGAAAAAGTGACTGATAAAGATCAGGGGCCTCCTAAACACTCTAAAATCCCTGGAAGGTTGTGTGATTATTTTCTACTGAGGTAAAAGATCAGGATTTTGTTGCTGCTACTGAAATTAAGGTGAGCATTGCAGCAGAGTGAAATTGGAAATTGCATTTGCCTGTCAAAAAGGCAAAAGATCAATGCAAAGTTCCAGATTTCTCTTCAAGGATCTTTTGCCTGGATGAGTGTTCCAACATCCTGCTTGGAACCTGAGGGAAGGAAAAGCCCATAACCAAGTTTTCTCTGGAAAATATGTATGACCCATCCCAGCATTCTCATCATGGGAATAATAACAAGCCATTAGAGCTTATTTATATTTATTTATTGAAGCAACCAGGACTCTGAAACCTTTGTTTCATCCCTAATTTTATATAAGATCCTACATAGCAGTCACAATCAAGTTTAGTGCAAAGGCATCTATTTTATATATAAACCATTGAAGAAAAAATTTAAAAAAGAGAAAGAAAAAAAGTAAAATGGCATTTGATAGATAACAAGTCATTTCCAGCTGTTTTTCATCCCTGGGCTTTGCACAGGCAATAAAGCCATGGGATTACTCCAGTTCTTCCATAGAGAGGAGGACAAGCTATAATTAAGCCTCCATGGTCACAGCATCACAAAGTCCATCTGCAGTGCAGAGAAAATGGGAGGGAAATGCTGTCATCAAAGAACAGTAACTGGATCTACATTTCTAATCAAGTAGCTGAGGCCTCTCAGATGTTTTCTAGCAGAAAAAAAAAAAGACATTTTATGGCCTTTCCCACCAAATTATGGGGACATCAGGCTCTGTGCTTCTGATACTCAAACGTGCATCATGAGCAAGAGCATTTCAGCTACAGATCAAGGCCTCGGTCCTCTGCAGGGGAACATCCAGCAATGGTCAGGGAAAGCTGCAGCACAGCTCAAGAATTTTGGCAATGACCTGAGAGCTAATTTGACCTTGGGGAAAAAAAAAAAAATCCTGCATCTTTGGGAAGACTGCAAGGGTGGAAGATGCTGAGAGCTGCTGAGAGTGGTTTGGAGAGCACTTGGGCTGCAAAAGGTGATAGGTTGAAGTATCACTGTGGGGGCAACATGAGCAGACCCTTCAAGCTTTCCTAACAGTCTTTGCTCTGTTCGTGTTTCCCCTCTTGACCCAAATGATTGGGAAAAGAGTTCCAGGTGATTGCAGGATTTAAGGTATGGTGGGCACACTTTTATTCTTACCTTTGAGCAAGGCATTTAATTTGCTTTCTTCTCTAGGAGTTATTTCAGAACTGATAATCGCCATTGGGCAACATTTCAAATTTTTTCATGGTTCTTGTTTGAAAAATTTTTTTTTTCTCTCAAATGTGATCCCTGCCCTCTTCAGAGCTGGGAGACCCTTCAATAGTAATTGCATTGATCCTGCACTCTGATGGATGCTCCTGTGACAGCCAGACTCAAAGGAAGGACTCACATAACATTTAGATGATGCTTAGTTGCTATGGTGACCTCAGTCCACTTCTAGTTTCACATCCTTTAACAGGAAAGAGGAAGAAAAGAATAAAACCATGACTTCCCTTAAATGTTATTGATCATATTTGTGCATCAGCCCTACCTTAGCCAGCCCTGTGTGCTCTGACCTTTCTGTTTCCATATGGGACCTCACTTTAATTCTCCCATGATTTCCAGGTGTGATTCACTGGATCTTGTCCCTGTGGCCTGAGGATAAACTGGGATATAGAAAGAAATTAATTATATATCAGTCCCTGCCTTTACTGGAATGTCTTGCACAAACCTTTGGGTAACAAAGACTTTGCAAGAGCTTGTTCCTTTTGTGGTAGGACAGATATCTAAACCAAACCACCCTCTGGAAATTCCAGTCTCTCTGCCCCTTATGGGAGAAGACTTAAAAACCAGGTGAACTTCTCTTCGTGTAGATAAACTGGGTGGAATGAGTTTGCCCCACAGGAGCAGTTACTCAGATGTCCCTAGGAACCAGTTCTTATTCAAACACACAAACATGGACAAGGCTTCCTAATCATACCCTTGATTATCCTCTGCTCCAGTTTTCTTGTTTTCTAAATAAAATAAACACCACTTCATTTTGTTCTGTCCCTGTGTGAGCATTATGTTCACAAATCCCTTTGTCAAGGCAAATGGAGATCTACAGTAAATGATAGAATAACAGAATGCCAGAATGGTTTGTGTTGGAAAGGACTTTCAAAGTCTCAGTCTCAGTTTCATACTGAGACATCTTCCACTATCCCAGGGTGCTCCAAGCCCTGTCCAGCCTGGCCTTGGACACTTCCAGGGATCCAGGGGCAGCCACAGCTTCTCTGAGCACCCCTTGCCAGGACCTCACCACCCCCATAGGAGAGAATTTCTTCCTAATATCCCATTTAACCCTGCCCTCTGTCAGTTTGAAGCCATTCCCCTTTGTCCTGTCACCTCCTGCTCTTGTATAAATGACTTTTAATCTATAGTTTAAAGTATTAAAGTTTAAAGTTTAAAGTTTAAAGTTTAAAAGCTATGGGGCATGAGGCTGGAGAGACCCAAACCCCTGGAAATAGTTGTGGGAAGTGCCTAACACAGGGAAAGGTGTGTGAACCTGTAGGGCCATGTACTCTGTGACCTTGCCTGCCTCCTACTTCCTACAGATCCTGCTAACGAAACTGTAAAGTCCAAGCAGCTAATCGTGGATCAGTCAATCAATTATGGAATCACAGAAGGGTTTCACTTGCAAATGACCTTAAGGGTCATCCCATTCCACCTCCTGCCATGGGCAGGGACACCTTCTACTCTCCCAGGTTGCTCCAAGCCCCTTCCAGCCTGGCCTTGGACACTTCCAGGCATTCCAGGGCAGCCACAGCTTCTCTGGAAACCACAAAGAGCCATAACAAAGGAGCTGGGATGCTTGGATAATGTGTGTGTGTGTGGGATCATATGTGTGCAGGCACAGGAGCGGGCAGAGGGCTGGTGTCCCTCCTAGGGAAGCAGCGGGCAGGGTATGAAACCAGAACCCGTGTGGGGAGCTCAGAGAGCTGCAGAAAAGCTGCTAAGTAGCCTGCTGCTCCTGACTGTGGCTTTGCCAGCCGGCTGAACAGATTGCTGGAGCAGGAGAGCAGCAGGCAGCCATGGGGAAGGCAGAGAGGAGGCTCAGCATGGTGGATGCCACGGAGCCCGGCGCGAGAGCGTGCTGGTTTATTTCATGTTCAGAAATGGAATGTAAAACTTCTGATCAGCGCTTTATAAAACAGGAAAGAAAAATTTCAACTTCTGCCCAGCCAGTTTGTTAGCCACATAGCTGGACAGCAGGATGACGAGGGGTTGTAAATGTTTTCCACAGCCTCTCCTTTCCCCAGTAGCTGCACTTTCTGTAGGGACACAACATGCAGTAAAAACAGTGCAGGATTTGCACATTGATTTTAATGCTGTCAAAACTCAAAACCTTTTGGAGAATTACCTTTGTGGAGCAGCCCTCCAACCCACAATACTGAGATGAGAACAAAAGGACTAGGGGAGAAGCGTGGGGAAGCCAATTCAGGGCCAAACAGCTTTGGAAGCCTTTCATCCCCTCCTGCCCCGCCACTAATAAGGGACAAACGCTGGAACAAAAGGGTTAAATGCGAGTTGTGTTCAGATAAACAAAGCCACGGGAGGCCAGGCAGGTGGAGAGCAGCCAGCACAGATTTGGCACCAAGGAGGAGATCTAAAAGGCTCTGAGGCTCATCGTGCACAAGCTGGTTCTTGGCTTCAGCTCCCCCATCCCTGCACACTTTGAATCAGGAGCAATTGCTGTCGTCGAGTTTCTCATCAGTTGTTGCATAGTGAGGGGTGAATTATGAGTTCTGGATCTCAGTAAATAAAAATCAAAGAGGAAAGTCTGATAAATGTGCAAGGAAAGGGCAGGAAAGGTCTGGATCTCTGCCAGCAGCTCTATGGGGAGCCATTGGCATGTCCTTGGATTTTTTTCTCCCTCTTTTACCTCTTGCTGCAGAAAACAGAAATAAAGAGCATTTTCTGTACTTGGTCATTAGAACTGGTAACTCAGCATTCTGATAGATCTTCTCTAGGATCTCTAAGCAGTGCTGCAAATAACATCTAATTAGCAATGTCAATTAAAGCATTAATTGTAGATTTTCTTCCCAAAGAGTGACACTTAAGTCTGGTCAAACAGCAAATAACACAGCCTGTCAATACACTGGATAAACCATCCTGTGTCCAGGATTACAGCAGCTTCCTCAGGAGTTTATTGACTGATAAGAGTAATTATTGATTTAATGAGTGCTGTTCTAAGGCACTGTTTAGTATCTGCTGTTATGTCCGTATTTCCGTAGTTTGGCTTAACAACATGTGAGAAGCACAGATGTCATTCAAATAAGTCCTAAATTCATGATTTTTAAGATGTTGTTATTATAGAATAATAGAATTACAGAATGGTTTGAGTTGGAAAATATCTTAAAGCTCATCCAGTGCCACCCCCTGCCATGGGCAGGGACAACTTCCACTGTCCCAGGTTGTTCCAAGCCCTGTCCAGCCTGGCCTTGGACACTTCCAGAGATCCAGGGGCAGCCACAGCTGCTCTGGGAACCTGTGCCAGGGCCTGCCCACCCTCTGAGTACAGAATTTCTTCCTAATATCCAACATAAACCTGCCTAGTTTCAGTTTAAAGCCATTCCTCTTCATCTCTGTCACTACATGCTCTTCTCAAAAGTCTCTTGTAAATGCATTCCTTGAATTAAACCTCTGAAAAATATGTTCCCAGTGAAAATGCAGATGAAAATCATATTTTATTTATTCTTCATTTCTGGGAGAACAATGCATTTCATTAGATCATTGTATAATCATACAAATGGACTTTCTCTTCTTCATCAGTGAAGTCAAACACTCCAATTTCTCATTATTTGTGTCCTAAGAGTAGGAAAACAAGAAAGTTTGTGGGAAAGCCCATGCAGTGAGGGGTCCTGTAGTCCTTTCCACTCCATCACTGACAGCAGAATAAATTTACTGAGGTCTCCCATGAGTCTTAAAGCCACTAAGGTAAAAATATAACCCAGAAAAACAATGCTTTGAGGTAATATTTTGAAAAATGAGAGTGACTCCGCTGTATCTGGGATTCCTTACAACCTTTTAAATGCAAGGTCAGGTCTTGTCCCTCTCTGTGTAAACATGTTAAATGTTGTGCACAAAACAAATCCATTTGAACTCCATTTCATTCTCAGACATGTGAGGAAACAGCACCAATGCCATGGATTTCTGGCAAGTAAATATCCATCTTTTGCCTCAGGGTACAGAAACTTGCACTGTCTGAGGGCAGGGCAGCAGCAGCATGCAGGAATTCAGAGGCATATGGTGGCTGTACATTCCCTCATGTCCTTTTATATATATAAAAATATATTTGTTTGTATATATATTTATATATAAATATATAAATATATGTCTATTTATAGAGATATAAAATATCTATTTGTATATATAAAATATAAAATTAAAATAAAAAATATAAAATAAAAATACATATTATATATACTATATATTATATATTATTATGTTAATAATATATTATAATAATATTATATATTTTATATACATACATATAATATATGATACGTGATTATGCTATATGCTATATGATATATAATATGTAATATGTTTGTATGTATATATGTATATATACAGATATATCTTACATATTTTTATCAATGCATATATTTAAATAATTACACAGAAATACAAAAATATATCCATACACCCACAAATATAATTGTACATATGTTCATTTTATCCCAACACTCAAAAGATGAACTTTGACTTTTTGTCATAACTCAGGGCATGATGTTCAATATAAATCTAATTAACTTCCTGGTATCTTAACCTATTAGTGAAAATTGAGATGATGAATCAAGCCTAAAAGCCTGTACAGACAAATGTTGTACTGGAACTTTCTTCAGTACATTAGTTAGGACTCAGATATAGAAATATACATTAATAAAAGGCTTGTTTGCTCCTCCAAATCAGAAAATTAATGTTGTTAGAAATGTGAATGCCTTCATAATGTCCAAACACAGTGAAATGTAATAATAATTTCAGTATACATACAAAAATATTTCTATAACAAGCCTGCAGAAAACCTGCATTTATGTGTTTTAGCTGTTATTACGGATGTCATGAAATTAAAAATTAACTAAAAGTAATATTTTAACATCAATGAGACTCACCGCTATCTATATTTAAAATTAAATAATGATAATTTTTATTTCATGGTTTTTAGATTGTAGGGAAAAATAACTGCATTCAAAACATTTAAATTTAAGAGAAATGTTTTTTTTCTGAGCCATCACAGTAATATGCAGGATGCCAGGAACACCAGGCATCCATCTACTTAATACTGGCCTGGTCTTTCTCCAGAAAGAATTCTGCACAGTTTTACAGTCAAATTACTCTACAAATGATAAACTGAAACTGGATTTTTATGAGTCAAAGAGGTTTTGAGGACCTTTTCTTACAGCTTTTTCTACCCTGCTTGTGTGGGTCAGTGTGAGGCACAGGCTGCTGAGTTAGGTGACCTCACTTAGGGGACGAGTTCCCTCAGAGCTGCTGGTTTGAGTGGCAGATGCTGTGAAAAACACCATGAAGGAAGTGACAAAGGAGTGGTGGGTGGTTTGCTCTTTGATCCTCTGGTCACCTGATAAACCCACAGATGAATATTCCCACACCACAACCCGACATCCGTGTTCTGAAATTCAGGTTTTAGCAACACATCCTGATTTTAGCAACAAATTCCCAAAGCCGAGCTACATCCCTGCTAATAAACCTGGGGTTTGGTGGATTTAGGAGGAAGGGAGGGTGTCTCTGCAAATTACTCTGCAGAGCCATCCCTGATATTCTGCCAGGAATGTGGAGCACAGCCACAGCACTGCTGCAGCATCTGCCAGTTCAGCCCTGTGCAGCAGCTGAGCCACCTTGGATGGAAAATGTTTGCCCAGAGCGTTGGGGATTGCTCTTCAGAATTTAGAGACCTCTCCAACATCTGCAAATATTCAGGAATTAGAGTCACAGAATACCCTGAACTGGAAGGGACCCACAAGATCATCCAGTCCAGCTCCTGTCCCTGCACAAAATCCCGCCCTGTGCATCCCTGGGAGCAGTGTCCAAATGCTCCTGGAGCTCTGGAAGCCTTGGGAATGTGCTCATTCCCCGGGGAGCCTGGGCAGTGCCCAGCACCCTCTGGGGGAAGAACCTTTTCCTAAAATCCAGAGTAAATTCATCCTGTGGAGTTCTGGGAGCAGCTGGAGTTGGGCAGAGAAGGATGGAGACCCCGGGCTGTTCTCACTGTGGCTTCCAGTATCAACTCTGAAAAGTCCCCAACGGGTTGGATGTATAGGATTTGATGTCTTGGGAAGTCTGACCTGGAACAGAGACTAGACAAAGCTGGAGAATAAAGTAGATATTTATTAAAAGGTTTTTAGGATCCACCTTGGGCAGGACAAGAGCCTGGCTGGGGCTACACCCAAGGTGGACCCAAAATGGTCACAAAATGGACAAACGGTCACAAGGTCTCACACTTTGATCAGTTTTGGTCCATTTGCACATTGGGGTTGAATTGTCCAATCCCATCTTCAGGTTATGAAGTTCCATCCTTCTTGTTCTCTCCCTTCAGCCACCGTTGTTTGTGCTTTTTTTGGGCCTGAAACATGGTCTCCAGCAGAACAAGGATTTGTTTTGTGTCCGTGCTGGGTGCAGAGAGCTGAGTGACCCTGAGTGTGAGGCTCAGAGCTGCAACCCTGGGCAGCACAGAGCCTGAAATACAGGAAAGCTGAAACTTAAGGCATCAGATTGTTGCTTAATAATCCATCCAAAGTCACAATACAGCCTGTCTGATGCTTCAGATGAGTTTTCTATACTCTCACCATCATTTTCGCATTGAACCCTGTTTTTTCTGTCTTGAGAGGTATGAAAGCATACCTGATTTACTTTAGAGGAGGCATGGAAATCAAGGAATTTTAAATTATTATATGAATTATAAAATTAAAAAAACACATTTTATGCTGGGCTGAAAAGCCTCCCATTATTATTTTATATCTTTAGGTGCTTCCTTCTTTCCTGTAGGATCAAAACCAGTTTTTGCTTGAATTCTACTTTTAATAAAACCCTTCTCATACTATTTGGTGAAGTTTTTTTCCAATCCCTAATTAACATTTGACCGCCAGGGTTAAAAGAGAAACAACCTGAAGCCCTGTGGCCGCTCCAGAGGATGCAGAGCTAAACTGATGTGGACATTTATCCTGCTGTAGCTGTCAGTGAAGTGTTGGGAAGGTTTTTTCCCTGGTTTCTGGGCCACGGGCAGAGCGATCTGCAGCAGCTGCCTGAGGCTGCTCCGTGCACGGTGCAGCAGCTCCACTCCCCGGCTCAAGGCAGCTCCTCCTCCTGCATCCCCAGCTGAGCCAGGATCCACACAGCATCCTGCAAAGTCGGATTTTCGGCCCAATTCGGATTAAACATTGAGCACACTTGGTTTGGCATCGTTCCAACATTTTATTTTGGAAGAGAAAAAGAAAGGGAAAGGGAGAATTCTAATGTAAACCCAAGGTTTTATCATGATTGTTGTGTTTTTAGGGTATTAAGGAGCGTGGGTTTGGGCGCAGTGCTTTGGAAATGTGTGAGTCTTTCTTACTTTGGAACATTCCCCTAAAAAATGATTTTAAAGAAATCCACAAAGAAGCTCCTGCATTCATTTTCTTGTTCTTTCTAGAGTCTGATGAAACTTCATGATAACCAGATATTCAACAATATCAACCATCTTTAGAAAACCCTTTTCCACTCATAAATACACAGGGTTAATACAGAAATAAAGATTTAAAATTGCAGTCCTTCTCTGGGCTTTGCTACATCCATTCCTCTTATGGGAGTCAGATTTTTATCAAAATAAAATTGCAACCAATTATCATTATGAATTAATTGTTTTCTTTTTTTCTAATTTCAGGTTGGGAAGTGGATAATTTGGGGCAAACCCATGCAGGTAAGAACCAGTTGTGCTGCCTACGCCCTCAGCACTTCTGTTCCCAAATATTGTGTGCACACGATAATTTTAGATTATCAAAAAGTTGTCTGTGTATCAACCATTATGACAATGATTCGTGTACTTAACTGTAATACTTGCACAAAAAGTGAAATGAAAAATCTCCTAAGTCTCTATAAATCAATGTGATTTTACCTAAAGCCACAAAATTAAACTATCTTATTTAAAACAATTAGTCACTGCTCTTTGTCATTGATGGATGGAAATAATTTTTCATTAATTCTCTGAAAACTGGTCGTATTTAAATACCTGGGGATCACAAACGTAAATCCCTATTAAAAAAAAATTTGACTTCTATATTTTTGCAATAAACTTTGCCCCCCTTTATTGTATGTGTTCTTAGTTCTAAATTTAGAGGTTCAACTTTGATTTAAACTCTCAAGTAAAGCTGTGTTTACTTCCTGAGAAGACAGCACCAAGTATTTATTGCCTTTGGGCTTGATCTAAACAAATAAAAATCAATTGCACTCCATTCACTGATTTCCACAGAGACCAGTTTGGGCTCTAATAGAAAACACAATCAGAACAATTTCATACCCAATTTCCACTTTTCTAGGTGATTATGACCTGCTGGAAAGCACAGCCCAGTCTCTCCTAGGTAAGAAACAGAACCATGGAAATTTTTTGCTCTCTTTCTTATTTATTTCTGTTAAAAAGGAAGCTCTCAACTTTTTTTTTTTTTTCCTGTAATTTTGGTATTATTTTCTAATCAGTTCTAATAGTTATGACATTTTCTGTTCCGTTACTTTTAGCAATATTATGAAAATTTATTCCTCCTCTATTAAGCCTTGCAATGTAAGAAGTGTGCTGCTAGAAATTATATCTACCTGCTTAATAGTAATTATTAAATGGTGTTAAGGGGAGTCAGCACCATGATCCAGTGCTTTTTTTTTTTCCATGGAAAACTAGGGATGAATGTGCAAGAGTAATTTAACAAAATTTGCCAAGGAATGCAATGTTCTTTAATGAATGCTGTGATTAAAGAGATGGATTCTGCTGCATGGATGGCAAACAGATTCTCTAAAATAAGGTTAAAAATGAGGTTATGAGAGACTAAACTGTTCTCAGAATGCAAAGCAGCACAACTAATAGCAAAAAAGCAACCCCAAAACTTGGAAATTTCCATCAATTTTGGTCAAGGTGCAGCTGAAACTGAAAAAAAAAAGTGATCATTTGATAAATTGAGGCTGTTCCTTTGTGCTGGAGAGGAAGAAGTGCATCAGCAAACTATCCCTAATTTTTTAGGAAAGTCACTGAGCTCTGGGAAGAATAATGGTGCTTCAAAAGAGCCCCACAGGGGCTGTCCCACCTCAGCAGCTTTGTAGGTAAATGGGTGTCAGGAGATTCTTCCTCTTCTGCCCCCAACTCTTCATTCCCAGTATGGTTTTGAAGCCTAAATGTGTCAGTGAAACCATTGCAGAGATGGTTCTTATATGAGATTAGCCAAAAACTTACGGCATTTAAGCCAATATTTGTTTAAAATTAAGGTTACAAACCAGGATTGGGATAATTAATAGACAGAGAAATGTGAGAAGCTCTGAATTCACCAGCTGAGCCCACCTTGGGCATCTGGAGATGGAAAAGAACACATTGCCATGAGGACAGGGATGGGAGAGAGATTCCCAGTCTGTGTTCCTTTGTTTCCTGCAGACCCTTCCCACAAAGTCACTCGGAGATCAGAGCCTGGGCTTGGAGATAAATGATAAATGATAAATGATAAATAAGTTGGATGTTGGTTTGTCTGCCTACAGGAGAGCAATCCAGCTGCCCCTCCATGGATATATAATGGCTATCTGAGATACTCCACAGTATCCTGACTGGCTTCCAGCACCTGGACCAAAAAAAATCATGTTAGCCTGGTGTTTTCTCACCAGTCCCATGTGTGTGCCTCAGATATAAACCATTAAAAACAGCACAAAGGGGCTGGTTTTAAGCACTGGAGTTCCCCCTTTGGCCACCTGGAGTGGAGATATCTTCCTCAAAGCAATGTCTTTTTGAAAGAAATGGACATTTAGCTGACCTCTGGTTCAGGAACCTACTTGAGAATGAGATTTTTGTAGACACTGAATGTACTGATTAAATATTTTTCTTCTCTGGTGACCAGCTGTAGTAATAGCCATCCATAGATGCCTGAATCATTAAAGACATCATTAAATTTCCAGAATTAAATCCATGGCTAGGCAGACAAACAGTGCTTCCAGTAGAACCGCGGGGTTTTCTTTGCACCGAGGGGAGGAAGGGGATGTCTTGGGGTTTTTTTTTGGGTTGTCACATTCCCACCTGCCCTTGGCACAGGGGACATCAGCAGGAATTGCACTGAAGAAGGCTGGTCGGAACCTTTCCCTCATTATTATGACGCCTGCGGCTTCGATGAGAACGAAACAGAGTCCGATAACCAGGTGGGAATTAATCTCATAATTAAAAACAAATGAAGGGGGGAGAGGGGAAACAGCAGGCTGCTTTCTGTCCAGCCTCTGGTCATGTTCTGATTTGTTAGTGATTAGAACAAACAATCACATGGATACAAAACAGTGAGAATTGAGATCTGACTCCTTCCTGTAGTGAGTATTTATAGAAGATGAGTTTTTAGTGTTGATGTAGCTTGGAACTTCTAGAATTGCAGGTTAACCCTCAATTCTACCCCTGTTGATAAAAAAATCTCTTCACCAACTGTTTTTTTGTGTTTTTTTCTACAGATACTTATTAAAATAATAATATAGATAGCCTTTTCTAGCTCACTGATAAATAACCTCATGGTGTGCAAACCCAGCCATAGAGCAGAGCTTGATGTACAGTGAGACCTCAGAGGTGTGGGCTTGATATTTCTGAGCCTGAGAGAATTTTCAGCTTGCTAACTTGCACACTCCTTTCCCAAAGGAAAACTTCCAACAGTTTTCCTTTCCCAAAACACCTTTCTCCTTTTCCCAAAATATTTGTAAGTAGGCAGCAGTTTTTTCTCATAACAATCTTCCCTAAATTTTGTTTTTTATTACTTAACCAATAGAAAAAGGTGTCAGTCCTATTAACCAAAAAATACCTTTTCTAGCAAAGCATGCTATATAAGAAGCAAAAATACTGTAAATAAAACCTTCTGTTGTTCTCATAGTAAAAACTAGAGTCAAACTATCTTTATTTCGTGTCCTACTGTGACACAGAGGAAATGAGGACAAACCAGGCTGTCCGAGACACAAATCCCTCCTCTGGTTCCCCCTGCACGTTGGCAGGTGTGTGGCTGATGCTGAGGGTTTAACCCTGTGGTTTTTGCCTCCCCAGGATTATTACTATCTCTCGGTGAAGGCTCTGTACACGGTGGGGTACAGCACGTCCCTGGTGTCACTCACCACTGCCATGGTCATCCTGTGTCGCTTCAGGTGAGTGGGGACACCAGCACTGAGCTGCTCAGGCCCTGGAGGAAGGAAGCTGGAGCCCAGCTGTCCCAAAAAGATTAAAGGTTTTATCTCACCAGAGGTAGAATAAGAAGGGGGAAATCCTTTGGCTGAGTTGCTCCCTCAGCTTGGACATGCTCCAGAAGTCACATTTCAGCAGAGTGTAAATGCAGCAGGAGAAGCGGTGGGTCTGGTTTATGAAACATCACAAGCTGGGCTCATTCTGTTGTTTGTTTTATGCTTCTCTGCATCCTTTTACAAGAACATCCCCAAATCCTCCTCTTTCTCAGGTTTAGGGTCAGTAATAACACAGCTTTGGCTTAGATGCTGCTGTTCTTAGCACCGAAGTGCTCTGGTCAGGTGTGTTCAGGCCCAGTGTGACATTTCCACAAAGTAAAACTATTTTCTTCTTTATTTCTCTTTTGTTCCCCCCCTCCCTTCCTCTTTCCTCTCCAGGAAGCTTCACTGCACTCGGAATTTCATCCACATGAACCTTTTTGTTTCGTTCATCCTCCGTGCAATATCTGTGTTCATTAAGGATGGGGTTCTTTATGCTGAGCAGGATGGAAATCATTGTTTTATCTCCACGGTGAGTCAAACTGAAACCAAATCCTTCTCCTTTACTTTTTATCAGCACAAGATAGCAACAAGCAGTGAGGCAGGCAGCAATCTGTGGAGTATCACAAGCTGAGAAGTTATTAGGGAAAAGGTATTTGGGGTTAAACTTCCAGTCCACAGCCAGACTGGATGTTTCATCTTGTGGTGTCACCAGCATCCTTCAGAACAAACCTACAAGTTTTGTTTTCTGATTCTCTGCCCTGATTGTTCCTCCCTTTTCCCAGATCTGCTCAGTGATAGGTGGGATGAGAGCAGAAATGAGCAATTTCCTTCACCTGAAGGTCTGGTTTTCCTCCAGAGCCTCGTTTGTTCTGGATGTCAGGCAGAGTCACGTGTAAACAGGGTGACCATTCAGACACAGAGAATACACCTGATGGTCACATTTGCAGAAAATCAGCAGCATTTCCCACATCTTTGTCTCTTAAATATGTAGTTTCATGCAGAGCACTCTTTCACTGATGCATTTAGCATTTATTATGTGTAAATCCCAATTCCTTTCACATTTAAGGCTAGTATTTGATATAAATCAGCTCACTGGGTGTAATTATGATAGAATTACAAGCTGAGCTCTCCTTTATCCATCCAGTTATGAGCTAAATTCCCTGTGAGTCACTTCCACAAGGCAAGTGCAGCTGTGTAGTTTCTTAGTCAGCCTTTTCTTTATCATTGAAACTAGTTTTTGCTCTCAGTTCTTCTCCATGAGAAAGCTGAAACCATGTTAGGTCTGTAATTTGTTCCTGCCACTCTTCCAATGGTGGCATCTGCCTCTTTGTTTGGAAACACTTAAAGCATAAAACACATTAAAATCAGCCATTTTATGACCAGATCTTCAGCCTGGGTAGAGCTTCCATGAAGAACCTTGAGATCTGATGGTTTAAACACCTTGATGGTAGATTTGTGCCAGAGGATGAAGTCAAAGTGGGAACTAATCTCTGCCTCCAGCAGGAGCTTTCATTTTATGCACAGATTCTGCTCGGATTTGCTGGAAAATCCTACTTTTGTAGGAGTAATGGCATCTCACTGGGGTGCAGCACTGGAAAGACCAGAGTGTCCTACTCTCACAGGGTCGAGTTGGTTGCCACCTTAGGCCTTTGTCACAAAATCATTTTGGTTGAAAAAGCCCTCTGAAATTGAGTCCAACCATTCCCAAGCACCTCCAAATTCACCACTAAACCACATCCCCAAGTGTCACATTTACACATCTTTTAAACACCTCTGTGGGTGGTGACTCCACCACTGACCTGGACACTGTTCCAGTGACTGACAACCCTCTCAGGAAAGAAATTTTCCTTTATATCCAAACTAAACCTCCCCTGATGCAATGTAAGACAATTTCATCTTGTCCTAGCATTTGTTACCTGGGAGCAGAGACTGACCTTGTTACCACCTCCTGTCAGGGAGTTGTAGAGAGCAATACTATCCTCCCTGAGCCCCCTTTTCTCAAGCCTAAACAAACTCTGTTCCTTTTTTTAATTTTTTTTATATTTTATTTTAATTTTATTTCTATTTTATATTTTTTTATTTTTATTTTATTTTAATTTTTAAAATTTTTTTCTTTAATTTACTCCTTCCTCTTCCTGTCCATGAATGAAAGCCTCCACCTTTTTTTTTTTTTTTTTACAGCTGATAACTCAGCCTCCTTTTTCCTCATACTTACTTCCATTTTCTGTCCTTGAGTGACAGCACTGATGATGGATGGCAAGGAAGTGCAATTCCAGCTGTACACAGGAGGGTTCATCCTTTCAGATCCCACTCTCAGGGCTTTCCACAGTCATCCTGCCATTTCACATCCTTCTCTGGCTTTCTCAGTACACAGCTGGATTTTTTTCTTCCCTGTGTTTAATCCTGGAAAGGGGCTTAAGTCCAGCAATTGGTGTTCACTGGGGCTGTGAGCCCTCAGCAATACAGGGCGTGCTCAAGCTGCTCTGAAATGCTCCTTGACCACTTCCCACTGGTAAAATTGGCTTCTTCCCCATCCAGGCTTTACTGTCTTAAGTGATGCCTGACATTCTTCACATCCTTTAAAACCTTCACTGATACAGTCTTATACATGGCCAGTGTGTAATGAACCCCCTGAAGACGTATCAAGTCTGAGGGTTCACCTGCAGCCTTCCAGACTGGCTTAATAACAGTGAGACAACTTCTCTGGACGTGCTTTGTAAAAAAAAAGAAGATTCTAATAATGACAAAAGTAACAAACAGTATTAAACAAAGGAAACGTAAGTCAAACACAGTGTAGAGAAAACTCTTGCTAAGGTAGTCCAAAAAAACCACTGAGCAGTTCTGTGCAGTCTTTTAAGTACTTGATTTAGGTTGATTTTAGTACTTTGTACTTGATTTTAGTACTTGGTTTAGGTGGGCTTTTTGGCATCTTGCCCAATGAAATTGGCAGCAGGTTTTACGTTGGAACCCTGGAGGCTGAAAATTTCAGGTTTTCTGAGCTGAGGGGTGCTGATTCTCAAATAAGCACCACATTTGACTTGAGGCCTTGGGACAGGCTTCTGAATTTGTGTGGTAGCACAGGAGTTGTGGGTGTGTAATTTGAGTGGCGTTGTGTGATCTCACAGGGTGAAAAACTTGGATTTGGGGTTTTGATATATAGTAATTTGTGTGGGCCATGATGGAGGATTCAGGGCATTATCTGAGTTCTTCTTCTTCTTCATCTTCTTCCTTCTTCACGGATTTGGGTGGTTTTCTCTAGTTAGGTGAAAGGTACAGGTCCAGGTGTCCAACCGGTATCTCTGCTTGGCACCTGGCCAGTTACTGGGGAAGGAACATCGAACTTTCTGGTCCTCTACCTTGTAAGGACAGCAAGGGGTGAGTCTTAAACCTTTCCCTATATGGAAACACCTGCTCAGGTGTGGGATGCATTCCTACACTTCACCATTAAAAGTGTATAACACCAGCCCCAGCTTTTTCCACGGAGACATTTGGAGAGATTGAAAGGATTTTTTTTCTGTTAGGCCAAAGCAAGGGCAGGAGTAACTTTGTTCTTCTCAATCCTCTGCAGGTGGAATGCAAAGCAGTGATGGTGTTTTTCCACTACTGCGTCATGTCCAACTACTTCTGGCTGTTCATCGAGGGGCTGTACCTCTTCACTTTGCTGGTGGAAACCTTCTTCCCAGAGAGGAGATATTTCTACTGGTACACGATCATCGGCTGGGGTAGGTGGCACTTCTTGTCTCAGTGGTCTCTGGGTGTGCAGGATGGCACCACAAACCCTGCATGGTATTTCCACGTCAGGTTTCAAACCATGATTTTAGTCTTTGTAGAGAGGTACTGTTGCACTGCACCAAGTAAATGATTCTCTATGAGGAAAATGGTTCTAGTTTCACCCCAGGACCTTGTAAGGGAGAAACACCAGAAACTTCTTTGCTTTCCTGGCAGTAACTGGCTCAATGCCAACAAAAAATGCTGATGAGTCTCTTTAGCTGTTCTTCAGAAATGTAGCTAGATTCTGTTGGCAGCAAGCCAAATTGTCCCTCCTAAAACATGAAGTATTTAAGAAGGAGCACAGAGGTGTTCAGGTGCTTTTTGGGGTGTCTAGTCAGGTGTCAGATGCTTCTCTGGCACCTGCACACAGCTTTGTCCTTTTGTTTCTGTTTGTTTGTTATTTTTTCTCTTATTAAAACCTTTGCCCTTCAAAACACACCCAAGGCGCCCTCCCCCAGTACTATTAAGCCACTCTGGGAGGCTGCAGGTCAACCCTCAGACCTGATACACCTTCACGGGGCTCATTACGCTCTGGCCACACGTAGAACTGTATCAAAGCACCACTGCAGCCCAAACTGTGCTGGGATTTTTTTTGTGTGAATAGAGTTGCAGTGAAATCTGGAGGATGCCACATCCCTCTCAGAGGTGTAATCTACAACAGAAAACTGCCTCCTACGAGATATGATCTGAACATCAACTTCTTCAGCTTAATCAAATCTGCAAGGCTAAGTCCAGTCCATTTTCTAAGGCTTCATTTGTGCCTTTCTTCCAGATAATAACTAAATTGAAAATATATCCAAAGGGTATTCACATCTGCTTTTCCTACCTGGATGGGAAATAAAAACTTGCACTGGGAAGGAACAGGATTTATTTCTGAAAAGCCAGTTAAATGATGATAACCATGGTAATTATTTTTCATTCTGGCCTTCTGGATGCAAATTGATTCGTGTGACATGTTAATGCAAGCAATTCTTTGCAGATGTTTTTGTGCAGAAGTCAGATGGTGAATGAAGAAGAAGACATTCATTTAAAATGTTCCCTGAGAAGGTTAAACTCGATTTTTATACTTATAGACACTTCTAAATTAGAAATAATCCTGTATATTCATGTGTAAAGTCTACACACAAACCCCATGCCTTAAACTACTCTCCTTTGAAAAAACATCCTAATGTAGCCTGAACCTTCAAAAAATCAGCAGAGGGTTTTGTTTTTTTCCTCCTGAAGCAGCTGTACACAAACTGAAATTTTTATCTCCTGGTAAAGACTCCCTACAGTAGGGAGAAAAAAAATTTTTGAGAAGGTATAGAGGTAGAAAAGGTATAGAGAGAAAGAAGTGAAAAAATTATCATAAATAATCTGTACCATAAAAAGGCTGTTGGAAATGGATGGTTACTGGAAAAGGCTTTTGGAAAAGAAACTGTTGGAAAAGGTGTTCAGGGTTCCTTTTGTACCATCCACAGCTGTATAATCACATTAGAGCTGAGATAAAAGTGATTTTCCAAGGAGAAATTGGGGGTTATGTACATGAAAATCTGACAGTTAGAAAAAGAAGCAATGCAAAATTGCAAATTGTAAAATCTTTGTAATCTGAACATAAATCAGAGGTTGAGTTCCTTTAATTAAGTTTGCACAATTTTCATATCTGTAGATTTGTCTGAATGTGAGAATACTGAAAACCAGCATATATTAACTGACTTCAATATTTTTGCAATCAGTCCTTGTAATGAGTGAACTACCCAGATGGATTCATTCTGTAATGCAACCTCAAAATATTTATTTTTTAGTTGAGTGCCACAGATAATAACTGGCTGTTCAATTCATAGACTTCATAGAATCAGAAGCTTTCCAGAATGGTTTGGGTTTGAAGGGACATTAAAGATCATCTATTCCACCCCCTGCCGTGGGCAGGGACACCTCCCACTATCCCAGGGTGCTCCAAGCCCTGTCCAGCCTGGTTTTGGACACTCCCAGGAATCCAGGGGCAGCCACAGCTTCTCTGGGAATTCCATCCCAGCCCCTCCCCACCCTCCCAGCCAGGAATTCCTTCCCTATCTCCCATCCATCCCTGCCCTCTGGCAGTGGGAAGCCATTCCCTGTGTCCTGTCTCTCCATCCCTTGTCCCAAGTCCCTCTCCAGCTCTCCTGGAGCCCCTTCAGGACATGGAAAGGAGCTCTGAGCTCTCCCTGGAGCCTTCTCTTCTCCAGGTGAACATTCCCAGCTCTCCCAGCTTTTCTCCACAGTAAAGGGGCTCCATCTCTGTGGGCTTCTCTGGATTCCTTTCAGCAGGTCCATGTTCAGCTTGTGCTGATGGGCACAACACTTAAATGGCTTCAGATTCAAAACAGCACCAATAATATCCAGTAATAAATCTCCAGATTTGGATGGTTTTGATTTATTTTTTGTGTTTAAACACAACTATTTTCTCATCTCCTGCGTGTTTCAGCTGGACTCACAGTTCCCCTGACCTGATGGGAGAAATTGGCAATTTGCAAAGCCAACAGAGGCACTTCCAGACTCTGGATTCAATCCCTGGAGGGCAAAAGCAGCTCCTCAGCTCGGGGCTGGTGGAGAGGGAGCTGCACTGAAGCAGAGTCCTGGTTTAGGGCAAATTTGGGAGGAAACCTCCGAATGGGGTTCCTCTGGGAAGAAAACCCAAGAGGGCCTTCCCCGATCCAATCCGGGAGAAAATCTCCTCAGAGAAAAGTGGAAAAAACTATTTATTTAACAAACCAAGTACCCACAAGCACAAAAAAAAAAAAAAAAAAAAGAATAATATGAAACAATAAAATCTCTCGTTGTTCGAAGAAATGGCAAATTGACAAAGTCCTTGCTGTGGGTGTAGCTCAGCTCTCCCAGTCCCTTCTCAGTTCCTCGGTGCTGGAAAATGCCAAGGCCCAGGCCCTGGTGGGCCACAGGTGTGAGGTCTGGGTGTTTTTCTGGGTTTTTCAGTCCAGAGACGGTTTAACAGTCCCAAAAAAAAAGAAAAAAACAGTCCAGGGAACTTCTCTGCCTCAGCTAGCTAAACTAACTAAAAGAAAAGAGATCTCTGTCCCACTGTCTGTCCGTGCTGCAGACAGCACAGTCCAGGAGCAGAATGTGGAGGAGTGAGAGCAGTTTCTGAAAACAAACCCTGCTCTTCTTCTTTCCCCCCCTTCACTCTCAGGACCAATCTGAAAGGTGCAGAACTTAACATACAGCATAAACAGAACAGATAATTGGGGATACAAGCATCAAAAAGTCCCCCTGTGACAAGCAGGGAGAAACAAGAGCTCAGCACTTTGCAGCATCTGGGTGTTGATCTGTTTCTTCAAATGTGCTGAGGCGTCAGCGTCCTCATCTTCAGGGATTCATGAGAGCTGCATATGGCTCTGTTCATCCAGGCAGTTGGTTCTTCCTAAATCTGCAACGTGCTGGTGAATTCTCTGGGTAGGCTCCTGCCTTCCTGAGCTCTCTGCCAGTGCCTGCTCCTAACTCAGGGCAGCACAAGTCAGCAAGAATAAATCTCAGCCTTCGGGGCTTCTCTGTTTCCTAACGTTCCTCAGAAGCTGAAAAGGAGGCGATGGAAAGATACAAATCTTTTGATGTAAAGAGAAGTGGTGTGGATATATGTATATTCATACAGCAGATGGTTCCAAACTCCAAGCTGATCTGAAATGTTGGGTTTTTGAATGCATTTTTACGACACATTTAATGTTGATTCTGCCTTCCTGCACATTATACAGATTTGGAACGCTATTCATATCATCAAAATTTATGTAGAGGAAACTAAATAAAACATGAGACCTGTGTTTTATAGAATCATAGAATGGTTTTGATTGGAAGAGATCTTAAAACTCATCTCATTACCACCCCCCTTCTTTGGACCCTTCCCACCATCCCAGGATGCTACAAGCCTCATCTAGCCCAGCCTTGGACATCCCAAGGATGGGGCACCCACAGCTTCTCTGGGCAAATATTTGATATTTCAAGGTTAATTTGATAAAACTAAAATTAAAGTTTGCTACTTAAAAATTAATTTTAACTCCTTTAAGGGCAAAAAGGTTGGGTTTTTTTTTCCTAAGTGTTTTCTAGGTATTCACCTGCGAGAAAAGCAGACTTCAACTGAAATTAAATATGCATGATTTCTTCTCCCCAAAGCCTGTCATTTTATTTCTTTATAACATTTTCCTTTCAAATTCTTCTCCATGTGGTTGTTTGAAGGAGGAGGGCTCCATCAGTCACCCAGGTCTAACAGGGATATTTTTATTTCTGGTGGTGGGAATATGATTAGACAGAGACTCGTCAAAGTGGGTTCAAATGTCTGACTAATTAATGTGACATCAACACAGCCTTGCAAAATGTATTAAATATAATTGTTCCTGTCAACTCTCCACAGTCTTGTTCACTGCTGGGAGCTGGGGTTATCAGGGTCCTTGTTTTGTTTGCTTTTTAGCACTTTATTTTTCCAGTGGTGCCTGAACAGATGTCAGCAGTTTGTTAGTCAAAGATTTTATTTAACGTACAGGGGAGATCCAACTTACCCATGGTTGTCTTGAATAAATGCATTATTTTAAAAAAAATACTTCCACTGAAAAACATCACACTTCTAGGATTTTCAGAAAGGAAAATAAATCCAGGTTTCTCTGCGGGTTCTTACTGTTTTAATTAAATTTGCATTTTACATGCATTTTTTGACAGTGAAGAAATGTCTGAAATAGGAATTAAATCCTTACTCCAATATTCTCTTTTTGGAGGTTGTTGATTTTTTTTGGTATTTTTTTAATGAAAAAATTAAATATTCCTGCGAACAGAGGAAACTTCTCGTCTATGGATTTGTTTTGGTTGAATAAGTAAAGAAAAGCTGGTTATTTACACAGCAACAGAGAAAATACAACATATGTCAATCATTTCCAACAAAACCACAGGAGGATACACACAATCCAGTAATGCCATTCCAGCTCAACATCTGGCGCTGCAATTCTTTTATGATTCCAGTAGCTCCAGACACAGCTGTGGTTGATTGTGTTCTGTCCAGACTTGTTTTATTCTTCATGCAACAAGATGCAGTAAAACACTGAGCAATAATGATTTAGCATCATTCTTTCCTGTCACCAGTTTTGCCCCTACAATCCCACCCCTGATTAGAGGGATGCTTCTGGAGCTCTGAATTAACCCAATAAATTGCATTAACCCATGCACAAGTGCTGTTAGGGAACAAAACCTCAGTGGAGAGGTTGCATAAATGCTCCTTGCTGAATATCAAGTGTGTCTGCACTGTTAATGTGTCCCTGTCTTGTCCTCTGCAGGTACCCCAACAATTTGTGTCACTGTCTGGGCAGTGCTGAGGCTCCACTTCGATGACACTGGGTAGGTGTTCCTGGGTCAGAAATTATTCCAGGTGTATCCAGCACCATGACAAGGGTGCCACATCCCCAAGGAATGTGGGGTTGGAGAGCACAGAATCACAGAGTGAAAGAATCCTTTAGGTTGGGAAAGACCTTCAAGGTCACCCAGTCCAAGCTGTGACTGATCCTCACCTTGTCCCCAGCCCGGAGCACTGAGTGCCACCTCCAGGCTTTCCTTGGACACCTCCAGGGATGGGGACTCCAAACCTCCCTGGGCAGCCCCATCCAAAGTTCAAAAACCCTTCCAGTGAAAAAATTCTTCCTGATGTCCAGCCTGAACCTCATGTGGCACAACATTTCCTCCTGTTCTCTTTTCTCCTTTCATTTCTGACATCCATTTGTGTACAAACATGATTTAGGTCCAGGGTTCAAGCACTTTTCTGTTCATGGAGTTACAGTTTGATGTTTGTGCCACCAACGCACTGGGGAATTCTTAACAGAAGATTCAGGGATCAAACCTGTAATCCTGCAGCTGACCCCATTCCCTGCTCCATTAAATGACTGGAGTCCAGGGTCTCATCTTACAAGAGCTGTGAGTGGAATCCCACGTAATTCTCTGCTTCTTTGCCACTGATTGTGGAGGAAGATGAAGGTGATGAAGTCAGCTATAGAAATTATTGGAGATAAATTTAGTACAATGAAGGAAATCTGCACTAGGCATTGCTGAGCTTTGATTTTTCCAGGACAATTAGGAGTTTAGCTTCCCACTGAGGAGGGTTTTCCATGAATTTTGCAGGGGAGATGAATAAGTATGAGACAGAAGTCCGCACTCTGTCTTCTGTGTGGAAAAAAATAATTATTTCGTAAAGAATTCAGAAGGGTAGATCCTTCCCAAATTACCTCTTTTGATAGAGAAAAAAAAACCCTGCAAATATCCTGTTCTAAGGGATCAGAAGGAAAAGCTGCTCCCAGAGCTGGACCTGTATATTTTGGTAGCCAGTATCTGCTCCAATAGAGCAGCGGGTAGGAATGGATGTGTATTTACACCCTGAAAAAACAAACTTGCCAATGCTTTTTCATGAAAGCTGTATTTGAATCAGTTGAAATGAGAAAAAATGAGGCAGACTGAGTAAAATTTCAAAAATCAGTCAGTGGTTCTTTGAGAACACAGAACTGAGAGAAACGGACTTAGTACCCAAATCCCATTTCCAAGTCATTGAGGCTTATGCTTTAATTTTGCCTAATACTGGAGATATCTGGATGCAGAATTTCCATAAAACTCATTTTCAGGTTTCTGTCAGGTTTTCTTCATCCTTGTACTTTCACTCTCTTTGGAAAGCAAATAAAGCCTTCCCTCCACTGGGGATGCCGGTGCTGTGACCCAATGTTCTATTTTGACATTAAGACAAATTAAATCATTTATTTCCTTGCAAAACAAGCCAGAAACCCTTGTTGTGTCATTTTCAGATTACAGCACTGGCCCTGAAAGCACTAATTTCTATTACAGGTCCAAACAGCCCTTGCCTTTTGCAGGTAGGGAGAATGTCTTGTAGAAGGAGAAAGAATAAATTAAAAAAAAAAAAAAAAAACACAAAATACCATTCCTTTTATTTAGAAAAGCTATTTAGCATGCAAGACATTTAGACAGGTTCTAGCTGAGAGTCTCAGTGGTTACTTTTTAAAAATCAGCCAGCATTGTTCTGGGAGTGGGGGAGAAGCCAGCATGAGCCTGAAAACATTGTGGAAATTACTGAATTGGAAAACCACAGTGGCAAAGGCATGGACTGAAATACGGGCTCAGAGCCTGAGTCCCCTCCTGCCTTCTCCTTATAAAATTGGCAGAGCTCCCTCGATTTCAGCTCCTGACTTCCACCCCTGTAAGTGACAGGATTGAGGAGATAAATGCAGCTGTCTGTTGATCTAGAGCTCTGCTCCTGATTTCAGTGGAGTTATTCCAGACCTGCACCCGACATCAGATTCCGGCCTCTGCAAATGGAAATCACATCCCTTTCCCAGCCCTCTGTCTCTCTTCCCTTCATCCATGCTGGAAAAGAATAATTTCTTTTCATCCTGCCTTTTGGGGAGCATTTGACAGAAATTAGGGAGCTTGTTTACACAGTACAGGAAATTCCAAATGTTCTGTCGTGCATTCCCACTTTTTTATCTGAGGAGGAGATGGTGATTCCTTCCCCACATTTATCCTGTAAGTGTCACAGGGACTGGACATCCTTGAAAGTCCTTGAAAAAAAACCTCTGTCTGAGCTTGATCTGATCCATTGTTGTCATCTGCAAGGTGGAAGTAGGGAATTGAGCTCACTGGGGACACGTCCTGTAAAAACCAAGGAGTGGTTTAAGTAGAAGAAAAGGTCTAAGAAGAAGAGAAGAAGAAAGCAGAGTTGTCTAAGAATAGGAATTTGTAGGGGATGATGTATCACTCCAGATTGAACATTTAAAATACCTCAGTGTGGGACAAGGAAACCCAAAACAACCTCCAAGGTTCTCTTCGTCCCAACCATATTCTGGGAGAATTAACTGGGCTGCTGGTCTCTACAATCCAGATAATTGGAATGAGAGGTGGATCCTATTCTTGTAATTCCTCATTCCTACACAGACAAACTGCCATGCACCTGTATCTATTTGTGCAGCCAAATTAACATGAGAATTTGCCCAGATTCTTCCAACATTGGTCAATTCATTAAAGAGTTTCGGGGCAGATTTAATGTCCATCATAAGGAGGTTGAGCTCTGCAAATAATGGGTAATTTTCACTAGACAACTCCTAATTTATAAATGCATACAAAGAATTTAAAAGGTAATTGGTGGTTTTAGGTCCATGCCATTGTTGATCACTGACAAAAAGCCTGATATCCAGACTGTGGGCAAGGAGATCCCTCTGAGCATTTATCGCCTTTCAAATATTTTAAGTTGGGCATCCAAAGTGAGATAACTAGGAAATATTTATTTGCACTTTAAAATCTCAGTCAGCAGCCCCTTAGGTTTTGGATGATTTCAGGTTTCTATGCTTTGCAAACTGAAGCAAAAATACATAATTTTGTGTGAATTTGGCACCCCACCTCTAAATTTTCTCAATTCTCACCAGATGCACCACACACATCCTTATTGTTGATTTAATGGGAATCCAGTAAATTATCGTCCATCAGAAGTGGATAAAAATTGTTCAACTGAAAATAACGAATATTGTTCAACTGAAAATATACATTTAGATGAAGTTGCTTAACCAGGCATCACTCAGCCATTTGGGATTTCTCTCACACACACTTTGATGATGGGATTTTAGCTCTGCCTCCTCACTTTTAATACATGTACATAGTTATGTTTAAAGATTTTCACTTTTCCCCCAGATGCTGCCACACAACCATTGAAATGACACACAAGTTGCATTAAGCTCTCGTGAGACCAGCAGTGTTTTATCCCTGTATGTTCTTCCCAATTGTTCTTTGGCATTTGACAAATGCACCATGACAGCCTCTTGCTGGGACTTTGGCTTTTTTCCCAGCGGGAAGAAAAAACTCCTTCTCAGAACTGCAGGTACAATTTAGAGAGATTTCCATGAATTTATGTTTTCTAAGGAGAAAATCAGGGGAAGAAAGTGGAGGCAAATGGAAGAAATTTTTTAGCTGACAAATTCTTGATGACTTAAAATAGTAATGAAGACATTTCTCAATAATAAATAGTAGTCATTATAATAGTGTAGCAATGCCTGGAGAATAAGATTATTTTCATTATTACTGGTTTTCTAGCTCTAAAAATGTATGTTAACATTAAAACCCTCTATAAATATAAACCATATATTTGAATGTCCAAGTGCACCTGTGTTATATAAACTTCTGCAGAATCCTTTGGTGATTTCAGAGGCAGATTTTAAATTCTGGGGTAGAAATGTCATTTTATTTATGATTACTCACTAGCAACATCTTAACAAAGGAGCTGACCCCAACTGTTACTCAGTATTTGATTCTTCTCAGGTGAATCCTGGATAGGACTTGCAACCCAATGACTGGGAAATCATTCAAATATGTGAATACAACCAGGATCCTGCTGTACTGGAAATGTGTAAAATTCCTTGTGTCAGGGTCAGAAAGCCACATTCATATCTGTTAACCCTGGAAAAGTAAGTGAGACACCAAACTTTGGAATAACCCTCAAAAAAAAGAAAAACCAAAAGCCAAAAAAACCCCAAAAAACAAACAAACAAAAAACCCCAAAACAAAACCAAACCAAACCAACAAGAAAAAATCCTTTGAGGTATCTCTCCTTTTTTTTTTTTTTTTTTTTTAAAGGGACAACTTTACAGTTGTATTATTGAGACAGAAACACACTTAAAAGGTTTTTCCAAAATATCTAAGTTGCTTATCAGGAAGTACCATTGAAACTGCCACAAACCCACTTATTTTACTTCCTAATGATTGTGGAAAGGCTGGAAAAGAAAGCTGCACTAAGACAAAGTAAGGAACTATCACTTCCAACTTAGATAAAATAATTTAGGCTGCGAAACCAATCTCCCACATTCTGCCCCCTTACAAACAGTTGTGACTTCATTAATTTCACTGCTATGTCTTGTTTTCTTTCCTTCTCTTTCCCCATCCCATTCTTTCCTTCACGATTGCAGCTGCTGGGACATGAATGACAACACTGCCTTGTGGTGGGTGATCAAGGGTCCCGTGGTTGGGTCGATCATGGTGAGTAGCACCTGGAGAAGACACTTCTCCATCTCTCCTGAGGACAAATAACCAATTTGAACATCTTCAAATACTTTACAAACTGTGCTGCATCCCTGTGCTGGACTGGTGGGAAAATTCTCTAAATTTCCGTTGTTTGCCACCCACAATGCCAAGGAATTTCATTATTAAGAGGGATTAATACAAATTAAATGATGGAGCTCTGCCTGCAAGCAAAGACCCTGTAGGAAAGAAGTTGTTCAATAGTTGCTTAAACACAGACACAAATGCCATAGTTTGTGTCATAGGACACGAAATAAATTGACTCCAGTAATTCTCAGAAGACAGAAGAGAAAAATGAAGGCTTTGTTTACAATTCATTCTGTTTTTTTATAGCATGCTGTGCTACAAAAACTGACACCTCTCTCCACTGGTTAAGTAACAGAAATAACAAACAACACCTGGGAGAGCGAGTGTTATGGGGAAAGGGCACTGTTTACTTAAAAATGTTTTGAGAAAGTAGTTATTTACAGAAAGATTTTTTGGGAAGAGAAACTGTTGAAAAGGTTTCCTTTGGGAAAGCTAGCACAAGTTAAAAATTCTCTCAGGCTCAGAAAATTATGTCCACAATAATTAAGACCCCAGAGCATGTGGAGCTTTTGTCTAGGGCTAGCAGACATGTTATAAAATGTATGGAAATTCTGGGCAAGTTGGGGTGGCAGCTGAAGGCCAAGTGGGACAATCCAGGGCATCTAAAACATTAGTAAATGTCAGTGACCAGGAAATTAAGCTCTGTCTGCTGAATAGGATTGATTTTGCTACATTTATTTATCTGATATTAGATTTAAAATAGTACTTGGTTATAGTGCAAGATGCTGAATTATCAGCAAGGTGTCTGAGCTCTCTTTAATTGACGGAACTCTTGGATTTAGCTCAAATTTTGTCAGATACCTGCACATGGAGGACTGATGATGCCTTGGGAAGGCTGATCTGAAAGAGAGACTGGACAGAGCTGGAGAATAAAGCAGAGATTTATTGAAAGGCCTCTAGGATCTATCTTGGGCAGGACAAGAGCCTGGCCAGGGCTACACCCAAGGTGGACCCAAAATGGTCACAAAATGGAACCAAAATGGTCACCAGGTCTCACACTTTGATCAGTTTGGGTCCATTTGCACATTGGGGTTTCATTGTCCAATCCCAGCTCCAGCTGATGCACTCCCACCCTTCTTGTTCTCTCCCTTCAGCCCCTGTTGTTTGTGCTTTGGGGCCTGAAAACTTGTGCCAGTTGTCCTTGGTGTGCAGCAGGAGAAGGATTTGTTTTGTGTCCGTGCTGTGTGCAGAGAGCTGAGTGACCCTGACTGTGAGCTCAGAGCTGCAGCCCTGGGCAGCACAGAGCCTGGAATACAGGGAAATAAAACTGAAGGCATCACTGAGAGGTTCTTAATTGCCCTGTTTGGGCTCCACAGAATAGCTAAAATTGGAAAGGATCACTGGAAGCCATTTAGTCCGACCTCCCTGTTTAGACAGGTTCCCCTAGAACATATAATTCAGGATTGTGTACAGATGGATTTGAAATATCTGAAGGGGAGGAGATATTCTGGTGCTCCAAATAATATGGGGATTTTAAAATTCTTTTGGGCTCCTGCTTTTAGGGAAATAAATTGAGCCCCTGGGCAATATGATCAGTAGCACCTGAAAATCTGTTGGGCTTGCCACATGTAAGTGTCTCATTCTGGGCACCCTCAGTTGCTCTCCACCCTCCATGGTCAGAATTAAGCAGATTTTCAGCAACTTTTGTGGGAGTTCAGCCATCCAGCTCACAGGAAATCAATAAAACAGCAGGTTTTTATTCTCCTCTAAAGTCTTTGGACAGCTCTGTAAAGTCCAGCAATCATCAGAGAAATCAAAGGTAATTCAGCCAATTTCAGCACCAAAACAGAGAGGCTTCAATGACCCAAGATTTTTGTCCACATGTGAATTTCCCTGTTTTACAGGCATGTTCCATGAGGGATCACCTTCTGCTTGGGGAATCAGTTAAATCTGGTTTCCATCAAAGGCATTAAAGAACCAAGCAACCAGCAAGGGACAACTGGGCTTCTCCATCCCTTTGTAGTCCTCAGATCAGACAGAAACTGCTGAAAAAGATGCTCATATCAAGTTTCTGGTCTCTCTAAAGGACTATAAGATTTTGTAATAGACCAACTTAAATTTCCACTGTTTTGGCTTTAAGAAGCTGTGGAGTTGTTAGCCAAATCTCATGCCAAAGCATCAAAATAAACTAATTTTAGCATTCTCCTGCTTTTTAAAACCGATGGGAACTGTTAAACTGAGAAGTCCATTGGTCAGAGAATAGGAGTTAAAAATGCCTTTACTCTTGAGGTCTTTATTTTATGATTTTTTTTTTTTTTTTGTGCAGGGATCTTTCTTTTTACTCTGCACAGGTTGATAATGAAAAATGTTGAAACTTTTCCATTTATGTTTCTCTTCTCTTGTCTTGAGACTGCAGAAATTCTGCCTCATTTTAGCTGCAGCAAGGGGGATAAGACCCTTATGGACTTTCCCCATTAATCACATTTTAGACTGTGGTTTGGAGCAGAAAAAGGGAATGTCTCATTCTCATATTTTGTAAAAGTATGTCATTGTCACAATTTTTTTCCTTTTTTGTTCTTTCCCCCAGATAAACTTTGTGCTTTTTATTGGCATAATTGTGATACTTGTGCAGAAACTCCAGTCACCTGATATCGGGGGCAATGAATCCAGCATTTACTTGTAAGTACAAATAAAGCAGTAATCAATTTAAATTACTGATATACACATAGGAAAAACCCACAAAGTAAAAAAGAAACCTCAGCTGAATTAGGTTGACTTTTAAAAAGGGTTGCAAAGTCTATTAAATTATTTTGGTTGATTTTTACTTTAACTTTTCAATCCATCAGCTGTGAAAGTGAATTTTAATGTCAGCTTTCACCTTTCTTTAAAAGGCTTATAAAATAAGCCTAAATACAAGATTAAAAACAAACCCAACCAAAATCTAATGTTTTTACATGTCAGCTACATGAAAATTAACATCTTGATCAGGTATAAATATTGTTTACTCATGGGATGGTTTGCTGTGCTTCATAAGTTTCAGGACATGGTTCAAAGTTCACTGAAATCAGTGAGATTTGGTGAAAAGGTTTAATTAACATCAGGCTGAATTATAGTGTAGCAAGATCCCCTAGACATGCTTATGTAAACTTAAATACATTCCACTTAAGCCAAACATTTCACACACACACCCTTAAAATTGTTTTAAAATACACACAAATCCTAAAATTTCCCTCTAGATGTTTGGAGCTTTGTGATTTATATGGGGGTTTTTTTAAGCTGGAATCCTTTTCATTGGTTTCCACCTCATAAGAGGACAGAGGTTGGCAGTTGAGGTGGTTGTCACTATAATTTTGAGTGCATGCAGTCACTCTGCATATAAAAATTATATTAAATTCTGGAATAAATAGGATATGGGGCAGCACATCTGGTGTTGGCCTAAACATCACACACATTTGGTTTGGGGATTTTTTTGTGAGTTTGGATGTTTTCTTGTACTCATAGACATAGTTAAGATTATTTAATTTAGTGCTAAATTCCTGATGAAAATAGACAAGCTATGAACACCTTAAATAAAACTAAAAGATGTTAGGGTAAAGTAGGAGATGCTTATTTTGTAGAAAATATAATTATCCAGTGATTAGTTTCACCCTAAGTAACCACAATCATAGTATAATGGTGTCATCCATCTAAATGACAATTTTCAGGGAAAAATATGTCCTCCAGCTGCCTATTTTTCTTTTTTTTTCCCCCTCCTGTTATCTAGTTTAGATTTGCATTAAATAATAATATTTTCTACATCAATTTTCGTGTCTGCAGCCAGACATCCACTTACTGAAAGCACTGCCCCTTTCATCTTGTTCTAAAATATGTTTCCACAGCCAAAAAATAACACTTTAAATTGATTCTGTGGGTGGATTAACCTCAGCAATAAAACTGAGGGTGAGAGTTAGTGACCAGGTTAACTTGTGCATGGTCTGCCTAGGGCTTGCATGAAGGCCTCCCATGGATGTGCTGCTGGGAAGCCACCCCTGAGCCTTAGATTTTAATTTACACCCGAGATGTGCAGAGCTGGTGCTGAGCCTGAATTTTTAAGTGCATGTTTGGTGTCTGCTGCACATCTCACGAATGAAGCAGAGCATGCCACGACCTCCAAAGATTCAACTGGGTTACCAAACATCCCTCGCCATCTTGGCTCAATATGGTGACTGGGTTTTGCTGGTGTTTTTCCTATGTGTATAGTTAGCCACCAAAACCAAGAGAAAACATCATATTTTCTGTTCCATTCGCTGCCATTATCTTTTTTTTCCTCCTCATATTTTTTTGCAGCTTTTATAACCGGGTGTGTATAAATCGATCTCGCATTGATGTATGTGTTACGGAGTGGAGTGTTGTTTATCCAAACAGATTTGACAGCAGAAAAGTTCACACAGGGACGATGAAAAGGAATGAAATTAATGATTCTGTGCAGATATCCAGCAGACAGAGTCAATATCTGTGCACACATACCCTGTAAAAAGAGAACTTGTAAGGAAGGAAGACAGTAGATCACAATCTGGTTCTGTCACCATATTGAAATATCTCACATTTATACTGTGGCTCATTTTCCATGTTCTATTTTGCTGTTTCAACCTATTACAACATCATTCCATGAGATCAAATTCCACATCCAGGTCTTTATTCCAGAACACCTTTAAGCACTTTCCCTTTAGTAGGTGAGGAACAATGAGGTTGAGGAAGGATTTTCAGCCTGTTTCTGAAGGTAATACCACATGGATCTGCAGAAGGGATTGAGATTTATTCTAATATCAGTCTTCCATTTTTTTGGAATAATATTTTAGACAGCCGGTACTTGCACCATCAAAAAAAGAAAATGGAAGACCCCAAAATCTTGGCTACTGACTTAGAGCAGGATTTCTTTTTTATATGTTTGGTACATGTTTAGGTTCAGGTCCTTTTAATTACTATTTTTGTTAGAAATATCTACCTCTGGTTCTACTTCATAGAGCCCATGGTGATGGTTCTGCAAAGCACTTAAGCCTGTATTTGATTTTGAAAGCCCTGGGATGGGCTTAAATTCAGAGATTAATCATACATTGCTACCACTGTGCATTCATTATTAAATCTCCCTCAGGAGAAGTTAGCTGGGAGCTACGACAGGACCTGGCAGAAGAGAGCACTGCAGGGGAACTGAGGCTTAATTAATGCAGTGCAGCCACTGAGGGACAAAAGATTTGTTTGAAAATAAATCAAACAATCATTTGTATCATTGTCACCCATTACCCGGGCTTTACTCCCATAAAAAAAAGAATTTAGACTTCCTCTCTAAACATCCTGATCATTGTGTACAACACCCTTTGCCTTTAGGCTGGCAAAAACTTGGAGACATTTTGCTAATTCCTGACAATTTTCCTGGAGTGGCCAAGTGCTTCGGTGGTTTTAAACTTCCATTTTCTCCACCTGTGTGTTCAGTCATTCATCATTCCAGTCTCATGCCTCCCCAGCCTTTCCTCATGCCTTTAGTTCTCCTCAGAGCTGCCTGCATGCTTCTGATCCCACCTGAGCCAGAGACCCCAAAAACCCACCAGGTTCTGGGAGAGCAATCACTCCATCTTTCGCTGATGTTTTCGACAGAAATTCCTCTCTATGGCTGAAAATATTGGGGGCGAAATTCATCAAAATGTTTAAGCAGTTGAGGTAGGAATTCAAAAAATAAATAGAAGACACCCCTTTAATGATCATTTTAATTCTATTATTATTTAGGGTTATTTCTCTAAGAAACTTTCATACTTCCTTCCAACAGTCATCATAACCATTAGTTACTTTTTGGTGTGAGGAGTGCCAGAGATGTAAGTTTTTTTCTAGAAACATGTCTGGTTTCAGTTAATCTTGTGCCAGTCCTGCATAATTCTGCCAAATTAAACATCGAACTGAAGCAAGATCAGTAATGCAAATGGAATAGATTTTTATCTGAAGGAGAAGCTCTGAGATCCCCAGGTGGTGGGGAAGCATAAAGAGCTATTGATCGTATTCTTAGAGTAATTAAGACAGCTATTAACAAAGTTCAGGCAGGTTCCTCACCCCAGCTGGTGGAATAAACAGCAGTAATTTGCCATGATTACAGACAGAAAATGGTTTGGGTTGGAAGGGGCCTTAAAATCATCCAGTGCTACCCCTGCCATGGGCAGGGACACCTTCCACCATCCCAGGTTGTTCCAAGCCCTGTCCAACCAGGCTTCGAACAGTTCCAGGGATGGGACAACCACAGCTTCTCTGGGAAACCTGTGCCAGGGCCTCACCACACTCACAGTGAACAAATTCTTCCTAATAACCAATCTAAACCTGCTGTCTTTCCATTTAAAACCATTCCCCCTTGTGACATGTCTTATTTAATCTCACAGAACAAACAGCCATGTCTTGAACTGGTGCCTATATTTCCCACCCAGTTATAAATTAATTAACGTGATTTCAAGCAGAAAGAACACCCTGATTTTTAGCAACCTCCAACTGCAGCTTGTAAATATTTTGAAGAGGTAGGAGATTACTTAGGGATAGTTATCCCATGTGCTGAGAGCCCAGGAGCTCCACATCAGGAGTCCGTGAATTAAACGGGATCTCAGTCCTGGGAACGGCACACATATTCACAAACCTCCAGTGGCTGGTTCAGCACTCAGAGCAGCACATCAGGCCCACATCATTTCCATGGATTTATCATCTACCAGTTTCTTCCCTGGAATTTTAGGAAATGGGTAATAAACTGATCTGGCAAGACTTCACTGGTTTTATAATGAAAAATCCAGCCAACCTGATATGTCAGAATCTGTTTTCAGACATCCTGGTTTTGGTCAAGTTGTTGTAGAGAGGGTACATCACCCCCGCCAGGAAAAAAAAAAAAAAAAAAAACCAACATATTTCTACAGAAATGCCTACACAAAGCTTAAATCCATGCTGTTATTTTCACAAGCATTGTTGCATTGCTGAAATATTCACTCTAGGGAGAAAATCATCATCATCACTACCATAAAACACTACAATATTTAGTGGGTGCATGATGTAGATGCATGCTGGAATAACCCTCAAGATTAAAAAGACCCACACATTTCCATCGAATCTTTGTTTCTTCATTCATTTTCAAGGATCAAGCACATATAACTGAAAAAAAAAAAATCTTCCTTTTATTTTATTATGATTTCCAGTTTATCACGACTGGTATAATTTGGGAGGGGGAAGCTTGTTTCTGCTTTTGCTTTGACAGATTCTTCATAAATTTTGTATCACATGTTGAAAGCTCAATGAAAAGAAAACAAACCCCACATATATATCTAGCTAATTCAGGTCTATGTCATTCCTCCAATCAGCATCTTGCTGGAAAGAAAGGAGAATCATGGCATATATCATAGGTAGGTATGATTTTACCTATGGTGCAACCTAGAGGGTTAGGGCAGAGAAAACAATGTTGTATCCCAGATGTTTTGGTAAACAACACTCCTCTAAAATTCACCTCCAAAGTCACTGGACACGCAGTGATTCATTCTGCTACCGCTTTGTCTTGCTGCAAGTGCTCAGACTGCCAGAGTTGATAATTATTGACAGGCTCTTGGTGCCAAAATGGCTCAGTTTTTGACCAGCAAATGGCAGATGTTGGTTGGACAGTGTGTTCTCTAGGAGGGCACTGCAATTTCTGACCCCCAGCTGGGTGCTGGGACACCCAACAACCCAGCAACAAAAGGAACTCGTGTCCTTGGGTTAATCCTGTTCTACCACAGGAAAAAATACACTGCAGGACACAGATGATGGACTTTTGATGTCAGTGCACGATCAGCAAGGAGCTAGTGCTCATTTCTCAGGAATGCCAGGGGAGTAGGCACTTGCTGCTTTGATGGACACTAATTCTTGGTGGATTTACTTAAAGTTCTAGGAAAAAATGTGCTCACTCACTACTATACTTTTATGTGCATTGCCCAAGGCAAATTATTTTTTTGGGTGCTGGTTGGATTTTTTTTATTGTTGTTTTTTTCACTTTGGAATTTTGGGGTGGAAAGGATGGGGCTGTTCATTTGTGCCAATCTTTTCAGGTAGGGATTGGAAAAACCTGAGTGTACTCATTAGGAATGTGAGATCATGCAGGCTGTGTACCATAATTAGCAGGAGTGTAATTAACAGGGATTTATTTATTTTCAGATAAAACAATCAAAAGCCCTATTCTGCTTTGATTGCCTATCTGTGGTTTCAAGTGCTGCAAAATCAAACAGCACAGAATATTTAGTGTGTTTATAATCTTCCTGGGAGCTGTTATTGCTGCTGAACAACTGAGGGTAAAATGCACCCAAATCCCTCAGGTGCCTGTGGCAAGGACAGGAAGATGAATTTTTGGTTTTCAAATCTGCTTTCCCAACTTAATCACTGTCCTGTCCTCCAGTGCATCCTTTACATTCTTACATAAATGATGAGACTAGACCTGAAACTATTTCTGCATTGTAAGGGGTTCTGTTATTTCATGGGCCACCTGCCAGAGGAATTTTCCAGAAGAGCAAATCAGTATTTATAAAGGAAATTCCATTCCATTTCCAATGATATCCCAACACCTGACAAGAGCTTTGGAGGGATCTGATTTTGAAATCGTGGATCACAAATCTTACTTCTTGTTGTTACAACATCACTTTTGATGAATGCAACATTAAAAAAGGTTCTGCATCTGTAATTTGGAAATCTTTAGAGGATGGATTTTAGGGTCCAAGGCCTTGCCCTGCACAGGTGGTGTCTGTGTGGTGGAGGCTGGATCCTGTCCTTTTCTTTTTGCAGTAGTATTGAAAAATAGGCAGACTTTGTCTTTAAACACTATTTCTGTGGCTGTAAGGCATTTTTATGGGAAATCTTATGGTTTAAATGGATATACAGACAGAGAAAAGGATACAATGGTGATTTTTGTTGTTGATGAACTCATGAGATTTTGAAATCTGCCTAGGTTTCACGTGTAAGAATTCTCTAATGATGACTTAAAATTTCCCTTTGGCTCCATGATCTGTGGCAGTGTTAGAGAGCAAAGTTCTTTGTCCACAAGTTGCATCCTAAAAGAGCAAAGCACAGACCTTTTTCCCCATCTGTCACAAGAGCAAGCCATGAACTGAAAAAAAACCAATTTTGCATTAGAAGAGAAGACACTAAAAGATGCTCCTTCTCTTGAAAGATCAAGGAGGTGTGCAGGTTAGTGAGGGAGAGAATAATGCCAGGTTTTATCCAACACTACAATTCACTTTATAAAAATGATTTATATATATATATATATTTTTTTTTTTAAGAGAACACATTAAACTTGCTGCACTCTCAACTGTTCTATCAAGGATTGGATTAGCCCTAAATTCCCTGTTTCCACAGAGTTCAAGTCACCAAAAAAAGGCTGAACAGTGTTTTATGAGCTCCCATTGAAATGTTAGCAGCATGCATCTAGAAATTTCAGATCTAAACACCTTTGAAAGCCAGTACCAAAGCCATCATGGCTTGATTGCCATAACTGGTATGGATCAGAGCTCAGAACACCCAGAGGCTCAGGCCAGAGGGATTTATGCATAAATACTTGAGTCTGTAGGGTGCCTGTGTAAATACAGGATTTTGCCCACGCATGTGCTGTATGAAACACTTCAGATATCTAAAATTGTTCCAGCCTTGCTGCTTAAAAGGCCACAAATACTTTAACAATGTGCACAAAACTTCATATTGTAAAGGGAGAGTGGCAGCCCTTCATTAAATTTGCTGTAACCTTGTGAATTTTGACACACACTGGAGCTTCCTGATTAGCAAAAATAAGGCAGATTATGGCAAGAAAATGAGGAGCAGATCTCAAATGTGCTTCTGAAGTCACTGCACTTGGTCAGAGTGAACAACCTAATTTTGATGTGTATTGATAAGCTTCAGTTGTCATGGAGATCAGCAGGACAGAGAACGTCCAGTGCCCAAGGCCACTGGTCTTTTTGAATTTTGAATTGGATTTGAGTGCAGCATCTCTTATCAGAGCAGCTTGCTTAGATCCTGGGAAAGATAATGAGTCTGGAAAATCAGAAAATTTTTCAGAAGTTTCAAATTGAGCGTTGACGTAGGAATATCCAAATCAGACCATTCTGGCTGTTTGTCCTTTCCCTCACGCATTGCTCATGTCTAAGTTTGCTGGTTTGAGTGCAGTGTTAGACTGCAAGGGATAGATCTGAATTTTTCTTTGTCCCCAAATCAGTTTGCACCTCTGATTCTTTGAATCAGTTACTTAATGTAGAGATGACGGTGGAGCTGAAGCAACTGGTCATGCAGCAGTCGATGTGAGACTGCAGGAAATGGGGAATAATTCTGACATCTTTGATCCTGAAAGTGTTTTCAATTTATTCCAAGGCTTGATGCCCAGCAGCAACCATGATCTTCCTCTTAGTTTTTCCCACCATTCACACTTTTGCATCTATCATATGAGGACAACAGGAATTTACTTTTCCCTCAGTGTCTCTGGTTCTCCTTGCCATTGATTTATTGTATCTCTTCAGCAGCTGGCATTGTTTAACACCCAGTGGGGTTAGGTTTACATCTGGAGAATTTTTAGGATGTACTCGAAGCCTGAGGTGGAGGGGGGACAAGGAAGACGGTGCTGTCCCAGTGCAGAAGGTTTTTTTGATATGGAAAGGCAAATTTCTAGTAAGGTCTTGTGACTAACCCTGTGTATCAAAGGAACTGTGTGGTGCAAAGCAGGTAATCAGTTTTCTAAGAACAAACTCTGCCTGCCTTGGACAGTGAAAGAACACCCTCAAAGGCCACCAGGCTACAGTGGCTTAATACAGAATTAAGTCTCAATAAAGGTTATTTAAACAAATGCAAACTACATCAAGACAGGACCAATCCAAAGCTATGTGTAAGGCTCATACCACAGTGTTAGTCCCACTTGTATCATTACTGAGGGATTTCCAAACTGTAATTCCTCTTTATATTTCCAATGGAAACACTGGAGTTGTTCAGCTGATTAAATGTCTGCAAGCCCAGGCTTATTTAACAAAGGCAGTGCTCTCTTTTTTCATTAAGAAGAGTTGCAGAGATGGGTTGTACCGTGAATCTGCAGGAATATTGTATAACATGTAAGGCAGGTGAGTCAAAACAGCGTAACTGCAGCTTCAGAGCTGCAAATTATATAAACCCAGTGTAGTTATACTGATGCTGAGCTCTGCCAGCTGACAGGAACCAAAACCTGTCTGTATTGCTGGAAAATCCACTCCTCGAGTCAGGCTGGGACAAAAAGCACTCTGTGGGCTTTGCTCACTTGCTTTCTTTTGAGGACAGTGATTTAAATCCCATTCTCAGATATTTCTGCCTGGATTTGGATATGCACATTCTTCATCTGAAACAGTAAAGTATTCCAAATTTTAATTTATGTAAGAATCTTATTTGGCCTGGTACATTTTTCTCAGTGAACATTCTATTGTCTGCTGCACCTCAGTTGTGTTACTGCACCTCCATCAGAATTATTCCACAGGGCACGACTTGGATCTGTGCTCTGTGGTCAGAGAGAATAACCCAGCTTGGTAAAACAGGAGCTCCAGAATTAATACAGGGGAAGGATCAAGACACAGAACCATGAAACTACAGTTCATTTAAAGGCTGTTTTTGTTGGAAGAATTCTGCCCTCTGCTACCAGCTTTATTCTCTAGAGCACAGGCAAATATTAGGCTTAATCTCTTCATTATTTAACTCCAAGTTTAGCAATGGTGTTCTCCTTCTTTTTATGTCCACTCTGTAGAAGTTAGAAAAGCCAAGAATGAGCACTGTAGATAGGATTTTTGGCTCTTTGACCATTCTGTTTCACCTTCAAGCCTCAGGTCTACTCAAGGGTCAGGTTTATTCAACAAAAAGTTCCAGTCCAAATTCATGTTTGTTAAACAATTTTTTTTAACCACAGCATTTATCTGCAAGCACTCATTCAGCTTTAGCTTCTTATTTTGGTGGCATTAGCAAGGAAAAGTAGAACTCTAGGTAAAAAGACTAAGAATTAGGGATTTGTTTTCCATTAAAGGCTAGAGATACAGATTCCTTTTTTGTTGTTTTTGTTTTTGTTTTTTTTTTTCCATGAAGAGCACAATATTTGTTGTACTTTTAGCAAGACAGCAGGGGATCTACCTGGTTTAATAAAGCAATCCTGCAGGGCTCCTTCCACAGTCAGTAGAGACCTACCCAGTCCAGAGAATAAAATCCTTTAGTACAGCTTATTTCACTTAAAACACCAGGTTTAAAACAGATCAGGTAAATCTCACTTTATGGCCTGTTCCTCACCAGTGCCTGCCAAGCTGGCGTGGGGTGACAAGGAAAAAGGCAGGCAGCTATTTTGTTAACCTCAAAAATTAGAGGAGGTACAACTAAAAGACAGCTTTGCTGAGAAGCACCTGTGGTTGCTCTGTGTCTGGATGAGAGGGGTGAAGGACTCAGCCTGCACACGGCGGGTCAGAGCCGCAGCCACTGCAGTGGGGTGGAATTGTAGAATCTGTTTGTTGCCCACGGAACAAGTTCTGTTTGCCAAACTTTCCCATCTGATCTGTAAGGGCACGGGGTTTGTAAATGTAGTTGGTGTTTTGAACGGAAACAAGTGCAGCTTCAGGGAATCCTCAGCTACTGAGCAGCAAGGAAAAGAAATATCCCAGCCTAGAGAAGTATCAGCTGAGGGGAGGCGGGTGTGTGATATCCATAATATATTATACGGACTCACTTTTTAATTTTCTCCTCTCTCTCCCATACAATCGCTCTACTTCACTTTGGTTAACTTTCTACTGTATTTTCAATGCTTTATTTCATTGATTTGTTTCTGCATTCCTTCTGCTACTGCACAGCCGCCAATCCCACTCACAGTGAGGTTACATGGAATTACTCGAGCAGGGTGCACAAAGATTCTTCATGAGGCGAGGTTTTAATCTGCATGGATCAAGTTCTGACTTTACTGTGTTTCCCAGAGGATTCCCCTTCAGCACATTCAGAGACAAGGCACAAACCCCAGCATTCCCTGTGTGCCGGTAGCGACCTAAATTCAGAACCCTGACCATTTTCATTGCGGATGTACTTGGATAATGCAGCGTCCTTCCCCTGGATCAGCATGCTCGTTTCACTCCTCTTAAGACATCCAGAATTGAATTGCAGCTCCTTTTGCCTCGGATTTGTGTTCTCTCTCATTTGCATTGAGACGTCCAGCTGTTCAGTCTGGCGCGGTGGCCTTCAGCCACGTCATCCATCGCTCATTTCACCCCGGGAGTGTTTAACTTTTTCTTTCCCCTTCCACCCTAGCACCCTCCCTCTTCCTCCCAGATGCAGCTGCAGTCCCTGCCCAGGACACTTGCGGTGAGACTCAGCTTGTTTGCCTTTAGCTGTCTAAAGTCTCGTGCTCGATCTGAGCAGTCCGGTCGTCGTCTATGGTCACTCGGGGGGGACCAGGGCACCTCCGTCACACAGAGCATCCCCTGTGCCTTTAGATGTCTCTGTCACACAGGCCAGCTCAGCCTGGGGGTCCCTGTTCTTTCCCTGACTGAGTCCAAGGTGGTAGTTCAGTTTGGAATCTGTCTTTGGCGCGTAGAGTTAGATGTGACCGATTCCGTTCTCTGTGTGCCTACAGAGGTCTGAGGATCCTGCCCTGATTTGTGCACTGTTTCCATAGCCATGATCTCATTTCTGTTCATTTTCTTCTATTTGTCTATTTTTTTTCCCTTCATTTTTCTCTTTTTCGTTCCTGCCTCCTCTGTCTCTTCTCTCTTTCTCCCTTTCCTTCCACCAACGTCTCTACTTTGAATGTAAATAAAGTTTGCAAAATAAAAGGGGAGGGAGAAAGGAAAGAAAACATATCTCAGTTCTGTACTCTAAAGATCTGTGACACTTTAAACCATCTAAGATCAGAGAGATGACTCTACTGAAACTAGAAATGACAGAAAATAAGTTCTAAAAGCATTAACATTTAAGGTTTTCCTAAGAAGTGCTAATATTGTTTTCCATCACAAACATGTGTGTCAATGTCCCCTCACTGGGAGGGGGACAGCAGTTAATCCAAAGATAATATTTTCAAAATCAAGTCTGGTTTTTTTCAATAATTTTAGCAAATACCAAGTGCTGTCACGTTAGGTCTATTCACCAGGAAAACCTATTAAAAAATCAATCCCTGTCAAATAAAACAGGGCATAAGCAGTAAAGGAAACATGGATGGGAATTTAATTCTAGATTGTCATGGCAACATTAAGTATATCCTTGAAGACCACAAACCTCTACAACCACCCATGGCTAAGACTTTTCAAAGTGATTATTGATTTTTAGATATTTCCTTTTCAGGTTCTGTACATTATATGCCTCATAAGTGCTTCTTTTCAGCACAGGCTGAGCAGCCCTCTTGTGGTAAAAATTGGTCTGAGAAATGTGGTTCAGATCAAGCGATCAAAAAAATGAGTGGCACTCAAAATCCGTAGTCACTTCTGAAAGTGTCTGAGCGGACAATTAATGCCCAACTCAGCTCTGTGAAAAGCAGGTGGTGCAAAAATCTAGCACAGAAATTACAGTGTAAAAGGAGCAGTCATTTTCATGTTTACTTCCTCAGCAACATCCAAGAAATGGAATCTATTTTATGAGTTGAAACACAGTTACTATTTCTATTTGCTGGATGTGTGCATGCCACAAGACTGTTCTTTCCTGCTCTTATAATGTAATATTTAATAACAACACAGTTATCAGGCTTTAATTATCCAAAAGGAAGCAAAACATAACTCCAGTAATGGGGATTCACTTAAAGGAGTTAAAAGTAGGGAGAAATTTAGTATGTTTTCAATTCATCCTGGTTTACTGTTCAGATTATAAATTCCGTGAGTTGTGAACACAGATCTTAGACTGTGTAACAGAAACGGAGTTGGGTTTGTTTGAACAAACTTAAATGTTTGCCTTGAAGGCAATTACTTTATAAATCAATGTATTATCCTTTATATTAATGGAGGTTTAGTCAGAGTACTCGGTGTTTGATGTTCATCTGTCCTAGAGTGGACATCTAAAACAGGTCAGATGTACCTGGCCAATAAATGTGTTTCTCTCTCAACTGTTTATTTTGATGATTCTTGGAGTCCTAAGGATGTCCATTTTACTTAAATACCTGTAATGTAAACATCCAGCCTCTCCTGAGGTGAATCCCACCAAAACAACCACGGGTTGAAAACAAAGCAAAAATTCTCCCTTTGATAGTTGACAAGAAATCGCCATTTTCAATTTTCAGGTTTTTCAGCCCAGATATAAAATCTCTTATAGGATCCCTCCAAATGCCTTTCCATGTTTCAGATTACCCTCCTTGTGATTGATTTAAATTAACCTCTCCTGGCTGGTTGGAAAGGAACTGTTTTGTTCTCTGCAGCAGCTTTTCCTGGAATCCAACATGCAGGGATCAAGGTCCTGCTCCACAGTGCATGAGCCTGCTGCTTTGATGAGCACAATCTTAGTGAGTGTGACAAAAAAAGAAGTGGTACCTCCAAAATTACCAGCCAGACTTGTAGATTCCATACTGAGCTCCCTCCCCATCACCAAGGAAGCTGGAAAAAGCGCTCTGGGGTCCTCACTAGAACTCTTTGTTAAAAAGAAGGGATCCACACTACAGTGAAAATGAGCAACGCCTGATCCAATTCACCTTAGATTGATCCCCATCCTACGAGTTTGTGTTACCCTCTGATTGTTCTCCATGAGCATGCAGTCAGCTTTCATTTGATATATTGTTCCGTGACCCTCTGTACAAAACCAGACCGCGCAGGTCGTGTGTATCCCGGACACGTTAGCGCTGCCCGCCTGCCTCCAGGGTGTTTGAGTTTTGGTCTGTCCGTGAATCAGCACATCACAACGGCCAGCAGCAGCCAGTGCGCTTTGGTTTTTGTTTAATTTTTTAATTTCTGCTTCAGTCAAGCAGCTGGTTCGTGCCGTGACTCCATTCTGTCGTGTCCGCTTTCCATCTCTGTGACTTTGTGTCTCATGAAATGTGTTGAAAGTGACCTACCTTGGCCTGTTCACGATATGCTGAAAAAAATGCTAATCTTGTCATATTTAGCAGCTGCGTTCAGAAATGCTACTGTAAGCCTAAGAGGGCTAACCAGCACTCTTGCAAGATGTCAGAACTATCAACCATTACCCTGTAAGTGTACGCACTCCTGTGACATTACTGTGTGTGTATGACGCATGTTGCAATTAAATGAATGGATGAGAGCAGAGGGGAAGTAACCAGAGAGCAAAGCATTCATTTAGTTCTTGTTGCATGTAGAGTTTTTTTTTTTGTTCTTGTACTGTGCTTTTGCTGATGCACCACGATCGAAGATTTTAAGGTTGTTTTAAATTTTTTTTTCTTTTATTTTTGTAATTATGGCTGATGCTATTTATGGTTTTGGGTAGTGTCTGTACAGAATTAATAGCTGTTCTTTATTGTACAGCAAAGAGGTGAGCACCTTCATGCTGAGAGGAATGTTTCACCTGAAAGTTTCCTAGAAAAACTGGGTGAGATTGAGTCAATCAGACCCTCAGTGGGTATAAAACATCTTTTTTTTCCATTGAACTGAGTGAAGTTAACTTAATAAACACCCAGGGGTGAGGAAAGGCTAAAGCTGACCTAATATCAAAATGAATTGTGTCCATCAGAAGTTATAGAATCACAGAATCACTGAGCTGGAAAAGACCTCAAAGATCATCAAGTTCAGTCCAACATTGTCAAATACAGAGTGAGGCATCCAGAAGAGTGAATAAAAGCCATTCAGCCAAGAGTTGTGTGAATTAATTGCTATCCCATAGTCCAGATGACTCCTTGCTCCTTGCACAAGAAGCCCACAGGTTTCCACAGATTCATGGAATCAATAAGATTGGAAAAGAGCTCCAAGGTCATCCTCTCATTTTGTTTAGATGAGGTGCAATTTCAGACAGCTATTATGTGTTTTCTGATGGTCTGTCTCCTGAATTTTACAGCAGTTTTATGAGTGTGAATCAACATTCTCTGGGGTGTCCTGACACACAGACTCAAAACTCCAGGATTTTACTAAAGAATATTTAGTAGTTATCTTCGACACCATTAAGGAAAAAAGATTGGTTTGTAGCTTAACTGCATATATGGTTATGTTTTTTGGTTAGGAAAAAAATAAAAAGAATTTTCTGTGTGATTTCATGTATCTTTGAGGTATTTAACAAATAGAATAATGAAGATGCTGAAAAATATTCAGTCAACAGACTGGAACCGTGAAAAAGCAGATAAAAATAGAGAAGACAAAAAGGGGCAGCTCCATCTTCTACACAGAGCAGCTGAAGACTCAGAACAGTTAGGTGCAGCTAACTTAACTTAAACTTAACTTAAGAGTTAAGTTTAGGAAGAGTTAGTTGTAAATATAAAGTTCAATGCCTAATGAACATCCTGATGCAGCACAGATGCCATGTTGGGCCTTTGCAGAGAACTAAATTTTACATTAAATGCAGTGTTCCTGAAAGATGGGAGACTGATAACTCTCTAAGGTGAAATCCTCTACCTAGCAAGTGCAAGAAGAGTTCAGCCTAAAACAAGGAGGTATTTGAACCTATATTTTTTGTGACTGTTGAATTATAAAAGTCTTGGTAAGCTTCCCTGTTTTTCAAGTCCTTGGTCTGAAGATGTGGTTTATGCATGGGAAAATTAAAAATCTGGGATCGTTCAGGTGTTACCTCAGGTGTTTTGGAAGTGATGGTACAGACCTAATTAAATCTTTGGGAAAGATTGGAAATGATCTGTCAGGGAGATTACTGAGGTTCCTGAAAGTCGTGTTAATATGTTCAGCATTTTGTGATAAAAGAGATCCTTCAGTTTATTAAACATGAGCTGTGCTGAGCAATTCATTACTAATGACATCCTGTGCCTTCATGGTTTGCTCTTTATCCTTCAATTTGAAATATTGTCACAATTCTTTTTTTGCACGGATTTGTCACAGGGATGATGAATATGTACCTTTGGCCAGAACACTTGGGTTCCTCTAATCTAAACCTCACAAATCTGCAGGGCAGAAATTTGTGTGATAAACTGAGTCCAGGTTCCCTTTGAGGTCAATGGGTAGATTTAGGATGTGATAAGAATTTCCTTAGGGGCAGAGGATTTGTCCTTTTGTGTCAGTGATTCTTGCTCTTCATGGACATAAAGGGAATTTAAGTGTTCATTTAATTTAACTAAAAATAGATGCCATCACTGTAGATAAGTCACAGCATTAAGTTAATCAATATATGCATTAATAGATGTACTCAGTACCCACGGGATTTACAACAGGAGTCACCTCTTGTTAAAAAGACATCTGTAGCACACGAGAATTGTGTTTTAAAAGTGTATTTTTTCTTTGCATTGACTTTAGGGACATTTTTAAAATAATTTCATTGTCAATATCTATGCTATGTATGTCCAAACCTTGCTGAGGTGAATGTTGCTTTTCAGGATTACAGACCTGGATGTCTTCACTGCAAAAGTTCATATTTGATCAAAGTGTTTCACTTAGGACAGCTTTTAAACAATTCTCTTACTTTAGGGAGGCAGGACTAAATGGGAGAACAATGATATGTTCATCCTTCAAAGTCTATGGTTTGGAGATTTTTGCTTCTTTTTTGATTTTTTTTTCCTCAAAAAGATTGAGCAGTTGAGACTTTGGAAATCTCCTTAATAAATGTGGATGTGCAATGGAAAAACAAAAGCATGATTCCTTCAAACACTGGTCAAATTAGACAACCTTCCTGCTTGGTGTTTCTTTTACCACAAAGTTCTAATTTCTTTATTCAATAGAGCAGTGAGGGAGAACAGAGGGCACCATTATTTGTTTGTGCTAACACTTAATGGAAAGTCCATGTTCATAGCCATGCCAGTGGAGAAAATCTTATGCTTGAAGTGATTTATAGGAAAATAACAGCTGATAAACAGAATTTCAGCTTCGACAAAAATTGATACTCAAATTGCTTTTGAATTCCCTGTGGGAATGTGAACATGGCTTTTGATAGACCTTTTGGAGAAGATTGTCTTCCAAACAGCCACTGGAACAATTATTGTCCTCAGAACTTCTAGATCCAACCCCCCCCAAGTTTCTTGCCTATCTGAAAAAGTGGGGGAAGAAAAGAGGATTAAAATCTTTGGCTGTTACACACCTGGGAATTCCACTGTATCCTTTAGGATTTTCATTACCTGTTGCACATAAACTTAACACATCTCACAGGACCTGCTTTAAATCTTCTCTCTTCCCAATGTTGTTGAAAAAAAGCAATTTATCATCATCCATACAGGCATTAATGTCTCTCAAGTTTTTTCTTATCATGAAAATCTTTTTTTTCCTCTTTATTGAGGTTAATCCAAAATACAAATATGTTATTTAATGCATTTTCTTCCTCACTTTTATGACAATATTGAAGACAACACCTCAAATAAGTTGATGATGGCATTATATTTCCAGATCCTACAAACTAATTGTGTGATTAATCAGGTATGATTAATGCCAGAAAACTGACAATAAAAAAAGATTTCCTCTGCATCTTCCCTTAAATTAATCTCCCAAGAGTGCAGTGAGACAGAACATATTAATAGACAATTCTATTCTGACTTTTCGATCAAAACAACATTTATCCTGTTGTTGTTGTTGTTGTTGTCATTAAGCCTGAATATAAATTATAGAAGATATGGAGAGATGATACTTTTTTGTCCACTTTATTACATTTAATTTGATTTTTTAAACTCCATGACGAGTTTAAAACACTTATATTCTTTACATCCCTTTTTTTACAGAGAAAACATTATTCTACAATCTCTTCTTCAAGGTTTCTGTTCCTTTTTATTAACCTGATTGCAGCTCCATAGAGAAAAAGGACTAGAAAGGACTCCAAAAGCTCTTTTACACTGGGTCACTCCTGTATAGATTATTTTTTTTTAGAGGTCATCAAAGATGGACACGTTGAATTCTCTTCATCACCCTGTTCCAGGGTTGTTTCCTCTCTTTTCAAAAGGTTTTGGCCAATGTCTAATTTTATAACCCAGAAGAACATTGTTCTCTGGTTTGTGGGCTCTTCCAGCAAGACCTGAGGTTTGGTGTCTGTCAGATTTATGGCTCAGGTGTGTTTAGTGCGGTCTCCAGGCAAAAGTTGGGATGAATTTATTCCCAGTTTATCCCCAATTTGGGGCCCAAAATCTGACTGAGACACCAGCACTGCACTCGTGTCCCATTCCTGGACCACTACTGGAGATAACTGTGCTCACAAAATTCTTGGAAGTGCGTTAATTAAATCTTCAGTGCTGCTGAAACAAACACATCATTTTGGGTTATCATTGAGCATGTATTAGCAAATTCAAATCTGTCTGCAATGTACCAAATGGATAAAAGCAGAGGGGACATCTGAGTTTTAACAAATGTTCAGCTGTTTGAAAAATCTTTACAGCTTTTTATCTTCCTTTGTCCTCCATCTGCCTTCTTCATTTACTTGAACGGAATCAAAGATATTCTTCCCTTCTGAAAATGTCCTGGAGGTTTTTTAGGTCACTCTGTTTTTAATAAAGCACTTGTCTTTTTTTCAGATCAACATTTGCTTTCTCTTTGCTCTTTTTTTTTTTTTTTTTTTTTTTTTTGCTGCTCAATCAGACAGTGACACTCACCAAAACATGCACAAGTCTTGGCTGGCCCCGGCTTTGGGGGAATTTCACCAGTTAAGGTGAAATGAATGTAAAACATTCATTTCCAGCCCTTTAGTTTATACTTACTGAGCTTGATTTCCCTCTGAAACCTCTTTATTCTGAAGAAGTGAAGTAGTTAAACAGTGGAATTGCACTTAGGTTTTCAACAGATAAATTGAGACCAAAATCAAACCTTCAGGAATAGTTGGGAGTACAAGAACATGCAGGGGGGATAACTTTTATTTGTATGGCTGTTGGTTTTTTAGCTTTATTTGTGTGGTTGGAAAATTTTTTTGGATTTTTTTTTTACTGTGCAGAAACATATTCACACACACACACAAATCAGCAAAAAACAACTGGTTTCAAATGCTCCACTGGGATTAAGCAATTGGGTGAGAGGTTTATAATTGTACCATGGTAGCAGTCTGAATCCCTTAGCAAGATTCCCCTCACTTTTTGGCATGGTAGGAGAAAATTCCTGCTTATAATAATGCAAATTAAAATAGCAGCAGAGAGCATTAAGCATAATTAATGTGCCATTACTGTAGCAGTGTGAAGAAGGGGGGAGCAAACTGCAGTGTGTGTGCAAACAGTCTTTGGGAACAAACAGGAACGTTGCATATTTGTTTGTATAATTACGCGCTGTACGTACTCCCAAAAGTCTGTCAGCAAAATATTCTCTGTGCTTTCTCCTTTTAATTAAAGTGCAGGTTTGCTAATTGCAAGGCTGCATTAAAGTTCTTTCCCTCTGTTGTGACAGGAGACTGGCTCGTTCCACCCTGCTGCTGATCCCTTTGTTTGGAATTCACTACACGGTGTTTGCCTTTTCTCCTGAGAATGTCAGTAAGCGGGAGAGGCTGGTGTTTGAATTGGGACTGGGATCCTTCCAGGTGATTATACACTGAACTCAGCCTTCCCTAGAACCAAATCTCTGTTCTTTGTAGCTACTTTGCATGCACAGCTTTCAGAGTGTGTCTCTGCTCATTTATGTGTATGTTTTGTATAGCAGGATTTGGGGTTTGTTGGTTTGCTTGTTGGTTTTTTTTTTTTGTTAACTCCAGCTATTTTCTGTAATTCCTTCAGGATTTGAATTTTTTTTTTCTCTCCCATTTCCCCTAGGGTTTTGTTGTTGCTGTTCTCTACTGCTTCTTGAATGGGGAGGTAAGACTTTTAATATTTAATGTCCCTCGCCTGTCATCCACATCTCATTTTCTTGTGGGAGTAACTGCTGTTCCAATTGTCCATTCTAACTCATCATCTACCATAATCCCTGATACTTTAGTCTGAATCTCACAATTCTCAGAAAAAAAAAAATAGAAATAAAAAAGAAAAATGGATTAGTGATGTCTTTATCAAACCAAATCATTGGCCTTACCAGAGATGATGGCTCAGATTCAGCTTCCTGACAGGGGCAGGATATGGACAGGTCTCTTTTGAAATGTCATCCCAGGTGCAGAATTTTGCACTGGTTTTGTTGAACTTTACCCTGTTCTCGCCAGCCCACTCTCCCAGCCTGTTCAGCTCTCTCCAAGAAGTGACACGTCCCTGTCACCACCCAGTTTGGAGCCATCAGCCAAATTGGTGATGGTGCTTTCAATCCCATCACTGAGATTGTGGTGAAGGTGGTGAGGGCCTGGCACAGGTTACCAGAGAAGCTGTGACTACCCCAGCCCTGGAAGTGTCCAAGGTTGGACAGGGCTTGGAGCAACCTGGGACAGTGGAAGGTGTCCCTGCCCGTGGCAGGGGGTGGAAGGAGATGACCTTTAAGGTCTCTTCCAACCCAAATCATTCCATGTGGAATAATGTGGGGTCCAATATCAATACCTGGAGGACACCATCAGTGACAAGGTGCCATTAAATAAAAACCATTGTTCACCTCTCAGTGCGGTCTCGTTCCCCTCTTGCAGATCATTCACCCATTCTAAATCTCACCAGCTTTCCCAGGAAAAGGCTGAGGGAAGCAGTGTCAGACCCTTCACTGAAGCCCGAGTTTTCATGGATCCTTGGCCTCTTTTGCTGGCACCGCCCACCTGGTGCCAGCTTCTCTCCTGATCCCTGCCACCTTCATCCCTACACTCACACAGCCCCAGGGTGTCACCTGCCCAGAGCTGTCCCTCAGACACCACCTGGGTGCCTTGCAAGCCTCACACCCCTCTCAGCCCATGGCAACCGCTGCTGGCCACATTTGTGTTTTTTCTGGTTCTCCTGTTCCAGTCTGCATTTCCCTGCCTGTTTACCTGACTGAATATCTCAGGTAATTGTTTTCTGAATTGATGGAAAAGGGTTCCCTGCTCAGTGTTTCCTTCAGAGGAACATGGGACATCGAGTGTTCATCCATTCTCTCCTCCACTGCTACACTTCTCTTGTGCAGCTCAACAGTTTCAGTCTTTTCCTAAAATCACCTTCTTTTCGTCTTTTCAAAGGGGCTGAGTGCAGGTGTAGCTTGACGTTGCTGATCCCTGGTACAAAAAGTTCCCAAAGTCCTTAATCCAAGTGATTCCTTCTCAGATAAATCACAATAATCTCCAAGCTCATCAAACAAACTTATGGATTATCTTTGCTCACGGGCATAGTCAAGATCTCCTGAAGCCCCTTGGAAGGAGTGTGGGGTGGTTCTTAGCCAAAACAACACAACCACGTTAATTAAAGATATTTTACCTCTCAAGATATTAGAAAATGGTAATTAGAGAATGTCTTGTGCCTCCACTAAATTACCCACAGCAAGAAAATCTTTGGAATATCACACTCTTCCAGATGCAAACACTATTCCCTTTCTACAGAGATAATATAACTCCATGCCCGATTATCTAATCTATAAATATTTATGCTTTAACCAAAATAGGAATTTGGAGGACCTAGAAGGAGCATTTTTTTCAGTAAGTTTTCCAGTCAGATTTTTTCTCCCTGTAGTTTTTGTCCATACATTTGAAGCCCCTGTTTAGCATTTTGACTTACACAGATCCATTTTGACAATATTAATCCAAGAAAATCTAGCAATGACTCTTACAGACAAGACAAACATCATTGACACAGCAGCTCACTGGAGACTGGAAAAATATATTGGGCAAATTTCTCTACATATTTCCTTGTTCTTACACTATTTCATTCAGAAATACGATATAGGAATGAGGAATCAAGTAAATGTTGGTCTGAGCTGCTATGATCTCTCTTATATTAAATCTTTACTACTTTATATAATTATACACTTGTGCGCACCCCAGCAGTGTTGTCAGGAAACTGGGAATGAGTGAAAAGTAGAAAAGCAGTGGAATTATTTACTTATTGCCTAATTGAACTTCTGACCCTGGATTGTTTTACTCTTGGTGATTTACTGTGGGTGCCCATAAAAAAACCACAAAACTCTCAAGAAAAGGAGAGTGGCACAGATGTAATTAATCCCAGAGCTGCTCTGCTTGGAGAGGATCTGAAAGCAGGAGGCAAAGTTTTCTGTAAACATCCATCCATTAATGGCAGGTGAGAGAAGCTGCCTCTGTGGACAGGTGTTCCAGTATTATCCAATCCTTTTTGATTGCTGGTTTCTTTGGCTCCTGATTGTATCTTTGGTACTGGCCATTGATGAAAACAGTTTATTTTTTCCTCCAGGCAGTGTTGATTAGGTCTTCTGTGCACCTCTGGGCTGATCCTAAATTATCTGAAGTCAGACACAGAACCTGGGCTGGGCTGTAGTTCCCCACTACGTGCCCAGACCTCTTCCAGCCATGGAGAAGTAACTTCACATTTTGCTGAAATGAGGAGTTAAATATTAACCTCAAAAATAGTTCTGTGGAATTGTGGGGTTTTTTCTAATCTTGATACTTTGTCAGCATGTCCTCGAGCGGCTAAGTACATAAAAAATGACCTTTTGAAGTTTCTCCCTAAAGGTGCAATCAGAAATAAAGAGAAAATGGAGGAGCTGGAAAGTCAACCGGTATTTTGCTGTGGATTTCAAGCATCGCCATCCTTCTCTAGCGAGCAGCGGAGTGAACGGGGGGACACAACTCTCCATTCTGAGCAAGAGCAGCTCTCAGATTCGGATGTCCAGCATAAATGCGGAGAACCTGGCGACATGAGCAGCTGAGGACAGCAAAGCAGCCAACGAGCAAACCAAAAACCATCCCTCGGAAAAGAAAAAATGAAATAATAGTTTTGGTGGTGGTGCAGGTCTCACTTCCTTTCCTTTCCTTTCCTTTCCTTTCCTTTCCTTTCCTTTCCTTTCCTTTCCTTTCCTTTCCTTTCCTTTCCTTTCCTTTCCTTTCCTTTCCTTTCCTTTCCTTTCCTTTCCTTTCCTTTCCTTTCCTTTCCTTTCCTTTCCTTTCCTTTCCTTTCCTTTCCTTTCCTTTCCTTTCCTTTCCTTTCCTTTCCTTTCCTTCCTTTTTCCCTCTCCTCTCCTCTCCTCTCCTCTCCTCTCCTCTCCTCTCCTCTCCTCTCCTCTCCTCTCCTCTCCTCTCCTCTCCTCTCCTCTCCTCTCCTCTCCTCTCCTCTCCTCTCCTCTCCTCTCCTCTCCTCTCCTCTCCTCTCCTCTCCTCTCCTCTCCTCTCCTCTCCTCTCCTCTCCTCCCCAGAGCCGAAAAAGCAAAGTAAACGTGTAAATATCTGTTTTTAACAGTCACTGTAAATAACCAGCTGTACTCAAGGCCATCAACGGAGAATGTTTAAAAGACAAACAAGAGGCCAACCCCACCCACTCAACTATTCCCATTTCAGAGCATCTGCGAGTGATCCGTGTCCGTCCAAAGTAACAAGTGATTGCTGTGCAGTTGTGATCCTTGGTTGCCAAACTGATCCTAGTCTGTGAATGGACATGACCGTTGTCATTTTTCCACTTGGTTTCCATTTTGGGTTGGATTTGCCTATTTTTCTTTTTTTTTTCCCTAGTCTGACATGTCTTAGCCTGTCCCTGTCTTTTGGCACGTGAATTTCCGCAGTCTTTCTCCTTGGAGTCTTAGGATGGAGCTAACGTGCTTGTGTTCATCAATCCAGCTGATTCAGGAGGATCTCCAGGAAATTAAGGCTGGATTCAGTCAGACGTTCCCGATGGATTTAAAGGAACAGCTTTGCCAACATGAACCTGCACATCAGTGCAGGGACTTGAGGCGTGAGCAGTGGGATCTGCTGTGCTTTTCTGTACCCAGGGACACTCCCAGGAATGCTTTCTGTTCGAGCTAAGCTGTGAATTTTCTAAAAGGGCCATGCAGTTGAGATAGAGCTCTATTTTTGGCATCGATTGATAGATTGATCGTTTGGACTCTTTGAATAACGCCAATAACACCAATAACTGTCCCTCCCTTCCCTCCTTGAGAGCCAGAGGCAGTTCCAGGGTGGCCTTTCCCTCCGGATGACCTTGAACCCTCTGCTCCAGTGGCCAGACACGTCGTTGGTGGCTTGGGGCAGTGCTGTCACACGGAGCACCGTGCCTTTGCTACCTGGTTGACTTCTGTGTGCCGACTCTCCCCTGCCAGAGCAAAGAGGCACGAGAGGGACCTGGCAGGATCACCCTGGAAGGTCAAAAAAGGTGAGGAAAGAACCAACTAAACTGAACCCTAAGATGGCACGGAAGGAAAGGATAAAGACTTTGGATGACTTCCCACACCTGGCAGTTCTCTCTCCTCTCTCTCTTGGAATATTCTGTTTGTTTCACCACCAATGGTCTTACTGCTTTTCTTGGAGAGGAACTGGAATGTTCTTTCGACCTTTGCCTTGTAGTTAAAGCCACGACTGCTACAAATCTACTTCAACCTGATGTCGATGATGTCAACTCCTGAGAGTTTTTGTACAGCGCAAAAAAAAAAGGCTCCGAGGGCCATCCTAGCGCTCCCTTCATCTTGGATTTATGAATTTATGAACTGAGAAAAATATATATATATATCTCAAATATATATATATGTGCGTGTATGTGTATGCATATATTACAAACAAAGACGAAAATGGCATTTTAAATGTGGAGTTTTGAACTGAAACTAATAGCAACCAGGAAATTCAAAATTCAGGCTTGTTCTTCGGTGTTAGTTGACATGATCATAAACTGAAAACAGAAAAAAAAAAGTGAAATACTTGGAATTTTAGTGTCAGCTGAGTGTGAGCTTTTAATTTCACTGGTTTTTGTTAGTTTAAGTAAAAAAGGAAAAAAAGAGTTTTGATGTCATTTTAAGCAAAGATTTTTAAAGATAATCCTAGTTTACTTATTTTTAAAAGAAGAAAAAAAGAAAGGTCTCAGAAAATTGTGAAAGAAATATTAATTATAATAATACTTAACACTTATATAATCCTTTACGGGAATAATCTGCTCTTGGCTGAAGCCATCTAAATGAATGTAAATTTAATTCAAAACAGACAGAAATGTTGTTTGAAGTCATATTGGGAGAGAATCATGCTCTTAAAAGATGGGGAGAGCCCTGTCATGTGAAATCTGCCGTGGCACAGAGGACCAGCAAAACAGCTGACACCACTTCCATTTTACTCCAGGTTCATAAACGGGATTTATATGATCCAAACACCTTTTTTCCCCCAAGTCTACAGCACCAATTTGTTGCTCTGAGAGCAGAATTTGTTTCTCTCTTCGCAAATCTCTGCAAAAGTCAGTGTGTTTTTAACTGACAGACTGGCCCTTCATCTCATTTCTTAAAGCAATTTTAGGAAGTTTCCCCAGGAACCAGGTACTTTGCTGATCAGACAGAGATGGGGAAAGGCAGATTTATCAGGTAAATGCATACTTGGACAATTTTCTGTAGGATGGGCTTTCACAAGGAGTATATTACCAACACTGTAAATGTATTATTTAAAAAAAATCAAAAGCTATTTTGTGCATGAATGGCTATTAGCCAGTTTTCAATCATTAATAAATTAGAATTGTGGAGAAAAATATGTCAACTGTCTCTGGCTGGAGACTTTTCTTGTTTCAGTCCAGAGCAAGAAGGTGTTTGGATTTATTTTTTTTTTTTTTTTTTTTTTTTTTGCTGTTGTTGAAATTTTTCTGAGCTTACTTTTGGGTTTTGTTGTTTTCCTGGCCATCCTACAGTGCTCTGCAGTTTGAGTTGGTGGATCTCAGTCCAGTGCCTTGTGGGCAAATGTCCACATCACCAAAACCACCGTCCGACCCTGCACACTGGAGACCAGGTCCACAGCTAAATTAAAATCAGAAAACTGTTGTGATTGTTAAATAAACGCTCTTCACCTGGAATTGGGATTTGGCCTCAGCACGTTGTCATTACCATTGATTTTTGGTGGTCCCGGCTAGAGAGTCCAAGGATGGAAAAGTTGTGGAAAGTTGATTTGCTCCTTAATTCCTGGAGCCAATGCTCAGGAGTTTGGAGAGCAGTGAAGGAGAAATTTCTACCATTGCAGACATTGTGTTTCTTGTTCAGTGGGAAAATTGAATCTGTTCACCAGCACTGAATTTACCAGAAGAAATGGGATCTTCAATGCATTAAATATAAAATATATTCTATTAAAAAAAAAAAAAAGAAAAATAAAAGAAAAACAAAACTAAACCCTTCTATTATGATTTTATTTCTCTGAATAAAAGTGTTGATGCACTGGCAGATTTGGCTTTTCCTGAGTCACTGGAACTTTCCCAGTGTCCCTGGAAAGGTCGTACTTGAGGTGGACACAGTTATGGGATCCAGACTCTGATGCCATGGCACAAATGAGCTCTCCACAAATCTCTCTGTTGAATGTAAGCTGCAGGTGCTGGCCAGGCGTGGCCACCCCACCGTGGCTGTTTCTCCATTTGTTTCAGGAGGGAAGAATCCAACAGGCAGTTTGCTTCTCTGTGTGTGTAAATACCAACTGAGTGTAACAGTGCTTTGTTTGATTTTTTCACTGTGAAATATATTTTGGAGCTAGAAAGGCTGTGTTATTAAAAACAGTACACAATTAAAACAAAACAACAAAAAAAAAGTGTGCAGTGCTCCTTGAGCCATTTTTTCTACCATGTCCATAATGTATTTCCTGTCTAATTTTCTTATTTTGCTTTTATAAATGTACAAAAACTTTCTGTGCTGCAGGTTTTGTGACTATTTACTGTATCTAACCACTGTTTTGATTATTGATTTGTCAGTATGGAGTGCTGGTACTGCAGGACATCCCAAAAATGAAAACTACAACCTAGATTGTAAAGGACGAGGCTGTTTCATTGCTGCATGGTGATGTCAGCTCCTTTTACTTTCGCTTCTAGAATTTCTGGAACTCAGAGCCCAGGGAAAGAACTTTAAATGTTCAGTTCTGGGAAGTTTTGAATCCTAGAGCATCAAAGTTCCTCTGCGTCATTTGAGTATTTGCATTTGAAAACCAGGTGTTAAAATGGAGTGGTGGGAGAAGGGATGGAGGGAGGTGAGTCCAGAGGAAAATGCAGTTTGGAAGTTAAATCCAGACACTTTGTTGGGTGTTTGGCTCCTCCCTTTCAGCATCTGTCTCCCATTGCACCTTAAGGACAGTGCCCTGCAATGCCAAGGCTAAATAACAACCAGCAGTGGGCAGGAACAGATAATTTGAGTTTACCTTTGCAAAGGATTACCTTTGTAAAGGATTACCTTTGTGCTGGTAATTTGGGTTTATCTTTGCAAAGAAGTCTCTCCCTGCACTCTCTCCATCATAAATGGCAAGTGTGAGATACCTCCCAGAAGGGAATGAAGTTCACAGAATCAGCAACCAAGGCTGGAGGTGGCCCTGAATGACAAATTTGGTCCAACCTTTCATGAGAAAGGGAGCCAAGATGAGTTTATCCAACACCCTGGCCAGTCACCTCCTCTGCTAGAGACCACAGCACACCTCTAGGGAGGTTATTCCCATGAATGGCTGTTCTCACTTTAAAAAAAATTATTTCTTATATCAAGCTGATCTCTCTCCTGGTGCAGCTTGTCCCCCTTATATTCTCCATGTGGATCCTTGTGAAAAGCAGAACCTTCATCCTCTCTCCGACCACTCCTTTAGTACTGGAACAGTTTGGACAGGTCGCCACTGAGGCTTCTTTTCTGCAGTGAAAAATTCCTTCAGTTTTTCTTCACTGCCCCCATTGTCCATCCCTTTGATGATCTTCATGGTTCTCCTCTTGACCTTCTCCAGTCTGGCCGCTTCTTTCTTGCATTTTGAGCACCAGGTTGGGACACAAGGTAGAGTTTCTTGGACTCATGCTAAAAACCTGGCCATGAGACTGTGATCCTCCCCAGCAGTGACAGAAGGGTTAATTGCCACAATTTGCCTCACTCATGTATTATAAAATCGTGGTTTTTCATAATATTTTCATATCAAAGGTGGATGAAATTCCACTTCTGAATAGGATGGATCCAGTGCTTGCATGTGAAGGGGCCTCTGGTCAGCTCAAAAATTCAGGGTTTTTTTTCAAAAGTCCCATGGACAAAAGAAACCAGTAACTAAAAATAGGCAAAGCCAAAATGATCAAGAACAGAACATATTCACTCAATATGAAGGGAGCTCTTTAATTGCCATTATTTTCATAATATTTTACTCCCATTCCTAAGCTGATCACCTCTCCTTTTAAAATTCAGCACCATTTTTTCACCTTCTCTTCGCACTGGAAATTTACTGTAAAACATTTTTGGCAGTTAAAAACCTTTAGCTGGACCTGGAGTTGAAATAACTCCTGGCTCACTTGGATTCCTTGTCATACTTATCTTGCCTCCAGTTTCTTTTTCTTTTCCTGAGATATAAACAGCTTTATTTCACATGAAGTCTACAGCTTGTCTTTGATCATACAGCTGCAAGATAAAACTAAAAATAACCATGCTATTAAGCTGCATTTCTCTCAGCTCTAATCCAAATTTGGGCAGCAAAACCAATGCAAAGAATCAAATACAGACAGATGTGGATCCAGTAAGAATAGCAGGAAAATTACCTGGAAGCAGCAGGCCAAGCACCCTGAGGGGGGAACAGGAAATAAAAAAGGAACAATAAATATTGAGAAAAATATTTCCAGTTCTTGAAAGTGTATAAATGAAATTTGGGGGTTGAGCAATTTTTGTTCAGCCAAAGCTAAAAGGGAAATAACTCCAATATGTTGCTTTTCTGTTTTCAGTTATAATCTTGCAATGGAAGCTTTTCCAATCAAATGGATGGGACACATTCAGTCAAAATACTACAGGAAACCATCATTAAAATAGATTAAAACACACTGATGGTGTCAGTTTGGGAGGTTTCAGTGCTTTTGTCTGACACTACTACTAAATCTCTACTAAATCTGGCCTGTGAAACATACAAATATCCAACTTTACACTATTTTCCCAGCCCAGTCCCGACAGAAATTGCATATCAAAAATTCAGAGAAAAATAAAGAAATAAATAATAATTTTAAAAAAAAATTGTTCACAGTGACTTTAGCAAACAGTAGCAACAAAAGAAATGCAACCCCCATTAACCTAATTGGCTCTATTTGCCAATATTTGAGCTTGGTTTTCAATAGTGTTTCAGAGACCATTGCCCATGTCAGAAGTTTTCAGATTGTGGCCAGTGAAGGCTTCAGAGCCCAAAGATGGTTTCATGGATGATTATTAAGGAAAATAAATTCATTTTTTGTATAGCAATAGATTCTTTAAGGCTATTGAAGAGCTTTAATCCTTTCTGTATTTATGCAAAGGCTCCCACAGATCAAAACCCCAGAAAATTCCATAAATTAGGATTTTCCCCATAAGATTATGTGATTCCATGATACCAGACTTTCTCTTTTGTCCTGAGATGTTCCTCATGTGGGCAAGGCTTCCAGAGCAAGGTGTGCTTACATAATTTATTAACATTGTGCTCATCCTGCCCTGCTCTGTGACACTGCAGGGCAGGGACAGTGACCTCAGCAGGGCTGTCACAGCGTGGCAGGGCTGAAGGGTTGGGAAGAACAGGAAATGTGGACACCACGTGGGATCCTGCTCAGCTTCCAGACAGGATCAGTGTTGCCCTAGTTCTTAAGTCACATCTGTGAATATCTAGGAAGCAGATTAACTCACAGAGTGGGATCCAGTCCAAACTCAGGCTTTAAAATCTCACTGAGGGCAGTGTTCCTTGGGCTCCCATTTTCTGCAACTGTACAAAGGTACATAATGCAAAAAACACAACCAAATATCCATTCTTAAGTAGTTTCCTTCCCTAGGAGTTAAGTATTAAGGGCTATATCAGATGTGTGTCCCTTTCAACACCTTGCACTGTTGGCATTAGGTGTTCTGGCTCAGAGTTAAACTCTGGAGGAGATCTTGTGCTCCTGAGCTAAAGGCTGAGGACACACCCACATCACTCTAGACACCAAAATTAAAGATTTCTTCCTTTCATCTGGTTTCTCCACTTTGCCTTTTTGGTCACAAGAGAGAAGTGAACAATTTCAGAGGACAAGCATAAACATATTTTTGATGTCTCCTCCAGGGTGAGATGATTCACACTTTGCAAGTGGCTGTTTGTCCCCACCAGGACATGTCCCTGACCAGACTGGAGACAGATGCTGACCCTGGGGAGGCCTAGATAGAAATTAATTTTCCCTGGCAACTTTGCCCAGTCACTCTTGTTCTGTCTCATGCATGCTGAGCAATGATGGCCTTTAAAAGCTTTGGGCTGGCTCCTGTTGGGTGTTAGCAACCAGATTTGGGGGAGGTGGATGGCTGGGAAAGAGTTAGGAGCTGTCATGGAGAGTTTTCAGGATGCTTTGGTCTCCCTGTCAGATTGTGTCCACACAACCAGCACTTCTGTGTCCAGGAGAAAACCACAGTATATCGTGCACATGCTGTGAAAAACAACAACAAAAAAAAGGATTTTGCCTTCTGATTTTAGCAGTCAGGCACATGCAACCAGTTCAGAATTGCATTTAAGAGCAAGTTAGGAAGATTTGGAGGATGCTCTGATGTTAATGATGCTCCGTGTATATCTGTACTAAAGAGCTAAGTTCAGCTAAATTGTACACATTGTACTTTGTGTATGAAAACACACCAGCAGAGCTTGAACAATGTTTTGAACCTCATGGTCTTTCACCTTCTTATGATTCAAGTTGCAATTTCCCATTGGCTTTCTTTTGGGGAATTCATCCATGTGAAGAATTACTGTGTGATATGACACTGTGTGAATATGACACTCTTCAGTGTCTGAAATTACTTAGGCTTCTGCATATGCCTTTCCCAATGGACTTTGTGCTTGCAGAGAAGTCTCAAGAGGCCTTTGTGTATCAGTATAATCTGTAAAAAAAAAAAAAAAAACTATTTGGTGTGTTCATTCTCTTTCCCTTCTACTTGTCAATTTAGTGGCAATGCAACCTGCTATAGCTCTGAGAAGAACCAAGTTATCGGATGGAAAACTGTATTTTGGCTTTTGACTGTGTCAAGGTACAAAGTTACTGGCCTGTTGGGTCTAATACTGACCTTTTTTTGGTCAAAACTGGTTTAACTGGTAATGGGATCTGGGGTTATTCAGCTTTGTTATGAGGTGGAAACACAGATATCAACTGCTGCTTTCTAACCTTTTTTGTGTTTTGAGAAATTGTTTTTAACATGTATACTGCTGTAGATGACACAATAAATGTATTATCATTTTGTAAAAGTCTGTTCTGATATAAAATTGCACCAAAGAGAACTTTTTGTCTGTGAACTTACAGGGTAGTGTATTCTTTTCCTGAAGCAAAGGCTTTTTGGGCTAGAGAGTTCACTGGGTTCACTGGCTTCTTCATGGGAAGGAGACCCTAAAATCTGCTGGGCAAAGTCAGTCCTGGGCCAGCCAGGGGTGAGATCTTTACCATGCTCAGCGTTCCTTCTCCATAAACCACTGTTGTTTATCTCCCTGCATCAGTAGCACACAGGAACGTGGATTAATATCACCAAATTAAGTGTAACACGCTCTCTAAAAGTGCCTCTGGGGCACCATTTGTTGGAAAAACCCAGCTCTACAGAGACAGAGCAGCTGAGAGGCATTTGTAGAAGATTTTTTTCCATTATCAATCCTGTAGAAGGGTGAGACACAGGAGATGTAAAACTCAACACCATTCTGTCAGAAGCCAAGCCATTTCTTGTTTACAATACCCTATAAATGTTTTTCAGCCTTTGCCACACAATGCTGCTAACACTTCTAACACCAATCACCTGTTATTTTACCCCATGTGGTCTTGCTACAATGCATCTTTCACAGTTCTAATTCCCAAAAATATCTGATCTGTTTGCAAGGCCATCTTTTGAAACTTGTTTCCAGCTCCATTTCTCTCTCTCTATCCCGTGGCCTTTCCAAGTCAGCACACCTTATCTCAGAGTATGCACACAGATGTACAAAATTCTGTGAGCCTTCAGTCAGGCTTTGAGAATCCTCTACAAACCCATTTCTCACACCACAGGTCCTCTGGGGACTAAATATTATTCCTACAGGCTATAAACAGAAGAAAATCTGTTGTCCTTAAAGATGTTTTCCAGTTGGAAAGGGTGGATGGAGATTGGTCTCCGTAACACCTGATGTGCTTCAAGGCTTCCTTTCATTTACAGTCAGATCAAACCTGAAGAGTTTTATCATCAGGGTAATTTTTAAAGCATCAGATACATTCAAACTCCTGAAACAGAGGATCCCACAGAAGATGAGATATTTCTGATATTCTCCCCACCTTCCTCCTTTGTTTCAGTCACCAGAAGCCTTTTCCTGTCCCTCATGAATAACCCACACAGGCTGTATCCTGTAACTCAGTATTTAACCAAAGGAAAATTTGGTAAAACGCAAAGTAAATTTGGTAAAATACAAAGTCAGTTTGGTAAAATACAAAGTGCAGTGTGCTTTGATGGGAAAATGGACTCACATTTAGTGAAATTGAGGCCAGGGATGTGTCAGGGAGCAGCAGGGCTGGAGATCAAAATCCCACAGCATTGCTGAGTCAGGAGCTGGGAGCAAAGGGAGCCATGGGCAGGTGGGGAATTGGGAAGGACAGAGCAGATATTTTTATTTTTATTACATTTCAAATCTCTCCAAATGCCCTTCACATGGATTTTCCACACTGGATTCCCTGAGGCAACCTCAGCCCTTTTTTTTTTGAGGGCTGGATAATGGGACATAGGATGTTTCTCCCCTTCCCACCACGTGCAGAATGGCTGCACCAGTCAGTGGCTCCCTAATCATGGGAATCAAGTCAGAAAGCAAATGTAGAACAGGGAATCTGGAAAAACTCTAATTTCTAAATGTTTTATGTAGCCTAAGTGATTTTTTTTTTTTTTATTTTTAGGCAGAGGAAGAAAAGGCGCCTCCAAAAGAATTTCAGCCACTCTAGAAGCCCTATGTAAATATCCACCATTTCAAAGACAAAACACCACACTAGAGCACATTTACTCCAAATCCCAAACCTCATTTCAATGAGGAAAACTTCATTCAGTATATGTGTCAACAAACCAAGGAGCAGCTACCTTGAATTCAGTTGTATTTTCTGCAATTGAACCAATCCTCCTCAGGTACTCAAATAATTCTTGCTCTGGGTGCATTAGGCAGCCTCAGGGAAGCTCTCAGTGCTCAAACCAGGTAAAGCTACCTGCTGGAAGGATTTCTTTTAATTTGGATCCCAATCAAACTTTCTGAAAAAAACCCTATGCTGACATTATCAAAATCAGAAATCTACTCTCAGTTAGAAATTTCAGTTACCTTGACAAACTCTCTTTGCTGCAGCACCATAAAGAACAGCTGAAAAAGTGGATTTTGATCTTTTCAGGGTGTCATGTAGTTTGTAAAGGGATTTAAAAAGAATTCTTGGAGAGTTAAACTCTGCAGAGGACATCAGGGGGATTAAAGGAGGAGAAAGCAGGTGATGTAATTTTATGATCTCTTGCAGCTGCCCTTTGGGAGTGGTTTAAAACTCATTCGGGAGAGGTTTGGGAGCTCTGCCTGGTTTTGTGGGCTGTGCCCATCCAGCTCCAGGAGGTGGCAGTGGCTCCTCACGAAACACACAGCACAGCTGAACACGGCTTAAAACACTTCTGCTGCCCTCCCAGGCCTTCTGAGGAGCAAAACATCCCTGCCTGAAACATTCCCAGCTCACAAATACACCCACACGGGCTCAGGTGTGTCACCGAAAAGGGATCAGGGTTCTTTTCACAGCCCAAATCAAATATTTATCCAAGAAATCCTAGCACTCCCCAAGGTTATTAACCTTTTATTTTATAAAGCCTCAAATGAAATATCCAAAGTGACACAAATTAAATGTACAAACTGAGATGAAATATCCAAACTGGCAGAAGTTAAACATACAAACTCACAACAGCTGTAATTGCTACTTGCATTTTATAGATGTACATCATACATTTTGTATACAAATTCTCATTTGTATACAAATGAGCTAGCTACAAATGTAGCTCAGCTACAAAGCACAGGAACTGAGATTACTTTTACAAATAAAGCTGATAAGAAATTCAGAATAGACAAAAGTTACTCCTTACAACAAACATATGACATTGTGACAGATTAGTTAAATGCCTAATTAATTATTTGAATCATTTTTATAGAAGCCTGGACAATTAATCTCTGCTCTAACAGAACTAGAGATGAAGCACCTAAAATCAGCAAAGAGATTTCCAGGAGCCAAGTGTCTGATGGTCTGAATAATTAACCAAAAGCTGAGCAAACTGAGGGACTGGAATTCTGTTTTTTTTAAAGCTGAATGGATACTGGAACCCAGAGAGTGAGTGGGTGGCTGTGCTCTCCAAGCCTGGTGCAGATTCTCCTGGGAATGTTCCTGTCCTGACCCATCTCGTGTACCCCCTGTGCCTCTGCTTTGCTTTTGGAGAGGTTGAGGTCGAGTCCAGCTCTCTCCTGAAGGAAGAGGAATGTCACCCAAGGAATGGTGCAGGCACAGCTGCTCACTCTGCTTCAGCTGGGTGTGCATCCTGATCCCTGAAACCATGACATGCCCACATCTTCTTTGTCCCTTGGTAGCTTTGTGACTTTATTTGTATTCACACACTTCTGACAGAAGGACACAAAATAAACTTTGAAGCAATGACCCTCGAAGAATGGTCACTGACTTTCCTGTCAGGGGACTTTTCTCCTGATTTATGTTTGATATCTATTATGATGATGGCTCAGTGGAAAGCTTGTAGAGCTCTTCACTTTCTCTAGGTTTATTTTCTCCTGGTGACTTTCTTCATTTCCCTCTTCCTTTTCCCTTTTTCCTTTTCTTTTTTCTTTCTCCTTTCCTCTTTCTTTTCCTCCTTTTCCCTTTACTTTTTCTCCTTTCCCCTTTTCCTCTTTCTTCCTTTCTCTTTCTTCTTTCCCCTTCCCTTTCCCCTTTCCCTTTCCCCTTTCCAGGTCTGCTCATGCAATCAGGACTTTTGTTCGAACACTTTCTTTCCCAGTTTTATAACATTGGTAGAAATGGTGTTTCACTGATTGATTTTCAAGGTTCTGAATGTTTATTCCACAAAAAAAAGCAACATCTGGGCACTAAGATTAGTTGTATAAGTGATTTTGAGCACAAGGTAGCCCAGCTGGCACCTGGCATTGTGTTTGCTCTGATTTATTCCTTCACACATCACCTGCCTGATATTCCACTGCTCCGTATTTTCCTTTGGACAAGAAAGGGTTTGGGATCCTCTGGCATAATTTAATCTCTGTTCAACAGGCTTAGAAAAAGAAAAAAAAATCAGCAGGTGTTTTGTGTCAATTGTTTGTGTCACTGAGGACAGTTTGGGTTTCCTTTTAAAGCAGATTACTGTTCTATAGGTGAGTTCTTGTCAGGTTTCTGTGCTTGATTTCCATTAGATTGTCCCAAGACATCTCAAAAGAAGCAGTAACACATCAGAAATCACTATGGCCAGGAAAAAACCTTTTCAAACGATGATTAGGAATCGTGGTCTTGGAAACTGGAAATTTTGGGAAATGCTAACAAAGAATATGACAAACATGCTGGGCCTGGGAAGAGTCTATGTGGGTTTTTTGGGATTTTTTGTTTGCTAACCTGTTGACTCACTCTAGCTCAAAGTCTGGCTTTTCACAACAAAACAAGGGTGTTTAATGCTTCAGGAGAGAGAGAACCAGGGTTGTGATCTTTTCAGGGTGTCATGTATTTTGTAAAGGGATTTAAAAAGAATTCTTGAAGAGTTAAACTCTGCAGAAGACATCAGGGGGATTAGAGGAGGCAAAAGCAGGTGATGTAATTCAATGATCTCTTGCAGCTGCAGGGTTGTGATGCAGATCTGCACCAGGTGAGAGAAGCAGCTCTTGCTCAGGACAAGGAATTCACAGGAGGCTCCTGATGCTATGGGAAGCCACCAAGGATCCAGCTGGCCACCTCTAGGGTGGAACACTGCAGTGTCACAGCAGCTCGTCCTGCTGGGAGCCCTCAGACTGTGGTGACACCATCCTGGAGCACAGAGGTTCTCCTCTTGGGGCTGATTTTGTCCAGCAAGGATAGCTGAGTGACGTAGTTGACAGGGCTGGTTTCTCTGGACAAAGCCCCGTGTTTGTGGGTGAAGGTCAGGTATTCCTGGTGCTGCCACTTGCACAGCTGCTTCTTCAGCTCAGTTTGAACCTGCAGGAAGTCACAAACAAAGAGAAAATTAGGGCTTAAGGAACACTGGAGGTAAAATATGCAAAAAAAGTCTGCCTGAGTTCTTAGCCCATGTAAGTCAGGGTCAAGCCTTAACACATTTTTAGAAGAACTTGAACTCTGCCCTTGTTCCTTTTGAAAAGAAACAGATTTAATTTCAAAAATCCAGAGGATGGCTTGCAGAGGTACATTTGGACATCAGGGCAAGGCACTGGCAATATTTATCATTTTGGTGGCTCCTATTCTGCCTTAATTTTCCCTGTTAACCGCACAGAGACACAGACAACCCCTGAGCATGGATGGGTCTATGGATCGTCCAAGAATTGAATAAATAAAAAAGATTTCCTCCACCAATCCAGTATTCCACTCTATCCCAGCAAACTCAAGGCCCTCCAGCACTCCTCAGTTTCATCCCTACTAATAACACCTTGCCTGGCAGAGCAGCACAGTCTCTCACATTGTCACAGACACTCAAAATTGCAGAAACACACACACACACAGAAAATAATAATTAGTTTTTAGGACTGCAGGGAACCACAACAGACGCACTGCCAAGTGGTAATGAGTGGCCAAGCTGCTGCAGGAGCAATTATCCCTAAGAGATGTGGACAAAAGCCAACCCAGCCTCATCCTGGGGCAGAGATCAGGCTCTGCCTGTCCCGTTTTCAACACCTCCTGCATTTCTGAGTTGTGAGGTGCAATATGCAAGCAATTAAAAGGCTGTTGAAGCAATTAAAAGGCTGCTGGCAAGGAGTCTGTGATACAGAGGGCAGGTTGGAAGCAGAAATTTCTGTATTCACAGATAAGTCTTGAAGGGACTCTCTCAGAATGGCTATAAAAATATTTCTGCTAGGTAACAAACATATTTTAGGAATTACTCATCCTTGGATGGGGTCACTTGCACCTTGCACCTCCATTTAGCCATTCCTGTGAGTGTGTCCAGTGAAGGGGGCCATTTTTAAAGGGCCATTGCTTCGAAGTGTATTTTGTGTCCTTCTGTCAGAAGTGTGTGAATACAAATAAAGTCAACAAAGCTACGAAGGGACAAAAAAGTGAAGGGCAATGGAGCTGGTGAAGGGATTGGAGAGTAAGTTCTGTGAGGAGTGGCTGAGGGAGCTGGGAAAGGGACTCAGCCTGGAGAAAAGGAGGCCCAGGGGGGACGTTCTTGGTCTCCACAACTCCCTGGGAGGAGGCTGTAGGTGGGGGTTGGCCTCTTCTCCCAGGGAACAGGGACAGGAGGAGAGGGAATGGCCTCAGGTTGTTCCAGGGGAGGGTCAGGTTGGACACCAGGAGGAATTTCCCCATGGAAAAAGTGCTCAGGCCTTGGCAGGGACTGCCCAGGGAGGTTTGGAGTGCCCATCCCTGTAGGTGTTCAAGGAATTCCTGGAGGTGGCACTCAGTGCTCTGGGCAGGGGACAAGGTGGGGATGGGTCACAGCTTGGACTCGATGTTCTTGGAGGGCTTTTCCAACATTGATAATTCCATGTTCTGTGAGAATTGTCCAAGTTTAAGCCACTGCAGAGACTGAGGCACCATTACTGGTTCATTCTCAGCTAACCTACTCACCTTTCTGAGGATCAGATGTGGTTTTAGATTTTCTCATCAGTTTTGATTTGTTCTGCCCTTTTGGGGGAGCGTGCTAACAAATTTAGTGAGGTTTTTAAATGACACATTCACTACATTCTACTGCAGAGAGTTTACCCAAACTCTACCGATGTTATAAAATGGGAAAGCAAGTGTTTGAATAAAAGTCCTGATTGCATGAGCAGACCTGGAAAGGGGAAGGGGAAAACGGAAAGGGAAAGGGAAAGGGGAAAACGGAAAAGGAAAGGGAATGGGAAAGGAGAAAATTTAAGGGAAAAGGGAGAAAAGAAAGAGGAAAGGAGAAAGGAAAAAGGAAAGGAAAAAGGGAAAAGGGAAAGGAAGGGGGAAATGAAGAAAGTCACCAGGAGAAAATAAACCTAGAGAAAGTGAAGAGCTCTACGAGCTTTCCATGGAGCAATCATCATGATAGATATCAAACATAAATCAGGAGAAAAGTCCCCTGACAGGAAAGTCAGTGACCATTCTTCGAGGGTCATTGCTTCAAAGTTTATTTTGTGTCCTTCTGTCAGAAGTGTGTGAATACAAATAAAGTCACAAAGCTACCAAGGGACAAAGAAGATGTGGGGATGTCATTGTTTCAAGAGCAGATCAAGGACAGATCTGTTCTGAAAATAGAAAAAGACTTAAAAAACAAGAGGAGATTGTGAGTTTTAAAGGTTTTGATAATCTCATGTACTTTTTACTCACCTCTGCATTTGAGAAGCAATATAAGAGAGCAACAACAAAACCCTAGGACAGGGAGGGTAGGGAGAGAAAAAACATGGATTTAAAATCTAAAATTAATGGCAGACATCAGGTTTCGTTCACAGTTTGTGTAAGAAACAAAGAATGCATATTTCTCAGTTTTCTATTGGAGTTCAGGCAATGTGACGCTATTTATTGAGTTTTCACAATAGAATTAAATTCCTCAATGGGCTGGTGACATTTTATTTTTATTATTGTCCTTATACAGAGACAACAAGGATTGACTTGCAGTTTACTGTATCCTACAAACAAATTCTCCCTCATTTAAGGCAAGCATGGAGGAGGAATCCTTTGCAACACAGATCAATGTGGACAAGCCGTGGTGGGGTACAGGGGAAAGGGGAAGGGAGAAGATCTCAGCTGTTCAGCACAAAATGTACCACGCACAGACCCTGACCCTCTCAAATCCATGCTGCTGTTCTGAGTAGTGGAAAAGCAAAACAAACAAAGAGATGTTAACGTGGTTCACTACTCCGAAAGGGTAAGGGCAGATCAGGTGCTTTTGTATTCTTATTTACCACCCCTCTCATTGTTGGTACACGTGAAATCATTTTCAATCACTTCACCTTAATCCACAGACTGATCTTCACGGCGTTCTGTCATTGTTATTCAATAAAAGTAGCGATTGTATTTACTTTTGGTGATTATTCATATGAAGTCTGACTCAGAGATTTCAAATAACAAGGGAACAAGCAACAGAAGAGCTCATGAAGAGGTGAGATGGGATGAGTGAGTAGAATTTGGATGCATTAATAAATCCTGCTCTCATAACCAGCCTGAAGTGTGGTGTTACAGACCAAACATCTCAACCTGTGGAACATTTTGTCCATCTTACCTGAAACGAGCCCAGGCCCAGCTCGATATAAAGCCGAGCCTCCAGACCAGTGCTCTCAGGGAAAAATGCAAATACAATGTAGTGCACCCCAAAGAGGGGGATCAAAAGTAACGTGGATTTCGCAAGACGCCTGGAAAAGCAAGAATTAAAGAACAATGCACTGTTAGAAACAGGGAATGTGACAGCACTGATATGTTGGAACATTTTTAAATTCAGCTCCAAATGGAGGCAACTGCATCCAGAGAGGTTATGGAAGGGTCTTGTGACTGCACTGATGGGATCTCCAGTGGCTGTGAAGGGGTTTTTAACAACCAGTGCTGCACTGCAGCCCCACAACCACGTAGATGTTTTCCATAATAGGAAAAGGGTTTCAGTTTACCTCCGAATTTTTAAGGGAGAAGCACCAGAACCTTCTGCTCTTTTCTCATCGTAATTGGCTCAGTGCCAAGAAAAAGGCACTGGTTGGATCTTTGAGATGTTTCTCAAAACCTGTCGCTGTTTCTATTGGGCAGCTTGCTACAAAAACCCTCCTAAATCATTTAGTACATGAGAAAGAGCTCGAAGCTTCTCGGTGCTTTTTGGGGTGTCTGAGCAGGTGCAAAAGAGGCTTCCCTGCACCATGCATGGCTTCTGTTCTTGTTTTATATTGTTTGTTATTTTCTCTTTAATTAAAACCTTTTGCTTTTCAAAACACACCTGATCAGGCATCTCACAATTAATCAAAAGCCATTTCTGAAAGGTTGCTGGACACCCTCAGAGTGTTTTGAACCTCGTGGGGTTTAATCTACACTGGCCACATGCAGGATTTGAATAAACCAGGACTAGGCTTGGTTACAGATTGTATCTTGTTACTGCAAAGAATTTAAAGAAAATTAAAATCTGTCTTGGTTTTGAAAGACAGTTATCTGCCAGGGAGAGCTAGAGCTTCCCTTGCAATGGAGAATGTCACCCCCCTCCCCTCCAAATTATTATAATTTTGCAATTAGGGGCTTTCAGTCAAAGATATGGGAATGGGAGTAACAGTTTTTTAATAGGAATAAAAAACAACAACAACAAAACACAAAATAAAAATGCAGTAGTATTTCTCTTTGTGGCCATTCGTGTGGAAAGGACTGGGAGCGAGCTGGATTCATCACCTGACATTTAGTGTTGACACTTTCAAGCTTTTGAAGTTTCATACTTTATATTTTGCTTTGCTCTTTGCCCCCAAGATATCCATCCCACACTTCTTCCCCTGAAGAAAAGCAAGATGTGATATTTGGGATGAAAAAAAAAAGTTCACATTGTCATTTCTTCTCTTTCTATTAGAAGAGGAGTAGAACATTCTGTTCTCCTACCCATAAAAATTTTCTTACAGCAGTTATAACAGGTCAGTCCTAAGAGATGCAAAATTACTTACACAAAGTGGCTTGAATGGCTCCCTCCTCCCTCCTGGGATTTCAGTTTATGGACTAGAATCCTGATCACATTAATGAATATAATAAAGTTAATCTGTAAAGACAAGACAAAATCTAAGAATTTACTACAAACCAGGACATGCCTTCAGCTGATACAAATAACTAAAAATCCCCACTTCTAGGAATTGCACTGCTATAAACCAATGCTCATCTGTTCTCAGCTCAGATCAATAGCTTTAGAAATAATAATTATCTTTCCCACCAATATATAGTTGTACATAAAATATGATGGAAGTTATGTTGAATTAATGTAGACCTACACATCTAAATATCATTTTATGTCTGATATTAATGCCTTGTACTTTTGGCCAGAACTTTAAATTTAGATTTTAAAATTAGATTTTAAATGGTCTAAAAAAAATCTCCCCTGTTCTTGTCATTCTTTATGACAGGGATTATATCAGAACTGAAAAACAGATTGCTCCCTCCTTAAATTCAGGTGGTATAAATTCATGGATAAGGGAGATTTTTATTGTCTTAAGTTACGATCATAAGAACTCATTTTAAAAGCACACAAGATAAAATTATCTATATGCAGAAACTCGGAGGAAAATGAAAAACCTTACCAGTACAGTCAGCAGGATGGGGCCTTTGATGATCCATAACACCACTCCATTTTCATCATCATCCCAACATCTGAAACAACAAAAAAAACCAGGATTTATATCTGTCCCATGGGAGCTTCCCATCACACACAAAAGCACTTCTGCCACAGGAAAGGAAAGTGGTGGACACTAAGTTTTAAATCACTGCCTAAATGTCCCTGGTTTCTGTGAAGTCTAATCTAAAGAAAGTTTAATCAGCAAGAATCACAGATTGAAGAACCAAAACAAAGTAACAAAACCCCACATTTGTATTTTCAGGCTCCTTTCTGCTCTTCTTGCCACTCTCAGCTGAACTTCTATTCATCTCTACTGAGTTCTGAGCAGGTGGGTATAAAATGATATCTTTTCCAGATGATGTGAAATTATCTGAAAGCCTTCAGGATAGCTTACAGTAAATAATCTTTATGTCTGGAGCTCATATTAAAAGATACAGGTAAAAATAAAACAAAATAAAATAATTGAATGGGAACAAAAGAGGAAACTTCTTAAGACAACGTTGCTTGTTTGGGAAGTTCTTATTTGAAGAGATTAGGGTTAGTTATTTAGGGTTGACTTTATTCAGAAGCAGCAATTTTCTTGAAATGCATTTATTTCAAGGACTGGGCATTAGAGAACTTAAATGAAATTTCAATAGTTAATATGATTAGTTTCCATATTAATAAGATTAATCGTTTCCAGGTTTTGTTACCCCATGCATGGACATAAAAATCACAGGACTTAAAATATTGTCTCACTTACTTATGTACAAGCTGTAAAAAATAGGGGCAAAACTTTGAATCATGAGAGCTTTTTCCCTCACCTTTTGCTGTACACATCTTCTTTCCCCCCACAAGAAAAACAGAACACCATAAAAACCAGGATGTCCTTGTGTTCCTTCTCCCAGCCCTGACTTACCCAGTGTTCTGTTGGTGGATTCGTGTGAGGACCCAGGCAAACATCACAGCAGTGGGAGCTCCTGAGCAAATCAACAGGAACACAATAACTGCTTTGAATATCATGCCCCGTGGAATCTTTATTCCAATAGGTTCACAGTGCACCAGGTGGGATTAAAGATCAAGGTTTGGGTCAGACAATTTTGAACAACTCCATGGAAGAATTTAGTTTGCAGTCCAGGGAAAGGAAAAAGGAAAGGGATGAAAGGGCAGGAGGATGAAATCATGGCAAAGGAGAATAGGGGATGGTGGAAAACTACATTTTCAGAAATAGATGTTAAGAATTACTTGAAGGTTTGGATTGGAATTACAAACACTTGTAAAGCTGGAGTAATCATTTATTTAGCTGGGGCTCTTTTATCTTGTAAATTGTGGCCAACAAACACTCCTAGAGCAGCTGGAAGAATTCCTATTTTTGTCCAAAAAACTCTACTCATCACCCCAGACCTATCAGTTGATAAGAATCCCATGAAAATTTAACTGAATCCAGGATCCAGATTTCTAGCCTCACTTTAGCACTGCTTATCCTTCTACCCTTCTGCATTTTTGACTGGGGTTTTTAAAGGCCTGTAAAACAGAAATTGCTTTTTCTCTCCTCCTGTGGAATTGAATTTCCAAAGACTAAGTGACTTTCAAAGCTGCCACAACAGGGACTCTGATGTGAGGCAGGTGACATTTTCACTGATTATTCTATACAAATATAGGAAATTTCTTTCTAAGTATCATTTGAGATCTGTAGGAAAGGCCCAGAACTTGTCCTTCCCAATTTTAGCCTTTTGCTCAAGTCCTTTAAGCTGGGACCTTGTTAAGTTCAAGCTGGCTTTTTAATTAACAAAAAGAAATATTTCCCTCCACATCACCTCAAATGTGAGTTACCCCTGAGGTATCTCTCACCTTCCCTTGATTGCAGAAGGAGATGAGGATTACCACTTTATTAATTGAGTTGTTTGCTTTCTTATGTCAAGTTTGCCATGATTAATCAAGGGCTGAGTGTCTACTTTCAGACAGTCCTATTTGGAATAGCACCAACAAAAATTTAATCACGTTAAATAAAGTCTAAAAATCTGAAGGTGAAGGATAATATTTATTCAGGATAATTTGGATTTCCCTTCTAAGTCAAAAAATGTCATTGTAACTGCTCAGTTTGGGTGCCTGCATTTCACAGCAGCCAAGGTGAGACATGGGAATATCTGAGAGTCACAATAAACAATTCTGAGCAGTTAAATAAATCCTATTTATTTCACATTCCTATTCTTAATATCAGAGATAACTTCAATTTCTGTGTAACCTCAAAAGATTCCTTAAAGTCAGGAGATATCTGAAAATAAAAGAAAAACAGGATTGTTTGACTCCTAGGCCTGGACTCACATGATTTAAGATTAATCTGTCAAAATATGTTTGCTAAAAACAAAAGGCAACTTAGTCACCCAAACTTCTTTATGCAGTGGAGGAATTCAACATATTTCTGGGATATTATCCAGCCATATCACTCATCCTCTTGAGGCCTGGATTATTCACCAGCAAGGTGTAAATAATTAAGCTATAAAAGGCAATACAATGACGTGGCTTTGGTGTAGCAGCACTGGATGAACGGGCAACTTCCCTCTGAAAAGTGTCACCTTGGACAGGCTCCCTTTACCCCAAAAAACAGATTTTATCCACTTCTGCAAGCAACCAGAGACACTGAACGGCACGAAGCGGAAGGGAGTACTAACCCCAGCCGGTAAATATGAACCACCACACAAACTTCTTGTTGGAAACAAAGGTCAGCAGCAGCAGGGTTTGCAGGTAGATCCCTTCGATGAGGAGCCAGAAGAAATTGGCTAAAATGCTGAACTGGAAGAAGGCCACAGCAGCCTTACAAGCAACCTGGAAGTGCAGAGGAAGAAAAACTTTTTAGGTCTACTCTTGTTATGGCTGGTTTCTATGGAAATGTAGGCAAAATTCGGTGTTGCCTCACAAGAATGAAGAAATAAACAAAATCTCTGTAGGTTTGGGGGTTTGTAATTTAAATTGACTTCATTTGAGATTTTTGAAAGGGAAATATTGGGATTTTTTTTCCTTACAGATTAAATTCTTTACTGATAGAAACTGTTAGTGCTTCATTAGAGCCAACAGACCTAAATAACAAAGCTGAGTGCAGCCCTAGCACTTGGTCTTTAGGCTTACATAATATTGTTTGTTTAAAGATTTCACTTTTAGCAATAGAAGAAATAGGATGAAAAGATCCCCCTGTCACCTTCAGAGGTGAGAGAGAGGGGAAGTTCAGTACCGTTGACATGAGGCAGTGGTCCATAGTTTCATCTGCAAACAAAACAGCATCTTTGGTGAAAACAGCCACTGCTCTCAAGATGAAGGAGACAAACAGGTGCATGTGGATGTAGTTCCGTGTGCAGTGGAATTTTCTGGCATGGAAAGAGAAAATTTAAAAAATATATTTTTTATTTTTAAATTATTTTATTTTATTTTATTCATTTATTTTAGTTATTCTTTATTATTTAATATGTATTATTTATTAGTATTATTTTATTTTTATTATTTTTAGTATTTTATTTTATTTATATTTTTTATTTCCTTTTTTTTTATTTTTCAGACACCTTGCAAAGCAATAAATGATCTGTCACTATGTGAAAGGCAGCGAGACAGGAGGGAGCAGAGAAGCTGTTCCCTTTCTCAGCTAATAAAAATTCCAGGATAATTGTCCTTGGATCACCACATATTTAAAGGAGATGCCAGAAGCAGAGAGCAACTGCGAGACTCTTGGGCTGGATTAAGATAATACCTCTTAATTATTTTTAATAACTTTTTTGTTGAACAAGCTTGCACCAGGCTTTTCAACCCCTTTTGGGTCAAAGAAAGGATTGAATGGGTGTCAGACACATGTCACGGGATGGCTGCCAGAGCAGTTGCCCTACACTGCATTAATCTGCATTAAACTGCATTAATCTGATGAGGAGCAGCTAAAGGAGCTGAGGAAGGGGCTCAGCCTGGAGAAAAGAAGGCTCAGGGGGGACCTTGTGGCTCTGCACAACTCCCTGGCAGGAGGGGACAGCCAGGGGGAGCTGGGCTCTTCCCTCAAGTTACAAGAACAGGACAAGAAGGAAAGGCCACAAATTGTGCCAGAGGATGTTTACACTGGATATTAGGGAAAATTTCTTTATGGAAAGAGCTGTTGAGTACTGGCCTAGGGAAGTGGTTGAGTCCCCATCTCTGTGAGTACTTAAACACACGCACCTGTGGTGCCTGGGCTTGTGGGTTAGTGATGGACTTGGGTTAACAGTTAGGCTTGATCTTAAATGTCTTTTCCAGCCCAATATTTCTATGATTCCCTTCCCTTACACTGCCCTGCGCACATTGTACCTCGACCTGAAGGACTCTCCTTCAAGGTTTGGACACATCAGCCTCGTGCTCCTGGGTCTCTCTGTAAGGGCCATGACCTTTGAGGCTGCCTGCCCACTCCAGTTTGGGAGCTGCTCTGTGCTCTGCCTCAGCCAAACCCCAGCTCCACTTCCTAATAACCAAAATCATCAAACAGGGCATTCAAATTTAATCAAATCTCTTTTTATAGCTCTCAGTCATGAAAGCAACGGCCTTTCAACAGAGGGAACGGACAATTTAGGAAACTCTGGTTCAGAAGCATAGGATACAGTTTCTGCAGAGTCTGTCCTGCCATGCACTGTAGGAATGATCAAAAAATGTTAAAAATTATCTAAAGTTAAGGAATTCTCACTGTATGGTGTCAGTAAGGAGATGAAGAGAGACTGCACAGCTTGATTGTTTTAACATTGTCTTGAGTTATGTAACCAAAAAAAAAGTGTATTCTATTTCATCTGTTGAAAGCAGTTGAGATGTTTTTTATTTATTTCTTGTAACTCCAGGGGGAGGGGGGCAGATGCCTTCTGATAATGGGGCAGCCGTTAAAGCCAGGTGGGGCAGTGTTTCTTATCTCTGTCACCACCCGTCCATCCTAGGGGGGGATATCTGCTGATAATGGGCCATGAAGGCTCACCAATGACATCACACATTACATCATCGAGGATATCTGCTGATAACGGGCCATGAAGGCTCACCAATGACATCACACATTACATCATCCCATTGGGAGATGCTCCACCCAGTGGGGGGAAGCCAACCGTTCCTACCTGGATAAAAACTGAGACTCAGGAACTGCCTGGTACCTGGCCTTTCCACTCTGGACTCCAGAGGAAGACTGGACCACCAGACCCCTCTCTCCACAGCTGGACCGTTTCCACAGGATCATCTCTACTCCACAGAACCACATCAGTCACTCCAGGAGGCTTTATTTGGATTGCTTCCAAAACTCTGACCATCAGGGCATCAGGTCGTATCCCTGACCCTGTCAGGATTTTTAGCAGGAGTTTCGTTTGCTTGCTTCCTTGTTTTTTTTGTACTACTACATTTGTTTTTAGGCGTTTTTTTTTTCTTTATATTCCTAGTAAAGAACTGTGATTCCTATTCCCATATCTTTGCCTGAAAGCCCCTAATTGCAAAATTATAATAATTTGAAGGGGGAGGGGATTTACATTCTCCATTCCAAGGGAAGCTCTGGCTTTCCCTGGCAGACACCTGTCTTTCAAAACCAAGACAAACATCTTCAGGAAACACTGCAGCACAGGTAGAGAAGGACCCATCACCATCAAAGGTGTTATGCCTTAGAATGATTAGAAAACAACCATAAAAAAAAATCCCACAAAACAAAAGCACGGAGGATCTGAGAGAAATTGTCTTAAGACATCCTGAGGAAAAGCCCATTTATATTTACCTGAAGGCAGCAAAGACAATTAGAGCTGTAATGAGCGAAGTCACAGATGCTGCATAGCCAGCAGTGTAGACACGCCAAAAAGCAGAATAATAGGATTTCTGTGGGAAAAAAAGACACAGCCCAGTGCTGGTGGTTGTGCTGGATGCACCCTGGGGTGCTCACTCTGCTGGGACACATTTCCCTCACTGGTCAGCCCCACAATCTCTGCGTTGTTTTTCACACTTGAGATCTGCTTCAGGATTTTCCCTCCACCACTAACAAAAGTTTTCCTCTGTGTCCTACTTAACCCTACACAGGAGAGAAATTTCACAGCCCACAGGTTCATCTGACCCCTCTGAGCATGTTCAACAGGAAAATATTAAGTTTGATATGCAACCACCCTGTCTCATGTCAGTACATAAAAACTCTGCAGCACTGAAACCTGCTGGTGGGAGATTTGTGAATCTGTTACTTTAGACCCGGGCCAGATTCAATAAATATTGATTTTCATAAACAGCTATAGCTGAAAGAGAAATAAAGCTCTCAATTTGTGGGTGAGGAAGCTGAAACATTGATAAAGAGTTACATCATGTTGTGGAGCTAAGTTAAATCCAAGAAAATCACCTCACAGTCCTTAATGCTCTGGACAAACAGTTCATTCTTTGCTGTATATTGTAGCACTGTAAATTCTCTATAATTCACTTGTTTTTAATTAGAACCTATATCCTAAGAAATCCTAATCCTATGTCCTAAGAAAAATAAAGCTTGTTTACTTGGCTTTAACTATGCAAATTTTATTCTGATTCACTACAACATCACCTAATTATTTAAAATCCCCAGAAACTAAATTCTCTGAACCCAGGCAAATTTCCTCCTTATAAACGCAGTGGACAATTTGTTCTCTAATTGATCCCAAATCTGTTTATCCAAAAGGCTGAGGCAACAAATTGGCAATTTTAAGTAGATCCATAAAGAGATCTCTCAACTCTGACATGACAGGAATCATCCTGGTGTTTCTGAAATAGTCCTGATCTTTTATACAGTATTTTCAAAACACAGATGAAAATTAGAAAAGAGGATATTTAATTGAATAATGAAGTGTTTCAGTTGATTTTATCTGGTCCTATAGGATGGATTAAGAAACAACACTAAATACAAAAGACATCGTGAGCGCTCACTGTACATACAAAATACAAAGTGGTTCTTTTAGGACACAATAGGGATTTTTACTCACTTCCCTTTGCAGTGCAGCAGAGATTGCTGATCTTATCTTCCTTTTGTAGTCAAACCTTGTGGATTTGACTGGAATAACAAACTAATCACAGCCAGGGCACAGACATCTGCTCTGTGCAGAAATCTGCTGTCCTGTTGAAATATAAATATAACTCCTTGCTTGATTTTAGCCTAGAGCAGCCAGAAATTATGCCTGGCTTAGCATAATCCAGGCACTGCTTGGAGAAAGCCACCTGGAGAATGAGTTTAGTCCTGTGGGAGAACCCCATGGGGCTGGAGAACTGTGCTCCAGAACACACATGCTTTTATTCATCTCACATCCCTTCTGAACAGTTCAGATAATTTCCAGCATCATCTTTCTAGAAGACTTTTAAGCAGTTATTTTTCTCAGCATTTATTTAAGCTTTTAATCCCCAAAGTGCAAAGTACAAAAATTCTTATTTATAGAAGGTCATTGAGCTCCAGATATGAACTCCAGTATGATGAGGAGAAATGTGGAAATTTAAATCGTATCAAGATGTGGATATGAAAGAAATTCTGAGGCTTAATTTAGCAAGAACAATGATTTTCAGATAGAAAAAATATTCACTTCCTGCTCCACTGAACACCTGAGATAAGGTGCAGAAATACTCAGTGGCATCCAAGTGTTCCCTCCTAAGGATGTGTGTTGACTGCCAGGCTGTAAAGTTCAGAAATATTTTTTCTATGACTCAAAGAAAATCTGGAAAACAATAAAAATAGGAGGGATCCAAAGGAATTTTCCCTGAAAAAATCCCTGAGGACTGGTGGTAGAGCTCTCCTGGGAGATGTGGGCACCATGAGGATTTACATCACCTCTGTCAGAGAACCAAAGCCTTTGTTAGTTTGGACAGCTGAGCTAAGCACGAATTTAACACCAAGAGGAGACATTTGGATGAGGAGGAAAGTGCTGGCTGCTGCTCACTTGCTTTATGTTAAGCCTAATTTGCTAAATAAGTTCTAAATATACCTAAAAGTTTTGAGTTTAGCACAGAAAATGGGAAATTACTGGGTCCCATCAGGACTCAGGTGCGTGGGGCATCCAGATACTCAGGAGAGGGTGTTCTGGAGATGTTCAGAAATAAGAAATCAAACCCCACCTGATCCTCTGGTCCTTTGCTGGAACCTTCGTCAAACCCACAGGCAATGGTGTATGGTGGGAATGGCTCTGACCAATACTCCTCCTGTGTGCAGTTCCTCTGAAGGAAACCTTCAATGGGAGAACACAGCAGAAAATTGATTAGGGCTGCTGGTGCTGCAGTTCTTTAAGTTTTGATGAGTAGCAACAATTTTTTATTACCCTTTTGAGTCCTAAGTTAGGGACTTATGGGTTTAGTCATGTTCAGAGAGATTAGCTGTAAGAATGACAATATTCTGTATATTCAATATTCTGTATATCTATCCTTTAAAAAATTGAGGGACATCTTCCCAGTCATTTCAAGATGCAGTGGGACTTGTGCATTTCATATGGGAAATCAACTCTGCAAATTCATTCCTTCCACAGAGGAAATCAAATTTTACATTTAAAATGCATTTTGGGATTTTGGGCAAAGCCCTGAGCTGTCTTTTCCAGACTGGAAGCTCCATGCAAGCTTTGATCTTGGTCCTGCACTGACTGGAGGATTGGACTGGATGACCTCAGGAGGTTCTTTCTAATAATAATTAATGTACAGTTTTATGAATCTGTGACATATTCCTTTATAAATTTAGCAGCATGGTGCACTTGTCCATAGTATTTACATCACCAAAGGGATTAAAGAATTCAGTAGAGCACAACACAAAACATCAGAGTGTCAATATTGACCCCAAGCTGAGATTTGTGTCTGGATCATTACTGAATGCTGACTGACATAAAAGCATTGTAAATCAGGAAAATATGAAGGAATCCTCAACTGTAAGAATTCATTTAGAATTAAAAAAAAAAGGGGGGGGATAAGAAGAATATGAAAAAAATCTTGCCGTGGGTACTGGTGAATTCTTCAAAAAATTGTGGGCAGGGAATTTTAACCACTTCCCCAAAAGTGGCTCTGGGCCAGCAGGTTAAACCATCCCAATCTCTGGCACATCCTGTAAAACAAAAAAAAAAAATGCCTCTAAATAAAGAACATCCCAGAGAACATCACGCATTTGATCTTCCATCATGAGATTGTGGCTTTCCCACTCATTCACATGCAAGAGGAGCCACAGCAGGACGTGCTGCTCTGCAGATGAAGGAGTGGAGCATTTTCCTTTTCTCCTTGAGTGCATCCTTGCTCACACTTGGTATTCCAGCTGGACCTTCCCCCTCCTTATCTCATGAGAGAATGTGCCTGAAATTCAAGCAGACACAATCTGAAAGCTGAATCAATTTGAGCTCTTTCCTGTTGTCGAAACAAAAGCCACTGAAACAAAAGTATTGAATAATGATTAGCACTTGAGATTTCTCATTACTCCTTTCTCGTTACTTGAGATGCCTCATTACAAAGTCTAACTGGAATACATCAGACTTAAAACTCAGCCTGAACCTCTCCATTTCATGTTTAAAAATCTACCAATTTCACCTGGCTTAAAGGAAATTCGGGCTGAAGTCCCAGTCTTAGGCAATCAATGGCATTTTTGAGACGGATTTCCAGAGGGATTAAATTCATTCCCAGCTAGGAGAACATCTCAGCATTATAAAAAACGACCATCACTGGGGGTGGATCTGACTGGCTGGAATTCATGAGGTTCCCTAAAGCAGAGACTGGTGGCTGCTGGCCCTGAGAGCCCTAAAAAGGGTTTTCAGGAGTTCCAGTGAATCACAGCTTTGTCACGGCTGCATCACACTGAGACTTCGAGCTGCTGGCAAGTGGGCGTGGGGGCAGAACATAAAAATTCCCAGCATGTAAATGTGCCTGAAACAATAAAAAAAAGCATCATGCTCCAACCAAAACTAATCTCCAGGTAGTCATAAGGGGGATCTAAAGCAGGGGGTTGGGTTGGGAGGTGATATTTTCCTCCATGATTCTTTTCTGCTGCCTCTGCTGTGGATGACAAGGAAAATCTCGAGTTGTCAAGTTGAAATGTGGAAGCAATACTCGCCTGGAGCTGAGCAAAGTTACTTTTTGGCTTTCAAAAAGTCCTGAGAATCTCCCATAGCATTATCCTCACATCACCCTTGGGAGGATGAAATTCCTGGTGTACCCAATTTTCCAGGGAAAATAGAGGCCCTCATTCATTAGATGTAATTTTAATTGCCTCAAACATGTCCGCTAATCTCAGCCACATTTGTGAACAACAGAAGGCGACAGAGATTTCCAGCGCTGATTCATCCCAAATATTGGTGGCTTCTTCCTGAGGACAGGATGAATCACACCCTGCAAATACCTGGCTCTCACTGATGCTTACAGCCTAAACTCAGCTGTTAATTGTCAAATTAATGAAGCCAGGCAATATCAGTCCCACTTAGGCATGCATGGGCCCCCACACTTCCATTTAACAGCTGAAGTGGTCCTTCTTAGAAAGGCTTGGCAGATTTGAGGAGCTGGGCCTAAAAATCTATTTTATTTGGCAATGTGGAGTTAAAAATTATATTTGTGTGACCTTGTGTAGGAATGTAACCTATATGTATTAAGTCTTAGAAATGATTTATTTTCAGTGACTTTTACAGTTTCTATCAAAGGAACTACTGCAGGCAGAGGCTGAAAGGGAATTTTTCATGCCAAGGTTTTCAAGAGGCTGGTGGTGTCCAAGTCACCTGAGACTCTGTAAAGACAACTGCAGTAGCAGTTGTATCTATGAATGTTGACACCATAGAGATTTAAGTCTTGTTCAGAAATCCAGGAATTTTTACACAGTGAAAAAAAAAAAAAAAAAGTGGAGTTAGGACTTGATTAATTTGACCTATTTTACACATCCGCTCCAAAATTAGAGGAATTTCACCCTGGGTTCTGCTGGTGGCACTCATTGGACCCTGCTCTGTACAAGAATAATGTGGAAATACTTCAGATTAAAAACTCTGCCACACAGACTGATTTAAGCACAGAACCTCTGTGATTGCTGAGGTTTGACCCTACAAACTGTGATCCTCTGTTGGTCTCACTGAATTCCTGAAAACTGAAACACAAGCAGTGGACTTTTATCAATCTTTGGGTAGTTTTATCTTCCAGATAAAAAATTTGGGATAAATTGTTTTTCCAGCTCTAATATTTAATTTCAAACTATATTGAGAAAGGTTGTAAATACCAGAACAGACTTTCATTAAAGTCTTTCCTTATCCAGAGAATAAAAGGTGGAGAGGGGAGTTTTGAGAAGCTCAGAGTGGACAAAGTTGAAGATTTTTAAAATTTTAACAGAACTCTCAGGGATTTTTATTTCTTTTGCTACAAATAGGATTCTAAAACCATGTAATTACTTTTGTGCTGAAGAGGAAGATGCCTGGAATGACATCCTGAATAATTTTTGAACATATCTAATTTATTCCAGATTTTTGGGGTTGGATTACTGTATGTTCTACGTGCAAAAAGAAGAGGTATTTTGGACTTTCTTCAAGTGCCTGTGAGAAATATCTCCAAAATAAAATAGGAATTAGATGAGGAATATGAAACAAGGGAGTGATTGGAAATTCTGCAGAATAATATGAAAGACAAAGGAAATATTTTGAGGTTAGACTCTGATTTTCACCAGGTTGCTACAGGCAGACTTCCAAGTGGTTCTAATAATTCTATCTGGTCTAAATACGTGAGGTATCTTTGTCTCATAATTCCTCTGCAGAAAACAAACACGTTAAAATTCATGGAACAGAAAAATCTCACTGAGGTGGATTCAATTTTTTTCTAAGCAAAGCTGACCAGAATAAAATGTGACTGAATTTTTGAAAGAGTCTGAACATTTGGAAATTCCATATTGAGTTATTTCTAAGCGTGTTTCCACAATGCCAAAACCCCCAGGAGAGAACACTTTACACAGAATTCTAAATATATTTTACAGGCTCTGTTATGTGCTCATTTTAGTTTTCAAAATTTATATCTGAGCATGTGATAGACTTCTGAACACCACCACAACAAATCTTGACAAGCAGACAAATAACGGCTAAAATTGTAAAAAATGTAATATTTAGAAGAACTTGGGGTTTCCTTTAACTTTTTTTTTTTCCCCACCAAAGGATATTTTCACCAGAAATGGTGAAATATTGGAATGGTACCCAACATGTTACAATTTCAGTGGGTTCTTCAGTACCTTCTGTGGGAGTTTCTTTGGAGTTTTGCATTAAATAAAGAACACACCAAACCCTTCAGTAAAGTGAGACATTCCAAGCCAGGAATGCCCATGAGGAGCCTTACCTTTAAGATCAGGTGAGGCAGATTCGTTGTGCTCCAAGCAGAGAGCCTCCTCCTTGACCACCTGCTGGAATATTTTGCATTCTGGATGGATTCCTGTAACCTTGGCAAGAGAAAGACAAAAAACCCTCAAGAAATTCTGTGATTATCAGAATGAGAAAAGCCAGTTTTTACCTCATGGTTTAAACTTTGAGGTCAAAGAATGTGAAAACTCCAGCTGAATTTGGGGTTGTGTTTTTTGGTTTCGGTTGGGGTTTTGTTTTGTTTTGTTTTGGGTTTTTTGCAAATAGAACATATAAATGATAAGAGGAGTTTGTGATCCTAACAATTATAAATTTGTGTACATTTCTGGGTGTACATTCTGTATGGATTCTTCAGTGTGCCATAATAATCAGCTAATACAGCACCTCTTCTCCAATATGGACATTTTTATCCCCTTCCTTTTTGCAATTTTGTTTCCCACAAAACTTAAATGATATTCACAGTTTTTGGATTTTCACATATTTACCAGCTGGCCAAAATTAGATGAATCCACTAGCTGTGGGATTATTCACATCAAGTTCTCCAAACCTAAATACAACATGACCACAGAAATATTTCTTCTCCATAAACCAACCAAAATTAAATAAATTTATTTAAAGAATGGCAGTTTTGGCCATAGTTTAATCTGAATGATTGAAAAATTCTATGGATGTGTTATCTGAAGATGGTGCACACACCTTAGACTGAGGAGCTGCTTCCATTTTAACAGATGAAGAAATGAGAAAATAATTAATGACTTGACTGGGAATATTAGGGATTTTTTTTTATCTCACAGATTAAGGTACATTTAAACAGTTAAATGGATTTCTAGACAGCAGTTGTTGAAGAGGGTCTAAATTCATCCTCTTAGCTGCAGATATTTCATCCCGTTTATTGCCATGTGTTTTGCTCAACCTCCATCTCCCACTCCAGAAGTTTTCCTGTCCCCTGCAGTCCTGTCCCATAACTTCTGTGATTATGAAAATGTTCTCAATAACCTACAAAACCCCAAAATGGCTTCCTCTGCAAAGGCAAATAAATTCTGAGAAAGAAACTATGTGCCAGTGTCTACACTTGATTTGTTATCTCAGCTTCTTTTGCAATCCTTGGGGATTTCAAGGATGTCCCCCAGAAATGGTTGGTGCTGTTTGGGATGTTAAAAGGTATCTCAGCCCTCTTGTGTAGACTCTGCATTAATTCTGCCCCTTGTAGAAGTCTCAAATGCATTATTTGAAATCCCAAATGCATTATTTGATGTCTCAAATGCTTGTACACACTCAATCTCTAGGGAATTGAATTAAACTGGGTAAAGAAAGCCACTGAACTGTATCCTGAGAACTGGATACTGGATCAAAGTCTCTTTTGGGATATTGGGATCTTCAGGACATGAGGAATCTTATATGGCATAGAAATTCTCTTTTTTTTGTTTCGTTTCTTGCTTCTTTCTAACTTATGCTACTCAAGACAAAGCCAAGGGCTCAGTTAGCACGGATTTTAATGGAAAAAATGATGGACTGAAGACTTTCCAACACGTTTTTGAGGAAGACTGTAGGCTCTTTTAACCTCTAATGACTTTGAAAAGTCAATGCAGATGTGAGCATCACTTCTATATTGCCTTTTCAATCTCAGGAAACTGATTTATTGGCCTTCAAAATGTTTTCAATGAGCAGAGTGACCAGGATTTCTTCTTGCTTCCACAGAAATGTTACTGGAAGTTATGCAAACCATTCCATTTTAGCAATAATATCTGCTGAGGGGCAAAAATTAGAGCACAACTTTATCTTTAAAAACCTTTAAAAATTCTGCCTACACTTGGGTTTTAAAGTAGCATAGACAGACTTGTCTTAATTATGAGGCCCCAGAGATGGTTCATCCATGCTAATATTAGAACAGAAAGAGGATTAGGGGCACTGTTTGAAAAGAAAGTTAAGGCACGGTGCTTTTTCATGCATTATGATGCTCCAGTGGGTAATTCAAAATACATTTTATAAATCAGCATGAGTGACTCTTAAAATAGTACTTTTTGCTCTTCAACTGTAGCAACTCAATTCTGAAATGAAATTTTTTAGGTATTAATAGGATCCCTGCTCATCACTTTACATTTAAACAGACATTTCACTTTGCAGTTTGCCCAGATAAAAAATGAATTCTCTGAGTAGAAGTGACAAAATAATTGCTCCATAAATCTCTCACTATTTCAGTTCATAAAGGTGGATTCAGCTGGACAGGGAAAAAGCCATCCTTCAACTTTCTGGAATTCCTGGATTCTGTTACAGTGATAATTTTGTATTTGGAATATTCTTAGGGTTTGGTGTTTAAAAGTCATGGCAATTTGAGATCATGCTCTACCATATACACTGAGTCCTCTGCTAAAAGGTCATGCTAAAAGGCATAACCCAAAATGCAAACAGACAACAACATTTGAAATGAATGTTGAAAAAAACTCTGAGGAGTGGTGGTTAAATTAATTCCCACCTCATGCAGAGGTCAGAATCAGTTCTGAAAAAAAAATCAGGGGAGGAAGAGTTATCTTTTCTCCAAAAATCATTCTGAGAGACACAGGCAGGTGGAATGAGGGACACTGAGTGAGAGTGCCAGACTCCTGCTCAAGGCAGGCTGCATCTCCTGCCTTCTCTCCTTTGGTAAATCCACACCTGCTGATCCCTCAGTCACCATCATCCATCAGAGCTGTTGGGAAAATGAAGGGGTTCTCAATTTACAATGGCTGGGGAAGCTCACACTCCACCCCTGGGCAGGTGGTACTGCCTTGGTTTTACATGTGACAGAAGAATTGATAAAACAGGTCCATGTAGCCCTGCCTCCTCCCTCTGAGAACTGTGATAAATCATCAGAAAATATGGTTTGATAGTTTCTTTTGGAAATCCTGATCAACTGGTCCTGATTATCAGAATTTGGGGAGGTGCTGGCACAGGGTGCCCAGAGAAGTTGTGGCTCCCCTGGATCCTTGGAAGTGTCCAAGTCCAGGATGGACAGGGCTTGGAGCATCCTGGGATAGTGGAAGGAGTCAGGGTTGGAACTGGATGATCTTTAAGGTCCCTTCCAACCCGAGCCATTCTGGGATTCTTTGATACCCATGGTGGTGCTGCAGCCAATCCCACTGACACTCACAATTAACCATTGGCTCAAAGTCTGTTTGTCATTGAAGGACACACAAAAAAATGAAAGACTCCAAATATTTCAGAAGGCAATGTGTCACCTTATGATGTTTTCATAGTTTCTGAATTCTTTCTCACACGAGTGTTATAAATAGAAGTAATGTTTATATTAATACAAGTATGTTTTTAATTCCTCTCTTGAGGAGGGAACAATTGATGGGCTTTTGGTTTGACCAATGTGGTTGGAGAGGTGGCAACCTGCTCCTCCAATCCATGGTCTGGGTGAAAATATTGGAGTCAGATAATAAAAGTCAGGATTTTTGCCCTGTGAACTGGATGGAGTCCTTGCGTTCCTTTTGTGTCCTATTGTGACAGCAAGGAGCACAGAAAAAGCTTTATTGTCTAATTCTTACTACCTTTTATAAAGTGTTCCAATACAGACTTGACATGATTGGTGAATAGGAACGACACCTCTCTAATCCCATTGGTTAAACTGGAGAAACAGCAAAACTCCACCTGGGCAAGATTGCTTTCAGAAAGAAATGTTGTTTTTACAAGATTGTTTTGAGAAGAAGCTTTCTTAAGAAGTTCTCCTTTGGGAAAAGGTTAGCAGCTGCTAGCAGGCTAAAATGTCTCAGACTCAGAAATATCAGGCCCACATTTGTTTCCTTCTGGGTTACTGGATTTGGGGTGGGCAGGGCTACAACCACAGGAGCCCAAACTTTTTATCAATATCACTGACACTTCAGGGTTTGAAAATCCACATCAAGTCTGATTTCAGATCTCCTAAGAAACAAAAACGAGGCTGGTGTTATTAATTTATAATCATTCAGCCTCGCTGAAAGTAATGCCACAGTTGGACAGAAAAAATAAAGCGAAAATGACACGTATACAAGAAATCAAGAGCAGTGATGACGCTTCTATTTGTTTGTTTTCCTCAGGCTTTAAGGAAAAGAAAGACGTTAAACCATTGCATAGTTAAAGAAAAGCCTTATGGGCAGAGCATTACTTGCAATTTGTTGTCTGTGGCTTATTTTGTGTTAATAGTCTCACAATGCCTTGAGTGAAAAGTTTTTTGCTCTAATCTGCCTACAAGGGTTGGGCAGTGGGGCTTTCCAGAAAGCAGGAGCTCTGCATTTGGTGCAGGGATAAATTATGGCAATTTGGGGGCATCTGCTGAAAAGGTGGATGTGTAGGAAAAGAGTAACTCCTGCTCACCATAAAAAAGGAAAATTTAGGAAGCAATGCAAGTTGCCAGGCATTGCTTGAGGCAGACATGTCCAATCTGGCACAGTGTTCCCTGCCACAGCGAGGAGTATAAGGGGCTGATTTAAAATGTTATTCCTTGGATCAAATTTCCCAGTATCTAGGCAGTAACCTGGCCTGACTCTCGCTGGAAATCACAGTGGGGTGCTTTTATGCCAGATTTACACATAAAACTTAGAGATTTCAGGAAGTGTGAAGGAATTGAGCTTCACATTCCTGAGCATCATAACACAAAGGGTTTGGTTTTTTTTTTTACTGGATTGAATGTTACAGACCAATTTGTGTCAAAATTCACAGGACTCCTAGTCCTTACCACAAAAACAATTGTGCCTGGAACACAGAGAACACTAAAAAATTACCTATGACAACTGTGAGCATTCTAAAACCCTGAGATAGTTTAGAGAGAGAGACATTGGACTTGCTTTTACTTTTAGACTTCATTTTCTTCACACCTTGTAAAGTTATTGCACCAAAACCTTAAGTGGCTTGTTCACTGAGAGTAGTTTAATTTTGTTTTCTATTTCCTCTGTTCCATGATAATTTATTTATTTCCCCAAATCTGCACAGAAAAATCAAAGTAATGGCACTTTGGGTTTTGATATATTTATGTTGGACAACAGGAGATTTAGCAAGCCCTGGGAGGAGTATTTCCAGCAACATCCTCATGCCACGCTTGGTGCCATTTAATTAAAAGCAATCTTTCCTGAGAGTCCATTCAAAAATGGTGCCCCTAAGCTGCAGTGGGGGTAGAAAAACTGTAATTTAGATGTCACACAAAAGACAGATCTTCACTCATTAAGAAGTCCATTAGCACACTTGGGGAAAAGTAGGGACATTTTCTATGCTCTCTGAAAATCAGGGAAGTGCTTCAAAGCTGGGCACTGAATATATTATTCACCTTTGAAAAAGCAGTTCCACGGGATCAAAGAGCCAGCAGTAACACTCAGTCTTGTTCTGAAAATTAATCAAAGCTCGAAGAATTGGCTGAATTCATTGACAAGACAAGAAGGCTTCAAGAACTTGAAGGCTCTTTCCAGTGATCTGTTTCAACTTCCAGTGCCCTGCAATCCTAAAGCCTCACAAACAGGTTTTGCATCAAGTCAAGTGCATAAATCATTGACTGAGAATATTCATCGCTTTCCTTTCTGCCTCTGTCTCCTCAGCTTGCATTCATTCAGATCCCGTCTCAGATATGCTCAGAAATTAATCCTGTACTCCCAGTTCCCACTGTCTGTGCTTCCCCAGTTCTTCTGATATGACACTGATGCCTGAATATTTTAGTTCTCCCTCACACGGAGTTGTCTGCCATTTGTGTCACACACGGACTGCCACCTTGGAGGATTAAAACTCACCTGGTATTTTGGAATACAGAAAAGCACAACAAGGAAAACTCCTGCATCCCTATTTTTAGGTGTTCAGTTAGTTCTGAAAGTTGTCCAGGATTGCCAAAGACATCAAGATATGCTTTGAAATGTGCACAATTTTTCACTGAAATTTTGATGGGCAGGAAGGGCTTTTAGGAGGGAGGAAGATTCATGGAAAAAAAAGGAAAAAGTTGAAGACAGGTTGAATAACAGACAAAGAAAACCTCAGCCTTTTTCATAAACTTCCCAGTCTGTTAATGTATCTCATCTAAATCTCCCATCTGTTTAACTCCTTCTCAAAAACGCAAGTGCTAATTAAAAATCTTTGAGACTGGGGAGCGCAGGACACTGACGCCAATTTTCACCTGTGCTTTGGAGGGATCTGGGGCCCACCTCGAGCTCCTGCCCATTCCATAGCTACATTCCCAGTCACTGCAGTAAAAACCTTCCTGTCCAAGCCCTGGCCTATAATTAATACTGGGATATTCATAATGCCGTATATGTACTGCAGTCTTCCATCAGAAAACAAGAAACTATAAAAAATAATGATTTCTTATGCAGTAAAAAGAAGTCAACTCAACCCTTACAAGCTCATTGCATCCATCTAGGTTTTTTCCACCATCCCCAAGCCACATTTACCACTGTGGATGATGCCTTAAGTTTTATTTCCTGTATTTCAGGCTCTGTGCTGCCCAGGGCTGCAGCTCTGAGCTCACAGTCAGGGTCACTCAGCTCTCTGCACACAGCACGGACACAAAACAAATCCTTCTCCTGCTGCACACCAAGGACAACTGGCACAAGTTTGCAGGCCCCAAAGCACAAACAACGGGGGCTGCAGGGAGAGAACAAGAAGGGTGGGACTGCATCAGCTGGAGCTGGGATTGGACAATGAAACCCCAATGTGCAAATGGGCCAAAACTGATCAAAGTGTGAGACCTGGTGAGCGTTTGTCCATTTTGTGCCCATTTTGGGTCCATTTTGTGCTTACCTTGTGACCATTTTGGGTCCACCTTGGGTGTAGCCCTGGCCAGGCTCTTGTCCTGCCCAAGGTGGATCCTTCAAGGCCTTTCAATAAATCTCTACTTTATTCTCCAGCTCTGTCCAGTCTCTGTTCCAGCTCAGCCTTCCCAAGGCATCACAGACTCTGGAAAGCACCAGGTCACCCCAGCAGTGGCAGAACTCCAGCCCCAGCCATGAATTCAGCTCTCACACAAAGTCCTGCCCTCATCTTCCAGCTCTGACACCACCCTGATCCCAGAAGCTTCCAACCCCAAAGCTGCAACCTCATTTCCAATCTTTCTCTTCAGTCAGTTAAATAGATTATTTCAGGAGTCTTTTTGGCTGAAAATGACTACCTAGAGGATATTTTCTGTGTTTGTTTTCTCTCTCTAACTCGATTACCTATGGAAGAAGGGAAGCTGAGACACTGATTGCCTCACAGTCATTTAGAGAAACATATTCTCAATATTGTTTTCAAGACATTGAAGCAATGCTTGAATGCTCCTCTGTGGATTGGACTGTATTTATATGACTGTGTTTAACTGCATGACCTTATAGAGAACAGCACTTGCTATACATATTTATCTATGTATATCATTATATTTGTTCACTCACAGATATTCTTTATGAGACAACACAGCCATACTAATTTATTTTGTTTATGAATGCTGTGTAATTAATATTACCTTGAGAAAGATCAATTTATCAGCACTCTGCTAAATTGGGTAGAGCATTTAATTATTACCAATGATTGAAGAATAACAGAATTAATAACTGAGGATCCCCATTTTCTGCAACTGCAAGTATCCCTGTAAATTAAAGAGAAATTTCTTCTTTTCTGTATCATTTTTTTTTTTGCCTGCAGGTGAGATTCATGTCATCTAATCCTAAAGTTCAGAAACCTGGAAGTCAAAGTCCTACAGTAAATTCTTTTAATTGATCTGTATTCTTGGAGTGTTTCCGTCTCTTCCCAGTAACACTGAAGGAGGCTCAATGAGTAGCTTTAGACCAGATTCCTAATTTTAGATAGTTAATTGTAAATGATTAATCTAAATTCCCCCATCAAGCCTCCCTTAATGATCAGTGAAAGCAGACAAGCAGTTCCAGGGAAGGATTCCTCCCACTTTGCTCAGACACCTGTTTGAAGACAGTGACTGCCTGTGCAGGAGCTTGTCTCCCTCCATTAACTCCCTCCAGGCTAAAAAAAACCACCTAAAACCAGATTATTCCACACATCCAGCTCCCCATGGAGAAGAATTGAAGGTCTGCAGGGACCGGGCTGGTAGAAGAAGCACAAATTAAACAGAAATTTAGACACTTTGTTTAACTGGGAGTTCAGCATCTTGCCATGGGTTTGGATCCATATGCCCATTAGCACAAAAATACAGGTTGGTCACCACTGAGCTGTACATTCCCTTCAGCAAAGTGTTTCCATTCTCTCCTCCATTCATTAGATCAGACTAAATCCTTCCCAGAAATGAGAAATGTAGCTGTTTGAAGAGGAAAACAGAAAACATAATACTTCATTACACACATTAGAGCACACACCTCTCTGCCACGATTTTTAGCAGAATGAAATGCTCAGTGGTTTAGCACAGCATGAAGGCAGTGAAGGCAGGGTCTGTTCTGCTCCTTGTCCTCTGCTTCCCGAGTCTCTGAACTCTTTAAGACAGGGAAAGTCATTTTTAGGCACTTCAGCCTCCACTGCTCTCTGCTCCTTGTCACTTACCAGTGAATGGTAATATTTTTATTGTCAAGGTCTCTGTTCTACAAGGCACAAAGTGCATCCTGCAACATCCCTGTGGAGCTGACAGGAGGGAACAGCACCCAGTTCCACAGAGGAAGTTTTCAGCATTAACCCTCGGGTTTATTTTCAGACCTGATTGATGACTTGTTTGCAGAACCCATACAGGAATTATTTCTCTGCTCAGACATGATCCTTTGAGACAGGAAAGGTTTATTTCCTCACCACATCCTGGGGGTCTCAGGCCTTCCCTGACTCTTTAACTGAACATGCAAAGAGACCTAGACTGAGACACAAACCCCACTGACATTCAGAGCACTGCCCCTCACCACACATGGAGTTGATGTTCGTATTTTGAGGCCAAAAGCCATGTAGATCACGCATTTATAGAATTTCTTTTATTATGGGAACAGCCTGCTGCAATATGCTGCAATATTAAAATGATGTGTGGCAGCCCCCAGATGTGCACAATCCATCACTTCGGATCAGCTCCAGCCTGCTGACAGCTGCAGGAATGAGTTGTGCCTCCATGAGGTGTAAAAAAGGCTGGCCCAGATGCCAAAATCACTTCACCTGCAGCAGGCTAACCCTTCAGGCTGACTAGTTTTGCATGGGAGAACAGTATCACACACAATAATAGCTGCACTGGCGAGGTTTGCACAGCAAGGACCCACAGCTATCGCTTGTACATAAATCTGTGTAAATACAGAGGAAACTACAAGATCCAGAGGTGCAAGTGTGACAATTTACATCCCATCTCTCACTGTTTTGAAATGAAAGGTCAGGAGCAGTCAGTAATTGAGCTATCCACAGAGAAAAGCAGGCCCTGGAGAAGCACCCACTCCATCTGGATTTCTCAGGACAAGATGGAATGTTTCCTGGGAAGGTGACTCTCTCCCTCCTGACTCCAGCAGCAGCCTGAATCCCAGCCCACGCTGAACATTTCACAGTGAAATGAGTAAAGTTTGAATTAACGAGCCCTGGGTAATCACACCCAGAGGAAAGGTTCCAAACACTTCCCTGAGGCTGAAGATTGAGGGCAAAGAAATGACTGTGCTTGGATTTGCACTGATTTTTGTTAAGCATCCCAGTGGTGGAGCGTGGGGATCGGGGAGGGGTGGCCGTGCGTGGATGGTGTCCCTGTGCTCCTCCATCCTCCCCGGTGTCCAGTGGCACAGCCTCACCTGCTGCCCTCAGTGCACACAGACAAGAGGCAGTTCGTGCTCCTGCTCAGCGAGATCAGAAACCTCCAGCACTGAGAACATCCCTGCCCTCTCAGAGAGGGAAATAAATGTCCCTCATCCATCAGAAGGAACTGCTCCTTTCTAGTTATTCTCCTTGTCCTGTAAAGTTGCCTTTCTCAAGACAGCTGGGACAGCGACCTGTCCCCTGCTGTCCTTCTAAAGCCCTGCCACAGCCATTCTGCTTTGGGGATGTTCCTCTGCCCTCTGCAAACTGCAGTTCTAAGGAATGGAAATGAAAAGACATTTACTAACAGCATCTTGAGGTTGGAAAATTTTCATGAAAGGAGCTAGGTCAACACATTAACTCAGGAATATTCTTTTTCTTTCTTTCCCTCTAACATCTCTGTCTCATTTTATATTTTTTCTTCTTAACCCTTTCCTCTTTTTTTTCTCTCTTTCTGCCTGCTCCCTGTTAGGAGAAAAGTTCCCCAGCTTCTGCGGACTTTCCCCCACCCCGGCAGCTGCGGAGCCATCCAGCTGTGGCCGGGAGCCAGATGTGCGGTCCCCCTCCCGCCCCAGCGGTTCCCCCGCGGGCTCTCACTCACCAGCGGGAGCAGCAGCCAGCGCAAAGTTCGCATCCTCCGCAGCAGCCGCCGCCGGGTCCTGCCGCTGCCTCTGCCTGGTGTGATGCTGCCAAAAGCCGAGGCTCTGCCCGCCCCCACCTGCCCAGGGCCCGCCCCGAGAGCCTCGAACCTCGCTGAGACCCCCGGCATTCCCAGCAGGGTGGGAGCGGAGGGACAAGGATGGGAGTGAGGGGGACAAGGATGGGCAGGGGGACAAGGATGGGAACAGGGGGACAAGGATGGGAACAGGGGGACAAGGATGGGAGCAGGAGCAGGGGGAAAAGGATGGGATACAGGGGACAAGGATGGAACAAGGAGAAAAGAATGGGAGCAGGGGGACAAGGATGGGAGTGGAGGGACAAGGATGGGAGCAGGGGGCAAGGATGGGAGCAAGGGGGACAAGGATGGGCAGGGGGACAGGGATGACAGCAGAGGGACAAGGATGGGAGCAGAGTTACAAGGATAGGAGCAAGGGGACAAGGATTGGCAGGAGTACAAGGATGAGAGTGGGGGGCAAGAATGGAATATAGGGGATAAGGATGGGGGGGGACAAGGATGGGAACAGGGGGACAAGGATGTGAGCAAAGGGACAAGGATGGGAGCAGGAGGTCAAGGATGAGAACAGAGGGAAAAGGATGGAAACAGGGGGACAGGGATGGGAACAGGGGGATAAGGATGGGAGCACAGGGATGAGGATGGAAGCAGGGGGACAAGGATGGGAGCAGAGGGACAAGGATGGGAGCAGGGGGACAAGGATGGGATATACGGGATAAGGATGGGAGCAGAGGGACAAGGATTGGAGGAGAGGGATAAGGATGAGAGCAGGAGGACAAGGATGGGAGCACAGGGACAAGGGTAGGAGCAGAGGGACAAGGATTCTCCAGAATCTCCACAGGACATTGGACTCACCTCCATGCATCTGTCTGGTCTCCCACCTGCAAAGCAGAGAGTTGGGACAGCAGGGTGTGTTTTAGGGTGTTTTTGGGATCAGAAATTTTCTGTGCAATTCTCTGTGTTCATCCTTCCTGCCGACAGGGCCAGGAGTGCTGGTTTTCCAAGGATCTGGGGTCTGAATGGGTCTGACAGCGTGGGATTGATTCCCTTTGGAGCTCTTAGAAATGGAGTTTCTGGGTTTTGGCATCCCCCTCCTTTTGTGCAGTGACAGAATTTCCTCCACAGCTTGAACAAGATCTTTGTGGCCCTTGTGTCACAAAGATGTCTTGAGCTCAGGTTTATTTCTTGGTGCTCAGAAGGTTAAAGCTTTTCTTGCCTACAAATTAGATTTTTGGGAAAAGAAAAAAAAGGGGAAAAAAAGAAAATAAAAGAAAAAAAATTAAGTGTCAGGGTTCCTGGGACCCAGGCACCAGCTCTGGCTTTTCTCATTGAATATTGCATCGAGCTATTTTCAGGACCTGGGAGAACCAAAACGATGAACATGACAAAAGCAGTTTTCCTTGATAAGATTGAAGTGCTGCTTCATATCCTGTTTATCATTCTTTATTTCCCAGTGGTTTTAAGCACACAAGTTCTGGACAGTCAGAGGAGATTCAGGGCTTGCTTAAATTACCCCAAAATAAGAATTCAATGCCATTAGAAGAAACATTTTTTTCTGCAGCTTTGTCCACAGGTGTACAGCTCTCCTACAAGTCCTGTGTGTGGTTTTCTACCTCCACTTAAATATTTCAGATATACAATATATAACATTTGTAACCAAATTCTCATTCAATCTTTTCTTTTCTATGTTTGTCTTTCACTACTGAAAAATGACACCTGATCCCTGACCTGCACAGCCCCAAATGTTACTCCAAAAATCAGATTTGTAAGAGAATAGACTTAAAACTTTGAAAAAAAAATTTAAGTCTGATTTTGACTTTTTCCCTTTCTGTAATGGATAAGTTAAAACTGTGGCCACTTTCACAAGTCAGCAAGGTGGTTCCTGTCACACTGGAATAACTTTTAGGATCCCACTACAAGGCAGACAGTTCCTGCTTCTAATGCAAAGAAAAAATGCAAAGTGCAGACCCATCAAACACCCCCAGGACAGGAACAGTTCATGATCCCTGCTGAGTTTTATTAAACCAACTCGAATATACAAGATCAGAGAATAACAAAAAATTTGGGTCAGGAGATGGAGCTCTGGCCCTACGCCTCTCCCCTCACAACTCAAATTTCATTGTCCTGTGGATCAGGAATTTTTGTTTCATTCATGAATTCAGGAGCCACGCTGTGAACACGAAAATGCCACTGAAGGAACAAGTGTGGCACTGCAGCCTCCAATATTTCACCTGGATTCTGTTACTGAATGCCTTGAAGGTCACTTCAGTGAGGATTTTATGGTCATCACAACCAGCTTGGAGCAAACCCAAGTGTGAACCACTCTTTTTTTTTGTATTTTTTTTATGTCATTTTTTGACATGAGTATTCGCAAGCAGTTTTTAGGAGAAGGCATTGCTTGATGAAGCAGACCTGGTCTCTCAGTATTTGCTTTCTCATCCATTTTCTCTTCTCCATCTGCTTTTCCCATCTCATCTCCAGCTGATCAAAAATGCAGTCCACATTCCCATCCTTGAGACTTAAATTAATTAGCTGGAAATTCCTCTTGTAAGAATATTTTTCCATCCTAATAAGGAAATCATGCCTGGTTTTATTGGGTTTTGTAACATCTCTCTGTACTTAATGTTATAAACCTCACCTACATTAAAGTCTCTGATTTCCTCAGTCTTCTTACATCCCTTCATTACTTTAAAGAGATCCTTGAAACCTTATTTAGTCTAAAACCTAATTTCTGTTCATCATATTAATTTGCTTTATTCATTTTGCTCTTTGCTGTTTCTCTTCATGCACCCAAAGATCCAATAATGAAATAATGCAGGAAAGAAATCATACTTATTTCTCATAATATTTTCTTTGATGCATTTTACTACTTTTTGTCACAAAGCAGGTCCTTGCCTGATGAGCTGCCTCTAACCAAGCCTTATTATTTATTTTTTTCCTCCAAAAATTATAGAATAACTAATCAAAGATAAGAACCTCTTTTGTTTTCCTGCTGCTCCACAACATCAGCCTGGGCTCAGAATACAACAGATGTGCACAAAACCCTCTTCTTGTTAACAGCAACAAGCCAGAGTGTTGGTATGAAACTTAATCAATGAGGCAGCAGACCTGAGATTCCTCCTAATCCCCCTCATGGATGGTCTGAATCAATCGGTGCCATTTCATGAAAATTACTTGACATTTGCTGAGCTGCTGAGCACCTTTGTGGAAGGTGAAGAATGGGGTTTTGCTGCCATATGTTGCCTGAAAATGGGTTTTTTCATAATAAAAAAAATCTTCCTGAAATGCACCTGGATTTCCTCCACCAGCACTTGCTCAGGCTGGAAAATAGGGTGTCCCAGCCCCACACTGCAGCATGAGCCAGCAGCCAGAGCCAGAGCGTAAAGGTGAATTTATTGACATTTCTAAACAATCTTTTGATAAATCTGACTAAAGATGCAAACCAAAAGGCCCTGGGATTATGAGAAGGAGGCTGCAATTACAGAGGGTGTATAATTCAGTGCTCAGGCAGAACATGGTGTTACTGAGAAACATATTGTGAATGTAATTAACAGCAAAACTTCATGGTGCTTAAGAAAAAAAGGAGGGCATAAAAAAAGGCTGGAGGTTTTATTCCTGAGAGGGATCCCTGTGGGGTGTTTGAGGCAGAGGGGTGAGAGCAGGAAAATAAAACAACTGAAGGCAGCGGGCTGGGTTTGAGATACTAAAAAGGGAAGGCACTAAATATCAGACCAGTGCTTGGAGCTGCATGAGGATAATTTGTGCAGTTGATGTTCTCTGTAAACCCTCCCTGTGTTATCTCCTTTCTGTTTTTCTTGGATAAAATTGACTCCTGCCGTGTCCTGGGGCTCTGACTCCATCTGTGCCCATATTCTGTTACTGTTCCTCGGCCTGACCCTGGGGACACCTTCAAAATAAAGGCAGAAATCACAGACCCTTGGATTATGTGGATTCTGTCCTACCAGGTTTGATCTGTAAACTTAATTTCACCCAAGTATCTCAGGCGCTTTGGGAATTCGAAAAACAGATCTGATTTGTACTCGTCTCCCACAAACATATTATTTAACTCTTTTAAAAATAAACTCCTTTAATCTTTTCAACATTTCTTCTTGAAGAAAAACAAATCTGTCAGTGATCCCTTCACTACTTCCATTGTATTTTATTCAAGAATAAGCAAGCTATTTTTTCCAACCTAAGGGAAGTTACTTTTCCCAGTGGCACACAATGAAATCTTCATTCCTATTAATAGTCTCTGAAGAGTTGACAGGCCAGCTGTTCCTGTCCTCAGAAATTGTTTTATGCATTGTATTATTCATTGGTTTTCTTGCTTTCCTCTGGCCACTTCAACTTGATTTCAATTCTCTTTCTTTTTCAAGAGGAGGAGAACAACCCTGATTTTTATTCACTAAAATGCAGGTTTAAGACTAAGCTTCCTCCCTTTATAAGAGCCAAGAAAATATTCATGTTTTTCCTGGGTGTAGATTGAGCCTATAAAATCGAATTTGGGTAAACAGGAATAACCTGTTTTTAACAACACAGGAATCTGTTTACTGGTGTATACTGGTCTTTGCTTCTTTTATGTTTAAAAGAGAGAGTGATGGAATTCCAGGATGGTTTGGGTTGGGAGGAGTCTCAAAAGTCATCTCATTCCACCCCCAGCCATGGGCAGGGACACCTTCCACTATCCCAGGGTGCTCCAAGCCCTGTCCAGCCTGGCCTTGGACACTTCCAGGTATCCAGGGGCAGCCACAGCTCCTCTGGGCACCCTGTGCCAGGGCCCCACCACCAAAAGGACATCATTTTCCCAGACTTTTCCCTTTGATTATCCCAGTTTCTCCAACGACTGCAGAGGGGACTCACCTCACCCCCCTACAGCTGCACTTGTCCCACCCAATTTCAGACATTGAGAATGTAAATCTGAACTGATAATTCCGGGTTATTTTCACAGCCACACTGCTGAATGCAATCTGCCTGACATCATTTGGATGTCTATGGAGGACAAGATAATCATTTCCTCAATTTCCTAACTTTATTCTTAGGTTTTATGAAATCTCCATTTTTTAGGTGAAGTTCATGGAAAATCCCAAATTGCCATAGGTACCACGGTAAATATCACCACTGTAAAAGAGAAACCATCCCCAAAACCCTCTGTGATGTTTTCTTCATGTTAATTTTGTCACCTTGTGTCTCTGCAAAGCTGGAACAGTTAAGGAGGGGCCAAATATTGGAAAGTGTTAAAACGTAAATGCTGCATTTCTGTGAAAGCAGAGGCAAGTCAAGCCCTTGGAAAGGAGTTTTGAGCTCCTCTCCATCACTGCCTCTGATTGGAGGGAGGGATGAGAGCTCATCTCTGGATGTTTGCTTGAGGAGTGAAATTTTACACACTCTACACATTGGGTTGTGAATGCCTAATGCAGGCTGGGTAGGCTGGAAAAGTGAACTCCCACCGTGGTTAATCACCAGCCTAAAGTAATTAATTAGTTCACCCTTCCAGTTCCTGTCAGAACCTCCTTTGTGCTGTGTTGTGGTAGGAGACCCAGAGTCCAAAGCCATCCTGTCTCTTTCAGTGACTTCAAAGGCAGCTGTGAGGTGGAATTTGTTGAAGACATTGGGAAATTTAGACATCAACGTGTCGGTGCCCAGATGCAAACTAGATATTTCAGCTTCACTTAGGGTCAAAAATCACCACAAATGGAGCCTTTTAGTCTCTTTAGTCCATTGAATGGTTCTTTTGGCTCCATCAAGTGTATTGGCCAAGGTCCTGCACAAATGCACACCCTTCAAGGCTCAGTTGTGTTTCCCAATAAGGGGAGACCATACCCAATTAAGATGCTTTATAATAGAATATAAATATCTGTGTTTTTAAGTGTTTGCAGTGAAGGGTCAGTAGTTAGGTCAGGCTCTGTGCCCTGGACCCAGCAATGGCACAGGAGCTGATGCCCAACGGGCGGGAGCTGATGCCCAAGAAGTTCCACCTGAGCATGAGGAAAAAATTCTTCCCTATGCAGTGACTGAGCCTTGGATTGTCCAGAGAGGACTTGGAGTGTTCCTCATTGGAGATATTCCAAAGCAATCTGAGCACAATCCTGAGTAACCTGCTCTGGGGGGCTCTGCTGGAGCAGGAGGTTGGACCAGACACCTCCAGTTTTCCTTCCAACCTTCCCCAGTTTGTGATTCCCTGATTCAACACTCTCAGGAGCTGCCAGCTGTGACACAGGGACACTGAAGACACGGCAGGTCGAGGCTGCCTGGGCAAAGGGAGCCAGATTCCTTTGAGTGGAGAAATGAATCAAGCCCTGAAATCAAATAAGATAAATCCCAGCCAGACCAGAGATCTGATTTTGGCTGACTTTTCACATTCATCTTCAGCAAGAGGAATCCCTTGCCGTGTGTTTCTCAAAGATGAATTGAATTGCAAAGCCTGGCTTCCTTTATCAAATCCTATTTTCCTTTTTTACCTAAACTCCCTACCTAAACCTATTGTCCACACCATCCCAGACTGTTTTTCCTCAGGACATGGAGCTTCTTGTGTATTTGTATCATCTGCTGGAAGATTTCACTTCCTCTATTTAAAGTAAACTCTTTAATTTCACATAGAGGAAAAAAAAATAGTCTTTTGCTGAGGGAAGATTATCAGAAGAGTTTTGTTTCTTTCTTGTTGCATTTCTGCATATTACTGTGAACCACACAAATAAATCTTCCATTATTTATGGTTGGACTCACAATAAGAAAGGATTTATGTCCGTGACTTTACAAGGACATTGTGACTCCCTTATTAAAGAGCTCAGAACATATAAAGAATCACAAAGTTTATCCTTGACTTTTCTGGGTGTGGTAAAGTACCCACTCCTAGGAGAATGCAGTTTCTGTGGTGATTTTAAAGATTGGTGTCAATACAAACACAATTTGAAACTACTGTGGAAGGGAAGGTGACAAAAAAGCAGATTTGTGACAAGAGCTGATTCAGGAGATCTGTGGGATCTCCAGAACTTTCCTGTTGGTGGGAAACCAGAGCGCTGTGCTGCCAAAAACCATGGGACATCAGTTGTTTCTGTGCCTTCCTGTGTTACCCTTCACCTTAACCATAAGGAAATTTGCTCAGCTCTGTTATTGATGAGACAAACCTTTCTCTGAACAAGGAACAAAATACTCTTTCCATCGCTGTTTTCTCTGAAGAACAAAACCAAAATTCTTGGTGTGTTCCAGTTCTTCCTATCATTCAACACAACCTTTTTAGCATTTTTCCCTACTAGACTCTCAGCTTTGTGGAAATATCAAATTTAGCTCACTTTAACCCAAACCCCAAACTGCTTGGAATGGCCAATTTCTTAATAGTCATGGGACAGTGTAAATAGAGCCATCTAAGAGGACAATTAGCTAAGGATTGATTGCCTTTTAATTAGCTAAAGATTGCACACAGAGCAAGATTGCAAGATGTCAATACTCCAACTTTTTAAAAGTACCCGTTATTTAAAAAATAATGTAAAATATCTAAATAGAAGTAAATACAGGCACAGGTCTGATGTATCATCAACCATCACTCCTCATTGATTAATTCATTCATCCCTGGTCCTAGAAAGAATGTAGTTCTTCTCTCTCCTTCAAGTTTTATGTTGTGTATATGTACACCCGAAATTCTCAAGCCGTATTTTATTTATAATGAAAGGAGAAAAGAGGACATGCTTAATCATCTCTTTTTCATGAAAATTTTCTGCATTTTATTTTACCATTTACCAACTTTCATTTTACCATTAGGCCAACCAGATCCTTTATGCCACTGCCTACACTGATAAAAGGGATCCAACACATAAATCCTTTATGTGATCTGCACACTGGAGACTCATTATTCTGAGTGTTGGCACTTTGTAAAAGGAGAGTGAAAGAAAAAGGAAATCATAACAGGAACCAAAATCTTTCCTGCAAGGGAAACTTTGTGAGCTCAAGGCCAAGCTTTCAGCTGAAAGTTATACATGGGGGAAAATAATTGATTCAATTTCTGAGAGGGCAAAATGCTGTAACTCAAGATTTCGGAGTCAGAACCCTCAAATGAAACAGAATCTGGTCTTACAGGGATAGAACTTTCCTGTGGGTCTTCCAGCTCAAGCTATGGTTGTCAGAGAACTAGCATTTGCCCAGAAATGTAATAACCTTAGGGGAACAGGATGTCCATCAGTCTCTGGCATTAAAATCAAAACCAAAACCAGGGAATTCAACCACAAAATGTTTTCGGTTTTTTGGAGGGTTTTTTTCATTGGTTTTGTTTAGTTGGGTTTTTTGGTTTGGGTTTTTTTTTTTGTTTTTTGGTTTTTTGGTTTTGTTTTGGCTTTGTTTGTTTTGTTTTGTTTTTTGAGGGTTTTTTTGGGTTTTGCTTTTTTTTAGAGAACAGTTCAGTAACGAGTGTATTACACAGTTATAATCAGAGAATGAGCCGACTTCCTACAGTGTAATATTGTATTGTGTTGAATAATGTGAGAAAATTCTTGTTGCAAAACCCCAGTACAAACAGCTGGATGAAAACCACATCAGCCTTAGGACTGATCTATACTGAAAAACCCACAAGCCTAATGTACATCAAAACTGATTCAGTGTTACACCTGATTTACACCCAGGAGAGCATAAATAAATAAATCTTCCATGAAGCACGGACAGGAGAAATTTTAAGATTTAAAGCCTTTGCCTATTCAAAGATACTATTGTGTTAAATTCCTTTATTTGTCAAAAAATTTTTTATTGTAAAGACAGTTTTGTTTGCCTTCCCCTTCTTTCTCCACCAGTATGTCAAAAACTGTAAGAAAAACTCTGGAATTATAGTAGTCAGGCCAGAACACATAAGGCCATAAATTTCCTCTTGAAAAGGGATAATTCCATTTATATTTTTAACAGGAAGTTTTCTGAGCTGAGCAGTTTGTCATTTCTACACATTCACTGATCCCCTTTTCCTGGTAGTTATTTTTGTATAAAGAGATTTTTAATTCTCCCAGATGAACTATTTGAAAAGTTGGTGAATAATTCTTGCATACTGACAAAATTACTGTGACTTGAAGCTTCAGACACATGGTACCTTTACATGCTCTGATCATAATGACTTTGCTTATACTTTTGATTTCCTGGTGCAAAAATTAAAGTGGTTATTTCAATATTTGGCCTTTTTTGTGTGTGTGTGTGAGATCATGAAAGTGGTTATTTCCCTGAATTTTCTTGTCTGCCATGGAGAACAATTGTGAAAAATTAAATCAAAAAACAAGATCACAAAATCCCTGCAATAGTGGTGGTGAAAAAAAATCCTCTAATCTGTGAGGAGAGTCAAGATTTACACACAGAGCTACGATGGTGCAAACAGATTTAAAAAAATGAAATCAGACACCAGTCTTTAACAAATACCTCTTTTTAGCTGCAGTCAGTATCAATTTCTAGGGCCAAATGGATCAACAGGCACCCAAATGTGACCAGCTGAGCCTAAACCATTGGCTGAAAGCGACTGACCAATGGAGAAAGTCATGAAACCATTCACAGATTTGGCCCAGAATATTGTTCAGGAGCTGCTGAGCCACAGATTTGCTGGAAATCAGCCAGGTATTCTTGGAAGGATCTCTGCATGTTTGTGGTGCTCTTTTACCTTTTTGCTACAGCCACTCTCAGGGTGGTTTTCATGTTCTAAAGCCTTAAAAGTCAGGAAAGAAAAAAAAAATCCTCACCCAACAACCAACAAACTGATGTCTTATTTCATTTTAAACATTTCAGGACTGGAAGGTTGATTCTGCTATTTAAATAAAAGCTCTTGGAGCGATAATGTTTTATTGTATTATTTGCCATTAAGAGACCCTGAGTTTTTCCCCGAGATATTATTAAGGGAATAACAACATCACAACACTCCTATTTACACTTGCTGCTGGATCTAATTCTGGCTGGAAATATTAACAGCAAATCAAATTACACAGAGGTAGAAGGTGGGCGAGGATGAATGAAGAAAGCAAAGTGGAGTTTTCCACTTTGGGGAGTTTATTCCTGGAATTGCTCTACGGGCAGGGAGATGAATCCTGAAAAGACCCATGATTATACCCTTGGCCTGAGCACACATCCTCAGAGCTCTTCCTGGAAGCTTCAGCACCTCAATTCAGGTTGAAACGAGGCGATTAGTGGGTTATTTCTGCAGCTCCTATTGCAAGAGGTATAAACTATCAGCTGCAAATATAATTCTCTCCCAAGAGGGACAAAAACAGCTCCCGTGGCCTCTGCTAATTAATAGATGGCAGCGAGCTTGGCATGGAGGGCTTAAATGTTTCCTCCTAATGCAGGGCTTGTTGTTATTATTGTTTCTCCTCCTGACAGGGAAGGGCTTATTATAGTGGAAAAGCTACCAAGGTAGAATCACCCTAATTAAAAAGACATTTCATGGAACACGAGGCAGCAAGAGTGAGATTGTCTTTTTTTTTCTGCTGCCTAAAAGTGCAAATACTTCGTGGTCTGAGGTTCTTTCATACTGGAGGTGAGGGAGTGTTGTTGGTTGGGAAGAAAAAAAGAAAAGAGTGTGGAAGTCCACAGAATTGAGATTTTTGAAATAGAGGAGCAGAAATGATTGGTTTTCCATCTTGTTGTTGTTTCTTATAAATGGGAAAGATGTTCAGGCTGGCCTGGTTGGGTTTCTTCCCTTCCAACACATCACTGAACCAAAAAACCCCAAACTTCAAACAAGTGGGAATAGTGTGCTTAGGTTTTAGGAAATCTCCATTTTTTTAAGTGAAATTCATGGAAAACCCCAAATTGCCAGAGGCAACATGGTAAATAACAACACTGTAAAAGTGAAACCATCCCCAAAACCCTCTGTGATGTTTTTGTCACCTTAATTTTGTCACCTCGTATCTTTGCAAATCTAGAACATGTAAGGAGAGGCCAAATATTGAAAAGATATTTATGTTTATTAGAACATAAATGCTACATTTCTGTGAAGGCAGAGGCAAGTCAAGCCCTTGGAAAGGTGTTTTGAGCTAAGAAAAGTGCAAGAAAATTGATGGTTTATTAGCATGAGGACCTTAACAGAATGGATAGATTTTAAATCTTCATTAAAATCTTCACCTTCATTATGGAACCCATACAGAAACGTGGGTATACCGAGAAATGTCTGTGTAATGCACATTTAAAAACTTGGTAAATGTTTGCACAAAGCCAACTCATTAAAGGATTGCTGCTGCATAAATTTTAATGGAAATCCCATGACAAATGAAAAAAATTCTTCATGCCAACAAAATGAAGAATAAAAGAACTCTAGATAATGTTTGGGTTTTGTTCTTGTTTTTTGTGGGGTTTTTTTGGGGTTTTTTTTGGTTTTTTTTTTTCTTGTTGGGTTTTTTCTTTTGTTTTGGGTTGGGGTTTTCTTTGAGCAGAACCAATTAACTTGATAAGAAAAAAATTATAATCAGGTTTTATTGCTCTCTGGGCTTCTGAGAAAGGGTGGAACATCCACAAAAAGTGTTTGCTCACACTTTGAATCCAACATTTGCAACCAGACCAACAAGGTGATATTTGGGGAGACACTCTGTGATCTCTGTATTGCTCATAATTGTTCCTCAAAGGATTGATGTCATTCCCATGGAATATCCGAAGCTGGACCTGAAACCAGTCAGGAAATTGGTTGTTTTCTCATGGAATCCCAAATTCTGGAAGCAAAATGCCACCAGATGAAGGCAGTCTGTAATTATTAAATCAGCATCCTTTTATTCTCACCCCACTTCCAAAACAACCTTAATCTGTGCTTTAAGATTAGTTCAGAAATTTTCCAAATAGGTGTAACTTTTTTTTCTCCCCAAAATACTGTGATTTTATGTGGGTGACTTTTATGATTTTTTTTTCATACAAGAAGTTTAAATGTTTCACTGAAACCCTCCAAGTCAAAACAAAAAAAGGAATTATTCCTACAGTGAATCTGATAAAATGATCCTTTTCTCTTTTCCTCAGGCAGCTACTTAAAGAATAATTCAAGTGCCTAAGGATGGACATCTGGCCTCATTTGAGATTTTTGGGGACATTCTGCCTGGTCTCCAGCTGCTGCTCCAGGAAGACAAAATCTATGAGCAAAATGCAGCATTGCAAACAGTGATATGGAGCGTCTGAAAATGAAATCCTTCTGTGAACACTTCAGTGGTTTCACGGAGGATGAAATGTGTGATTTCTGTACAACTGTGTGCCCTCAATGGTTTTCCCTCCCCAAAAAATTGAAATCCAGTGTCCCACTTCAGTCACTCTTGAGAAAGTGACAGTCTGGACAAAATAATAAAAGTAAGGTTTTAAAGAGTGGAGTATGACCTCTTCATCACTTTTTATAGTGCCTGAACAGTGCATGAGACCAACACTTCAGAAAACACAGACATCACATGATAGTTCAAATTTTCTGCCTCATTTTTATTAAAAATTTAAAAATCCTTCACTTTTTCCACTAATCACAGATCTACCTTTGTTACTCAGGATCTAAAAGATCTGAACACTGAGTAAAAAGTGATTTTTTTTATGCCCTGCTGGCACTGAAAAAATATCACATAGCATTGTTGTACATGTCAGTAAATAAAGCTTTGTCTGTCAACAGTAATTTAGAGTTTGATCCTTACATTTTTATAGTTTTTCTTTGAAATGCCAACTCTCTGGAATATATTAATATTCCTATGAGTATCTCTAGTCCTTGGAGACATCAATTATCCCTTTCAAAACTCTGGGAGGTAAAAGAATAAAAGGACTTGTAGCTGAGATGTGCTAACAATACAACCCTTCCCAAAAGCCCCAGCCCTTTTAAACTTGCTAACTTCACATCCCAAAGATTTTCCTGGCAGAATTTCCAACTCTTTCCTCGCTCTGCCCAGCTGTGTGGCACTAGATGGAGCTGCGGACCTGCTGGAGGCTCCGTGCTCCATCCCTCTCCTCCTGCCCGCAGAGGGACCCCGAGCTCTTCGCATCTCCCACCAGCCCATCCACCCAGCCCAAGCCAAAATTCTCTCTGGGATTTGGGGGCATTGATTCAGTCCTTTTGATTTACAGTTGTGTCAAAGGGGAATTTTATTTTATTTTATTTTATTTCATTTCATTTCATTTCATTTCATTTCATCTCATTTCGTTTTTTAACTGAGTTTTGAAATACGTGGATTTTTGGAAGTAGGTGGAGATGAGATGGTCAAAGGCGTGCAGCAAAGAGTTTGGAAATGTTCTTTTGTGCCATGATTTAACCAAGCTGGAAAATAAGAACGAGGCAGGTGCTCATTCCCTCCTCTGAGATGGGGGAGAAGAATTGGGAGAGTATCTCAAGTTTTTGGGGCGTCTTCATTGAAGACTGTGGCGATGGGTCGTTGTAAAAGTAAAGTCCTTTATTGCATGGCTAAATCGTGAAGGCAGAGCTGCTACAGTCTGAGCCAGTAGGCAGAAAACCTCTAACACGAGGTTTCCAAGTCCCAAGCAGAAGCAGCAGCCACAGCAGCAGCCATGGCACCCGTAATCTGTGTCTGTGAGCGTTTTTATCAGTAGCAGCCACAGCAGCAGCAACAGCAGCGTTTGTGATATTTCCTGAGCCTCTGTGTGTGAGTGTGTCTTAGCATTCTCAAAGTAGTACATTTTTATTATATTTTTAGCGAATTAGGTACTTAGACAAATTTTCTACTGTCCTACTGGGCCAATCCTAAGTTAAGATTGATGTACGACGATTTTCCTGAACTCTTACACAAATTCTACCCATACAGCTCTGTCTGTTCTATCTAGGATTTTTTATCAAGGCTACATTATTTTTGTTATGACTAGAATTTAACTAACTTCACAAAAGGTAATGTTACTGAACTTTAGGTATTAGGTCTTTTTCTTACTGACGGAGGCTCTTATTTGTTAAAAGCACTTCAAAATCCTCTAATTATTTAAAACTAATCTTGCATTTCTACCTCATGCCTGTGTGGATTTATGTATCTTGGTTTCTCTGAAGGTTCTAATTCAATCCTCACATTTCTGGGCACTCTTAGGCCTGTGTGGATTTGGCCCAGGGGGATTGATACCGCAACAAGAGCACAAACGAAAAAACTCATGGGTGTGTTAAAAATGACCCTATAATACTGGATTTTGTGTTTATGTATTAGTCTTTACATGTGGTATTGATTGTAAGTATTTAAAAATAGTAAATATTTTAAGTATTTAAGCATAATAAATAAATATAATTATTTAAATATTATATAAATATGTTTAAATTTAAATATATTTACAACCCCTTTTAGCTGCTTGCTAATATAATCTAATTTTTCATTTTTAAATATGCACCGTGTAGCCCATAGAAATAGTAGTGTGATGAATACATTATGTTGGTGTATACACCCTATAGCTTATAAAAATAATAGTGTGATGCATGTATTGTATTGTAGGCCTTCGAGATATATAAAATGTTAAAATACTTCTATGTAACTGAGAGAACTGTATAAAGAAATTGTTTCCCTCATCTGCTGACTGACCTCCCCAAGTGATAACAGTGACACAAACCAGTGCACCTGAGGAGAATTAGAGAAGAACTCGTTAACTCCTCGTTATCAGGGAAGCGGGGAAACAACAGGATGAAGCCACAAGAAGGAATAAAATATATTGACCTGATCTGCAGGATGTTATGTAGATGTCAGAATAGAAAACCAAAACAAAGGAAAGTTTCTACAACATCAAAAGCTCCCAAGGATGCTTGAATAATGCATGAAATTTATGAATATGTATGTGCCTCAGTAAGGTAACAGTGTATAGACAACACTGCCTTAATGTACCAGGGTGTTCATTGGCTGGGAACACCCCAGAGCTGGATGTTGTCCTTTTTTATTCCCTTATTAAACTTTTGGAAATAGTCTAAGAGTGAACTTGCAATTTTAGCAGGTGGAAAAAAAAGATGGTTTAATACCAGGAAAAGCCAAGTCCCCCACACAAGCAAAGCCAAAGAAGGAATTCATTAATTCCCTGCCCCCCATGGGCAGGCAGGGGTTCAGCCACCCCCAGGAAGCAGGGATCCATCAGGTGTAACTGTGACTTGAAGGCAAACACCATCACTCCAAATTCTCCTTCTCCTTCTCCCCCAGGTCTATATGCTGAGCATGTTAGAAGGTGTGGAATATCCTTCAAATCGATTTGGATCAGTGTGGTCTCGATATTTCTGAGCCTGAGAGAATTTTCAGCTTGCTAACCATTGCTAGCTCCTTTCCCAAGGGAAAACTTTCAACAGTTTTCTCTTCCCAAAACATCTTTCTCCTTTTCCCAAAACATTTCTAAGTGAGCAGTGGTTTTTTCTCTAACAATCTTCCCCAGCTGTTGTTTTCTATTACTTAACCAATAGAAAGAGGTATCAGCCCTATTAACCAATGAATACCTCTTTTAGCAAAGCATGCTATAAAAGAAGCAAAAAAATTGTAAATAAAGCCTTCATATCCTCTTCTGATACTGGAGTCAATTGTCCTTATTTCATGTCCTGCTGCGACAGATCAGCTGTCCCATCTGTGTCCCTTAAAACCTCTTGTGCACCCCCAGCCTCCTGACTGGGTCAGAGCTGAGCAGAAAAGGCCTCGATGCTGTTCAAGCCCAACTCAGCCACAACAAAAACATCCCTGTGTTGCCACAGCCCCAGAGCAGAAAGAAAATTAAATCTGTTCCAGGCAGACCCAACATCCTGCGCTGGGCATGGCTTTGGGATGCTTTCCCGAGCTCAGGAATGCAGGATTGAATGCAAAGTCAGGATTGCTGAAGCTGGGGGGCTTGAGAAGCTGCAGCTTTGCAGAAGCACAGGAGACAGGTGGATCCCTCCTCTCTGCTTCCCACCACCAGTGTGGCTTTGGGGACAGCCCTGGGATGCCATCCCAATGCCTCTGATATTCCATTCTCTCTTTTCCATCACTTTGCAGCAAATTACAGGCCCAGCTCATGTGCTCTGATGCTCACCCTTAGCTCCTTCACCTGTGTACAAGGTCTCCTGAAATTCCAATGCTTTCACAGCCAAATATTGAACCATTCCAGAGCTGTCCTGTTGGAACCCTGGAGGCTGAAAATTTTGGGCTTTCTGTGTTAAAAGGTGCTAACCCTCAAGCAAGGACCACATTTGATTTGAGCCCTTGGAACAGGCTCCCAAGATTGAGTGATAGCACGGGGGTGTGTAGTTTGAACAGTATTGTAACTCACAGGGTGAAAAACTTAGATTTAAGATTTTAGTATATATGAGTATATGTGAGTCAAGATGGAGGACTTTGGGCGTTGTCTGGATCCTTCTTCACCTTCTTCCTCCTTCTTCTTCATGGTTTTCTGTAACTGGTTGGTAAAGTCCTCATTGTGGACTTCAAGTAGTTAGTTATTGGGTTTAAAGTAAAAATAATTTAGGTGGCATTTCATAATTGGACAGATTGTCCTTGAAAAGACCTTATAGAAATAGAGAAGTGCTCCATTTTACCTCATTTCTCTAACTTGCTGGTTAGAGCTCACGGCTCATGATTCCGTAAATAGTTAAGAAACAATAAACATCCAAGTCCAAACACAAACTGTGACTCCCATGTATTAATCCTGACCCTGGCAGAGAAAAAGAAGCCAGAACTGTCACACTGTCCCAATTCCAAAACAAAATGTTCAGCAGATTGTGGCTGCTCATCATTTTTAGATTTCCTGGCATGTAGTTAAGGAAATTCTGATAGGAGATGGAGCAGCTGCAACAAGGGACCCACAAGACACTCAAAGCTGCCAGGTACTGTCCTAACAACGCCCTGCGTTTTTATGAGCCCCACAAAGGTGTATCAAGCTCTGAGGGCTGACCAGAAACCTCCCAGAAATGGCTTTAGAATAATTAGTGAGATGACTTGATCAGAAGTGTTTTGAAAAAGCAAAAAGGTTTAATTAAAGAGAAAATAACAAACTATACACAACAAAAGAATAAAAGCCGTGCAAAGTGCAGGGAGGTCCCTTACACCTGCTAAGATACTCTGAAAAGCCCTGAGAAACTCTGTGCTCTCTCTTAAGTATTCAACAATCTAGGAGGGATTTTTGGCTGGCTGCCCAATAGGAAACAGCTAAATTACTTGGAGGTACAGCTCAAGGGTCCAACAGGTGCCTTTGTCCTGGCACTGGGCCAATTACAGTGAGGAGAGCATAGAAGTTTCTGGTTCATTTTCCTTATTAGTTCAGGGGTGAAACTGAAACTCTTTTCCTGATGTGGAAACACCTGCTTGGGTGTGGGACCGCACTGCAACACTGCATGATGATAATAGTATCCAAAATGATGATTCTACAGCAATTTTAAAAGTATATTTCCTATTTCCAAGGTAAATTAGGCAGATGCACTTTCTCCTTATCAGATGACAAAAGTATGGGATTGGATTTAATGTCCCTAGCAAGCCATATACCTTGGATAAATCATTATCAAGAATGTAAGTTATATAAAATATGTCTCTGCACATTTTTACCCATTTTTAGACACACATTTCTTAATATTTGCCTTTCCTTGAAGATAAACTCTGCCATGTTTACTGCCTATTCAGTCACTAATTAGTTAAGAGAATTAATTGACTCTACTGCTCTATCACTCTCAGAAAGCCAGACAGATATGACAGCTCTTGGGGAAAAACTGTTTTTCCTTTTGATCTTTACTTAGAGTGATTTCAGTTTAATTTTTGGATTAATGTGTAGGAATCCTCCTTTTTGCAGTGCTCAGGTCATTTTTTTTCCTCACTGACTTCATCTGCAGCAGGTGCCTGCCTTGATGAGGTGCAGGAGGTCTGGCTTTGAAAAGGGCAGAGTTGTAGCAGCTGCTTCACAGTTCTTGGCTTGGTGGCTGATGGCAACATGAAAATCCAACCTTGTCCAGAGCTGGAACTCTGAAGGCTGAAAACTTTGAGCTTTCTGAATTTAAGGATACCAACCCTCAAGTAAACACCTTGTTTGACCTGAGACTTTGGAAAAGGCTTTAAAACTTGTGTGATAGCACAGAAACCGTGGGTGTGTAGTTTGGACAGTATTGTGTGATCTCACAGGGTGAAAAACTTAGATTTTGGATTTTAATTGTGGTGATATATAGGAGGCAAGATGGAGAATTGTGGGTGTGGGTTTGTTGTCATTTTTGCACCTTCCTCTTCCTCCTTCTTCACGGATCTGGGTGGTTTCCTGTTATTGGGTGAAAGAGGTCTGCATTGTGGATTTTGGGTGATCACAATTAAGTTAGAAACATGAATAATATTGTTTATTAGATAATTAGGACTTAAATAACCTTGAGTAGACACCATTTTACCTCACTTTCTCGACTTGTTAGAGAGAGCTCACATCCCATGAAACTCTAATAGATAAGGATAATGAATTTCAGAGTGTGACTGCAAAGAAACAACATTTCTTGAGTTTATTTGCCCTGACCTTAGAGCAAGAAAGAGCCAGGAACTCCAACAGTCCAGCAGCAGGATTGCTTCTGTATTTAATGGAGAAAAGCCTGGAAAGGGAGGTGGCACCTTTCATTAGAGTGGCAGACACAAGGGGAAAAAGCAAAGCACGATCTTTTCTTCATGTCTGAGAAAGCAGAAGCCACAATGTTCCACCTAAACTGAGCTTGGGGAACTGTTCCGTGTTTAATTTTGTGCTGATCAGCCAGAACATAAGTAAAAGGAGAACTTGGGAAAAGGGAAAAATCATTATTTGATGTGTAAATATTTCTTCATTCACTCACTGATAAATTAATCAGTCTGGAATTTTATTTCCCCCCTAAAAAGTTTTATTTTTGTTGTCTATTTGGGACAGTTGATGTCATTATTCTATTTAAATCAGCCCAACTTTGGTCTCCATGCTGGGCCACCAGGGCTGGTTTGTTCCAATCCAAGTGGTATTTACATTCCTGGGATGGAAAGTCCTTAGGACAAGGAAATAATGAGTCCTAGAAATGAAGTTTCTGTAGGAAAAGTGGAAGGGAGGGGAAGGGGAAGGGGAAGGGGAAGGGGAAGGGGAAGGGGAAGGGGAAGGGGAAGGGGAAGGGGAAGGGGAAGGGGAAGGGGAAGGAAAGGAAAGGAAAGGAAAGGAAAGGAAAGGAAAGGAAAGGAAAGGAAAGGAAAGGAAAGGAAAGGAAAGGAAAGGAAAGGAAAGGAAAGGAAAGGAAAGGAAAGGAAAGGAAAGGAAAGGAAAGGAAAGGAAAGGGACTCTTTATGTGTGGGGTTTTTGTGGTTTTTTTTTCTCTTTGTGTGTGTATGGAGATCTTGTCTGTCTTTGGGACGCTTCATCAAAAACCTTTAACCTAATAATCTCCCAATATTTGGAGGCTCTTTGCTCTCCCTTAAACATCAGGGAACTTTATTTCCTTGTGAACAGTTTTTCTCTTGGAGCTGTCTGAGCATTAAACAGCAAACCCCAACTCTGAGCAGTCAGTCCAGCAGTGAGTTCATTTGATCAGGCTAATTAAAGGAACAATTTAATAAGCTCACACAGGACACGCTCAGACTGCGAGGATGCTGCAGTCTGTGGGGAGAGGAGTCCATCAAAGGAGTTCTGCATCAGGGAATATAGTTTGGTTTGTTATAACTCTGATGGCACATTCCTGCCCTGAGTGCTGTGTGAGCTGACTCTTTCCTCTAAACCTTCCTTCAGAATGCTTTGGATATCTTTCATTTCACTGCTGCTGAAGTAGGAAAATCTCCTGTGTTAGGAGCCTCTCCTCGCATTAAAAAGCGATTTTTGCTTTAATGCAGGGTGACCACTGATGGCAAAGGGAGAGGAATTCGGGCCCTAATTACAAGAATCCCACGCTGTGACAGGCAGTGGTTTTGCCTGCAAGCAGGTCCCTGGAAGAGCAGGGATGTTTCAGTCCTGGGGGGAGGAAGGGGCTGGCAGAGGCAGAGCTCAAGCTGATGAGCTGAATCCATAAACCAGCACTGCTGATTAGAGCTGAATCCATAAACCAGCACAGCTGATTAAATGCAGACTTTAAGTCTTGATTTTTAATTTTCTTTTAATTTTGTGGAACTTGTTATGAGGTGTTTCTGTTCAGCCATTATCATTTTAATGCTTCTTTTTCTTAAGTTAAAGCAATTTTGAATTTTTGTTGGGTTTTCTTTTCTCTTTCACATCTCCCTCATGTTTTCAGAAAGTCGATATTTTTTGTGGGGATGAAATACTTTTTACTGTTTATCATACAATCACAGAATGGTTTGGATGAAGGGACCTTAAAGCTCATCTTGTTCCACCCCATGAGCTGGGACATCTTCCACTATCCCAGATTGCTCCTAATTAGGGATTATTTATAACTTTTTTTCTAAAATAATCCTAAATAAACTTGAATTTTGAGAAGTAGAATGGAAAAGCAGAATTAATGCACATCAGCTCTTACTGACAGAGAAGGGGCCCATCTCCTCCTCAGCCCCAGGCAGTATGTTTGTCCTTCTCAGGGTTTTGATGCTTCTTTCACAGGAGCTGACAATTATTTCATCTCCAGATGTTGACAGACCTTGAGTCCATCATGTGAAGTGGACACCAAGCAGCTTTTTGCTGCTGTTACAAAAAAATATATGAATTTCTTCGGTTCTGCAGGATAAATCTCAATAAAAGACACAAAGCAACATCTGAAATGCTTTTAGAACAACACAGATGTGCCCTACACATTAAAACTGGGCAGTTTAAACTCATTCCCCTTTGTCCCATGATTAATCAGCCCATGTACATTCCTCCTGTTTGTAATCCATTTTTATTTACTGGAAGGACAAAATGAGATCTCCCTGGATCCTTCTTTTCTCCAGGCTGAGCAGTGGCAGCTCTCTCTGTCTCCACAGCAAAAGTTATTATTATTATTGCCCTGACAATAAATAGCCTGCACTGCTTCTGTTCTGTACAATGTTGCTCTCCTAAACAGCTGTTGCTTAAAAACCAACATAAGTCAACCGTGGATTTTTCTCTGCCATCCCCACTTGTTAAAAAACATTAGAGCTGCTGTAATGGCTCTGCCCTTTTGTTTTGCTCTCATTCAGAGAATCCAGGCTCCTGTGCCTTTTGCTGTGCAGCTTCCCATCTGGTGACCCAGATTAGCTGGCTTTCTCCCAGCCTTATCTCATTTCTACCTCCTTGGGATAAAAACCCCACTTTTGTTAGGGGCATTGTATCGATCCTGCACCATGAGCAGGTTTTTGCTGGGAGCTGCAGGAACTTCCCAGGATTAGCCATAATTTTTTTTCCTAAGTGAAATCCTGGGGAATTTTCAGAATAATCATTTTCATCCCTGGAACTGTCCAAGGCTGGGTTGGACAGGGTTTGGAGAAACCTGGGATCGTGGAAGGTGTCCCTGCCCATGGCAGGGGGTGGAACAAAAAAATCTTTAGGTCCTTTCCAACCCAAACCATTCTATAATTCTGTGATATTAAGGAATGATTTGGCCTGGTAATTTGTGCTTGTCTCCCAGGGAGGCTGAGGGAGGGACAGCAATGACTTCCATCCTGACACTCTGTTTAATTCAGTAGATTCAAACCAAGCAGCCTTCAGCAGACATCCACCACCTCATTGCTGCAGCTCCACATCCAGCTTTGGCATTTAATTCCTCAGCTTGCTCATTTAGCCAAGGAAGTGGTCTTTGTTCTCCAGGGGCTTCTAAATATCTTCTTTTCTTTTTCTTTTTTTTTTTCTTAATTTTATTCTTTTTAATTATCCTGCTCCGTTTCCAGCTCTTCATGAGTGGTTTTTTTCCCCTCCAGTTGCATTTACATCTCTGACCCAGGGATCTCCCACTTGCAGCCCTCCTCAAACATTTATATTCCGCCCTAGCCAGAGGTTGTGCTCATTTCCTTCCAGGTTTGAATAAGGCTCATGGATGATTAGCATGTTGCAGTCTCAATAATGAATTAATTATTGTATTTTCCCCTTTACCTCCTGAACAATAGCACAAAGATACATTTTACAGGCAGACCTTTGCTGTAGTCAGGTTTTTGAGTGTTTGCTCAGTCATTCTTTGCCTTTCCACCCCACAGTGTATCTGCTATAATAAATATTGGATGTGAGAGCAAAACCCTGCATGAATCTCAGGAATATCCCTAAGGATCCACAGAACTCTGACCTCGGACAGGTAAAATTTAGAGGAACCAGTTTGGAGCTTGGATTTGACTTTGACATCTCTCTTAAAGGACTTTTCTCAGGCCAGGCCCCTGCCAAGATCACAGAGCATTGTTAACTTGTTTTTTCCAATGTTTTGTGTCCTCTTGGAGAAAAACACTTCTTTTTTTTTTTTTTTTTTTTTTTTTTTTTTTTTTTTTTTTTTTTTTTTTTTTTTGTTTTGTTCCCCCCTGGGGAAAAGAAAAGGGAAAAAAAAAAAAAGGTAACTGCAGTATTTAAAATGTTGATGATGAAAACTCCTGCAGCTGAATTGTTCCAGCCACAGGGTCACAGGGCACATGGAAGAAAGACTGAGCAATGTGCTATTTTCATCAAATGGTCTTTTACTGACAGCTTCTGTGGAGAAAACCAAGCCTGAAGGAAGCTTTTCTGAGGCTGAGAACAATTAATAAGGGATATAAAGCTGGCATTGAGTTCCCTGGAAGGATGGGCACATTTCCCATTAAATTGGAACCTTAAATATCCTTCCTTGCACTCTAAATTGGGCCCCACGTGAGGGCCTCACCGGGCCTGCAAGTCCTCGTGGCTTGCCTCTAAAACAATCATCTGGATTTCATTTAACTTTTTTCTTTATATTTCTGCCGTTTCTTATTTATCTGAATAAATAAATGCTTGGGGCAACCTGGGATAGTGGAAGGGGCAGCAGGGAGTTGGAGTGAGACAGTCTTTAAAATCCCTTCAAACCCAAAACCTTCAATACTGTTTTTTTTTAAACCTAGTTAGCTTTGTTCCTTTAGTTTTAACTTTTTAATGTTACGAATCAGAAGCTGCATGTCCTTTCCTATTCTACTTTGTCTTTCCTTTTAATATTGCTACTGATATTGGCATTCATTCAATTAACCCAAACTCAATTTGATCTCACTAGATTGATTTTTCTGTTAACTGAATGTAACACTGGGAAAATATTTGTAGAGCTAAAATAGATCTACAGGGACTTGCTGGAATATCCATACAATCCTCATGTAGTTTATCAGAACTGTCAGTTCTTCTTATCTAATTCTGACATTTACATGACCTCATTATTGAGAGATCTGAGCATTTCAGGCTTTTTTTATTTGTCTTGACAGCTTCTTTAAGAGACAGGGACATAAGATTATCTCTCTTTTACAGTTGGCTGAAACCCATGAGATTAAGCCTGGATTAATTAATTTCTTTTAAGGAATGTTCAACCTGCTGTGTTTCTCTGACTCAGCTATTTAGGGATCACAGGGCAATTAAGAAACAGAATCCTGAAGGTAACTGGATTTTTTAAAGATACAATAGTGAAACACATAGAATTTATTGGAAATAAGTTTATAATTCTGTGGGTTTTAAAAAAGGGGTGTTTTGGAAATGGGGTTTATTCATTTTGACTACTCAGGTCTTTTAAAACTGCATATTCATTTAGAAATCTGGTTGTAACCAATTTGCACAGAATAATGTCTGCAATTACTTTAAAACTTCGACTTCTGCTCCATAAAAATTAAACAAAATTATGAGAACACCTGGAACAGTTATTATGGTTATTAAGCTGCATCCAACCAATAAAAAAAGCTCCAACTCTATTGACTTGCTCTCCTAAACTGTAATTTTGTGCAAAACAGCAACGAGGTGACGCATGGATGAGAAAGAAGCTTTAATTACTATTTCTATTTTGAGAGTGGACACCAAACCCTTCTCTCTGTGCCTGTTTCACCCACGTGGCTGTTCAGTCCTTGATAAAACAGAAACGGGGGTTACAGTTGTGCCTGTCTTAGGCTGTAATGCAAGACTCTAACCTGGGGTTTTGTATTCTGTTACCAGCTGTTCAAACCAGGTGGGGCAGTGTTCTTTATCTCTTCCAGGACCCACCCTCCCTCCAGGGGATATCTGCTGTTCATGGGCCATCCAGGCTCACGGCATGGCTGATACAATTCCATCATCCCATGGGGAGATGCTCCACCCAGGGGGGGGAGCCCAGCATTCCTACCTGGATAAAACCTGAGAGTCAGAACACCAGGGCAGCCTGTTTGCACTGGATTCCCAGAGGAAGACCAGACCCATCTCAGCACCACTGGACCTTCAAAGGAAAAAAAACTGCACCCTTGTACAGGATCATCTGTGCTCCAACAGAACCACATCTGTCACTGCAGGAGGACTTGATTGGACTTCTCCCAACACCCTGACCAACAGGGTGTCATGTTGTGTTCTGACTGTCAGTGATTTTTTTGTACTACTGCATTTTTATTTTAATTTTCCAAGTAAAGTGCTGTTATTCCTATTCCCATATCTTTGCCTGAGAGCCCCTTAATTTCAAAATTATAAAAATTCAGAGGGAGGGAGTTCACATTTTCCATTTCAATGGCAGCTCCTGCCTTCCTTAGCAGACACCTGTCTTTCCAAACCAAGACTCTGTCTCACCAAAACAGCATTTTTTTACTATTTAAAGCTGTTTATTGCCAACCCTATTGTGCTAAGCACAATTTTTCTCTAATATCTCACCTCAGTTAGTGGTTTTTAGCCCACAGATTCCTCATTCTTTCTGTTTGCAGTAGCTGCACAGTGAAGTACAAATGAAGTTTAAATCCCTCCTGCAAATCATTGGCATTTTGGGGTTAATGGTGGAGGTTTAATCAGCTCTTTTATTCCTAATAAAAAACTTTTCTACACATTACTCTTTTTTACTCTGTTACAAAAACTGCTTAGGGGGAACCTTATAATTTTGAGAAAATTGAGCCTCTGCAGCTGCTGGGGCTGACAGTGTCTGACAAATCCTTTTCCTCTGGGGTTGTGTCAATTATGTTGTTACAGAACATGCTGAGCCTGAACCATCCCAGGGTTTTTTTGCTTTTTTTTTGACATGTCTCTAGGAGTTGTCATTTGCAATGATGGATGGAAAGGCTGCATTCAGGCAGCAGTTTCTTTAGAAAGTTGAGCTTTTTGGAGAGAGATCAATGTTTAATTGCAGGTTGGAGCTGTTGCAGCATTTTCTATTAAGTGACCTAATAATGGGATAAAGAGGCCTCTGAACGTCTCTAACTTTTGGGGTTGCTGCATTAAATAAAGTTTCAGAAAGCTACAAATGCTTTTTCCACTCTGAACAAACTTAATTGTGGTTTTTCTCTCTCTTTAATTTTTTATTTATTTTATTTTTCTTAGTGGTTTCTTTTTTCTACCATACTTTTGTGTTTGCCATTTGGGTTTCTGTAGCTGATAATATTCTGATTAAATGTATTCTGTGTAATATTCTGAGTATGCTGTGTATACGTGCACAGCTTGATCCTATCAATACCTTTAATTTCATTTGGTTTACTCTGGTTTTGGGGAGGAGTTGGAGACTGGGATCAAAAATATCCATCAGTTTTTAAATCAAATGTCACATTTTCAACCTAGCCAACTCTTCAACACCAAGGCAGATTTGATTACCCATGCAGCTGATTTATTACATTTTTAACATGGTTTTGGCCATGCATTTGAATCAATTCCTGGATTTGTTCACATCGATTACCACAAGCCATCAATGATTTTCAGGAGGCAGCTTGGATGATTTCCTGAAGGGAGGGAATGGATTTGTCCAAATTTAGGTACAGTACAGATGGGGCCACGGAGTCTGAGATGCAGCAGCTCCACACAGACTCCAGAGGCCTCAAGAGAAGAAATTTTAGGATTGATAATTTCAGACTGTCACAGATGTCTCCACCAAGGCTGCTCATGTTGGCTTCACAGTCCATGGGGTGAAAAGGGCACTTCTTCCACCCTTTGCTGACTTATTTTCAACTTCTACAGTAGGATGAGTGAAAAAAAAAACCTACAAGTGAGAAGCTCTGTAGCTCAGAAAAGAGTTGGAAGGGACCCATCAGAGGTGCTGCAGTGGAGTCTCACACTTCCCACCAAGGGTCTGGAGCTGTTTGTGTGACACAAATTGCAGCCAAAAAGTTTGTTTCTCAACACCATTTGGGAAGTAAGGGGAACTTTGGGAATTGTGACTGTTCCTGGTGCTGCCTTCTGCTTAGAATTGAAACTGTTGTGTTTTACAGAGGTATTTCCTCAAAAGTTGCTCCTTTCAAAACATCAATCTGGATTTGGAAAATGTAAGGACAGCCACCTTTGTTAAAGGGATTTTCTGAGTCTCTGCTTTAAGTTTAGAACAGTTTAAGGTATTTTATTCCATCTGCAGCTCTAATTGTTGTAAAACATACACAACTCTGGACCCCAGGCCACCAGAGTGAAGATAATTCTTCAACAAAGCCTCAGGAAGCAAATAAAAATTCTTGCAAAACGTGTTGTTGTTGGATACAATCTTACTCTGCAGTTATTTGTCATCTCTGCATACAATTGCATTTTTCCTGTGCCCTTTTCTATTCACTGAGAAGTAAAATTTCCTTAGGTTGCTCCATTTGAAATTCCTGTAAAGCGCAGAAATATTAAATCCAAAATCCAATTTCTTGGCATCTTTTCTAACCATAATGTGAGAGCTCTGCAGCTTCTTATGATGCTTCCAATTGGATTACTTCTTGTCTCCATCAGGTGTCTCTTCTTTGCTTTTTCACTTGCTCAGTGACTCCATGACAGCATTTAAACCTTCTCAAAATATTAAAGGTGTTAGAGAAGAACACCTCTGCTCTGATTTTGGTTTGGAAATGTTACAGTGGTTCCTGAGGTTAAAAAAACATAATTAAAAAAACCCCCCGACAACAACAACAACAACAACAAAACAACCCAGAAACAAAACAAAACAAAAAAAACAACCAACCAAACAAAACCACCCCAACAAACCACAGTGATTTTCATATACAGAATTTTCCCTCTTTGGTCCAAAGAAAAAAAAAAGCAAAAATTTATTGCTCCTACTCACAGTTAATATTTGGAATGCTAAAGTATGACACATCAGTGAGAAAACTGAATATCACATTCATCTAAAATCCTGTCAATCAAGCAAAAAGCCAAATACTTTTAAAAAACAACATTTTATGTCCTGTTGCTGAGGATAAAAAACTTCTATATTAAAAGTAACAGTCCAGGACTCTTGAGAAGTTTCATATGAATTTTTCTTGGCTTGCAGCAATTTTTCCTGTGACACTTACTGTATTACCAACCTTGGTGAACCTGACTCAATGTTTTCCTTCTGGTTTTAAACCTTCCTCATCAAGAAAGGCTTTTAACACAAAAACCACTTCAGCTCCTCCGTTACCTTACCAAGGGCAGAGCAAATTATCTGCACCACAAATTATTCCAGGAATTTTATAAAGGTCTCCATCCTGCTGTGGATTGGGATACAAAGCTGGGAAAGTTTAATTCAGGCAGAAGAAGATGTGCCTCTAACCATATAAACACACACCCTCCTGATCTCTGGGGACACCCATGAAGGGAGGATATTTGGGCTGGATTATCCACTAAATCCCATAATCAGTGCTGCACATCCTCTCTGCTGATGCTCTCACACAGGCATCTGTTGGAGTTCTGGAACACAAAACATTGCAAAGAAAGAATTATAAGAAACAAATTAAAAATGAATCTTTTTTCCCACAGTCATATTTGTTACAGAATAGGCAAAACAAATATGGATTGTAAAATAATTTCCACAATCTTGCTTCCACAGAAAGATTTCCCCTGCAGGCAAATCATTTCATTTTACCAATTTATCTGGCAGTATTTGCAGATAATAAATGCAAGATTAAATTGACATAGTCACTGATGTGAGCCAGGAAACTGCACATGACTTGAATGGGCCAAAAAGGGCCATTTCAAGTAAAACTGGATGATTTATAGCCCACCTGTCTAGTGGAGGTAGTTTATAAATCTGTATTGGGAATTGGCTCATGGTAACCCTGTTTGCCTCCTAGGATCCATCAGTGCAAGATAATTTCAGGTGTGGGTGAGGAAAGCTCTGTTTTTCTCCAAGTTTACTCCAAGCAGAGTTGGAATCAAGGTTCTCCCTTCTCCCTGAGAAATTTGTCCTCAGTAAATCCCAGTAAATGTTCATTAACTCCTTAATTCCTGCTGGCAATTATTCTTCATGTTCTGGGCATTTTAGGACATGGTCAATGGAAATTTTAATGCTGTCTATAAATGCCCATCATTTATAGATCTAGTGAGGGAAGCTCTTTGATGAAGAAAATTGGATTTAAATGTTGCTGGTGAGATTCCTCTTGTTTGGCTCTAAGGATCTGTAAGATCAGCTGTTCTCCCTGGGAAACTCAGGGACAGAAAGAGGCACTTCCAGGGTGGTTCACTGTGGCCTTTGGGATGCTCTGGTCTAGTGAATTGTGCCAGAAACTTCACTGATGGGGCTGATTCAGTCAAAAATTAAATTTATTTGCATTTAGTCAAATGCTTTTACTTTTTAATTCTTCATATCCATGAAAAGATGAAGGGAAATGATGATGTTGCTGTATCTGTGTTTATGGGCACGTTGATTCAGCCACCTTGGAATTCAGGGAACACAATTTCAGCCCTTTTCACTCAGAATTCATTTTAGTTTTCCTTCCCAAGTGAATGTTATGATAATTAGGCTGGAAGTGATTCTGTAGGATAAGCTTTTGCAAAGAAAATTCAGCCTGCATCTTGAAAACTCAAATTTTTTTGGTGTGGAAATAGTTTTAAAGAATTCTGTCTTTACCAAAAGAGATGTCTGGGAAGGTCCCTGGTTATCTTACTCAGTAACTGCTTTCATAAAGCTCTGATAGAGATATTCTGAGTATTTATCTATGTATTAGCCTGGTGGGCTTTTGGACACCATAGGGAACAGAGCTGATCCATTCAAGATTTGTATTTTGCTTCAGTGCTGGAGGTGTCTCAGACTCTGGGCTGTCAGGGAGCTGATGTTGATTTTTTTATAGTAAAGAAATAATAAATGAGCATTAGAACACCCAAGGTACCACTGCTGGTATTTGTTTGGCTGATATTTGGTCTGTAGGAGACTTAGAGCCAGGCCTTGAGTAACCACAAATTGGTGTTTCTCCATTTAATTCTTAATTGTTTGCAAATTGACACGACCATTTAGCCTGGTAATTGATCCCTTCCTACATCAGTCACTGCTTAAACCAATGTTTATGTAGCAACACTGAGTCAGCCCGGCTTCATTTAGAGCTGAAATGTTTGTTTAATTGAAGTTTTTTCTGTTTTGTTTTTTTTTTCTTTCAATATGCATTTTACATATTTTAAGAAATAATAAAAACTCCATGTGGCCTCTTCTCCATCACTTATTTCTTGCACCTAACCCATCTTAGAAAAGCTTCTCACTGAAGAGATGCTTCCTGGGAAAGCCAAATTAATACCTCCAGGTGTGACAGATGGTGAGGCATAAATCCATTCCTTAAGAACCTTTGGAAATATTGCCTGGAATCAGACTGTACTGATCCTTGTGGATTCCTTCCAATCATGTTCTATGATCCCTATTTCTCAGGCAATGACTGGCCAATTAACTAGCTAAAACCCCAAATTAATCCCTGTAAGTAGCAAGTAGATGTTTCATAATTTAAAAAAAAAAATCTGATTGGCAATAATTTAGTGTTTTGGAAAAGAAAGACAAGGGGAGAAAGGATATAAGAGATTTATTATTCCTTATCAAGCTTGCAGCCTAATTTTACTGATCAGAGAAAGATGTTGCAAATCATCTGATTGCAGTTTCTGCCCTTAAATGAGTGCCAGACATTAGAAATTTAATAATGGCATGTCTCTGAGTACCTGGGACCAAAAATTTTTCCCAGAAGTTATGACAAGAGCAATCTTAAGGAAAATGTGCATAGCTCCAACTGATAGATTTTGTTCCTCATTGCTGATATCAAGAACAGAACAGGGAAATCTGAAAAACTTAACACAGCTGCTCATTTCTGCTGGCATTTCTGTGCTCTAATTCTTGCAGGCAGCAGGGTTTAATGGCTGTCACTCCGCTGCCCAGAGGAAAAAGGAAATCAGATGTCACAAAACAGCCCAGGGAATCCCCCCCTCTGCCTAAGGCAGCGTGCAAAATGTGAGCTGTAATTAACTCTGGCTCCCAGAAATGCTCGGAGCCCGAGGCAATAAAACACCTCATACCTGGGAACTCCAAGCAGTGATTATTCTCCTCTCTAATTGAAGTTTTGTTCCATGTCTCCCCTGCCTGCTGGAGGGAAAAGTCGTTTGAAAACCCCTCCGAGGAGGTGTCAGGATCCTTTGGCCATGTGCTTTCAGTGTGTCAAATGAGCCATTCCCATTCTTCTGCACAATCAGCCTGGAGAGGAAAAACGTCCATTAGGGAGGAGCCACCTCCTGAGTTCTCCCTGCTGCCCCTGATGGAGCCAAACTTGGAAATTGGTCCGCATTAAAGCTGGATTAAAGCACAGAGCTGGGCTGTCAGGGAACAGACAGCATCATCTCCTCAACAATGAGTCCCCCCTCTCCTGTGGGGTGTGGGAATGAAGCTGTGGGGACGATTTAATCCCTGCAGAGCTCTGACTTTATCAGCCTAGAGGTTATTATCCCTTCCACTGCTGGCTAGAGCCTGCATGATGGGCTTGTCACTCCAGCAAGGGCCTGGAGGGATTTTATTAAATCTTGGGCTTCTGCCAGGCTTCCCACTGAGCTGGGAAACCACAGCCAGGCTGGGATTTCAGCTTCCCTTCCCTCTGCAGGCTCTGAGGTGGCTGAAGACACTGCCCTTGTCCAGTGGTTCCAGATGTCTCCTCTTGGTTAGGCATTGGGTTCCAGTCTTGCAACAGGGATTGGATTCCCATTTGAACTTCTAATGCCCACATTTTGTTCTCAGAAAATTGTTTTCTATTTGCAGCAGCTTGTTGAACGCTGAGAACTTGAGCTGTGCAGCACTTTTGGGGCTGCTTCCCATCAGCTTCTCCTGGTGGGAAACTCCAGCTTTAGCTGCTCTTGTTGGCCGTGCCCCCACTTGCCTCTAATTGCTGCCATTTCCTTTTTCTGCTCTACACCTCTTAGATTAACCTCTTTTGTGGTTTTTGTTGTACTCCAAATTCAGAAACTTTGCTAATCATTAATATTTAAGGTAATAAGATTTAAACTGTCTCTCACCTCACAGGAAACTCTTAAACCACTCCTTCCTGAGCTACTTCTCTTGAAAAAAAGATTCTTGCGCAAATACATCGGCTTTTATTCTATATTTTATAAACTTTGAGTCTAACCCTTATCACATTTAGGCCCGAGATCAAGTCCAGCATTTGGCTGATCCCCACCTTGTCCCCCAGCACTGAGTGCCACCTCCAGTCAATTCTTGAACACCTCCAGGGATGGGGGCTCCACCACCACCCTGGCAGCCCATTCCAAGGTTTAACAACCCTTTCCATGAAGAAATTCCTCCTGATGTACAAAATTTCTCCCTATTGCTGGCCATTATGTCTCTATGCCTTACAAGACACCACCAAATTTTCACCTCACACACCCGTAGATGATGATAACTTCTTTGAATTTCTGAATGTTACTGTGAGAAGCCCATTTTAACAGAAATACTTCTCAAAATCCTGAAAAAATTTTACTTCTGGTCAATATTTTCCCTTCACTTGCATCTCATTCATTGCACCAGATGAGAGAATTCCCCTCTTTGTAAACTCCCCACTTGTAAAGCCCTACCCTTTAGGTGAGTTATATCAGTTCAGTGCTATTTTAAAATAACTTCTTGGGACTGAAATGTGGAGCAAAAAATTGTTACAGGTGGACTGTTATTTAAAAAAATAAGTTGGTTTATCAGTCTAATAAAGGTGTTGTTTTTTTTTTTTTTAAAACATCCCTTTAGCACTGGATCACACAATTTCAGTTGATTCTGCAGAGTTTCTATGGATTGTTGGGTGTGCGTGACCCAAATTATGCAGAGCACAGGTGAGTGGTGCAGGTGAAGACTGCTGCTCTGAAAACCCCTGTGGAGGCAAGTGTTTAATGTTGCATGAAATCGATCCAAAATACTTTTGTTTCAACACTCAGAAAAAACCCAAACCAAACAAAAAAAAAACAAAAAAAAAACAAAAAAAAAAAAAGAAAAAAAAAAAAAAAAAAACAAAAACCAGCCAAAAACAAACAAACAAAACCCAACCAACCAAACAAAAAACCCTGATACTTTTGCATGTCTAGATGGACAGAATATATCCCTTTTACTGGAATATTATTTTATTCCATATTTGGTCACATTTCCAAACAGGAATTTTAGTTCCCTACTGGCATAAATCAACAATCACTCCTCCAAACACACTCCAGATCTGTCATTTAAGGACACAACTTTTCCTCTGAGCTTTTAAATTTCTTTTACATTATTCCCACCTCACATCAATCTAAACCAGCACCAGCCTATCCGTGTTGATGGGGTAGTGCCTGATTTATAATGCTGTGCCACCAAAACCAAACTGGAAACCCATGAAACTTGAAATTCATAATTTGGGCATGCAGTCATCAATGTAACCTACTTTTGTTCAAGTTATTTTACTTGGAGAAATAGATCAGCGTGAGTTAATCTTGTATTTCCTCAAGATAAAAATGATTGCAAGCTCTCTGCTGGGTGCTCACAGCACTGGAGGGCTCTGCAGCATTTCTGCACGTTCCTTAATGTTGCTTTTATTCAGATTTTTCTACTCTTTGCAATCCACAGTAATTCATGTAAAATGTCACCAAGCTGAGTAATTCAAACACGTAATTCCAATTTTCTTGACATTGACCTTTCGGCCGCGCTCTCCTGTTTTTGCCGTCCTCTCTGAGACAACAGAGACACCTGAAATGTTTGAGGAGCAAAATAAGACTTGAGATCAAATACAGCAAGACAAAGAATTGTGTTTGGACTTTGTTCTTCAGCATTGATAACCTTTTTTGTCAAACAAACTCCAATTACGTCATGGAGGCACCAAATCCATATTTCCTCTCAAGAAATCGCACTGGATGCTTCGTTTTTATTCCTTGAAGGACAGAAGCTTCCAAGTCCTATTTCTGAGTCGTTGTTGGAACAACAGCTGTGGGTTTGCTTCTGGCAATTCCACTTCCCAATTCCCAGCTGGAATTTTTGGTATTGCTGTAATTCTTTTCACCAGTAGCCAAAGCACTTTTGATTTATCCCTTGCCCTGCTCCTATGGACAGTGGGAAGGTGCCAACAGTTGTTCTAATCTTTTAATGCTGTGATATTTCATAAATGACATTAAAAATGTCAATTTTCTAATGTTTATGCAAAAATTGTGGTCTACTGTAGCAAGAGAGAAGCACTGGACAGTTCTAAACCTCCCAGATACTTTGTCTGCCTCAAAAATTTCACATTTATGCAGAATTCTCTCTCCAGGTGAATCTCCCACCTACCTGAGTATAAGGGCTTTCCAAAGCTCCTTCTCCCTCTGTCTCATCTGCTTCTTATGCATAAAGCACACCAAAAACATATCTTCAAAACTAAACTGTCTTTATTTTTTATTTTATTTTATTTTAATTTTTTGTTTATATTTTATTTTATCATTTAATTTCCAAGGCACTCAGCCTAGCCTAGGTGCTTACACCTCAACCAGTGGCAGAAATTAAAATATTTTTTTAATATTTTATTTTATATATATATTATATGTATATATATATATTTTTCCCCCAATGCACTCAGCCTAGCCTAGGTGCTTACAGCTCAACCAGTGGCAGAAATTATTGAGAATAGAAAAGATAAAAGCTCAAGGCCTTTTTGTGTTTTCAGACAGACAGATTTAGGACGTGCTCGTGTTACTTCTGATGGCTGCAGGGTTTTCTGCAAAGCAGCTTGTGTTTGGTTCTGCAAAAGAAAAAAAGAAATTGATTCCACAAATGCAGAGGAACCCAAATAACCTGATCAGGTAAAGCAGCCTCAGCTGCTCCCAAGGCTGTGCCAGGAGAACCCTGACCCTAAATAAATGAAATTTGAAACCTTGATTTGGGGGTGAAGCCTCGCCCTGAGGTAATGGGAGAGGAGTCTGTGCCTTATATTAGTAAGGCAGAAAGAAGTTTTAAGCTGAATTATAATATTAGATTTGAGAATACAAATATTGGAAGTAGAAATGTAAATAAATCCTTAACATAGACTTTTTCCTTTTTTCTGTGCCACCTGGTACTTTTTTTTTTTTTTCTTTTTTCTTGAGGAGACACTCATAAAATAAATGTTTCAATAAACAGCAAAAGGTCACTTCATAATTATTATGAACATTTTCATTAAAAAGCCCCCATCTCAACAGCCCTGGTGTGATTGCTCCAAAATGAATTACCTTCTCTAAATTAGTTCTGCCAAAAGCTAAATATACTCCTATAAAAATCAGAATGAAAATTGGTCCTTAGATGGGATTTTATTATGATTTGAATACTGTTGTGATGAGTAATTTTGGGACAATGTGTCCCTTTTGGATCTGCAATATAATTGTAAAAGCAGGTTGTGCTAACAAAGGCAAACAATTGGCAGTCCAGGGAAGAATTCCTAACCAACCCCTCAAATCCACCCCTTAATTCTGTGTATTGCAGGTCTGCATTAATTGGGACTTTACTGAGAGAGGGGAAAGAAAAGCCACACAAGTGGCAAACTCCTAGGTAAGAGTATTTCTGTTCAATGCAGCAAAATCCAGATGCTGCAGAAAGCAAGAGGCAATAAATCTACAAATCCCGTGGGAACCAGAGACCAGGAATGGGGATGAGAGCCCTGTGATTATTGTTATTATTGCTTTCCTTGGCAGGAAGATCACAGGCATCTACAACTCGAGCTAGAGGAAACATTTACAGGCTTAAGTGCAGTAAATGTGGCTTATTCCCTGTGTTTCAGGAGTAATTTTCCTTCACACATGCACTCCTTTGAAGAGTCTATTGTATAAATTGAATATATTTATTGCCACGGGGTGAATAATGCAGTTACCAGGTTGTGGGTGGAGATAAAGCCTTGTCTAGACATTCCCCAACTGTATTTCCGCTATTGAATTCAGCAAATGACAAGTGAATTTGGCTCAATTGGGTTAAAAAGTCATGTCTGCGATGAGCAAGACTGGGACCATCAAAAGACCCTAAACAAACAAAAAATGCAACTTCATTGGTATTTCAATGGGACTCGGAGAGGCTGAAACTTCCAGAACCTGTAAATGAGCAAATCTGTGGTCCCCACATCTTCACCAAACATTGGAATCATCTTGGTTTTTATTTAATGTTGAAAAATTTACTAACAGTGCTGCCTTCACCTGAAAAATTATCCACTATACCATAGGTATTTGTGTTTAGGAAATTCTCTACCTGATTTATTTGTTTTAAGCTGTAGATGATGAGAGTTCTGTCTATAACCTAAAGTAAAGGAAGATAAACTGGCTGGGAGTTCAATTCTATTAGATATTCATGTAGGCAGGTAAATTTTGAGTCCTGGGAGTCTTCGGTTTTTGAAAGAGGTTTTCCAGCTCTGGAGCTGCAACAGAGTGGAGTTGTTAAAGCAGAGCATGTTTGATTGTTGCTGTAGGACACGAAAGAAAAACAAAGGACTCCAAGGATACTTCAGAAGGCAAAGCATAAAAAACTTTATTGTCTAATTCTTACCATCTATTTATAAGGTATATTGATACAGACTTAAAATGATTGGTGAATAGGGATGACACCTCTTTAAACCCATTGGTTAAACTAGAGAAACAGGAAAACACCACCTGGGAATGATGGTTTTGAGAAAGAATAATCGTTTTCCAAGGCTGTTTTGAGAAGAAAACCTTTTTGAGAAGTTTTCCCTTGGGAAGGAGTTAACAGCTGCTAGCAGGCTAAAAGTTTCTCTCAGACTCAGAAATATCAGGCCCACATTTGATAACAATATTTAATTACCTTGGACACAAACCCTTTGTATTCTGCAATTTCATACACATTACAGGTTCTTGTTTGCTTTGATTCCACAGAATCCACTGGTTAAAATAGTAAAGTTGGATGAGCATAAAGTTATATAAAGTTCCTAAATGTCTGTGTTGTCAAATCCCATTCTTTTCAAAGACATCTTTTCAAAACTGTTTTCAGCTGGACTGCTTGATTGGAGGATTAATTCCTGCCCAAGTCAAATCTAATTTGCTAACAAATGACATAAAACCAGTTGGAGATGTGTGAATTTATGGGAGGATTTCCTTCCTAGAGACACTCAGTGGCAGCAGGATCTCCTTGGAATCCCACACCACAGCAGAGAAAGAACCGAAATATTAATAAATCCTGGAATTTATATTGCGCTTGTTACTTCCCAAGCACTTGGCAGAGGTTTCAGAAAAAAACTGAATTCCTAATTCTGCTGGGGAGTCATAGGGTGAAGGTTTTTGTGCTGGGGATATGGGAGGGGATAGGAATGCAAAATTTAGGAATTTTGATTTAGGAGCCCCAAGCCTGAACTTGTAGCACTGACTTGCCTCTCTCTGTCCCAGAAGTTAATCAGGAAGAAAAGTTGGAGCAGAGGATGTTTCCTTTCCCTCTTTCTTTTGCCACTGGCTTGTTGGACACTTTGGGTAGGACATGGGGTGTATTTCTCTCTCTCTCCACCTCCCCTGCCTTCCATACTCCATCCATAAAGGCACACAAAGTTGTCCCTTAGATCTCCATGGAAAACACAAATCCAACAAAAAACTCCCACAAAAATCTCCCCAAAACCCCCAAAACCAAAACAAAAAACCCCAAAACAAACCAACCAACCAACCAAAATAAAACAAAAAGAGGAAAAAAAAATGCCAAGCCAAACAAAAAAAAAAAAACCCTCAACCAAAACCAAACCCTCCCCTGATTCACTGCAAGGAAACAACAATAACCCAAGGCAATTTCTGCTGAGTTTAATCACTTGGTGTGGAAATGTGGGAATGCCCTTGGACACTAAGAGATGACCTGTCCTGAAATATTCTGAGAGCAGGAGATGCCCTTGCTCATTTATTTGGAGAATTAATGACAGAGGTAACATAATTTATTGGGGTAGCTCGAGAAAATTGAGGAATTTTCTCAGATTCTTTCACAGTGTTTGAATCGCGTGACAGCTGCTCCAGCAAGGTGCTTTCCTGACTCATCATTTGTGTCACTCTTCTTTAAATATCAAAAATCAAAAAGAAAAGGAATTAAAATTTTAAGATCTGGAAGATTGTGAACTCTTGGATTTCAAAGAAAGATTTTTTGTTGTTGATTTTTTTTCTTTTATTTCTGTTGCAAACCATGTGAATAATACAAATACTGAAAGAAGCTGACCTAAAATAAATGCTAATTAATGAAAGCTAAAAGCAAAGGGACATCACATCTTACTATTCCTTTTTGGACTCACCCTGTTTTATATACTCAAACCCAGCCTATCAAGCTGAATAATTTGAGCTTTTTGATTGACAGAATTTTCCACATCAGGTTTTATTTCTGTTGGTATTTTTCATATTTGGCAGTATTATCACACCACCAGGAGAGAAAGAATTTCACTTTTAGCCATGCTTCAATGCTGCTGAATCAGAACAGCCAAAAAAATACCTTCAAGCCCATCTGTCCAAGGAGAAAAAGAATCAATTTGAAGCTTATTTGTGCACAAACTGTAAATCACTGAGTTGTAAGAAGCACAATATCAGCTTCAGAAACGTTACTTCATTATCAGCAGCTTCCATTTTTTTCAGTCACAACCACTAAGAACGTAGGAATTGAAAGAAGAATGGGTTCGGGGGAGCTTTTGTAAGTTGTGGGATTTTTGTTCTTAATACTCCCTTGTTAACACTTGAGGTTTTTATTACACTCCAATATTTATTAAGCTTGTCTCTCCAACAGTAAAAGTCAGAAGTTTTGTTGTTTGGTTCTTTAGAGATTTTTTTTTTCCCTCTTGAAAAGTTACTGTTTCATGTTACTTCGTTATTTCAGAAACTGATGCTTTAAGGAACACAAAGCTCTCCAGCCTCGAGGAAATCTTTTGATTTCATCCCAAAAGCAGGAGCAAGTCAGGATCTGGTTTGATCTCCTGCGGTGTCTTAAGTTTCACAGTTCCAGAACTGCAGATTTTGCTTCCCAACCCCAGAAAAGGAGCCAAGACCCCTCTGATGAAGGGAGTGGGAGATGTCAGGGAGGCAAAGCTCAGTCCAGGGCTCAGAGAGTGGCTTTACAGAAAAGAAATTATTCAGGGCTGGCCTGGGGACTTCCCTTGGCATCACTGAGCCCCCGCACGGCATCAGCTGCTGCTCACCCAGCACAACAATTCCCAATTTACTTCATCTTCCAGTCAGGAGCCACACAGAAAATCCAATTATTCAAATTCTTCCCCAGTTCAGCTTCGACCCTCATTAATCCCTGCATAAAAGCAGGATGCTGTGGAAACATTCCTTTACTCCACTGCAGGGAAAGCTCGGAGCCCTCTGCAAAATACTTTTCCAGCTTTATAAAATATCCCACTGAAATAACAGAGAAATAAATGATGCAAACCCGGGTGTATTTTCATGAGACGTTCTTTACTAAATAGAGTGCTGAAACTTTTAAAAAAATGTAATTTTTAGTAATACATTTGAGGGAACGTATTCTATCTCAAATTTAAATCAATTTTAGAGCCCACTTTTCCCAAGACTTGGAGACTGATCTCCATGGCTCCAGTGAGTAGGAGGAGGAGAAAGCTGCAGACTGGGAACCTTCTTACATATTAAAAAAACTTAACTGCTGTCTCATTAAACCTTTAAACAGTTCGAGGCTGATTTTCTGAGCATTCTGTATCTACTTTTACCAGGTATTTATGTACCAGGGAGAAGCAAACTGAATTTTCAGAGCTGGGATGCTGTGAAATGCATTTATGCTCATTTACTGTTGCTATACATCATTGGAAAAAAAACCAACAAAACCATGACAGAAAGATTTGCATGGCCAAAAGAAGCCTGGTGGATGCTAATGACACCATATTTCAGGTACAGAGGAAAAGAAACTTCCAAACTGAAGAAATGACTGTATATTGTTTTTACAATTGAGTTTACCCCTACTTTATTGAAATTCATAACTCAATAAAGGATGCAGTGAGCTTAAAATATTAAAATGGAATTTTTGGTGTTTGAAAAATCATTGTTTGCTATTTTATTTACTTGGATTAATTAATCAACATGACCAACACGTTTCAATAGCTGTTGGAAGACATTTAATTTTTAAATAATACTGGGTGTTGTGTGGTTTTTCAGCCAGCACATAGGCATTAATAAAACTCCTCCAAGCCATGCTAAATTATATTTTATATGCTATGGTGTAAGGAACCAAAAATAATCTCAATAAGCAAACAGCAAAAGTGAAATACAGCGAATTTAAAAGATAACAACGAACCTCTGGCACTACAGATTATAAATGACCATGGAACCCGTATGGATTTCTCCATCAGCTCTATTATCTACTTCTTGAAATACTAATTTTCTAAAAATTTCATATAGATGGAATTTATCTGCCCATGTGTGGCTTGTACTGTGCCTTGGTGAAAGGAGTTGTAGTGTGGAGGTAGTAGAAGTGTCACTTCTCTCTTTGTGCCCAACAGACATCTATCCACTCTAAAGAATGGAGTCTTCAGAGAAACTCCATTAATCCTGAAATAAATATTTTGCACAGATGCTCAAAGGCTGGATATTTGTGAAAATAAAATAAAAAAAAAATTAAAAAAAAGAAGAGGATTTTAGAGTCTTATTATAGGACAATGTTCAGGTATGAAATCTCATCTCAAGCTGCATCATTGGCTCTGGTCAAAGGGGTTGAAAAAGACCATCACTTAAATCTGGTGAGGCTTCCCCAAACCCTTCAGCTCACATTCTATAATCCAGCTGCTTTGTGGTCCCATGTGAACACTCCATCAGATCCACAATTAATCTTTACCAATAATATTAATCACATGAAAAACCTTCCTAAAACTCAGCCGCCTCTACAAGACTGTCCTACATGAACATCTCAGCATCCTCTGGAGAGTTTGCAGTGTTTGTTTGCAGACATCTCTGCACTCTTCAATAAGTTCAGCATAGGGGATTGCCTGGAAATCCCTGAGTCCCTTGTCCCAGGGTGCTCATCAACAGATTAACCACACAAATTGGCCTGGGCTGAACTGGGTATGTCTGGATGAATCTCCAGAAGTGTTGGAAATCCGCACGCTGTGAAACACCCAGTTAAATGGTTGATTGTTCAGTCAATTAGTTACAGTCTTGAGCAATATCTCAAACCAGATAACAAACCCTTTATCTCATCTGTGCAGACAAGCAGTTGCACAGTCCCTGAAGCATCCAGGGACTTCATGGCTTAAATGCAAGAACAGACACAATCCTGATACAGCTGCACCACAACTGTGACTACAGAACAAATTTTATTTTCATAGCTACAATCAATCGCTGAAGTCCCAGAGGTTTTGAATCCAGAAAGTGTTTTTTTTTCTCACCACCTATTCTAGAGAGTCCAGAATCACTGCTGAGCTCAGAGAAGTCCACTGGGTACATCTCCATTGAGCCTGAGTCCCAAACACTGTGACACTCAGGACTGACTCACAGCTGTGTCTTGACAACTCTGAGCCATATGCTTGTCCTGGTTTGGAAAGACAGGTGTCTGTTAAGGAAGGCAGGAGCTTCCCTTGAAATGGAGAATGTAAATCCCTTCTCTCTGAATTATTATAATTTTGAAATTAAGGGGCTCTCAGGCAAAAATATGGGAAAAGGAATAACAGTTCTTTACTAGGAAAATTTAAAATAAAAATGCAGTAGTACAAAAAAGCAAACAAACAAAAAAGAAAACACTGTCAGAATCAGAACACAACCTGACACCCTGTTGGTCAGGGTGTTGGCCCAGTCCAATCAAGTCCTCCTGCAGTGACAGATGTGGTTCTGTTGGAGCAGAGATGATCCTGTACAAGGGTGCAGTTTTCCTCTGAAGGTCCAGTGGTGCTGAGATGGGTCTGGTCTTCCTCTGGGAATCCAGTGCAAACAGGCTGACCTGGTGTTCTGACTCTCAGGTTTTATCCAGGTAGGAATGCTTGGCTCCTCCCCCTGGCTGGAGCATCTCCCCATGGGATGATGGAATTGTATCAGCCGTGCAGTGAGCCTGGATGGCCCATGAACAGCAGATATCCTCTGGAGGGAGGGTGGGTCCTTGGAGAGATAAAGAACACTGCCCCAGCTGGTTTAACAGCTGGTAATAGAATACAAACCCCGGGTTACATATTGCATTGCAACCCAAGGCAATGTTAATATCAGCTGGAAATTCAGATGGACGTGAGAAAGTTTTGGACAAACATGGAAGGATATTGCTGGAACAGCTTTCTGATAAGAGCAGTACAAGTGAAAGAATTTTACTGATTTTGCATTCTTATTTTGTGATGAATTTATCTCCATTTTAAAGGTATTGTTGCCCATGAGATAGGGACCAGAAATAAAAATATTAATAAATTGCTTCAAGTAAAAATGTTGTGAGGCCCTGAGACATGACTATTCTTCATAAATCTTTCTTCTGTTCCAAACAGCATTTTCAAACATTTCCCAGGCTCATCAACCAGTGCCCAGATATCTGTTAGTGAGGTGCTCAGAACAGTGAAGTGGTCATGGAAACAGAAATCGTTGTGATGAGAGTTCAACAAATAAACTCTGCACCGTGGGGGTGGCATCAAATTAAATCCAGTCTAGTCCCAGGGATGGGACCTTAGTGGTAGGAGCACAATAATTTCACTTTTGGAATTATTTAATCATGGGATGGTTTGGGTTGGAAGGGTCTTCAAGGTCCATCCAGTTCCAACCTATGGTCAGGGACACCTTCCACTATCCCGGGTTGCTCCAAAGCCCCAATGTCCAACCTGGCCTTCGGCACTTCCAGGGATCCAGGGGCAGCCACAGCTGCTCTGGGCAACGTGTTCCTGTGTCAGCTTTATAGGGGCTCAAAGCAAACCAGATTTCTGGTTTAAATATGTGCTTAAATTGGTCTTATTTTGCTCATTTAGTTCTCTGACAGGAAGAGAAAACAGTGAGCTTTCATATGCTCCTCATTTGAGAGCACAGAATACCTCAGGAAGTACCAGTCTGGCTCCCCTTTACCTGGGCAAGTCTAAGGAAAGGAGAGGGAAGAAAAAGGGAAACAAAATCTTTGAGAATCTTACTTGTTCTTCAAATTTGTTCTTCACTACAAGAGGCAAGATATGAAAGCACTTGAAATACTTGGAGATGAAGAAATAGCAAGGAACAAGGCAGAGGCATGGCTGAAGGTTTAAAATTCAGCAGTTAGAACAAGTTCAGTAGTCCAAGACTGATGAACTCACTGAGTTATCCCCTTTGGTTCTCTATAGTGCAAGAAATGTTTTATCCAAAAGGTTCTGACGTTCTCAGGAAGAAAGTTTAACATGAGGGATGTGTTCTGCCCCTGATCCTGTCCTTCCACCCCCAAGAGACAGCGGTGATAAATTATTTTCTACAATGCAGTGAGAGGAAAGCTCTTTCTCACTCTCCAGTTTTCCTCTCCCTAGTCACTCCTGTACTGCCTGACATCCAAGGAAAGATCTGCTGTATTATTGCTTTTTGTTCCTTTTTAAAAACTGGTTTTCTTTGATTGTTTAGCCCCAAGGTTCCAAAGGAAAACCAGAAGTACAGGAGAAGACTAAAATGCATCACAAGTTTGACAAAGACAAAGGACACATAAAAGCAGTGATGAAAGAAAGTCCAATCTTAGTCCTTGATGGAGTCAATGAAAAACTAAAAGGATCTTGTTCTCTCTGGGCTTACATTTATCACTTTAATTCATGTCAGGGGAAGAAATATTAAGATGTTTTGTGTCTGGATTGGGCAATTCAGGTCACTAAGTGGCTGAGCCCCAATGCCAACAAAGACCAACAGAGTCAGTCCCTGCCCTTAGCCAAGAGGCTTCAGATGAATATTTGAGCCACATTATGTCAGGTATTTCACAGCCACCAGATTTGCATGTCCTGGTTTGAACTTCTGGAGATGATCTCATTTCTGGTCCCAACTGTAAAGAGCTCTTAGGGTTCTCATTATATTTTTAAAGGAAAAAAAAATACAAAATAACCCTGATTTTTCTTCCAAGATTAGTTTTAAAAACTAATTTTTTTTAATATTAATATTTTTATTTAAAATCTAATCCTTTATTAACACATATTGAAATTTATAATTTAGCCCTTATAACACATAGCTGGACAAAGACTATGGGGAAAGGATAGTAGAAATAAAAAGTATTACTGAGAACTCTTCAAGGCTCCAAAAAAAAGAACTCCAAAACACTCAAAATGGGATTTTTGCTACTTTTTTGCTCTCTGACCTCATGAGGTTTTCCAAATGTATCAGAGAAGAATTTGTGCTTCTAAATAAGACAAGTATGGTAACAGCCACCTCAGAAGCAATTTGTATGATTTAGAAGCAATATTTCCAAATGAGAAATGCAGGATCAAGTAGAAGCCATAAAATAGGTTGGATTTAAGTTTGAATTTTCAGTCCAATATTATCTGCAGGTGGTTTGTCAGTGCACACACTTTTTACCTGACATTTAATGTGATTTTCTTTTCCTTCTGGTCAACAAGAAAAACAGTTACCTTCCAGTATAAACAGGGATCTCATTTCTTCAGCAAATATTGTTCCTTTTTGCAGGTGTCAAGGTGAGTTCTCATTTTTCCTTCAACTTTTACTCCAGCATTAAATTTATATTCTCCATATTTCAGTAAATCAAAAAGGTTTTACTATTTTTGTTATAGCTGAAAAGATCTTGCCTTTCCGGGCTCTTTATTGTTCACTTTATTTATTCAAAACTATGTTTCAAACGAGTTTATTTTTATCACACCGAACTGTGTATGCATTCAAGCTTTAAAAAGGAGTAATTATGGCTCAGCTTCAAGTCTCAAAAAAGTTTTGATTCAGACATTGCAGAGTTCTGAGAGATGAATTTTCTCTTTGCAAAATGCCACTCATATTAATGACTGATTTTGCTCATTTTTCTGTCTTTAATAACTTGTCATTCTTAGCAATTAATCTCTATTTTCTTTCATTAGAGACCAGCCTTCAAAAGTGCTGGTAATTCAGCTAAGGTTTACATTGGAAATTTGTGGAGTGAAGAGAAAAAGATGATCTTTTAGCGAGTGCATTGGCAGAGTGGGAACATAAAGCTGCTATTAAAATTGATATTCCTTAATGTCATACAACTGGGATTTGCTAAGTCTATTTGTTCAGGAAAAGAAAATAAGAAAAAGTAATAAGAAATAGAGTTATTCAAAGTCCAATAATCTCCCTGAGGTGTGTTGTAATGGAAAATAGAGAAGTTTTTTTTAATCTCTGCATGAATTTGATTTCTGTCCTGTAGGCCTTCAAAATCCAAGCTGGACCACATACCTACAATTTTATCTTGCCAGAAATTCAAGCGGTGTTCAGTGTCCTGTAGGATGGGAAAATATCCTGAAATAAATCTTAGAAATGCACACAGGATCTTTTCATTCTCCTTTCCAATGCTACTTAATCCAGGCCCAAATAATACCCAGATTGGAAACTATCCCAGAATCCCAAACTACAGCACAAGGACTTCTATCCATTAATTCAGCAGCCTGGAATAGCGGGAGGTGTCCCTGGCCATGGCAAGGGGTTGGAATGAGATGGGCTTTAAGGTCCCTGCCAACCCAAACCCTTCTGTGATTCTGTGATTTTTATAACTGGAAAATACCAGTTGAGGAAGTTAAATCATTGTACAAACTCAATTTTGCTTTGTCATTATAATTCAGTTCAAGGAATAAAAATAACAAAAATGTTTATGTAAAACCCCTCAGTTTTGGTCCCTGTTTTCACCAGTCAATAATGAAGAATTTGGACCAATTAATCTCATTCTAAAACACTGCTTAAAACTCTCCTAAAAAAGGACTGTGTGTGTCATTAATTTCAAGCAGACACCTGAGCCACCAGATGTGTGAGCTGGGAGTCTTCAGCACCGGAGGGAAAAATGTCCCACCAAATTTACCAACTGAATTATTTACTGTGGAACTCCACCTAAATTCTCCCTGTGCCCACACTGGCCTGGCTCACAGTAATTTCTGCGGCCACAGCTGCCAAATATGAAATTAAACATTTTAACCCCTTTTTACCAATTCATCGCCAGCTCAGTATTAACCCTCTTCACTTTGGGGTGCTGGACTGTGACAGAGACAAGAGAATTTAAAACATAAAAAAATGTATGGTAAAAAGAGTATATTACACCTTTTATTTATATCCGCTGCTGGACAAGGCAGTGTAAAGTTTAAGGTTGAACTCAATAATCTAAAGAATCTATTCCAGCCCAAATTACTCTATGATTATTTACCTCAAGTTTCTAAATCCTATAATTTTTACCATTTCAGCATGGGTAGAAAATTCTATATTGCCCTGCACTGGAACCCTAACCACTCATCTCAAAATAAAAATACAATAATACTTCTTTTCCTGATGTGCTGGTAATAGTTTAAACTCATGAGAGATAAACAGAGGTTTTCTGCCTGAATTTTTCTTTCTCCCTCTTTTTTTCTTCTGTTTCCTTTAATCCACGAACCCTGAATCACACACCGTGTTTCCTACTCAGGCCTAGGCTTGAGAGGACCAGGAAATATTTTCTTTATTGTCCCTTCCAACCTATGGGGAACCCCATTCTATGATTCTCTGATAATTTCAGTACATTTGGTGTTGAAATTTTGCTATTTTTTTTTCTTTTTCTTGTTTTGTTTTGTTTTAATGAAGGTGTTTTCCAGGCTCCATCTGCAATTCTAGAGGCCAACAGCAAAATGTTTTCTCAACATCATCTTAATAGAAAAATTCTGTTGTGTAAAGCAAACAGATCAAATACCTGGATCAGAAAATGTCTTAGTAATATAAAATAAATATTACTGAAATAATATTACTGAAAATAAAAATTTTCAGTAATAAACATGTCTCTTGGAATTGCTCTGGATATTACACAGGTGTCCAGGGGAAAAGCAAGATAAATGTGATTTGCAGCATTCCTGAATGCTTTGGCAGCTGAGAATGCCAGTTCATGTTCCTGGATCCAAGAAATGAACAAATTATGGGGAAAGATCTCTGGGTTTGGCAGCATTTTCTATCTTTTCTCTCATTTAAACCCTTTCCTATTGAGATTGGGCCTGGCATAACTTCACCAAATGACTTTATGAGAAAATCAAATAATGGTAAATGTTTTTAGCCACTGTTAATCTTCATCACACATCAGGCCCCAGCTCCACCCCTAAATCTAGTCCAGCACTCTTATCCCAGTATTCCCATGACAATGAAAAGTAAACTCATTATTCAGAGCCAAAAGCAGAGTGAAACATAACCATTGCTGTGAAATTCCAATGATCAGGGATATTTACCTGCTCTCTTGGACTTTTCAACTGAACCTGAAAGGCCAAGCTGGAAAAACAGAGATGTCCAGGTTGGCCAGGGGAACAGGAAACTCTCCAGGAGTCAGAGAATGTTTTCAGCCTTGAAAAATGAAGACTGAGAGGAACAGGCTGGGTGAAAGCAGAAGGAGAGAGATTTAAATGAAAAGCCACTGAGGGTCAGGATAAAATAGGTAGAAATGCAATAGGAATGCATATAGAATGGAAATTACAGGATTTATGGTTTTCAGGGCTTTGTGACAGCCTCTCAAGAAGAGGAGGGGGGCAAAGGCCAGCTACATTCAAAGCAGAGAACAATAAATTTTTGAAGGGAATTATGAAGTACCAAGGCTCTGACAAAAAAAGGATTTGAACTAGATTGCTAAGAAGTTTCCTATTTTTATCTTTCCACCCCTCCAAATCAGAGAACACCAGAATTAATTCACTGATTAATTCACTGGGAATAAGCAGCTGACCTTTGGGGATATATATAAATATATGTATTTATATATATGGAATATGCTTAGCTTATGGCTTGTTAAAAAACCACTAAATTGAGAGATGTCCAAACTTCAATAGGAATTTAAACTGCTGCCCAGCCATGTCCTGTGGAAAAGGAGAGGGATTTTACACAAGGGCATGCAGTGATAACACGAGGGGAAAAGGCCTTAAGATGAAAGAGCAGATTTAGATTAAATATTGGGAATAAATTCCTTATTGTGAGGATAATTTCTTGCTAATTTCACTGAAATGTCTGGTGAAATATCAGCTGTGTGCCGCATAACATTTGACAACAGTGATTCTGGTATTTTGACTTAACACCCCTCATCCCACAACTGAAGAACATTTATGGACAATTAACCTGGACTGACTACACATCCTAAAAGGAAAATACATCTGTTTTCTTTTTGAAATGTGGGATCTCACCTGGATGCCCCCACACTGTGTAAGGGTGTGCAGAGTCACAAAAATAATGAGACAGATCCAGCCCAGCCCTGTAACTGAGCCCAGGTTTAACCCCAGGGCAGCTCAAATGTCACTGATGCAAAATTTTACCCAGCAGAGCACGGTCCATACCTCACAAATGAGCAGCAGGCAGACAGGGAGGGCTGGCTTTGCTCTGCCAAATTGCAGGGAAAATGCAATTATCAGAAACTTCCTGCTGTCCACAGAAAAATGGAAGTATTTTAGTGTAGAACTCTGCCTGCCAGGGGTTATTGTGGCCCCATTCCTCTTGCTAGTTGCAGCTGAGCTTTTCCCTTTTCCCAAAAGTCCTCAGGCTTGGAGAGGCCGTGATCCAGGGAAAGCCTTGCTGGTCAAGGTGCACTAAGGGCAGAAAAAAAGTGAGAAAAGGAATAAGTTTTAGTGGAACAAGAGGCCTTGAGGTGATAAATCTAAACCTTCCTAATTTGTAGGAGTTTAATGGTCCTGCAACTGTGTTTTCTTGTTGTTTCTGGGTAGAAGACCCTTCTAAACACAAGGGAAAGAGGCTTAAATATATTTTTTTTCCAATACCAGTTCTTTTTACATTTTTATCTTTCCCAATATAAATTAAGGGTTGTCACAGTAAATGTGCTCCATCTAAAAACAGCTCAGAGCAAATCTGGGTCGCTGATTTATGGCAAGATCTGCTCTCTGTCTGCAGGGTTTTTTGGATATTTTTATAAATAACTAAGACTATGGTATTGAAAAATGTATATTTCAAGCTAATGGATGAAAGTTTCAGGAATTAGGAGAAGCCAGATGAAGGAAAACAGAAACCATTTAAATGCAAGATCAATGTTATAGGTAGAAATGAGATCTAATTCAGATAAATGTAAAATACACTCAGCTGTGGAGCAAACACTGACAAAGAGCATATATTAAATTGAAGAAGATAAGGAAAAAAATAGGAGTGCTGTAGAAGGAAAATAAAGTAGTACAAAATAAAATAAAGCACTAAATGGATGATTGAGGAGAAATAGAAAGGGAAAACTAAATAAACTTTTGTATGGGAAGAGAAATGAAATGGAAAAATATAGAATTTATTAACTCTAAACCCCACTTCCTTCAAAGTCAAGGTCAAACCTACTGTTGATCAGGCCAAGAATGAATTATAAAAACCTCTGGCTATTTATAAACAATAAGTAGTAATTTCAGGAGGAGTTCTAATGGGAGAGGAGGGATTTGAGTGGGAGGATCTATTTTAATTAAAGTCAGTAAATATTCCACTGCCATCACTGCCTCCCAACTATTTTCGTTTAGCCTAAAAACATCACTGTAAAACAATGTTCATTACATCTCTGATCTGTGGAGTTTGAGGCTGTCAAACATTTGTTTTCCCTCTCTTAAAGCTCTGAAGTCACTCTAAACCCAAGAGAGGGAGGTTGTCATGGTTTGGAAAGACAGGTGTTTGCTAAGAAAGGCAGGAACCGCCATTGAAATGGAGAAATGGAGAAATGGAGAATGTAAACTCCCTCCCTCAAAATTATTATAATTTTGAAATTAAGTGGTTCTCAGGCAAAGAAGATATGGGAATAGGAATAACAGTTCTTTACTAGGAATATTAAAATGAAAATACAGTAGTAGAAATAAAACACTGACAGAATCAGAACACAACCTGACACCCTGTTGGTCAGGGTGTTGGGAGCAGTCCCAATAAATCCTCCTGCAGTGACAGATGTGGTTCTGTTGGAGCAGAGATGATCCTCTAGAAGGGTGCAGTTTCCTCTGAAGGTCCAGTGGTGGTGAGATGGTTCTGGTCTTCCTCTGGGAATCCAGTGCAAACAGGCTGTGCTGGTGTTCTGACTCTCAGGTTTTATCCAGGTAGGAATGCTTGGCTCCTCCCCCTGGGTGGAGCATCTCCCATGGGATGATGGAATTGTCTCAGCCATGCAGTGAGCCTGGATGGCCCATGAACAGCAGATATCCCCTGGAGGGAGGGTGGGTCCTGGAAGAGATAAAGAACACTGCCCTAGCTGGTTTTGATAGCTGATAATAGAATGCACACCCCATGTCACATCCTGCATTGCAACCCAAGGCAGAGGTGACATTTTCCTGCGAGGCTGCAGCAGCCTGGTGGCACAGCACACACCTGCACGCACTCGTGGGGGTTTGGGGTTTTGCCTCCATTCCCCTCTTCAGCCTTAAATACCCCATTTAAAACCTGAAATGGAAATTCCTCTGTTCCATTGTGTCAAAGCAAGGCCATTCACAGACAGAGTTTTGTTCAGAGGCTCATCACCCTCTTGCTCATATGTTTTTTATGGCTACATTGCAAATAAAGGTTGTGATTCAAGTGAGTTTATCAAAGAGATAAAACAGAGGATTTGGGAACTGTCCCTTTTATTATCAAAAATGTTGTCTTGTTTTGCAGAACCTTTTTTTAACTCTATGATGGGTTTTTTTCCCAAATTGACACAGTGTTTCATACACAGCAGAGAAATTAATATTGCACTCCACATTTTGCATGTGGATAAAATGAGGCAGAGCCAGATCAGACAATTTGTCATACTTTTTTCTCAAGAAAAGCTGAGGAGCTTAAAAATGCTTCCTCCCTTGGGTTTATGCACCTCCCATGGCTGCATCCTACCAATCTAGGTATTCACTATCTCCAGTCCCTCTCCCTTCTCATAAGAAGATAAAATACATGCAAAGAACAGCAGAAAATCATGGGATGCAAGAATCATGATGCCAGAAAGGCAAATCCAGTTCCTGGAGTTTTTCCCTTTTTATTTCACAGTTTATCCCTACATTCTCTTCCTTTCATACCAGGAATTGTGGTAGCAAAATTTTGATTCCTACCTGAGACCCAAATAGCACAAATTTGCCATCTTTTACACAGTTTGCCCCGGAAGTGGGAGTTACTTTGTTTAAGGGGGTCAGGAACTGCCAAGAACTCAGACAAAGTAAATCAAGTTACTCCCTACTGTGCACAAGAACTAAGAGTCTGCCTAAAGCAAGATCCTGCTCTGACAGAGATCAAGAACAGATGCTTAATAGATGAAGTAGGGCAGCTTGGATAGAAATAAATTGAGAGAGGAAATAAAAAGGGGATTCCTCCCGTACATTTGTTTACATCATCTGCAGAAGAAAATTTTCATTTTTCTGTCCTGTGCTCCATTGTCTGTACATGCAATGATGCTGACATAGAGCCACTGGTGCCAGGGGATGCATTTCATAGCACTGAGGACAGCAGACAGGAGGGTAGAATATATTCTGATATTTTCAAGAGTATATTTAGGTGGGTATTTTATTGGTGGTTTCCAACAAGGCCTTAAAAACTGGGTCTGTTTTGATTTGAACCACTATTTTGATTTCAGTTGTGCCAGGTAGATGTGGTGTCACCATAAAAATCTGGTTTAGCTTGGATACTACGTGAGAAGAAATCAGGCTGGTTGTAACACCAGGGTGGGGTTTTTTAAAAGTCTATTTCAATAGCCTGACTGAGGGATCTGGGATTATTCAGGGAGAAGAGGAGGCTCTGGGGACACCTGAGAGTCCCTTCCAGTACCTGAAGGGGGGCTATGGAAAAGGAGGGAGAGTGACTTTTCACATGGGTAGGGGTAAATGGGAAAGGTCTTAAAGTAAAAACAGAGAGATTTAAATTAGATATGAGTAAGAAATTCTTGGCTGTGAGGGTGAAGAGGCACCAGAACTGGTTACCCAGAGAAGCTGTGGCTGCTCCTGAATCCCTGGAAGTGTCCAAGGCCAGGTTGGACGGGCTTGGAGCAACCTGGGATAGTGGAAGGTGTAGAACAAGATGATCTTTAAGGTCCCTCCCAATCCAAACCATTCTGGGATTCTGGGATAATACCAAAAGGCTTGCTGGAATCCCAGACTGCAGGTGCAAACTGAAAAGTGAATCTGAACCATCTGTGTTGCCTTGTGCTGATGAGAACCATGACAAAGCACCCACTTGTTCAACAAATGGGACGAGCTTTAGGCTCCAGGATCACAGAATTTACTGATCTGAGGGAAGCTTTACTAGGAAAGGAAAGAAAATTTCCACCTGGAGCCTGTACCACTGTCCTCTTCTCCCCTTCCCCTCCCATTGTCCCTGCCCCATTCAGTGCAGGGGTGTCCTGCATGTTGGGGTCAGACCCATTCCTCATTTTGGTCTGAGCAGAAGAGCCTCATCACCCACAGAGCACCATCCCAGCAATGCCAGCTAAGAATTTCTGCCTGGATTTACATCTTTTATATTCCTGCCTGGGCTCCAGGCCATAAACAGAGACTGGTTTCTATTTAAAGGGACCTCTGAAGATCATTTACATATATTTTTCACTGATTCTGTTGGGACACATTCATTGTTTATGCAGGTGTAAACTTATTTTTCTCAATAAGTTAACAAACAATAAGTTGTTGTGCTTATTCTTATAATTTTTTTTACTTCTAGCTTAACTAGAGCAGCAGGGCCCAAACCATATTTTGTAAGGATTTTCTTTTTTAATATCTCTACTTGTCTGCAGCAACACCCCAGTGCAGTTCCTTCCAGGGCCTAGGATGAAAGTTGCCTACAAAAAGGAAGAGAAAACAGGAGAAATAATAAATTGACCTACTAGATGAAGGAGCAATCTAGCCTAAAATGTGAGAAGAAACCTTCTTTCCACACTTGTGGATGAGACAGGGGAATGGCATCACCCCACACAAAGGGTGAACACCATCAGACACAACATCTAAAGACCACAAGATGGGAAGAAAGCTCTGTCAAAAAGGAGAATGAGTCCAAACAGATAAAGGGTCTGTCCCTCAATCTACCACAAGCCTTTTAAGCCATCTGTCTGCCCAAGTCTTGTCCAGCAGGATATGCTCTTGCCCAGATCAAAATTTTGCTCTTTCACAGATCAAAATATCTCTGCTCTCTGGGAGCAGAGTACCTTCCACAGGGAGTTCCTGTGGTTTCTGTGGGGTTGCTCAAGGACAAAGTTGGACTCAGTTTGACAAAGGTCCCAAATGTTGGCTCAGACTCCACAAAGAAAACTCCTGAAAAGAGGGAGAACTTTTACCTGTCATTCTCCATCCCAGCCTTGTCCAAAAAAATTCTCCTTCTAAGCAGCTTTGGTGTGTGATATGCAGTTAGGATCAGTGCTCTCATTTTCACTGAGAGGGTCTCAAAGTTCCTGCTGGAGGTGAGACTCATTCAGGTGTGAAGAACAAATTAAAGGGGTGAGTTTCTGCACTCTGAAAAGCAAAATGACTTAAGCACACACCTGTTCATATGGAACAAAGGGTTCTGATCAAAATAAACCTGCCCTGGAAATAAAATTGTTCCTTCTGCTCAATGCACTGAGAGGATTTTTAATTTCCCATAAGTTTAGGCCACTTTTCAAGTATTGCATTAAATAATGAAGGCAGTGGGAGGGAGAGTCAGTCCAACAGAGCTTCATGTGCCTCCTTAGATTTTGATTCAGTGATGATCCATTTAATTTGCAGACTGGAACAGTTCTCTTCAAAGATTAAAGGAGCTTGAAGCAAACAGCAGCATCGAAAGTCAGGCTGAGGTGATTTAAAATGGACCGGATCAGGAAGTTCTGAAGACTCCAGCAATTCTCAGAAACAGAAAAAAGATCAATAATTGGGTTTTTTTTGCCTTCATACATATTCTTTATGATTTTTAGCAGACTGATTAGTTCCAGCCCTTGAAAGGTGTATAAGTACTTGCTTCCTGTTGGAATACATTAAAGCCAAGAGGAATTAAATGCAGGTACATTGCCACGAGAGTGATTCATGTAGCAGCATCTTAATATTTCAGTGTTAAATCTAAGTCAGTTTTATATTTCCTTTTAGCTCTTGAAGAGGAATAACTCCAAGCAGAAGGATGGATCAGGGGCAGCAGGTTGGAGATTAACTTGGCAGGAAAGTCCCTTGGAGCCTTCGGGGATGAGGAGCTGACCATGAGCCTGGTTGTGTCCATGTGGCAAAAAAAAGGTCATCAGCATCTTGGGCTGCACTGGGAGAACCATGGCCAGCAGGTCAAGGGAGAAGATCCTTCAGTGACTCCCAGAATGGTTTGGGTTGGAAGGGACCTGCATGATCATCTCATTCCCTCCCCCTGCCATGGGACACCTCCCAGTATCCCAGGGTGCTCCAAGCCCTGTCCAGCCTGGCCTTGGACACTTCCAGGGATGAGTTATCCACAGTTTTTCTGGGCAATCTCCCCTCAGCTCAGCTCTGGTGGGACAATTGGAGTGCTGGGTTCAGTGCTGAGCACCAGTACAGGAGACTGGGAAAGCCTGGAGTGTCCTGGGGTGACTTTATGATGCTTGTATCCCCAGCTGCCTGTTCTATGTTTGTTACATATTGTGTTCTGCACCTTTCAGACTGGTTCTGAGAGCAAAGGGAGGAAAGAAGAAGCGCTGAGTTTGTTTTGAGAAACTGCACTCACTCCTCCACATTCTGCTCCTGGACTGTGCTGTCTGCAGCACAGACAGACAGCGGGACAGAGATCTTCTGTGCTTTTAGTTAGTTTAGCTAGCTGAGGCAGAGAAGTTCCCTGGACTCTTTTTTCTCTTCTCCTCGAAACTGTTTAACCCTGCTCTGGACTGAAAAACCCAGAAGAACACTGGGACCTCACACTTGTGGCCCACCACAGCCCAGGACAGCATTTTCCAGCTCTGGAGGGACTGATAAGAGACTGAGCGAGCTGAGCTTCACCCACAGCAAGGACTTTCTGAATTTTGCCATCTCTCTTCAGAACAGCAAGAGGTTTTATTGTTTAACACTACTCAATTTTTATGCTTGTGAATACTTTGCTTGTTGAATAAACAGGGTTTTTTTCCACTTTTCTCTAAGGAAACTTTCTCCTGGACCAGCTGGGAGAGGGGCTGCTTGAACTTGTTTTCTAGAGGGACCCCATTCAGAGGTTTCCTCCCAAATTTGCCCCAAACCAGGACATGGAGTGAGGCCAGGGAAGGACCATAAGGATGGTAAAGGGATGGGAAGGGCTCCATGTGAGCCACATGGACAGGCTGGGAGCTGGAACAGCTCAGCCTGGAGAAGAGAAGGCTCAGGGGATCTCCCAGGGGGTCTAAATACCTGGTGGGAGAGCAAAGGCAGAGCAAATGTCCTCTCAGTGATGGGAAAACAGTGATGAGGCAGAAACTAAAATACCAGAAATTCAGTTTAAGGATAAGAAAACTCTTCTTTAGTGTGAGGATGGCTGAACACAAACAGGTTGCCCCAGGGTGTTGTGGGGTCTCCATCCTTGGAGAGGTTCAAAAGCAATTTGGACACGGTCCTGCTCTAGTTGAGGCTCTGATCAAAGCAGAGCAGTTGGCCAGGACTAAATGATCACCAGAAATCCCTGCTAGACTCAGCAATTCTGCCTGATTCCATTGGAAATTATGCTTGGAATCACCACTCTGGGAAAGCCAAACTTTCCAACACCCACAGGCTTTCAGGTCTCTGTAGTTGAATGAGATAAATCCTGGTCAACAACGAGAGAAAAACCCTTCAACAGGATTTGTTTTCCAAAACGAAGGGTAAAAAATACAGTGTGACATTAAAAAGAAAATTAATAATGAGAAAGACATGTCCAGTTTGGGAAGCTGTGCTTATCACACACCAAATTTTCAACTATTTTAAGTATTTTTTCGGTCCCCTGTGACTGTGTTCCAACAATGATTTTCAGCTTTCTTTAAAACAAACAAAAAAGCATAAGCAGATGTTTGGTTTTAGTATATTACAGCAAACTTGCATTGTCATGTCCCTGTGGAAAAAGGTTCAAAATGTGTTTGGTTATTCACTTTAATATTCTCAGCCAATAATGTAATCAAAAGAAAAACATAATGACTGAGAAAAGCTTAAAATGAAGCAAAATATATTGAAAAAAATATTGAATTTGACTCCCAGTAAACACAATTCTTGTTGACACTGTTGACCTATTTAAATTTCTGTTCTGATTTTGCAGATCTCCATGTGATTATTAAAAATTCAAGCTGTGGATGTGATTTTGATCCTTTTCCACTCAAGTAAACATGAAAGGATGAAATGAAATTCCTTTAATATAAATTTATTTTAAAATTTTACAAATTGTCGCAATCCAAGCTGCTGTAGTTCCACTATCCCAGGTTGCTCCAAGCCCCAATGCCCAACCTGGCCTTGAACACTTCCAGGGATCCAGGGGCAGCCACAGCTTCTCTGGGCACCCTGTGCCAGGGCCTGACAGGAAACAATTGATTTCCCAATATCTGACCTAAATTCTCCTAAATGTCTCTTAATTTCTACCCATTATTCCTTGTCCTACCACTGAAAAATGGATTTTTGCCATTGGATAAAGGATGAAAGTTACTCACTTTTTGCTCTCCTGTTAAAAGACTTTTGGCATAGGAAACACCCAGGAAATAGTGAAATGATTCATAGTGGGAACTTCAGTAATGCAAAATAAAACTGGGTAGTTTAAAAATAAGGTGCTGTTCTCTGCATTCCCCTCGGCTGGCTGACAACACCACCGCACCATATTTCATACATTATATTAAATTATGATGTTTTATTGTCCCGAAACAAATAACCTTAATAAGAGAAAAAAAAAAAAGTCACACTTTCAATAAAAAACAAAGGAAATATTTTAAAAAACCCTCAAAACACAAAGCAAACTTTTAAAAAAATCCTTCTCCCCTGAAGAATACCCAACCCACAACCAATATTGAGATTAGCAGCAGAAGAAAAGCTTAGAAAATGGACTTGAAATCATTTTATCTTAATTCAGTCAACTGAAAAATCATATGTTCTGGCTATTTTAAATACGTGTTCCTGTATGGTCAGAGAGAAGGAAGAAACACCCCTCAAAAGCCAAGGTTGTCCATTTTAAAGAATGAAATAATTTCTGTTATTTTTAGCCATTTTGTTATTAAAATTTTCTAATCAATGTCTCACAAAGCTTGACTTCATTGAATTTGAGTAAGTATATAAAAAAAGCTCTAAATCTAATTTTTTTTTTACTTAGTCTGAAAAACTGTGATGCATTGTACAGACCATCTAAAGAAAGAAAGGAACAAGGTGGAACTTTCTCCAGACACACACCTGAATAAATAAATACTCAACCAGAGGACAATCTTTACTTTTTCCATCAAAACCAGGTGCTGACACCCATGGAAATGATCCAGTAAAACACTTTTCCTGAAAAAAAACCCAACAAAAACTTTGACTCAAGGCCAAACATTTCATGGAGCTACACAGACTTGAGAAGTGGAAGGCAAGAAGAAAAAGGTAAAGGCAAGGTAAATTTTGGATCAAGGGTTCCTCCAATGTCAAAATATTTATGTTTCATCCTAACTGTTACCTTTTGGTCCTCTTTTAAAAGATATATACTGTCTTTATTCTATACACATTGTGTATTATTTTATGCCTGACATTAAATAAAAAACGTTTTGAACATTGCAATAATTGAAAATGTAGCAGAGCCTTTGTTGTATTTACAACCTAAAATTGCATTGTTTTTCTTGCTCAAAAAATATTTTGCTCCTAGACGTTCCCAAAAAAAAAAAAAAAAAAAGAAGTTTCTGTTTCCACCTAATAAAATCTCAACTCTGACTTAAGTGTGTGAAGTACAGAGCACTTTAAAACACAGACAAAAATGGCTTTTCATTCCATCCCTGCTCGAGTGCTCTTTATTTTTAGCTGCTACAGAGACTTTTCCACATCCCAACAAGCACTAAAAGCAGCTGTGATAGAAGACAGGCTGAAGACAATTTAACCTGAAATTATGTGTAGCTGCCTCACAGTCTTGTTTCTCTAAGAATCTGTTTCTTTTAATTCCTGAAGATGTAGTGACTTGTAGAGCTCGAAAACAAAAGTGTAGAAACTTCTTTTTGAAAAAGAACACCCAAAACCCGTTTTTTTTTTCCTAATTAGAATTTAATTCCATCTATTAAAGAAAAAAAAAAAAAACTAAAACATTTCCTGTGTTATTATTTCAACACCTACATTTCCCTTTATTTTTAAATTTGGCAGTTCTTACTCTACTTCATTAAATATAAATTTTTAAGTACTTTCTTTTCGAGATCACAGCAATTAGAAAAAAAAGAAAAGCTAGTTTCAACTGCAGCTGATGAAGGACAAAGAGAAAAATATTTCTAAAAAACACAGCTTGCATTTAGACATGGCCCTCCTGATTCCATTATTGCATCTTCCAGGGTAAATAGACGAAATTTGCTTTATTAGTATTGCTGCCACAAAGCAGGGAGTTGATCTCAGACAAATTTTGCTTCTCACTTTTGGTTTTCTACAACAAAGTTTGGAAGTTTTTGGTGTCACAGAATGGAATTTGTTGATTCTGAACTTGGTTTTGTGCAGAACCCGAAGAGTTCTGGAGTGGGCAGCCAGGCTTGGGGTGGGGGAAAAGGGACAGGAGAAGAGGTAATGGCCTCAAGCTGTGGCAGGGCAGGCTCAGGTTGGACATCAGGAGGAATTTCTCCATGGAAAGGGTGGCCAGGCATTGGCAGGGGCTGCCCAGGGATTTTTGGAGTCCCCATCCCTGGAGGTGTCCAAGGAATTCCTGGAGGTGACACTCAGAGCTCTGGGCTGGGGACAAGGTAGGGATTTGGCACAGTTGGGACTGCATGGGCTGGGAGGGTTTTCCCAACCTCAGTGATCCTGTGATTCCACATTTGAGCAAGGAATGAAGGTGGGCAGAGGCAGAGATGGTTTGGAGAGCCACTGAAATGGAATTATTGGAGGGTTTTTTGGCGGGTGTTTTGTTCATGTGAGGTCACAGTTATAACCCACCAGAGCCCTGTCTCCACATGATGACAATGAGGGCACATCTCCTTCCTTGATTCACATTTATAGGTTGGAAATAAAAGTTGGAATGCACAAATCTTTCTGGGATAGCACTGGAGGATTGCTTTGGAGGAAGGGCAGCAGAACTAGACACGATTCACATCCATTACTGCCTGGAGCCAATTGTCTGGAGCCAAGTTTATCTTGCCAACAGCTTCTGGATGCTTTCCTGAAGGGGACTTGCTGGTTTGTTTGGGCAGGGAGCCCAGGAGCCTGTGTAGATGTGTCTGTGACAGAGATCCACAAAGAAGCAAGGAAAAGTTGAGTGTCAACCCTTCCAGGCAATCTCCTGTAGGTCCCCTAAAATCAGTCCTCAAAAAAGAATTGAGTGGGAAGGTTGCAGGATATACGATCACATAACGACCACTGAAAAGCCTTGTTATTTACTGTAGGTGTCTGAAATGATCCTAAATCACAGCTCTAATCACTGCACAGAGGAAAGATTTACTGCAGTGGGGCAGTGTCTATATTAAGTCACTGCAAGAGGATCCTAACTTCTCTTGGATTCTATTTACGGGGCATAGAACTTAAAATTTATTATCAACTTACAACTTTCCAGCTTAATGACCTTCCTGGAAACTCAGGACGCTGAACAGCCCCCAGAAATGCCTTTGGGACTGTACTGGAGATGCTGGATTTTTGAAAGTCCTGGTAGGTTTTTTATGGAAAAGGAATGTTCCTCTGAATGACTGTGGGTCCTTGGGAACTGGTAAGGAATTCGGTTCCAGGAAGAAAATCAAATCTAACCTGCTGCTGTGAATAATATATTCCTGTAGCCAGTATTTATTGTGGTGAATTCTGTGAAAAGAATCCATGAGGTCAGCAGGGATTTCTGCGATGACACAAAGGAGAAAAGCGTACAAAAGTCATGAATCCCTGATAATTTGACCCCATTATGATGTCAGCCAGCCTCTGTTCTTGTCTGTCCCAATGGAGGTGTTAAGGAATTAAGGCTTCAAAGGAATGAAGACTTCTAGGGAACAAGATATCCTTCCTCTCCCCTTCACAGTGAAAATGCCATGTGCTGAATTTTTTTTTTTTTTTTTTTTTGGAGCAGCATTAATTTTTTTTTTTCATGGTTGCTAATATGAGCTTAAATTTCAGAAATGTGCTGAAAGCAGGGTTGATGATTCCATAATGTTTTAGCTATTTCTAAGCAGCACTTGCACAGAGACAAGGTCTTTTCTCTTCTGATTCCAGCTGTCCCAAGGGGTATTCCAGACCCTATGGCATCATGCTCAGCATATAAAGTAGCAGGAAATTTGGCCAGGGATGGCTGCTTGGGGACTGGTTGGCCATTGCTTGGTTAGCGATGAAAAAGTGATTTTCATTTGCATAATTTGTTTTTCTGCAGGTTTATTGTGCTCTCTCTTCTAAACAATTACTTCCCTCTTCATGATATTATATTTAGGGTATGATTATGGTTATTGTTGCTATGGTTATGGTTGTTGCTATCATTGTTGTTATTGTCACAATTATTATTTTATTTCAATTATTAAACTGCTCTTATCTCAACCTGTGAGTTTTCTCACTTTTACCCTCCCATTTATTTTCCCTACATCCTGCTGGGAGCAGAGACTGAGCAGCTGTGTGGTGTTGAGTTCCTGGCTGGGTTTAAACCACAACACTCCTGTACAGCTGGATCTAGATAATTCCGGAGAGCTGAAAGCCCACTCAGTGAATCAGAATTCCAAGCACAAATGCTCGAGATAATTTGAGATAATTCAAGCACAAATTCCTTGAGATAAAAATAAAGGTAATTTAGGAGTGAACAAGGAAGAAAACACCTCAGCTGCGCAGGTGATTACTGGGTAAGAGCCCTTACTCAGTGTCAGCAGCACTGCAGAACTGACCCTCACGAGGATTCATTGAAATGAATGGCAGAAAAGAGAAGAGAAAAAAAGCTTTGCCGGAGTTTTTAGGACTGGATTCTTTATATTTTGAGAGAAGACAAGTGAGAAGGCAAATAATCATCAAAAGGAAGTCTGGAGTCATGGAGGAAACATGCACCAGACTTTTCTTTCTGTCGAAGTCAAGGTTTGAAGTGCACCATCAAATCTGTTTGAAGAACACTTAGAATACACTGAAATGCTGGACTTGGGAAGTCATCACTAAAATTTAGTTTGATTTTAATAGAAGAGGGTCTACTTTCTGCATTTTTGATTTGAGGGCTTGTTCAAGGACTTTGAGTGCTGAGAGTCATCCATCTACCAACACCATAATTCAATTTTATTAAAAAAAAAATTCCAGTCATTGTAATTTTGTTCTCTCACTGAAAAAAAAAAAAAAGGCAATAAAGAAATCGAATATTAGAAGATCAATGGATGCTCGACTCTTGACCTCTAACTTCCTTTTTTTTATTAACTATGTGAAAAATTATTTTACTTTCTGAAGAATATGAATGCTCAAGAGGCTGCCCTGAAGAGTTATTACCTTCGCAGAGCAGGGAGTATTATTTGTTGCTTTCCTTAAACACAAACAAACAAAGCAAACAAAGAAGTAAATAAATAAACTTGGGGTCTTTTGGAACCAAAACCTCCATGGTTAAGGGTATGAGAAGTGATGTGTGAGATACCTGTTTCACCATGATGGGTGCACCTTGTGTTCATAAATCAAGATGAGTTTCAGGAAAACCAGGTGAGTCTAACGAGCTTCAGAATTAAAGTGAGTGCAAAGTTTATTTCATGCCTTTGGATGGATAATAACTATTCCTTATTTTGAGTTTACGGGGGATGATAGCGCTGTTCCATATGCTGATGGGAATTTGAAAGGCTTTTTGGTGTTTATGGGATGGGAACCCCAGGAAAGCTTGAGGGTAGGATGGGATGGAGAGAAAAGGATTTGCAGGGAAATCAGCCCCAACAGGCTCAGTGAAATGAACTGAGAGGTCAGTGGGGTTAAGGGGAGAGAGAGAGAGAAAAACAATATTGGAGTTACTGGAAGATAATCCATTATCCTTAAGATTTTGAGGTGAGGGAAATGAGGATACAAATGTGGAAGAAAAAGAGAAGGAAGCCTTAGGAAAAAGGCTTGGGAAGCCAGGTGATGTTTACAGATCTGCTGAGGGATGTCCCTATAAAGACCATTCCCACCCAACATGGCAAACTTGCATTTTGAGGGGGGGAGAAGCACATGGAGGTAGATTTGGTTAAAACTCCCCAATCTCGTGTTTGCTCCTGCAGACCTCAGGGTCAGTCTGGATTTGAGCACTGACCAACTTACCCCAACATCCAACCCATGGTTCCATCACTTCCTTTGCATCAATCCTACAAATACAAGCCTGATGCCTGTTTTTGGAGGAAAATCCCTGGGCATTTCAGTCAAACTGGGGCTTGTGATCCCCCCAAGGAAGACCCTGAATAGAATTAGGTCTTCTCAGATGATCCCAGCCACCTGAGAATCTGGAACTCTCCTCTCATGGCACTTCCTTCACTCCAAACCACGTTTGTTTATGTTGTGGTAGAACTCCAATGCTCCAACCTGATGAAATGCAAATAGGCGTGTGCGGCTGAATTATTGTCTGTGCCTGAAGGCAGCTCCTCAGAGATTAAATTTTCCATTTGTATTCTGCTATTTAGCAAGCTGTACTTGCCTCGTTATAATTGCAGAGCCTCAGTAAACAAGCAGAAAGAAGAAGGCTTTGCTGAGTCCCTCTTCTTGAGAGACTATGAAGGAGAACTAATTTATTTCTAGCACGGAGGCGTCCAGACAATTTCACCGTGTCTTGTTCCAATTATGAAAGCAAAATGAGAACTAAAGCCACATTTACTCAAGAACTGGAGATATCCTCACTAATTTTGGTTAATTCTGTCAAGTGCCTTTTGACAGCCGGAGAAATTACTGCAGTTTGTTTGCTTTTTCTCTGGATGACTTTCAGCTCTCTTTAAAGACGTTGTTGTGCTGTTTATTTGGATAAAAGTCTCAATTTGTTTGGATATGGAGTAGTTCCCAGCTCTTCGTGCTGGGCCATGGCACAGGACCAAGACCCAAGTGTGATGATCCAAATAATTTACTTGTTTTTATACTCCTTGCAATGATTTATCTGCTGTGCCCACCGATGTCCCACAGCAAAAGAGAGTTGGATATCACCATCCTGTTACCAGGGAGAGGGAGGGGAGGGAATATTTAGTAGGAAAAAAAACCCCAACCCTGGAACCTACAGACAAATTATTTGTTCTTTCATTCTCCCAGACTTCTCAGACTCCTGAATCCCTTTCCTAGGAGAGTGCATCTGGGATGTCCCCTTGTAACAACCAAAGAATTTATTTGCTCTCTGAGATCAAGAGACAGGGAATAGGATATTGGACCAATATATTTTGCCTGTGCTTAATTGAAAAATGAAAGATTAGTAAGCAAAAGTCATTAAGTTTGATCTTTCATTAGAGGCAAAGTAGTCGATATATTTAGCACATATTTAGCACATTTAATTTTGTAAATTAATTTCTGTGTCTCCTGAGGGTATTTATTCATTGATTATCTTTGCAACACCTACAATTTGTCCTACCTTTTTTAACCAAGAATACAACATTTACTAAAAAACCTGATACTTCCATTATTCTAACATTTTTGGATGGCAAAGAGACATTAACAATAAATAAATAGGGGGTTACACTGAGAGAAGTCCTGCAGAATATTCTATGATCCTATGAGAAGTTTTTGCCACATTAAACAGGATCATGAAGCCACAGGTGATTGAGAAGTGAGTGCAGAAAATTTTGGCTGAAATTGTCAGGCTTGTGGTTATAAACTTCTATTAATTTTCCCCTAATCAAGGGGATGGTGTTCTTTATTAAAAAAAATAAGAATAAAACAAAATTAGAATCGAGTTGTCATCTTGAGTAAGATGACATTTTTAATAAATGTAAATTAAATGTAAATGTAAGAGTAATTTTTTAATAAATATTAAAAAATTGATAATGTTAATTCTTAGTTTATTTTGCTTTATTTGGATATGCAGTTGCCATTAAGTGGATCAAAGCTGAAATATATTATTAAGCAAAAAGAAAAAAGTCTGGTTTGTGTAGAATGAGAGAAATATCTTTGAAGAAGGGTTTGTAGCTGGCAGAGTTAACTCCACTGAGTCAAACTTGCTGATGTTGCAACTTCATCCATCTGAGTTCCGGGGGGGAAAAAAAAATCTCAGATCAATGCTCTTTACAAGTGCTTTGTTTTGTTTAAAAGTGACAACATTCATTACTGCTCCCCTCATAAATCACTTCACACATTAACAGAGCACGACCAAATTGCTTCTCATTCTCTCTGAGAATCATTAGTAACTCTCCAAATCTCGGATAATTACATCTTAGGTTTTTTTAAACAACACCTGTGTCACTGCTAAAGCTTTATAGAAACTGGGGTTTTAAAAGAAAAAAATTTAAAAAGACAACTTTTCAAGTCTCATTTGCATGTGGCTCTCATAAACTTGTTCCCCAAGAATTCAATTGGAATACAAGAAAATGCCTCAAATTGAAAAGTTTTATTGGAGCTCTCCTTCATATTGTCAGAGCAATAACCTTATCTACAGTGTCATACATTCCTGAGCACTAAAGATTTCTTCCAGCCTTCCTGCTTTTTGAGTTTTGAACTGAAAAGAAATTTTTCTGCCTGCAAACTCTCTTAGTTTTTATACTGCTCCCCCTAAATCTGACTTCTGTTTTTAAAAAAGTGGGAAAATCTCTTTGGATGCTGAGCTCACACAACATTATATAAATATAAAGTTAATTTAGAAACTACGCCAATCATGAGGTCACCCGAATTTCAGGCTGATTTTGATTGATTGAATTTTGATTTGTGTTCTACATTCAACACATGGGTTACTTGGGGGAGTACCTCCATGCCAGCAGTGTAAAGTGTTTGTATCCTTAAGTTAAACTCTCCACACCTCAAAGGAATCTGGTTGGAAAAGGCATCTCCTGGAAAACATGAATGTCGTGGCATCAGCTGGAATAAAACTGGTTAAGGAAAAAATCTGCACAAGCAATGGGAAGGGCAAAAATTTTGGCCACAGGGTCTGAGAGACTGCTGGAATTAGGATGAGGAAAGAACATGAACAAATTTCATCACATCTGATTTCAGCATCGTTTAATCTGCCATTCCAAGGGTCTATGCAATAAACTTTAAATAAAGTTTATTTATTTAAACCCCACCAATTTTATTTCAAAGGGATGATGCAAAAAGGTTAATTTTGAATCCAGGAACCTTTTCTTTATGGCTTTCTCACTGAACGCCCCCTTAAACACACACATAAACATAAACCCCCCCATTATTGCAAAAAATAATTGAATTTCTATTTTGATTTCTTTATTTTGACTTCTTTATTTTGATTTCTTTGGATTTCTCTTTCTCAGCTGTGAGAAACAAACCACAGAAAGCATTCTTTCCATTCTAGTGGCTTTTCACCTTTTACATTGTGATGGGAAATTCGTTCTGACGTGCCTGACCTATAAAAAATCCCTCAGAAAGTCTTGATCAATATCTGGGAGATGTTTTGAAACGCTCAGATGAAAGGCACTATAAAATTAGAAGTGTTTTCCTTACTTGTACTCTGACACTAATATTTACCTTTGAGCTTGGGCTTTTGGCAGGGTTTTCAGTCTCTGTTCCCATTTAAGGGAAATAATTCTGCACAACTTTCTAAGGGGGAAGAAGTAGAGGGAATATTCTCCATTTCCTGTCCTTGTGAGTTAGGCTTTGTTCCCTATCAGCATCTAAACTTACTCAAGGCACTCAAAAAGAAATAATGCATCAGAATTAAATTTGGTATGGTACTATATCTTTAAACTCATTGAAAAGTGGAAGAAATAATAAATAATAATTTGGGGAGAAGAAAACTGATGTTTAAATGGTCTGATAAACCTGTCACTAAATATTTCTTCTCCCTTTCAACCCACCCACAATGAAAAAAAGGGTATTTTACAGACACATGCAATGAACCAAATGTATCTAATACCTGGAATATTTTACAATCTCAGCTCATTCTTGAGAATGAGGAAGAAATGGTTGTAGTGGAGAGAACAAATAGTTCAGCAAGGCTTTCTGATTTCTTAGGAACGATTTCACTCCTCTGTGCTCCAGCTTTTCTGTCTCAACAGCAGAGAAGCCAGCCTTCAGCCTCCTAGAGATGGTTTTAGGAGGCTGATTTAGCCAAATACACGGGTTTTTAAAATACAATTATTTTTTTGGCTCATTATTTCAGCACATTTTAATGTTCCCCCTCTGAATGCTGTGTTTTAACTGGAACAACCTTGCACCAGCGTGCAATCCAATATGGGTTTAGTTACACTGGGTTCCAATCTGTTTGAAGTATGCACATGGGTTTATCAGGATTCACAATTCATCTGGGGGAGCTGGGCTGAGCTCCTTGGTGGTTTAGGATGACTGTCACAGTCAAATTTAATCTTGTCTAAGCTCTCCTGGTTTTGTCCTCGACTTTGTCACACGGGCTGTGTGAGGATCAACCTCTCCCCCATTAACCTGCCGTTTCACAGGGATGCTTTGCCAAATCCCGCTGCTCTCCCACACCTCAAAAATCTCTAAATTCCAACAGTAATGCTCATCTAAGCCCAGATGTAGATGTTTGCTGTCCCTCATCACTGCTGGTTCCGACTTTATTAATCTTTAATTTCCTCAGCTCTTGCAGCCCTTTCAGAGAACTTTTTTCCTGATAAAAGTTTGCAGCATCATTTCTCCCTATCTGGTTTGCCAAGCCAGAGCTGATCAAACCCCAGTGTGCTGGGTTTGATTTCATTCAAGCTTCCTTCTTTCACCTTTGGTTTGGAGTTCCACTCACACCACATAAACCCCTTCACCTCACAGCTTTTCCCTGATTCCATTCCCCCTATTTCTCCTTTTTCTCCCTCTCTCTGCCTGCAGGCTCCTCAAATCCTGGAATTAAATGGATCTGGGAGGGGAGAGAGAAGTGGTGAGGAAAGGGATTGAGTAATCAGCTCCACCTCCAGGGTGTGAACGTGCTGCACACTAAATAATGCCAATATCCTTAAATCCACCAGAATAATGAACCACAGAATCACAGAATCCTGGAATGGATTGGGTTGGAGGGGACATAAAGATCATCCATTCCAATCTCCTGCCATGGGCAGGGACACCTTCCACTGTCCCAGGTTGTTCCAAGCCCTGTCCAACCTGGCCTTGGACAATTCCGGAGATCCAGGGGCAGCCACTGGGTAACTTCTCTGGGCACCCTGTGTCAGGGCCTCCCCACCCTCACATGGAAGAATTGTAACCTAAATTTCCCCTCTTTCAGTTTGAACTATGACTTTTTCCCAGGTAACTCAATTTTCCTCATTAAACTCACAACTAATAGGCAAAAAAAAACCCAATCAAAGCCATATATTTCTTGGTGTTTATCAGCCAGCCTCTCCGTGGGGCTTTTAGCTGGCCCCAAACAAACACTGCCCAGTTCTGAATCTCTTTATCTTCTCTGCCCAGACAGGGAAAGGAAAGGGAGCTTTACATGCAGCAAAGGAAAGCAGAGAGAGGAAGTTTGAATCCTGGCTGAAAGGAACTGATAAAGCATTCATAAAAAAAAATTCAGTCTAGTACTCCAGCCCCACAGACATGACGAATACCAAAGGAATTGGACTGATGTGGTCCATGGCAAACAGGTCAGACAAGCTCAATGTTCTGCCTTTTGGAGGCCTCCCACAGCAGTAAAAGTTTTTCAAAACTCCAAAGTGTGCAAACAAATATGATTTTTCTTTTCTGACTGGAACCCAGGAGTCAGGGATGTAGGAATAGGGATGACCAGAGTAGCTGCTGCTCTGGGGAAAATTTCTGAGGGATGGTGAACACATTTTTAGGGGTTTTTAGGACATAATGCAGAGGGAGAATCTCTCTAAGCAGATGAATAGAAATATTTCTCTTGTGGCAGTCACTTTATTGGAGGGAGCTATTGAGGAGGAGTTGGCTTTCAATGAGAAACTCAAAATCGTGAATGCAAAACTGCTCCCACTCTTGCTGCCAACATTTTCCCTCTGCCACATTTATTTTGTGGATAAAATGAGCTGCTCTTCATGATGCTGGCAAAAGCCACAAGCCAGGACACTGGGCAGTGTAGGACTTTGTAATTTTATCTGATTCTGTTTGTGGTCTCACCTGTCTGAAGTAAATGAGCTCTGTCACCTTTCCCTGTCACACAAATCCAGATTTTAGTGCACACATCACAGCAGGGCACGTTTCCTTGTCACACGTAGCAAATATCCAGAATGCCTGCAAAGTTCTAATTGCCAAGCTCTAATTGAAGTTAATAAATTCAGAGGAAAAGCCAAAAAGTTAATAAATTTAGAGGTTAAGTAGCAACACCACGGCACTGAGCTTGCAATATCAAATCCCTCACCACTGGATGTGAGAGAAAGATCCACAGAAGGAAATAATAAAATAGGCCAGAGAGCTTTATCTGGGCTTTAAAACAAGTAGGATATCATTGGTAACATATAGAGGACTGAATTCCGTTCTTCCTCCCAAATGAATGGGGTCACTTCATCCTTTCAGCTCCGGGCCTGAGCTGCTCCTTAGCTCAGGAGTGGATATTCCTTGGGATTGAGGTGTTTTGGATGGGACAGAGCCATCCCAGGAAGAGGGATGGGAATGGCTCAGGTGGTTCAGCCCGGAGGAGACTCAGGGGTGACCTCATCACTCCCTACAACTCCCTGAAAGGTGGCTGTGCTCACCTGGGGCTGGGCTCTTTCTCCAGGCAGCAATGACAGAACCAGAGGACACAGCCTCGAGCGGTGCCAAGGGAAATACAGGCTGGATATTAGGGAAAAGTTTCTTACAGAAAGGGTGATAAAGCACTGGAATGGTCTGCCTGGGGAGGTGGTGGAGCCACCACCCCTGGATGTGTTTAAGAAAAGCCAGGATGTGGCACTTGCTGCCAGGGTTTAGTTGAGGTGTTGGGGTTGGGTTGGATTCGATGATCTTGGAGGTCTCTTCCAACCCAGTGATTCTGTGAATTCTGTGATTCTGTAATAACACCTTTGGCTATTCTTGGCTTTGCTCAAGCCAGCCCTGGAACCAAACTCTAAAACATAAAATCATTCAGCTTGCAGGTTTAGCATGAGTGAAACAAATAAATATCCAAATTTTCCCTCTGTCCATGAGTAAATATGATCAACCCAGTGTGTCACACAGGTGTTTCTGCTTTGCCTCCATCAGTCATGTTACTTTTAATTGATTCCCTAATTAGTCTATGCCAGCTCAAAAGTGGTTTTGTGCTGCATTTCTCAGTTATATTTGTTTGCACATGAAAGAGGAGACTAATTGTGCTCATCCCACAAGTTACCACACAGAATATTTCACTTTGAGCTCAGTTTTCAGACCATATGATAAAAAAGTTCCTCATGGAAACATCAGAAAAAAAAATATTGAAATGGCCTTGCAGAGTTGTTTGGCTTTTAGGATATATTTTTTAAAATATATAATTACATATTTACAATATGTATTTTACATATTTACAATATGGTATTTGTGAAGAGCACCAGTGAATATGTCCTTGAGTTAAATGGACACTTGATTTTTGTCACCCAATATGTTTTCTTTTGACGCATCAGGATGCAGAACAGAATGATTTATGGCACATCAATAAATAGATTACCTCCGTTTGGAAGAATAAGAAGAAAAAATGAATAAATGCATGCAATATTTGGCAGTATAATAAGAACCAGTATTTAAATAGCTGGGTATAATCAGGCACAAGCCTGATTTCAGATGAACACTGTGTTCCTTCCCCTGGCGTGTAAAAAACAAAGTGGCAAAAGAAAACCTTTCACTTTCAAGATTTCTGGATGCCTTGTGGTCTGTGTTATATTAAGAACTAAACTGAGCTACTTTATTAAAAAAAATTTAAATACAAAACTCAAATTATCACATAAATAAAGTTAGTTAATATGAACTTTTTAATATAAACACGAACTTGGAAAATGCCACTTTTTGGATCAGATTGGTGATGAGAAAAGTCTTTATATCTAAAACTTACAACTATTGTTCAGGAGGAAAGTTATTTTGCATAGAATTAAACTTAAGAGTATTTCACTTTATAGACATAACAGACACAGCACATCACTTATAGAACCAGTCATGCACTCAACCTCTCTTGGATACCCCTTCTTGGGTAATAAAAATTGCACCTTACATCTTGGGTAATATAAATTACACAGGATGTGTTGTTTAAACAACACAGGGTGACACGAAACCCTGGACAAATCATTTCAATCATCTGTGCTTTCAATCCAACAAAGAAGTGGCAAACTACACAGAATTGTGAATTTAATTTCTCTTCCTTTATTTTGTGCAAAATATTATCGATGGTGTGTGAGGAAAATAATGTGTGTGTGGGGAAAGTCTTTCATTCCAACATTTTTCTGCTGTTGAGATGCATCTGCCGGCTCAAACTCGCCTAGAAAATGCAGAACTCCACGTTTCCCTTTGCACATTTAAAACTAAAGCCCAAGCAAACAGCAAAACCTGCTGGAAGAAGCAGCCTGTGGCGTGCGCTGTCAGGGGATGATTTGAAGGCCAAGAGCAATCCATTTCAAAGTCAGCAGTAGGACAGCTCTGTTACATAAGGTGCAAAATGCCTGGAATAGCACTGCCACGAGCACTCTGTGAGACTGGGGTATAGAAAAAGCTATATAAAGACAAGGCATTATTTATTCACCGTGTTGATTCCACTTGATTTTGCCTCAATTCCTTTCCAAAATTAGGACGAGAAGGTGAGTGCATGAACAAAGCAATCCAATCCATCCACCCTGAAGTCTTTCAGAGGAAGTTGTTTTGCTGTCTTGCCAAGAGCAGTGATTTGTGTTCACTCTTCATTCTGTGCACAATTTTAAGGCGACAGGACGTGCCTCAGAGGTGTTAGACTCTAGTGCTGAGAGAGATGGGTGTAGGTGTACTGATTGTCCTTGCAGGGGTATAAATTCCACTAAAAATCACAGATATTCTGCTCATAGAAAGCTGAGGGTGATTAAACCTAATGAAGCTCTAATAAAAATTTGCCCTGACTGGGTCTGATCTGCAATACAAGCCCAGGATGTCTGCACAGGGAATACCCAGCAGGACCATCACACTCAGCAATACCACAACAATTTACTAAGCTCAGTAATATTAACCAATATTTCTGCAGGAAAGTGACCCCCTTTTCCCCTCACTGAGAATTAAAAACTTTATACTCATTTTTATTTTTATTTATGCTGTTCTTTATTACACTCTCCTCACTCTTCCTCTTATTGTATTTTGGGCATCATCACAAATTCATGCTCATGATCAGGGCACCTATGAAAACCTCTCTCATCTTTAAGAGCTGGGCTGAAGCAGTTTGAGATGAAAGACGTGGCAATCACAGCAGGATATTTCATAATACCTCGAAAGAAGAGAGAGCTGCATTTCCCCTCTCAGCCACAAACACTCTCATTCAGTCTGATTGAGATCCCTGATTCCTCACTCTCCTCTGCCTCAGCTGTGTGAGACCCATGAGAAAAACCATCCCAAACACAAAACCATCCCACAAAAATAGGGTTTAGTTACAGTGCTCCAGAACTTAAGTTTTCTTTGAAAAAAATGCCAATTTAAGGCTTCATTTTTGCACAGCTGCTGGGAACTAGAAACTTCTGTGGGTAAATTGTTCTTAATGTCTTTCCTGCAGTCCCAGCAGAGCATCAGAGAAATAGCACAATAACAAGGTCAGTGCCTGTGGCTCACAAGATTCAAAGCAAGGAAAAGATAGAATTTTTTTTTTTTTAATGAAGATAGGCCTGGCTCAGCATAGAGTTTTGTGTGGAACTCAGGAATAAAAGGAGAATTTTCTGTAAATACATCAACAACAAAAGGAGGGCTGAGGAGAATCTTCTTCCTTTACTGGATGTGGGGCTGAACATGAGCCCAGGAGTGCCCAGGTGTCCAAGGACAATGACACCAGGCCTGTGCCAGCAACAGCGTATCCAGCAGGACCAGGGCAGGGATTGTCCCTCTGTGTCCCACTGCTGAGGCCACACCTCAAATCCTGGGGTCAGTTTTGGGCCCTTCACTACTAGAGAGGCATCGAGAACAAAAATTGCACCAAGAGATACTTGGGAGCAGGAGTTCAAGGGAATTGATAGGAATTAGGCTCCTTAGCCTAAATGTTATTGGTTTTCTACCTCCCATAATGAAAAAGGAAAATAATTGTGACGAAATTCTGTATAGGGCCAGCCTTTTATAAGCCCCACAAGGGTTCATTACACTCTGAGGGTGACCAGCAACCTCCCAGAAATGGCTTTAGAATAATTACTGAGATGGCTGATTGGAAGTTTTTTGAAAAAGCAAAAAGGTTTAATAAAAGAGAAAATAACAAACTATACAGAACAAAAGAATAAAAGCCGTGCACAGTGCAGGGAAGTCCCTTACACCTGCTAAGACACCCCAAAAAGCCCCAAGAATCTCCGTGCTTTCTCTTAAGTATTTAATGATCAAGGAGGGTTTTTTGGCAAGCTGGCCAATAGAAACAGCTACAGGTTTTGAGGTACATTTCAAAGATTCCACAGGTGCCTTTGTTGCTGGCACAGGGCCAATTACGATGACAGAAGCACAGAAGTTTCTGGTTCTTCTCCCTTTAAATTTCCAGGGGTGTAGCTTGAACTCTTTTCCTAAAATGGAAACATCTTCTTGGGTGTGGGGGTGCACCACAACAGAGTTGATGTGTATTTAAGGTTTCTCCAGCCAAAAAACTCAACTTCAGGAGCATCCAAATGTGTTGCAGACACAGAAGAAAAGCACGATATTGACTGGAAGCTGAATTTCTGTGGACATCACTCAAAGCTGGGGTTAAGGGTTTTTTTTTTTTCCCATTTAGCTCATTTTTACCCACTCCCTGTTGCTCTCTTGATGAGATCATTTAGCTGAGCTGAAGACCTCCCGTGTCTGTTCCCCACATTTTGCTGCTGTGTCATTTTGCTGGCAGCACAGGAATTCATGAAAGTGAACAAAAAATGACTTTGACCTTAGTGTGGTAATGGGAAATATGTCAAACGTATTGATCCAGCTGCTCTCCTGTTACAGTTCTAGGGGACAAGCCAACCCTGGCAAGTGTTTTCAGCTGCAAAAATCGACAGTACAGTGTGTCCTAGCACCAGACAAGAGCTTTACCTGAGGTGATGCTTCAGTGCCCATCCTGTGCAATCAATACTGGACTAATTTGTGTTTTAGCAGAGTCCACAGAGCTTGTAGCAAGTTCTGAGTGGTTTAAACCCATGAGTTAACAAAGCCACAAAGCCCTCGAAGGGGAAGTGAGTGGTGGGAATGACCCTTGGAAAAAATCAGGGACAAAGAGCATGAAATTGTGGAATAGTTTGGGTTGGAAAGAATATTAAATCTCATCTTGTTCCATCCATTTCATGGGCAGGGACACCTTCCACTACCCCAGGTTGCTCCAAGCCCTGTTCAACCTGGCCTTGGACACTGCCAGGGATCCAGGGGCAGCCACAGCTTCTCTGGGAAGCTGTTCCAGTGCCTCACAACCCTCACAGGGAAGAATTTCTCCCTAATCTCTAGTCTAAACCTCCTCTCTTTAAGTTTAAAGCCATTCTCCCTTGCCCTATCACGGCATTTAAGCTTTTAAATCCTAACTCTAAAATTTGAACTAAAAGTTATTCAAATCTCACCAGCAAGATAATTTATATTTATGTGTCAAAATGGAAAGAAGGAGATCTTGGAAGAATTACCTGACAGATAGAAACATCTTTTTGAGCTGCAGCAGTCAGAAAAGAATGAAAATGCAGAAGGAGCATATTAGTGAAATAGATTGCTTAAGCTGGGAGAGACTCCTTAACATCATAATAAAATATCACACATATTCTCCTTCAGCTGACTTTAATTCTTGGGATTTCAGGGGCACCATTAAAACAAGTTTTACAATAATACTTCTGGGACTCTGAAGTACTGTAAAATAAATTAAGACAAAGAGGAATGCCAGAGAAATATATATTGCTCCTTTGCTGTCAAGAGTTAAGGGCTGTATCAGACCATCTGTCAAGAGGAAAAAAATGAACAGACACGAGCACGGCCTACAGTAATGTTATGTGGGAGACAAAACAGCAGATGAAAAGGTCAAAACTCCTCCTCAGCAGTGTTTGTTCAAGAGCAGGTGAGTTCCAGCAGCCAGCAGGGCTCCCAGGGAGTGAGGCAGCTCCAGTTACCCTCATCCCCTCTGCCCCATGAGCAAGGATCCCCTCTTGGCCTGGGTGACTGAAGCAGCCTTTGCCATAAATCCGTAATTCTGGTGTGGTCAGACAGTTCAGTCATTCCTGCCTCACCTCCCGTGTGATTATGAAAGGCAGGAATATTTTTCTCCACCATTACAAGACAACATGAGATAACAGATCTCATGTGGAGATCAGTTGTCTCCTGTGGGAGGGTACAGGAATACTTTCCTATATCTCTGAGGGTGCAGCCTTTGCAGAGAAATGGCTTAAATAATTAGTGAGACGGCTCTTCAGGCATGTTTTGTAAAAGCAAAAGGTTTAATAAATGCAAAAATAATAAACTTTACAAAAATAAAAGCTGAGCACAGATGCCTCTGCACCTTGCTAAGACACCCTAAAAAGCTCCTTGGTTCCTTTGTGCTGCTTCTTTTAGAATTTGATGGTTCAGGTGGGCTGTTTCCTTGGCACAATGAAATCAGCAATAGGTTTTGATTTACACTTTCCAAACCCAATCAATGCCTCTGTGCTGGCACTGACCCAATTACAGTCAGAACAGCAAAGAACTTTCTGGGTTCTTTACCTTATAAGAAGTACAAGGGGTGAGTCCCAAACCTTTCCCTATATGGAAACACTTGGGTGTGGGGTGCATTACTAATGGAGGGTCCCCGCAATGGGGCAGAGGAAGGACTCTGGCTCCTCTCCCTAAAAAGTGACATGTGGATGTCATGGAACAACATGTGGATGACCACAATCCCCATTTCCATCTCCCTGCACCTCTGGTGGGGAGAAGGCAGAGCTGGGAAGGAGAGAGGGATAGGGGGAAGGTGTTTTTAAGATTTATTTTACTTCTTGCTGTCCTGCTCTGAGTTTGTTGATAAGAAATTCAATTAACATCCCTGACTTTGAGTCTGCTTTGCCCGTGATTGCATTTGGCCACTGATGTGTCTCTGTCCTTATCCCAGCTCATGAAGCTTTTCTGTCCCCTGCCCACTTGAAGAGGGGACTCTCAGAGTGGCTTGGCTGCCCATCCAGCCAGTGTCAACCCACCACAGTATTAACAACAAAGAATTAATTTAATAAAAATAACAAACTACATTTCAAGGCTCAGGCTTTTGCAGAGACATCACAAAGTCTTGAGATGTCCAAAAGATCTCATGCAAGAGGTACAACAACCCCCTGGGGCTGTTTGCTTTGTACAAGGAATGAGCCAGGATGGATTTGCTGCCATGGGAGGCACTGACAGAGTCTCAGGCACCACTTCTCCTTCCTGCAGCAATCCATAATTTTCTTCTGCTGCAATTCAAAATGTCCTTCTGCAGCAACCCAAAATGTTCTTCAGTAATCTAAAATGTTCTTCTGCTGCAATTCAAAATGTCCTTCTCCAGGAACCCAAAATGCCCTTCTCCAAGAATCCAAAATGTTCTTCTCCTGCAACCCAAAATGTTCTTCTGCTGCAACCCAAAATGTTCTTCTACTGCAACCCAAAATGTTCTTCTACTGCAAGCCAAAATGTTCTTCTGCAGCAACCCAAAATGTTCTTCTACTGGAATCCAAAATGTTCTTCTCCAGGAATCCAATATATTCTCCTCGTGGAACCCAAAATTTTCATCTGCAGCAAACCAAAATGTCCTTCTGCAGCAAAGGTGTCAGGGCAAGTGTAGGAAGCTGCCTTTTCCTCTTGCACATCTTTTTGCAGAGTTCATATCTGCAAATGGGAAATTGATGCCAGCTCTTAGCAGGGGGATGCATATTCGGATCTTTTCCAGCAGGGAATTCCTGCTGTTCCTGCCATTCCTCACCAGGAGTTCCTTAGAAATTGGAGGAAAAATAACTTATTAAAGTAATATTCAAAATCAGAAGACCCTGAAGTGTTATTGTACAGATTATAATGTCAGTTATAATCTAATGTGTCAGCTCTAAGCAAGATGAATATTCTGAAGGAAAAAAAATCCTCAAAGTCCCCTTTCCAAAACTCAGAATTTACTGTGGGTGTTACATCAGCAAGAATCTAATTGCATGGTCTGAGAAAATTTTCTCCAGTCTTTATCAGCTTGAAAATGTTTTAATTATTCCCAACACTGATAGAAAAAGATGAATTGTGTCACTGAGGTTGAATTTCACAGCATGAGTAGCAGGGAGCAGGTTACACTGAAAGATCTGTCCCCTTCCAAAGAGATAAATAACTAAATAGACAAATAAATAAATAAATAAATAAAAAGCTTCCAGGTGATTTCATATTTCATTTGAAGGGACACCACTCAATACCTCCCTTGAGGCGACCATGAGGAAACCGGAATTGCTTCCACACCAAAGTTAGGGCCTCCTCAGTCAAAGTGTTATCACAAACCTCTGTGTGCCTGAGAACCCTTCCCCAGGGCTGCAAATCCTACTCCTCTTTTGCCCTGGGACTTAAATCACACCTTTTAGCCCAGCAGGGGTTGGGGAATCATCGAGTTCCTCTGAGGGTTGAATATCAGCATCATGATGAGGACCAGGCTGTAGGGGAGACAAGAGACTTCACTTTGGCAATTTAAGTGGGATAGCTGGACCTGGAACCTCAAAGACTTGAGCTGCCTCTTCACAGGCTGAATTTGGATATCTTTGAGTATGTGACAAATATTTTGACCCAAATATCTGAAATTTAACAGGATATGGCGTTGCAAACTAAAGTGTAACTCTCACCAAACAATTCTGTGGTTGATTTTATTTGTTTTTCTTTCAGTAGGTGATGTTCATGTCTGTCCAAACAAAATGCAGTCTCTTCTTTTCCCAACATCTATCAAACTCCCCGGGAACAGAAGGTGGCATTTTATTTTGGAAGAAAACAGATATTTGTGTAAGCTCAGAGACTGCTGTTACAAAATGGAACTTCAATCTTTATTTAAAAATAGCTTAAGTAAATAAACTCTTCCAACAGCAACAAAAGCAATGACATTTTGTTCATTATTTCACTGCTAAGATTAATAATTTCTTTTCAGTGCTGGCACTGAGATCCCAAGGGATTCACGGAATTTATTTAAAACAATGAGAATGAGTTGAAAGTCCATCAAAATCAATGAAATGTTGTCAGTTTAATCAAAAGTAGTGTGGCCAGCAAGAACAGAGAAGTGATTGTCCCTTGTGAGGCCACAGCTCCAATCCTGGGGTCATTTTAGGACCCCTTGATACAAGGAGGACATTGAGGGGCTGGAGCATGCCCAGAGAAGGAACAGAGCTGGGAATGGAGCTGGAGCACCACTCTGATGAGGCTGAGGGAGCTACCCAAGCAGGAATTTGTGGGAATTCCAGGCCCAGAAAATTCTCAAAATCTTGTGCCTGCAGGCCCAAACACAGAAATGAATACAGGGTTTGACTTGAGACCTTGGAAAAGGCTTCCAAGTTTAGAGACCATAAGTAAAAATGTGAGTTTGTAGTTTAATGATAAACACATTAAGCTAAGTAGTGGAAAATTTTAGAGTTTAAAGTGTAAGATATAGAATAGTTATATAGGTAATAAGAAGTTTTTAGGTGTAGCACTGTAAGTTTGTGTGTCATGATGATTGGTCAAGAGAGTCTGCACTGCGGCAGAGATGTGTAAGACAAATTAATTAGGTGTGATAGTTAAAAACAATCTTAGTGGCAGTAGTTTATTGGAAAGTTTTACAGTTTAAAGTTTAAGATATAGAAGTAAGAAGTTTTAGGGTGTAGTACTGTAAGTTTGTGTGTCATTAGATGATTGGTCAAGAGAGTCTGTGCTGTGTGAGATGTGTAAGACAAATTAATTAGGGATTGATGTGATAGTTAAAAACATTCTTTGTGGCAGTAGTTTATTGAAAAGTTGTAGAGTTTAAAGTTTAAGATACAGAAGTAATAAGAAGTTTTTAGGTGTAGCACTGTCAGTTTGTGTTTCATGATGATTGGTCAAGAGAGTCCGCACTGTGGCAGAGACGTGTAAGACAAATTAATTAGGGATTGGTGTGATAGTTAAAAGCATTCTTTGTGGCAGTAGTTTATTGGAAAGTTTTACAGTTTAAAGTTTAAGATATAGAAGTAATAAGTGTTAAGGTGTAGCACTGTGAGTTCGTGTGTCATTAGATGATTGGTCAAGAGAGTCCACGCTGCGGCCGAGACATGTAAGACAAATTAATTAGGGATTGGTGTGATAGTAAAATCATTCAATGTGGCAGTGCTTTATTGGCTAATTAACCTTTAAGAGGCAAATTAACCTTTGTAACCTGTAGTCTTGGACCACTGACGACCACTGGCCACAAACTCCTGGCATATGCAATGAAGATGTTCTCACTCCTTGAGAGTGAGGCAATAGATAATGCTTTAAGACATCTTCCAGTGGTTCCATCTCTCTTAAAGACCCAACAGGAATTCTTTATCCACCACCTCAGGAAAGAATAGCAGAGAAATCCTTTGTCCCTCCTGCACTGGTGTCACCTCAGCCTGCATCACTCAGGTGCTGCACCTTCCAGCCAACCCCCAAAGGCAGCTTTTCCACAGGGAATTTTGTCAGCCCTGATTTCATGCCTGCCTGGCCATTCCCCCCCCAGGAGCTGAACTAGAAAGGCAGATGAAAGCACCACACTCAGCAGGTGTAGCGTTTTCACTTTCAGAGCTCTGTCCCTTCCCTGTTTGCCTCAGATCAGTTCTGCCCCAGGCTGGAGTTTCCATAAGGAAAATATTTTCTACTCAATGTGCTTCATTTTATTCCTCTTCAGGAATACAGACATTTACAGGAAACACCACATGTATATTTTTTGTGGTCTGTGGTCCTTCTTACTAATTTTTACTGATAGATGAGCAGTAATCACATTCTTCACTCTCAGGTTTAGGTTGTAAGAAATAAGAGATGCTATTTTCATCTCATCAATTGTATTGTTAAACTTCTATGTGTTTACAAATTGTGTCAAAAAACCTACCTGTTCCTCTGGAAAGCTGTGACCTGTGTCATGACAAAACTAAATAAATAAATTTGGTCAAGAAAGGAATAATTTGTGCTTTCAACAAGCAATTCTCAGTTAACAATAGTCTGTGATGTCACAACGTAATCCAGAGTGAGTGACCCTGCCATTAAGATACAATCAGCACAATAACCAACAAAAACACAGTTTGATCAAACATTTAAATTAATATTCAAAAGTTACAGAGTGAAAAATGGACCTACAAAAACAGTTAGAAAGTAGAAGTAATTTTTAATGACTGGTGTGGGTTTTAAATGTGTTTATAAGCACTTTATAAAGCATTAATTTAGGAATTATAAAGTGCTTGCACAATAAAGTGCTTGCTTTTAAAAGCGAAATGGTGAAAAATGAGCAAACCCTCTTCTCTTCTATCATGAAAAATTGCCTTGATTACTACTTATTTAATCAGAATAAAAGTGGAGAATATCTAGGGTATACTGATATAGATAAAGCAGAAATAGGGTATAAATTTGCTCTAAAATTATTTTTTGAAATCCATATTTTTGGATGAAAATGCCTTTTTTGAACAATGTGGATCTAGCTACCAATTGGAACAACTGCTTTTGGGATATGAGAGACTTCGGCCATGAAAAAAAATTTGACTTCTGGGGGTCTTTGCATTGATTTGGGTTTTTTTTTTCCCTCATAAACACTAATTCAACAGGAGTTAATTTAGGAAGCACCTATGCAGAAAATTAGATTAGACGACTTTCATTTTTTTTTTTAATTTAATAATCTGTAAAAAGATTGTGCTACACACACGCACAGCGTTTGAAATTGCCAAGCACATGAGATAACTGCAATTCAACTCAAAGAAACATTCCAGCACTTCCTTTGGCTGGGCAATGAGTGCTCAAACTAACACATGTTATCTGTCACACTCTGGCCTGTCAGATTCCTGCACCCAGCACAAGATCCAGCACGTGTGTGCTTGGGAGCAGAGGAAAAAATTCTGCTGTGACAGATTTACAAGCTGCTCCTCTTCCTCAGCTGCCTCCCATGGTGATTCAAAGCACTGGGACAACAGGGAGAAACTGAGTTATTGCCCAGCTCTGCTCAGGCTGACACTAAGAGGAATATTAAGTAGAGACCCACCCTGCAGACTCTACAATCAAACCCGAAAATAATTATAAAAACCTTGGTTGGATGAATTATGCCCTCCTTAGAAAGCAGCTGAGCACAATCTCACCTGTTTTTAATACTGCAGAAAACAGGATCTCTACATTTTCACAGCGCCTACATGTGCTATCAATATGTGAAATCCAGCAGGATAATGTGCCTTTTGCCCCAAAGTGTCCAGAGAAGAGAAGATGATGATCTTGTTTAATCATCCATCAGAACCTTCCCCCCAGTAGTTGTCCTTTCCCATGACAGGGGGTAGGAACAAAATGATCTTTAAGGTCCCTTCCTGTTGGAATCCTTGGCACTGAGAATTCCAGGCTTTCTGTGCTGACAGGCACTGACCCCCAAGCAAACACTGCATTTGACCTGAGGCTGTGAAAAAGGCTCCCAAAATTGAGTGACAGCGCTGGGATTGTGGGTGTGCAGTTTGAATAGAAGTGTGTGATATCACAGGGTGGAAAACTTAGGATTTAAGGTTTTAGTATATAGTAATTTATATAGAGCAAGATGGAGGATTTGGGGCACTGGCTGGATTCCTCTTTTTCACCTTCTTCTTCATGGGTTTGGGTGGTTTTTTTCTAATTGGGTGAAAAAGTCTGCATTGCAACCCATGGGTGTTTGGTTATTGGCTTATAAGTAAAAAAAAAAAATAGCTCTCATGGCATTATTGGACAATTAGTGCCTAAAAGACCTTAGAAAGACTTAGAGACAGATGCATTTTCTACCTTGTTGGCTGGAACTCACAACTTTTGAGACTCTGCTATAGATAAGAATTAATGAACAACTGAGTCCAAACACAAACACTGCATCTCTCGATTTAATCCCAGCTCAAACAAAAGAAAAGAAGATAACAAACCCACACCTTCCAACCCAAACCCCTCTGGAATTCTGTGATTTTTGTGAAAAGTGATAGAGAAATTCCTGGTGCCCAGTCTGAATTTCTCTCCTTCCTTCTGCCTCACCAAAACTTTTTCTTCTGGGATTGAGCCCAGGTGAAGCCCTGGTTGCATTCCCATTCTACCTTTCCTTGCCAAGTGTCAGTGCTGTGTCTCTTTATAATTTTTGCCAGATCCTGGCAAAGCCCATCTGTGCCAGGACTTTTCCGCTTTGTTCTGCTGCATCCATTGAAGCTCTCCCAAAACTCAGAGCTCTTCTTTTGTCCCTCAGCACCCTGAGCACTCTCATGCACAGACAAATCCTAATGATGGCAAACTGTCCCTGATATAAATAGGAAAAAACATAAATATCTGCAATATTTTTTATTTAAGCTGCTCCAGGCCCTGAAATCACTCCTCCTTAGCATTTCTGATTTAAAGCCAGTTTTTTATTTAAAGCCTGTTTAGATATTGGCTTTAAATCATATAAAATGCCAGACTTCAGCACAGCCAGGTTCTGTCCAAACTGAGGCCATCCAGATTTATTTTCCTGGGTTTCCATGCCCTGTTTGCTCAGCATGAGGCAATGCCAGGGTATTTAATTCTCTGATAAAAAGCCTGCCACAGGTATTGGCAATAACAATTAGGGTGGAGGCCTAGCAGGGCTCGCAGCAAGTTCCTATGTGAATGTTCTCTGTCAATATTTATCCATGTGTGGAGTCATACTATAGTCTATTATCCCAGCGCTGGGAAAGTTTTAAGGTCATTAGGGTGATTTTAAGAAAAATGAAATCACTCAAAGGTTGAGAGAAAAATAAGAGGAAATCGAACATTTCGTAGAAACTGGAAATTTCATTGCTACTCAAGAGAGATATTTTCCCTTTTGGATCTCTAATGGGTCCCTTGTGTCCAAGGATGAATGTTACCAGGATGGGGAATGCTAACACCACCAATCCCAGCAGTTAATCCTCAAAATTGGCTCTTCCTGTTTGTGCTCCAAGTGTTCAGTCCTTGACCTTTTTGTACAAAGCAAATAGGAGACATTATTTTCAAATTTATCAGTGTTGCCATAGTTACTAAACTGTGTATGTGCCAGCTAATATTTTAAAGATATGAATAACAAATATATATTGCATGTTTTGCAGAGTTTGCCACTATGACAATAAATTCACATGCCATAGCGAATAGTCATGCTGCAGGCTGTAGATAGGAATGATTTAAATTCATGGGTATTTTATCCTTTTTGGGTAGGGAACAGCACTGGAAGGGGTAAAACAGAACTTTGTAGGTGCTTTTTTTGCAATCAAGGCTGAGGGATGAACATCTCCTGGAAATGGTTCACAGAAGCTGAACTGCTGACTGGAGAGAGGGACAAGGGGGATTATCCTCCTAAATTAACTGTGAAAGCAGAGTAAAATTAGGTGTTCCAATAGTCCCCACACCCAAGAGTTACACATGTGGATACAGGGATTGGAAACCTCAGCAAACTGCTGGAGGACACTGAGAGCTACCCTGGAGGTCCTTTGAGAAACCCTGGTGGACAGAAGAAAAAAGGGATTTTCCATGTGGTGAAAATGCAGAGCTTTTAAAACATTTCAAGCAGCTGGGAAGGTGGGGACTTGCCTGTTCTTCTCAGCTGTGTTCTGCCTCCTATTTCATAGTAGCTGCTCCCTTTTCATGGCCTCCCTCTGTGTATATATATATATATATATATATATGTATGGATATATCTCTGCATCATAGATTTACCCCTTAACATACACAGGAAAAAATAAACAAATAAACATCTGTCTCTGCTGGCTCAGAGCATCACATTGTACCTGCTGTTTTTTGATGAAATTCTTTAGAAATTGAACTTTTTTTCCCAGGCTGCTTTTTCCATACCCCACACTGCACACTGAACGTTATAATTTTGGTTCAAAAGAAGCGTTTTAACTCTTCATAACTCTGTGATTCCCTCCCAGCTTTCTGTCACAGCCATCTCCACTTCTCCCAGGTATTCCTCACACTCCAGCTGCTCTCTGGGTGTTAAAGCATTGCTGATTTCTCTGTAATGTTGGCAAGGAGAACTCCATAGACTGTAACTCCATCATTTTCCAGTAGTTCAACAAAGGAGTATTTATTGTTGATTTTCTATAGCAGCACTTATGACTTGTGCAAACTCTGTGGAGCAAAGTGTGTGTTGGTTCTTTGGCAGCTGAGGCACGCTAAGATAAGATTTGATCCTGTTGACGGCTGGAGCTGTTCCTTTTCCACAAAATGTATTTTGGGACTGGGTGAACTAAGAGATAACAATTTTTGATTACAAAACATCAAAATCATTTTGTGTGTAAATTAAATTGTATATTATATATGCATTATTGCATTGCTTTATTATTTTGATTATTTTTAAAACAGTGTTTAAACTAATGGAAAATGGCTAATATTTCTCTGTTAGGAATTGAAATGACATCAGAGTGCAGTTTGGGATGTTGCTAGAGGTAATGGGAAGGCTGACAGAAATTCCATGTTCCATTTCCATGCCATACACCCAAACCATTCTGTAGAACATGGGAAACAACTTTAAGGGAAGGATAAGCAGTCCTGAAAATTGAATTTCTCCTGGCACAGAGGCCCTTGCAGCTGCCATCACCACCAGCATCCCTTGCCAGGTGATGTGGGGAGGACTGGAGGTGTGCTTCATTGTGACCATGGTGGTCAAGAGCAGAAGGGTAGTGTGTTCCTAAGTTGCCTTCCAGCTTCCACAGGTACCATAACCAGATCAGAGCAGCAGAAAAATTGTTTATTTCATTTATAAACAGAGGAAAAACACTCAGAGCTCTCCCAGTTAGAGCAAAATTACTCCAGACCCACAGAGCCCAGTCCAGAGCAGTCTATATGGAAAAGGCTGGACAAAGAAAAGCTGGAAGACAATCTCAGTGGAAAAAAAAGGGATTTGAAGATACTCTTTAAAACTTGCCACATCATGATTTCAGAATTTACACTTTATTGATCAGCAGTCAGGAATTTGTTTATTCATTCCTCCCACATCTCGCAGAGCTTCTGCCCCGATGATCATTAAATGTGGTGTTTAATGGAATTAAAACCAAACCAGTGCCTCCACACTGAGCTCCTCGTGTTTGGTTGTTCACCCAGAGCATCAATAATCCAAGCAGATCAAGGACAGCCATCATCGTGAAATAAGGGCAGGGGGACAGGCTTCAAAAGGATATTTAATTTTGGTGCTTAATTATTGAAGTGGATTTAAGTTAAAATTTGAAGACGTGGGATCTGATTACACTTACACATTTCAATGCAACTCCTCTAGTTCTCAGATATTTTTGCAGCTTGGCTTTGGAAAATTTCAAAAAAGCTGGGACTAATCATAATTGACTTCAGGACTCTTCAGTGATGACAATTATAGCTGAGCTTGCCACACTGAGTTCCTCTTACAGATTGATCATGAAGATGCAAATCACCTAAGGCACGTTTGCCATCTACATTTCTATGAGGTGAACTCTGCTTTCCAAGCTCCTTCTGCTCTCTGCTCATAGAGAGGTGATCCAAGTAATAATCTCACAGGAGTTGTCCCATCAATATCCTGTGAAACTCTGCAGACCTTTCTGTTTGGTCAGATGAACCTTTTCCTGTAGCTTTAAATTATACCTCACCAGGTGAAGTTTAATAAATATAACGACAATTCATTGATTATTCCATCCACTCTTTTTTCTTTTTTTTCTATCATGCCACACCTTTCTCTTAGCTGTTTATTCTTTTATATTAATTTAAAAGTCACAGACATTTCCCTTTCAGTTGTTCCTTCTGGTATTTTGCCCTCAGGAAATGAACAAAGTGAAGTGTATAAAGTATTTTACCATAAATGTTACATGAATTATCATCTTCTAGAGGAACCATCAAGGTTTGTCTCATTTCTGTGCAACTGACTCTTGAGAATTTTATAATTATGTTTACATTTATATTTATATTTATATACTTATCTTTATCCTTATTCTTATTTGTATTCTTATTTATATCTATATTTTTATTTATATTATTTATATTATTTTTATTTTTAAATTTTAATTTTTAATTTATTTTCATTTATTTTTGTTTTTATTTTTGGTTGGATTTTATTTATTTATTTATTTATATTGCTGAGAACGAGAAAAAAATGTCTGCATCTTGCTGTAGTGCTGATCAAATCCTGATCCTGCTGCTGGTTACACCTGTATTTAACTGCACAGATCTGTGCAGTCCAACAGCCAACAACCTGAGTTATGTCTTGTGCCTCTCATTCCCCCTTCCATGCACAAAGAACACAACCAAAGCCTTCCCATGTTTAAATTGGCAAGTGTTTCCCATTACTATCAAGAATAAAATATACTGTAGAGTATCCTGTGCTGGATGAACACAAGCAGGGTTTCTGAGCACCCCACAAGTGACTCAGGACAGGGCTGCAGGATGCTCAGGAAACCAGAGGAGTTGAACAGACTTCAGATTTCTCCCAAAGCAGATGGTAAAAACAGCGATAATGTGCATTTCTAATGAAATAAAAACACGTGAGGTACAAATTGTGTGCCCCAACTTATTTATTTAAAATATCAGAAATGTGTGTCAGCTCTAAACTGAGCTGCCCTTGGGCCAGGGAGGGGGTCTGAGGGTTTCAGAGGGAATTTCCCAGTTTCAGAGGGACCCCCAACAACACCCTTTTTCCCTGTAGATCTAATTTCCCCCAAATTCAGGTGTCTGTGGTTCAGAGAAAATAATCTCATGCAGTTTTCCCAGTCATTGCAGACACAGATCTCTTAAAATGTGAGTCATCAGCCTTGTTCTGCTTTAGGATGAGAGGATTTTAATCCTGGACTCCTGAATATTCTACATAGAAATTGAGAAAAGATAAATTAATATTACACTAAAGAGCTCAGGTGTAGTTCAGGCAGGCAGGAGGTTCCTCCTACGCACAGAATCCTCCCTCCAAGATATAATTCAGTTTTCTTTTCCCACTTTCTACTTCCCTGTGCTGGAGCAGGAATAAAATGAGAGGTGTGGGAATGGTGGTACATAAAGGCAGCGTGCTGCTTTTAAATAACTACACAGATAATGTAAGTGCATGGAGTAACACACATTATCCTCTTGGCTGAGAAGAGATGATTGCAGCATTAAAATTTAATTAAATGCAACTGCTCGTAGTAAAGAGAGAGTCCATGACAGATCTGCTGTAACACAGATCCTCTTTCTCCCTCTCGAAGTGCACAAGCAGCTCCAGTAAACCGAGACAAGCAGTGATTTTTTTAATATGTATATTTTTATAGATATTCTTTTCACGCTCTTTTTGTTGAATTCCAGGCAGAACCATTTTATTGCTTGTTTCTAACTGTTGGCAATTGAAGTAGCTTGATAAGGATGAAAGCTGGGAAAAACACGGTTTATTCAATTTTGCTTGCTTGCTCACCTGCAAAAGATGCTTAGCCTGGAAAGACTTGCAAGAGGACAGTGATAATAATATTATACCCTTAAATACTCATTTTATCAGGAGGTTTACATCCAAATGTAGGGGTGAGATGAATTTTAGATGTTCACCCTTGGGACTATCAGCTAGAAATGCTCTCTCCTGAGTTCTTCTCCTGCAATTCTCCAACCACTCCATCACTCTGTCCCTCTATGCTTTAAGTAACAAGCAGCACCTCTGGATGTGTTTAAGTTCCCTTGCACTTGTGATGTTGAAGTTCTGCTCTCTGCCCTCTGCTCCCATCACACCACAGAGACCCGAGATATTTTGTGATGGTTTTCACCCAGCTTGTTGCAAATGCTCCAAACAGTGCAGTGCTGAAAGGAGCTGAAAGGTGGAGGGAATGGGTTGCACCAGCTACAGACACTTCAGAACCATGGAGGCGTGGGGACTGTAGCAGTGCATTTCCACACCCAAACAAATGTTTCCAAATAAGGAAAAGGGGTTCCAGTTTTGCCCCTGATTTTTAAGGAAGAAATGCCAGAATTTTCTGTGTTTCTCTCATTGTAATTGGCCCAGTGACAGGACAAAGGCACCTGTTGGTCTCTGTAGCTGTTCTTCTGGAGTATAGCTAGTTTCTATTGAGCAGCAAAGCAAAAAAAGCCCTCCTAAACATTAAGTATTTAAGGAGGACAGAGGTGCTCTGGGCTTTTTGGGGTGTCCTAGCCAGGAGTCAGGGCTTCCCTATTCCTGTGTATGTCTTTGTTATTTTGTTTCTCTATCGTTTGTTATTTTCTCATTTATTAAAACCTTTGCCTTAGGTTTGGGTTGCACCCAAGGAGCCCTCTCACAATATTATTAAGCCACTCTGGGAGGCTGCAGGTCAGCCCTCAGACTTGAGACATCTTCAGTGGGCTCATTACACATTGGCCTCATGTAAACTGTATCAGAGGATCTCCCTGTAGGACCCCACAGAGGAGCTGTGGGAGCACCTGGTGGCAAAGGAACATCTTGAGGAACCTTCAATCAATAGACTGAACATCTTTAGCATTCAAATTTCTCCTTTCCTCCTGGTCACAGAATCCTTAGGGCTGAAATGGGCCACTGGAGATCACCCAGTCCAAGTGTCCTGGGTTGGCAGGCGACTCCTACTCTATATCCTACATCATGGGGCTATATTGTGTCTTGGCAGTTGTTTTCTCTTCCCCTCCAGCGAGGACTGTGGCTGATAGGCGGGCCCTCGCTGGGGGGGGGGGGGGGGAAACGGCTGCGGGTTTTTTACTTTCACTTTTGGCTCGCGGCTCTGCTCTGCTTGGCGTGCTTGCTATTTCTCGCTATTCTTTGCTTGGTTTTTTTTCCCTCTTCCTTTTTTCTTTCCCCTTCCCGAAGATTAGGACCGGCTCTGGACTGACCTGACCTGACCTGAGGAAGTTCGGGAATTTCTAGGGCTCGACAGAGAAGATCAGCGCCTCTCCTCGCACAGTACCAGTTTCCTTCTTTTTTTTTTCCTTTTGTGTGGGGAGTGTTGTTAATAAAATAGGTTTTTCCACTTTCCCTCCAAGGAGTTTTTCTTCCCTCCTGAACCCAGGTCTGGGAGTGGGGGAGGGGTGGTGGAGGTTTGTTTTAGGGGTTCTCCCCCTAATCTGTTCCAAACTGGGACACCAAGAGCAGGTGACACAGGAATGCATCCAGGTGTGTTTGGAATGTCTGCAGAGAGGGAGACTCCCTGAAATCCCTAGAGAGCCTGTATGGACCCTCCAGCTTGAGGACAATGCTCTGCTTACCTCAGGTTGGCTATTTTGGGATGTCTTGGGTTGCAATACAAGATGCATTCCATTCCCATCTGTTGAAACCAGTGTTTTTCTTTGACTCATAACTCTGGAGGGGATGGGGCAGGTGTCTTTGTGTTAATGGGCAGCTGTTAAAACCAGGTGGGGCAGTGTTCTTTATCTCTTCCAGGACCCATCCTCCCTCCAGGGGATATCTGCTGTTCATGGGCCATCCAGGCTCACTGCATGGCTGAGACAATTCCATCATCCCATGGGGAGATGCTCCACCCAGGGGGGGAGCCAAGCATTCCTGCCTGGATAAAACCTGAGAGTCAGAACACCAGCACAGCCTGTTTGCACTGGATTCCCAGAGGAAGACCAGACCCATCTCAGCACCACTGGACCTTCAGAGGAAACTGCACCCTTGTACAGGATCATCTGTGCTCCAACAGAACCACATCTGTCACTGCAGGAGGACTTGATTGGACTTCTCCCAACACCCTGACCAATGGGGTGTCAGGTTATGTTCTGACTTTGTGTTTTTCTTTTTTTGTTCATTTGCTTTTTTGTACTACTACATTTTTAATATTCCTAGTAAAGAACTGTTATTCCTTTTCCCATATTTTTGCCTGAGAGCCCCTTAATTTCAAAATCATAATAATTTAGAGGGAAGGGGTTTACATTCTCTGTTCCAAAGAAAGTTCTGGCTTTTCCCTGGCAGACACCTGCCTTTTAAATTAAGACATTGGGTATAACTGGGATCAGGTGAAGAGTAACACCAATGTTACACGTGGACTTGACTTTGCCCTGGTGGGAAAGGATCAGGCTGCTGAAGTGGAAACCTCTGGATGAAACAGAAGGCTGGAACACCCAGCACCCCAAAATCTCTACAGTGCTTCCTTTATTGTCAGAAGAACCCAGCCAGAGTCTTGGGAAACTTCTTTAGGTCAAACTGATTTTGCCACTGCAATCTGTAAAGATGGAGATGTGAAATCGAAAACTGGAAGCGCTCAAGCACTCAAGATAATTTTGACCAGTGTTTAGTCTAAGCAAGAGCCGAGAGTTCATATTTTCCCAACAGACGTAGCATTAAAGGAATAATTGCTGCTTGTACTTAGACCATTCATCCACCCTGGAATACCACAACCTTCCTCTAAAACCCACACTGCAACATAAACTGTCTCCAAAGGCAGTGAGAACAGCGATGATGAAGAGAAGCAGTGGTTTATACAAGGACTGGGATTTTAAGCTGCATCAAAAGACCACCTAAGCACAGATTTAACAGCAGAGATTCCACTCATCCCATTCCCATTCAGCAAATCCTTTCTGTTCATGTTTCAATAACCACAGAGCCCTACATGGAATAGTTTGGATCCACTTGGGCTTTAGGGATAAGGACCCTTCTGACTGCTCAACAAGGGCATTGCCTGTGTGCAAAGATCCTTTTAAATTTCATGGGGACTTCGGTCAGGCCAGGAATGCTAAAAGTAATCATTGTGTTCCCTGTTCGTTCTCTGCATAAAGGAAAGAATAAGGGAAATAAGGCAAAAAAGGCACATGGCAGTGTAGCAGTTAAAAAGAAAAGCCAATAAACTGATTCTGAGAAGATTGGAATTAACATCAACTTGTAAAAGTAGTGGAGGGTTATTTTATTTCTTTTTTTTTTCCAAGTATCTTTTAAAATATTCCAGATCTTCTTGGAATCCTGTGGGCTGAGTAACCAATGGATAAGCATTTGGGAAAGTAAAATGACTTTTCGGACAACTTTAAGACTTTTAAGAGATGCATTCCTGGAACTATTAAATGATTAAATGGACTTTAAAAATAATTTTGTTAGTGAAGGACATTTATTAGTCCTGCACCTTGTTCTCCCAGGACTCTAGACACTGAAAATGGGACATTAGTATCATTTTTCAGAACAATAATACTTTGTCATTCTCCATTAATTTGAAGATGCTGATCCTTGTGCAGAAGTATTAATTCCAAAAGGATATTAGAGCTTTCTCCCTCCACCACTGGATTTTTTTTTTCCTTTTTTTCCCCTGTGTCAGTGCTGCAGGTCTGTCCTGCTCAAGCACTCTGATTCTGATGTTTAAAATCTATAAATCTCCAGCTGTGCTCTGTTTTTGTGTATTTAAATCAAAGGGCAGGGTAACCTGAACCAATTTCTCCAATTGTGAACTAAATATTTGGACTTGCCAAGCAGCCACGCTGACCACGGTGTGCCCCTATGTAATCCTGTTTTCCCTCAAGTCTGCCTCTGGAATTCTGCCTGTTCCCTGATCCACTTGAGCAAAATTCTGTTCTTTCCTGAATCTCATCTTTTCTTGGTTGAAACAGGTTAAGGAGCACTCAGAGAACCAGACCTGCTAAAAGAGCTGGGGGTAAGAAAACCTCCAAAAGCAATGCCTGACTCCACTGCTGATAGAGGGGTCATGGAGACCCTAATTCAATTGGGAAAAATTGGATGTAGGAAGAAAAAATGATGGGAAAAAAAAATCAATCCATGACATTTACATCACTACTTGTCTTTCCAAACACATCTCACGTTGTTTTATATATAAATTATTCATGAATATTCCAAAAGGCAGAGTGCATTTCCTTCCTTTACCTCCTTCCAAGTCTTAACCTTCATTCTGATTTCCACTTTCTTCATCCTTTTAGCCAGAAAGGTCTCCAGAATATTTGTTCAGCAGAAAAATGCCAAACAGGGACTGCTGCAGTTCCCAGCATTTTGTGTCTCTTGGCTTATAATTACTTTTAGTGCATTGATTGTAGTCCCTGGAATTGCTGCTGTACATCTACATGACACAGCTTTTATAGCCAACACTTTTTTTTTGGCCTTTATGCAGCCTCTAAAACCAGGAGGTGAGGATTTCACTACACAGATTTTAGATAATTAAATAGGTGATTAAATAGAGAGCAGCCACTCCAAATGTGTTTAGAATGTTTCCACTATTTTTCTTTGTGAAAATATTCCTAGAAAAGTTGCGTTAAAACTTCATTTTCTTAAAATAACCCTTACTTTTGCCTCTGCACTCTGCAGCTTGTAATTGAGAACTTAATTGGGTATTTGTATTAGCCAGCATCAGTCTTGTTAATCACCCAACTCATCCTCATCACCCCATCAGGTTTAGTTAGAATACGTCCACCTTTTGTTCTCCCAAAAATCAGAATCTGCACCAGCACTTCTATCTCAGATGGTTTGATTCTCTTATGAACACTTTAAATTCAGCTGGTTTTTGTAATTTGCAAACTTATTGGGCAATGCAGAGAAGGATGAACTCTTGTAGCAGCTGACCAGTTCCTTATTCCCAGAAAATAAATGAGGACATTTGGCCAGTGGAGAAGGAAAGCAATACAGACTGAACCTCAATCTACTTCTGATTTGTTGGCACAAAATAGAGAGAGGATTTTTCAGATTTACCGAAGATTCTAGGAAAGATTTTCAGGCTCTTCCTTGTTACTGGTTATTGTCTCTGTCAGGCTGATGGGCTCCAGACATCCTCTTCTATCTTATACAGTTAGAAACAGGCAAGATTTTCTTTGGCAGAGAGTAAAATGATTGGAAAATACATTTGGAGTAGGGGTGACACTCAGACAGTTTTCCTAATTGTCCAAAAAGGTGAAGGAAGTGGCAAATACTTATAAAGTCAAATATTAGCTTTGACATTTTGAGAGCAAAACAATTCTCTTTGGTTTTAAAGCCTTTATTTATTTAGAAACATATTGTTAATGAAAAAGGGGTTAAATGCTGCCTTTTAAATGTTCCATTTTAAGCCAAGTGTTTCATTCTGGATTAACTCCAGCTGCTATTCCAGGGCTTTATTTGTATTTTGTTTGTTTCACAACAAAGCATAAAATAAGGCTGTTCCTTCTCTGCTCCGCAGACAAGACAGATTAATGGCCAGGGGAAAAAAAAATACTGCAATAATTTGGAGGAGATTTAGGAGCTGGAGCAGTGAACTGGACAAACTGAGAGGTGCTTGACTATTTATAACATCTCCAGTGGGGGTGTTTACTGAAATAGTCACCCTGCTCTGCCTTTGCAGAGGTCAAATCATTATAAATAATAACGTGTTCCAGAGGGTTGGATGTCTCTCATAGGATCATTGAACATCTCCCATTTCCCCCTCAGTGACTACAAAGGGAAGTGAGAAGAATTCTGAAGCTGGAGATAATTTGGTTTATTACCCAAATGTGAATGTGGGATGTTGCTTACAGAATTCCTTCCAGCTCCCAAACATGCAGGGACAAATAAAGAGAAGAATGAGCAGCTGGAGAGGAATTTCAGTGAAATCCCAGCTGGCAGCTGGAGGGTGGTTACTTCTTGTGAGGGTACAGAAATAAGGACCAAAATAAGATGCAAGTTAATAAATAGGCTGGGAGAGCTGGGAATGTTCATTTGGAGAGGAGAAGACCCAGGGAGAGCTCAGAGCCCCTGCCAGGGCCTGAAGGGGCTCCAGGAGAGCTGAAGAGGGACTGGGGACAAGGGATGGAGAGACAGGACACAGGGAACGGCCTCCCACTGCCAGAAGGGAATTCAGGGATCCAATGCACATCCAAGGAGTGGAATTCAGGGTTCCAATGGACACCCAAGGAGCAGAATTCAGGGAAAGAGGTGTGTAAGTGCACGTCCCAGCCCTGTTGAGCAGAGCTGATTTTCCACAAGCAGATCAAGGGTGTGAAGAGAGTAGCCAGGAGTGGAAATGGCACAAAGCTGTGTCAGAGGAGTTTTGTGCTGGAGATCAGGAAAAGGTTCTGCCAGAAGGCAGGGATGGATGGGATATTGGGAAGGAATTCCTGGCTGGGAGGGTGGGGAGATGCTGGAACAGGGTGCCCAGAGAAGCTGTGGTTGTCCCTGGATCCCTGGAAGTGCCCAAGGCCAGACTGGACAGGGCTTGGATCACCCTTGGGTAGTGGGAGGTGTCCCTGCCATGCCAGGAGATGGGAAGAGATGATTTTGAATTCCCTTTCCAACCCAAACCATTCCACAATCCTGTGAAAATCCGCATTGAGCATTTCACAGTAAGAATGAGGAAAACTCATTGGAAACTCTAAAGCAGAGCTGAGAAACAGATTTTGCTTTTTAAGTGCTTTGCTGCCTGATTCCCTCAACTGCCTTGAAAAATGTTATGGGAACCTGGCTCCATGAGGTAGAAATGATTCATTCAGGAGAAGACAAATCCCTGCAATTAATGGGGAAATAAATTTTACGAGAAATCTTCCATCTTCTCTTGTGAAAGAGTCTGTAATGGTCAACTGATGGGCTTTTATAACAAGCGTTATAGTTTAAAGACAAAACTTTGATTCCAAGGGATATAAATGTATTTTCAGGAACAGTTTAAATGCCAGTATTTTATGGGCTAAATACATCAAAATGAGTCACTCTGAAGATATTCGTTTGAGCAGACAGTGACTCAGAAGTATTTGGTATTTTTTAATTTCTCTTGCAAGTTGGCCCTTAAAAATCTCCAGTGTGGAAATGATTAATAATTGATAGCAAGTCCTAATAGTTAAATATTAACACCATTCTTTTTCTGAGCATTGTGCACATAATTGGACACTATACATATTTATGTTACAGTTATAAAATGTATTTACTTCCATTTTTTTGCACTCCTTCAATGTATTGCTCGGGAATCTATTTAATATTATATTGACATGAGAAATTAATGCATTTCTTTGCTAAAGTGAATTTCGTACTAGAAATTATTCAAAAGAAAGGAAGCCACTGGTTGAGATTTCCAGGTTACTTCCTCACATCTACAATATATTTCTTCCCCCATGGCTACAATTCAGAGTTGTCTGGCCCACCCCCAAATTCATCTCCCGCTGAAAACCCACAGAGTTGATATCACCTCACCTTTAATAGAACACTCACATATTTAACCTTAAATCTGCTGTTCTGCTTTTATGTCCCTCTATATGTACAATAATTCCTTTGATTTTCTTTTTTAGCCCAAATCTGTGTATACCTATTTTTCAGGTAATGTTATTTCACAAGAAATCCCCTTGGATTTCTCCTGGACAATTAATCAAGTTCAGCTTGTTCATCCACATTTACAGGAATTACACCAAGAGGTCTGAGTGTTGTATGGGTCAGCAGAGCTTCATTTGTTTCAAGAAAATACCTCCTTTGATTTGAATAATTCCATTAAATGAACTGGATCACCTTTCCCTAGAGTTCTGTATATTCAAAAGCATTTTTTACTATTTTTGGCATTCAGAAGTGCTTTCCAATAAAGAAATCTGCGATTTTTTTGGAGTGTCAGAATGATTGTTTTCTGATTTTGCATTTTGAATGTCCTTTATCCAGCAACAGTTGAACACCCCCAGCTCTTAAAGCCATTCTCCTGATCTTCCTTCCACTCACAACAAATAAAAATAAGCTGAAGTGTTTTACCACTGCAGGTGGTGTCTGCAGATAAAAGTGTTATCAGAAAAAAAGAAACTATCTGCATGACTATCTGCATTCTCTTCTTTGAGAATTAAAAAATAAATTTAATCTGAGCAGAAATAAATGCAACACTTTGTCAGAGTGAGATACTGAGTCTCAGAATTCTCCAAACGTCATAAATTACAAACACACATCAGCAATTTTGTTCTCAAACCCAAAGACTCAGATATGTCAAAGTTAAGCATTTATTCAGATCTGGTTTTTAAAACTTCCCCGTGTAATCAATAGAGCATTACTAATATCTTCAGACAGAAATTTAACATTCACAACTGCCAGAAAATCACCTTCTGGAGATGCCTCCCTCTCTTATCTATGCAGAAAACCTAACACAGATAATTTTTATCAAGCATTTCACTTTTAAACTGCTTTCTTCTCTTGGCTCATAAATTCATACAAAACCCTTTGCAAATCTGAAATTCAGAACATTTCCAGTGTCCCATAATAGATTCTAATAATTCTCTAGACCTCCTGCCATGCTGTGTTGTCACCCACCATCCATAGTTTACACAGTAGCTATTAAAAACTTCAACAGTTTATAAAATACGGAACAATTGTTACTGGATGGCCGAGCTATTATTTTACTTGGAAGTTTATTCTGACAGACAAACTCTTAGATAATTAAACTTTAAAATGAGAGAGTGGTTATTAAGACTGCTCAGTCGCCTAAATGAATTATTGCATGGTAGATTTGTTTGTCTTTGAGATTTATGCCTCCACTTGAAATTTTATGACTGTGGAAATTATGTTGCAGCTACTTTTGTGTCAACTGGCCAAAGAGAAGAGAAATTGGTGAGATTTCCTTTTTTGTGTTATCAAAAGGACTAAATCAAGACATTTCAGTGGCTTTCTCTAATTTCTCCTGTGGTGACTCCACAAGGCAGAGAGGAATGAATGAATGAATGAATGAATGAATGAATGAATGAATGAATGAAAACTCAATGAAAACTCCTGAGTGAAATCTCCTCCACTTTAATGGCCACATAGGAGGGTAAATAGAGGACAAATTAAAAATGTTCTGGGAGAAAGGGATTGCCTGAGGAATCCGAAAGATAACAGATACCTCCTTAAGGGACACTGGGTGGGATTATTTGAATTTTATGAAAATATTGAAAAAATTATGTTCAATGATCATTGAAAATAATTTTTCAATGTTTCCACTGCAAGTCAGCCTGAGGTTAAAGAGAGACCTGGACCCTGAGTGATCCACCACAAAGTTATTGATCTCCACGTCCAACCCTTCATTTCCCACATGCACTGAAGTCAATAGGATGGATTTTTGTGCCTGGGCTAGATCTGCAGTACAGATTCTGAAATCATGTTTGTTATGTTGCTCCCTGGCTTCGGAGTAGATCTGTGGTTTCTCAGAAAAATACATTTCCAGGAATGCTTTTTAGTTCTTTGCCACAATCTACCTTCTTGGGCAGGAGCTGAGAAAGTAGATTGTTTTCCTCCAAAATCCTAAAACTTACTATTTTAGCTTAGATATTTCTGATTGTTGCCTTGTGTTGCACACTTATCATGATACTCAGATCTGACCATGCAATCACCTTTGGCTGTTTTGGTTTGTTTGGTCTCCAGGACAGGAATTGCAATTGTAATTTTTGGATTTGGATGAGAGCTCAAATGCTAGAACCACTTATTTAAAATATAATTACTGATGATTTAGTATTTTTAACCAAGAAACTTCTGAGAATACAGTTAAAAATTGTGACATACTTCTGATCACATAAATGGGGAAAAATTTCATTTAAAATATTTATAAATGTTTTAACATGGCCAGAACATTGCTGACACACAGATAATATCTCTCCTGACAGATCAAGGTGAAGCATCAGGTAAAAAGAAAAAAAAAAAAAAAAAAGAAAAAAGTTCAATCTGAGTGGCACAGCCTTGGATGGGTAGTCATCCCACCCCATCCAAGATCAACACCATGAATAAAGCCTCTGGAAGTGATTAAATGATGGGAGAAAGAAGAAATAATGTGGTTTTGAGCAACCTCCCATCCCACCCATGCCTGGATCAGGGATAATTAGCACAGGTCCTAAGCCAAGCATGACCAGGCTGAGGAGCAGGAATGCACCAACAACCATTCCCAACAGGAGGAGCGTGGGCAAAGGGGTTGGAAGCACATTGACAGTACCATTGCTGTGTTGCTTAGGGAATGTGATGCCTTCAGTTTTATTTCCTGTATTTCAGGCTCTGTGCTGCCCAGGGTGCAGCTCTGAGCTCACAGTCAGGGTCACTCAGCTCTCTGCACACAGCACGGACACAAAACAAATCCTTCTCCTGCTGCACACCAAGGACAACTGGCACAAGTTTTCAGGCCCCAAAGCACAAACAACGGGGGCTGCAGGGAGAGAACAAGAAGGGTGGGACTGCATCAGCTGGAGCTGGGATTGGACAATGAAACCCCAATGTGCAAATGGACCCAAACTGATCAAAGTGTGAGACCTGGTGACCGTTTGTCCATTTTGTGACCATTTTCTGCCCATTTTGGGTCCATCTTGGGTGTAGCCCTGGCCAGGCTCTTGTCCTGCCCAAGGTGGATCCTCAAAGGCCTTTCAATAAATATCTACTTATTCTCTTATTATTCTCCTATTATTATTAGAATCGCTTATGCTCTTAGCTCTGTCCAGTCTCTGTTCCAGCTCAGCCTTCCCAAGGCATCAAATTGAACAATCAGTACCTGAGCTAGGGCCTGCAGAACTTCCGATCCTAAGAGAGCTCCTGGGGGTGCTCCAGGCTGCCTCTCTGACAGCTCAGATCTCTGACAAATCTTGGCCAGCACTGGAGCTGTCGGAGGAAAAGCTGGAAGGAGCCTTGGCATTGGCTCCTGTGAAGCAGCTGTTAAAGTGCTGTGAGGCAGGAGAGTCACAGATGGGGAAGAAGGGTTCATATTTAGGCCAGCACTTGAGGCTGGTCTTGAAAGACCAACCAAGACAAGGTGAGGCGAATTCCTTCTTCAGGAGTGTGCAAAATAAACCACGCAAACCATCTGGTAACACCCCATGGATCTGAGGACCCACGTATCTATTTATGGAAAAAACTGCAGAAGATGCCATATGTGATTGATGTGGGTTTATCCAGGCTGAAATTCACCACAGCTACCTAATAATTAGGGGTATTTTTTAATTATACACTCCAGTATTTATGCTGACCTTACGATCGTTGTGGAAATAGAAGCATTTATTAAAAGGGAATCATTCCAACACAGGCAAATGCTGGAAATGCACAGATTGTCATGGCTGATGCTAAAAACTGGACAGTTTAAGTGAAATATAGAGAATTTCACCTGCATGTTTCATCCTTGCCCATTGCAGACTGTTTGCTCTGAGTGTAACTTGTGTGATAAAGATCTCAGTTCTTTTTTGCTTTACGACTCCATCAATGCATTTGGTGTTTGTTCTGCTTGTCCTCATGGGTTTTTAATAGAATTTCTCCTCATTTTCTTGCTTCTTAGGCTTTCTGTAAGGGAAATAATACATTTCTTCCTTACATAGAAAATAATTGCTGGATAAAGTAGAAGAAAATGTCGGCTGCAAAGCCCAGGTCTCCAACAGTTTGTGCATCCCCTCAAATGGAAGGAGGTAACAGTTTAGAAAAGAGACAACATAGCACCTGCAGGCAGGATTCCTTTGCTAGGACCCCACAAAAAAAAAAAAAAAATTAAGTGAAACATCAAAAAAAGAAGCCTTTTAAAGAATTATTTTTATTAACAGTGTGATACACATTGCATTTGTTCAGCTTGGTACCCACAGGGCTCAAGCCAAACATTCACTGGCAACATGAGCCCAGCTGAGCAAACAGCATCGCAGCTCTGGTTTTCTTTTCCTTTTTTCCTTTTTTTTTTTAAAGAATTTAATTCAAAGAAGTGACTGTATATGTTTGCATTTGTGCATGTGTGAGAGGCTTTACCCTGTTCTACAGCCTGAGCTTTTCCAGCATTTTAAACAACTCACAGGAACACTGCTATTTTTAGTTCAGTATTTGGAAATATTTGACCATCTTGAAAATTAACTCTTGGTGGAGCTGAGGAGGAGAATTTTGTTTTTTCAATTTTGCTTTATTATCACAGGTAGGGACGGTCATAGTGTTCATGGTTACACCAGCCCAAAAAAATTCATTTTTATAAGCCCATATTTCATAGCTTATAGCTTTGCAAAATTAACAAGTGTAGGCAGAAATGGTCCAGTCCCCATTTCTGCCTCATGATGATTTCTCCTTTTTAAATCAATTTTTAAAAACTAAAAATAAATCCATCTCTGAGAAGAACAGTAAGAGAAAATTTGTTGCCTTGCTCACGTTAAAAAAAAAATTAATGCCTTTCACTTTTTTTCTCTTGTGCTGCTGGTGGAAAAGATAGCGTTGAAAACTCAAGGGGATGAAAGGGCAGCAATCACCAACCTTTTCTATTAGATGTGGCTTTTTTGTCACTTCTGCAGAATGGCTTGGTTTGAGAAAGACAAAAACGTTTGAATATCACCATCTGCACACAGACAGAAGAAACGACCCTGAATTTGCTTGGAGGCCTCAAACTCTACAGCAAAGGATCTCAGGACCCTAAATCCAGAGGGACAGGTCAGTGAATGCTCACCCAAACTGATTTAGCACCCAAAGTGTTCCAGACACCAAAAGAGGAGGCAGTTTTCACCTGACTCGAGTTTTTCTGCTTTTTGTGCCCTCAAGAAGAGATGAACCTTGGCATTCAGGGTTCAAAGGCACATCCAAGGAGCAGAATTCAGGGTTCCAGTGCACATCCAAGGAGCAGAATTTGGCATTCAAATGCACATAAAGGAGCAGAATTCAGGGAAAGAGGTGTGTAAGTGCACGGCCCAGCCCTGTTGAGCAGAGCTGATTTTCCACAAGCAGATCAGGGATCTGAAGAGTAGCCAGGAGTGGAAATGGCACAAAGCTGTGCCAAAGGAGTTTTGTGTTGGAGATCAGGAAAAGATTCTTTCCCCAGAGGGTGCTGGGGCACTGAACAGGCTCCCCAGGGAATGGGCACAGCCCTGAGGCTGTCAGAATGGCAGAGGTGCTCAGGCAATGCTCCCAGGCACAGGCTGGGATTTTTGGGGAGTCTTTAGGACCAGGAGTTGAACCTGATGCCTTGAGGAAGAGACCAAGGGTTATAAGAGACACAGAATGAGGTCCTGATCAACCTGGATTTAAGGCACAAGCCTGGACTCCTGCACTGGGTCTGGAAGGAGCAAACACCTTGTGACACTGATTTAGGACAAAAGAAACCCACAAGTACCTCGAGTTCTCTTTCTGCATTGGCCTGTAACACCTCTTTAATTAATGCAATGTCCCTATTGATGCCTTCAGTTTTAGCTTTGATGTTTTTCAGACTCTGTGCTGCCCAGATGTGTAGTTCTGAGCCTCATATTTAGTGTTAGTAAGTTCTTTTTACCAAGTAGGGACACAAAACAAATCCTTCTCCTGCTGCACACCAAGGACAACTGGCACAAGTTTTCAGGCCCCAAAGCACAAACAACGGGGGCTGCAGGGAGAGAACAAGAAGGGTGGGACTGCATCAGCTGGAGCTGGGATTGGACAATGAAACCCCAATGTGCAAATGGACCCAAACTGATCAAAGTGTGAGACCTGGTGACTGCTTGTCCATTTTGTGACCATTTTGGGTCCACCTTGGGTGTAGCCCTGGCCAGGCTCTTGTCCTGCCCAAGGTGGATCCTTAAAAGCCTTTCAATAAATATCTGCTTTATTCTCCAGCTCTGTCCAGTCTCTGTCTCAGATCAGCCTTCCCAAGGCATCACCACCAGTTGGTTGCCCAAAGTAGAAGAATGAGAAAATCCTTCAGCTTCCCTCCAGCACTGACCCAGGTGCTCAGGGCAGGGTGTTGGGCTCTGCTTTTCCACACTGGAATGCTGAGGACAATCCCCCCTTGTCCTGTTAGTTCTAAACCTTTGAGCAGCAGCATCCTTTTTCAGCACAGGTGTGCTCCCCTTTTCACTGCCAGTTCCTGACCTGACCCTGGGTGAGTTCATGGAAGCTGAAAACTTCTTTTGTGTGTCTTCTGGAAGTGAGATCGAGTTTGTTTTGGAAACAGAACACGTTTTCCTCTCAGTTTTTGGGCAGGAGTCCATCTGACACTGAACTACCTGGAAAGAATTTCAGGTGGCAGAGCTCACCTGCTGCAGCTCAAGAGTATTTTATAGTAGATTAAAGAGAAAAGTTTAACTATTGTTCACATCCAGGTTAAAAAAAAAAAAAAGTTTGGACTATTCTGGAAAAACTTTTTTTTTTCTACAATTATAATCTTATATCTCAAGCTGAAAGTTTATGGAAGGGTTATTAAATATGATATTGGAAACAAAGCATCTGCTTTCCTACTTCTCAAGGTTCTTTGGAGAAGTTCTGCTTATTCTATTATTGTAGTGATACATGTGGATGACAAGTAGTATTTTGATGCTGTTTGATATGCAATTCAAAAGAACATAGTGCCAAAAATAAAAAAAAAAAAAAAAAATCAGAAATACTTAAATTTTTATACATCTTTTCATGTAGGAAAAAATAGGATGGCCTTGTGGTAATTTGGGACATTGGATTAAATAATTCAAAGACATTTATTCAGTTTTCTTATACAGCGAAATTTATACTCATTCCATGACTTTTCACAATCTGAAACATCATGGTTACGCATAGATTTATTTTTTTTCCTGGTCTCTTTAGTGAAGAGAAACAGAGGCTCCTCCAGGGGAGCCAGAGTCAGATGTGTCTCTTCTCATTTGATCTCTGGGGGAGTTTCTCTTTTTCCAGGCAGTTTTGCCACCTGCCTTGGGCTGCCAATATAAACTGGGATGAACCTTCCCAGCTGCCACTCCACAGGAAAATTAGATTATTTCAGAGGAAAAATAAAAAAATCATGAAGCCCTAAGGGCATGAAAGAGGATGGAATACAAACTGCAAACCCCTGGACACTCATGGTGTTGCCTTAGGAAGGCTGGCCTGAAACAGTGGCTAGACTGAGCTAGAGAATAAAGTTGGTATTTATTAAAAGTTCTCCAGGATTTACCCTGGGTGTTACAGGAGCTTAAGCAAGGCTGCACCCAGAGCGGGCTGAGAGTGGTTACAAAAATGGCCACTCAGTCACAAGAGTTTACATTTTTATAAATTTGGGTCCATTGGCATATTGGGGTCTAATTGTCCAATTACACCTTCAAGTGGTGAGGTCTCATCTTTCTTGTTCCACCCCTCAGTCCATCGTTGTTTGTGCTTTTGGGCCTGAAAGTTGTCCTTGGTCTTCCAGCAGAAATGGATTTGTTTTGTCTACCTGTTCCATGAAGAGAGCTTAAAATGGCATTTAATATGGCACTTAATGTGAGGCTCAGAACTACAAACCAGAATCTGAAAATATAAAAGCTAAGGCATCAATGGGATTCAACACCCAAACTGGAACCATGCAAAATGAGCAGGTTTGTATTAAATGGAAGTCCAGGTACAGCCAGCATGGACAGGTGGATTCTCCAGAGGAGAGGAGATGGTCTCCCTGTTAGAGAGATTTAAAATGTGTAAGGAGTGAATGTGCTTCGTTCCACAGGTCTGCACTGCACAGCTGTTGTGAAGGTGGCAATAAAAACCCAATAAAAATCTAAATTTCTACAAGAACCCAGGACTAATCATTAACCCACTTTGCAGATTCTTGTCTGTTTCCCTATAGGGATTGTGCCTTGACAGCAACGCCAAGAAGCAAAACCTTACATTAAAATTACCTGCTAATTGTCAATAATTAATCAAACTAACAACTATTGTTCCAGGCTCCACTGGATAAATAATTAGTCCCTTTTGGCCTCATTTCTCCTCTTTAAAATGGAAATAGAAAAGTTGGTTTTGGCAGTATATTTTGCATCTAATTTCTATGAATGGTCAGTTTTCAGGGAGCAGAACAGGATATGGCACCTGACAGGAAAGTTTTCAAACTCCAGCTGCAGTAAACATAAAGAACAAGACTAATAATGTTATTTTTAGAAGTGGTAGCCCTGTAAATCTGGATTGCACATCTCCAGATGGGACAGATTTACTCTATTTCCCTCACTGATTTCTTAAACCTTGTGCCAGGAATGCAAATAATAATTTGCTTTATGAGTTAGCATAAATAACACACTAATAATGTATGTTAAATAAATTTGACATAGAGGATTCTTTACCAACACCCACGTTTAAGAGCCTTGAAAGGGAATTGGTGGCTTAAATACAATTTGGTTTCATAATTACCCCACTCCCCAGGAAGCAGAGCTATCTGCTCACACCTCTTAGATATTTTATGGCTACATTTGTCCAGTTAAATCAGGTGATTTTCTGGTTTCTAGGCCAAATACATGCAGAGACTCTCATCTTTAAAACTAAAGAATAAAACCACTAAAACGAGCAGTAAAACCAACAATTCCAAGCACAAACTGCCTGTTGGGAATGGCTCCTGCAGCACTGGAAGTTCTGAACCATGCCCAGGGGATGTTTTGGGGTGTTGCTGGAGTCAGCTGGCCCAGAAGGGCTGCTCCTCACACTGGGGAAAATCTTCAAACTTTACAAATAAACCAATAAATTTAAACCCCGCAATATTCCTTATCTCAGTTGAAGTCACTAATGCAGAAATAACTCAATGAGAAGACGTTTCTTGCAATAGAATAACCAAAGTTCTGTCAATGAATACATGGGACAAGTATTGCAGCTTCTGGGTGTTTTGATGCATGAATATATCATTTGGAAAAAAAAATTATTTATTTATTTTAATCAGAAAAAACCAAAATCTTCTAAAAACTAAGATAAATTTAATGATAAATGCTTTGCATTCTGGTTTACACACCCAAGTGTTGAGCCTTAGCAGCTGAGGAAGAGCAGAATTCCCAGCAGCACCAGCCTGCTGCTGGATTTTATTCCAAGCAAAGGCAAAAGTGCAAAGCTTGCACTTCCCAATGTTTGAAAGAACACCCAACACATAAACTTAGATGCAGAAATAGAAAGGAAGGAGTAAAACTGAGGATTCCTGCACTGCTTGCCATATTTCAAAAAGGCTCAGGTTACTCTTTCCAAGTATAAACTCCAGCCCTAAGTGAGGGAGTGCTCTCTGCACTGGATCAAACTCGAGGGTTGTGATGATCTTTTTGGGGCTTAACATCAACAAATCCTTTAAATAAATGTGCATTTCCATGCAGAGCTCTCTGCTCCCCCCTGTGTAAACTGTGGCTGCTCAGAGGTGTAGCCATGGAATGGCCATTCCAGGCACTGAATCCCCTCTGGACATGTTTAAAATCATAAAATTAAACATAATACACTTCAGTACTACATTTTTTTTTCCTCTTACAGTCACTCTGTTTTTCCTCTGACCACAATTCCTCTGTTATTTTGGGTTCAAAGAACCATCTCTTGTCTCATTTTGAGAGCTGAACCATCTTAAATGTATCTTGGTGCTGCAGAAAATCTCCAGAGGAAGGCAAAGGCTCGAGGAGCAGAGCAGTGCCTGAGCTGGAAGGGGAAATTAAGGGGGAATTCATCTCACCCAACGTTTTCATAGCTAAACCAGAAATGAGAAATCCCAAAAAAACCCCTCAGAAATTGTCTGAATTCGGAGAGTTCATTTTGAAACTGCTAAAATGAGAAACAGGGAGAAGAAGGAAAGGAAAGAACTGGTCTGTAACTGGTCTCTAAATAAAGCGCATCTTCCCTTTTGCCTGGCTTTACTTTTTATTCTTAGAGTTTCCATTTTCCAAAATATTTCAAAACTTTTTATATTTTTTCTGTTCTGATCCTAACCCATGATTCTGACAAAAGGGGAAGAAGCACAAATATTGTAATTGACAAGATTTTTTCCTGAAGTGTCACTGCTAGAAATTCACTCCTGCCTTGCCACCTCTTTTTGTGGTGGCACTCTCTGTATAAAGTTCACTCAAAACATTACTGTGGCCAGCAATGTTCATAATATTTTCTTTTTTTTAAAACTAAATATAATTGCCATGTTGTAAATAGTGTTATACACACCTCCTGAGGTTCTGTTGTGTTTTGTTTATGATTTCATGGAAATTCCTGGAATCAACATACTTAGCACAAAATATTTCCCTTCTTTTGCCCTTTCTCCAATACTCCATCTGCCCACCATTTGAATACAAGCTCCTTTTAGACATGAACCCCTCTTCAACAGGTTTCTTTGAATTCCAAAAACTATCCAGGGAGATGATGGAATCTTTAATAGGACCACGAAGGCTGTGGGGGAAAAAAGAGTAAATCCACCTTGCCAGGTGTCTTGGAAGAAATACAAGAGATTATTTTTATTTCTTAGTAAAGAGTCATCATCAGAAATATCTAGAATTGTTGAAGATGTTTTTGTGTTGATTTTATTTACATGTTCTAACCTTAGGAGAGATGGGGAGGAAGGAAGGAAGGAAGGAAGGAAGGAAGGAAGGAAGGAAGGAAGGAAGGAAGGAAGGAAGGAAGGAAGGAAGGAAGGAAGGAAGGAAGGAAGGAAGGAAGGAAGGAAGGAAGGAAGGAAGGAAGGAAGGAAGGAAGGAAGGAAGGAAGGAAGGAAGGAAGGAAGGAAGGAAGGAAGGAAGGAGAAACACAGGACCTTGTAGAATTCGTTGAAAATCCTGGACTTGAGTAAACTTGCAACTCGATGCTGACCCATTGTATAATTTTTTATGTAATTTTATAATTTTTTATATAATTTTTCCTGAGTTTTCTTGAAGCCTAAGGAAGCTGTTCAAACCCAAATGCTTCAAGATATAATACAGACAACAAAAAAAGAGAAATCTCCGAGGCAAACTCAAGTATTCCGTTGTTATTTTCAGATTTGAGAGTGGCTGTGGCCCAAAGGTTACAGTCAAGAGATGCTGATGGAATAAAAGCACCAGATGTGGCACTGCTGTGATATTTTATTGTCTGTAATTTAGCAAAGGGGGTGGGGAACAAAGGCAGGCGTGGTATCTGTGCTTTGCCTCCAGTGGAAACGTGAGGCTGTCCCCCAAAGGGAGAAACTAATAGGCTTAATTAAGATATAATTGAGCCTTTTTATGAATTTGCAAGAAATAATCTTTCCCTACTTCCCCCCAGAAGAGTCAGGGCCCACAAGCAGCTGATGCTGTCATTAGTGGTGCTGAGAGGCAGCTGCTTTCTCAGGGTGGCATTTTTATTGCATTTTTCATGCTATTAAGCACACAAAGGGCTGTGTAGTTTAAATGATTAAGAAATAATATTTAGGAGTTAGCACATTTATTTTTAAAATAGAAGTGAGATTTTTCCATGTCAACTTGTCAGCAGCCTTTCCCACCTTGATACACCACGGGAAAGCATTCTTACCCTGTAGTAGCTTCTAATTACATTTCTTTTGAGTCTGAAACTCCTCAAATCATGCTTGTGATTAACCATGTCAGGCCTGTCAAAATACATGAAGGTTGGATGGGATTAAATCCAAAGCAGCATTGCACAGAAGAAAGTGTCACTGCTAGGAGTTTGTTCTTGCCTTGCCACCTCTTTTTGTGGTGGCACTCTCCGTATAAAGTTCACTCAAAACATTTCTATGGCCAGCAATGTTCATAATTTTTTTGGTTTTTTTTAACTAAAAATCGTTTCTATGTTGTAAATATTGTTATACACACCTCCTGAGATTCTGTTGTGTTTTGTTTATGATGCCATGGAAATTCCTCTGAAAATAAATTATAAATCCTGTTAAGAGAGGGATTGGATACTACCTTCCAGAAGGTGCAAGGAATGTTCCTTCTAGGTGTGAAGTAGAGAAGTGGAAAAGACTCATTGAATTCTCCACTTCATCTCTCAAGAAATTGTAGAGTAATGCAAAGATGGAGGAATAGGGTCGTTCAATTCAAAGGTTAAAAAAGAAAAACAAAACAGACATGCTTTATAAAAACCAGGTTAATCAAGCAAAATATTTTCCAGATTGGGAAACCTCTTATGGGTCTATAGAAAAAGAGCCATTGAAGGAATTCAGATATTTTAATGCAAGTGTCTGTAGGTGAGTCTGGTCTGTAACCGCCCACTGCAGATGGTGAAGGTCTAAATGGTGTTATCAGCAAGAGATAAAAAATATCAGCTCAACCTAAAGCAAAAGCTTAAAATTTAAGTTAAATTCTCTTATTGTCTGGCCTTGATGCTCATTGACTGCCAGTAGTGGCCACTTGGCCACTGAGGTGAAACAGAGGAACTTAAAAAAATCACATTTTTAAGGGACTGAATCCGGGTCCAGGTGACCTTGATTCACTTCAATGTTGGAACCCTGGGCACTGAGAATTTCAGACTTTCTGTGCTGCCAGGCACTGACCCCCAAGCAAACACGGCACTGACCTGAGGCCGTGGAAAAGGCTTCCAAATTGAGTGACAGCGCTGGGATTGCGGGGTTGCAGTTTGGATAGAATTGTGTGATATCACAGGGTGGGAAACTGAGAGTTTAAGGGTTTAGAATGCAGTGTTAGATATAAAGCAAGATGGAGGATTTAGGGCGGAGGCTGAGTCCTTCTTCTTCACCTTCTCCTTCATGGGTCTGGGTGGGATTTTGTAACTGGGTAGAAAAGTTCACATTGCGGGCCACAGGTGGTTGGTTATTGGGTTAAAAGTAAAAAAAAAATTCAAGTGTCATTTCTTAATTGGAAATTTTATCCTTAAAAGGCCTCACAGAGAGAGAGATACAGTTCCATTTTTAGTTTTTTAGCTCAAAGTGCTGTAGAACTCAGTTTGTGAGACTGTAGTATAGATAAGAATTAATAAATATCTGAGCCTGAACAAGAAATATTGTCTTGTGCATTTAATCCCATTTCTGGCAGAAAAAGAAGATAAAACTCAATATTTCACCTTTCAACCTCACCATGTTCCCATTTGTCCACCTGCACTAAATTATCCTGAGGGCAGCTTCGGCTGAGTTTGCAGAAGGCTCTGTCTGGGCCCAAGCTCACCCAAGCTACTCAGGTGTTACCACACTATAAAAAATTGCCTAATTGAATTTTTTCAGAAAACACATTAATTTCTCAGAAATGAAATTCACAAAATGTGGGATTTTTTTTTATTGAACCTAAGTTAAGTGAAAGGAATTGCCTTGCAGAGCTGAGTCCCACTGTAACAAGGAAAAACGTGTTGTGGTGTGCTTTGTATTTTCATGTTTTGTTTTTACATGTTTTTATTATGTAAGTTCTGTAATGGTTCTTCCCAAGTTCCCCCTGTACTTCTCCCCATCTGGTACAATCTCCCGCCTGGGAAATTCCCTTTGTTCCCCTCTGTTGCAATATGTTGTCAATCATCTGTTACTCTCCTCCCAGTGCCTGCCCCCCTCCGGGAAACCTCTCCCCCTCATTCCAGAGACTTCGGAAGAACTCGGTCCCGGATTGGAGAAGGCTGGGAGTCCCCCACCCCTCGTTTCCTATTTGCTGTCTATGTGCCCTCCCCATTCCCCTGATTGGTTTTCCCTCTTGTATCCACCCCCTTTCCCTAGTCCCTGATAAGCAGTGAGCCTCCTGCTCGCTCTCTCTCCTGGGACGCGTGAGTGCCTGCACCATGGGGTGCATGTGACAATAAACTCTTATCTTGCCACGAGGCCTCCTTCTTCATACCTTTGTCGAGCCTCACTAACAGCTCTCATGTGGCTTCTGAACTACTAAGGAGATAGTGGCCGGTCTGCTAGCCACTGCCCAACCAGACTTGAAACAATTCCCAGCCAGGGCAGCCAGGATTTGCTGGAAAACCATCTCCAGTGGGCACAGGGAATTATTTCAATGTTGGAAATGGAGAGACTTGTGGGATCAGAACAGGCTGCCCAAGGAAGTGGTGGAATCACCATCCTTGAGAGTGTTTGAAAAACTGGATGTGGTGATGCCTTGGGAAGACTGACCAGGAACAGAGACTGGACAGAGCTGGAGAATAAAGTAGGGATTTATTGAAAGGCCTTTAAGGATCCACCTTGGGCAGCACAAGGGCCTGGCCAGGGTTACAACCAAGGTAGATCCAAAATGGACACAAAATGGACAAACGGTCACCAGCCCTCACACTTCCATAAGTTTTGGTCTATTTGGAGATTGGGGTTTCAGTGTCCAATCCCAGCTCCAGCTGATGCAGTCCCACCCTTCTTGTTCTCTCCCTGCAGCCCCCGTTGTTTGTGCTTTGGGGCCTGAAAACTTGTGCCAGTTGTCCTTGGTGTGCAGCAGGAGAAGGATTTGTTTTGTGTCCGTGCTGTGTGCAGAGAGCTGAGTGACACTGCCTGTGAGCTCAGAGCTGCAGCCCTGGGCAGCACAGAGCCTGGAATACAGGGAAATAAAACTTAAAGCATCAGTAGCACTGGGGACATGATTTAGTGGTGACCAGGGTGGTGCTGGGGGGAGGGCTGGACTCGATCTTAGAGGTCTTCTCCAACCTGGACAACTCTGTGATTATTTGCAAGAACTTCTTAGCTGGTTTTTAGCAGTGAATGCTTTATGAATAAAACTGACAAATAAAGTTCCTTCATTTCTTCAGCGCCCAGAGAACCTCGAAACAGGGATGGAATGGGGGTAAAGAATGCCTTCCCACTCCTCCTTCCTTCCCTCTCTGCCTCAAAGACAGAGACTCCTTCATCCCATCTCCCGGGGAAAGCTCAGGTTGGCATCAACAGCCTTTATTTCCACCTCATGGGAAGGGCAGACACCTGCACGTTTGTTCTGAACCCTTTTACAGGAACAGCCCCAAAATATCTGCTGATCCCCTCCCAGATTAGAAAGCTGGGAACAATTATCTTCTTTTTCATCCATATTCTGTCGGAGCCAACATGCATTTTCCCTGTTTGAGGCTCAAATATTATTATTTATAAACACTTCGAAGCTCCAGGCTGAAGTCACTTGTGCTAAGTTTTCTATAATCATAAATTATGGCACAGATTTGGTCTCAAAGAGCAAATTGAAATTTTGATGTTCCAAGACAAAAAAAACATGTAAAGAGGTAAGGCCACATGGGAACTCAATTTTTTTCCTCAACGTGATTGAAGCAGAGAAAAAGCAAAGCCAGGGACAAAACAGAGATGTCTCAATTTCTGAGAGAGCTCTACACCTTTATCTAATAAAATGTTAATTATTTTAAACACTTAGGGTCAAATCACATGAGATTTTCATGGCTTTTGTGCATAATTAGTAAGTAAAAAACAATTTTGAATCATCATCATAATTATTGTAATCATTTTAACATTATTATTATCATCATTATAATTATTGTCATGATTATTAAAATCATTATCATTATTATCGTTATTTTCTTCTCTAATATCAGAAGAAACCGTCCTCACACCAAAATAGAATAATTATAAAAGCCCAACCATCTCTCTCAGACGTGTCCTGAAGTAAAATAAGATCTGATAAATAATTTCATAATAATGCAAATAAATAATTGTGGAAAAAAAGGCCAATGAAATAGCACTTAATTTATGGGTTACACTGTCCCTTTATTTCAGAGGCATAATGGAAAATTTTGGAAATCAAGAACAAATTCGTTTGAAAAACAAATTATTTGTATTTCTATGTTCTCCCATGAATAGCTGATACCTAATGAGAGAACTGTTTATCAATATAGAGTTATAATAGGTATATAATAATAGTATAATAGATATATTTCAAAACTGAATGCACATGAATCTAAAAAATTGAGAAAAGAGATAAAAATAAACCTCAAAATTTGAATTTTTTCTTTTTCTTGCAAAAGTTTTTTTTTGCCTTTTTTATAGTTTAGTATTTTTCATTTTAGAATAAATTATCAAAGCAATTTTTTATATTCCATTTACCTTTTTCTCCTACTTCCTTTTTACAAACCAGAGGAAAAAAAGCTTCTTCAACCATGGATTTACAGCTGTAATTTTAACTCAAAATGTGAAACAATAGGCTGGGTTTGGATCTGGATTTGGATTTAGATTTGGATCTGGATTTGGGGTTGGATTTAGATTTGGATTTGGATTTGGATTTGGCTGGTGGCACTTTTCAGAAGGCTGCCAGATGCTTTCAATCTAATCATGTCCAACAAGGACACAAAGAGGCGTGAAACGGCCTTTGAGGATTTAAAAATAGCACCAATGCTCTGGTTTTCAGTTTCAGTATTTTACAATCAAATCCACACCATTCTCCAATGTAAACAATGCTGCAAAAGCCAAATGATCATAAAACCTTTTACAAGCAGAACTAAAAATTATGGGGATTATGCTCTGTGAGGCTCATTTAAAAATTATTTGAGTTTGCCCCTGTATTTTTCAATACTTACTTGCAATTAGGCTGTGACATCTAATCAATCACCAGACCAACCCAGATGGGAGGACATAAAAATTCTGGGGGTTGAGTTATAGCCCCAAAGGCTTTAAACCAATTTGCTTTTTATTGGTGAAAGGGAAAAATCAGGATTTCCTTCGCTGGGTCAGTGAGTTACAATGAGCTGATTTGAAGGAAAATATAAGCAGGCACATAAAATCAATCAAGCAGAATAAAGAGCCAACCTCTGGCTAAACTTACTCCTCTTCTATCCAGTCCATTTAAAATGGGATAACAGTGATATAATAAGGTTAAAAGAAATATGATCATTAGGGCAGGGGAAATATTGACTCTTCTGAAGTGTTCTCTTCCTGGTTGGAAAGAAGGCAATTTGGAGGTAATGTAATTCCCAAAGTTAACTGATGCAGCCCCAAATGCTTGGCAGGGTAATGACAACAAATTTCTGAGCCGTAAAAAATGGATGCACATTTTATTTGTCCTTTCCACTATAAATGGTAAATCAGAAAGTTGGAGTTTATCGCAAAATAAAGCCAAAAAAAGCAAAGAGAAGTTTAATCAGGCAGACACGTCAGGAGAACTCTGGTCTTATTCCTTCCAGGCTGCCCTTGGATTTCTGAAGGAAAAAACATCAAAAATGTTTCACATGTGGAACAAAGCAAATTTTAATTCACTGCTGTGACTGCATGGAGCAGCAAAGTCACATTGCACTTGCTCTCCATATCAGATTGATATTTAGGGGGAAAAGCTTTGTGTCATCACATCAGACCACAAAGCCCATGTTAGTCAGAGGCTGGGTGTAAAATTAGTCACTGAGACACCTTTTCCAGCAGGCTGAATGTGACAGGACCAAAGCTATGTGAAAATCTAATGTTTTTCTTTATTTCTTTTTCTTTCTTTCTCATTATGTCTTCTAAAGAAACCTGCACAAGGTCAGAAAGAATATGCTTTTTTAAAAGTTTCTTCTTCATCTTTTTTTTTTTCCATTTTTTAAATGTTCTTTAGCCAGAAAAAAAAAAATTCCTCTGGAAATTGATTAACTATTTCAAATAAAATTTCATGACCAGTAATATAGAAAGGCAGCTTGTGAAATGATGGAAATAGATGGAATATATGTGAAAATTTTCTCCAAAAGCCTGTCTGTCAGACTGGTTTGGACACATGTGAAATGTTGGCTTCCCCCTGTGAGCTGGTGTTTGCCTCTCTGTGTCAGTGTTTAGTCTGGTTAGAATATTCCATCTGCCTTCTCTGGATTTTGGCTGAGCATTTTAATTGAAAATGTACAGGCTTGAATTATTTGCTCTGAATCCCCAACGAAAAAGACAATTTAATCTTGAGGGGCCTCTGTGGAGAGTTGGTATGTCCAGGAAAATTGATAAAACCTAATGAGCAAGAAGTGTCCTGCAGATAATTCGTTGGTTTTATGGATTATATTTTTAATATCTCTGCAAAATGTACAAATAATGTGCTGCTTTATTATACTTTAATCTGGCAGGCAGTGCTCAAATGGGAAAACTTTTAGTTTTCATTGCTCAGTTCAACACAGGCAAAGGCAGGGGTAGAAGAGATTTATCTTCTCTTGGGTGTGAAATCAGTCAAGAGTTCAATTCTTCACCAGCTGGACTTGACATTCTGTAAATATTATGTAAATTTAGCAGCTGGAAGACATGAAAATTGAAATTTGTCTCCCAATAAAATACTACGTTTCTTTATCTGTTGATTAGTTTCTTAACAATTATTGATTTTTTTTAAATGGATCTTTTCCTGAAAGAAAATTCTGATAATTATTAATCTCCATTGATTAGTGGGATTCTTTTCATTTTTTTTTAAACAAGCTATCAATGATTTATTTCTTTGTTTGTGAAATTTCGTAAGGTCCCAGTGATAATCTCCATTTAATTTCTGCCCTCATTCAAAATGGATCAGACAGGCACCTCCAGGCACTGATTCCTCCTGAGCAATCTATTTTGAAGAAAGATGAATTATTATGGATTGATCAGAGAGAGCTGTCAGAGGTTTAAGATCAGCTGACAGTGCCCACAGCTCAGATAACCCAGTTACAATCAGGGTTTTCCACATAAAAATTGTTGCCATCAAAGTTTCAAAGCAACCTATTGGCATTTTTAATAGCCTCAGAATTTCCCCAAACAGCCGTTTTTGGAACTGAAATTATTTCCACGTGGTATCTGTCTGAAAGAAAGGCAACTTCCTTTTTTCTTCTCTGCAACAAAATTCCTTCACACTCCCTGAAGCTGAGGGTAGGTGACAAAAAAAATTACAAGTTTTTATATTAAAAAAAGAGCAGAGAATCCCCTCCTGGGATTCTGGAGAAGTGACCAGATCTGTGCTTTGTCCACTCAATTTTAGTCATGCAAAAATTGGTCTTGGAGGTGTTTCTGCCAGGAGAAAAGTGCAGCAGCCTGAAGAAGATGCTCCAGCTCACCTGGTGATGTGGCTCACGTCCTCCCCTCTAAATGTGGAGTGTCCCAAACTTCTTCCCAAATTTATGGTGCCCAGAGTTGTCCGAGATGAATCTCACCCTCTGGACATGAGATTCAAGATCTGGCCTTGCCTGTGCTTGATTAAAATGTGGGTAAAGCAAGGGGCTGAGAGAAGGAACATCAGGGCACAAATTTCCTTGGGTGTGGGAGCAATCCACTGGATTCACATTTACTCCCAGCCTGTGAGGGAAACCCCCTGCGCAGGAACAGTAATTTTCTGAAATTTGTGGCTATGAATGAGACACAAATAACACAGAAATGGGAACTTCTATAAGGACTTATGGCTAATAAATACCAGGCTGCTAAAAAAGGATGATAAATAAATACTAACAGATGTAGAATAAGCAAACCCAAAGTAGCAAAAAAAGTTGTAGTATGTGAAAAGAAAAGAATTCAAATAAACCAAGCAGTCAAAGATCACCACTGCCTCTGTTGTTTCCTCTCTCTTTTTCTTCTTGGCAAAGAAAAGCACTAAATATATTCCTTTCAAAGCCTCAGATTATTTTATGTAGTTTTCAATTTACTCTGGCATCTTGCTTAGGAAAGCTGTAATCTTCCTCTAGAAGTTATTTTATCTATGAGCAAGGGAAAATTCATTATTAAATTGGTACAGAGAAAATCACAGGTGTTGCATCCTTGGTTTCTTTGGGAAAAAAACTTAATTCTTACCTAATTTAGTGTTGGTTGTTCACACAATCAGCTGAAAATTATTTCTTTGTGAGAGATGCTAAACTTTGCAGTAGAGTTGCTCTCCACACTCCCAGAATCCTGACACCCCTTGGTGCTCTCATAAATCCCCAGAACTTTGCAAAGTCTGAGTATTGCCCAGACCAGCTCACTGATCAGTCTCCCTGTATTTCCTGTAACCTATTATTTGAGTCAAAACTGCCTTTTAATCTTCATTTCCACCCCCCATTAAGCCATTCCACCTCGGGATTGGTGGAACAGAGGTTTTGTTGATCCAGGGAAGGATGCTCTATTTGTCTCTCTCCCCCTCTCCATCTATTTTCCCTGCAGCAGATGAATGAGCAGGGAAATAAAGAACCCCTGAGAAGGATGTTCAAATAACCAGTTTCTCTGACTGATGCCACCATTTCTCAGTTGCCTTGACTCAGTGCTCACTTTGAAAGGTCTCATATGTCAGCCCTTCCAACCGATGTGCTTAGGGTTCATTAAATGAAACGACTCAAGAAAAGGAAGATGCCAACAGCCCCAAAACTGCATCTCCAGTTCTCATGGTAAATAAAGAGAAGAGTGGGAAATGGCTATTTGGAAATGCTCTGCTTTCCTCTCTACAGTTTATATTTCTTTCTCCTGTGTTCCCAGATGTGATCCAGACGTATCCATACCCCACAGAGAGATCCAGGAAGGTTGTTTTTTTTTAAATTGTTCAGGTATTTAAATACAGAATTTGCCTCTAAGGGATCAGCAGGGTTATGGACACAAGTGTGAAGGACATGAAATGGAAATTGAGAAAATATGTAATTAAGTAACATCATTAGCCACTGCAGAATCATGGAATATCCTGAGCTGGGAGGATCAAATCCAGCTCCCACCTCTGCACAGGACTACCAACGATTGAGAGAGAGAGATGGGAAGACTGATTCAACATCAGAATTCATCTTTACTGTGATTTTCAAATGCTTATATACCATTCTAGGAAGGCTAGTTGTTTTTTACTACAATGATCATCATGCCATAAGCTTTAGTTTTCATATTTTCAGATTCTGTGCTGCCCAGGGATGTAGTTCTGGGTCTCACATTAAGTGCTGGTGAGCTCTCTGCACACAGCAGGGAGACAAAACAAATCCTTTTCCTGCTGCACACCAAGGACAACTTTCAGGCCCCAAAGCACAAGCAAGGATGGCTGAAGAGAGAAAACAAGAAGGATGGGACCTCACAACCTGAAGCTGTAATTGGACAATTAAACCCCAATATGCAAATGGACCAAAACTTATAAAAATGTAAGATCTTGTGACCTGTCAGCCATTTTGTGACCATTCCAAGTCCACCCTGGCAGTAGCCTTGGTTAGGCTCCTATCTTGCCAAAGGCCTTTCAATAAATCTCTGCTTTATTCTCCAGCTCTGTCCAGTCTCTGTTCCAGCTCAGCCTTCCCAAGGCATCAATCAGGTTAAACATCACACAGACAAACTCATATATTTTACAACATCCCTTGCTTGCAGATGTTTGATTCAATTTTTTTTTCCTGTCACCAATCTCGATCCAATCTTCTTGTAATATTCAAAGCTCTGTTTGTTCTTGCCAATGAATCCTGGTTATCAAACTGGCTATGCTAATTAAATCCACATCTTATGTCCACATAAGACAACCTCAAAAATCCCACCCTGTGCCTGAGAGTGTTGTCCAAAACCTTCTGGAACTCTGCCGAGCTTGGTGAAGTTACCCCTTCCCTAGGGAGCCTGCTCAGTGCCCACCACCCTCC